>CAWUFW010005116.1:0-1400875 GCA_963921515.1 Calotriton arnoldi
GGAGGATGCCGCATGTCATTGGCTCCATTGATGGGACACATGTGGCTTTGGTACCACCACAGGCCCAGGAGCAGGCCTACAGGAACCGCAAGCACTACCACTCGGTCAATGCACTGGTGGTGTGTCTTGCAGACATGACCATCACACACGTGTGTGCCCGTTTCCCTGGTTCAGCACACGATGCCTTTGTGATGAGGAGTAGTCGCATCCCCAGGTTGATGGCACAGATGCAGAACCAGCGTGCCTGGCTTGTCGGTGTGTACTGACTTTGTGCCATTGTGTGTGATCTGATCTGTAGTATTCCGCCCACTTTTCCAAGTCAGCTGATGTGCACTTGTCTGTCCGTAGGTGACTCGGGATACCCCAACATGCCGTGGTTGCTGACACCCCTCAGGAACCCTGTGACACCTGCCCAGATGCGCTACAATGAGGCACATGGTCGGACCAGGAGAGTGATTGAGCGGACCTTTGGTCTCCTGAAGAGCCGCTTCCGCTGCCTGGACAAGACCGGAGGGTCCCTCCCATATGCCCCTGCGAAAGTGTGCAAGATTATCATCGTCTGCTGCATGCTCCACAACCTGGCAGTGCGGAAGGAGTTGCCTCTCATCCAGGATGACGATGACCAACATCCGCCACCTGTGGAGGATCCTGGCCTGGAACACGATGCCAGTGACGATGATGATGATGATGGTGATGGTGATGTCCGCACACAGCTCATCACCAACTTCTTTAGCTGAATGTGAGTATCCTGAGGTGTCATGTCAATGATGTGAGTTGGCATGATGTGTGGGTGGTGCTCTGGTGCTGTTGGAGTGTGTCCATGGGCTACTTGACTGGATGTGTGTTGCGATGTGTGCTTACAGGTGGGCTGTACTCCCCAACAGTGTTGACATGCTAACTTGGTTCTGGGTGGGTATCTTGTAACATGTATTGTGCATGAGTTTTGCTGTTCTGTCCTGTACTCCATTGCTTTTGACTGTGTGTCATTTCTGTCCTTCACAGGGTACTTTCAGATTCGTTTGGTCAACTGTGTCCACCGACAACGTGATTGCACATCCAGGCTGGTAGCTGTTGTGTCCCTACAGGTGATGTGCGCCACACCCATGGACTTCCTTCTGTCTACAGTTGTTGACTGTGTGCCCGCTACCAGGTGGGGTTACCTTGCATCTGTAGTGGTTACGGCATGTTGCTACTGTGTAATAAACCTGTGCTTCACTTAGTGATGTGCGTTGTCTGTGGTCACACATTTGACTGCCATTTGCTTACTGCACCTGTGGGCTACTTGACTACAACTGGGAATGGGTGTGGTGTCTGTGCATTGCACCGTCTTCCCTGGCAACATCAGTGTAGGCAATGAGTCAGATGGCCTAGGTGTGTATGTGTTGTGTAGCCCTGGTGGTGTGTCTCCCTCATATGTGTCACGTTGCCTGTACTCACATGCCTGTGTTGTCCTTGCTGTTGCAGTTCGCATACACAGTGTAATTTTGTTGTTCATCATCCCCATAACAGCACCCACGTTGGAATCACGACAGAGGCAAGTATGGTGTATTATTGTGTTTATTGTGATACATCTGTGATAATAGTGCATAGGATGGATTGTGCTGTACATGAATCTTGCAATCCCAAGTTCCTAGATGAATAGAAAGTCCAGGTAGACAGGATCCCCAGTATCGGGGCCACAGTTGTCTGACACATTGTTCCAACTTGTACTCCCATGCAATGTGTGGGAGTAGTGTTGCCATCAACAGGGTGAACAGTCTGTGCACAAAGGCGAAAATCCAGAACAGGTTCAGGCTTCCTGGGAGTTGCGCTTGGCCATCAGCCTCTCACTTTCCCCTCCTCGGACGACCCCTCTTCTTGGGGGGGGGCCCTCAAGTGCAGGCTGCTGCGGTGCAGGGGACTCTCCGCCAGAGTCCTCCTCCCTCCCTGTGGCAGTTGCAGTTTGTTCGGTACCAGATGTTGTTGGCACACAGGGAGGTGTGGACTGGTTGCTGTTCATCTGGCGGAGGCATTGTAAAATGTCCCTGTGCACCGCCGTCATCTCATGTGGTACATCCCACTTGGACTCCACGCGGGTCATGTGGGAGTCCACACGTGACATGTGGGAGTCCACACGTGACATGTGTGACTCCACATGGGACATGTGGGAGTCCAAGCGGGCATGATGGGCAGCCTGCTGCTGTTTGATGTCTCTGAGGAGCCCCACTACCTGGCTGAGCTCTCCGGTGCTGGACTGGTACGCATCAGCTATGCGTACCAGTTGTGGGTCTTCATGCACACCAGCAACGTCTGCAAGCAGCGACCTCTGTCTCCCACCCTCCCACCACCCCTGCTGACATGTGCAGTGTGTGCAGTTGCACGCACAGATAACCCTGGTCCACCTCGGGGGTTGGTGGTGGTGGTGGTGTCCATGGCCCCAGGTTGGTCCAGGGTCACTGCGCTGGTGTTGTTCCTTATTCTGTCCATGTCGGCAGGGATGGTATTCGTGGTGACAGTCGTTGGAGGGGTGGGTGCAGGGGGTGCAGCTGGTGGACCTGCTGGTGCTGCAGCTGGTGGTCCTGCTGGTGCAGCATGTTGACTTGCACCGGATGTGCCAGGTTGTTCTTCATCGTCCGAGGAGGACAGAGGCTGTACGACGCCAGTGAGCTCGGCATCCTCTTGAGCCTGGGACTGGGACTCCTCAGCGTCTGCTGCTGTGTCCCTATCATCACCTGTTTTTGGGAGACACAAACAATGTATGTCATGTTTCTGCAGGCATCAGTGGTTGACACACCTGACAGTTGTGACTGTGCCTCGGGGTGCGGGCCTGTACATTGTATTGTCCTAAGTCGTCACAGTCAGGGGTTGATATTGGTGTGGCACATTGTCCTGCATTATTTGGGCATTTCTATGTATTCTCTGGGGTGTGAACATGGTCTGCATTGATTGTGTTTGGTTGACAGCCAGACCTCCTTCCCACCCACCCACCCACCCAGTCAGTTATCCCACCATGGAACGTGCTTGCATTGCAGGGAGTGTAAGTTGTCTCTCAGGATGTCAGTCAGAGGTGTCCTGCTGTTTGTTGGTGCACAGTTGGCAGCAGGGCCTTGTGCTCCCCACAGCAGTAGCCAGTGTCAGCCATCTTGTGAGTCCTTCTCCACTCCCTGTGATGTGAGCATGGTTCAGGGTGGTGTTGATGGGACAGTTGTGAGGCTGAGCAATGTCTGTGACTACCACTCCCATCATGCTATTGCCTCCACCCCCCTTCCCAGCATGCCCATGCTTCCTTCCTTTTGACTCTGCTTCCCTGTGGGGTGGGCTGGCTGTGCTGACAGGATGGCTGGGAGTGTTGTCCTGGCAGTTGTTTGGCTAAGAGTCCCAAGAGTGTCCCTGTGCTTCACACAACATAACCCAGGGTGGTGGTGCTTTGTGGGATCTTGTGTTAGGATGGAGGGCATTGCATTCTACCAGGTGGGTACTGTGGAGTTTGTGTTGGGGGGGGTGTGAGGGGAGGTGCTGGTGACTATGGTCAGTGCTGCAAGTCTCCCTTCCCACCCAGCCAGCCAGCCAGATATCCCACCATGGAACGTGCTTGCATTGCAGGGAGTGTAAGTTGTCTCTCAGGATGTCAGTCAGTGGTGTCCTGCTGTTTGTTGGTGCACAGTTGGCAGCAGGGCCTTGTGCTCCCCACAGCAGTAGCCAGTGTCAGCCATCTTGTGAGTCCTTCTCCACTCCCTGTGATGTGAGCATGGTTCAGGGTGGTGTTGATGGGACAGTTGTGGGGGGGGGCAATATGTGTGACTGCGACTCCCATGATGCTATTGGCTACACTGACTTGGCCAGCATACACAGAATTCCTTCCTTTGAGTGGTCTTCACTGTGTGTTGGTGTTGTTGTGGTGGCTACATGTGTGGATGTGTGTGTTAGTTCTATTTGTGCCACTGCCTAGCTGTAGTTGTGGTTGTGTTTGTACATGTGTTGGCACAGTTGGATGTGACTTTTTTGATGGCATGTGTTGTGTTTATCTGACTGACATACACATTTTGGGATGATTCTGTTCTAGTTGCTGTGTAATTGCTATGAGTGCATGGTTTGACTCTCCCCTTGACAGTGATGTGTGTGTTTTGTGGCAGTTTATTGTGTACATTTGTTGTGTACTCACCAGGCTCTGGGATGTCCTCTAGTCCATATACGCTCACTGGCGGAAGGATGGCCCGCACCTTCTCCTCCCAGGGCCTGAGGTATACTGGCTTGGCAGGAGGGCCACTGCCGGTGTATTGGCTCAGGTGGTAGTCTTTCTTGAGCAGCTCCCGGACCCTCCTGCGCACGTCATACCACCTGTTCTGGATGTCCGTCTTTGTGCGCCGACATGGTGATTGGGCGTTCACCCTGTTGATGATCCTCTCCCACATCTTGGTTTTCTGCGACATGGGGGTCTGTTGGACCAATGTGCCAAACAGCTGTGGCTCCACCCTGAGGATCTCGTCTGCCAGGACTTCCAATTCACAATCTAGAAACTTGGGATTCTTCTTGGGGGCATGGTGATGGTTGGTGATGGTGGGTGATGTGTGTGTTGGTGTGCAGGTGAGGGTGTGTGGGTGTGTGTTGTGCTGGGTGTATGTGAGGTAGGTATTTGTTGGTGTGCTGCTGGTGTGTGGCTTGTGTGAGGGATGAGCTGTGGGTGTGTGGTTGCTTTCTCTTGGGTGCTGGCAGTGGAATGGCATTTGCAAAGGCTCATGGTAGTGATTTGTGTCCTTTATATAGGTGGAGTTGTTGGTGTGTCTTTGTTCTCTGTCCCCACCCCCAGTATTTATTGGCTTGGTAATTGCTTGTTTGGCCTTTTTTTGGTTGATTTTTCCTTTGTGCTGTTTGTGTATGTTGGAAACGTTCTTGTGACCGAGTCGGACCCTGCATTGGTCTCGTACGGTGTTTTCCGTTTCGTTCACGCTGTGTTTGTGCAGTTTTGTATGCTGCGTACGCGTCGGTCGCGGTGTATTGTGTTGCTTCGGCTCGGTTTTGTATGCGTGTCGGTCGTACGGCTTGTCCTCCGTCCGACTCGGTCGTGTTTTCGCGCCTTGCATCGTACTTTGCAGGTTGGAGTTGGCGGGTACGATTCGGTCGGATTTGTTCCGGGTGCGTGTCGGTCGGTTGGATTCGCGTGTTTTTCCGGCCGGATTGCTATTTTCCGAGCGGCTCGGTCGGTCGGCTTGGTTTCCTGACGTGTCGGTCGGATTTATCGCGGCTTGCATCGTACTTGGCGTGTCGGGCGCCACTGGTACGTGTCGGTCGGTATTTTTTCCGGATCCGAGTCGGTCGGTGCTTTTCCGGCCCGAATCGGAATCGACCCCTTAGTGTCCAGCACCTTCCCTGAATAAATATCTGACTGGAGTGGGAATAGTTAATTATATATCTTTAGTGTCCAGCACCTTCCCTGACTTAATACTGACTGGAGTGGGAATAGTAAATTATATATCTTTAGTGTCCAGCACCTTCTCTGACTTAATATTGGGTGCAGTGGGAATAGTTAATTATATATCTTTAGTGTCCAGCACCTTCCTCTGAATTCAAATTCTGACTGGAGTGGGAATAGTAAATTATATATCTTTAGTGTCCAGCACCTTCCCTGATTTAATAGTAACTGGAGTGGGAATAGTAATTTATATATGTTTAGTGTCCAGCACCTTCTCTCATTTAATATTGGAACTGTAGTGGGAATAGTTAATTTATATATCTTTAGTGTCCAGCACCTTCCTTGATTTAATATCTGGCTGCAGTGGGAATAGTGAATTATATATCTTTAGTGTCCAGCACCTTCCCTGATTTAATATTAGGTGGAGTGGGAATAGTAATTTATATATCTTTAGTGTCCAGCACCTTCCCTGACTTAATATTAGCTGTGAGTGGGAGTAGTAAATTAAATATGTTTACTGTACAGTATTTTAAATATTTAATAGTAAGTACAATTAAGAGATATATATATTGATATGGTATTTTTAGATAAATAAAATATAGACATTGCATTAAAATATACATTTAGGAACATAAATAATTATAAATATTTAGTAGAGAAAGAATAACACTTTTTATTTGTTAACATAACTTTATTATTTATTAATAACAATCTTAGGGTAAATAAATACATTTTATTAAGGTAGTATTATACAATAGATGAAACATAGAAAGTAAATATATTTTTTTAATACATGAAAATGAAATATTTTGCAAACATATGTTTATTCACATACAAACATTTTTTAACATACATGTTTTTTACATTTTTATATTTTAAAACATAGGTATAATATTTTTGGATTAGGAAACATTTTGATACATTTTTGTTTATAACATTTGTGTAAGAAACATAATTTTTACAACATGTTTTTACAGTTTTATTTTTGTATTTGTAACATTTACAAAATTTTGATAGATGCTTTTGTATGTTTAATACATAATATTATACATATTTTCACATAAAACAACAAAAACACATTTTAATAATTTTTATAACATATTATATATATTTTAATTAATATTATTAATTTATGATAAATTAATAAAATTAATTAGTACATTTTAGCATTTAAAACAAATATGCTTTTCTAAAGGTTAAATTATTCTTTAACATATTACACATTTTAAGCATTTTTGGATATACATTGTAAATGATACAAATTAATAAGTAATTATAATAATTATTAATATTTTTTATATTAATTATTACTATAATTTTACAATATATAAAAAAATTATATTATTTTAAAAAAATAAGTACATTGATGTAATATTTTTAGAAAAAGAAAAAATATTTTATTTATGTAGGTTTCCTTTGTTTTAGAATTATTTAGTATGTTTTTAATTCTTTAAGCAGCCATTTTTGTTTAACAGGGACTATTTTTTAACCGCTTACTGTTGTTTTGGGTCATTTGAAAGGGAGAAGCTCGCGGTTAGATGCTGCGTCGCGTCGATGAAGGTAAGTTTAATTTACTAACTTTATATTACATTTTACTTGTAAGTGCATGTTGTTAAGTGGTAGTTAGTATGTCTAGTGGTCGGTTGTTGTGTTTTTGGTGCGTTTTGGTAGTTAGTTCTACTTTAGCTGAGATATCGAGATTTTGTGTTTGCGGCCTAGTGTAGAAATGTTATGCTATGTTTCTAAGTGTATGTTTAATGTATATGAAGTGTGTATATATGTTGTTTAATATACTGTATGTGTATGTTTGTGTGGGTGGGTATGTTTTTCTCTTTTTGTAGGTTTCGTTCTCGGAATCCCGTTTTGGAGAGGATAGCGTTTTTTTATTAAGAAGTGTGTATTAGTATTTAATACTAATATTTATTTAACACTTTCTTAATTTTTCGGGTTTTCCTGGAGCGTTTCTTTTTAAACACTATTTTCGGGTTTTTTATGGTTTAAAGTCGTTGGATTTATCGATGCTGGATTGTTTTTGGGGAACAGTTGTATTTTTACATTTTTTTGGGGTGAATTTTAATTATTATTTGGATTGAGAGATACCTGGATGGATTCCCTATTTTTGGATTACGTTTTCTTGAGCTACAGAAACGGTGAATCGGGCCTAAGTGTTTTATTTAATAAATGTGGGAGGGTATTTTCATTATGTTAATTGATATATGTGTAATGTTCGGTAAAATGTAAATAAAATGTCAATATATGTTTTTATAACTGCATTTTACATATATGACACATTATTTATATTTTACAAAATTAAGCAAAATTATATGGACAGTTATCAAATGTGTTTTGTAGGAAAGTCTTTTCTATTGCTTTAAGGAAGTTTTTTAAAGAATTGTTTTTGCTATTAGTGACAGGTATTCTAGGCCTCTAGTAGTTGGGTATAGTGTTACTTGACTTTGTAGTAAGTCGTACATTCTTTTGGTTTGTTTTGTGAGTTTAGGGCCTATTTGAGTTACAGATTGTTCCATCCTAAGTTCCTGGTAACT
Organism: Calotriton arnoldi; assembly: GCA_963921515.1. Lineage (NCBI taxonomy): Eukaryota > Metazoa > Chordata > Amphibia > Caudata > Salamandridae > Calotriton > Calotriton arnoldi. The sequence continues at coordinate 7,936 of CAWUFW010005116.1, forward strand.
TTGTTCTTTTTGTATGGCTTGGAGTAATTTATGTAGGGTAGGTATCCCTATTCCTGTTGTTGGTTTTGGCTTGTTTATTCAAGGTGCTTAAGTAGACATTCCACCATGGAATGTGGAATTTGGGTAGTCTTCTGTGCCCTGATCTGTGGAGTCTTCCCACCCAGGTATCCTCAAAGTAATCCAATAGTGGGCTTAGTTTTTCTTCATGTCTTTTGTAGTAGGGACTTTCAATTAGGATATTGTAGTGCTCTGCTACCTCAGTTACTGGAACATATGCCAGTGCAATTAATTTCTTATATTGATATACAAAGGTACTGTCTGTTGCATACTCAACACTTGGGGCACGATTACGATGACGGGTCGGACAAACGTTCCGTCCGACATGTTCACGGTGCGATTGCGACCGTCCGCCATAGGCAGCGGCGGTCCACGCAGCGCGTATAGCGATGCCAGCCCCACGGTGGCATCCCCTATTGCAAGCATTGTGGCGGGCGGTGTTCGACTGCAATGCGCGTCACGATGCTGGGAATGCATGTCGTGCATTGGCATGCACAAGGTGACAGGCACCACGCGGTGCCTGCCACCTGTCCATGCCAATGCCCGCCATGTGCACGCTCCACGCCCCAGCGTCAAGGGGGTCCAGCTACGGGCCCCCAGCTGCCCAAAGACCGTATGCCTTTCCATGGCAGGCGTTGCCGCCATGGAATGCTGCTGCTCCGCGCACCATCCTAGTACTGGATCGGCGGTCGTCTCGCAGTGCACCACGCACCATAGTGTTGCCCGTTTCCGACCGGTCCCTGTTCGGACCGGCGGAAACCGGCGGACGCGTCTTTCCGTCCGCCGGGCATGCGGGCGGAGGAGAATGGCGGGCGGATCGCCACCGCCATACGGGCGCTCCGCCCGTCATCGTAATGACCCCCTTAGGGTTGATTTTTGTAGATGTCTCCAGAGACATTGATTAAAGTGGTAATAGCAACCCTGGATTGCTGTATGGGGGTAGCATTTTAGTATACTATTGATCATGGCATGCTCAAAATCAATAATTATTTTCTGAGGGAAATAATTATTGGTTTTATCTTTTATTTGGTTTAAAATTTCAAGGTAGGTAGATTGTTGTTTATTGGGGAGTAGGGTATAGACAAATGGAATATTACTATTTTGGAAAAAGCCATGTATTGTGTATAACTGATAGAATGGTTTGGGACAAATTTTGAATGTCCCATCCATCATCCAAGTATTACATTGTTGCAATTTAACTAAATTGTTTGCAGTAGCAAACATAATAATTCGTTTGTCTTATGCATTTATTGTCAAAAAATATGAATGGTTCATTGCTGTGTGTGACACTTAGCTCAGGGGGAATTTCTACCTCTTGAAAGGTTCTAGGGGCAGGTGTACTAGTTGTAGTGGCTTTTTTTTGTCTTGCTATGGTTCTTTTTAAGGAGTCAATAGATGGTAATTGACTAGATGCATGTTGGGGCACTGTTAGTAATTGCTCCTTCAGTATCTCAGTGGTAGGTCTATCTGTGCTAGTGCTAGCTTCTTTTATATTTTCAAGGGCATTTCTAATTTCTATCTCTGTTACATTTGGTGGATGGTTATGTTCTTTAACAGATGTAACAGTCGTTTCCTGCGTAATAGCCCTACCATAGCATTTATTTGAATAATATTTACTGCATTTCCAAAACACCTTTAAACCACTCTGTTTTTCTTGGGTGTATACATAACCCATATAACACAATAACATTTTGCCTTTTTGTGACGTAATAAATTGGGCTCCTTCAGTCATGCTGGTCTGTTTAGTTCTAAGGGAAATATTTATAAATATTAATTGATATAATACAGTACATATTAAAAGAAAATACATATACATTTCATTGCATATACTTACTATGTTGCTGTTGAGGTAACTGAAGATGGTGTTGGTTATTTTCAAATTTCTGTTTTCTTTTTTTTGAAAATATTTCTGTTGGTAAGAAGAAATATAATGTTATAATGTTTGTTCTATTAATTTATAGGTGATGGGGAACTTGGGGATAAGTGGGTTTTTTAGTGGGTACTTTAGGGAATTGTGGAATATAAAACAGAAATATACTTACTTTTTAAATGACGTTTTTGTTGATGTAGTAGAAGTAGTTTTGGGATGTCTTGTAGAAGGTATCTGTAGAGGAGACATAAGTGCAAGATAGATATATTAGTATATGACATTTTGAATTATTTTTAAGTGAAAAGTCTAAGGGGCCGATTCCGATTCAGGCCAGAAATCACTCTGACCGAGCCGGACCTCGGCAGAGATTTCCGACCAACCGGACTCTGCAGCTCGACCGAGCGAGTACGATGCGTACGCATGCAATCGGACTCTGATTCGGTCGGACTTCCATTGACAGTCAATGGGAGCCGGTCGTATAACGCGACGCGGGCTCCCATTGACTGCAATGTGGATGCGAGGCGTAACAAGGGTGCCCCCTACAGCGGGTACGCGCCGATGCGACTCGCCACCGGTACATGCATCAGGTAGGGGGACCCATGGGTGCCCCTGTGTGCGACTCTCGGTGCTACGGGTACAGGGGGTCCGACACGGACCCCCAAAGTCCGGCTTCGACTGCCCTTTGGAGCCGGAACGGCGCGAGTCGGTCGGACTGTTCGAGGCACGCATCGTACTTGCCCGGCCGGGAACGTCGCCATTGCGCGGTGCGAGTACGTGTCCGTGCGAGTCGGTCGGAGTGGTTCGGACCCGCGTACGAAGTCGGTCAGCGATTTCGCGTGCGCCGCATCGTACTCGCCGCCCGGACGCACGTACGACTCGGTCGGAAAGAGGGCTCCGACATCGATCCGGTTAAGCCGAATCCGACTTTCGGTGCCCTACCGGCCGAGATCGGAATCGGCCCCTAAGTAGTGTTCTAGTTTAAATAGCGTTTTACTTTCTTGGTGCTGTTGTAAAAAATGTTCACAGTAGTAAATCTGCTTTCTGGGAGTAATCCGGCAGAGTTTCCTTTTCTTTTTTCTGTAGGGTTGTAGTTTGTATTATGTGTAAACATGTTCTTGTTTATATAGTGTTTGTTTAATTGATGGGTTTGTTTCATTGGTTTATTTTATTAGTTCGAAGTTTCTATTCGTTGTTCTTTATATTTTTTAAGGTTCTGGCACTTACTTTCCATATATGGAAAACGCTAATTAAGAAGTTGTTAGTGCTAATTATTTTTTTAAACATATTTCTTTGCTTTTGTAGGTTTAATATAGTTTAAAATGTATAACATTGTATGTATTATTTGTAATAATATTTTATGTGAAGTTTAATAGTGTCATTAGTAAAGCTTTGATGTTTTTATATGTTTATATGTTATAATATAGTTTTATAATAATTATAATGTGTGTAGTTAATGTTTATATAGTAAAAATACGTTTTGGAGTTAAGCTATGTTTATTTTAGTAACTTTTTTAAATGTCGATATTTAAATAAAACCGATATAATTGTAGTCTATATTTTTTTTCGATATTTAGGACATTTTAATGTTTATTAAAGAAACTTCGATATTTTTTTAACTATATTTGTGTTTTCTATAATGTTATATACAATATTTTTGATGTACAATATTTTGTGTTCGATATTTGTGTAATTTCTTTAATAAGTATTGGTAGTCGATATTATTGTAATCGATATTTTAGCGCCGATATTTTGGTAACTTGATATTGTGCTCGTCGATATTATGTCAGTGATTCATATATGTAACCTTATCGGTAACAGGCTTATCTAAGCACTATGAAGTGAAAAGCAAACAATAAAATAACAGCCAATTGGAAAAGGCAACGAATAAATAGATAATATGGGTGAGCAATACTAATCTTGAAGGGGTGACCTTTGTAGATAATGGTTCCATAGTAAGTAGAGTTATGTTAACGAGTCCAGATAGACATACTAGGAAGCATGCAAGAGGAGACATATTTATTTGTGCATTTGGGTTTCGCTCTGAAACAGAAGGGTAGTAACAAGCGAGTAACAAGTAAGTGTGAGCGGCAAACTCCGCTCCGCGGATGGAGTTAGCAGAGTTTTACCACTTCACGTCTCTGTTTATAGTGTGGAGTTTTAGAAAAACTCAGAGTCCACTACGTAGGGGAGTTTTTTACCACCACCAGCTCAAGTTCTGGCCAAGCTCGATCGCTCATAAGGCCGCAATGCTGGCTTCTCGCCATTGCCAAGGAAACCAGGCGCCGGCAGAGGAAAACCACTTCCGGTCCCACCAGGTCACGTGACTCACATCACCTCCGGTGCAGGACTCATGAAGGACCAGGAGCTGCCACTGGAGTGGAGCAGAGTGGCGAGAAGAAAATGTGAGTGCTGCCGGCGGGCGAACATGTGACTGAGCCTCCTCCTGCAGCTGCCACTGTCGGAGGCTGACCCGAGGAACCCTCTTGCATCGTCGATGCCGATGGACAGAAAAGGTAAGAAGGATCCCAAGCCTACAGCAGCCTCCTCTGAGACCCCGCACCGGAGTCCTAATGGATCTGAATGGGCTAGCGTCCTCCCCTCAGCAGTATCTGCATCCCAGGGGCAGGACATTCAGAAGTGGCCCAGATTAGTGGTACACTGCTACGTTCAGAGAACCCAGTGTCTCTGGATTAGCAGCTTCTTTTCTCTATCTTCAAAATTGTTATCATCAGTCCTCACCTCAGTGCATCTGGTAGGAGGAGCAGGTAACTCCGCCTGATAGCGGAACTCCGCATAGCGCTACAGAATGTTTTTTCCACTTCGCGGAGTTCCGCGTAGCGCGGCTACACGGACTCCGCCTGGACTTAGTGACAAGGTGTAAGCAGGAGTGCCGGGGGAATGGTATAAGTGATTGAGGGTTAGTACAGTGTTCGCACTGAAGCTAGATAGGGTAGGACTCTTTAGTATGTGTTGAGCACAGACACATGCGTAAGAGACATGCAAGTAAGTTTAAGGACAGCAATGCAACTAGGCTAAGCTTTAGTGGCTGGTTAGTACGATAGATATCAAAACCTAAGAACATACAACTTGATAAAATAGGCATAATATTAGGATGCGGGACATCAATATTATGTAAGGGAAACAGTGGGCCAAAATTGATTACTTGTACTTGTGGTATCCATACTTCCAATAAAGTGTTGCATGATTTTTTGTCTTTTTCAGAGTTCTCTGGAAGGACGGAAATTCTTAAATTACCTTTTCTACTTCTGTCTTCCAGTTCTGTGATTTCTTTTTCAAATGTTTCCATTTTTTTGGTATGAAGTCAGTTTTTTCTTTAGGATATTTTGGTTGTCTACTGTTTTTCTAATACTTGTTTCGTCCTCCTCAAGTCTATTTCTGAGGGCTGTTAGATTGTTTCTTAGTCCTATTGTTTCTGATTGCAGAATCTCAGTATTGGATTTTGTGCCATGGGTTAGATCTTTTAAGGAGTTAAGACGCTGAACTATTAAATCCATGTTATTAACTTTCTCAGACTTTCCTTTGATAGGGGAGTCTGGCATAGGCAGTTTCTGTTTGCTTCTTTACTGGTCCACATTTTGGTCTTTGAAATCTTTAGTCTCTCTGTGATCTTTAGCTTTGGACTTGCCCATCACAAGCTGAAAAGGGGATATCCCACAATACTTTACTGAATGAGCTCTGGTTGTGGACCTGTAAGTTGATATAGATGTAAAGTTTAAGGTGTGAGACTCATTGTGTTCCTTCCCCTTTCATAGTGAGTTGGTAGGCAACTGCACAGTGATGTGCAAAGTGTTGCTTGGTGTTTATTAGTACATATGCATATTTAAATGCTATGCTATCTGTAGTTGTTCATCAATTTTGGACTAATTGAGCCCTACTTCTTTCGTAAGGTAGACCAGGTTTTGGACAGCAGCTGCATTAGTTAAACGCAGCCCCAATGATAGTTAATTGAAATACATGAGGATCAACCTCAAACATGAAGAAAAGCAGCTCTGCTCAGCATCGATGCAAACACACACCTCAGCCAGGGTCAGCCATTAGAGATATCTTGAAGGATTCATGTGCAGACCATATAGCAGCTGTGAGGATCAGGGTATTGCGTCAGGTCAGATCCGGTTGACTGAGCCTCACAGCCCAGGTGTGTTGATAAGCTGTGTCCTCTTATCTTTAGCGATACCAAAGGGGATGATGGACGGAGCGTTAGAGCAAATCAAACACTCACCCCCAGTCAACTGATCTGGGTTTAATCCATTACGGCTGAATAGCCAGAAACCGGTCCCAGGATGCTTGTTTCCGGTCCAGGGAAGACATGGCTTGGCAGTTCGGGCTGGACTGTTCCCATGAGGCACAGGGTCAGACTGATTTGCATATGGCCATGTCTGAACTGGGGTGGTGGAGTGAGCTAAAGAATGATGATGGATTAAACCCAGATCAGTTGACTGGGGGTGAGTGTTTGATTAGCTCAAACGCTCCGTCCATCATCCCCTTTGGTATCGCTTTGTTCGCCCTAAGTTGGCAGGGTATGCCCAGACGTGGGTCCCTTGCTCACTTTGCCACTGGATTCAAGCTAGCCTGGCTGATGACGGCTGAATAGCCAGAAACCGGTCCCAGGATGCTTGTTTCCGGTCCAGGGAAGACATGGCTTGGCAGTTCGGGCTGGACTGTTCCCACGAGGCACAGGGTCAGACTGATTTGCATGTGGCCATGTCTGAACTGGGGTGGTGGAGTGAGCTAAAGAATGATGATGGATTAAACCCAGAACAGTTGACTGGGGGTGAGTGTTTGATTAGCTCAAACGCTCCGTCCATCATCCCCTTTGGTATCGCTCTTATCTTTAGCAGCATTGCTTATGCAGGAAAACTTACTAAGATGCAGAAGTATGCAGTACTGGTCAACTATATAGGCCTCTATAGAGCTCCCGTCACTTTGGTCGAATGTTTGGAGAGGGTCAGCTTGAAAGTGTGCCCGTTAAGCGATTATGTTGCACGTTGGTGGTTAAAACTGGCCTAGACCTTTGGTGTACTGTGAGCTGTGCATGGTTTAAGCTGCTGTCGGGAAGAACCAAATATGGCGCACATTCATTCTGCGGGTCTAGATGTTTAAGGTTGACCATGTTATGCCTGAATATGAACAGCAGCAGATTTTGTTGTGGAGTGTGCCAGCAGAGTGACACATGGTGCCCAGGCAGGCTGGCTGTGTGCCTGGGTAAGAGCACAATGGCGGAATGTGTGCTCCTACCCTGACTAGTGCCACAGAAGCAGAACTCCTGCTGCTTTGGGAGAAATCCCCTGGAGACTGTAGAGTGGTGGATGGCCACTGTGAGAAATTGGGTTGTTGGTTAAGGGGGGGAGGTGTGAGCCATTCTCATGCAACAGCCACAATCCTTGTCAGGGTGAAGCACAAAAAGTCACTAAATTAACCTGTGCTTAACCCTCTGGTAGCTTGTCAAAAAAGCAGTCAGGCCTAAATTAGAGGTAATGTGCAAAGTATTTATGCAGCACGTAAGCAGCAATAAAGTTGTTAGACTTGTCAGCCTTAGGGTGGTCTTCCCCCAAACCTTTTGCCTTCCTTCCCTAATTTTTGCTGATCTCGTTTTTGCTGGCCTTTGGACTCTGTGCACTCAACCACTGCTAACCAGTGCTAAAGTGCATGTGCTCACTTCTTAAAATATGGTAGCCATTGGCTTATCCCCAATTGGCATATTTAATTTACTTGTAAGACCCTAGTTCAGTGGTACTCTATGTACCCAGGGCCTGTAAATTAAATGCTACTTGTGGACCTTCAGTACTGATTATGCCCCCCACTTAAGTAGCCCTTTAAATTCAATCAGTAGAACCAGAGTTATGATGTTTTAAAGTTTAAAGTGAAAAATAGTGCCTTAAAATGAAAGCCCCAATTGTGGACATCTAGTCATGAGAGACTGGGGCAAAGACTACAGCTATGACCGACCGTTATGGAGTGCGGTTCGGAATCACCGAGTGGATTGGACCTGGTCTCCGCTTACCTTCGGACTTAAAAGACATTTTTAAGAAATATGTCTGAGAAGATAAAGTTCAGAGGGGCAAAGTAGCTGGTGGTGTCTGAGGAGAAGGCGTCATTTTCGGGGAGTCGCTGGATGAACGTACAGTGAAGATTTCTAAATTCAAACTTAGGGCCTCATAAGGATGGCGGGCGGATGAACCTAGCGGTGCTGGGACCGGCCGCCAGACATGCGGCAGTCCCGCACCACTGATTAGGATGCGACCACCACCCTGGCGGTCGCATCCTGCATCTTTGACATTGCGGCGGGTGCTGCTTAAAGCAGCACCCGCGCAATGCTAAATGGCATGTTGTGCATTGCCATGCACAACGTGGCAGGCACCGCGCGGTGCCTGCCACCTTGTGCATGGCAATGCAGGGGGTACCATGGGTACCCCCAAGTGCAACCCCACCCCTCCACCCGGGGGCCCCCAACAGGCCCCCAAGCGATTCCCGCCAGGCTTTCCATGGCGGCATCGCCGCTCATGGAAAGGCTCTGAATGCCACACATACTAATATGGATGGTGGTGCCTACTAAGCACCACCACCATATTAGGCCCCCAGTCCGCACGGCCGGCAATCGTAACGATTGCCGGCTGGCAGAAAAGCGGCGGACGCACTTTGCGTCCGCCGCGAAACCCCCGCCATAATAATATGGCGGGGGTAATTCTAGTTACGATTGCGGGCGGATCGCCACCGCCGGGCCGGCGATGGTGATCCGCCCACCATCGTAATCAGCCCCTTAGTGTCTTTTATGGGAGTCCAAAATCATCAGCAGGGCGAACCTGCAAGCTGTAGCTGACGAGGGTGCCACATGGTCGGATATGCCTTCTACGAGGCGATGCTGAAAGGATTTGCTGCTGTGGAGAAGAACGGAGCAGGAGTTATCATGAAGTCAGGCTGACTGGCGATGCACCTTGCGTGGATTGTTGAGCAAGTAGATCGTCTCCTCTCGGTTCTTAAAGCAATTTTTGGCTGAAACAAGTTTTGGATTTGGTCCATCTGGGAACCTTTAACACCACTTCTGGGGGTCCAGGCCTGCAAGGGCAGCATTTGAAGGGTCAGGACTCACTCAAGCTGGGTCCAGGTGCGGGTTCAAGTTGGTTGGAGCCGTTTCTGTCCCTGAAGCTCTGATGCGTAGGCCATCCAACTAGCCCTTGGAGTCAATCTGATAGTTCTGGGTTCAAGCAGAACAGCAGGTCTCAAGCAGCAGGACAGTCCTCTGAGGGCACAAAACAGGCTTCAGGCAGCAGGGCAATTCTCTTGGTGCAGCAGGATAGGCCTCTGAAGTACACAGCAGGGCACAGGCAGCATGGCGGTCCTGTGAAAGTCCTTCTACAGGTCTGGAAGTAAAAAAGGAGTGGGTCAGAGCGTCCCAATTTTATACCTGGTGCCAGCTTTGAAGTGGAAGAAACTTCTGGAGTCGTTTCCCCCACCCCCCCACCCCAAAACGTTTCTGGAATTTCCTGCCTCCTTGCCATGGTCCCAGGATGTTTGGGGACACAAAAGGCTAGTGTGAAGTTCTTTGTTGTGTACTGAGGTAGTGTTTTTGGATTGCAAGTGTGGCTGTGCACATCTCCGCCTTCTCATCCTGCTAGGATGGCCCATCCCGTCAACCTCAGTCTCCCTGGCACATGGCTCTGGGAGGAACACACAAAGTTCAGCTGCCAACTACACCTAATCGCGTGACCCAGGAAAGAGGCAGCAGGAACCAAATGATTAGGACAAGAAAATTTAAACTTTCTAAAAGTGGCATTTTCAGAATTGTGACTTAAAATCCAACTTTTCCATTAAAGAGGATTTTAAATTACTATTCCTTAGACAACAAACATGACATTTCCACCTGCTCCCAAACAAAAGTTATCACTTATTAAATGTAATAAGGTTACCCAATGTTATCCTGCGGGAGAGGCAGGCCTCACAGTACTGAAAAATGAATTTGTGAGTTTTTCACTACCAGAACATATCACACTTTTTAAATACACTGCACCCTGCCCTTTGGGCTGTTTATGTCTACCTTAGGGGTGACTTATATGTATTAAAAAGTGAGTTTTAAGCCTGGCAATGGGTTTATTGTGCCGGGTAAATTGACAGTTTAAAACTGCCCAAAGGCTGCAATGCCAGGCCTGAGACATGTTTTAAGGGGCTACTTAAGTGGGTGGCACAATAAGTGATGCAGGTCCATTAGTAGCATTTAATTTACTAGCCCTGGCTATATGGTATAGCACTTTAAAAGTGAATTAAATGTGCCAATCAAGTGTAAACAATCTTGCTATGTTTTAGGGAGTGAGCACAAGCACTTTAGCACTAGTATTAGTGGTAAAGGTCACAGAGTCCTTAGGCCGACAAAAACAAATTCAGCAAAACAGGAGGGGAGAAGGCAAATGGTTTGGGGGAAGACTACCCTAAGGCTGACAGGTCTAGTAGAGATAATCAGATCTCTTTTAGTGTAAAGAGTGGCGTCAGAGTCACCATTTTATAAGCCCACAGGGTGGATTGAACAGGAGGTAGTAGGCAGTCAAAGGAGGGCTCAGGGGGGAAAAGGGTCCCTCCTAAGTTGCATTCCAATGCTCACTGTGATAAAAGAGGAGAATAATTCTCGGTTTTAGTACGGTGTACAAGGCTCCTTTTGACTGCATTAAAACAATTTCCTTGACAGAGCTCTGCAGCTAGTTGGACATCTTCTACGGGCATTAACCACACCCCCTTTCAATATTTTTTTGTTTCAAGAATTTGTTTCCCTATGAAAATGAAAACCAGGAGCAATCTACCTGAATGATTACTTGCAGAATTTGGAATTTGATCTACTTTTCAGAAATGTATTGCTTTCCGGGTTCACCAATGGGCAACACACCTTTTTCCCCAAGAAAATGCAAATAGGTAAAACCACAAAAAATACGAAAAATGGGCTGCCGCTTAGAAAAATGCAAAAATGCAAAAACCGTTGTAACATACTGCTGGCGTCTGAAAGCTGGGAAGGTGGTGATCTAAGCAAAGCAAATCTTTTGTTGATGCCATTTTTAGTTTAAAAAAACAAAAGACGTTTGTTATATTTTGCCTATTTTTTTGATTCCCTCCAGAAGAATCCACAAATCAAATCCTGGGAGCCTTAGGAATCCCCAACATTTTGGAAAAAAAAGATGCAAATTTCGTCTGGATACTTGTGGCTGTATTACAAATAGGGCACACTTTCCCTGTTGCATCACGGCACACCTTTAAACAGTTGCGCCGGGCGCAAACTGAGACAGTGCACCTTCTTATGATTAATCCCCTACCCTAGGTGCAACTGGAAAGTTGCGCTGAAATAAGTGCAACACTTTCAGTGAAATAAGGAGGAGCTGCTTCAAAAGTACTCTGTGTTTCTTTGTGCAGACGGCAACCTTTGAAGAGGGGAGAGAGATCCCCTTGCAGGTGAAGTGAGTGACTTCACCCGACTGCTGGAGGATGTCTGACTCCCCTCCAGAGGGTGCCTTGTCAGTTCGGCACCTTTTTGTGGCACATTTTCAGTGGGTCTACTAAGGGCATGTTTGCCTTCGCGCCTGCATCCCTAATATGGCGCAGACGCAGAGGCAAAGTTATTCCCTCATTTGCTTGAGGCTATGCCCTCATGCAAAGGAGGGAACTCCCTTTGGTGATATCTCTGGCGCTACATGTGCGATGCGCTATTTGTATTACAGAAAGGGCCCCCCAGGCATCTGCAGCCCCTTCTGTAATGCCTAAGTGTCCTGGGGGGCGCACAAATCGGGTGCACACACGTGTTCCGCCCCAGAGCACTTTCCGCAATACTGCCTCTTTTGTGTAAAACAAGTTTAGGAGGCTTAATCACATAGTGCCCTAAACAAAAATGTCTGAGCACTGGGAGTGGAAAAGCCTCGGCAGCTAAGGGGTTAAAGGAAATATATGATAATGTACAATTTAATCCTGGATCTTACCTATCACTACGAGTGCATAAATAAGTAATGTTGATGTCACATTAGGACATAGCCTACTTTATTGAAATTTTGCATTTCTAACTTTTGAGGCCAGGATATTAGGATATTATACAAGGACGTGTTCAGGATTCCAAAAGCTAAAATCACACATCACATATTCTTACATGCAGCCCATATGTGAGATACCAGTGCAACAGTTGCTAATGACCGAATGGATATACTTCAAATTGCTGTTTTTCTTTATAAGCAGAACCACATCTTTAAAGCATTAGAAACAGATGTCAACGCATTACTTCACCGCTGATGTATGTAATAGAAATGACACACTAATTAATTTAATGCGGTATAAGCGTACTGATTATTTATCACGCCTGACAATAGAATTATAAAAACATTCAATTATAATCAGCGGTTATTCATTATTTATTGATTCTGCACCATGCCCACATTAATACAATGCATTTAATTGCACAGATGAGGGGAGCTGTTGTCTCCTGATACCTAGCTACAACAAAAAAACTTCTGTGGCTGCCAACCATGTGAAATATTTGAAACAAATTAAATATGCGCTCTACACTGGATATTTATCTGGAAAATACCCATTCTTCATGAACACATTGAAATGTATGTTTATTTTCTTTCTCTATGTGAAGTTTCTTTGATAAACATTCGTATGCCTTGACTGAACACTTAACGCAGAAACCACTACATTCCTCAGTGGAAACCTACTAGACCTTAAGGGAGAGAAACAGGAAGCAAAGTAGTGATGCTGAAAGTAAAGGCTTAAAAAGAGGCCATTGGTTGATTCTTATGCACAGCATCAGAATTAATACCTTCCTTGAACTTATGCCAGCGTCTGAACGATGTCTACAAATAATGCTCCATGTAGCAAGCAGCCTGTCTTCTTACGGGTATATTGAGGAGCGATGGTACCAGTCTAATAGCTTCATTTTGACACCTCGTGGGACAGGAAACCTAATATGAGATGATTTGTCTTGCCCATTGAGGCAGCCACCTGAAAAAAACTATGGGGGATATTCACAAGAAACTGTCGGAGTGTGGTGTTAAGCCAAAATTGCTAACGCCGCGCTCCTACAGTTTCAAAACGCAGGGATGTGATGTATTTACAAGAATGCGGCGCACTCCTGCGTTCCCCTAGCGCTGGTTCTAAATTTAGCTGCCTAGCGCCAATGCAAGCACCTTTGCACCATAGTGCAAGGGTGCCTGTGAAGCAGGAAATGATTGTTCATGTGCAGGAAGGTGTTCCTTCCTGCACATAAACAATCACTAATTGCGATTTGTAACTTCTAAGTGTGCTGCATATAGAAGTTGCAAAATTTCATTTTTTAAATTATTGTTTATGTGAACAATCAACAATGGCGATTTGCTGTTTCTATGTGTGCTGCAGAATGCAGCACACATAGAAACAGCAAAAACGAGGAGAAATTAAACATTTCTCCTCATTGTGCCAGTTTAAGACCAGGTTTTCCCTGGTCTTATTTTTGGTGCTGCCCATATTTACGCCACCCTTGACAATAGGGGGCAGCATCAAAAAGCAACGGGTGTTGAGATGGAACGCCCACAGCAACACCATTTGCCTGCCCCTTTGTCGCAGCAGACTGCTGCAGTAATGGGTATATTTACAAGGTGGCGTTAAGCCACGTTAAGTGGCTTAACCCCAAGTTGTAAATATGGAGCTGGGCATTGCACAACAGGAACAGCGTTAAAAGTGACGTTCCTGTGGCGCAATGTCCTTGTAAATATGCTCCTCAGTTTCCTTTGAGAACCTAAAACGAGATAGTTGCTCTCAAATGGATTAGTAAAGAGCAAGTCGCAGACAGTGACCCGATATGAAAGCACCACATTTGAGAGGAGAGGCTTTTCAGTGCAAGTAGCAGTTTTGTGCCCACTTTCTAAGTAGTCTTTTAATTCCAGTGGAGCCAATAACAGCAGAACTCAGCCCCATTCGAATAATAAAGTCCAGGTGAGCACCGCAGAGCTCAGGAGCGGCCCATGCATGTAAGAGCCGTTGGGTGGTGGGGCTGGGTGGGGGGGGGGGGATTCGACAAACGACCATGAGGGAAACTTAAATAAATAATTTGTTTCCCCTCGTCGTCGTCTGTCGAAGTACCCCCCCACCACCACCACCACCTGGCCCCACCGCTCTTACATGCACAAGCCGCAGATGGCAGAGCTGTTTATTTAGACAGAGAGAATTTGGCTGCTATAAACACCCAAAATCCGTGTGTGAAAATCTGGGAAGAAATGTGCTCTGACAAAAATGTATCATTTAATGTATACTGATGAATACAGGATATCAGGGTATCATAATCCGCATCACTCAAGAAATGTTGAACAATTACTAATATTAATTTTCTATTTGCTGCCTAGATGGGTTGTAGATCTGTTGGATAAGTAATATCTGAGGCACCAGCTGCTTGTATGATCTCAGTCAGGCTTAGCAGTAAGGGTTTCTTTCTTACAATCAGTGTAAGTTTCAATTTAGTTGCAAACTATGTTGTGCTCAATTTGAAATCCAGAGTTCACCACATATTGTGTTACGTTTTCGCCAGCACAAATTCTCCCAAGAAGAGCAAGGAGAAACTTGTGAAGCAAACCTTGAAATAAGTGTAGTAAAGTAAGGCTGGTTGTAAAGATTTTTACCGCAAGTTTTGCCAATTACCAATGAGGAAACTCAGTCAGGCACAAAAGAGATCTAATATTGTGTGGTAATAGTATTTCCTCCATCGATTTTAACCTCCCGACACTAATATCCTTAATATTTGTAAATGTAATATTTATGAATGAGTTGCACCTTCTCAGTCTTACTGCGTCCGGATGTAAAATTGTCATGTATTAAAGCTTTAAGTATATATAAGTAGATACATATGATGATTCATTGGACCATTAGACACATACGCGACAAGGACATTTGCTGTATCCTTTCATCTTCAGAGGGCTATGGTTAATGGGAACTCTAAGAGTCTCCTTAGAAGGACCACGCACCATGTCTCTCCGTGGTGAACCAGCAAGTGAGGTTGCAGGATTGGAGTTTGAGATTCAAATGTTGCACTCTTACAAAGTAGATCAGCTCAAACAATTTTGCGAAGAGTTTGGATGTCCCATGAGAAGGTCCGCTAGGAAGGAGGAGCTGCAGAAGACCTTGAGTTCCTGGTGGGCAAGCAGAGAAGCTGGGGAGGGTGAGAATGGAAATGTGGATCTGGATGTACAGAGCCAGCAACGGGGTTTTAGTGCTCAGAATTTGCCTGTTGGAGCATCTTCTAGGAATGCCAGCAGTGTGTCATCCAGGAATCTGTTCTCAGAGGAGCTGCAAGACAGGCGTCAGGAGAGGGAGCATGTGAGAGAGCTTGAGAGGCTCAAATTTGAGAGCACAAAGAGCATGAGAAAGGGCAGGAGAAACCCCCTGCTATGGAAGATAAAAAAACTGTTGTTGGCTCATCAGTTAAGTTTGAAGGAGCTGGACATCAAGGCCAAGCAGGTGGATTTCAGTTCAAATGGTGGCAGCATTCAGCCAGTGCAGTCTGGATGGAAGTTACACATTCCAAAGGATCTGGTGCAGAATTTCAAGAAGGGGAATGACATATATGCTTGTTTTTCAGCTTATGAGGCAGCACTCCACATGAATGAGGTCCCTGGTGCCCAGTGGGGAGGGGTCTGTGGAAACACTTTGAGGTAGAGGGGAGGGAAACTTTGACAACCCTAGGGGACTCCTCAAACCTCACTCACACTACCATGAAGGAGGCCTTGTGTACCAGGTATGGGCTCACCCCTGAGCAGCATAAGAAGAACTGTAAGTATTTTAAGAAAACTGATTCTAATACTTGGTTGGAATGTGTTAATCTTTTTTGCAAAGCACTGGATGGTTGGATAAAGGGCAGCCAGGCAACTGACTATCAGGGGTTGTACAATTTGATTGCTTGGGAGCACTTGTATAGTCTTTGTTTGCCAGCGTTGCCCCAGCATCTGATGGATAGCAAGCTGACTGACCCCAGGAAGCTTGCTCAGAAGGCGGACCGCTGGACAAGTACCAGGGCCCACAAGGAGTATGTGGGAGACTCAGCTAAGGATGGACAGGGTCCCCAGCAGAAGAGTGGGTGAGGGACAAGGGTAAACAGAAGGCGTTCTCTAAACGGACCCAAGAGTCCCCACAAGTAATTTGCATCTGGTCAGGAGGATCACTTGAGGGGGGACCCCAAGTGTCCCAAGTACACGCCGGCACCCAATGGTGCACAGTCACATCGGTTGGTTAGTGTAGTGCTTGGGGAGGATTTGGTCCCAGGTGATGGGTGGGAGCCAGCTGAGATGACCCTTGTCTCACTAGGGGACAGTGAGATGGCCTAGGGGACCCTTGTGCCTGAACCCACGAAGAAATACAGGCAGTGGGTCACCATCAATGGACGGAAGGGGGAGGCTCTGAGAGATACTGGAGCCAGCATGATATCTGTCAGGTGTCAATTGGTATCTGAGGAGCAGGTGGTCCCCAATGAACTTCATCCTGTAGTTGCAGCAGACAACTCTGAGCACCTATGTAAGGTGGCACAGGTTCCCTTTAAATGGGGGTAGGGGCCTCAGGTACCTTGAGAGGAGTTGTGAGTCCAACCAGGCCTGTTGATTGTCTGCTTGGCAATGACCTGGAGAGTTCCTCTTGGGAGAAGGCGGAACGCCAGTCTCATTTGGATATGTTGGGTCTGCCTGAGTGGGCATGTGTGACCATTCGGTCAATGGCAGCCAGTAGGAGTGATCAAAAGGACCTGGAGCCTGAATCAGTGGCCCAAGTGCCTGCCAGAAAGAGGAAGGGCAGGGGATGCTGGAAACCCGCCCCTGAAGTTCCCACAGTCGGGAGGAGGCTGATCTTGAGGGGGATGCCCCAGAACTTACTGGGGAGCTAGTGGCCAAACTGTGAGACTTACCTGAGCTGACCAATTCGTAGCAGGAAGGGGGTCCTACCAGGGAGGAGTTCTGCAAGGAGCAAATGGAATGCCCTACACTTGTTGGTTTGTGGCAGCAGGCTGCCGACCAAGCAGCTGGTGATCAATCTGGATCACATTAGATCTACTATGAGAACGGTCTCCTATACAGTGAGACTAAGGTTGCTGAGCCTGGGTCAGCCCGTCTGCTGGTGGTACTCCAGCCCTCCAGAGGCTTCCTACTGGGTTGGGCTCATGATGTACCTTTGGCAGGACATTTGGGGAAGGACAAAACCTTTGACAGTATTGTCACCCACTTCTTTTGGCCCCAAATGCAAAAGCACTCTGATGCACATTGTAGATCTTGCCAAACTTGCCAGGCAAGTGGTAAGAGTGGTAGGAAAGCTAAGGCTCCTCTCCAACCATTTCCTGTGGTGACTACCGCTAAGGCTCCTCTCCAACCATTTCCTGTGGTGACTACCCCTTTTGAGAAGGTGGGAATTGACATTGTGGGGCCCCTGGACCCCAAGACAGCTCTAGGCAACAGGTACATCCTTGTCTTGGTAGACCAAGGCACCTGGTACCCGGAGGCTATCCCTCTCAGGGCAACGACTGCACCTGTGGTGAGCCGGGCATTGGTGGGGATCTTTTCCCGCGTGGGTTTCCCCAGAGATGTGGTATCTGACCGGGGACCAACTTCATATCCAAGTATATGATGTCTCTGTGGGAGGAGTGTGGTGTAATCTACAAGTTCACCACTCCTTACCACTCCCATGGTAATGAGTTGGTTGAGAGATTCAACCGAACCTTGAAAGGCATGATTAAGGGTCTGGCAGAACCCATGAGGCGTAAGTAGGACATCCTCTTAACATGTCCTCTCTTTGCTTACAGGGAGGTATCGCAGAAATCCTTAGGGTTCAGCCCCTTTGAATTGCTGTATGGCCATCTTAGTCTGGTTAAAGAAAAAGGCTGGGGGAAATCTCCAGGTAAACCTCCCCAGAATGTGTTTAACTACATGCTGGCCTTCAGAAACCAGACTACTCGCTTCAGTAAACTCGCTCAGGAGAACCTGGAAGCAAGCCAGGAAGAGAAGAAACGCTTGTATGACCAGAATGCCACTCTGGTTGAGTTTCAGCCTGGCCAGAAAGTGTGGGTCATTGCCCCAGTAGATCCTTGCGCTCTCAAGAATAAGTGGGCAGGGCCTTTTGAGGTGGCCAAGCGCAAGAGTGATGTCACCTATCTGGTTAACTTGCAGACTCCAAGGAACCCTTTAAGGGTCTTGCATGTGAACTACCTCAAACCTCACTTTGAGAGGTCTGAAGTGAATATGCTCTTGGCGAAAGATGATGGGGTGGAAGAGGAGAGTGAACCTCTCCCTGACCCCAGAACAACAGAGTGACTGTTGCCAGCTGTTGGAACAGTTTGCCACTCTGTTTTTCCCGACCCCAGGTGTCACCCATTGGTGTATCCATGATATGGACACTATGGACAGTCCTCCTGTAAAACACAAAATTTACAAATTGGCTGACAGGGTCAAAGCCAGCATCAAAGAAGAAATTTCTAAGATGTTGGTGTTAGAGGCGATAGAGCCCTCCAACAGTCCTTGGGCCAGCCCAGTGGTCTTGGTCCCAAAGGCTGCTGTACCCGGCACCACACCTGAACTTCGGTTCTGTGTGGACTACCGTGGGCTCAGTGCCATCACTAGGACTGAAGCGCACCCCATCCCCAGAGCTGATGAGCTCATAGATAAGCTGGGAGCTGTCAAGTTCCTCAGTACATTTGACTTAATGTCTAGGTACTGGCAGATTGCCTTGACTTATTGGGCCAAGGAGAGGTCTGCGTTTTCAATGCCAGAGGGGCACTACCAGTTCCGGGTGATGCCCTTTGGGTTGAAGAACGCCCCCGCCACCTTTCAGAGGTTTGTCAACCAGGTGTTGGCTGGACTGGAGGATTTCAGTGCCGCCTACCTAGATGACATCGCAGTGTTCAGTTCCAGCTGGGAAGAACACTTGCACCACCTCTGGGTTAGTGTTGAAGGCTCTGCAGAAGGCAGGCCTCCCTATCAAGGCCAGTAAATGCCAGATTGGGCAGGGATCTGTGGTGTGTTTATGGCACCAGACAGGAAGCGGCCAGGTGGCTCCCTTCCAACCTAAGATTGACACCATTTTGGCTTGGGAGCCCCCCAAGACTCAGACTGAGGTGAGAGCCTTTTTAGGTCTCACCGGATATTACAGGAGATTTGTCACCATTGTTGCCGCCTTGACTGTGCGGACTTCCAGGAAGCAGCCAAGGAAAGTGATCTGGACTAATGCCTGTCAGACCGCTTTTGATGCCGTGAAATCTGCCAGGTACACGGCGCCCGTGCTCAAGGCACCCAACTCCTCCCAAGAATTTGTTGTGCAGACAGATGCTTCAGAGCATGGTGTGGTGGCAGTACTCTCACAACTGAACGATGAGGTCCTGGACCAACCTTTAGCCTTCATTAGCCGGAGGTTACCTCCCAGGGAACAGAGGTTGAGTGCAACTGAGCGAGAAGCTTTTGCTGTGGTCTGGGCACTGAAGAAGCTAAGACCCTACTTGTTTGGGACTCACTTCCGAGTTCAGACAGACCACCGGCCCCTCAGATGGTTGATGCAGATCAGGGGTGAGAACCCAAAACTATTGAGGAGGTCCATTTCCCTACAGGGGATAGACTTTATGGTGGAACACTGCCCTGAAACAGAACCTGCCACTGCTGATGGCCTGTCCAGATTCTTCTGCCTTAGTGAATAGAACTCACAAGAGGGTGGGTAGTTCGCCCCACTTTTCAGGTGGAGGGGACATGTGTTAGAACCTGCACCCTTAGCGTGGTTTCCCCTGTCTTTTTGTCTCGTCCTCCTGTATTTTTGACTGTGTGCTGGATTTCATTTTTGCTGGTTTAGGTACTCTGGGCCCTTTGCCACTGCTAATCAGTGCCAAAGTGCAAGTGTTCCCTCCGTAAATTGTGATTATGATTGGTTATCCCTGATTGGCATATTTGATTTACTGGTAAGACCCTAGTAAAGTGCACTGTGTGTGCCCAGTGCCTGTAGTGGGCCTGCAGCACTGATTGTGTTAGCCACATAAATGTGTCTCCGACCTTCCACTGCAATGTCTACTCATGCAGTTTATAACTGCCATGTCGACCTGGCAAGTGCACCTACTTGCCAGGCCCTAACCTTCTATGTTCTTACATGTTAGTGACCCCTAAGGTAGGCCAAAGGTACCCCTGTGAGCAGGGTGCAGTGTAGGTTAAAGGTAGCACATGTACTGGTGTGTTTTACATGTCCTGATAGTGAAATACTGTGTATTTCATTTTTTACTATCGCAAAAACTAACTCTCCCAAAGGCTATCATTGGAGCTGCCTCGTAACATTTTACAAGTGTAACTTTCAATTGGGAACATCTAGAGATTTGGAGTTTGGGCTCTCTCTACTCAGAATTTAAAAACACGCCTTTTAGTAAAGGTGGCTTTTAAATTGTGTTTGTAAATGCCACTTTTAGAAAGTTGGCATTTTCTTGTCTAACCGTCCTATGTGCCTCTGCCTGCTTGTGGATTCCCCGTCTGGGTTTAGACTGACAGGGGCTGTTTGTGCATTCACTCCAGGAACTCACACAAAGGGAGCTGTGGTGTGCCTTGCACATGCTGATGAGCCATCCTGGGCTAGAGTGGTGGGAGGAGTTGTCACTAGCACCTGAATAGGCTGTAGCTGTCCTGCACAATATTGTCTCTACCCTCTGTAGTGTGGCTGGACCAGGGAGGACAAAACTGGTTTTACTGAACAAGAGAGACTTTCTGAACAAGTACTTCAAAGGGAAAAAGGGGTATAAGTATTAAACCTAAAACCTCAGACCTTTAGAATACTTCTAGAATCAAGAGGAACCTCTGCCAAGGAGAAGAGCCGAAGAGCTGTGAGGAGGAGTACTGCCTCTTTGCTGTTTGCTGCTTTGCTGGATTGGCCTGCAGTTGCTGCATCTGCCAAGGAGAGGAAAAGGACTGAACTTTGCTGTTTTCCTGCTTGTGATGTTTCTCCAAGGACTTGTGTGTGATTGCCTCCTGTTCTGAAGTCTCAGGGTCAGCAAAGACTTCACCTGCAGCATCCTTAAACTCCACTGCTGGGAGTTCTGACCTGCCTTGTGGTGCCATATCCAGTTCTGGGCCCTTGGAGGTTGTTCCTGTTGCAAAGAACTGCAAAATCGTCCTTCTTGCACCTGTATTTTCCGAAACATCACAGCCCCGTGTGGCCGAAGAAATTAACTCAGCACCTGTGAGCAGCCTGAAGAACCGCCGCACGCCAAGTTCAGAGCAGCGGTCTCCGAAGACCAAGGCCACATCACCAATTTCGACTCAGGCCCTGCTGTGTGGCTAAAAGAAATGACACATCGTGGGATCGTGGCTGAAGAAATCGCCACAGCGCCTGTTTGCCACCACAGCATCGACTCCAGCACGTCCCGGATTTCCACACATCACACTTGTTCGCCATGCATTTCTGATGCAGCACCCGCAGACCAGAACCATCTTGGAATCGACGCATCACTACCCCCTACAGTCCGGATTCTACGCATCACTTCTCCTGCGTGCAGCAGAACTGTTGCACCACCTCCTCAAGGACTCAGGAACTGATGCATTGCTGTGTTTTCCAACGCTTCCCTCCTCTGCGGCTGTTTGCCTTTGGATTTTGACACATTTGAGGTACTTTGTGTAGAAATCAAGCATCCATAGATTTCTATGAACAGAATTGCTTGAAACCTTTTTAAAGTCACATTTTGAGTTGTGCATGTTGGATTTTTGTCGCTTTGGTCTTGTTTGGTTTAGATAACGATACTTTATTTTTCTAAACTGGTATGGTGGTCATTTGTAGTGTTTTCACTGTGTTACTGTTTGTGTTATGTACAAATGCTTTACACATCGCCTCTGAGATAGGCCTGACTGCTCGTGCCATGCTACCAAGGGGTTGAGCAGGGGTTATATTAGGTGTGTAATCCCCTTATCCTGACTAGAGGGAAGTGTCCCTAGTTGGACACAGTGCATACCACTGCCAACTAGAGACCCCCATTCCTAACAGTAGGCTCAATGACCATTCTCTAATGGTTTATGTCTGGAGAAGAGACCCCCTCTGAACCAGGTCAGGCTGGGGCACTGATGATTCCTGTGGGCTGAGGCTTGTCAGTTCTTTTGGGCATGGGGTCTTAACATGAATCTCAATATCACTGCCAAGAGTTTGTGGTTTGACCAATCCGCGGTATAGAATCTCACCCTCACTATACCTAGATGGGAATTCTAGTGTATGGGCACCAAACACCATCAGTGGCCCCCGCTTGGGATCCTGTGAAACATACCCCTGGCAGCGACCTGACCGAAAGCAGGTTGGTCCTCAATTTACCATTGGGGTTGGGGGGTTTGCACTGGGCATGTGTGATCTCCTTGGGGACCAGGAACAACACTTGCAGCCTCCAAGGACACTGTAAGTTGCAATTGGCATTCACCCCATGCACTAGCAACATTCTAAATTCTATTCTCTTGCATGAACCACTATGGCAAAGTCTGAGCTCTGTACATACACACACCAAAGAGAGAGAGGCCGATTAGTGTAGTCAGCTACCATACAAGATAAACACACAGTACAACAGACTGAGAAAACATTTGAAAGGCTGTTAAGTATCAGAACTCTGATATCCAAACCTAAAGGGGTATGGTAGTAGTCTAAACGTACTACGTGAGCCAAATTTACAGTTTGGGTTCTGACTCCACAGGGGTCGGGATTGGAATACAAGTCCAGAGAGCACCAGGGGTTGATCTGCGTATGACCCAGGAGAGACTGTAAAAGAAAGCCCATGACTCAGAGACAGGGATTCTAGAACTGCTTTAGATTCAAAGACTATTGGTATTCACATACTCCTGAGTACGTACCCTCAATGAATTTTGTAGATGCCTTAATCTATGACATTGAATGTGTGGCATTGTTCTGCTAGTGGAATACAGTACTTCCTCTTGTTAAGACAAAGCACTGGTTGGACATTGATATATTGCATGTTCTCAGTACTTTATTGAATTTTGAGCTTCTGACCACACACAATAGATTTGGATCTCTCAGCTATGCAACAATGAGGATCAAGTGCTAAATGGGTGTACTTGATAGTCAGTATTGTAGACTACATCAAAGTTACCTTTTCTGCATGATCACCCCAGAATTTCTGCCTTCTTTTGGACCTTATTATATTGATATTAAGAGTCTGTGCACTCTGACATTGCTACTGAGTGCCAGAGTGAGTGTACCCTGGTTCTAACATTGTACAGTAAAATTGGTTTTCACCTAATTGATGTATTTACTTCTCCAGTTGTAAGATGAAATTATACTTGTGGCGTGGAAGTTCAATGTTGACTGCAGTGTGTATTTACACCACTCAAATATTGACAAAAGTATATGGCTAAAGGGAGCATCATTGTGCTATATGGGCTCTAGTTTAAAAGCACTCCAATGATGCATAGAAAGGAAAAAGGGCCTTTGCCATGTAGGAAAACAAAAACCTATATTAATATACTAAGTCATTCCTAACATGTCCATTGTAAGGCCACGTGGTTGGGTGCGTAATATATAAAAAGTGGCACAATACATATTTGAAATAGTATGCCTTCACAGTGACTAGATATCCTAAAGCTGTTTTCATTGTTTAGGTTCAACTAGATTCTCCATGTACAGACCTAGGTATAATTAAAATGTTAATTGATATCTTCACTTGGGAAATTTCTGGCAAAATGATTTAAAGTTATTTTTCACTCCGTTATAAAAAATCTAATGTTATGGTTAAATTAGATTTTTGATCATTTTAGTAAAAAAGTAATGTCATAATGTGGTATTTTGTGCTTACTGAGCCAAAATTGGCATAGAACCAGTTTTCATCCAATTTCCACAGGTCCAATACACATTCCTGACTGGAGTTAATGATCCTGCTCTCCAGAGAGCAATAGCCTGGCCTTTGGACCCAGAAAGGCAGGGACATTGTCAAGAACTGACCACTTATTGGTGATTAGTTGTTTGGGAGGGTGCAGGGGCAGTTGGTAAAACAAAGGACAGCCTTCCCACTACTTCTTTTAACTTTAAGATAACAAATGGGGTGGATGGGATCTGTTCCCCCTTATGCCAGGGCCTTCCTAGACTCTCTGCCTCTAGTTTTAAAAGAAGGAAAAGCAGTTCTTGAATCTGACAGAGGGAGGAGTCCTTGTCTAAAGAAGGGAGTGGTTTAGGGAGAATCAGATTACCTTTTGATGGGAGAAGGGGTTAGACATTTTGGATTTAGGGCTTGTGGGATTTTTTTTACAGTAAAGCAAAGAGGAAGTGCTGCAAAAAAAGATGTGAGCATAGGAAGAGAAAGTAGATAAGATTAGCATAGAAAGAAATCTCCACTCACTGACTAGTGCACAGGATAAGATTAGCACCTCACCACCACCTCCTCAGAACATTTCTGGACCTGGGCTGATTTACCTAATTACTGATTGTACCTAGGGACTAGAACTGCTATCCAAGGATCAGGTCGCTGACCTCCTGTTTGCCTACTCAAGAGGCACAAAAAGCAGCAGTATTCCTGACTCCAAGTGGACCCAGCTGACTGCAGAGGACTAGACCCTGAAGGCTCCCTGGCTGGAGAAAGCCCTGGTACTTAGAAGACTGCCCAGAAGATCTAGAGCAGTGGTTCTTAAGCTGTGGTCCGAGGACCCCTGGGGTGTGTGAAGCCTACTCAGTGGGTCCGTGACTGCTTAGAACATTAAATTATATTAACAGATTAATAAA
This sequence comes from Calotriton arnoldi, assembly GCA_963921515.1. Classification (NCBI taxonomy): domain Eukaryota; kingdom Metazoa; phylum Chordata; class Amphibia; order Caudata; family Salamandridae; genus Calotriton; species Calotriton arnoldi. The sequence continues at coordinate 32,567 of CAWUFW010005116.1, forward strand.
GTGCACATTATTAAAGAAGCAAAATATAAATTTGGAAATGTTTAAACGTTCTGTAAATGTGAATGAATGTGAAATTGCAGGCTAAAAATTAAGTTAGCATCCTCAGATTGATTCGTGGAAGCAATCCAAGTGCATCAAACATATTATAGTATGGACGATGAGTAAATTTAGTAAAGCTCCAACATTCCCATTAATTTTAAAATTTTGATCTCTTTTGTTTGTTTGTGAATAAAGTAAACTTTGTCATCATTGGTGTATTTCTTTGATGAATGCTTGTTTCTTTTTTTGTGTGTATTGTTTTGTGATTCAAATAACCGAAAATACTTAGTCAGGGGTCCTAAACTTCCAGTAATAACTCAGTAGGGTCCACGGATTCCAGTATTGATTGTGTGGGGGTCCCCGGGTTCCAGAAATTATTAAGTGGTGAACCACTGATCTAGAGGCTTAAGAGTGACTAGAAAGATTTTTTTAAGAAGTTTGGAAAAGCGGGACAATCATTTTCTCCACCTCCAGAAGACCAGGACAAGGTACAGAGGCCTGACTATAGAGGTCACACCCTAGGCAGGCAAGAAAACCAGGTTCATACCGCTTGGAACTTTTAGCTGTTCTGAAAATAAGATTCATTGGGACCTTGAGGTAAAAGCATGTGGCCTTTTGGAACCCTGCCCGGCTGCAGCTCCAACCTTGCCCCGCTAGAGGACTTTGGAACCAAAAAAGTGACTACGTTTAAAGGTAAGACCCAGTGGCGTAGCTAGCCCTTATGCTGCCCTTGGCGGTCACTGCTTTTGCTGCCCGGCAGCCACAAACCCGCCAGGCGGTTTTTGCGTTGCCGCACGCGGCATCCGCATTAAAGAGCGGGGGAGGGTGGAGGCCCCAAAACTACCCCTCCCTCCCCGCCTCCCCTTGCTACACCACTGGTAAGACCTTGTTCTGGGGCAAGATGGCACATTTATTTCATCAGCAAAGTGGCCTTGTGGCTACGAAATCCAGATTTTTCCTACTCTGAGTTTCCAGCACCAAAACCAACAGCTTCATTGACGGGCTCCATGATGATGTATCTAACTGCGAGAGACGCTCTTCACTCCCCCACTGGAAGATTTTGACTTCCAAAAAGCAGTCTAAGTCAGAAGTTAAAAACTTCTTGTCCCTTTACGCCTCTGCTTATAGCCCAGCACAAAACTGCTTTGATCTGTGACAGTACTCTGTCTGGCACGTTGACTAACATCACATTGACCAGGGACACAACTCTGTGTGTAAAAGATGTTGGTTATGTAGTACAGCTGGTACCTGGTGTGCATAGAGAGTTAGACGGTTGATAGAGGTCAGATGGTGTGATTTGTAATTGCATATATATGAAGTTACTTTGTGTATGCATCATATGTTGATGTTCGCCTCTAGGGCTGCTCAGTTGATATATGTCCTGTGTGGAAGGAATACAGCTAAGGATGGATTGAAGCAACTGATAAATAGTAATTGTGTGCTTGAACGTGTCCTTATCACGTCATTTCCTTCTCACATTGGCATTTGGAAGTTCAGAGTATTTAGAATTGTTTGTATGTATGGCCATATTTTGCCATGTGATTTATCAGTGACGGTGCAGGACTGTCTGGTGAAAAATATTGCTTTATATTATTGTGCACTGTTTGGCTGTCATATATATGGGATGGTTGTTGGTGGTGTGTGAGATGACAGTTGCACGGCCTCTGCCTCTGTGGTGTACTATCTTAAAGGCCTGTTTTCTCCCTTGGTAGCGGTTTTTGCTTCTTTTTCTTCCTCCGTCTTTCCGTTTATTATGTGTTCCTCTCTCTTGCTCTCATAAATGTCTGATGCATAAAAATAAGTGCTGGGACCCAAAAATGAATGCCCACAACCACCGGCTCAAATTAAGCACTGGGAATGATTGCTTAGTTTTCATTACACTAAATTGTATTCTATCTCACCAGAGTCCTAATAATGTCCCTCCATCTCCCTCTCCCATAAGTCTGAGTCTTAAGCAATTCTTACACTTCTTGGCTAGCACAGACGCCATGTGTTTATGTCCTCAGTGCAAAGGAAGAGCGTAAAATGTTAATGTTTTCAATTAAGTACTGATATCTTTATTCAAGGCCAAAGCACTTCCGGACGGGTGAGTATTGTGATGGTGCGTGCTTGTGAAAGTAGAGAACATGCTTGCTAATAAGTGTATGGCTTTTCAGAGCACATTTCAGTGTCTATGTCTAAATGTCACCATAGCAGCATCATGGGACATAGAAATCAGTTGGAAAGCAGCAACTAAAAACTCTGACACTTGGACATTTACCTTCAGAGTCCTAGACAGTGTACAATGTAATTTGCGTTGAGCCCTGTATCATGTGTTGTAATAAAAATACGGATAGCAAAATAACATATGATGATCATTTCATCACTCTCCACCTCCACCACCGACTCCATCTCCCCCACCGAATACCTTCACTTCCAAATCCAGACCAGCCAGAGAACCACTCTGCGCGGCACCCTTGCCTACAGACCCCCCCGGACACTGCGCCCCGTTCACCACGACCATCACCGACATCATCGCACCCCACGCCCTCGCCTCCACGGACTACATACTCATCGGAGACCTGAACTTCCACCTTGACAACCTCAGTGACCCCAATTCCACCACCCTGCTGGACAACCTCACCAACCTTGGCCTCAAACAGCTCGTTACCACGCCCACCCACAAGGCAGGACACACCCTCGACCCCATCTTCGCAGGAGGTAACAGCATCCATTTCAGCCACACCACACAACCCCACTGGACGGACCACCACTGCGTACACTTCAACGTCAACAAACCCATCGCACCCGAACCAGCACCACAGCCCCCAAGAAGGAATTGGAGCAAAATCACGGAGGAGCAGCTCAACTCCACCCTCAACCATGCCCCCCACCACCTCAACCGACCCCAACAGCGCAGCGAGAGAACTCCACAGATGGATCTCCAACTGCGCAGACAAGCTCGCACCCCTACTCAACCCCGACAGACAGTGCCCCAGGAAAGCCACCTGGTTCATAGCCGACCTCCAAGAATCCAGACGCACCTGCAGACGTCTCGAGAAGAACTGGAGAAACAGCAAAACAAAAGAAGACCGCACCACCTACAAGAACGCCATGACAGAATACCACCAACGCATCAGATCCACCAAAAGGACCTTCATCCAAAACAAGATCCTCTTCAACTCCAGCAACTCCAAAGAACTCTTCAACGTCATCCAGGAATTCACCAAACCCCCCAGCGAAACCACGGACATCACCCCCTCCCAGGACCTCTGCGACAAACTCGGATCCTACTTCCACCGGAAAATCAAGGACCTCTACGACCATTTCAACGATCAAACTCCTGACGCCGAAACCATCACCCCCCCCAGCAATGTCAGCCAGCCTACCATCTCTTCCTGGACCCCAATCACCACCGAAGACACCACCTCTAACATGAAGGGCATCCACTCAGGGGCCCCCACGGACCCCTGCCTGCCGCACATCTACCACAGAGCCGCCACCACCATCGCCCCAGAACTACGACGCACCATCAACACCACTTTCAAGACGGGCACCTTCCCCAACGACTGGAAATGCGCAGAAGTCAGACCCCTGCTAAAGAAACCCACAGCAGACCCCACGGACCTCAAGAACTACCGACCCATCTCCCTCCTCCCTTTTACGGCCAAAGTCACAGAGAAGATCGTCAATGCCCAGCTAACAAAATTCATCGAAGAAAACTCCATCCTCGACCCCTCCCAATCCGGCTTCCGCAGCAACCACAGCACCGAGACCGCTCTACTCACCGCCACAGATGACATCTGCACCCTCCTCGACCAAGGACACACCGCAGCCCTGATCCTGCTCGACCTGTCTGCAGCGTTCGATACCGTCTCCCACTGTACACTCACCGCCAGACTCCACAACGCTGGCATACAGGGAAGGGCCCTCGACTGGATCCGCTCCTTCTTTACCGGCAGAACCCAAAGAATCAGAATGCCACCTTTTCTCTCAGCACCCACAGAAACCAACTGCGGAGTACCCCAAGGATCGTCACTCAGCCCCACGCTCTTCAACATCTACATGGCCCCCCTCACCGCCATCATCAGACACCACGGACTCAGCATAGTATCCTACACAGACGACACCCAGCTCATCCTCTCCCTCACCAAGGACCCCATCACCACCAGACTCAGCTTCCAGGAAGGAATGAAGGATGTCGCATCCTGGATGAGCAGCAGCTGCCTGAAGCTCAACTCGGAGAAGACAGAACTCCTCGTCCTCGGACCCTCCCCCTCCGCATGGGATAACACCTGGTGGCCCTCAGCCCTCGGCAGCCCCCCCGCACCCATGGACCACGCCCGAAACCTCGGCATCGTACTCGACTCCTCCCTCTCCATGACCCGACAGGTCAACGCCGTTGCCGCCAGCTGTTTCAACACGCTCCGCATCCTCCGAAAGACCTTCAAATGGATCCCCCCCGAATCAAGGAAAACCGTCACCCACGTCCTCATAACCAGCAGACTGGACTATGGCAACGCCCTCTACGCCGGAATCAACAAGGCGTTGCTCCACAAACTCCAGACCATACAAAACACCGCAGCCAGGCTTGTCCTCGGCATCCCCCATCACGAACACATCACCCAGCACCTGCGTAACCTCCACTGGCTCCCCGTCGAGAAGAGAATCACTTTCAAGATACTCACCCACGCCTACAAATGCCTCCACAATACCGGACCCCAATACCTCAACGAAAAAATCTCTTTCCACGTACCCAAGAGAAACCTCCGTTCCGCCGACCTCGCCCTCGCCGAAACCCCACGAATCCAGAAAGCCAGAACAGGTGGAAGGGCCTTCTCCTACATCGCGGCCAAGACCTGGAACGATCTCCCGATCAACATCAGACATCAGATCAACATCAGGAAGACACTCAAGACCTGGCTCTTCGACTGATCGGAGCTACACAAACACCCCCCCAGCGCCTTGAGACCCTCACGGGTGAGTAGCGTGCCTACAGTTCACCTGATTGATTGATATTAAATATGACGTGAAAAAATATGGATGTCTCCTGAATTTTTAAACTACCATAGCATTGCAACGACTGTATATTTTTCACCATCTTTAGTAACATTTACAAGAGGGAAATGTGTCTTTATATCTTGCTGTAGTGGGCTGTTCTACGCTTAGGTGCTTCACACTGGCTGGTATTAATTCTTGGAGCCTTGAGAATTTTTTTGTCTAAGTGCTGCTTTTTCTTCATGGATAGTCACCTCTCAAGGGTGCAATTTTTACGGCAGCGTTTATGATTTTATATTGCTTTATGCCACCACAACTTACACTGTCGATGCGCAAGGCTTCCCCTGGCCTTGCAAAAAGTGAATTCATTTCAAAACATCTTGAGCTCTTGGGCGGTGTGAAGCCCAGGGAACATGACATTGAAGTCATGCAATTCTTTTTAAATAATCGGAATCAGAAATAAAAAATATATATATCATTGTTTACATCCCCAGCAGTGTGGCAAACTATAATAAGTGGAAACAACCAAAGCCACGATTTCAGAAAGCGCAAACTTGCCTGAAGTGACTTTAACACATGCATGAATTTGAAGGAACATATTCACAAACTGCATTTTGCGGTACGTAAGGTAGTACTACAGTAGTGCTACTCACATATTAAAATACTATACACAAACCTGTAACTGGAGCCTTACGCCTCCGCCATTTCTATCTTTTCTGAGAAGAGGTCACTGCCACATGGGTGGAGATCTCCGCAAACATAGGTATATGTTTTTGTATTAAATGTGGTAGGGGCAATGGTGGGGGGATGACAGCAAAATGGTGACTACTAAATGGGAGGGCCTTAGGGAAATTTGAAGAGGAATTTAGAGAGGGACATTCTAATACAAAAACATACCAATAAAAGAGTAAGACAATTGTTATTCACAAAATTCACTTATATATTAATTATAGCTCTAATATTAACAAAACTAACTCAAATGTGCTCCAGCCAAGCCTTGGACTATGCCAAGCACCACACATGGCACATCATAAGTACTGCAACATACTTCCATATAAAACAATGGTGGTACCAATTAATAATATAGAAAAATAAGAACATATTCTGAAAAAAGAGTTGGGAAGGTATGCCCTGATCCATCAGCTAGTGAGAATATTAATGTAAAATGTAAAACAAATGAGTTATGAATCAAAGGATAACAATGCTACTTCAAATTGTTTGCCATGATTCATAACTACTTAATTGTCTCTAATCGCAAAAAGATGTTCTGCATTGAAGGTCTGATTTAATTTTTTTTGTTATGGTCGTCAAATTCTAAAAATTACTTAAAACAATTTTTCTGTTGCTTTGGCTTACACATTACCACGGTAGAATGCCAGTCACAATACAGCGAGGAGGGGGAACCAACAACTAGCAGGGAAAGAGTGTGCTCACCAGGAGGTAAACCCATTCCATCGTAATAGGCTCCAAACAGAGGCATTGAGCCCACTGAGGTGATGGAGGAGTTGAACACATAGGTGGACTATAGGGTTCCTCCTGGCCTTGAACAAGATCTTTCTTTGGTGTCCAAAGTGTAGAATGTACCCGTGACTCGGGTGCATCGAGCATACCCCTGCTCAACCTTCTCCTTTCTCTAATCCAAGTACTTTCCTGAAACAACAGCAGCAGTCAACGGACACTTTCACCCATGACATGCCTGAGCCCTCAAGTGTTGGCCCCCCTGTATTCCATGATCATTTCTCCTTGGCTGGTCTAAAGGAGGTCCTCATACGAATAGCAGATGCACAGTTAATGATCTCTGAGGATGTGTGGGAGATAGATCTGTGGTTAACACACTCTGAGAGACATTGTTGGAATGGGTCAATACGATGTCAATGAGTACCGTGATATGTGCATGCCCCACAATGACAATACCAATAAATGCAATACCAACTTATGCCATAACCTGTGCCCATATGACAATGTCAGTACTCATAAATACAATGTCAATGTACGTCACAATCTATGCCTGCCCTACAGCGATGATACCTGCAGTAACAATGTCAATGTATGCCACAATCCATGTACAGACAACAATGTTGTTATTAGTAAAAGCAATGTCAATGTATGTTATGACCTAGGAATGCAAAAACATGCCAATATCGGTAAATACAATGCCAATGTACACTATGACAACTGTACACAAGCTATTGAGAATATCGATAAAAATTACTCTAGTGACTGCCAAATTAATTTTAGGAGTTCCAGTGAACTCATATCATTGCTGTCAGATTTACCCAAGGTGACATTCCCATCAACCCCGAGTAAAAGATACGTGGTCTCACAGGCCCTGTGACTCACACCCATGCCTATCGAATAACAGGACACAGGTGGGGTTTCTCTTAACCCAAAGATAACTGCACGCCCAGGGAATACCTTGATGGATCCCACTGATAGATAGTTGCACCACAAACAGGTCCATGACAATTGGTCCCAATAGAACACGTTTGGCCAAAGACTCGCGTTGCCCCAAAATACCCTTAAGATAGGTGCCACATGTAGATAAAAACGCTCAGCCAATCAGGACAGTACATGCACACCATACGTAGTGATCACGCGTCCCTCATTCCGGACATCTGGACACATACACATTGGCCCACACTAGCTCTCCCCAAGGTCGAGACCCATCTATGTCCTTATCAAGATGCCCAACCTTGTTTATTTATGACAGTAATGCCTTTTAAAAATGCAGCAATCGTGTTATGGCACTTGCAAGAAATGTATAAAAACAACCAAAACCTTGTACACCAAGAGACTTTCCTCAGACGCATTCTGTTAAGCCTCTCCCGGCCGCAGTGTTTAATAGAACTAACTTGTTCCTGTTTTGCCAAATGCCTCTTGTCTTTTCATTTCTTTGAGATAAATTCATATCTGAGCAACAACATTAACTGATAAGCATCACAATCTACATTGTCCCATGACATGGCATGATGTCTCATGAGCCTCCACAACCCACTCCAATTCCTGTAGTGACGTCTCCTGGTTACTTTTTTCCCTCTCAACTCCTGTGTATCTAATTTTTCAGGGAGTGTTCAACCCTGCCATTACCAGCCATCAAACATCCACCTCAGAGGAGGATGTAAATATTGTGTTGATAAAGAGTGAGCTAGTAGATGCCCAGGAACTTTTTCCCCCAAGCCAGGAACATAAATCTATCCCCCATCCTGACTGGAGGGTGTGACTTTATTCTTCATTTGAACTTATAACCTCCTTTTGCAGACTTGACATTGTTTTACAACTTTTTAAACTAGGTTTTTTAATTGCATATGTTCAACAATGTTTTAATGTAACTATGCTGTTTTGTCCCCTATGAACATAGACTTGGCCCCATACATTTTACAACATGTTGTTTTAATTCGCCCACCCCCTCCTAGTTTACATTTCCTCCTAACCAAATAAAATGTTTATGTTTCTTTTGCCCAAGGACTATGTGTATTGTTTTGAATCATAATTACAAAAATATATGCTTTTATTTATTACTATAAAAACATGTTTCATTATCTTTTAAGAATAAGTGGTTGTTGATAAGGTAATGATCCAATAACAGGCCAGATTAGGACACATATTGTCCTGTAGATGGTGGTAGATATTTACATCGCATAGATTAACATCATCAACACTTGTAATATCAGCAAACAACTAAAAGCGTACATGATTTTAGGTTAGATTTTATATTTTGTTAATTTCAAAGTTGTTCACAAGTGACTTTTTAACACATGTAGATTTGTGAATTGTGCATACAAATATTAATTTAACTATGTGTTTGACAAAGTGCCTTGTTAAAAAAGTACAAAATCAGGAAGTTTAAGAATTTGTACTGGGGGTGTCGTCTACAAAGTCACCTACGTGATACTGGTTTTGAGTCTGGTTGTAAGTCTGCTTGTGATAATGCTTGTTTTTGGTGTTGGTTGAAGTGATGGTGATTGAGGTGGTAGTGCTTGAGGCAGTGGTGTTTGTGATGGTGGTTGAGGTGATGGTTGTGAAGGTAGTGGTGATTAACATGGTAGGTTTGTGGGTGTTGCAAGGGGATTGACATCATTGTTTTGAGTGGTGTTGGTCTCATAGTTTGTGATGCCTCTGGACAATCCTGTACATATCTTACCCCTAAAAACTGCCACTGGCACTTGTTTGTTATTTTGCCTCTAGCTGCTTTCAAGATCAAGGCTTATTAACTTGTTCTCTCTTCTCTCAAAGTACGAAGATGTTCAAGGTGCATCTGAGCTTTGTCTTGGTAACTTTTCACATTGTTATCCAAGGCACAGGTATACTTGTCAACCACTTGAGGAAGTCCTTTAAGGGAGCCCGCAGTCTCACAGAGAACTACCCCCATTTCACTAATATCTCCTAGACACTAGACTGCTGTTGGAAAAAACAATCCTTTCAGAGGGCAGGATTTGGGTGTCAGCACCTCCCCTTCCCAGGTGCATGACAGTCAGTCATGGCCAGCTCTTTCTTTCCTGGAAAGGATTGTCATCTGGGAGGTTTTAGTTAGGAGATAGATGAATAGGGAAAAGCTGTTCCTCACCACAGGTGTCCTATGCTTTAGATGACTGCGAGAAGACAAGAGATATACCTGCATGGAAGGAGTGTATGGTGGACTATACATTGGTACCTGTAGGCTGAGGGCCGTGAGGAGATAAGTGTGATGTAGACAGGACAAACATTCATTGCAGTTAAGCTGGTGGCTGGGAACTGACAATCCTCAGAAACAAGCCTGGAGGAACACTGCTGGCCAGCTACGAGGAGGTCTTGACTGGTGCTTTCTGTTTTGTGCCAGCATTGTCACATGCCTCCTCCTCTTGCTCATCCTCCTCAACCATCTCCTGCTCCTCCTCCTCCTGCTCTGTTCTTCTTTCTTGTCCAGTGTTAGTCTCTAAGATAGCTGCTTGGAGGAGAATTAGATTTTCACCTGTGATTGCCTACAGTCCTCAACATGTGCCTGGCACAGTATCCTCATCCAGCTCAGTATCCCAGAACCTGCAAGAGGAAGGTGAAAAAGTTGAAATATATAAAATAAAGTTTTGTATCAATAGTTCTACATACTCGTTTCATAAACAAGTATGAGTAGTCACACTTTTTTTAGTACCATGAGAGCCTAAAGAAGGTTGAGAGAGCGTTGGTCCACTCGGAGAATTAGCTATAAGGAAAACCTCTTGTCTGACCTATAATGTTTTCTAACATGGCCTACTAGGGCTCATTTGCAAGACTTGGAGAATTAGTACATACATTCTTTCTTTGCGAATGGTCCTCTTGACGTCAACTGCTTAACCAGTGTCTTTGATGTTAGAGTTTGTAAGGTATCCACTGATCCAGCAGCTGGTGACAAAATTAATTTGAAATATGAAACAAATAATTATGAATCAAAGGATAACAGTGGTATGCGACACAAAAGTATGTCACTGCAGATATATACCAGAAATATAATTAATGAAGCATAACAAAATATAAATTTATATGAAAGGGACATTTGAAAGCATACACAGAGGATGCTGGGGAAGAAAATATGATGAAATACAGCAGTAAAGACCAAGTGTTAACACACTTACCTGATGGATAGATGGTAGATAGCTGAATTTCGGCTGTCAGGTTCTCCCTTGATGTCATGTTGATCGCAATGTGGACACCAGGGGCTATTATCTCACAGTAGCTGACAAGGGAATAAGACATCCAAAGTCATACAAGATGATGCTATGTGAATGCGTTGCATACATAGTATGACAAACACACATATTCTTCTCCTGAATGTTAACATAAAAGATAAAGGAAATATTGTTATCCTAACTTCAAAATGCCAGGTCTTAGGATAAAGAAAAGTGACAAAGGATAGCACAGTCACTAATTGAATACAATGGGAGCCTGGGTGGATATAGTGATGCAGGACAGTAGGCGTACACCTACCCCTAAAAAAGAGATAGAGAGATAGATTTGACCAAACACAAAAGAACAGAAGTTATATGTACCAGTCTCTACCATCCATCTGCTTTGCATAGCCAGTCCTAGTTTTGGTGAAGCACTAAAACAAGAATTAGATATTATGGCAGGTGGGAGATAGGAAAACAATGCAGGCCCTCATAATTGGAATAAAATAAAAAGTGCATGAACATAATTGTAGTAAAACAAGTTGATATAATTTTGATTGAGAAAAGTAATTTACCAAAAAAAGCCACCAATAAATAAAAGTGTTACATTGCAAAAGTCAAAAGCATAGAAACCCCGTTTAGGGTATTAGTGACATTGATAGCATATTGTGTGTGTTGTCAGGTTGCGTTTAGAGACAGGCTGTCTGTGTTGGCGTACCTCATTAGGAAGTACTCCTGACGCAGCTGTAGCAACCAAGTTACTTGTAATTTAGATTGTACAAGAAGGTGAAAGAATAAAAGGAAAGTAATATAATTGGCATTTGATTTAAACGGGTTATGCATTAGAGGCTGTGTTTGAGGCATATGGATGTGATGTCTGCATAACAGTGTAGTTTTTAGGAAGGACAGAATTACATGAGCTATTGTAGAACAGATTTCAGTGATACAGAGGGTTTAGCTTTTACCTGACATTATTATTAAGCATTTGTAGAGCGCATAGCTACCTTAGGGCATCCCAGCGCTAGCAACTGAACAGAGAAAAACGAGTGAAGTTATAGGGCCGATTGTTGAAATAACCAGGTTTTAAGAAACTTACGAAACGGAAAAAGGTGGGGTTCGACGCGAAGGTGTGGGGGCAGTGTGTTGCAGAGTTTTGCCACATTATAGGAAAAGGATCTTCCTCCGCTTCTTACCCTCCTGATTTTGGGAACGACTGCAAGATTGAGATTAGCCAGTCGCAGGTCTTTCTTGGGGCGATAGGGGTAATGATGGAGCTGTTGATGGCAGGGCCAGTTCCCCACATGGTCTTATGGGCCATGCAGAGAGCCTTGAATTTTACTCTTTCGGGGATTGGCAGCCAGTGTAGGGTCTTTAGGGCTGGCTTGGCTGACTGAGTTTTTGGAATCCCGAGCAGCATCCTGGTGGCACAATTCTGTGCGACTTGGAACTTCCTTAATGTTGCTTTGGGAGCTCCTAAGTAGAGAGAGTGCCATAGTCCAGTCACGATAGGACCAAGGCCTGAATCAGAATTCTTTTTGCAGCCATTGGAAGGAGAGGGAGGACCTTCCGAAGTAGTCTGAGTGTACCAAAGCAGGCCCCTGTCACCCTCACTGCTTGGTGGTCAAACTTGAGAGAATTGTCTAACCAAACGCCCAGACTTTTTATCCTAGTTTTGGGAGTTGGGGGGGGGCCCAGGCACTTGGGCCATATCTGTTTGAGATCCATGCTGGAGTTGTTACCTAGGAGCATACGTTCTGCTTTTCCTCCGTTAAGTTTGAGACAGGAGTGCTCCATCCACGAGGCCACTTTCTCCAGACATGTTTCAAAGTCGGAGGGGAAGTTACGGGGACCATTAAGAGTGATGACCAGCTGCGTGTCATCCGCGTAGGTGACAATTTTAATCCCGTGAGGCAACATGATATCAGCGAGTGGCCGCATATACATGTTAAATAGTGTGGGGTTCAACGAGGATCCCTGCGGGACTCCGCAGCTGAGCACTAGTCTCCTAGACGTTGAGTCCCCTGAAAAGACCTGAAAGGTTCTATTGTCTAGATATGATTGTATCCAGGTGATCGCCTCATCTTGGATCCCTAGCCTCCTGAGTCTCTCTACTAAGATGGTAAAGTTAACTGTGTCGAAGGCTGAGCTTAAGTCAAGGAGGATGATGGCAACTGCTCCTCCTTGATCCAGGATTCGTTTAGAGTCTTCGACCACAGCAAGAAGAGCCGTTTTGGTTCTGTGTTTAGGACAGAACCCGGTCTGGGTGGAATGCAGGAGGTCATGGGTTTCTAGGAAGCCAGAGAGGGTAGCGTTCACATGTTTTTCTAGAATTTTTACTATCGCTGGAAGCAGCGAGATGGGGCGGTAATTACTTAAATCATCTGGATCTAGGCTAGGTTTTTTTAGTAAGGCCTTAACCATGGCATGCATCCATGGACAGGTGATTGATCCTGTGGAAATGGACAGATTTACAATTTCCAAGATGGTAGGGAGGATCACATTTCCTGCTTTATGTAGGATGTGTGGGGGAGCTGGATCTAGGGGAGCCTGATTTTATTTGGGAGAAAATTTCTGACAACTTATCCAGATTCAAAGTTGGGAATTCCTTAAGTACGTGCTCTGGATGGAGTGTGGGCTTGTCCATTGATAGGAGGTCGCTAGGGTGGGGGGAGCTAGGGAATGCGGTATAGAGCTTTTAAATTTTTCCCTGAAAGAAATCTGCCAGTGCGTTACAACGTTCTGGGGAGGCCTCGGGAAATAGTTCAGATTTTGGGAGCTCTAAGAGATCCTTCGTGGCGCGAAATATTTCCCTGGGAGTGTTAGCGGCAGCGGTAACGATGCCTTCGTAGTAGGTGGCCTGTGCTACTTTTATTTCCTTTTGGTAGCATTTTATGGATTCTCTGTATTTTAGTTTGCTCAAGTTGTGATAGTCTTTCCTCCATTCCTTCTCCAGTCTTTTACATGTCTGTTTAAGTACTCGCAGCTTGGGGGAGTACCATGGTGTCTTTTTCTCTCTTGCTTTGTGGCTGAGTTTGGCTGGGGCGACTGTATCAAGTGAGGCCTCAATCCAGCGACTGAAATTTTCCAAAGCTGGAGTGAGATTTAAGTTGGCTTTAGGTTTGAGGTTGCCAAGAGCTACGATCCAAGAGTCTAGAGGACGTTTAGCCCAAGGGTGTACTTTCCTGTTAATGGCTTTGGTGCCCGGGGGTCGCAATAAAGGACTTATGCAGAAAAGGATCAGAAAATGATCCGACCAGGGAATGCGAGCGGGATCACCCACCGACAGTTCGGTGTTGTTATAATAGATTGGGCCTAGTGTATGACCTTTCTTGTGTGTAGGGCCTGCAACTTTTTGAAGAAATTGAATAGCTAGAAGGTCCTGGGTGAGCTCCGATGCATCCGCCTTGTTGGGATCATCAAAATGTAGGTTGAAGTCCCCCATGAGGGTGATATTGGGGGAAAAGCCCACTAACGTAGCTGCCACCTAAGGAAGGGATTTGAGAAATTGGCCGCACCCTCCTGGGCTGCTGTAGATGAGAACTCCAGCGAAGGAGTGGGTGGGAGATAGTGAGATTTTAAAAAAAAGACTTTCGCAGTCCGAAATGATATTGGGTTCAACCCTGCATTTAAAGGAGCTTTTATGTATTATGGCAATGCCTCCGCCTTTCTTCTTATCGCGGTCATTCCGCTGAATAGTGAAGCCAGCTGGCAGAGTTTGTACCAGTTCTGGTTCAGATTAATTATGTAGCCAAGTTTCCGTCAGAAATAGTGCGTCTGGATCCTCATCTTCCAGGAGCATCTTAATCTCCAGGGAGTGTTTTGGTAGGTATCTACAGTTGAGGAGGAACATTTTAAATGTGTGGTGGTGTTGGACCTCAGGTGGTATTTCAGGGGCAGGCGAAAGCTAAAGGTGCACTGAGTGCACCCGGGCTCCTCACTAAGTGGGGACATCATATGGCGACAGATCTCCTTACTAGGTTTCCTTAACCTTAATCATTTCTGGCGTGAGTAGGCAGTTCTACCAATGAATGGAGGGGCAGGGGTTCTGGCCCCTGGTCCCGGCCGGGCGCAGACGGGCTTGCCTTAGGCGCGCCTTTGGCGTGCCAGCGGCGCGCCCGCTGCGCGCCTCCGCTGCGAGTCAGCGCGCCATGCAGGTTATGAGGTGGGTGACCCGGAAGTTCATTCTGAGCTCCGCCTCCGGCCCGCCTCTACTCCCTCCACTCAAACGGAAAGCCGCGGTGGACCAGGGAGCGAGCAGGGACAAGCAGTTAACAAAGGCTCAGGTAGGTGCAATTTGGCAAAGCACATTTACCATGTGCAAGTCAGCAGTTAAAAGCAGATATAATTTAAAATACAATTTTAAAAGAGACACAGCTCATCTTACGAGAAAAGTGCAGAATCAATCTATCCAGCCGCTGCGCATCCGCGCAGCCATGCGGCTTATGAGGTAGGTGACCCAGAAGCTCTTTCTGAGCTCCGCCTCCGGCCTGCCTCTACACCCTCCACTAAAACGGAAAGCCACGGTGGACCAGGGAGCGAGCGGGGACAAGCGGTTAACAAAGGCTCAGGTAGGTGCAATTTGGCAAAGCACATTTACCATGTGCAAGTCAGCAGTTAGAAGCAGATATAATTTAAAATACAATTTTAAAAGAGACACAGCTCATCTTACAAGAAAAGTGCAGGATCAATGTATCCAGCCGCTGCGCGTCCACGCTGCCATGCGGCTTATGAGGTGGGTGACCCGGAAGCTCGTTCTGAGCTCCGCCTCCGGCCCGCCTCTACTCCCTCCACTCAAACGGAGAGCCGCGGTGGACCAGGGAGAGAGCGGGGACAAGCGATTAACAAAGGCTCAGGTAGGTGCAATTTGGCAAAGCACATTTACCATGTGCAAGTCAGCAGTTGAAAGCAGATATAATTTAAAATACAATTTTAAAAGAGACACAGCTCATCTTACAAGAAATGTGCAGGATCAATCTATCCAGCCACTGCGCGTCCGTGCTGCCATGTGGCTTATGAGGTGGGTGACCCGGAAGCTAGTTCTGAGCTCCGCCTCCTTGCGGTTGTCTGCAGCAGTCAGCCTATACAGCAGGTTAGGCTGCATTGTGGAAAGGGAAGACTCCTTGAGGGGTGTAATATAGAAAAGTGATTCAGGTGCGCCTCCAGGGTTAGATTTTGCAGCCTGAAACCACCTTTTGTCCTGCCATTTCTTCTTAATGTGTCCGATGGTGCAGGTCTCCTCTTCCACTAATGCATTAACAGAGTCTATAAACTCCTGCCTCAAAGCTGCCTTCTGTGCTCCACTGAGGGCAAATGAAGACAGGCCATGTAGTTGTT
Source organism: Calotriton arnoldi (assembly GCA_963921515.1). Taxonomy (NCBI): domain Eukaryota; kingdom Metazoa; phylum Chordata; class Amphibia; order Caudata; family Salamandridae; genus Calotriton; species Calotriton arnoldi. The sequence goes on from CAWUFW010005116.1 coordinate 48,535, forward strand.
TGTAGTGTCTCACCACAAATTCCACTACAAGGGCTCTCACCTTCTCATCTTTCTCTTCAGTGTTGTCTGCATACTGGAGGATTAATGTGGTTCCGGGTGACTGCTGGGTCACAAAGTTCAAGGGAAAAAGCAGAGCCTAGGGTATGGGCTATATTTACATGGGTTAAAGTGAATGGGTGTCAGGTGTATGGATTCGGTCATCTGTTTAGTATTTACCTACTCCCTTCCACTTGGCTGTCTGCATCTCTATGGTGGAGTTCTCTGCCATGGTGGTGGAGATGTCTGCTGAGTAGGCAGAATGTAAAATATGGTTGTAGAGTTACTTGTAGTAACTTTACAGTTGTCAATGCAATCATAGGAGACTCCACCTCTTCATTGGAGCGGTTAGAGACATATAAGTCTACACCTAGGTGTAAATCTACAATTGCGAATGGTGAATAACAAAAAAGCATAAAAAAGAGTTAAACCTTGGTGTAGAAATAAATATATTCCATACGAGACAATTTTGATGCAAAAAAAACTCCCAGCTTGGGAAACAAGGAATGGGTATAATGACATGGTATGAAATTCACATGAGTTGCAGGACCACTAAATACTAATAGTTGCAAGAGACATGCTACCACTAGAAGGTAGCAAGAACAGAGGCCATGCAACATTTGCAATAAACTTTAGCTTGATCAAGCAAGTGAAATTCCCCTTCAATGGGTTCAGTTGGTTGAATTGTAATACGAATAATACTCCCTAACACACAAATGAAGGATTATTAGAAGTAACACAACAAATAGACAATGCAATATATGGAACTACATTTTATAAGCATACTAGGAACAAGAAATGAAATAACCACAAAATGTCCCAGATATGATGATAAAAAGGCAAGGGAGAAAGGTCTATGGTAATCATGGCCGTGGTCTGCAGGGGGTTATGATAGTTAGGTACTTCACGTTAAAAAAGAAGCCTGAAAATTCACTGAAAAAAGGTTAAAGTGATGTTAGAGTTAGATATGGTACTAATATTCTACTTTACAATAAAAAATCTCACAGAAAAAAACAAAGGATAAATGTTGTTATAGTTAGTACATAACATCAGTTAAATTAGAACATTTTAAACAAAAAAACAAAGAAATTTACTAGTTATAGACACAGTACAGCGCTCTCATGTGTTATATTGTTATTGATAACTGAAGACATCTGAAATGACATCACTGAGGACAATAATGTGCATGGCAGGGGCGCAAGTTACAGTTACTTCAGTTAAGTATAACTGGTGAATTTCAGTGTTTTTTTTTGTTTAAAACATTGGGTTTTAACTGACATAATGGCATAGTGCCTTCAGCCATGTGTGGTGTGGGGCTGCACACAGGGCGTGGTCTGCAGCGTGCATGTCTGACTATGAGATGTAATAGTATAAAGGGTATCATTTAAGCAAGGCAAACATATTGACTTTGTCAAAAAGTCATAACACCAAAATATAAATAAAAAGCAGGCCTTTGGCTTGATTAAGAGGTCAGCACAGCAACATATATACAGCAGGCCTCTTGTCTTTGTCAAAAAGTCAAGAATAACCATAGTCAAATGGATATTTTATAAATTCACACATAGCAATGTTTAATAAAAGTGGTTGTCATAAAATATTTTCAATAAAATATTTTTTTTATAGATATTAACATGTTTTTGAGTCAGTCATAGAATCAATAACAAAAGGTCCCTGTACTCCAACTGAAGAGCATGTAGCTCCATCTCAGAGTGCTTTAAAAATTATAGTAACTTTCCTGGGGTCATGAATTCAATGACCCAGTGGACTTACTGTATTTTTTCAAAGTTGATGGTGGGCTGCGCAGCCCTCGACAACATTAAAAGAAATGCTTGGTGGTACCCCTTCTAGGGGCACCACCAGGATTCCAAAACTAGTTTTCAAAAAGCCCTTTCAGGACATCATGGGGCATTCCATAGCTAAAGCAGTGAATGTGAAATGAGTGGCCGCTCTAATAATTTCACATTCACAGTATTTTTTTACTTGGGAAGGTGTGTGCGCCCCCCCCCCCCCGGAGCCAATTCACTGCACCATGGATCCCATTTCCTGGGGCAATCACTTTTTAATGGGGAGGTGGTGTGTGGCCCCCTCACTGAGCCACAAAAGAATCCCGGTTATGCTTCCCATGGGGCAATCCTTTCTTTTTTGGGGAGGGGGGCATGCTGTCCCACTCCCTGGGCCACTTAAGGGCCTGGAGACCCCATCCCCTGGGGCCTATCTTTTTAATGGGAGAGACCTCCGGCCCCTTTTCCTGAGCCACTTAAGGGCCCCAGGGACCCCATCCCCTGGGGTTGTGGAGTGGTTTTTTGTGGAGGGGGCCTATTCCTCGAGCCTCCAATAGGCCTCAAGGAGCCCATTCCCTAGGTTTGATGATTATTTTGGGGGCGGGGTGTGGGAACCACACCCTGGGCCAGGTAAGGGCCTGGAGACCCCATTCCCGGAGGCCTATGAATTTCTTTGGGGGAGAGGCATGGACCCCTCTCCTCAAGTCATCTAGTGTCCCTGGGAACCCCAATCCCAGGGCCTAGAGTACCTGGGACACTGCACTCTGTAGGCAGGGAACACAGGTTTGGTTCCACGTGCTGGGAGCAGGGAAAAGCTGCTCCAGGCGGGAATGAGCAAACCACTGCAAACAGGTACCACCGCACTGCGATATGTGTAGGCGGGTGAGCCGCCGCAAAGGCCCTGGGGCTCCCCACACAGCCCCACAGGCTCCTATTGCTGTGGGTGTCTCAGTGGGCACCAGGACAACCACACAATTTTAAAGTGTTGCAGCCCTGGTGTATGGGGTCCTCAGGGGCTGATAATGTCTTGGGGAGTGGGGCCACACACGTTTTTTTGGAAAGGTAAATGAAGATGAGTCAAACAAAACCTAAGTTACAAGCAAACAAAAAAGTCCAATTCCTACTGAAACCTGATCCTAACTCTAACTACCCTGCGGCAACAGCCATATCTAATAAATACATATATATATATAGTTTCCAGTAGGTAGTTATAGTTAGGACCTAGTTTCCATGGGAAACAATTTTTTTTGTTTTGCTAATAACTTTGGCACCATTTGACGAATCTTCACAAAATGTTCAAAATTAGTTTGCCACTCACTTCAGCTGCTGTTAGGAAAGTTTCTGGGTGATTCGTCAAGCGGGTGCTGAGAAAAAAAGGGGTCCCAAAACACGTTTTCCCCATGCAATTTCCCATAGGGATTTTGAACACGATGACAGCCCCAACTGCTGAACGGAATTACACCAAATTTGGCAGAAAGCTATATCTTGGTCCATAAAGAGTGCTCTGTGTAATTTGGTGTAAAACCGTTCAGTAGTTTTGGAGTCATTAAAGAAAAAATATTTATGTATCTCGTGGGAGGTGGAGGATCTGCCAATCTGACAGATCTTGTGGTGAGATCTGATTTTCTGCTCCCACTTCAACCAGGAAGTGTTGGCAGCCATCTTGGGACACCAGTCCTAAGAAAAACTTTTTTTTTAAAACACAAGGTGGCATAATAGGAATAACCTGACCCACTAGGCCTGATGGTGGGGTCCCACCCTCGTTTTTTTCTTTTTTGCCCCCCCCAGGTCGGCCAGGTCCCAGGGTAAATTTGAAATATTATTATAGGAGAGGCGGGCGCATGTGGCCCCCCTCCTTTGGCCAATTTCTGCCCCAGGGACCCCATCCCCCAGGGCCCATCATATATTGATAAGGGGAGGGGGGTCGTGCAGCCCCTCTCCTTCGGCCGATTTTGGTCCTGGGGACCCATCCCCCGGGGCACGGCCTTACTATAAATTGGGAGGGGGCACATGGCCCTCCTCTTGGGCTGATTTCTGCCCCAGGGACCCAATTCCCTGGGGCCCAGCCATTAAAAAAAATTAGGAGCAGGGCATGTGGCCCCCATCCCTAGCTGATTTCAGCCCCGGGGATCCCATTCCCCGGGGCCCAACCACATTTGAAAAAGAGGGAGGGGGCATACACCCCCCCTCCCTAGGGTGATTTTGGCCCCAGATGCCCCATCCACTGGGGCCCAGCCACAATTTGAAAAGGGATGGGGACTGCATGGCCCCCTCCCTGGGACCCCATTCTCCAGGGCCCAGCCGTTAAAGTAAATTGGGAGGGGGCATGGCCCCCCTCCGCGGTGCCTGGATGATTTCGGCCACAGGGACCCAATCCCCAGGGCCCAGCCAAAGTTCAAAAAGGGGGAGTGGGCATGCAGCCCCGCTCCCTGGGCCTCATACCCCGGGCACGGCTGCAATTTGAAAAGGGAGAGGGGCCACGCGACACCTTCCCAGGGCCGTCAATGGCCCTTGGGACTCCATCCCCCAGGGTCGGCTCCTGCTATGTCCCGGGGTTACCACTCCTGTGATGCTGTGGGTTCCCTACCTGCACTGGCATTGGCAGTGAAACCTGTGTTTGCTCTCATTTGGTGGGAGCAATTTCAAAGCTTCCACCCAGCAAGAGAAAACACATAGTCTGCTCCCAGTTGGCGTGACTTTTAAATTTGCTCCCGCTAGCATTTTTAGCTGCTTCCTGCGGGCAGGAGCAACGCCGGCTCCTGCTGGGTGCAGGGAGCCGGCTGGGGCCACGGGGGCCTTGGAGCTCTCCCTGCAGCCCTGAACAAGGATATGGTGGGTGCCTGAGTAGGCACAAGGAGACCCACCCTTTGCTGACCAGTCCCCAGGGGATGGGGTCCTCCGGGGCAGAAATTGGCTTAGGGATTGGGGCCATGCGGTCCCCTCCCCATTGAGTAATTGGCATGGCCCAGGGGGAGATAGGGTCCCCAGGGCCAAAATTGGCCCTGGGAGGGAGCTGCATACCACCTCCCAATTTAAAAAGGTGGTAGGCCCCGGGGCTTGGGTCTTAGGGCTGAAATCAGCCTGGGGAGGGGGGGGCTGCGCACCCCTCTCTCAGTTTACAATATGGCCAGGCCCAGGGAGATGGCTTTCCTGAGGCCAAAATCGGCACAGGGAGGGGCTGAGTGCTCACCTCCCTCATATATCCAGTGGTAATCCCCTGGGGATGGAGGTCTCTGGAGTCAAAATTGGCCCAAGGGGGGGCCATGCACCCCCCCTCCCCTAAAAAAATGCACCGGGCATGATGAATGGGGTCCAAGGGGCCAAAATCAGCCCAGGGAGGTGAACACATGCACCCTCCCCCACAAAATGTGCCTGGCCCCGTGGGATGGGGCCTGGGGAGGGGGATTGTGTGCTCCCTTCCTGGGTTGGCTGCTGTTGGGGGGTTGGGCTCAGGGCCTGGCCACAGACTAGACCTTTTGGCCTACCTGCCCGATGCGTACGGCCAAAGGCCATGTGCGGCATGGGGTTGACTGCTTACAGAGGGAAGGTGCTAGTTATAGTTTGATTACTGTGGCTACCGAGTTGATAATACTATGTACGAAGGTGTGCCAGTTATTTAAGCTTTCTGTGGTGTGCAGAATATAACAAACTTATAACTATAACTTTAGACTTTCCAATGTTTGAGTAGTTTGAGTTTGTTTTCTATAGAAATAATAAATTACATTTTCCGAACTATAACTTATCCTGAACTTTTGGTGCTTTCATTGAATTTCAATGTTTTTTTTAATGAAAATGTGTTTCAAATTGTAGGGTGGAGTGTTGTCTGGTGGAGTTTTGTTGAGTGGAATGTTGTTTAGTTGAGTGCGGTGGAGTAGAGTGTTGTAGAGTGCCATTGAGTGGAGTAGAGTGTTGTAGAGTGGAGTGTCATAGAGCAGAATGGAGGAGAGTGGCGTAAAGTGTGATATTGTAGAGTTGAGTGTCGTACAGTGGATTATCATAGAGTGTACAAGAGTGTTGTAGAGTGGAATGTCATAGACTGAAGTAGGGTTTCATAGAGTGAGGAAGAGTGGAGTGGCATACAGTGTTGTAAAGTGGAGTGGCATAGATGGTGTAGAGTGGATTGGCATAGAGTTGAGTAGTGGAGTAAAGTGGAGTAGAGAGAAGTAGTGTGTCATAGAGTAGAGTGGAGTAAAGTGGCATGGATTGGCATAGACCTAGTTGCTTAGAGTGTCATAGAGTGCCATAGAGTGGAGTAGAGTGTTGTAGAGTGGCATAGACTGGAGTTTTGTAGAGTGGAGTGGCATAGAGTGGAGTAGAGTGTCGAGGAGTGAAGGGGCATAGAGAGTTGTAGAGTGGAGTAGAGTGTCATACAGTAGAGTAGAGTGTAGCTTCGTAGAGTGTCGTACAGTAGAGAGGCATAGAGTATGGGGCATAGAGTGGAGTAGAGTGTTATAGAGTGGAGTGATGTTGAGTGTCTTAAAGTGGAGTATCGTAGAGTGGCATATCATAGAGTGGAGTGGCGTGTTGTACAGTGTTGTAGAGTGGAGTAGTGTGGCGTAGAGTGGAGTCGCATAGAGTGGAGTAGAGTGTTGTAGAGAGGAGTGGCATAGAGTGGAGTGCCATTTCATATACTAGAGTGAAGTGGGATAGAGTAGAGTGGAGTTTTGTAGAGTAGAGTGTCGTTGAGTGGAGTGTTGTGGAGTGGAGTGTTGTCGAGTGGAAAAGGGTGTTTTATAGTGGAGTGGCATACAGTGTTTTAGAGTGGAGTGTGGTAAGTGGAGTAGAGTGTTGTAGAGTGTCGTAGACTGTCATAGAGTGGAGTGGCATAGAGTGTCATAGAGTGAAGTGGTGGATTAGAGTGGAGTAGTGTGTTATAGAGTAGAGTGGAGAAAGGTGGCCCGGATTGGCATAGAGGGAGTTACGTGGAGTGTCATAGAGTGGAGTACAGTGTGGTAGAGTGGCACAGAATAGAGTGTTGTAGAGTGGAGTGCCATATAGTGGAGTAGAGTGTTGTACACTGGAGGGACATAGAGTTTTGTATAGTCGAGTGGAGTGTCTTAGAGTAGAGTGGAGTGGCATTTCCAATGCTCCTCCACCGACTGCTGCGCAGCCCCCGCCTTTCCGGACATCATTGCTGCGTCACTTTCACCCTCTACTGACGCATGGATTCGGGTGCGATTCGGCGTCCTTGGCGCTCCTTCTGCTTTTGCCCTGAGATTTCTCCACTTGGAGGGCCTGCGCTCCTATACACGCTCCTCCGCCGTTACTGCCATCACGGAAGTAGTCCCTGGATAGTGGGCTGAAGGGACGGCTGGTCTATTCTTTACATCTCCATTTCCTTACCTCGGGCACCTGGTCTCAACTCCCTAGTGTGAAGCCCGGTTTCCCTGTGGTTCGTTATTACTGAAACCGTCCTGCCTCCTTTCTATAACATGGCGGTGACCCCCCTGAACTCGCCCCACAAGATGGCGCACGCAGCAGCCTGGACCTGAAGGCCTGCTGTGCATCTCCCCGAATTTGCATGGACCGTGACCGTGGAGACCTAGCCTTTGGACCAATGCCCGGTGAAGCTACCTGATAGCTAAAGAGGAGAGGGGCTGTGGACTTCCCCCTCGGCCGTCACCTACCCAGCCGGACTTTGGGCAGACTTTCCTTCATCTCTCCGTCGCATTCACCCTCCTACCCCTTTACCCTACCCCCTATCCCCCCTATGCTCCATTTATCTTGTCCCCTATGCTCTCTAAATGTTTTCCCGTTGAGACCTAGCTATTTTGACCGATGACCGGGGGAGCTACCTGATAGCTATAGAGGAGATGGGCTGTGGACTTCCCCCTCGGCCGTCACCTACCCAGCCGGACTTTGGGGCAGACTCTCCTTCGTCTCTCCATCCTATTTCCCTCCTACCCCTTTACCCTACACCTTTTCCCTCCTAAGCTCCACTTGTCTCGTCTTCTACGTTCCTGAAATTTTTTTCTAGTAACTGATGTAACTTGTAACTTATGTAATTTTCTAACTTTGTGGAACCTTATGTAAAGCGCTCTGATACCTCCGGGTCTAGCCAGCGCTATATAAAACTCAAATAAATAAATAAAATAAATAAAAATAGGGTTTAGGGGGGTAGAGTATCATGTTGTAGAGTGTTGTGTTATAAAGTGTCGTGGCATAGAGTGTCGTGGCTTACAGTGTCGTGTGCTGTAGAGCATACTGAGGTGGCAGTGCATTGGTGTGTCATAGAGTGGATGATGTTTGATAGAGTGGTGTATCATGCAGTATCTTAGAGTTGAGAGGCATACAGTGGAGTGGTGTAGAGTGGAGTGGCATGTCATAGAGTGGAGAAGCATGTCGTACTAGAGGAGAAGAGTGGAGTAACATGGCATGGAGTGGCATAGAGGGAGTTGTGTAGAGTGAAGTACCATGTCATAGAGTGGCATAGAGTGGAGTAGAGTGGCCTAGAGTGGAGTAGAGTATTGTAGAGTAGAGTGGCATAGGGTGGAGTGTAGTGTTATAGAGTGAAGGGGCGTAGAGTGTCGTAGAGTGGACTGGCATGGAGTGGAGTGGGGTAGAGTGTCGTGGCGTAGAGTGTTATGGCATAGAGTGGAGTAGCATGTCACAGAGTACACTGGAGTAGCATAGAGTGAAGTGGCCTGTCGTGGAGTGCCGTGTTATAGAGTGGTGTGTTGTACAGTGTCTTAGAGAGGAGGAGAGAGCAGTGGAGTGGCATAGAGGGGATTGGAATGTCATAGAGTTGAGCGGTGTGTCGTAGTAGTGCAATAGAGTGGAGTAGTGTGTCATATGGTAGAGTGGAGTAAAGTGGCATGGAGTGGCATAGAGGGGGTTTCGTAGAGTGTCGTAGAGAGGAGTACAGTGTTGTAGAGTGGACTAGAGTGTCATAGAGTGGCGTGGACTAGAGTGGCATAGAGAGGCATAGAGTGGAGAGGCATAGAGCGGAGAATAGTGTTCTGGAGTGGAGTGGTGTGGAGTATCCTGGAGGAGGAGTGTTGTAGAGTGCCGTGGCATAGAGTGTAGTAGAGTGGTGTAGACTGGAGTGGCATAGGGTGGAGGGGTACAGTGTCATGCTGTAGAGTGTTGTGTTGTAGAGTGTCGTGTTGTAGAGTGTTGTGGCGTACAGTGTCGTGTGGTAGAATGTTGTGGCGTAGAGTGGAGTGGCTTAGACTGTAGTGTTGTACAGTGAAGTGGCATAGAGTGGATTAGTGTGCAGTGGTGTGTCGTAAAGTACACTGGAGTGGCATAGAGTGCAGTGGCATGTTGAAGAATACAGTGTTGTGGTGTGTCATAGAGTGGTGTATTGTACAGTGTCTTAGATTGGAGGAGCATAAAGTGGCATAGCATAGAGTGGAGTAACATGGTGTTGAGTTTCCTAGTGTGGAGGGGCAATAAGTGGAGGGGCAATAAGTAGAGTGGCATGTGGTAGTAGTGGTATTGAGTGGTATAGAGTGGATTAGTGTGTCATAGAGTAGAGTGGACTAAAGTGGCATGGAGTGGCTTACAGGGAGTTGCGTACAGTGTCGCAAAGTGGCTTAGAGTGGAATAGTGTGTCGTAGAGTGGCATGGAGTGGAGTGAAGGAGTAGAGGGTAATAGAGTAGTGTGGCATAGAGTTTAGTACAGTGTTGTAGAGTGGAGGGGCATAGAGTGTTGTGTCAGAGTGTTGTGTCATAGAGTGGGGTGGCATAAAGTGGAGTGGCATAGAGTGCAATGGCATACAAACAAACAGCATTTGTAAAGCGCAACACTGTCATCCCTAGGGGGAATCTGGGTGCTGTGTCTCTGTCAAAGAGTCAGGTCTTATGTCTCTTTCTGAAGTCTACCAGTAAGGGGGCTATAGGTAGCTGGAAGGGAAGGTCGTTCCAGGTCTTGGCAGCAATGCAGGAGAAGGAGTGGCCACTGCTGCGGCTGCGACGGATGCGGGGGGAGTGTGCAAGGGCGAGTGAAGAGGAGCGCAGGTGCCTAGTGGGTTGGTGGAAGTTCAGTCGATGGTTGAGGTAGGCAGGCCCTAGGTCGTGGAGGGTTTTGTGGAGGGCTTTGTAGGCGTGCATGAGGATCTTGAACTGGCACCTTTTCTGGATGGGGAGCCAGAGGAGGTCTCTCAGGTGGGGGTATGTGGGTTCATTTGGGGAGGTCCAGGATGAGTCTGGCTGCAGCATTCTGTATGGTCTGGAGTCTTCTGAGGAGCTGGGTGGAGATGCCAGTGAACAGGGCGTTGCCGTAGTCAAGGCGACTGGTGACAATGCCAAGTGGCGGTCTTTCTGGTGTTGGTTGGGATCTATCTGAGGATTCTGCAGAGCATGCAAAATGTGTTGAAAGCAGGAGGAGGTGGCTGTATTAAGTTGTCGTTTCATGGTGAGTTGGCTGTCGAGAATGATGCCGAGGTTGCGTGTGTGGCCGTTCGGTGTGGATGTGGATCCAAGTTCTGCAGGCCATCAGCTGTGGTCCGATGTGGAGGTGTTCTCCCCGAAGAGCAGTACTTCAGTTTTGTCAGAGTTGAGTTGGAGGCAGTTGTCTCTCATCCATTTGGCTACGTTGGTCATGGCGTTGCAGAAGTTGGTTTTGGTGTTGGAGGGGTCCTCGATGAGTGAGAGGATCAGTTGAGTGTCATCTGCACAGGGGATTATGTTGAGTCCATAGGATCTGATGATGTCTGAGCGATGGGTCATGTAGATGTTGAACAGGGTGGGGCTGAGGGATGATCCTTGTGGTACACTGCAAATTATGTCTTTGGGTGCGGAGTTGAAGGGTGGCAGCCAGATGCTCTGTGTGCATCCTGCAAGGAAGGAGGCGATCCACTTGAGGGCGTCCTGCTGTATGTCTATGTTGTGGAGTCTGTTGATGAGGGTGTTGTGGGAGACTGTGTCAAATGCCACACAGAGGTCGAGGAGGATCAGGGCCACAGTTTCTCTGTGGTCGAGGAGTGTTCTGATGTTGTCTGTGGCGGCAATCTGTGAGGTCTCAGTGCTGTGGTTGGCACCGAATCCTGATTGTGAGGCGATTTTGTTCCAGGAATTCGGTGAGCTGCTGGTTGATGGTACTCTCAAGTACTTTGGCCTGTCGCTGGAGGTGAAAATGGGGTTGAGTGTGTGTCTGGCTTTGTGCGTGGGTTCGGTGACCAGTTGGGTGAGGCCGATGTTCAGGTTCTACATGGGGTGATGGAGTTGACGTTGTTGGGGTCATCAATGTGAAAGTTGAGGTTGCCAAGTAGGACATAGTTGTGAGAGTCGATTGCTAGGGGGGGCGATGAAGTTGGGGATGGCTTCACAGAATGTTGCTTGAAGTCCCGGGGGGTCTGCCTCTTATCGTGGTCTTCACGTCAGTTTGTAGTAGGAAGTTGAGGTTTTCCACGAGAGGTGTGTGGTCGTCAATGGTGATGGTGCATCTGATGGTTTCCTTGAAGATGATGGTGATGCCTCTGCCTTTTTTGTTGGCATGGTCTGGTGTATCATCTTGTAGCCTTCAGGAGTGGCGGTGGGGATGTCGAGGTTCGAGGAGGGGTTGAGCCACATTTCGGTGATGACGACGTCAGTGGAGACCGTGGTGATGGTGTCCCAGATGAGGAAAGGAGACGCAGCTGTTTAGGTGTATGGAGTCCAGGAGTTCTTTGGCAGCGTACTGTCAGGTGGCGGGAGGGCCAGGGGTCTTGGTTCTGGGTGTTGTCCAACCAGAGGTGCGTTGGCAGCGCGCCCACTGTGCGTATCCGCTGCATGGTCGTGTGGTGGCCTCCATTAGCGGTTTTGGGCGGTGGTCCTATTACAGGCAGTGGAGGGTCAGCAGGCAGCGCAGGGACAGCAGGCAGTGCAGGGACAGCAGGCCGTGCAGGGGCAGCAGGTAGCACAGGTACAGGGACAGTAGGCATCACAGGGACAGTAGGCATCACAGGGACAGCAGGCAGTGCAGGCCCAGCAGGTAGTGTAGGTACAGGGACAGCAGGCAACACAGGGACAGAGGCAGCAGGCAGCGCAGGGACAGCAGGCAGTGCAGGGGCAGGGGCAGTAGGCAGCACAGGGACAGCAGGCAGTGCAGGTGCAGCAGGTATCGCAGGGGTAACAGGCAGCGCAGGGACAGCAGGCAGCAGTAAGCTCAGGGACAAGGGCAGCAGGCAGCGTAGGAACAGCAGGCAGTTCAGGGGCAGCAGGCAGTGCAGGGACAGCAGGCAGCGCAGGGGCAGCAGGTAGCACAGGAGCAGCAGGCAGTGCAGGAGCAGCAAGCAGCACAGGGAAAGGGACACCAGGTAGCGCAGGGACACCAGGCAGTGAAGGGGCAGCAGGCAGTGCAGGAACAGCAGGCAGCGCAGGAGCAGCATGTAGTGCAGGGGCAGTAGGCAGTCAGGGGCAGCAGGTAGCGCAGGGGCAAGGGCAGTTGGGTACAGTACCTTAAGCTAGGGGTCAGGCTAAAGAAGGGTGGCCCAGCCTCCTCCAGGCTCTGACAGGCACAGACAGGTCCACCCTTGACTACCAGCAGGCCCTGCCTCTGGGGCTGTTCAGAAATGCAGTCCTGCTGGCCCGCATAGTCGGGTGGTGGGAGGGGGTCTTGAGGCACTCTCTAGCGTTGATGCAGGCAGGCAGGGAACAGGAGGGGAGATATCTCCTGTAATGAAGGGCAGAAGGTGGCTTCCCCCTTACATACAGTGCGGGGCACAGAGTGGAGTGGCGTACAGTGGAGTGATGTGTTGTGGAGTACACTGGAGTGGTATAGAGTTCAGTGACGTGTTGTAGAGCAGCATGGACCTTCATGTCATAGAGTAGCATGTCGTACAGTGTGTTAGAGTGGAGGGGCGTACAGTGGAGTGGCATAGACTGGAGTGGTGTGGAGTGGCATGGAGTGAAGTAGCGTAGAGTGGAGTGTCGTGTTGTAAAGTACACTGGAGTGGCATAGAGTGCAGTGGCATGTTGAAGAATATAGTGTAGTGGTGTGTCATAGAGTGGTGTATTGTGCAGTGTCTTAGAGTGGAGGGGCATAAAGTGGATTAGCGTAGAGTAGAGTAGCATGGTATTGCGTTTCCTAGCGTTGAGGGGCATTAAGTGGAGTGGCATATCGTAGTAGTGATATAGAGTGGATTAGTGTGTCATAGAGTTTCCTAGCATGTCCTTTGTTTTATATATATATATATATCTATATATATGCAAAAAAAGAAGCAGTGAACTCTGGGTAGTTCTCAAGTTTAGGTGGAAAGCAGCTCCAGTATAGAGCACTCTCAACACCAGCGACACTCTAAATTTGCTCACTTCAAATGTCTGCTTTTCTATCAAAGTCTTTAAGCGTAGGATTAGCACAGTGCCATCCACGCAGTGCCATCCATGTGTACGTGAGTCCACCCTCACAGATCGGATGCACCCGCCAGAGAGTTCGGCAAATACCTGGTGGAAATGTGTCGGTATATATATATATATCAATTGGAATAATTAACATGCAGAGGGGGATGCCTTTAAACACACTGCGTGCACCATGAAAGTCTGTGAGCAAGGAGCTGAGCTCCGAAACGCGTAAGACAAGTAAAAGATTTCTAAATACAGAATGCTGGTCGCTTTTTAATTTCTCTGCTGTGGAGTGCGTCGTCGAAATGCAAAGGCATATTGTGGAACATAAAATTAACGGCTGCCTGGTCGTGAGGACTGCACCACCCCGAGTGGGGCCAGAGCCTGGAAATCCGGAGCTTGATGGCACAGCTGACAAGCACAATGATCGACATTCAGCATTTGGAGGCCCACTGAAGGGTAATGTAAAAATGAACACTGCATGTTGTAGCGCAGGGTCTACTAAGACTTAACAATTTAAAAAGGACTACAATTCCCAGCATGGAACACTGTCTTCAACTCACCTGTTAAGACCCACTGGGGGTCAATTGGAATAATTAACATGCAGAGGGGGATGCCTTTAAACACACTGCGTGCACCATGAAAGTGTGTGAGCAAGGAGCTGAGCTCCGAAACGTAAGACAAGTAAAAGATTTCTAAATACAGAATGCTGGTCACTTTTTAATTTCTCTGCTGTGGAGTGCGTCGTCGAAATGCAAAGGCATATTGTGGAACATATATATATATATATATATATATATATATATATATATTCACTGAAAAAACCATAGGTTTCAGGGACGTTATAGTTACAAATTAGCATTTAAAAAACCTTTGAAATTCACTGAAAAAACCATAGGTTTTAGGGACAGTTATAGTTAGTTGGACATTGCACTCGTACAAAACCCGTGAAATTCCCCCGTTATAGTTAGTCCAGCTAACTATAACTCGCGCCCCGCAATGCACTGCTGATGACGTCACATATTACATCACTCATGACATGGTCAGTGACATCACTGATGACATCACTGATGACATCTCAAATGACATCACTGATGACATCATCCAGTGACTGTGTGTTTCTGTAAAGTTTAAATATGTTTAATATATATAGGGAAAGGTGTATTGAAGAATGAGTGGGTGTATAAGTGTCTGAATGGATGATTTAGTACGTGAGTGACTGACTCTACAAGTGAGTGATTAAACGTATCTTACTGAATGCATGGGTTAGTGACTAAACTGTGCGAATGTCTGTATCCGTCTGTTTGTTGGTGTGTAAGTGGATGCATGGATTTGCGACTAGCTACATGAGTGTCTATATGGGTTATTGATTGGTTCTCTGAGTATCTGTATGGCTGCCTGAGTGTTTGTGTGGGTGGGGTGTGTGTGACTCTATACATAGATGTGTGAGTGGGTGATTCACTGGGTGCATAATTTCAAGAGTGCATCTGTGATGGACTGCTTGGGTGGGTGAGTGTGTGTATGGGTGTGTTAGTGAGTGAATGTATATCTCAGTGGTACATGTGCGAGTAACTACATATGTAAAAGGCAGTATATATGTGTGTTAGAGTATTTAAATGGCTATAAGTGAGAGTGTGTTATTGTGAGAGTGGCTGTATGGATGCGTGTGTGCTTGTATCAGTTATTGTATCAGAGCGTAAGAATGTGCTAGTATTTGTATGAGTAAGTGAGCTGGTGTGTGTATAACTGTATAGGTGAGTAAATGGGTGTGTGATTAATTTTTTGCATGACTGACTAGGTGTGTGAGTACCTCTATGGATGAGTGGCGGTGTGTGAGTGTTTATATAGGTGTATGAGTGCATATGATAATCCTGTACTGAGTGACTGTAAGTATGAGTGACTGTACAGGTGAGTGAGTGGATGTGTGTGTAGACCTAAGAATCAGTGAGTTGGTATGTAGTTTTTGGTGTTGGAGTGTCTATGGTTTTGCGAATGGCAGTCTGTAATTTAGAGTGGGTGTATCAAAAGTTATATTAGGGTGTGAGAAGATGCATGAAATTATCACATGGATGATGTCATCAGTGATGTCATTTGAGATGTCATCAGTGATGTCATCAGTGATGTCACTGACCATGTCATGAGTGATGTAATATGTGACGTCATCAGCAGTGCATTGCGGGGCGCGAGTTATAGTTAGCTGAACTAACTATAACGGGGAATTTCACGGGTTTTGTACGAGTGAAATGTCCAACTAACTATAACTGTCCCTAAAACCTATGGTTTTTTCAGTGAATTTCAAAGGTTTTTTAAATGCTAATTTGTAACTATAACATATCTGAAACCTATGGTTTTTCAGTGAATTTCAAAGGTTTTTTAAATGCTAATTTGTAACTATAACTGTCCCTAAAACCTATGGTTTTTTCAGTGAATTTCAAAGGTTTTTTAAATGCTAATTTCTAACTATAACGTGTCTGAAACCTATGGTTTTTTCAGTGAATATATATATATATACCGACACATTTCCACCAGGTACTTGCCGAACTCTCTGGCGGGTGCAGCCGATCTGTGAGGGTGGCCTCACGTAAACATATTTTGTAGTTTCAAAGAAATAGGTACAGAGCACTCTTGGGGTCTTATCTCTCCATTTAATTTAAGCAGACGCATTTCGGTGAGTTTGCCTTTCTCAATGCTTATTATCAAAATGAAGTTAACACCATCATGTCGATTTCATTACATTTAAAAACCACATGGAGCACTCTCATTGGGGAATATTAAGCGTGGCAAAGAAGAAAGGACTAAAGCCATCTCAGTCGTCATACTTAGTTCTCAGCCGCCATATTTGAATAAAACATTTTGCTGTGAAAATCTAGTGAGCACGACAGCTTCTGGGCAAACCCATCACAGTTAGGGCATCTAAACAAAAACAACCAGGTAATGGAAGGAATGCTTTAGTTAATCTCAGCTGCTGGCAATCACTGAGGGCTGCATACCCGAACAACTAGGACAAGGGTTTTGACTGAGGCAAGTATTTCTGGGGTTCAGAAGCGTCTTTGGCTAAAGCAGAGCCCCTCCTGCTTTCCATCCTCCCTACAGCTGCTGGTATCAGGGCCGTACTGGCGTACAGGGGTTTTCCCGTTGGGCCGGAAGGGTGGGGGCCAGTTTTGGACCAGTGGGGGCACGTTTTGCAGTAATGCTGCAATATGGGCCCCCTGTAACAAAAGCGCAGCTGTAGTGTTCTAACACTCCCCCAACTCCCCCCTCCCCCGGCGATATTATTGCCAGGGCTGGTATGCATTCCCAGTCTGGCCCTGGCTGGTATGCCTGGTGGTAAAGCTGGCAGTCCTCAAGTTTCTCCACAAGAGTCCTAATGTTGGTCACTATATGTTTCACCATTTCTGCATCTTTTCTTGTGCAGAAGGTTCCCTCCTCCTTCCACTCCTGCTAGGATGATTACCCCGTCCCAAGGGTCTGTACTTTTTGGATACTTTGCTGTCTGTAACACAACGCCCCCAACCTATTCACAATGTACACCCTGAATTCATATTGCATTTCTCTTATCAATATCTCTTCTTTGCTGATACCAACAAATTGTGCTTTTTATAAACTGCCCCAATCCCTGCTCTCACAAATTCTCACTTCAGCTTCACACACCTAGCCCACTGGCTTGTCTACATCACAAAACAGAAACTCAAAATACCACATCCATGCACATTGTGGTCTTGGTTTTTGAAAAAGAAATGTAAATGTTTTTTATTTTAAACATTTATTATTACTTAAAGTCTGCAACATACAGAGCAATTATCATTGTCACATTGTGCGTACATTTACAGCATGTATCCAGTATGGTATACACAGACAATTACATAAATCCTTAAAAGAGAGGGGGTGGAACGTTGACTTATTTCTCCATCATTTAGCAACTGTTGCTTTAAGCCACCTGTCAGACGCCTGTCGCCATTTATGACTTTTTTAAATTTTATTTTTTATTAATGTTGACAGGCATTTACATTATACATCACATATAGCACAAGTGTTACTTTTACATTGATGTTTTCCAATTACATAGTGTTTCCTGTTACATTCCTGTTTCTATCTCTCTCACCAAACAACTCTTCCACATCCATCTTGTGAACCTATGTTCCCCATCTCTCTCTATTATCAGCAGCTGTCTATGGAGACGCGTGCGGTGTAGGGGTTGACGTGTCTCTGCTCCTCATCCAGACAAGTAGTGGCGCCCATATATCTAAAGGTATTGACACTGGGGGCTTAATTCCCAATACACTGTAAATTGCTCTTGGCAGTACACAACTGCCTTAATCCAGGCGTCTGTTTTCGGTCCCTGTGCCCTCCCCCATTTTAATACCAATTCCCTCTTGGCCATTAATAGCAGTGTGGCAACTAACCGTCTGCTTGCAGGGGGGATCTCTTTCACATATCCCAATAGTCCCACCTGCAGCGTGCAAGCTATATCTTCCCCAATGATTTCCTTAACTATGCACATCACTTAATTCCAGTATTTCGCCGGCAATGGACAGCCCCATGTCAGATGGAGAAAAATGGCATCTGGTGCATTACATTTCCAGCAATTGCTGGTGTCTCTCAATCCCATCTTCATGAGTTGTGTGGGAGTTCTATATAATTTATGCAGAAATTTGAAGTGGTTTAATCTTTATCTGTAGTTGGGGGTAAGTGTTCCAATTGGCTGCAGTAGTATAGCCATTGCTCCATCGTAAGTGGATTATCTAGTTCTTCATTCCATTTTTCCAGTCCCCGAGGTCTCACTATGGGGGTGTTTTTGCTGTGTAGTGTTATATAGTCGAGTAACAAGTTTCTTGGGTGATGGCTCAGTCAATATATGTTCCAGGCACACCAGTGTAGGGGGTGGGGTTGGGAATGTATCATATTTTTTACAAGTGTTTTTGTAGTTGGTAATATAGCAGGATGTCCCCTACGTTCGATGGGGCTTCGCCAGTCAACTACGTGAGAGTAATAAATGTCTCATCTATATAAAGATCGTTGAATTTGGTGATATGCAGTTTCTTTACGTTCCTTTGAGTGTGTCTACCTGTCAGCATAGGAGAGTGTGGGTGTTGTGGCAGTGGAATAGAGGGCGCATACAAGACTGGTACGCCAGCTCTTCGTCTTAGGCCGTCCCACACCCACCTCACAGACTCTATTGTGTCAATTTCCGCCATAGGTTGTTTGCCTTTTTGATACAGGGCCGTGGTGGTCTTGGTTTCTTAACGTAGAGTGCTATCCATCCCTTTGCCTCTAAACAAGAGCAGCCTATCATACGGCTAAAAGTCATCAGGTCTTTTCCAGCCATTCAATGCATATCAATGATAGTCAGAAACACAAAGATAGACTTCAATAATTGCTTAAGAGTTATGAAGCAAACCAGGAAATAGGGGTTTTGCAATAATGAAATATTATGGTTTTATAATTCACCCCACTATCACACCAAGTAGTCTTTATCTTGGCATCAGTAAGCTTCAGCAATTTGAAAATAAAGAATGTAAAAAGAACTGCATGCAAGTGTATTGTTTTCACTCCGCTTGTTCGTCTAAAACATATTTTTCACATAGGGATTAGTTTCTCATTCTTTGATATTCTAATGGGTCTCACATCATGGAAGATGAACACATGCACTCAGCTTCAGATAACAACCAGTGCTACTTTCAGAAAAGTGCTTTGCACTTAAAATGCACTTAAAATGTTACATAAAGTAACCTGATGTGTGCACCCCCCCTCAGCGCCTTTACCTCCAAAAGATCATCCTCCAAAGCCTGACTGTCCAATCCGCAATTACTTGCCTGCTTTTAGGTCTACCTATATTGTGACTTCCTCCCCTGGAAGGAAAACTCCAGCCAAGCCTCCACAATGCATTAGGGGGCGGTGCTTGCTGGCATAAAACACAAGGTCAGCCACTTCCTCCTCCCCTTACGCTCAGTACCCTATTATTAGTAGGTGCTGTTCATTCACCAAAAAATAAACAAAATGAGGGCAAAAAAAGGTCAGAGGATAAAAGAGAAAAAAGAAGGAATTTATTGTGTGACAGAGAAAATAGGGTTGAGGACCTGAATATGCTCAGCAAAGATCAGCAGCAGCTGTATGCTAGGGTTCTGCCATTAATTGCCATCCACAACAACAACAAGGGGATGGATGGAATGCTTGAATTAATCTCAGCCACTTGCAATTGCTTGAGGCCGCATCCCAGCCCATTATTTTTCACCCACCATGCCATCTCAGTTTGGACCCAGCCGTATGCAAATCAGTCTTGACCTTGATCCAGTATGTACAGTTCAGCCCGAACTGCCAGGGCTGGTCTTCCCTGAATCAGAACATAAGCAACCTAGGACCAGTTACACCCTGATTAGGGATCATCAGCCAGGCACAAAGGTGAGACACCAGGTCCACATGCTACTGTATGGACTATGCAGGGGTCACTTCTCTGACCCAGACTGGAGAGTCCCAGAAATGAATCATGAAAGCATTAATAGGTAGGAATGGCAAGCAGGAAGGTGATTCGTGTGAGAGGAAGGTGGCTAGGGATGCCTGGTGAGTGGCGAACAGCCAGCAGAGAAGCAGGAGCTGGGACCTAGGATTCCTCATTGGCTGGATGGAGAGATGTGAAACGGAATGCCTGAATGACCAGTGGAGAAGCTAAGACCTAAGATAGCTGGGCAACCGGAAGGGAGACATGGCCTAGCAACCCCTGCAGACCAGAGGAGGTCCTGGGACCCCAGATGTGCCTTCTACCTGAAGGGAAAATGCAACCCAGGATTCCCAGCCAAGAAAAGGAAAAACTAAAACTCCGCCCACAGCCAGGACACAAACAGACAAAGAAGCCACCAGCCTCAGATTGTGAGTCCAACATGATAGCTAAACTGAAAGGTGATTATTGAAGTATGAAGGACGCTAAGAGTCATAACTTTGCCCTGTTGGTTCTCCGGGGAACTGCAGGTTGCTGTAGTCTAAGAATAAATGTAGGGGACTACTGGTAGTGCTATGGTATGGTCGTTGCAGGACACTATAGACAGGAACCATGCACTAAGAAACTAAGTCGTATAACAAAAACGAAGGGTGAAGAGGACCTACTTAGGCACATCTTGTGAGAAGCCACTACATTTTCTGCACTGCACATTTTCACTATCAAGCATTGTAACTTCTCACACTCCTGCCCTGTGCAATCTGTGTCGGTGTTTCCTACAGAGTGACTTTTTTGTCCTATGTCTGTTTGCTATAATTCCTACTTTATGCAATCTGTCTCTCTAAGCCACTCTCTTTCTAGTAGCAGTTCACACTGTGCAGCAAACATTTTTCTTGTGTAGTGCTAACCTGTGCTGGCTTTGTTGCAGTGGCAGGGGCGGCTCCTCCATTATAGCGGAGGAGCAGCGCCCCACTGCTGAGAGCCAGCAGAGGCAACCAACAAAAATAAAATGATAATAAAAGTTTTTATTATCATTTTATTTGTTGTTCTACAGGCTCGGCTCGAGGGAGGGGCGGGCCATTCATCCTGACGCTGCAGCTGCAGCACCAGGGAGAAGGGGGCAGTGCTGGGCACTGCCAAGTGGGCATGATGGTATGGCCGGCCCTCTGGATCTGAAGGAAGGCGGCGGCCTTCGGAGCAGGTAAGTGTAATTTTTATAATCTTTTTTCCCTTTAGTGTGCATCCCCCACTTGCCACCCCCCTCTCCCCACCCGTCACTTCACAATACCAGCGACTGCTACTGTGCAGTGGGGTTTACTATAAGAGGTAGCATCTGCCCCAGCAGGGTGCTTTTATTTTTTAAAAGGGATACCTTCGTGAGAGGTCCCTGTAGGAAGTCTCATACATAGAATGTAGAGGTGAGTTGACTTAAATAATGGAAGACTGTAAACTAAATCACTGCTAAATGCTTCCACGATTCTATGAATGGTCTGGTTTACTTAAATAACGTTTTACATTCCCATAATGAGAAATTTAAATATTAGTAGATAAGGGAACAGTAGAAGGGATATAGAATACTTTGCACAATATCATACAATTCTGATTAAGTGAGGAAGCGGAAACTAGATTCCAAGGCTCCTGTTTGAACAGTTGGCATTTTAGCCACTATATCACTTTTCTTCGTACATGCATTTTCATGGGTGCTCAATAAACTCCTGGTGGGTGGCTGCTTTGTCCCTTTGGAAATCTTACCTTGACTGAGTGTTGTTGGAAATATTTCCTGGGATAGATACATTATGTTCTTGTGGAGGGAATGAATGAGGCAATTGATATAGTGGAACTTCTCAAACAGAATCACCTCTGGGCGCTTGCAGGCTTGCTAGAGTGATCAAGTAAATTTATATTACCATTTCTGAGCGGTCCAAATGACTGTACTACTGAATATCAACTCCAACTATATCGTGGTATACTAATATCGAGAACAGTATATCGAGGGACAAAATATCGAAAGGTAAGTGCATATTGGGAAGTATAGATTTACGATTCCTAACTCCACATCTCCATACCTTGAAGATATATGTACCACGTCGGTACATATATTTATCCACAGGATAGTTTGTCTGCACCACAACTCACAGCTCCTCGTGCAGGTGCCAATACTCCTAGGAAAACTACTTCTGTGATTTAATTTCAAAATAAAACAGGCGGCACTCCAAATGTGAGTTCAAATTCACCATTTCATTTAATCCAGCAAATAAAATGGCACGTTTCGACACTAGTCTTGTTCACATTTACACCAATCCTATCACCACATTATCTAAATAGTGTTTCTCCTATCTTTATAGTACTAATATTTCTGGGAGTTGTAGTTTTCCGCTGTGACCCTGTGATAAAGCACTACATTACATACTTTTATCGTAAAGTATTCTAGAATTTGTAGCCCTACGCTGTTGCGGCCATTTCTGAATTCATAATCGTGATAATCCCTGTTGTGTCCCTCAGTTCACACAGATGACATGGACACTGTAACTGTAAGCATAAGGAAGCTTTATTTTATTCCGTCTCTCCTCGTACCCGGCCTTTTCTAAAACTGCTTGCCCCTCCCTTTCCTCCCCATTTCCTATCCGGTTCCTCCTTTCTCTTTCCTGGCTGCGGGTCCTAGCACCCCTCGCAAACAGGTCTACCACAACATTACATCTCCCCCCTTCGTACACAACGTGGTCTGAATTTTAGATAAATAACAAAGCAAGATAAAAGAAAACATAGTTACAGTTCTTCAATGAGACGTGTAGGCCTTCGATGAGTACGCTGTGGCTTGTGGGCTACATCTTGATTAGATCTCTCCCTTTCAGCAGAGGTGAATGGAGACATAAGCTTACTGCCCAGCACTTGAGTGTCCTTCTTCATTGCACTTTCTGGTGCAGCTAATGTCTCTCTTGTGGTTGGCGTGCATCTATGAAAATGTGCAACGTTCCTTGTTATTCTCTTGTCATCTGAGGCAGCCGTGATCATAGTCCCCTTTTGTCAGTTTGCATGAAGAGTGAAGGTGATGGAAAAGTGAATGGGTGTTGCGGGGGAAAGGGGGTTATAATGAGTATGCCCGAATTTTTTGGCCAAAACAATGTAAGACAATGATCTTAGGTTTCAAGCAATTTAGATGTTATGTAAAGTTGGATAAAGTTATGAAATTCAGTTATAGGTGTTTATAAATGTGATACAAGTAAATGTGTGTTATTTAAGTTTTTTATTGTTGAACTTAGAGAATTGAAATAATATGGAAAGTTCACATAGTGGTATTTCTGTATTCTTATATATGTGTTTTATTACACAGGTATATTTTTTATTCACCTCTGGCAACGTATATGTTTTATGAGAGTCACAATACTGGTCTTGAGAAAGATGGCCTAATTGAAATTTTCCATCGAAATGCGTCGACACCCTTCACACAATCCGTGTAACAACTGTAACTACAGATAACTATTAGGGCACATATTATCGAGTTCCAGTTTTGAATGTGTGGAACACAGATGTGTATCTTTTTATGACAAATTGTATTGTTTGTTGTGTGTACTCTCTTGTGTCTATTTGATGTTTGTCCTTGTATACGAACTGCTCAGATGTATATTGTCTGTGTTGCCTTAGGCGGTATTAAGAAACATTGTGTGTGAATTTCTTCATGCAACGGAAAAAAATTGCTTTATAACCATAACATTTCTAAAGCCTATTGATTAGTTTTTAATGAATTTTTTACAGTGTGAAAATATATTTTTATGTATTTGTTTTTAATTAGAAGAATAAATTGATTTATTTTTAAAAAATAACTTTCTTTCTAGTTTTGACCTTGGGTTTACTACTGAATCCCCTTTGTATGTATGGTGTGTGAGGAATACAAGATGACTGTGTGTGCTTGAACTACTAGAATCAACCCAAAGGAAGCTTTTCTCTTTTAATCGATTATTTGAACCCTATTCCTTTGGTGTAAAGGGGTCCCTCTCTGTTCTTTCTATAACCTTTTTGTTTTGTTACTAGCAGTGGGTGAGCATGGTATCGGCTGACGGTTTTTCTTTGTTGTTCTTGCCGGACGAACACCCAGTCTCCTTCCTTGATGTATGATGGTCTGGCTCTCCGACTGTCCGCTTTTCCTTCATCTTAGCTTTTCTGGATCTGTCTATTGCTGCTAAATCTTTCTGTTCTGAATCTTGACGAATACAGCCAGCTGAGTCTTCCCAAGCCGGTATCCTTGTGCGCACAGTGCGGACCAGCATCAAGGTTGCTGGACACCTGTCCGTGGTATTGTGTGGTGTGGTTCGATATGCTCGTAGTACCTCATTTAGTGCTGTTTGAACATCTGGCCTTGACAGTTCAGCTTGCTGTATAGCCTTCTTCAGAGTAGCCATAAATCTCTCTACCATCCCATTGGCCTGTGGCCACATAGGAGTGATTTTTCGATGTTGAACGTTGAGATGGTTAGCAAATGCAGCAAATTCATGTCCGTTGAATGGAGAGCCATTGTCTGTCTTACTACTTTAGGTATTCCCCATGCTGCGAAGACTTCATCCAACACTGGTATAGTGGTGGCTGCGTTGGTTGATGATATCAGGTGAGCAATTGGGTATCAGGAGTATTCATCCATTATGAGAAGAATGTATATACTTGATTGTAGCGGACCAAAGAAGTCTACTGCAACATGTTGTCAGATGCCCTCCGGCAGTTCTGACATGTGTAGAGGTGAAGGTGCTCTTCTTGACTAACTAATTGACACCGAGGACAGTCTTTCAGTGTGACTTCAACCATCTGATCAAGAGAAGTGAACCAGACCCGTTCACGCAATGCTCTCTTCATAGCTACGATGCCTCTGTGCCCTTCGTGTGCCAAATTGATGGCTCCTTGGTGCAGATGCTTTGGAATGACAATCCTTTTGTCTCTTAGCAGGAGGCCATCTTTGGCAATGGACAATTCATCTTTTACATGCCGGAAAGAGGTTAGTTCGTGGCTGTCGACATGTCTATTGTGTCCGGGCTCTTCTAGGTGTCTCCAGCTGTTTGTTTGGATGCAATGTAACACATCCTGCAGGGTGGCATCCACGGCAGTGGCTTCAAGAATGGCTTTGAGAGGGACTGCAGGTGGTTTTGCTTGAGCAACAACAAAATGTATATACTCCTTCGCTAACGACTGGTTTGAGCTTGAAGATGTCTTGGGGTGTTGCGACATGTAATCAGTTGGATTCACTGCTTTTCCGGGCTTGTGAATGATTGTATAGGTATATTCTTGAAGACGAATTCCCCAGCGCTCTATTCTGGGTGGCAATTTGGCCCGGGGATTTCCGAATATAGTTATCAGGGCTTGATGGTCCGTGATGAGCGTAAAGTGTTTCCCATAGATGAAGATGTTAAAGTGCTCACAGGCCCAGATCACAGCCAGACTTTCTTTCTCAGGCTGTGAGTACGCCCTCTCTGTATCAGTCAGGCTACGGCTGGTGTAGGCTACTATGTGACGTTGATCACCTTCCTTATCGTATTGAGTCAATATGGCTCCAAGTCCCACAGGGCTGGCATCCACGGTGATTTCGGTCTTTTGACGGGGTTGAAGTAGGCCAGATTGTTGGCCAACTCAACAGATGCTTTGATCGAGTGAAATGCTTGAGCGCATCTGGTTGTCCATTTGAATATGTGACCTTGTTTAGTTAACTTCCTCAGTGGATAGCTGATGTTGGCATAATCCTTGATATAACGCGCACAGTAGCTGGGCATTCCTAGAAATGATCGAAAGTCTCCAGCATCTCGAGGTCGAGGTGTGTCATTCAATCCTGCGATTTTTTCAGGGTCTGGTCTCATTCCTGTGCCTGAGAAAATGTGTCCATAGAATTTCAATGTCGATTTGTGGAATTCACATTTATCTTTGTTGAGTGTTAGGTTTGCTTCCAGGAGGGCGTGACATACCCGATCCAGTTCTTTGTTGTGTTCCTGTACAGTTGCTCCAAACACGAGAATGTCATCACTGTAGTTAAGGGTGTAGGGAATATGATTAATGACCCTTCTGATCACCTCTTGGAAGATCTCAGCAGCAGAAGAAAGTCCGAAGCTGAGCCGTTTGTATCTGAATAGACCTTGATGAGTCGAGAAAGTGGTGATATATCTCGAACTTTCATGAAGTTCAAGCTGGTGATAGCCCTTGTTAAGGTCCAGCTTGGAAAATATTTTTGCCCCATTCAATGACGTGATCATGTCACTGATGTGGGGTCCTGGATATCTTTCCCTTTCAATGGCAGTATTTGGAGCGCTCATGTCAACAAAGAGACACACTTTGTCTTCTGATCCTTTTTTTGGTACTATGACCACTGGAGATACCCAGGGAGTAGGTCCCGAAGTTCTCTCGATGATGTCTGCCTGGAGAAAGTCTTGCAGCTCCTCCTCCACAGACTGTTGAAGATGAAACAGTATTTTTCTATGATATTGAGCTGTGGGTGTCACACGTTCATTGATGTGCAGACGAACTTGAAAGTGAGCCATTTTTCCAAGCCCTGTGAACAATTTCGGGAACTTGTGGATGATGTCAGGTTCATCATCCACTCGATATAGTATTTCCACCAGTTGAAGTCATTCAGCTGTAGGCAAGCTAAGGAGGCAGTCTGCTTCTGGCCCCTCAATAACATGGATGCGAGCTGGAATAGTTCTATCTTTGTACGTGAGAGAAGTCTGAAATTGTCCTAGACAAGGAAGGAGTTCTTTAGACATCCACACGTAAACTCGTACAGCAGCTTTGTGCAGGTGAGGTTGTGGATTCATTTAATTGTATTCTGCAACCGAAATTTAATTGAGGGATGCTCCACTATCCAGCATGAACTTGGCCAGGTGCTCTCTCATCTGGAGATGTAGTCGTGGGTATTTCTTTAGCCTGTCAGGATCTGCAATCATGCAGACATATTCCTCACTGTCTTGCGATACGGGCGTGAGAGACCTTGATTCCTGGGATTCTGAGCATCGCGACCTGTAGGTGACGTGAGAATAGAGACTCGATCATGATGAGCTGGTGGAAGTATTTCTGCGGTCACCTACTGCCTTGGCATGATGGCAAGAGCTGGATTTCCTCGACTGTCTGTGAGTGTCTTTGTGTGTTGCTCTGCATACTTTCTCAAAGTGATTTTCCTTGCCATATCGCCAACATTTCTGACATAATGCGAGACACGTCTCGGTGTGTGGGAAGTCGTGTCCACACCGATAACATTTTAGCTGGCAGCCCCCCCGTCTCTTGTCAGTTCGAGTGGGACTGCGACGATGACTTGGTCGTTGAGGATAATCCTTGGACCTGGATTGCTGTCAACCTGCAGAGGAGTGACGGTCCTTGTGGTGAGCTTGAAGCCGGAAGGCTTGTTCCCGTTTTTTAACTTTTCCAGCTTCCATTTTCTTTGCATGTTCTTCTGCTTGATCATTGACTCTTGTCATTTCCTCAATTTCATCCAGGGAGTAACTTTTCTTTAGAAGACGTCTGCGTAGAGACTCTGATTGACATTGTTCAATGATTCGTAAGCGAAGAACATCTTCGGTCGTGAAGGTGTCGAAAGCGCAGTGGGGTGCTAGCCGTTTGAGGCGCGAAATGAATTTTCCCATGGATTCATCTTTTTCTTGGGAGGCCAGGTTAAAAGTGTAGCATTCATAATGAATGTTCCGTTTGTGAAGGAATTTTCTGTTGAGTGCCTCACGCACATCTGGATAAGAAGGTGCAGCATCAGTCGGAAGTTCCTTGATGATCTGGCCAACATCTTTTCCGACTACATTGCGTAGTGCAATGAGCTGTTGATCAGGGTCAGATACTTGCGAGCCTTTCATGAAGTCTTCAAAATCTTCTACCCATTCCTGACAGCGAAGACCCATACCTCTGCCAGATACGAGAGCCAGAGGTTACGGCGGGCGCAGAAAAGGAACTCCCAACATAGCAAGTCTGTGCCCTAACTGTGATGACGAGTTAGGGGACTCTGGCCAGGCTCCCCTTGTCTGTGAATCATGGCGTCGTCTTGAAGTCGGAGAGTTGGACATGTTTTGTTTCTATGTGGGTAAGCAAAAGGTGCCACCAATAGCTGGTTAAGAATTGAGCTGATGCCATGGTGTGAGGGGTTCACGAAACAAATCACCCGGCACTGGCAATACAGTGATGCAGCGGAAGGGGTTTTTGCCAATTTTTACCATCTGGACCCAATTTAATACCTATTAGTCCCTTTCACACTGCATGAGTTTAAAACATGATACCAATTTCTATTGTCTATATTGGTCCTCTCTCCTCCCCAATGAATCTTTTATATTTGATAGGGATTGGCAAAGGATTGACAGAATTCTAACAATGAAGACCTAAATAAAGAAATAATCATTCAATATGACCTTTTGACATTAATAAAGACAGACTTTGATTACTTATCAATATGCCTTTATCTAAATAAATGTGAATGCACATCAAGTACAATACAACTCGAATCATAGATCACCATACAAGAGAAATAACAAAATAGTAATTCATAAACACATTCCAAATATCCGTGTCATGAGAGACTGGATAGGTGAAGAGACAAATAATAAAGTAATTTGCAAATAAGATTGATGCGAATTAAGAATATCATACGAACCTATTAGCACAAAATTCTAGAAGTCTGAAAAGCTACTCTCCGGCCGAGAAAGTAAGCTGGGGCACCCTCAAAAGATAATGAGGAGCAAAGTTAAGAGTTAGGATTAGCAGAACAACAGCCAGCCAATTAAGTTAGGAAACAGCAACACAGCTCTCTCCTCTCGCAAAGTAAATCTCGCAGAACTCCTCGCAAGCATCTCTCTCTACAAACATTACAGTACTAATAGTTATACCCTAATTCACTAAAGATCCAACCCCCCCATGTATCATCACACGAAAAATTCTCAAACCCCATTGGATTAGACCAGGGGGTGTCTGGTCACTCCACTTTCGATGTACCTCACTTTTCAACAGTTCCTTTGTCTTTAGAAAACTTTCTTCATCAACCTTCAGTCAGAGGAAACCCAGATAATCTCTTCCGCGGCTTGCACATTTCACCATCACTCTAATGTATCAAACTCGTAGTACAAGTACTCCGCTCGGCAAGGAAATTCCATTCATAATGTTCATTACTTCCACCACACAGCCTTGGCCATCATCAGGAACTCACGAAGGACAAAATACATATTTTTGCAGCCTACATTTTAATAAGCAAATTAAATCTGAAAGGACTCTTGAGGCCTTCTCTGCAGAACAGTAAAATGTGCTCTAGAAAAGACAAATACACATGTGATTATTGTTGTCACATTACAAAACTCCACTATTAATGCTTCTTTGCATTACATTATATACGTTTTCAAACAGTTAGTGAAAAGGAACTTATAAACTTATGGCTTCTATTATTATTATTTTCTTTGGCTGTTATTTCTGCATTATTCATTTATATTTGCGGCCTACTACAAAAGCACTGGAAACACAAGTTTCTTTCCAGCACACACTTGCTCAGTTTTCATCCTCCCCTTTTTAATTTTGCACTGTTAATTTTCACACCATTTTGTTAATAATGCACACAATGAGGGGTTTAATCTGAGCATGTTTTATTGCGCGAAACCCTGCTCCATCAACAGTTTGTAGTGGTGGCCTGCAAGTGTGGCTGGAAGGAGGCTGGAACTGTGAGCATGCGTCACAAACTGGAGAGGAGAATGACGAGGAACACCCAGACATGTAGCAGGTCCAGTAAGTACACTTTGTGTTATTGTTAACGTTATTATTAATGTTTATTTTCCTTTATTTATTTATTTATTTTGTGCAGGTGCCTGACTTCAAAATGGCCGCCCTTGATTCCTGGCAGCCTATTGGATGGCCCGCCCGACCTTAAGATAGCCACTGAGCAGGGCTGACTCCTAGCGAAATTTCAGAGCCTTTGTACAGAAGTGCAGAGGCTCGGCAGAACAGGAGGCATACGTAGCTGCACTCACCAGCCCGCAAACCAGGGAGCAGGCAGCTGGTCAGAAAGCCTGTGACTGAGTCGAGCTCCCAACATCGCAGACAGTCGGCAGGCTGATGGCAAAGTGCATGCAACCAGGGTGGGCTCCTGAAGGCGCGTCGCTGCAAAGACCACTTGCTGCAGCAGCAATCATGCGCGACCGGGGTGGACTCCTGAGTTCGAGTCTCAGTAATCTGGTTTGTCCTGGAGTAGACACGCATTGGGGTGGGCTCCCGACTTAACTCCGTCGTCTTCATGAGGACGTCGGGTAGCAATCAGGGGTCTCGCAACCACGTTCGTCACCAGATGTCGTGTCCCTCAGTCCACACAGACGACACAGTATAAGGGAGCTTTATTTTATTCCGTCTCTCCTTGTACCCTGCCTTCTCTAAAACTGCTTGCCCCTCTCTTTCCTCCCCATCTCCTTTCCGGTTCCTCCTTTCTCTTTCCTGGCTGCGGGTCCTAGCGCCCCTCACAATGAGGTGTACCAAAATATTACAATATCTACCACAGGATATGCTCATATTACAAAGCATTCTAGGATTTGTCATGCTAAGCTGACATGTCCATTCATCGTATAGAATTCGTTATAGCATAAATCCTGTGTTAATTTTTACCCATTTCTACCCTCTAGTGGGTTATTAGCATTCCGCCCTCTACTTATGATACTCTTCCTGCCTATTCCATTGATATTAAATGGCAGTGCATTTATCATCATGCCCACTAGTGTGCCCCAGTTTATTCAAGTAATCCTGGTGGGAAGGCTACCTTGCAAACAGCAAACTCTCATGTATTTCAGTTTAAAATGACAACTTTACATGTAAAAGTTTTAGACATTTATAAACAATGACATATTTTCAGCACACCAGCTTCTGGTCCTCAGTGTAACTTTTAAGCATAAATTAAACTTGAATTCACTATATCCTTATTCCTTTTATATGTTTTTACTGCATGGTTAAAAAGCGTTTATGAGCCAGGTTAAATGTTCTTTTATGTTATTGGAGAACTATACGGCGGCAGTCCCCAGATGTTTAAAATTAAAATTATTTTAACAAAGCTCAGGATTCCCTTTTCATATTTTCCTAAAACTGTTTCTAAAAGCACGTTCAGTGCAGTGAGTAGTTCTATGCCTTTTCCAGCCTCCCGTAAGTTATGCGTGATGGGAATACTTTATAAAACCATTAAAGATGCAGATTTGCTAAACTTTGGCGTTCACCTGGGCCTAGGGTTATGTCTAGTTAGAATAAACATACATGACCTTTTTTGAGGTAGATTGTGTTTTTCATTTCCGTACTCTAGACACATCTCGACTTAAAGCCTAATCAGCAGTGGAGTACTCTGCTTACTACCGGGTATTGAGGTTTCACGCCCTTTTACGTTAACTGAGGAGGTTAGGAAAGATGACCACCTCCTCAAAGCAACTCTGAAGCTTAGCCACCAAATGGAAGTCTATCAAAGGCCCAAGAGTAGAGCAACGGAATTCATTGGTACTTGTTAGACCTGACAGCCTAAGGGTGGTCTTACCCCAACTTTTTGATTTGCTCCTCCAGTTTTTTTGACCTCGTTTTTGCTGGTATTAGGACTCTGTGCACTCAACCACTGCTAATCAGTGCCTAGGTGCTTGTGCTCTCTACCCTAAACATGATAACATTGGTTCATCCACAATTGGCATATTTAAATTACTTATAAGTCCCTAGTAAAGTGGTACTCCATGTACCTATGGCCTGTAACTTAAATGCTACTAGTGGGCCTGCAGCACTGATTGTGCCACCCACTTAAGTAGCCCTTAACCATATCTTCGGCCTGCCAATGCAGAGCCTATGTGTGCAGTTTACACTGCCATGTCGACCTGGCCGAATAAACCTTTTGCCAGGCCCAAATCTTCCCTTTTTGAACATATAAGTCACCTCTAAGGTAGGCCCTGGACAACCTAGAGTGCACGGTGCAATGTTATGGGCCTAACCCTGTGTAGTTCTATCGACTTTTAGAAAGTTGGCATTTTCCAATCTACTGGACTGCTGCTTTGCTGGACTCCTGCCTTGCTGTGCTGCCCTTCTACCTGCTGTTCCCCTGCCTGGTTGTGAAGGACTGGACCTGCATCACTTGAACCCAGAGTGATTCCATGGGCTAGCTGGCTAGTTGCTCCAGCAGTACCCACGCATCTTCTGTCGAACTGGCGCATCGTCCCTGTTGTGTGGATCGCCATCGATGCATCGCCGTGGTTGCGTGGATCAGAACTGATGCATTGCCATTGTTACATGGATCAGAACCAGAGCATTGCCTCTGCTGCGTGGATCGGACCCGACGTATCACCTTGGGCACCACCACTGCGCGACCCTGTTCCCGGCACAAAGTCCTCCCATCCCTGTTGACTGCAGTCTCAGCAACAGCACTGAACCTCCGCATCACAGCTCTCCACTCATCGGAGCCACTGCATCACCACTGCTGCGTGGATCAGGACAGCTGCATCGCCGCTGCTGTGTGGATTGGCATCAACGCATCCCCTTGTCTGCACCTTACATCCTCAACGCCGATGCATCCAGGATTACGGTACTTTTGTTCAGCGGGCCTCACTGGCTCACTGTATCTTGCCCACGCTCCATCTCGGTCAGCCTGAACTTTTGACTTTGTCCTGGTCTGGCGCGACCAGGTATCCCAAGTAAGCGCTTATTGTTTCTAAGCGCTATTATACAGTTTATTCTTTAAACATTTATAACTCCAGTTCTACTTCTATTTTTGTCGTTTTGGTCTTGCTTTATTAATTAAAATAAGCTCTATTTTTCTAACCTGGTGTGGAATCTTTTTGTGTTTTTGTCACTGTTTTACTGTTCGAAGTGTTGCCCAAATACTTTACACATTACCTCTAAAGGTTAGCCTGACTTCTCTGTGTCAAGCTACCAGAGGGTGAGCACAGATTCATTTAGGGTTTGCCTGCTTCTTACCCTGACTAGCATTGTGGTTGCTGCTTGACCAGGGCTCATTTCCTAGTCAACCTACAGCCTAATTTCTAACAGTACTGTACTGGGCCGAGGTAGAGGCAGATTTGCTATGCCTGAAAAATTGCAGAGGAATTTCTCAAGAATGGGAAGATGTTACATTGTCATTGAGCAAAGTGAATGAACCTAATCCCAGTGACAAAAACTAAGAGGATGACTTATAGTATGACGCACAGGGTACTCCATTGGAACCGTAGCAGAGCGCCCCCTCTGCACCAAACTGACGGTCCTCTGGGAATAGTACGCCAGGCAAGCATTCTCTGTTTTCATCAGGTTTTCTTGCTGAAACAAGCTTGATGAATGAGAAGCAGTCCAGCAGCCATTGTGGATTTGTTCACTTTTGGCCCTGCAGAGTGTCTGGAAGATTGTTTTCTTTTAGGTGTGGTTCAACCTAAGCTGAACTGAGTGAAAATTAGAAGATTTGCCACCCCAGAGTGTTGAATGCTGCAAAGAAGCCTGTCGCTAGAAAGGTAGGGCTGCAGTTTCTTCTTAGGCACTTCATGAATTGCACTGACTGGAGAAGTGCCCAGGGTATCCAAGGATTGCTGACACCTTGCTTTGCAATGGAGGCAATAGGTACAGAGCTAAGAACAAACCTCAAATGTGTTATTTCAAAAACAAGGCCAGGCACCAAAATAAAAATGGCCCCCAGTAGTGAATCAGATAACAAAAAAATGGCCCACATTCGCAAATTGAGGCAGTTTTGAACTTGTAAAGATACGCTATATGGGTGTTTTGCAAGGTATGGAAGACTGCATGCATTTGTGCTTGCTGCAGCCAATGTTTGTGGTAATATCAGGGAAATGAGCAATACAGACTGACACACCAGACCATAAAACAGGGCCACAAACAGCCAAAGAAACAGATCACACACTGACCTGTCACACCGCCCCTTTTTACTCTAACAGATTACCCTATATGTTAGTCTGACACTGGCTGGAGTCTTCCCCTTTGGTTGATGTTGACTTGTCAATCTTCCTGATTTAGAGAGAATTCCACTTTACCGTGCCTGCAATAGATGTTCAGGACTCTATTTCTGGCTAGCCTCAACCTACCCCTGCCAGCCTTCAAGGGGGTCCGGATTCATCATCACCATCTTAATTTTATGAAAAATCAATAAAAGAGCTAATAAGTCACATAATGCAACAATCATTATACAAATACACCCAAGCTAAAATCAGCAATAAAAAATCACAAGATATTGTTATAAATCTAAAAAAAAACATGAAATTATTTCATTAATGTATGTAATCATAAAACTTCCAGCAATCGTGTTTGCTTAATGGCTCCCTTTAAAAAACATGCAATTGAGAGGCAAACAAATTCATTGTGACTGGTAGCTTACCACCTACTTGAAGGCGGTAAGCTGTGATTGTTTTGTGACCGCATCCTGGTCACAAAACAATTGTACATCCCCCTGCGACTCGCTATTAGGAATGGACGCCCTTGGTATGCCCTTTTCTAATAGCAACTCGCAAACCCTATTTTGCGTGTCGGTAACAGGTTACCGACCCGCAAAATAGGGTTTGTACGTAGAAAAATGCATTTTACTGGTCGCAACTGGTAAAATGCATCGTACATCTGGCCCCATGTTCCCATGCCATCAAACAAGACTCCTAAATATGAAATTGAATCTACCCTAAAAATGTCTCTAACTTGGACTCGAAAAGTACACGTCTTGATAGACCTAAGACCAGCCACCATTACAAAAGGCAAAAGGCAGATAGTGGCAGTATCTGCTATGACCCGTTTGTGGCGGTAACGCTAATTACATTGGAAAGCGCATTTTTTTTAAATTACCTGAATTTGCACTGATTCTGAGCTTAATCTCATTTTAAAAGTAAAATAGCATAGTACTGTGTTTTTTAAAACTATTTGTAACTAACGGTTGTTAGAGCTCTGCTAGTCACCTGATGCAGAGTACTCCCCATGCCCCGGTCCGTCGCGGCTAGTAGTGCCGATTGAACGGAGGGCAGGGAAGGGGGGAGAAGCACTTCCGGTTTCCCGGTCTGGGCTGCAGTTAGCGGTCTAGTGTGGAGACGGGAGGCCCCTACTTAATGCGCATGCCTGAGCGGACGCGCAGCGGCGAAAGGCAGATAGTGGCAGTATCTGCTACGACCAGTTTGTGGCAGTAACGCTAATTACATTAGAATGCGCATTTTTAAAAAATTACCTGAATTTGCACTGACTCTGAGCTTAATCTCATTTTAAAAGTAAAATAGCATAGAACTGTGTTTCTTAAAACTGTTTGTAACTTACGGTTGTTAGAGCTCCGCTAGTCACCTGATGCAGAGTACTCCCCATGTCCCGGTCCGTCGCGGCTAGTAGTGCCGATTAAACGGAGGGCAGGGAAGGGGGGAGAAGCACTTCCGGTTTCCCGGTCTGGGCTGCAGTTAGTGGTCTAGTGTGCAGACGGGAGGCCCCTACTTAATGCACATGCCTGAGCGGACGCTCAGCGGACGCGCGCTGCGGGCGCGCCACCGACGCGCCAAAGGCATGCCCGTCTGCCCCATCCGCGGCCGTTCGGGGCCTGGGGCCAGGAGCCCTGCCCGTTTTTGTGAAACTTACAAATGTACCTCAGAGCAGTTACATGCGCTTTGTCCCTCAATCCCAGAACCATGTAAGCATAGTATACGGATGGGATCCACAACACAGATTTGCAATCACTGCCCCTACACTATGGAGGCTAACCAGAAGCAATCTAGGATAGGGGAGAAGTTTAAACTAATACTGATTAATTGCAGATCCCTCAACAAGCATAAATATGAGCTTCACGACCACCTTGTTGATAACCAGCCAGATATCATGTTTCTTACCGAAACCTGGCTGAACGAGGATTCTGCGCCTGAAATCCTTGAGGCCCTACCTTTGAATTATGGGATCACCAGACTGGATCGTCAAATTAACAGGGGGGGTGGGATAGCTATCATCCATAAGCTATCAGTACAATGCTCCTTGGAGCCGGTGAAAATCGAAGCCAGTGAAGCAGGCTTTTTTACAATCACGGCGGACGCTAACTATGTCATTAAAGGTTTTTTAATTTATAGACCACCGGGTCCTATCTCCCAGGTTGCATCTAGCCTCAGGGAACAAGTAATACAACCGGCTCTCCGGTACTCTAAAGTGTTGGTGTTGGGAGACATGAACCTACACTTTGACGATATGGCTAGTTCTGCAGCACAAGAGCTTTGTCAGGAACTAGCCGCGCTACAGCTGGTGTTGCAATCTTCCCTCCCGACCCATCAACGGGGCCACTTATTAGATCCAATCTTCGCCAATTGGGGGGATCTAAAAATTGAAAGCCCTAACGCAGTCCCATGGACAGATCATTACCTGATCCCTTTTAGCACTATGATACCTAAGACCCCATCCCTGAAGATGTCATGCAATGGGAGACCGCAGAGGAAATGGGCTAGGTTCTCAGCAGTGAGTTTCAATCTCGCCCTTCCACAGGGGAGGGCCACCGGGGGGAAATAATATTGAAACTGCCTGCAGCTCGCTAGATGAATGGATTACTGAGGCGCTAGACAAAGTAGCCCCATGGTCCTCTAGCGCTCCGAGGAGACAGTCAAAATCTGCCCCGTGGTTTAATGAGGAACTCAGGAGAGCCAAAACTTTGTGCAAGCGTTTAGAACGAATATAGAGGAAGGAGTTTTCAGAGAATAGGAAGACCGACTAAAGAACTAGTCTAAAACACTACCACTCACTCATAAGGAAAACTCGGGCCGTCTACTACAACACAAGGATAGAGCAAGCTGAAAATTCTTCCAGAGAGCTGTTTGTAATTTTTAAGGACATATCATCACTTGCCAGAACTACGGTTCCCAATAGCAGCTCGGTGGAGTCTTGCAATCTGATTGCAGACTTCTTCGCAGAGAAGGTAGCAAGAATTTATACCACCTTCCCGGATGAGGCACGCAATGGGAGCTCGGAGAGGATGTGGCTGTTTAACACGGAGGAGGCACATTGCCTCTCCAGATTCAACCTCCCCTCCTATGATGACCTTAAAACGACGGCCCTAAGCATTAAATCCGGGTCAACAAGGGACCCTACAACACCTAAAATTCTGAGTGAGAGTATGGAGATCTTGGTACCCTATATCAGGCATCTCCTTAGACTCTCTTTTGATTCAGGGGTGGTCCCAAAAAGGTGGAAAGAGGCGGTTGTCATTCCCATTAAGAAAAAGCCGGGTGTGAGTGCGTGCCAGTTGGAGAAATTTCGACCGGTCTCACTCTTGCCATATTTTGCTAAAATAGCCGAAAAAGTGGTCAACACTCAACTGACAACGCACATTAATCAACACAGCCTACTGCACCCCACACAATCGGGTTTCCGGGCAACGTACTCTACTGAGTCAGCACTGCTTCTGTCAACAGATACCATTCGCAGACACGTAGACAAAGGTCAGACGGTGGCTCTGGTCCTGTTGGACCACAGTGCCGCATTTGACACCATCACCCACCCACTGCTCCTACAGCGCCTCAAGAAAGGAGGGCTGGATAAACTGGCCTTGGAGTGGCTGGGATCCTTCTTACAGGATCGAAGCTTTCAGGTGTCCCAACGACCGTATTACTCTAAAAGCTTTGTGCTGGCTCAAGGGGTCCCCCAGGGCTCTATATTAAGCCCCACTCTTTTTAATCTATATATGGCCCCTCTGGCAGACATTATTGAGAAATACGGCATTAGTGTTGTGTCATATGCGGACGACACACAATTGGTGGTATCACTATCTCAAACTCATGAAGAGGCAGTCACCAATTTCTCCACCTGTCTACAGGAGCTGGCAGTCTGGATGTCAAGTAACTGTTTAAAGTTAAATGGCAGCAAGACGGAGGTTCTAATCGTGGGTAAGGCTCCCTCGATATGGTCCTCGGCGTGGTTGCCGCAGACCCTAGGCCCCACCCCCTCCCCCAGCAACCACGTTAAGAACTTGGGGATGCGGCTGGACTCTAGGCTCTCCTTTGATTACCACACCAGAACTGTGGCCGGAAAGTGCTTCGGAATAATGAAAGGCCTTCGGAAGATCTTAGATGTGCTTCCTGTGGCAGCCAGAAAGACTCTAGTCCATGCGCTGGTAACTTCTCGCTTGGACTACGGGAACGCGTTATACCTAGGAGCGAGCGGTAAATGTGTGCAGAGACTTCAATGCATTCAGAACGCGGCCGCTCGCCTTGTCCTGATGCTGCCCAGGAGAGCTCCCTCCAGGAAGGCCCTCGCTGCCCTACACTGGCTACCGGTATAGGAGAGAATTCGTTTTAAAGCCCTATGTGTTAGTCACCGCATTCTGCAGGGAAACGGACCTAGCTATCTACATAGTCTAATGTCCTCCTACACCCCTACCCGGGCTTTGAGGTCCCGGGGGACGGGACAGGTTAAGATTCCAGTTATTAAAAAGGTGAGAATGGGCGGCCGATCTTTTCGCTACCTAGCCGCTAAACACTGGAATAGCCTCCCTCGCACTCTTCGGTTAGAACCGTCGGAAGGGCTCTTCCGAAAAAAACTAAAAACCTGGCTCTTCCACATATAACATCATCTCTTAAGATAACTCATATTACTGCAGCAGACGGGGTGATGCGCTGCAGCGCGGGGACACACTAGCCAGTGTAACCATGCGCTTTATAAGCTTACTTATTATTATTAGTTGGTAGACAACTCCAGAGGGTCAATAAAAGAGACAAAGCAATCTAGCATTTGCTGCAACCTTGAAGCGGTTCTAGCCAGTAACACTGCATAGTCCACATATAATAGCACCAAGAGGTAATGTAATGGCTACCTACTTGCGGCAGATCAATACTGTTGGATAGTAAGACTTTTTCAA
This sequence comes from Calotriton arnoldi, assembly GCA_963921515.1. Lineage (NCBI taxonomy): Eukaryota > Metazoa > Chordata > Amphibia > Caudata > Salamandridae > Calotriton > Calotriton arnoldi. The sequence continues at coordinate 86,840 of CAWUFW010005116.1, forward strand.
AGTTCTTTATATATAACATGAATAGAAAGGGTGCAAGAATACATCCTTGTCTTACTCCACAATTAAACTAGACAGCCTCAGTGCACAAGCCATCGGTATTATATCTAACAACTTCAGACATAATAGAATGCAGGTCCCTTAAAAAAGATAGTAATATCCAGGTCGACCCCTATAGTTATACAAACACAAATGGAGGCTATGCTAATGACAATTGAACATTCAATATCAACACTGTTGTTCGAGATAGTAAGTCAAGTACAGTATAAGATACTGGGTTCACTGACAGAATATCGACGCCCAAAATATCCCCATACACAAATATCGAGTCATAAATATCGATGTCAAAAACATCGACATCCTAGATTTATAATGGTAAGTATAAAAATATCGGGAAAAAATATTGATGTAAAAAATATTGATGTACAAAATATCGTTTTTTATATATATAAAAAATAATGTTACATATCTTAAATAATAAAATTAACTTTTAAAAAATTATTTAGATTTAATGTACATTTTAACAAATATAAGAAATAAATTTAATTTAAATAAATTTAAACATACATTTATAAAATGTAATATAAATATACATATTTACCTTAAAACAATTAATAAACTAATAATTTAAATTTATTTTAAAATGTTATAAATATATAAAAAAATACACATAAATATATATATATATACATACACCTATAACATAAAATCTAATTAAAAAAACATTGTATTATAAATTAAAACATTAAAATATTTAATAGTTTTTAAACTTACATTTTGCACTCCATTGAGTGCAACAGTAGGGAAAGTGTTGGATAGCGTAGGAGTAAAAATTACTATTCCCACTCCAGTGAGTGCAACAGTAGGGAAAGTGTTGAATAGCGGAGGGGTAAAAATGACTATTCCCACTCCAATGAGTGCAACAGTAGGGAAAGTGTTGGATAGCGGAGGGGTAAAAATTACTATTCCCACTCCGGTGAGTGCAACAGTAGGGAAAGTGTTCGATAGCGGAGAGGTAAAAATTACTATTCCCACTCCAGTGAGTGCAACAGTAGGGAAAGTGTTGGATAGCGGATAGTTAAAAATTACTATTCCCACTCCAATGAGTGCAACAGTAGGGAAAGTGTTGGATAGCGGAGGGGTAAAAATTACTATTCCCACTCCAGTGAGTGCAACAGTAGGGAAAGTGTTGGATAGTGGGTGGGTAAAAATTACTATTCCCACTCCACTGACTGCAACAGTAGGGAACGTGTTGGATAGTGGAGGGGTAAAAATTACTATTCCCACTCCAGTGAGTGCAACAGTAGGGAAAGTGTTCGATAGCGGAGAGGTAAAAATTACTATTCCCACTCCAGTGAGTGCAACAGTAGGGAAAGTGTTGGATAGCGGAGGTGTAAAAATTACTATTCCCACTCCAGTGAGTGCAACAGTAGGGAAAGTGTTGGATAGCGGATAGTTAAAAATTACTATTCCCACTTCAGTGAGTGCAACAGTAGGGAAAGTGTTGGATAGTGGATGGGTAAAAATTACTATTCCCACTCCACTGACTGCAACAGTAGGGAACGTGTTGGATAGTGGAGGGGTAAAAATTACTATTCCCACTCCAGTGAGTGCAACAGTAGGGAAAGTGTTAGATAGCGGAGAGGTAAAAATTACTATTCCCACTCCAGTGAGTGCAACAGTAGGGAAAGTGTTAGATAGCGGAGAGGTAAAAATTACTATTCCCACTCCAGTGAGTGCAACAGTAGGGAAAGTGTTGGATAGCGGAGGGGAAATAATCACTATTCCCACTCCAGTGACTGCAACAGTAGGGAAAGTGTTGGATAGCGGAGGGGTAAAAATTACTATTCCCACTCCAGTGAGTGCAACAGTAGGGAAAGTATTGGATAGCGGAGGGGTAAAACTTAATATTCCCACGCCAGTGAGTGCAACAGTAGGGAAAATGTTGGATAGCGGAGAGGTAAAAATTACTATTCCCACTCCAGTGAGTGCAACAGTAGGGAAAGTGTTGGATAGCAGAAGGGTAAAAATTAATATTCCCACGCCAGTGAGTGCAACAGTAGGAAAAATGTTGGATAACGGAGGGGTAAAAATGACTATTCCCACTCCAGTGAGTGCAACAGTAGGGAAAGTGTTGGATAGCGGAGGGGTAAAAAATATTATTCCCACTCCAATGAGTGCAACAATAGGGAAAGTGTTGGATAGCGGAGGGGTAAAAAATACTATTCCCACTCCAGTTAGTGCAACAATAGGGAAAGTGTTGGATAGCAGAGGGGTAAAAATGAATATTCCCACTGAAGTCAATTCAAAATTAAAAACAAACAAAATATCAACTACAACACAAAAGATGTTAAAAATCAAAAAAAGAAAACAAATAGAAAAATATTGAAAATTTCAAAAGATAGAAACATATTATAATTAGGGCTCCCGGTTTTATGGTATTTATTTTTTTAACATTTCCGTCTGTATTTATCCATATTTATTTTTGGGCCATTTTATCTGTATTTATTCATATTTATTTTGTGTTACATAAAAATTAAGGGGCCAATTCCGATTCGGGCCGGAAATCTCTCCGACCGAGCCGGACCCGGAGAGATTTCCGACCGAATCGGACCCTAGCAGCCCGACCGAATGAGTACGATGCGTACGCATGCTATCGGACTCGATTCGGTCGGACTCCCATTGAAGTCAATGGGAGCCGGTCGTACAACGCGTACGCGGGCTCCCATTGACACAATGGGTGCGAGGCGAACAAGGGCGCCCCCTACAGCGTGTACGCGGTGAAGCGACTCGTGACGTACACGCACAGGTAGGGGGGACCCATGGGTCCCCCCTGTGTGCGACTCGCGTGGCTACGCGTACAGGGGGGTCCGACACGGACCCCCAAAGTACGGCTCCGACTGCCTCTTCGAGCCGGACGGCGCGAGTCGGTCGGACTGCTCGCGGCGCGCATCGTACTTGCCCGGCCGGGGAACGTCTCCATTGCGCGGTGCGAGGCGCATCCGTGCGAGTCGGTCGGTGCGGTTGGGATGGGCGTACGAGTCGGTCGGCGAATTCGCACGCGCTCGCATCGTACTCGCTCGCCCGGACGCACGTACGAATCGGTCGGGAAAGAGGGCTCCGAATCGGATCCGGTTAAGCCGAATCCGATTCGGTGCCCTACCGGCCGAGATCGGAATCGGCCCCTAAGTTGTAAAACTGTACATTTCCATATTTATTTAACTGATCGACGCGCACTCATACTTTGATGCCTGTCGTGTTTTTGCTATTTAAGCTACCAAATATTACATAACAGTACATCCACTGGTAAATATTAGCATCATACCACAAATGTATGTTGACATATGCCATTATTTAAAGAAATTTCATCCTGTTTTTTTCATTTTCCATGCTGTCAATCTGCTCAGCTGTTGGGCTATAATTCATGAAAGACAGCACAGAGGTTCACTTAAAGTAGCGTAATTTTCTGTATTTATCACCTTTAACAATAAATGCAGACAGAAAACACACTGTTTTCTGTCTGTATTTATCTGTAAAAATCCGTAAAAACGGTAAAACAGGAGCCTTGATTATAATGTTAAAAAAATCTAAAAAATTACCTACAAAGATTATTTTTTTTTAAATTAAAAATAATTTACAAACAAATAACTATTTTTAATAGTAATTAATTATAATCCAAAACATTAATTGTTACATAAATTTAATCTTTTTTTATTTCCTACCCTATGACACCACACAATTCACAACACACATCTACATTTATTTAAAAAAGTGTACCTCCATAATTAACACAATAAATTATCAATTAAACAAATTTAATTAAAAAACAAATTAAAACAGATAAAAATTAATTTACTCAACAAACGTTACCCCTATAAAACCAAAATCCACACCCAAAATAAAAATAAACAATTACCATAAATATTTATCAATTAATGAATTAATATTAATGATCAACTATTTATTAGTTAATTAAACATAAATTACTTTCCACCCCCACCCCAATAAACACCACAACACACACCTAAAAATCATTACACAATTTCCATAACTAATTTTACATTAATAAATGAATATCAATTAACAACTTATTTATTAATGTAAAAGAATTTACTTCCCACCCTTTCCCTCTATAAACCCCACAACTCACATCTAAAATTAATTACACAATTGCCATATTTAAATTTTTAACAAATAATTATTAATTAATTATAAATAAATGACTTCCCACCCTATTCCCCAATAAACCCCACCACCCACTCCTATAAAAATGACACAATTAACATAATTAATTACCAATTAATCAATTAATTAATTAACAATAATTAACAAGCAATTGATAAATAATTAATAAATTAATTCCCACAATTAACACTATAAAATATAAATTAAATAAATATCAATATATAAAAAATATTAATAAATTTATTATAATTAAATTACTTCCCACCCTATTCCCCTATAAACCCAAAACCCGCTCCTAAAAAAATGACACAGTTAACATAATTACCAATTAATTAATAATAATTAACAACCAATTAATAAATTATTAATAATAAATTAATTCCCACAATTAACAGTATAAAATATAAATTAAATAAATATTAATTATTAAAACATATTAATAAATGTATTTTAATTGAATCACTTCCCACCCTATTCCCCTATAAACCCACAACCTGCTCCTAAAAAATTACACAATTAACATAATTACCAATTAATGAATTATTAATAATTAACAACCAATTCATAAATAATTAATAATAAAATAATTCCCACCATTAACACTATAAAATATAAATTAAATAAATATTAATAAATAAAAAATATTAATACATTTATTATAATTAAGTTACTTCCCACCCTATTCCCTTATAAACCCACAACCTGCTCCTAAACAAATGACACAATTAACATAATTACCAATTAATTAATTGATAATAATTAACAACCAATTAATAATTAATAAAAATGTATTCCCACAATTAACCCTATAAAATCTAAATTAAATAAATACTGATAAATAAAAAATAATAATTCATTTATTATAATAAAATTACTTCCCACCCTATTCCCCTATAAACCCACAACCCGCTACAGAACTAAAAAAACGCAAAATTTGATTAAAATATAATTAATAACTACTAAAAATTTAACACATATATGAAAAAACAAAAGCAATACTTATACAAAAAAATAGATCACATACTTTTAAAATACATACTAAAATACATAACACTAATTAAAACATCGATATTTTAAACAACTATGGGGCCGATTCCGATTCGGGCCGGAAATCTCTCCGACCGAGCCGGACCCGGAGAGATTTCCGACCGAATCGGACCCGTGCAGCCCGACCGAATGAGTACGATGCGCACGTATGCCATCGGACTCGAGTCGGTTGGACTCCCATTGAAGTCAATGGGAGCCTGTCGTACAACGCGTACGCGGGCTCCCATTGACTCAATGGGTGCGAGGCGGACAAGGGCGCCCCCTACAGCGTGTACGCGGCGAAGCGACTCGCGCCGTACACGCACAGGTAGGGGGGACCCATGGGTCCCCCCTGTGTGCGACTCGCGCGGCTACGCGTACAGGGGGTCTGACACGGACCCCCAAAGTACGGCTCCGACTGCTCTTTCGAGCCGGAGTGCGCGGCTCGGTCGGACTGCTCGCGGCGCGCATCGTACTTACCCGGCCGGGGAACGTCTCCATTGCGCGGTGCGAGTCAAGTCCGAGCGAGTCGGTCGGTGCGGTTAGACCCGGGAACGAGTCGGTCGGAGCAGTCGCGACGCCCGGACGAGTTGGTCGGCGATTTCGCATCGTACTCGCTCGCCCGGACGCGCGTACGAATCGGTCGGGCAATAGGGCTCCGAATCGGATCCGGTTAAGCCGAATCCGATTCGGAGCCCTACCGGCCGAGATCGGAATCGGCCCCTATATTTTTGCAAACGATCTTAATGACTTCGATATTTCCAAAAACGATATTTTTTACCTCCAAGTCGATATTCTTGACCACAATATTCTTGCTGTCGATATTTCTGCATCGCGATATTTCCAACTCGATATTTGTGTATGTCGACATTTCCAACTCAATATTCTGTCTCTGCACCTCTTTTAATATAGTATAAGTGGTGCTACCATGGTGCTAAGGACACCCTGCGACCAAGGGTGTGTATTTGTCAAGGACCAAGTTCTTTGGCACAAATTACGTAATGCAATGAGTACCAGAGCGCACTAAAGAAGTCCATAAATAGAATAGGTAATCCAAATATAGAGCCCATCCAGTTCTTGGTTCTTTTATATGAAGTTGCTTTTATTTCATGTATGTTTTTCCAAACAGAGACAGCCAGAGTTTGTTATATACAAGCAGAAGCAGCCAACACGTGTTTCGTCCTTTGGACTTTTTCAAGGCTGCAGGAAATATGCGTAAATCAGTATGGGTAAATTGTAACAAATACCGTCCAACATCATATTCCAAATTCTATAGCAGTGATAAGGTGAGGTGAGATAGTGACTCCAAACGTGCCGGTCCCATCACTTTGTATAGTCTGTGTGTACATTCACCCAAAACAATAAAAATAAAAAATAAAAAATAAATATATATATATATATATATACCTGTGGTTGATAACATTTGTCAAAAGGTACTCCTATAGTTAATAGGATTTTTCAAAATGTATCCTTGTTAACTCAGTCAAAGGCTGAGGTAAAGTCCATAAAGCCCATATGGATGGACCCTGATTTTCCCATTGTATACCTGTCTAGAAGAAGAAAATAGTTAAGGCACTGATTGTTAGTGCCCAGCCCCTGCCTGAACCCATATTGTAGCTCTGATAGTATTTGGTTGTCCTCACCCCACGTTGATAATCTGTTCATGATCACATGCCCAATGACCTTAACTACAGAATCAATTAGGGAGATTGGTCTATAGCAATACGGTTTACCCTATCACCCTTTTTAAAAAGCAGGATAATAATGGATTGTGACCATGATGTTGGAATTACTTCTTTAACTGAGGCATTCAGGTTTGGGTAAGCAAAGTAGCCCAAACCTCAGGATCAGAAATATATAAATTGGGGAATTCTATCTGGACCTGGTGCCTTATTTGTAGAGAGCCATTTCATTGCTTCCAACACTTCATTTAACAAGAAACAAATGTTTGAATCACCTATCGGGAGGTTCATAACACCTGATGGGAGGAATGAGTCCGGATCATCATAGATCTTAACAAAATGCTTTATCCAAGAGGCAGGGGAATGTGGAAGCAGAGGGAACCCTCATTGGTTTGGGCGAATAGCAGCCGATTAACAACCTCCCAAATTAGGGAACTATTAGAGAGGCAACAGGTTTTCAAAATCTGATCCCATGCTTCCTCTTTCAGAACTTTTTTCTGACATATAACTTCTAACTTGTATATTGACTGAGGAGAGATAACCCTTTCATTATCCCTGAAAGATGCTTTTAATGTCTTCAGCAGATCACGATGAGCCTTAGAGCAATTTGCATCAAACCATCTATGTGATGAATAGGAAGAAGAAATACCAGTTATAGAAAAAAGGTCACAGACATTTTGTGAGATCAAATTGAGGACACTGAAGATTCCTCATTAAGGGGCCTATTAGGATGGCGGTAACGGGACCGGCCGTCAGACATGTGGCGGTTCCGCCACCCTAATCATGAAGCGACCGCCACCGCGGCGGTTGCATCTGGCGTTTTAACATTGCGGTGGGTGCTGCTGGCTGCAGCACCCGCCGCAATGGTGAAATGCCATGTTGTGCATTTCCATGCACAACGTGGCAGGCACCGCGCGGAGCTGGACGCCTTGTGCATGGACATGCAGGGGGTACCATAGGTACCCCCCAAGTGCCCCCCCCATCTCCCCGGGGTCCCGCAACGGGCCCCCAAAGCAAACCCCGGCCAGCCTTTCCATGGCGGCATTGCCGCCATGGAAAGGCCTACGAAACCTCACATCCTAATACGGCTGGCGGTGCCTGCTAGGCACCGCCACCATATTTGGGCCCCTGCTCCGCCCGGCCGGCAATCGTAACGATTGCCGACTGGCGGAAAAGCGGCACTTTGCGTCCGCCGCGATACCCACCGCCATCGTAATATGGCGGTGGGTAATTCATGTTACGATGGCGTAACAGTCGCCACCGCTGGCCCGGCGGTGGCGAACGTTACTCCATCGTAATGACCCCCTAAGGCAGGTCTTAAACTTGAGTGCACAAATGGTAAATAATTGTTTGAAATTGGGTTGTTGATTGAATGGGGGCTGACCCCTGTTCAAGCAAAAGCCACATTCCCTGTCAGGGTGAACTTCTAAAGTCACTAAATTACCTGTGCTTCACCCTCTGGTAGCTTTGCAACGTGTAAAGTATTTATGCAGCACACAAACAGTAATAAAGTGAAAACAGAACCCAAGAAAAATCCCACAGCAATTTAGAAAAGTAGAGGACATTTTAATAAATTATTTGACATCAAAATCACAAATAATCCAATCAGTAGAATCAGAGTTATACATTTTTAAAGTTTAAGTAAAAATCTAGCGTCTAAAAGATCAAACAGTCAACCGCGGACACCTAGCCGCGCAACACCATGTAAAAGTAAAAAAATATGGCTGGCGTCGATAGAGCGCGGATCGGATAGAAGAAGTGGAATGGGCCCGGTCAGCGTTTACCATGGGACTTAGAAGAAATTTTGAAGAACATTTTCTGAAAAGGTAAAGTTCAGCAAGGCAAGGCTGCAGGTGGTGTTTGAGGGAGGAGCATCATCATCGGTGAGTTGCTGGACGAATCCTCAGTGAAGATTTTGTTGTTCTTTTTTAGAAGTTGAAAATCTCCAGCGGGACATGGCTGGAGGCTGTAGCAGATGAGAGCTCCACAAGGCCTGATACCCCTTTGGCAAAAGGACCTCTGAACAGGATTTGCTGCTGTGGAGAAGAACGTAGTGGGAGCTACCACAAAGTCAGGCCGACTGGCGATGTACCTTGGGCAGATAGATGAGCAGGTTGGTCCCGGTCTCCTCTTAGTTCTCAGAGCAGTGTTTAACCAAAAATGTTCTACGTCCCAAGTTTGGGATGTTGGCCACCACCACCATGAGTCCAGAACTGGAGGGTCACCACTTGGCCTCACTCAGGCTGGGTTCAGGTGCGAGTTCAAGATGGTTGTAGCCTTTTCTGTCCCTGAGACTCTGATCAAGAAGCCAACCAAGCAGTCCTTGGAGTCACTGTGGTAGTCCTGGGTTCAGCTGTAGAACAGGACTCAATCAACAGGGTAGGTCTCTGAGAGTTCAAGGCAGACTTCAGGCAGCAAAGCAGTACTTCCAGGTGCAGCAAGGCAGTTTTCTGATGTACAGAGCAGGCCACAGCAGCGGGCTGTCCTCTGCAAGTCCTTCCGCAGGTCCAGAAATTGGACTGAAGAGTGGGTCTGAGGATCCTATTTTTATACCTAATGCCTCCTTTGAAGTAAGAGAAGTTTCTACAGAATTCCCTATGAAGTGCTTGAAATGTACTGCTTCCCCTGGCTCCAAGCTGGTTGCATGAACCATGCAGGGATGACAAGTCCTTTTTGTGAAGACAGAGCACAGATTATCCAGTTGCAAGTGGGGCTGTGCCCATCCTGCCAGTGGATGGCCTCTCCAGGCACATCTCATCCTTCTTTTGTGTCTCTGTCTGGGAGGAATAAACAAAGTCCAACTTTCAGCTACACACAGTCACGTGACCCAGGAAAAGGTTGAAGGCACTAATAGGGCAGGAAAATCACAACTTTCTAAAAGTGTCATTTTCAAAATTGTAACTTAAAAAACTATTTTACATTAAATAGGATTTTTAATTACAAATTCTCAGACACCAAACATCAAAAGTTTACATGTTCAATCAAAAGTTACCACATTCAGTTTGAGGCACTTACACTGCTCCAACAAATCAGTCTGAGGATACCAACTTAATTTTTAGCCTCCAATTTCCTTCACATTTACAAAACTTTTTTCTTTTTTATTTATATTCACTTTATTAATCTGTTAATAGTATTTAATGTTCTAAGCAGTTGCGGACCCCCTGAGTAGGTGTCACGGACCGCCAGAGGTCCACTGGACCACAGGTTAAGAACCGCTGCCTTAGATTTGTGCCTTCTTTTGTTGAACTCGTCATTGTTAGCCACAGTACTCTGTGCACTTTACTCCTGCTAACCAGTGGTAAAGCACTTGTGCTCTCCATTTTGAACCTGGTAAAATTGGTATTGATCTAATTGATTTTCAATCACAAAGAGAGAGCGAAAGAAACAGAAGAATCATAGTTGTGTTCTCCCACCTATAATCACAAACACAAAAGGGCAGCTAGGATGGGGTAGCCAGAACAAGACTGTCAGGGGGAAATCCAAAGATGTTGGAGTAGATGCCTCATCCACTTAATAGTGACATGCTTCATCATCTGCACCTATCCACACCCTAGTATGAAAGTACAACCAGGGCAGACTCAACCAAACGAAAGGATGGGAGTTCTTGTATAAATCGTGATTGAATATGTGGCAAGGATCCAAGAGGTAAGAGATAAAAATATAGTAGGGTAAATCCCGGAGATTACCTTTAATGAGTGGGCACCGCAGACATGATTAAAACCAGAAAACGGGTCTCATGATTGATTAGCAATGTCTCAACAAAGACCCTAATTAAGCCAACATATTTCGGCCCGCATTAAAAGCCCACAATAGTCTAGGGCAGAGGTCTTTAATCTGTGGGGCGCAACCACCAGTGGGGCTGTGGAGTCCTGGGAAGGGGATTGCGCATACCCCAGCCTCACTTGCGCCTGAAATCCAAAATGTTTGTGCTTTGTTTTGGAAAAAGACAGCAACAGTAAATTCCAATTGTTAAAATGCTTCAGCTGAAGTTTTATTAATTGAGTCTCCTGTGCTGTGATGTGCCAGGGTGCCTGCTTGCCTGAATGAAATACAAATGTGCGCTGTGAGTTAATCTGCAAGTGTAAAGGGTGCCTGGGAGCCAATTCTGGCTTTAATTCATCTAATCACTCCAAGCTTTGTGGTGACAAAGAGTTTGGTTTTTTGAGTGGTAGTGCTAAGAGCTAACAACTGAGCTGTGAAGTGCGTGCTTTTTTGAATCGCAATTGTATTTACACAACCCTTACAGTTATGTAAAAAACAAATTGCATTACATACAGCCTGGTATTACATTTTGGAAGCACTAATTTATCGTAAAACTATTTGCACATTTTGTAGGAACCTATCCTATATTGTGTGCAATGCAAGTATAAAATAATGACATACATATTCACAGTGCTTTCTGTCAAAAGCTGTGACATCGTAGCACTAAAAATACACAAGTCACTATTCTCCACTGCACCAAGCAAGATTTAATTCTGTGTCTCTCTGGTTACACACAGACCTCTGCAGTGCATTAACTAATAGAGACTTCATAATGTACTACAGTGCATTTCCCACTGAGTAATAACTTTTTAAATGTATTTTTCATTTAAGCTGCCCATTATTTTATATGTATCTACCTGATGGGTAAAGACCTAAAAAAGTACAGAATATTTTGGGGCTTATTTATGAGAGGTTACGACACCAGAACATCACATTTTTTGATGCTCCAGGGGCGCAAGCATCTCAACCATACCTATGATGTGACACAAAATCGCTCTCCATGGCTTTGCATGGCCTCATAGATATGGAGTAAGACAAAGCAGCGCAAGTCGCTGCATTGCCTTACTCTGCGTCAAGGAGGCGCTCTATGGGCATTGCGGTGGATGTTCCTAAGCAACATCCATGGACGTTGATGCTGCCCCAGATTTACAAAATCACGTAAACCTGGGGAGCGCCAAAACCGTAGTTCTCCCCAGCGGAGGAGTAACGCGGAGAAATGTTACATTTCTCTTTGTTTTTAACTCTTTCCATGTGTGCTGCATTCTGCAGCTCACATAGAAAGAGGAAAACGCCTGTCGGGATTGGTTTTGTGAAGGAAGGGGCCCCTTCTTGCACAATAACAATCCTGCCTACGTTGGTGCTAGGCAGCCATTTTGTGTGCCTATGCAAGGGGAAAGAACAGGAATGCACCGTATTTCATAAATATGGTCCATTCCTGCCCTTTCACATTGGCGTAGTGCAGAGCAGCAAGAAGACTTGCAGAGCTGCCCTACGCTAATTCCTTATAAATAAGGCCCTTTGTTTTTAGGTACGCCTTTGACCATGCCCCCATGCTCACTGACCTTTGGGTTGCTAAACACTGTTTCATATCATTTTCCCACCGTAAAAATGAATTGCTGTCGGAATTGGGGGCGTTTATGGTTCTCGATGATGAAGAGTACCAGGTTCTTGATATTTTTGTCAGGAGGGGATCCTTACACCTAAAAAAGTTTGCCAATTGGGTCTCGGCATCAAAAGGTTTGAAGACCTCTGGTCTAGGGCCTTCTTCAGGGCTGGGGGTGTCCTGGCCTATCTAGGCAGCCATATCATGCAAAAATGAGGTCTACTGCTCTCACCTTGTTTAGGAGTTTTTCCTTCAGAAACCCTATATTTGGGTTGATTGGATGCCATGTGCATCTGGCGGAAGGATCCCTCCTGTACTCGCACATTCGTCAATGTAGGGAACCTATAGAGGAAACTACTTCATCCTGCATCAGACCGCCGATTAGATGTGCTCATTTGAGTTTGGGTGCGAGTGAAAGTGCAGAGTGTGAACAATTAATGTATGGTGAGTGATGTGTTTGTTTAAGATTAATTGCAAGGTGAGTGGTGAGTGGTGAGACTGCAGGTTGAACAGTGAGAATGAGAGGCGAGTGGAGTGTCATGTGAATGCAGGGCGGGTGGTGTGCTTGTGTGAGTGCAATGTAAAAGGAGGGTGAATAGTGTGAGTACAGGGTGAACAGCGTGAACAGCGTGAGGACATGGTGAGTGGTGTAAGTACAGTGTGATCGCTGTGAGTGCAGGTTGATTGATGAGATTGCAGGGTGAGCGGTGAGAGTGACAGAAGAGTGGAGTATCATGTTCATGCAGAGTGAGCGGTGTGCTTGTGTAAGTGCAGGGTAAAAGGAGGGTGAACGTCAGGAGCGCAAAATGAACGCGTGAGTGCATAGTGAGAGGTGTAAGTACAGTGTGATCCCTGTTAGTGCTGAGTGAGTGATGGGACTGCAGGGCGAGCGGTGACAGTGACAAGTGAGCGGAGTGCCATGTAAGTGCAGGGTGGGTGGAGTGATCGTGTGATGGCAGGGAAAGAGGAGGGTGAATGGCACGAGGGTATGGCAAGCAGTGTAAGTGTGTGATCTCTGTGAGTGCAGCCTGAGCTTGAAAGCGAAGGGTGAGTGGTGAGGATGATGGGTGAGTTGTCTGCCGGACGCATTCCTAGATACTCTGAGTAACTCAACATGTTATCCACGGTTGTCACGTGGGTTTCAGATATGCAGTCGCGGCCGGTACATTGGGGCTGAGGGGCCACGCCCCCCCACCTCTTGCCCCTCACGAACAGTGTCTGTCAGGATGAACAAAGATCAGCCTGACAGACACTGTTCATTTTCAAGTCAGGCAGCCAGGAGCCAGACATGCACTAAATGAGCAGGCTCCTGGCTGCCTGAGCTGAACTTTGCTCGGCTGAGGAAGTCACAGCTCCTGTGGGCGTGACCTCCTCAGCTCAGAAAAGGTCCCTGAGGCCGTCCCCTCAGTGACGAGGGGTAGTGTCACTGATTGCCTCGCACCTAGGTGCTCCAGTTTTAAGCCCTGAAGCGCCCCAGTCGAGTGTCAATCAGTGACACTTCATCACAGAGTGGGGTGGGGTCAGCAGTCTCACTGACCCATCCCACTCTGTAGGAAGGCAGCAGTCCCAAGCCTCCTGGGACCTCCGAGGCAGAGATGCAGGTAAGTGTGTGTGTTTTTTTTTAATTAATGTTTGGTGCCTGCGTGCGTGTATGAATGAATGTTTGGTAATGAGTGTTGTGAATGGATGTGTTTTGTGTGTGCGCGTGTGAATGCATGGCTGTGAGTGTGTATGTCTGCGTGTGGGTCCCGTCCATCACCCTCCCTCCTAAACTTACCGCTCGCCACTGCAGATATAATTTACGCTATTGCTAATATGGCATCAATCAGGTATGGATGGTGGAGGAAATAAATGATTTGCGGATCCTGCAACAAACTTTCAGCCTCTTGATATGCTTATTGGGTTGCCACCTTTCCAAGAGAAAAATACTGCCCTTTTGTTGTTGTTTTAAGAGTCTACAGGGCCCGGAAGTGAATCAAAATTGGAACAAAATCGTATGTATTCATTTGTAAGATGATTCTACAGCCCATGTTTAATTATTAATCAAGGATCATCTACGCATCTCTAGAACACATTTAAAAGTGCTTTCTGTTTATATGTGCCTCTTGCAGTATGTACAGATAAGGGCTAAAAAAACAGTCTTTAGGTGACTTTGCTTAGTTTTGTACCAGCCAGGATATCAAAATACCAGTTTGCCGGTAGAAAACCAGCTTGGTGAAAACCCCATATGCATAAAGTTTCTTTTTAGGAAATGCATTCTCCCACTGTGGCAGCAAAAGTATTTAACAAATGAAAGGAATAGGCATAGTGGGGATGCAGAGGGTACTGGAACCAGTGTAAAAAAAGAAAGCCTTGTTAGCATGTAAATGGTTTTAAAGCCCTGTGAAATGATCCAATGAGGCTGAGATATGGTGCCAACCACTGCCCATACAGCCCACCGCAGCTCAAGTTCTGAGTGTGTTTCCTGAAGCTGCATCAACCCGGGCTGAGACACACAACGGGGGGAGAGGCCTGTAAGTTAAATGCTACTAGAGAGCTCCAGCACTCATTGGGGCATCCACTAAAGTAGCACTGTAAAACATATCTTCAGGTCTGCCCCTGCAGCTTTGGTGTGCAGTTGTGCAACTGACATTCTGACCTAACATTACCAACCTTTCACCAGACCTAAATCTTCCTTTCAATTTTTATAAGCCACTCCTAAGGTAGAACCTATATGCACATAGAGCAGGGTACATGGCATCTAAACATTAGAGCACATATATTTAATGTTCATGCCATGACAGTTACAAACCTCCAAAGCCATTTTTCACTGTGGCAAGGCTGGCTCTCCTATAGTGCTTGATTTCAGTTTGGGAGCGGCTACAAAGATGGTTCACGGACTCATTTAAATAGTAATTTAAAATCCAACTTAATGGTGAAGTTGGATTTTATATTGCTATTTTGGAAATGACATTTTAGAAAGCTGTTATTTTCCTGCATAAGCCAAATAGATCCTTCTACCACTGTGTAGGGTCACCTGACTGCTGATTGCTCCTCTGTGGTGAGATGTGGATTGCTTCCAGGCAGTGGACAAATGGCTTGAGAGGAATTTTTCTTCCTTGAGCAGGAAGGCCTGAGGGGCTGTGCCCAGCTCCTTCCTGAGTTTTAAAGGATGCCTACCCTGTCACTGGCAGACGTAGCTCGCACCTAGGCCTACCTCATTTTTGTCTTGCTCATCAGCTTAGCTTCAAACCCATTGTGTGCGGGAGATGCTCCAGAACTGGGTGGCTACAGCAAGTTCTGACCAGGGTAAGAAAGATTCTGCCATGTTGGATTTAGGTAGAGAAAAGCATTTGGGGATAGTTTACAATAACATTCACAGGCTGTAAAAGTGGGCAGAGTCACCCCTGGAATTTTTAACCCCATTGGCTAGGGAGTGGCCAGGAGTTTCCCCCACCCACAGACTGGTACTGGGCATAAATGTGGCATCTCCAGTACCCTCTTCAGAACACTCCTAGGCATTGAATGAGAAGAAGGACTGCCCTGCTGTCTGAAGAACCTGAAGGTAGACTGGACAAGCTTGTCTTGAACACAGAACCCCAGAATTGACTCCAAGGGTCAATTGACTGACCTGTTTGAGCTACAGGGACACAATGAGCTTCCAAAGGCCCATCCCTGCAACTTCCCAGCTGACTAGTACCTACTGGTCCTGCCCTGGACCCTGCTGCTGGTGTTGGTTAGGGTGAGTCCTAATCCCCAAGTGGTGCCTCCCAGGTACTGGATTCTTGGTTGGTGTTAGAGTGTACTCCTCCTGTCCCTAAACTGGAAGATGCGAGACTTAGAAACTTTTTGCCATATTTCTGCCTGGAGAACTGTCGTAGCCCGGGACTGCAAACAAAGTCACAGCCGTCAACTTCGAATAGCTGGTTGGCCTCAACTTGCTAGTTTGTCCTGCTGAAGGAGATCTGACTTCCAGAAACGTTTTTAAGTCCGAACACAGAGGGCTTCATTGGAAGCGAAGCCGAGCAGCAACCCGTCGTCGTCGAGGCCTTTGGACTTCACCCGCTTTCAGCTTTCCCACCTTCGTCAACAACTGCACTGGGACCCTGCTCACAGCAACCAACCGTCATCAAGCTCCACTTCGGATCCAGCTTGCAGCTTTCCCCGCCCAAAACTCGTCGATGACCACTTTTTCTCTATAGAAGTTTCTAAGTCAGAAAGTAAACTTTCCATCGGGATTAAACATTCCCCTGTATTTGGCCGCTGATCCATCGCGTCCGGCCTTAACTTTTGACTTTGACCCGATCTAGTGCAACCAGATAACTGCAGTTAGCTCTATGTGCATTTTGGCGCTTTTGTAATCCAAACCTTAAAAGGTCATATCTCCGGTTCTGTTTATTTGATTTTTTAGTTTTGATGTCATTTTATTTATAAAAATCTACTCTATTTTTCTAAATTGGTTTGGATTTTTTGTTCCAGTTGTTTTTCACTTTTTTACTGTTTGAGTGCTGCATAAGTACTTTACACATTGCGCCTGATTATGAGTCTTTTGTTTTTTTCCGACCCATGCGTAAACCCCTTGTTATATTCGGTGTGTCTGGTGTTTCGTGTTTTCGGGTTAGCTTTAAATTTAGAAAATTAAGTAAGGTTCTATTGCTATGTTGTTGCTGGCTGTGCGTTACAGACCAGGCGCCTCAGTGACAGTTTACAGTCAGTTTCCGCATGGGTCAGAATTATGAGTTGAGTGTTATTTAATGCATCCGATAATTATTTAATGTGTTAAATACCTCAAACTTTGTTAAATTTCGGCAGGTCAAACCTGACAAACTCTAATGGGGAAAAGCATACAGTATTTACCATATCATGCAAATTTTAGAGTTTTAAACATTAAAATCCACATGTTTATCCCCAGAAACTCATAATAGGTGCTATTAATTGCACCCGATAAAGAACTAACTCAGTGGTATTGTTATTTACCAGGTGTGGTAAATAGCATCTATACTTGTAATCAGACCCATTGACTCTAAGTTGAGTCTGACTGCTTATGCCAAGCTACCAAAGGATTAAGCACAAGTTTATTCTGTGACTTATGTGGTTCATCCTGATAATGAATGTGATCATTATTTGAGGAGGGTTTCAATCCCCTCAAATAATACTCACATTTCTTACATTATGGAACTGTGGCACAATGTTGTGAACTGAACTGAGGAAGATCACACAAATTTAGGTATAGTAGGGAATCCATTGTAGCCACTAGACTACATTTTAGGTCTATCTTGGAGACAGCTTTCCCTGCTGCCGAAGAGCAATTGTGGAGAATAACAATTTATACTGTGGGCTTCATGTCAGCGCATTGGTTACCATTGATCTGCTTTCTTTTAAATCTAATTTGCTTGTTTCTTATGGAATGGCTTTTCTTCTTCTTCTTGTGGATGATGTGTTGTTTCCTACTGCTTAAATTCACAGACGTACCGTTTCCTTTTTTTCCAGATTTCATGGCAATGCAAGTGGTTTCTTGCTGTCTCCCTTGTGTTATTGCTTCCTCTCTCAAATCTCTGTCCATTGTTCAATCCATGTTTCTGTGTTCCTCCCGCCTTTCCCATCCACCCCAGTTTGCACTAGGCCCGGCTCCAGGAATTTTTATTTGGGTGGGCCAAAGATGCATTCGGGTGGGGCACTGCGCGCCCGATTTGTCACTTATATGTCTAGCCAGGCCTACTTCAGGGCCCTCCTTTATCTCTCCTTAGTCTTACAAGGGCCCAGTAAAACGCATTCTTTTCTTTCCAAATCTTTTTCTAAATGTTATCACTCTCAAAAAGTGTTTTTTTCCATGTAATGTCCCTTTGATGGGAAGAGGAGGTTTCTGAGGTAGGAGTATCAGGCAAGTGACACTACTCGGGTTCTCCCTCATGACCTCCTCCTCGGATTCCCTCACTGCCACCCTCCACCAGTGCCCATCATCTCTCCGTAACCCTCCCCCCCCCATTTGACCTCCTCCTCGGATTCCCACTGTGGCAGCAAAAGTATTTAACAAATGAAAGGAATAGGCAGAGTGGGGATGCATGGGGTACTGGAACCAGCGTAAAAAAAGAAAGTCTTTTTAGCATGTAAATGGTTTTAAAGCCCTGTGAAATGATCCAAAGAGGCTGAGATATGGTGCCAACCACTGCCCATACAGCCCACCGCAGCTCAAGTTCTGAGTGTGTGTCCTGAAGCTGCATCAGCCTGGGCTGAGACACACAACGGGGGGAGGGGCCTGTAAGTTAAATGCTACCAGAGAGCTCCAGCACTCATTGGGGCATCCACTAAAGTAGCACTGTAAAACATATCTTCAGGTCTGCCCCTGCAGCTTTGGTGTGCAGTTGTGCAACTGACATTCTGACCTAACATTACCAACCTTTTTCCAGACCTAAATCTTCCTTTCAATTATTATAAGCCACTCCTAAGGTAGAACCTATATGCACATAGAGCAGGGTACATGGCATCTAAACATTAGAGAACATATATTTAATGTTCATGCCATGACAGTTACAAACCTCCAAAGCCATTTTCACTGTGGCAAGGCTGGCTCTCCTATTGTGCTTGATTTCAGTTTGGGAGCGGCTACAAAAATGGTTCACGGACTCATTTAAATAGTAATTTAAAATCCAACTTAATGGTGAAGTTGGATTTTATATTGCTATTTTGGAAATGACATTTTAGAAAGCTGTGATTTTCCTGCATAAGCCAAATAGAACCTTCTACCACTGTCTATGGTCACCTGACTGCTGATTGCTCCTCTGTGGTGAGATGTGGATTGCTTCCAGGCAGTGGACAAATGGCTTGAGAGGTATTTTTCTTCCTTGAGCAGGAAGGCCTGAGGGGCTGTGCCCAGCTCCTTCGTGAGTTTTAAAGGATGCCTACCCTGTCACTGGCAGACGTAGCTCGCACCTAGGCCTACCTCCTTTTTGTCTTGCTCGTCAGCTTAGCTTCAAACCCATTGTGTGCGGGAGATGCTCCAGAACTGGGTGGCTACAGCAAGTTCTGACCAGGGGAAGAAAGATTCTGCCATGTTGGATTTAGGTAGAGAAAAGCATTTGGGGATAGTTTACAATAAAATTCACAGGCTGTAAAAGTGGGTAGAGTCACCCCTGGAGTTTTTTACCCCATTGGCTAGGGAGTGGCCAGGAGTTTCCCCCACCCACAGGCTGGTACTGGGCATAAATGTGGCATCTCCAGTACCTCCTCAGAACAGTCCTAGGCATTGAATGAGAAGAAGGACTGCCCTGCTGTCTGAAGAACCTGAAGGTAGACTGGACAAGCTTGTCTTGAACACAGAACCCCAGAATTCCCTCCAAGGGTCAATTGACCTACCTGTTTGAGCTGAAGGGACACAATGAGCTTCCAGAGGCCCATCCCTGCAACTTCCCAGCTGACTAGTACCTACTGGACCTGCCCTGGACCCTGCTGCTGGTGTTGGTTAGGGTGAGTCCTACTCCCCAAGTGGTGCCTCCCAGGTACTGGATTCTTGGTTGGTGTTAGAGTGTACTCCTCCTTTCCCTAAACTGCAAGATGTGAGACTTAGAAACTTTTTGACAGATTTCTGCCTGGAGAACTGTCGTAGCCCGGGACTGCAATCAAAGTCACAGCCGTCAACTTCGAATAGCTGGTTGGCCTCAACTTGCTAGTTTGTCCTGCTGAAGGAGATCTGACTTCCAGAAACGTTTCTAAGTCCGAACACAGAGGGCTTCATTGGAAGCGAAGCCGAGCAGCAACCCATCGTCGTCGAGGCCTTTGGACTTCACCCGCTTTCAGCTTTCCCACCTTCATCAACAACTGCACTGGGACCCCGCTCACAGCAACCAACCGTCATCAAGCTCTACTTCGGATCCAGCTTGCAGCTTTCCCCGCCCATAACTCGTCGATGACCACTTATTCTCTATAAAAGTTTCTAAGTCAGAAAGTAATTTTTCCATCGGGATTAAACTTTTCCCTGTATTTGACCGCTGATCCATCGCGTCCGGCCTTAACTTTTGACTTTGACCCGATCAAGTGCAACCAGATAACTGCGGTTAGCTCTATGTGCATTTTGGCGCTTTTGTAATGCAAACGTTAAAAGGTCATATCTCCAGCTCAGTTTATTTGATTTTTTAGTTTTGATGTCATTTTATTTATAAAAATCTACTCTATTTTTCTAAATTGGTTTGGAATTTTTTGTTGTTGCTGTTTTTCACTTTTTTACTGTTTGAGTGCTGCATAAGTACTTTACACATTGCGCCTGATTATGAGTCTTTTGTTTTTTTCCGACCCATGCGTAAACCCCTTGTTATATTCGGTGTGTCTGGTGTTTCGTGTTTTCAGGGTAGCTTTAACTTTAAAAAATGTAGTAAGGTTCTATTCCTATGTTGTCGCTGGCTGTGCGTTACAGACCAGGCGCCTCAGTGACAGTTTACAGTCAGTTTCCGCATGGGTCAGAATTATGAGTTGAGTGTTATTTATTGCATCCGATAATTATTTAATGTGTTAAATACCTCAAACTTTGTTAAATTTCGGCAGGTCAAACCTGACAAACTCTAATGGGGAAAAGCATACAGTATTTACCATATCATGCAAATTTTAGAGTTTTAAACACTAAAATCCACATGTTTATCCCCAGAAACTCATAATAGGTGCTATTAATTGCACCCGATAAAGAACGAACTCAGTGGTATTGTTATTTACCAGGTGTGGTAAATAGCATCTATACTTGTAATCAGACCCATTGACTCTAAGTTGAGTCTGACTGCTTATGCCAAGCTACCAAAGGATTAAGCACAAGTTTATTCTGTGACTTATGTGGTTCATCCTGATAATGAATGTGATCATTATTTGAGGAGGGGTTTCAATCCCCTCAAATAATACTCAAATGTCTTACATTATGGAACTGTGGCACAATGTTGTGAACTGAACTGAGGAAGATCACACAAATTTAGGTATAGTAGGGAATCCATTGTAGCCACTAGACTGCATTTTAGGTCTAGCTTGGAGACAGCTTTCCCTGCTGCCGAAGAGCAATTGTGGAGAATAACAATTTATACTGTGGGCTTCATGTCAGCGCATTGGTTACCATTGAACTGCTTTCTTTTAAATCTAATTTGCTTGTTTCTTATTGAATAGCTGTTCTTCTTCTTCTTGTGGATGATGTGTTGTTTCCTACTGCTTAAATTCATAGACGTACTGTTTCCTTTTTTTCCAGATTTCATGGCAATGCACGTGGTTTCTTGCTGTCTCTCGTGTTATTGCTTCCTCTCTCAAATCTCTGTCCATTGTTCAATCCATGTTTCTGTGTTCCTCCCGCCTTTCCCATCCACCCCAGTTTGCACTAGGCCCGGCTCCAGGAATTTTTATTTGGGTGGGCCAAAGATGCATTCGGGTGGGGCACTGCGGGCCCGATTTGTCACTTATATGTCTAGCCAGGCCTACTTCAGGGCCCTCCTTTATCTCTCCTTAGTCTTACAAGGGCCCAGTAAAACGCATTCTTTTCTTTCCAAATCTTTTTCTAAATGCTATCACTCTCAAAAAGTGTTTTTTTTCCATGCAATGTCCCTTTGGTGGGAAGAGGAGGTTTCTGAGGTGGGAGTATCAGGCAAGTGACACTTCTCGGGCTCTCCCTCATGACCTCCTCCTCTGATTCCCTCACTGCCACCCTCTACCAGTGCCCCTCATCTCTCCGTAGCCGCCCATTGACCTCCTTCTCAGACTCCCTCACTGCCACCCTCCACCAGCGCCCCTCAACTCTCCCTAGCCCCCCCTATTGACCTCCTTCTCGGACTCCCTCACTACCACCCTCCTCCAGTGCCCCTCATCTCTCCATAGACCCTCCCCCTATAGACCTCCTCCTCAGATTCCCTCACTGCCACCCTCCACCAGCACCCCTCATCTCTCCATAACCCCCTCATTGACCTCCTCCTCAGATTCCCTCACTGCCACCCTCCACCAGTGCCCCTCATCTCTCCGTAGCCCCCCCATTGACCTCCTCCTCGGATTCCCTCACTGGCACCCTCCACCAGTGCCCCTCATCTCTCCGTAGCCCCCCATTGACCTCCTTCTCAGACTCCCTCACTGCCACCCTCTACCAGTGCCCCTCATCTCTCCGTAGCCACTCTCATATATGCATTTCATTTGTTGTATAGCGCTACTCATATCAGTGTAGGGTGTCACAGTACTTTACATCACGCACTCATTATACAGAGACAATCAATCATGCAAGTATGTAAATCAGTCTACAGGGAATGTCACATAAGCCAATGAGGATTCCAAGGTGTAGGAATCACGTGTCATCCATTCTGGTGGGCAGTATATTTTAAGAGGGTTTGGTCTGGAGGAGCACAAACTCAGGATTTAAAGCATACCCCAGTGGTTAGGGTTTGCTTTACTGATAAAAATGCATATCTGCCCAAACAAACTCTTTTTAGCAACATTAGAATAATGAAAGACTGGGGAAGTTCTAACTATATTACAACACAAAAAAGAAAAAAGCTAAGTTCTAACTATATCATTCAGGTTTGCATGCAGCTCTTTGATAACAGTTCATAGGTCACTGTCCTATGATAGGTTTGTAACTTTTGAACTGCAAGTAACATAAGAATCTGTGACAAAGGCAGTAACCCACTGAGCTATCCACATAAAATACAGTTTATCTGCATTTCAAAACTACCAACAGATAAAGGATTGGCAGGATCATTGATCACCAGTTAGCTGGACATTTTTGTTGTTGTCTTACATCCGTGGCAGAGCCGGCCTTGATAAAAACTGTTTAAATAAAGCAAACAGGAAGTATGCGTCTTGCTGGGCCTTCCCTGATAATTTTAAAAAAAAGAACAAATAGACAGACGGTCTCTCACCTGCTCGGTTCCTCGTCACAGCCCGATCTGATAAGCAGCTGCAGGGGCCAGGAAAGGTGAATCTAGAGAAACAAACTTTTTTTCTCCAGAGTGGAATAGAAAAGGAAATATCCACACAGCAGAACGGTTAAGGTTACCCGGTGCCAAAGAGAGGATTTGTCCCCTTCGCCATGCCCCTATTTTACCTGCACGAGTGGGCGGGGGCAAAGCCCACCTTTCTAAAAGGAGATGCGTGATTGGGGTGCTTGTGAGAGAGAGCCCAGGCCCAATCACGCAAGTCCCAGAACAGGAAGAAAAACAACGTTCGGAGGAACGTTTTCAATGAAAGTGGCCATTTACGACTGGCCTTCGTGACGTCACTGCCAGGGCCAAGGCTCATGCTTGGGTGGGCCAGGCTCATGCTTGGGCCTGGCCCACCTGGCCCACCCGCTAGAACCGGGCCTCGTTTGCACACTGCTTCACCCACCCATTCCAGTCTGCTTTTTTATATTTTATTTTTCTAGCTCCCGCGACTCCTTTGCTCTTGTGTTGACTTTATTCATCCAAGCTCAAGCTGCTTCTCCTTTGCTCAATCTCTCTGTATTGGTGCATTCTTTTAAAAAATATATTTTTCTTTTCTGGAGGGCCTGCCAGCTCCAATTTGCTACAAGGCTGCTCCCTTTTTTCTTTAGTATGCTTTCTCATTGACTTTTTTTTATTTACCCCACCAAGATTGGCATCTTCCATCTGAGAACAATAAATGAAATGTAAAAAGAAAAGAAAAAATAGCTGCCACATCATTACACCTAAGTGCGCTTGTGTTTTTTGTTGCTAGTGTTGCATAGTAGCAAACAATCATATTTTTTCTTTTTGCCGATGCAGAAAAGCATTAGCAAAAAGTATTGTCAAAGCCAAAAGGCTGAGTGATGCATAGTGCAACACTGTGAACTGAATCACATATGTGATCTTGCATTCTTAAAAGAAATATCTGTGTTGTTCATAAAGCACTTGTGTTCGTGTTTCTAGGATCTCCCAATATGTGAGATAGGGAAACTAACGCACAGAAATAAAGAGTTATTTGCCTAAGGCCACAATAAGTTTGGACAAGCGTGGAAGAGGGCTTTAAAACCCAGGTTTCCTGCTTCCAAAGTCAGCAATGTAACCATTGCGTCACATTTCCCTTTCAGAGTGGATTGTCTGTCTCGGTGCTGCCGGTGGCCAGGATGGCAACAAGGTCTTTCTGTGGTAGAGACCACACTGCTCAGGAACTGCTTTATAAAGGTGCTAAGAGGCATGGGCCTTGTGTGAGATCCTTGCGGATCCCGTTTTTCCTGGAAGCTCTTTGGAGATTGTTCCTTAGGGTGGGGTCACCAGGTTATTGTGGGCTCTGTGAGTGAGGAGTCTTGTGTAGCACAGCACTGCAAACTGCTCTGAAGCTGAACAGAATGGGCCAGTTTCTAGAGATATTACTTGTATGCAGGTGGGTTCTAAGCACTCACAATGTTAGCAGTCATGGGGACTCAGACAATTGGATATAGTGTGATTTGCTCAGGATCACACAATAATTGGTCAAGTTGGGAAGCTGGGTTTACATCTCAGGTCATCGCCTCACAGTTGTCCTCTTAGACACTGGACCTCATTATGCGCACAAGGATCCTACTTCACAAAAACATTTGTACAGCTATGTTGAACTTTGGTGAAAAAATAGCTGTTTATGGGTGAAAGTATAGGTTTATATTCCCCAAAAAATGAACTTATATTCACAAAGCTATTTATTTGCTCATAATCTTATACTGTTGTTGCAGATGAGCGACGTGGAACGTGGGGCTATAAAATACATTTCCTGCGCTTTCTTGGTGAAATCTGGAAGATGAGATTAGACTACAGACTGATGCAGACCTGTAAGTGAGCACATCTGCATACAGGCAGGTCACAGCGTGGGATTCCATGATAGGGAATGCTTTAGAAAGCAGGTGGAACACCCACAGACTTTGTGAACACCCAGTTCTTGTAGGTTTCCACAAACTTTGCAAGAGACATTCCCACTTTGGATATGGTTGGAGAGTTACTCCTGGCAAGGACAGTAGCAAATCTTAATCCAGCGAGGAGTGAATGCACACAAAACCAGCTGATGCTTAGAGGAAGGGGTTTTGAAATAGGAAAAAAATGTCTTCCAAATGGAGAAAAAAAGTTTTGAAGTGCAATTTCACTATTGTATCGTGGTTGTGAGTGGGTAAAGCTATGCCTGTTACATTTAAGCATGTTAAAACACCTTTGTAAAAAAAAAAAACAGAAATACTTCTGGGAACCTGCGACTGCTGCAGCTTTCCAGGCTTACACATAAAATGCTTAATGAATTTCGATAACAGAAAGAAATGCACTTCAAACGTAAATTTCCAACTTCTGTGAGTGCGGTCAGAGATTCTGTGGGACATCTTCCCTCTGGCCCTGAGTGGTGTCTTCATCCTGGGGTGCTGCCGGGTCAGAGAATTTTTTGAGAGGAGGGCATTGCTCAATGAAGTTAACAGCATCCTTTTACTTGTAAATTTTGAAATACAGAAAATGGTACGCAGTCATTGTTTTGAACCATATAATATGCAGAATTTCAAATATTCTTAGAGATGCGAGTGTTGAAACATGCATTTACGACATTCCTGCTGAACAGACATCAAACAAGTGGTACGCAAAGTCCTTGTTTTGAACCACATAATATGCAGAATTTCAAATATTTTTAGAGATATAAGTCTGCGTACGATATATCTTGCCGAATAGAATACCTCTAAAAAAGACACCAGCGTATTTTACTGAATCTTTTTCTCGCTAAATATTGCTAAATTGGTATACAGTCCACAAGACTTAAACTGCACGTAAACATACGCCAAGATAAATACACACATAGCTAAGTAAATAAATAATTGATGTGCAGTACTGATGACAGCGCGTGAGAGCAAGGAAAGTCATATAATTAAGCTAAAATTAACTTAGCAGGCTCCTGCACTGGCCCAGAATAGGCTATCCTAAGAGAAGTTTCCGAAAAAGCGCCGTTTTTCAAACTTCAGTGCACCAGCTCGGAAGTTGCTTCCCACAGCAGTAAATAAACAGAAGGACGCCTCGGCCCTCCAGAGCAGTGCAGATTCATGGGGAGTTTGGGGGAGGGCAGGCGAGGCACAGCTGCCATCAGATTGGCAGGGCTGTAATCAGAGGGGAGCCCTGTTATCAGGAGGAGGGGGATTGGCTGCGGGGACTGCCAGTCTCCGGGGCAGGGGCCGGCTCTCGTGAGCGGTGACTGACTGCTGGCTGCTGCTCGTGCTGGTCCTGTTTCACACACACTTCTATTGCTGAGCGCTGACGGGCGGACAGCGAGAGAGAGGGTAAACAGAGGGAAGAAGATACCCGAGAGAGGAAGGGAGCATGGCTGTCTCAGCACCTCCGCCGGTCATCTCTGCCAGCCCCAGCGAGGGCTTGTTCAGGGCTGACCCCCTGTACTCCAGTCCGGCAGAGTCCCCCCGCCTCACCAGCAGCATGCTCAACAGTTTCATCACCAGCAGCAGCAACAACAGCAGTAGCAGCAGCAGCGCCGGCAGCCTGGGCGGGGGCGCCGAGTGTAAGATGGTCGACCTGCACGGGGTGAAGGTGGCCTCCTTCTTGGTGGAGGGCCAGGAGCTCATCTGCCTGCCGCAGGTCTTCGACCTCTTCCTCAAGCACCTGGTGGGCGGGCTGCACACCGTCTACACCAAGCTGAAGCGGCTGGACATCGCGCCCGTCGTCTGCACCGTGGAGCAGGTCCGCATCCTGCGGGGGCTGGGGGCCATCCAGCCCGGGGTGAACCGCTGCAAGCTCATCACCAGGAAGGACTTCGAAACTCTTTACAACGACTGCACCAACGCCAGGTAAGACCGCCCCCTTCTGCGCCGACCAACTTTGTGCCGGTGGCTCCTCTGCGCGCGCCTGTCAGCAGCATCCCGTGTGCAGGCGCTGCCGCCCGTCTTCTGTGAGGCTGTGCGTTGCGTTTTATATCAACGAACTTTTTTTTAATTATGAGCCTCAAATTAATGTGTACATTTCTACTTATTTTTTCTTCTGAAGCGTTTATTTTGTTACACTATGTGTTTATCTTTCTTGGTCAGGAACCAAACCGTATTTTTCATCAATTTATGTGAAAGTATATTCCGTGTTAGACTCTAGGCACCATCCATCCGTTTACATAGGACGTACCTGGTGATGTGTGCATTCTAGTGGTGAATTAATATTTCCAGTGCACGTAGGTATGCTTCTATAGTGCACTTTTCCTGAGCTGCGCGTGTTTGGTACTTTAATAGTGCACATTTTCAGCACAGTTGTTGCATGGCAGTGGATAGCTCTGCTGTTCATCCCCTCCGCTTCATGCGGACTGGCCCAGAGGTAAATCTGGAGGGTACCAAAAACGCCAGAGGTGTGGCAGGCGACTGACCCTGCAGCAGCCCTCCTATCATTTGAGAGATACCCGCCTGCTGGACTTCTCCTTATAGATCAGTCGCTCTTTGCTCCTGGTCCTCGAGATCAGGTTAGATCCGGATTTATCACACGGAGGAAATGATTTAATGAAGGTGACATCAGCAAACCGGCGCGTATGCCTGGAGCCTGGGGATACCCAGAGGAACACGCTGCTCACTGCCTGCTGGGAGAGGGCGATGAATCCTCTCACTGTGGGATGGTGTAGCGTGGAACCACTCACTGCAGGTTGGGGGCAGAAGAGGAGTCGACTCTCTGTGGACTGGTATGGGAGGCAGCTGCTCACTGTGGGATGGTGTGGAGAGGTTCTCCTCTCTAGAGGCTGCAAGTGAAGAGAGTCCACTCACTGCGAGCTGGTGTCGGAGGCAGCCACTCACCATGAGATGGTGTGGTAGACAGCCACTCACTGTGTGCTGGTGTGTAGAGGCAGGCACTCACTGTGGACAAGCGCGAAGAAGAAGTCGCTCACTGGGCTTGTGAAAAGAGGCACCTGCTCACAGTGAGTTGGGAAGTAGAGGCCCGCAATCACTGTCGACAGGTGGTGAAACCACAACACACTGTAGGCTGGTGGGGAGAGGCAGGCACTAACTCTGGGCTGGTGGGGAGAGGCAGACACTCACTGTGGGTTGGATGGAGAGGCAGGTAAACACTGTGAGTTGTGTCGAGAGGCAGTCACTCACTGTGGGTTGTGTGGAGAGGAAGTCACTCACTCTTGGTTGGTGTTGAT
This sequence comes from Calotriton arnoldi, assembly GCA_963921515.1. Classification (NCBI taxonomy): domain Eukaryota; kingdom Metazoa; phylum Chordata; class Amphibia; order Caudata; family Salamandridae; genus Calotriton; species Calotriton arnoldi. The sequence continues at coordinate 115,133 of CAWUFW010005116.1, forward strand.
ATGCAGCCACTCGCTGTGATACTCACCTCAGTGGGCTGGCTGCGAAGCACCGTTTCCCATTTAAAGGATATTTTATGCGATTAATATCCGGGGGAGACTTTTATAGAACAACATTGGAATCAAAATTTCTTGTAGACACTACAGTGCTGGACATATATGGCTAGAAGCTAGATGTTTCATATACCAAAAGTTGCCCATCCTATTTAGGGACTCTCAATTTTGGTAGAAAGTCGTCTGGGACACAGGATTTTAGTGATCTCCCTACAAAATGATATTAGGATATATCTGGCAGATGGGATTAGAACACACCTGTGGCCCGAAATCAGCAAGAACGAGTACATTAGCCATTCGACCTTGCTAGTTCCTAAAGACACCCTGAATATGAAATATTGCACATCGGGGTCTGTACTCAGTGAGAGAAGTGTTCTTCAGTTAAGAGGCAATCCCCGGAGCCCTCGAGGCTTTCAGTGGCAAACGTTTTCACGCGACTTTCTCTCGGACCAGGAGAGTCTTGAGTGCAGGTTCTAAAGGCTCCCACGAGGAGAAGAGAGCGCCATTTCTCTGTGACACCTGTCCTGCGTCGGAGTGAGCTTGCAGCGAAGCACAAGTTTCGCGTGTAAAAGTTTGAGCGCGCTCCACGCGCACGTGACGCCCAGAAACGCTTACAGGGACTCTGCTGAGAGGAAAGAAGGGGCTCCGCTCTGCTTCCAACACCCGTCTCTCTTCCCCTCGTGCGACCCCCATAGGTAAGAGGCACGTGCCCCCAGAACTGTATCCCCCATAAAACGACAGGCTCCAACTGGTGCCCCCCTCAGAGCCGTGCTCCAGTCTCTATTCAGAGGTGTACCTTCAGCTGTACTAGACACGAGCCACGCGCACAAGGACTCCTTAGCCTGCATTAGGACACTTATTTGTTTAGTGGGGAGTTTCATGGAGCGCTACGTATTTTTTCAGCCACATCATAGCGCCATAGTTGGATCGTATAAAGCACGTTGAATGGAGAGGAGATTAGAAAGCTCATCAATGAATGGGAGGTCCCAGTCTGATATGCTTCATCTCGACCCCCTGTGAGGGTCGATGCCTATTAGCACCTCTACTGACACCTGCCCTTGCTTGGGTCGGTTCTAGACCGGCTACCCACAGATCCAATGTGTGATGTTCAATGTCCGTCATCCCTAGAGTTGAAGCGCTCTGAACTAGTTTTGACATGGAATGTTTAAAAACATATAAATCCCCTAAATACCAGCATATATAATTTGGGATGTGAGAATAGTTTTTGCATTTTTTCGCTGATTATTCAATAGCTCCACTACAAACACTGCAGCCTTTTTGCATGGCCAGCATTGTTTTTTCAGCCATGTGTCTGGATACATGTTAAGATCCTCCAACGGGCTCGTTAAGCTCTGTATGTAATTGTCTCTTTTTTGAGAAAAAAAAAGAATTAGTTTATCATATCAAAATCTCTCAGATCCACAAATGCCCTTCTGTTTTCTGAGGGCGCTGATCTCAGAGATCCACGGTGGTGGTAGATTGGTTTCTGTATTGACTTTTAAAATGTGGGGTGCTTTCGGTTTTCTTTCTATTCATTTCACAACCCAAAACTATTACAACTGAGTGACTGCACTTATAATGCTCATGCTACCCATGAAAAAGGTCTCTTGGTGCAGACATCAAGGGAAAAGTATCTGATCATCAATTAAAGACACTAGTAATAGCAGTGCCCTGATGCCAGGTACACTAGTCTTAGTATATGTACATGTAGCTTAAGAAGGCATTTAATGCTCAGGTCTTGGGACATCACCGTATCTTGCTATGCAGTGGCAGTGGACACACTCGCACAAGATTCTTTCAGTGGGTGGTCACCTCACGCCCTACGTACCCATACTTTACTGTCACTTCTCAGGCTTTTAATAGCATATTACAAACATTCTCCAAAAAGAATGAATGCTAAGCCTTGTATTTTTAGCACAATACCTCAGATTCAATTGCATAGCAGTCATACCTTTCCAGTTTAGCTCCCTGTTACATTTACTGCACTAGAGCGTCAGGACCCCCCCATGATGAAGCAAAATGTGAGCCAGATAATTGTGGTCACTCGCTGACTTCCGAGGGAGGACATGTGCAGGTGCCATGAGCTAGAATACTTGTCCTCCTACTGCTCTATTGAAAAAACTGGACAACAACCTATTGACTTAGAGTTGGGGGGGGGGGAGGTCACAGGGCAGAAAATTCTCCTTACAGTCAGATACTGTTCCGGGGTAACCACTATTGGAAAACCAAATGCGATTCAGCGGCAAAGCGAACACATTCTGACAGCAGGCTCAGTGGTGTAATGCAAAACGAAGGTGCCACCCTGCATAATGTGAAGAGGGGCCCTGGTCTCCCATATCTCACAGATTTACATTGGCCTATAGCTAAATTGAGGCCCCTGACAGGTTAGGGGTTCCCTGGAGAGTTTGAGGCCCCCCTGTGCTGTCGGGGCTGCTGGGGTCTGCGTTACACCCATGAGCAGCCAAAATCATCTTCCATTTTCAATGGATAACTACTTTGATTATTGTAACCATGACTCTCGACCTTATTAGGGATTCAGCGTGGTTGTTTTGCACGTCAGGTGACTATTTTATCATTACCCTGACCCCAGATCATGCCACAGCCAACAGACACCTGTTCTGTTTTAGTCAGAAGTAATATTTTGCAGGTAGAGTAGTTAGTTATGGACTTTGCAAAAAAAGTATCTTTGTAATAGAAGGCATCACTATACTGGCAATCTGTTAGTTGATAAACCAGCATGTATTTATTTGCACCATCACAATTAAGACGATACACAGCAGGATACAGTCCATACAAGGGTGAAAACATAAAATTCAAATATTATTACATAGTTCACAGAATGACAGCTTACTGGAAGAGAAAGAAAATCAATGTTCATCCCGAACACGAGTCGCAAGAGTGCCACACCATCACTGCAGCTCAAGACAAGGCTCCAGTAGAGGTTAATACACTACTAAACATCGGCCCTTCGAGCCTGAACTGGTCCCTCCTGTATGCACTGCTAGAGACACCAGTGATCTTTAGTGTAGTAAAGTAGGAATGATATGATCAGTGCATGGTCAATAAGGGAAAAACTAAAAGACGCACCAAATTCCTCGATGAAGTATCAGAAATGGCCCCAGAGAGAGAGGTGTGGGCCAATAAATGTTCTGTCACCCAAGATCCCGAAAACCTGGACCTGCATGGTGTCAAATTTCCTTGAACCCTGCACCAGTCTGTTGGTTCAGCTTTCAGGAGCGTGAGAGCAGATTCAGACATATCCACCTTGACTTTGGGATTTGTCAAGCGCTTGAACTGGCATCAAATGAAGGATCAGATATTTTATGGAGGGACCAGCATGTAGGTGAGCGTTGACACAAGAGTGCCAAGTGTAAATTCACTTTGATATAGTCACCATACAAATGGACTCACTCACTCACTTGCTTGTTTACTTACCTGCTCGCTTGTATGCTCATTCACTCACTTGTTTGTCGGATTGTTAACCCACTGACCCAATCACTCATAATAGCGTGATTTTGATCGAGATTCCCAATAGTATATCTATACTATACTGACCCATCCAATTTTGCTCACTTACCCTCCATATTCACTGATCTTTCTGTTTGCAACATCAGAAATGAATGAATGAGAACATTTCTGCAAGGATGGCTCATTTAGTAATTTTAATGCTCTAAATCAATTCAGATAAATAAGTTATACCCTTCGCATGTCATTCCAGTGTTTACAAGGACGAGAAAAAAAGCAGTTTAAGATGCACACACTTTGTAGGCGCACTATTTGGAGATAAGAACTGGACAATTATCCATGTACAGTGCCTATGTGTTTAACAGCTACATTTGTAATCTACAATCAGACACACAATATGTATTGCAGAAGAGTTTCTTTCCATCCTTCATGGGTGTCCATGTTCTGCTGCAGTTATTTTTGTCCTGGGCAGCCCAGTCCTGTAGAAACGAGGATAGATCAGACTGAGGTGGGAAATGGAATTCCTTACCCTGTGTGCTCACCACATTTGTCTGCTCACTGTGGCCACGTTCCTGCTGGCGATCTGCGGCTCTGTTCAGACACCATGTGCCCTGGTATAGAGTATCTCACACAGAGGTAAGGGTGCCTGTCGCCCTGTATTCATTACAGACCCTCTGAAACCGTAGACCTTTCTTTAAACTGGCTATTTATCCTGCGCTGTCCTTCAGCAGCTTAGTAGTATTAAATGCATGCTATCGTGTTTGTGGGGTGTGTTCGACAAGAAACCCAAGCCGCCGCCACAACCTGTTTTTATTCACCAGCCCGGTTTCATTTGTAGCTATGAACCAGATGACAATGCTGCAATAAAGAAGTGCTTGCGTACAATGCAACCCATCTGGGGCTTTTGAACTTTTAATAACTTCTCCGGGGCAGTGTGTGGAATAAGTCTGTTTGAAGTTAGTTTATACATTCAGTTATTAGTTCAGTATAGGCGAACTCTCCTCCGCCTTCCAGGAGGTGGAGGACCTGAACAATGTCCAGCCAGCAAGCTAGCCAGAGATTGAAAGCCCTTGAGCAAGCATTGTCCCACCACATGACCCCAGGCTTTCTGCGCACTCTTCCCCATCGCGATACGCTCCGCTGATAGTCTGAGTTCAGCAAACTCTCTTATATCAGGTTATGATAGAGATGAACTTATGAGGAATGCATCTATGTGCGTAGGGTCGGGAGTAAAAATAACCAGCGGCCGCTAACCTTGAATTCTGGGTTTTATTCCTCTGTGAACTGTTGTGGTTGCCCTCGCACCCCAGTGCATACACTTACTTCCACTTCTGTGATCATATTCTCAACCCTAATTAAGCATTGAAAGGCGAGATCTCCCTTTCCCTTTGACAAACTCAAGCAGAATGGCAGATTTGTTGCTCTCAACCACCGGCTATGTGTGATCATGATTGGAGTGGAAGGTGGTGCAAAGATTGTGCTTATTTGTTCAGTATATTTCAAGAGAATACACTTTTACAGAAAGGTCCAGTTAAATATACAGAAAATATTGTTTTTTTCCTTTGGCATTTATGCAAAATTATTTTCCAATATCCTTCCATTTGTCCATGACTCTCTGAAGGCGTGAAAATAGTCATGGATATTAGGAAATTCAGAAGATGTACAGAGTTTGTCATTATCTGTAGATGTCTTGCAGCGGCAGAAGTATGCCACATTCTTTTTTTAAACAGGGTAGAATGATCATTCAAAATACACTTACATGTTTCTTCCCTGCCCTTTGAATGATGTAACATTGTGGAAGGACATGTCTGAAAACACCGCCTTCCCCAGGTACCCTGTGAACACTGAGGATGTTTAAATCCCAACAAAACTTTATACTCATTCACCGGAAAGGCACTCTTAAGGGAACAGAAGCTCATTCAAGTCCCTTAGCGTGCACGGAGGGCGATGGCTCGCTCGGTGAGGGTACATTGTGTACAGGATTTAATGTGGGTAATTGACATGATGTTCTCTGCCCAGAGATCAATGGACAAGAGGCGTACGTAAACATCTGAATAACATTACATTTATTAATATTAATCTAAAGCAACTCGTGCTTTTGACAAAAGAAACCGACTGATCCTAGCAACACATGGTCCATCCAATAAAAAATAAATTGGATTTGCTAGGCAACTTTGACTGTTCGTCAGTAGCTAAATGTGCATTTACCACTTGGCCAAGAAGGATGCAAATATTACGCATTTCTACTATTGATCCATCATTCTCAACAGAGCTGGCTTTACAATTAAAGCAATCTTGCATGCACGCCAGATCGCGGTGTTTGTTTGAGTGTAAAGAGTAATCTACGCTCTCCACTTGTCGCAGCAGATCACGCAGCACATTGTGAGGAGCAATCTGTGCTCTACCCTTGTCCCGCGCCCCTGACCTCTTCCCCTTTGTCCACACGAGCATTCCGAGCATACCCCAGCCTGCCCACGACATTCCCAATCACTGGTGACAAATTGATATGGAAGGCATCTGAAAGAGACCTTATCCAAACTCTTTATTTTAACACTGACTTAAATAAACTCTAGTAGGTAGCTTCATAGCAATGGTACTCCCCCCTTCACTGAAGAATAACCTTCCTTGGTTTAGCAAAGTCCAAAACACTTTAAACTAGTTGCGTGCTATTTAATACATTTATAATCTATCAGACCTAACTTTTCAGCAGTTAAGCCCATCATAAGAAATTACATTTAAAATAAATTCTTGATATGATTATCAAGGTCTTTGGGTTGAATGGTTTATAAATGTAGATTGAACAGGATCTTTCGCCTGCAGTTTTAACTTCTGTGCTGAGCTAAACAGCCAACAAACCTTCTACTTGTTAATGGCACAAAGGCATTGAATTTCTCTCAAGACGTTTTCGGATTAATGACATTCTGGCTGCTTATTCAAAAGGCCTCGGCCAGCTCCGTCTCCCTTTCACCATTTCAACCTGCAGAACTCTCCGCTGTCACTTCAAATCACACATTTGTAAAAAATAAATTAAAAAAAGCCCACGAAGGGACGGTTAAATACATTTGCTTTGCTAGGGAAATTGAGCATTTGCGCCCAATAAGCCTGATTGTGGCTCTGCATGCAAATTGTGTTTTGATTTATCTCTTTTGCACTTTTTTCCATTTGAATTGATCTTGCATTAATTTCTCCGAGCGGCTCTGTGAGGCTGCAGATGCTGCCCTGTGTTTAATAAATCAATGGGACAGATCTGAATGAATCACTTCAGATGGATTCTCTGCTCGGTTTGATGTCTAGATGTTATTCTTAGCTTGTTATCATGACAGATGCATTAATGTTCCCGTACACTGCCAGCAATGTCAAAGAGACGAGGGATCTTAAAGTGGCAGCGGCCCTTTTTTTTCGCACGCTGTCGGGTGAGTGCGTTGTGGTTCAATGTTCAGTTCGAAGAATAAGCCCCTCTGTATGGAATCCCGTAGTGGGAAATGAGATGCCAGCGAAAAGCGTCTTTCAAAGTATGGTCTGTGTTGTGTTATTTTAGAGAGGATATTCTCTTCTTTTGCTTCAAAAGACCAGAATTAAAAAAAGAAATTAATCTCTTTTTTTTTCTCAGTACAACCATTTCTTTGCATTAAAATTTCATGGAGACAAGCCGATGAGAATGTGTAACAGCAGCACACGTGATCAAGTCATGCTTCAAATGTCACAATCCATAGAGTACACCATGCGGTCGCAGATCAGAAAAAGTACCTCCCTTAAAGACCAATCAAATAGTTCTTTACTTGGGTGAGATGCAGATGTCATGGGTGACCAACTGGAGCCCCCCTGAACTCCACCTGGGTTTCATATTTCTGTTGCTGAAAGCGTGGAGGGTGGAAACTGGTATCAGGATTTAAATGTTTAGAGGTCAGGCCAGGTAGCAAGTGTAGTGTGAATTCAACAGCAAAGTGGAGGAGCAAGCCGAGGTCAGGGGGCTTGGAGGTAGGTGGGTTGCGATAGGTTCGCCGTCTCTCTAGGCCCTCGCTATGCTGACTGACCCAGCCGAGCCGCCTTCGTAGACTGTGCACACATTGGCAGAGTTCTGTGACGGGACAGAGTGATATTGTGAAAATGACTGTCTAATGTGGATTTTGCACCCAGTTTAAGAATTCAGTACTCTTTCCTCGGGCCGCTAGAGTATTCATGCGGTACGGTTACTAGTCATGAATTTCGATTTCCAGACATCGGGTTTTCCTGTCTACCAAAGAGGTGGCAAATGACCCAAGAAGCATCTGCTGCTAAGAGACAGAGGGCCCCTGACACCTGGAGCTTGGGAACTACCTGGATTGGGAAACTTAGATTACAATGACATCATTGCTCTCTCTCTCTCTCTTGCAAGTATGTTTCAGTTATTTTCCATGATTGGTAGATGGTAATAAAAAAGCAGGTTGCATCATATCTTAAAGAATATTAGAAGGTACCATGTTTTAATTTTTATCGACTGTTTCAATACGTAACCTGTAGTTTTAGCACTAAGCATTGCATACGGCTTCACAAAGATAACAAATGCTTACATAAAGTAAATAGTCATCCGCAATGTCAAACTTGCACCTGCTATGACCCCAATCTCCGAGATCCATAGCAGCAGAATTGAATGTCCAAGTTCTGCATGGTGGTGTCTCCCCTGTTTGAATTTAGTTTGGCTGCTAATGAACAGATTCTAGAAGACACTACCATAAGTGCTCTGTGGATCCATAGAATGTTGGGTTTTTCAGCAGCATTATTAACAGGAGCACCTCAGATGACTATTTTTATTTTTCAAATAAAAAAGTTGATTTTCAAGAGAAGCGATTTGTTCAAAATGCAGTCAACCTCCACTTGCCGCAATGAATGTAGAAAGCAGAGCATTACCATTGACAGTACAATAAAACGTGGAGCACTTTATGAAAACTCAACTGTAAAGACTTTCTTTCATAAACTGTTTCATTTCTTCATTAATTCTCGCTGAACGTAGAACAGCCCCTTACAAAGTGAAACTCTCAAAGCAACCTTTAAGAAAGGACTTGGCAATTTATAATGTATTTCGCAGTCTGCACAACAGTAGTCATGAATTATTTGCATTTACTTATAGTTTTCAGGCGGGCATATAGTCCTAGGACGGGTATTACAAACTTGCTCCACATGCCTGCGTCCACTCTTTGCCTCATATTTTCCCAACCATTGGCGTTCAGATTTTACTAATTTTGCCCGATGTTAGTTTCAGGCTGGCCTTAAGGTTTCTACTGGGCTTTCATTTAATTACTGTAATTTTGTATTGCCTGTTAATTGTTTTTCTTGATGTGTAATCATGTGGCGCCTTCATTGGTATTCGGGGAGCGGTTAGCATTTGATGATCATTTTTCAAGGGTGGCAGCACTAAGGTTTCTGGTAGATGATTTTGTTTCTAAGGGATAGGTGATGGTTGGGAGAGGCTTTCTGGTTCATGCTGATTTAAGGGCGTTTTCTCGTTCCTGTATTTGTGCCCTTACCAATCATGTAGGATATCCCTTGTCCGTCCATGGACAAACATCTTTTGAAGCAGGTGGCGTGGCACCCAGTGTGTGGTAAAACAGAGAGCCTTTGACCATCAGAGTACATGGCTTGCGAATATTGGGTCACTGCTGATTCAGGTCCTTGTAATCTTATCTGTTTCACGTCTAAATTATGTGTAACTGTGTTTTTTTTCGAAGTCTCCAAAAGTTGAATTAAAATGTGGACGCCTCTGAGTGGGAATATGTTTTAGGAACTGTTCCATGCCTTAGACTTGTAGTCCACATAGTGGCAAAGTGTATTGAACACCGGCTTGAATCGTTGCATGCGATTTGTGTGGCAGAGTATAAGATCTAATTGACAACACATAGTATCACACACAGTAGCACCATATGAAAGGCACACTTCACACTAATAATGTCAGTGTTTGAAATTCATCACTTTTCCCCATGCACAAAATTGATTTCAGGTTCCAAAGCGGCCATATGTCTACCGGCAAACATGAAAGTGCTTTATTCACAGCGCACTAAAGGGAAGGTTAGACCTACCTTTAGATTAATGGAAACCTAGTGCCTATGGATTATGGTTACGCACACAATCACCAGCTTGTTACTGCTATTTGGAATCATTTCACTGACAAGGTTACTGACACTTCATGTTAAAAGGCACTCTTGTGCTTTATGGAGAAACTTTGTCATATCTACAAAGCTAAGTTTCAACAGGACCAAGAACTATGCACATCTATTGTTCATACAGCCATTGAAATATAATTTATACATTTTATATTTATCCTTTGAATGTGTGTTAGTACAGTGAGCATTTAGAAATCAGGACATTTAATTTTATTGCTAGCTCTCATATCCATATATTTTAATATGCTTAGCTAAAAAAAGTCAGGCAGGCAAGCAAAGCTTTAAGTGATGGACTGCAGCAATGTCTTGGTTCCTATATTTCAGTCACTGTACAGTATAGAACTATGTGTTCAAAGTATGTTTTTTTATATTCTTAGTAGTTCAACATCTGCTCCTGTTAGTAGTCAGTTGCAAGTGGGTAAAATGTCAAGGGTGGCGTTGAGCTCCAATTCATCTATTTTATTAATTTGAAAGAAGCACTGGTGGAGTCTGCAGAAATCCCCTAGACTTGTTTTGTTCGATTCACTATAAACAAGTGCGGGTGAGTCTCTTCTGAGATAGTCCCTGGAGCATGTCTGCCCACCAGCACTTCTAGCATCCTTCTTGTCGCATGCTCTCATGATGGGACACAGCACTGACTGGTGCTGCACTATATTCCCAGAGATATCTTTATGTTGGTAATAATCTTCTTTAGAATGGGCAGACCAGTGACGTAACGAAACTTGAGGGAGCCCCCCTGCAAAGTACATGGCAGGGGCCCCCAGGCTCTGGACCCAGTCAGGAGGTCTCCGGCTTGGGGCCTTCTGCCAGTGCACAGCGCCAGAGGGGGCCCCCTGGAGCTCAGCCCCCCCGCACTGCAGGGGCTATTGTTACGTAACTGGTGCAGCCTATGCAGGGAACAACAGCACAGCCACAAACAACCAATTGGAGCTGGTAGCACAGAAACGCCAATCGCGTATTAAGGTGCATTAAAAAAGAAAGAAAGAGTATCACTTTTCCATGCAGTTAGAGTACTGTGTTCAGGTCCTGATAACACTACAGAAACAGATATCGACAAACGTGAGGAGACACAGGCGATGGAATCATGGGGAAAGGTTCTTCACGTGTGAGGCAAGATTGAAAAATTCTAGAGTTGGCAGCTACAAGGGGAGGTACATACACATCTTTATGTATATTTTAAGGGAAGTAATAGGAACGGGTCCAATTACAAGACTCAATATATTCTAATCAAAGATCTATGGCTTAAGCGTATATAAAATGGAATTGGGTTCCATACTTCTTAACCCTTTAGAGACTTTATAGCAAATAATGACTAAATAGTCCTCATGGTAGGAGGTTGGTAACTAATTAGCTGTATGCTTGAAAAGTAACATCTATGAAGCAATAAGTAGGTTAGCACACTGATTGCTCAGCACCTTCGCCGATTGTGTGGCAAGGGGACTCCCCAAGGTTCCTTCCAACCATAGATATTTGTAATTTTATGGCTCCGTGAGTGTGCAGTGGTTTTGTTCCAACTCTTTCTGGTTCTTTGTGTACAGCATTGTGATGATGTATTGCGATGGACCATGATGAATATTCGCTTGACCTCTTGGTCACTTTTCTCATAATTGAGCTCCCTGGTACAGCATTAAATAGGGCATCTGTCCAAGCAGATTAGTGTCTAGCTCAGATCTCTTTGTCGTGCCCTAAAATGTTTTTGACAATCCTTCATCGCTTACCTTAGGAACTGATTAATCACTCCTCACTCTCTACCTGTTCCTCAGCCACTCACTGTGTAATTTATGTTTTTAGCCACCAGGTGCACTATAACTATACTGAGTTTAAAATTCTTGTTGGTGGGTTTCACAAGCACACTAGAAAGAACAGCATTGTATCAGTCATTTATCATAAATTGTCTGAGGGACAACTTCAGATCAATATATTTACTTAGTATTTCAATAACAGTTTTATTACATAGGTGGCGTCACACACACTGTATAGTAATCCACATTCTAGGTACAATAATAAAGTAACGTTCAGTTGTGCAGTTTAGAATGGTAATATGCACATTCACAGTGTACGCCTGGATAGTGGAGGGCATAGTGGTTTCATTTGATTGGTGGACTTGTTGTTCAGTGCCAGGGCTGGTGGTGGTAAATGTAAATTGTAAACTCTGCTCTTCGTATTTAAATTTTGACATCACATAACAGTTGTCTCTTGTTCTAGAAAATCCTATGCTTAGCTCGGCCAGGATTACTAGAGCCGTTTCAAGAAAATTGATTCAATTAATTAGCACCATTGTTTAGAAATACACATGTTCTAGTCTCTGTTATGTTATTTTCACCTGGAATTATTGCAGACGTTTTCTCTAAAAACAAATTCTTTTTTTCAGTAAGCATTAATGGAATTACCCCGTCCAAAAGACCAAAACCCAATTGAATTACTGTTCAATTTCGTTTTTTTTTGGTGGTCTCTGATTTTGGGAAGGTTCATTTAAAGTTTCTAATTTACAAATACTTGTGCAACCTTGAGCGTTCACCCACATCTCTTTAACCACAGCCTTACACTTCCACTAGCCAGCAAGTAAAGATAAACACTCTTCCTAGCTAGGACTTGCCACTGGCACCCTATGAATTTATATATAATAATTCTCAGGTGCTCCCTTATGACACATTGCTAACCTCCTTTACAGGTACTAATGTTTAATAATGCACAGGGGTCAAACCGGGGTTCTTTCACGCTTCTGTGTAACTTATCTATTTTGATGATTTATAGTTACTATGTTGCTCATTCTCAGTAGCCCCCTTAAAGCACTTTAAGAGGAAAACAATGACTGACTCCCATTCCAGCAAGATGTTCTTATTGCCATTCAGTCCAGTTGGTAATGTGGTGGACAGTTTTTTTCATGATTTCAAAGGTACATGCTTGGCAGTGCCAGCATTGTCGAAAAAGGCATTTTGTAAATCACAGGCCCCTTGCAAATTGTTTGCAAATGGTCATGTCTCCAACTCCACACCTATGCTGGATTTCACAAGTGCAAATGGTAGATTTCATCATATTTGAGAGAAAGGCATAGCCCAGGCTTTTGCAATGCTGCAAACCAAGATGAGTGTTAAAAGTAATTTCTTTCATTGGTGGCATACTATTCGGGAAGAACAAGTTAGAAAACATTTTTGCCTTTAGGAGAATAGCAGAGCCCTGCATGCGTAGTGTTGTGTTACTGTTACCTACCTCCATCACCATCTTTGACCACATGGATGTTCCCTCCATGGAATGCTGCTCTGTGAACTCTGTACTACATTGGTTCTAAAGTGAGATAGACTGACTGACCTTGCAGGATGAAAGGGAAGCAGGTTCAGTGCTGGTTCAGAGTAGCAGCACTAAACCTCAAAAAGAAGAATATTATTCTACCGTATAAACGCTAGGAAGGAGAGCAAGAACCGCGCACTTGGAATATTCTTTTTCTTTCCAAGATATAAGACCAGGATTTGTGTTGTATTCCTGGACCTCGACTGCTCTGGGCGAAGAGCTCATTGTCATGCACCTGATGTAAACTATTGCCAGACACCCATTATATAATGCCCACCAGAGCCGGACTGGCCGTAGCGGGCACCGGGCGTTTCCCCGGTGGGCCGCCAGGGTGGGGGCCGTTTTAGTTACTGGGGGCCGGTTTTGCAGCATAGCTGCAGTATCGGCCCCCTGTAACAAAAGCAGCTGCAGTGTTTTCCAGGCGCACCGCAACTTCTGGCAAATGGCTGTTTATTCTTTTAGCATGGAGGTTGGCGTTTATTTTCTCCTAATGAAAACCGAGATGATTTTGTAATGTGAACTATGTGGCAATCTTGCAGGGGTACAGTAGATGTCATTTTTCTATCACCTACTAAAATATAAATGCCTGTAAATAACCTGTAAAACTTTCAGACTTTATCAGCTGTTCAGTAAGCTCAAATGATGCATCTTTCGTGCAATTCTGAAGTGTAATGAAAACAAAGATTTTAACACAATCAACAGAAATCAAGACATACTTATTTCCTGAAACCCAATTTCCACACATTATAGTTTGTGCCCTTTTATCAGTAAAAACGGTATGACTGAGCAAATTTAGTTGCCATTTCAATAGAAAATGTGCTGTCTGTAAATGATTTGGCGCTGCCATGCTTTAGTAATATATCTGTGAGAGTGTTCTCGAAAAAGCACCATCTCCTTACAACACCCTTACCACTGTCCTGCTGAATACTTGTTCTTTGTGTGACGCTTGGAATGTTCACAATCTTTATGGCTTCAGTGATGTAACACCGATGGCAGCACCCCCACTCTGAACATTGTTCCAGCACCACTGGGGGCCTCCGACGTAGATCAGAATGTGGCAGTGCCAGAGCACCACAATCCTGCCTACTGCAGGTGTCCTGATACCACCTCAAACTCCAGCGGCCGAATGCTTCTTATTGGGTGGGACCCTCCTGGAAGACTAGCCCTGGGGTCATGTTCAATGTACGATCCATGCGGGCGTATGTGATGCTGAAAGCATAGACCCAGCCACACAAATGTTTACCTCCGCAGGATGTGCCATTGGATCATGAATAATACAAGAGCTGTAATAGCACAGTGCAAGAAGAGTTTAAAAAGGTACAACCCAGCAATGCCATGGAAAATTAAATTACAGGAAGTGACATATTTATTGTTAATCTCTTGCCTCGCTCCTGTTTACTTGTACAGTTTGATGTTACTGAGCACATCACAGTCCAATCCCTTTGCAGAATGTGTGTGCAGGCTGATGCCTGGTAGTGTTGTCTAAAGCAGCAGGTGTGCCAGAGGTTGGAACTCGAGTGTGATGAGAAGTGTGAGCGAAAGATGCTTCCTACCTGTACTCTAGCTGGTCCTTCCCTATGGCCCTGATTCACAAAACAGTTTGACCACCTAAGTGAAATTAGGATGATGCAAATTGTCTTCCTGCAAAGGAGAGCTTTCAGTTAAGAGAAACAGGGTTTGTGGATACCGGCAGCCACCTGAGCGCGGACAGCTACGAAAACGCCACCAGGTGGGTTGCTTTTTCCGCAGCCATAAGTTTAATGTGTGGGTGGGAGTATAGGAGTCCCCGGGAGACCTGAGGGGTGACCACTGGAAATGTATGGAACCCATTCAAGATGCAAGTGTGTGCGTATTCACAGACCATATTAATGGCTTTTCCTTACTTAAATGCACACTTCAGTTACGAAAAATATTGGTGTTAGAATGAGAGAAAGTGCCTCATACATAAGACTTATTTTAATGAGGCATGAGGACAGAGAATTCTCCCCGCGCAAAATTGTTAACTAGGCGGAAAAATATTAATTGTGAAAAAAATACTCCTGCAGTCACCTTGTGGGTTCTTGACACCGCAGACAAGCCGCAGGAGTACGAATCGGGGCCTGGAAAATGATCTTCATACATTTCTAACACACCCCCTCGGAATTTGAGAATTCTTAAAAAAAGATCTAGACAAATCGTTGGTGTTGACTGTGATGTGCAAGTCTGCTCTTTTTTTTTTAACAGTAAGTACACTTGTCTGATTAAAGCTGAGAATTGTCACTTTGAAATGTGAAAAGGTTAGCAGCAAGTTAATGAAAAAATAAAAGCCAGTGACATTTTTGGTAATTTCAGTCATCTGTTTTCATACTTGTAAATGCACCCACTCACTGTTTGCACTGTGTGCAGTGGGCAAGGCGATCTTTCAGCAGGGGCGCCTCATCCATCCTTATGAAGCGATTCATAATTATAGAGTAGAAATGGCTGCAAACAAGAAAACTGTCTCTTGTTTAGAATTAGTTCGGCAGATTGGCTTTAACAACTGCTTAGCAGCTGTGCATGTGGAAATGTAGAAATTAGATTGTAGTTATGGAGAAGGGATTTTAATGGCGGCATTTAGTGAAGGAAATATGTGCTGTCGACTCAAGTGAGAGCTTCTCCTGCGTGATGCTTCAGTAAAGATCGGTGTGAACGGAAGCCTGTCCGGGACATAAGGCACTCTGCTTCCATCACAGCTGCCCCTTCACTTTTGATCTTCAGACTGTCTTTTTCCAACTTCAAAACAGCGCAGTTAAAATGTACTCTTTCCTGTCAGCGCTTTGAAATGATGTGCTGTCATCTGTTTCTACAGATATATTCAGGAGGACTCGACCTGTAAGGGGGTCATGCTTTATGTTATGCTATGCTTTATGTTCTGTTATGCTATGCTATATGTTATGTTATGTTTTCGTTATGTTACATAGATGTGCACAGGGCTTTATTGCCATTAGTATGGCACTGTGGCACTTCCTTCGTGCCCTGATCTGTCAAAAAGAGGAGGCACTTGTCTTGTTGTTTGAATTGGATCACCGGGAGCATGCACGGCTCACCCTCAAGCTCTGCCCTTGAGTAGGAGCGAATCTGTTCTACTGTATCCCAGTGCTTAATTTGTAAAAAAAATAAGCGCAGTCAAGCTATAAGTGCGCAGAAGCCAGCGATACGAATACCAGGGGTGCCAAATATCAAGGTGGCGTAGTCTTAATTCCACCTCATGCTTGTTTAATCCACCACCAAACACTCCCTGCCCTTTAATCTCTGTTGTTTCTTCTTTCTCTTCCTTCTTCTTTCCCTCTTTTTTGTTTTTCTCTCTTTAGCTCTGGGTCAAAGTCTGATGTGGAAAAATAAGTGCTGGTCCCCAAAAATGAGTTCCAGTGTCCCCACCTGCAAACACCGGCTCAAATTAAGCACTGCTGTGTCTGTTAGTTCACTCTTTCTGGTACATTGTGACAAACGCTTGCAGGTCTGGACTGTACACTCCCAAACGGTTTTGTACATCCAACGTGCCTATTTCACTGGCTCGAAGTACCGAATAGCGGCGTTGCTGTGTTTTAGATATCCATTGCACAGTGCCTAATGATTTTTAAATGTCTTTAACAATAATAATAATTCAAAGTGCATTAAAAATGTACATTTTGAAATTGTTTCTCAAGCCAATCTGAAAAGTGCATTTTACTCCCTTGTCATTTTACTTCGATCACACCGTCTCTTCCTCATTTCTGCTCCGCCTTCCTTTTTAAAATGTTTGTCCATCCCATACTCTTGTTTTATTGGCCTAAAACATAAACTTCAGGAATGAATTTTTGTGCCTTCAAAAAATCTGCTAAAGTGACAGCAAAAAGAATATCTCAGATTAACACCGTGAAGTCATCAGATTTACTACGCCCTTGTGAGAGTCCCATTGCTTCTCCGCCTCCCCAACCTCCACGTGCTTGTGGCACATGGACAAAGATGGTGAGGCAATGTCACATACATAGCACCGTTCATGAGCACAGAATTCCAAGTATCGGATAGGGCTTGAATCTAAAACTGTTCGCACATCTTACAGGAACATAAAGTAGGTTTTACATCCTTATTAGCACTATCAAAATGTGTTGAATTTCACAGTTGTAACTTTTCTTGTGATAATTAGGAAATTCCCTAGTCTGATGAATTTTCCAACATTGTAAATTTAGTGATAAGTGATATAAATGGCATTGGAAATGTGAGGATGGGGCAGTGCAAAATAAAGTGCATACCTAGAAAGTAATTCAGTAACAATTTGGTTAGTTTCCCTGTCTGGAAATGCATGTAAAACTCTTCCTATTAAAGCAGAAAGTGAGTGCCTTTCCAGGGTGGCAGAGGATAGGAAAGACCTCCATATTTCATGGCAGTGGAAAGAAATTAGTTTTGCAACATACAAATATTTTCCCCATAGAGAAAACAAATTATAAATTAACTTGGAAACACACATTTCAGCATAATTTCTTCATGTGACGCACATTTCAGCATAATTTCTTCATTTCTTTTTCCATCCACTGAAAAAGTAAAATTTTTCCAGTAGGCATACTCCTGGAAATCGACAACTATTGTAGATTTTCAGAAGTACTTCAGGAATTCTTTCTGAATTCTTTCTGAACCTCCCAAAATAAAAAATCTACTCAGAATGCCAGAGGGATCCAGCAGGGACGGAAGTATCCATTTTAAAGCCCTGGTTTGTGCTCCAGGCCCATAATGTACTCTGTAAAATAAACTCACTTACCCATTCATACATTTCATCATCCATGGCTATAGGGAGGGGATTTGGATGATTCGTTTTCTCTGTTGTATTTTGTGACACACTGTGGTTCCTCTTTGGGTGTGTTCTTTGTTGAGTTGAGTAGGATTGTAGAATGTGAACGAGTAGAAAGCCTACACTCGAGTTAGTCCAGTGTCAAAATTTCCACACCCTTCAAGCCTTGAACCCTTGTACTGGACTAATAAAAACTCATCACTAGAGCTTCAGGAGTTCAAAATTGAAGCATATAGTTTTGTTTGTCAAATAAAAGTTATCAAGACCTAAGATGATAGGATGTCGAAGCAGGCAATAGTCAATGAGCTCAAAAACTAAAAGACAGATCCCCCCAGGATTTTGAGGCCTGAGATGGCAAATTTTGCGGCAAACAAAGCCAAATTTGCAATCTCAAACTCCGAAAATTGTGGTATTTATGCAGCAGGCAGAACATGTGCTTGTCACAAAAATACCGCTCGGTCACTACTGGAGACTCACTTTCTGTGACCTGGCAAAAATGTTCAGCAGCACTGCACCTTGGAACAGGACGGTTTCTGATGCCAGAATGTATGTCTAAATTTGAAAATTGCTCTTACTGGCATCGAACAGCCTCTATTCCTAATGTGCACATGGTAGCAGGGGGCAAATGGAGTGGCGGGTACACTTGAGACCCGGGAGTGGGAGGGCAATCGGGGTGAGGAGAGGGGGCCATGAGCATCCTGAGGTTGTTGGGAGGAGGGGTGTTTACCACGGGAGAGAGGAGACATGTGAGAGGATGACTCCTCTTTTCCTTGATAAACTGAGAGCGTGTGTCCTTACAGCCAGAGCTGCAGACTTTGGACCTACGGAACCAGGTTTGAGTCCCACCCTCAGCTCAACATGTGATTCTGGGCAAATCACTTATTTTCACTGTGCCTTAAAAAACAGACATGTTGAATGTAACTGGAGCTGATGTAGTGCGCTCCAATATGTGTCGTGTCTGAGCTATATGAAGGTGCAAAAAATAAATAAAGAGTGAAGGGCATCAGGTCCCAGGAAATGAACAGCAGGGGGAGGTCAGGGCCCTGACCGCACAGGAGGAGGGCTTGTGCATTGTTTTTAAAGGCAGGCGGTAGAGGAATTTAACACCTCTGCCGCCTGTTAACCTGTTCCTCACCCTCCTTTTATGGTCTCAGCACAGAGCAAACCTAATAAATGGAGGATAAGCCTCAATTTATTTACAATGTCAATTTTTGTGGGCACTTTTGGCAAAATCATGGGATTTTTACAAAAGTGCCGATTTCACAATTTTTCTGCTAATGCGAATTCGCGATATCCTTGGGGGGGGGATGGGGGTTGGAAAAAGAACAAAGGTTTACACTGGCACAACTCCCAATCAAGACAGGCAGCATAATTTGTAACTTACATCCAGTTTACTCTTGCTGTCCTCTGGGGTGTGCCAGTTAGGAATTTTATATTGCGGGGGACATTTTCAAGTGCTTGTCCCCATATTTCTTCACAGAAAGAGGCATACTTTTCCATGAGGGGCACCTTCATATCGACATGACGATATTAGCACAATGATAAAGGGGGTGTGCATGCACCACTGCAGATCTCTCGCCTATTCTTATTATTAGTTTTGCTTCCTTAGGACCTAGGTGAATCTTCTAAATAATGGTGGCCATTAATTATCATCAGAATTGTTCATTCTTAATTCCGGTCCTTTTTTAATAAGCCCTGAATAAAAGTGTCACAGGGCAATTGGTTGGGTTTTGCCATTGGAAATGCTAGGTCAATTCAATCAGTCTATTTTTCTTGCAGTATGTCTTTTTTAAAGCTTGTGTCTTTTCAAATTTTCAAATGGCTGCATTTCACCCTCTCTCGGATGAAGTTAAACAGTAAGAATGAAAAAGTGACCTGTATTGGACCGAGTCCCTTTTGTCAGTATTTTAGTCAGGTGAACCGCAAGATCACTGTCGTCTGCTGTTCTGCCTCCTCTAAATTGTGCATCACATTTCTCCAGGAGACTGAAGATGCAATAGAGCCAGCTGCCTGGCCTAAATCTCTCCTCTGTCAATCTCTTCATTGTGCCTGAGCAAGTCTAGGAGGACTGGAGTAAGTAGTTCCCGGACAGAAGACATCTGATTCCTCTTCATGAGGATCCTAGTACTCAAGTGAGTGGGTGGACCATTTAAGGGAGCAGGAACATTAAAATCGCAGCCATCTTGTAAGTTGTCTCATTGCCAACACAAGCATTTATTCCCTCCCCTCCCTTTCATATTCATTCAAGCGTTTGTAATCCTGCGGTCTGTTTTTTCTTTTGCAATGGCATTGTGTTTTTCTACAGTCTGAGACTTCCTATAAGTTTTATAATGCAATTTCGATTTTCATTCCACTTTCGCTGTACAATTTACAATATTCAGTTTATTCAATCTTCTATAATATTCTGTTGTCAACATGCCTCAATGTTATAACGTTATGACCGGTTGTTAATGTTATTGCCTACCCACGGAATGTTCTTTTCGTGTTCTTGTTTTTTTTTTTTTTTTTGTTTCCTGCAATGATTTTGAGCTTTAATTGTGGCATTGTTATGTTTCCAAATAATAAGTATTTTAAAGTCTGATTTTGTGTTCAGGTAACATAAATGTAAGCTTCTTAGGTAAAATATGTTAATATTCTGTTAGAAGTATTGATGTGTGTATTTTGTGCAGATTCGACCCACATGTTTGTTTATGTCAAATACCATACAAGTTCTTGCATAATTTTGAGAGATTTCTGTGCCAAGATTTTCTCTGTTCATTGTATTCTTCCTATATGTGCCTTTGGGACTAACATGGTTTCAGCTAGGTCTGAGGCCCAGAAACTAAGCAAATATTTTTTCTGAAATGTGGGTGAGGGGTGGTTGCTGGTGCAATCAGTCTTTCCAGCCGGAACCTCAGCACCAAACCAAGGGCACGTTTTGGCTATTTATTTATTAATAGATTAGTGTGACCTCTGCTTGGGGGGAGCCTCAATGTCTCATCTTTGAGTTCATACCCTCTGGTTCTCATCACAAAGAGGATTATTTCATCAGCTAATGGGGCTTTTAGGTTTTTAGATGAGCCAACCAGGAAGCACAAACTCTCTGGTTGCAAAAGGCCTATTGTCAGCTTACCAGATCTTACAGCGGGCCCAAAGCCTAGCCATTGCTTACCATTGGTTGGCATTATTATCACTCTACTTTGCTTGTATCTTATGCAGTGGGTTGCCTTGTCCATCTTGTTTCTGTTCCTCCCCTGGAGCATAGCCTCAATACTTACCTTCCACTTCTCACTCCAAGGGAACAACTTTTTTTTTCATTTTGCTTAAACACTTCACTGTTACACCACCAACACCCGCAGTGCTTTCTTTTCATGTTGGCTTTCACACTAAACAAAAAAGCATCCACAATCTTGGATCAGTAAATAAAAAATTAAAGTAAATAGTGCCTGCATCATTCTGCAGTCGTGTGCATTCGTTCTGATGCATGCAAGTATCTTTGGAACAAGGTGACCGCTATTGTGCCTTTTTTATTTTTTATTTTGACAGTGCTATACAGCTTCCTGGTGCTGTGCAGCCCTGCCAAAAGCAACTGGCAAAGTCAATAGGTCCAAAGGTAAGACCTTTTGGCTTTGACCATGCTTGTTGGGTTTGCTGAGGATAATCCTGTTGGCCATTCTGATCAAGGAGGGAGATGGTAACATTTAGGCCACCTGACTAATTTTCTGTTAGATGGTAAGCACAATTATAACCCCCTGTACTGTTGGCTTCGTACAGTTTTGTATTTTAGGTCACCAACTACCTCAGGATTGCTCTATTTTCCATTACACTGAATTTCAGTAAATAGGGGCAGTAATTCTCCAGTGCAGGTGTGTGTTGTTGAACCTAATCAACGTAGGTGCAAAATAAACCTATAGCTCTCTTAAGAAGATTCTCTCTAGGCAAACCTGCCTCACTGGCATCTGCTGTAGGGCAATTGCAATGACGAGAGGACACAGCAGGCAGGAGTGAACTCACTTTACTTCAACCCATGGCAGGGAAGCTTCACGCATCAGAGATGCTGGGTAACGACTGACTTACTCCTGCAACTGCCAACCACTTAAACAGCAACATTCTAGGGCATCCAACCTAGATAACCTCCAACACACACGAAAGTCCACCACAAAGCACAAACCCTAACTGCAAAGCATACATACCTGTTTTAGGATTATTCAAGTTCTGGCCCTTGGCATGCAACATTGTTTATTCAACGCTTCCGTTTTTTGTTGTTGTTTTTCTTCAAATTGAGGGAGCGATCTCCACAAAGGATACAAATGGCTGGCACAAAGGGACTATTATAACCCCCCCCCAGAGGCTAGGAGCTGAAGAACTCATGAACTAACCATGTCTTGTCTTTTCTCTAACTCATACATAACCGTATACATTTTCCAGCTCCTATATTCCTGAACATTATGCATACTCACTGAGCCCAGTTTAGCCGAACATTTTCCTTTTCCTGAGTAAATTGAAAAGTCAACACCCTAAAACGGATAATATAAATGAGCATTTTAAACTTGGATTTATTTCTCTTGTATTTTTACCCCAATTTGACATCAAACAAATCTGCTACTATACACGGTATAACGCCACGTGTAAAGTAAGGTCAGACATGTCCAATTACAATTGTGTCCGGCCGTCTGATCGTGTTTCTGGAAGTTGATATTTGCCTGCATGGTTAGGCTAGCTGCTATTTATGTGACAGGTTAAAAAGGAAAAAAAGCGTCATATTGATCTGTCTCTCGGCTTAAAGTTTGAAATCTGCAACAGCCTGAAAGACAAAGGCTCCTTTTATGATTTCTCAGCTTGCAATTGATCTGCCGGTTTTATTGCATTCATTATTTATTAAAAGAATTTGCAAGCTAAACATAACGTTAAGCTAGTTTGCACACAGGGACCGCACTTAGGAAATTGAATGGAAATTGCATTAGAGATGAACATCTGTGCTATTTTCCACCCGTGTGTTTATGGGTTTGTGTAAAAGGTGTAATGGATTAGCAGTTTCAACCATTTTTGCTTGCAGCAGTATGCTGGATGCAAACATTTATGTTTTTGTGCTTATGAGGCTGTTGCGCTGTTGCTTACGCTCTGCATTCTGTAGGGATCTACTTTTTAAGAATGGATTCTTTTTCTTACATAACAAAGTCTGCTCTATGAACCAATAATGTTACTTTCCTTCTATTTTTCCCTTCATCAAAAATATATATATTAGAAAAGTGTGATCTTTCATCTTAGCCTCCTTGTGTATTTTTTGTGCTGACAGACAAATTTCTATCTGCTTTCAGGGCTCTGCAATAAAGAAAAAAATTGTCCTTGGCTCGCAAAGACTTGCAGCATAATTTACTGGTGTCAAAGTGCACTTATGCATCATGAACAAATATACAAATTGAAAGGGCTGGCTCGGGGGTTGCCGGTTTCAAAGGTGTTCCCCTATATATAATGCCACAGTTATGCTCAAATATTCATTGGTCATCTGCTAGGGCAGGTAGTGGAGCAAGCAGGCTTGTAGAGGTCAAAATGAACAGTGGAGACTTAGGGGCCGATTCCGATTCGGGCCGGAAATCTCTCCGACCGAGCCGGACCCGGAGAGATTTCCGACCGAATCGGACCCATGCAGCCCGACCGAACGAGTACGATGCGCACGTATGCCATCGGACTCGAGTCGGTCGGACTCCATTGAAGTCAATGGGAGCCGGTCGCACAACGCGTACGTGGGCTCCCATTGACTCAATGGGTGCGAGGCGGACAAGGGAGCCCCCTACAGCGTGTACGCGGCGAAGCGACTCGCGCCGTACACGCACAGGTAGGGGGACCCATGGGTCCCCCTGTGTGCGACTCGCGCGGCTACGCATACAGGGGGTCCGACACGGACCCCAAAAGTATGGCTCCGACTGCTCTTACGAGCCGGAGTGCGCGGCTCGGTCGGACTGCTCGCGGCGCCGCATCGTACTTACCCGGCCGGGGAACGTCTCCATTGCGCGGTGCGAGTCGAGTCCGAGCGAGTCGGTCGGTGCGGTTAGACCCGGGAACGAGTCGGTCGGAGCGGTCAGGACGCCCGGACGAGTCGGTCGGCGATTTTGCATCGTACTCGCTCGCCCGGACGCGCGTACGAATCGGTCGGGAAATAGGGCTCCGAATCGGATCCGGTTAAGCCGAATCCGATTCGGAGCCCTACCGGCCGAGATCGGAATCGGCCCCTCAGAAGGACCTGGCTTGTTCTTTCAGACTCGGGACAGTGCGCGGAACGATAAGTATCTCTGGAAATAGTTTGAAGACCTGCTCCATATTGGATTGAATGAGAATGCCTGACCTTCTTCAGGACTATTTAGGTGGATCTTCTCCCAAAGGTTCATGAAAAAAATGAAACCTAGCGGTGCATTGTGCAACTTAATTATTTCAAATAGTAAACAGCCATAGATTATTTTTAGGCAGTTTTAATGAAATATTGCAATACTTCATGGTCAGCCACAGTCCTCAGAAGCAACATTTTTTCACAGCGGTAAATCATGCTTGTGCCTACTATGCACAGGTAAACATCATGTAGACTGAAAAAGCAGGACCCATCTAATGCAATGTCCGCCTCACCTGACCTTGGAAAAAATAACGAAATCCCTGGCCAAGTAGAATAACATCAGATTTAAAAACTGTACCAGAATATCAATCCCTAAATTTTTGTGCCTGAAGCTAGCTAATCAAAGTAGAGGTTTTTGTCAGAAAATATTATACATTTGGAAGGCATAATATATTGTGAAACCTTCCGTTATATTGATGTGTTCAGTGGCATCTCCACAGATGTTGGCAGCCCTTCCCTGATAGGCTACTGAAACCTGCCACCAGCCCTCCCACCCAGATAGTTATTTTTCAGGGCATGCGTATTTGATATTCTGTAGAAAGTAGGACACAAGCACACAGGCAGTCATCAGCAACACTGTTTCTGTGGTTACCTCTTATTCCTTCATTAATTAAACTGTACTGTTATTGACAGGAGCTTCTTTCTCTGGGGTTGACTTGTCAGTGGCTGAATAAAGTGAAAGCTTGTCCGGGCCAATGTGTGGTGAGCAGTGATCTAACTTGCAGCTCAGGTTAGATAGAAATTGAATGTCTTTGACCTGGAGAGGTCACTCATCCAACTCTGAAAGCAGCCCCAGCTGTCATTCTGGTAGAGAACCTCTCCATTGTCCCTCTAGGGCAGCCCAATATCTCTCTGAGGCACAGTTGTAAAATATTTGCTAGACATTTTACAGGTGTGACAACACTAATGCTGTGCGTGAAAGCTATTTCAGAGTGGGTTGAAATATAATTCAGGGGCCACAATTGACCCCTTTGTGCATTTTCTTGCAGGTGCCCATGTGTGAATTTGGCCTATGAGGGGACTCTGCTGCATGATGTCACTGCTGAGGAACTGACAAAACAGGAGACACAGCAATTCATTTATTTGTGCAGGTTCAGTATGGCCCTGCACATCGGTAGATGTCTATAAGCAAAGTTGCTTAGTGATTGCTACCAGATCAGGGCAGTTGATCAATGCATACTTCTGGATGCCGAAGCAGGGCTCATTGACCCTGCAGCTATTTAGAGAATTCAGTCCAATGTTGTTATACTCAATCTGGGGAAGCTATTAGGAAAGGGAAAAAGTATAGGAAAAATTAGACCCAATGTATTCTACCTGGCCTTTCTTACCACTCTGGATCCTGCAATTAACTCCACAAGGTCTGACATTGTCCTCCTGCTATGTCTATAGCTCTAGATACATAATGGAATAGCTACCAGATGCATTTGTGAAGGTAGGTCTTCTGTACTGTTTAGCTGCATGTGGCAGGCTAGCCTGGTGCATGGCCATGAGGTGGTCAGTACTGCAGCAGGAATGGGGGAACCTATCCACAGCCCTGTAGAGGTCTGCACATCCACCATAGGTCATCTCAGTAATAATAATAAAAAATACCATGATTTGGAGAATCCCAAATGTTCTGGAGGCACAAATAAGCCACAAACAATCATGTGCTATGCCAAATTTAAGATAATGGCATTGGAATATTGACTGGACAGTTTTAAAAAGAATTCAGTCGGATAAGATGGGCAGATGGACTCTGTACGTCTGTACTATGCCTTCCTCAGTGCAGATCACAAGAACCACTACGGCTTCTGAAAATGTCTGTGAACCTACGTCATCACGTATTCGCTCCTACAGGCTATGCACAATTGCTTATTTTCAAAATACCAAGCTCTAAACTATATGCTCTTGGTTTAGCAGTAAATTGAAAACCATGAAGATTTCAGATATTCTTAGGATATAGCGTAACTCAGTGTCTGATACAGTCATTGTAGTTTTGTCACCATCACGTTAGTAATTCTCCCCTTCACCTGAATTCACATGCAGATAAAGTTTCATCCACTGGTTGTCACCATGAAATGTATACCTGTCAACATCTTAGCTATACATATCCATAAACGATTGCTCGTCATGTTTCTTAGTGCTAGACAATACAATGCAATAGATAAGCAACATAAAATAGAAACCGTACAGCTGTATTAAGAAAAAAATAAAAATGAAATGATGAGAAAGTAGTAAAAAAAAAAGAAAATGAAAAACATAAAGGCATTAGAAAGTGTTTTTTTACACCACTATTATATGAACGTGGTACGGTGCTTAATTTGTAAAAAAAAAACGTAAGTACAAGGTCCCCTCGATAGGAGGCCACTGCAGCTTGTGCCACCCATTGTCCCTGCTAGCACTGCCAATGACAGTACCAACACAACTACTAACCATCACACTCATACAAGTGTAACGATTCAGACTATTCCAGGTCTCAAAGCTATAAGAATGGCTTGGGCAACAGACATTAGTCATTATTAATGTATATTGAATTAATAAACAGCTGATGCTGTGCTCATCTCTAAATTAGATAGACAGTGCCGCCATGTGGCAGACTGTCATTAGTGCCGGTGTTCACAATGAAGTACCGGTGCCAGGCACCGGAAACCACCGGCTCAAATTAAGCACTTGCGTTATAGGGACGGGTCAATGACAACGTTGTAGTTCAGATTTGTTTTTATTAAATTATTATGTGTGGGGATCACAGGCTAAATGCATTTTTTTTAAAGGTTCATGGCACACTTTAACAAGCATTGGGAAAGCCAATAGGTCTCTCCTTTGGGACCTATAGGCTTTGCCAGGGGTTTTACTATATTTAGCATTGGATGGACAGCAAATAGGCACAGCCATGCAGCACATTATCGGGGCCAAATGGTGTGCACCATTCTTTATTTCTTTTTAGTGACCGATCTGAGTTGGATAAGTAACTAAAAGAAAAAAACTCACAGAAAAACATTTTTGTTCTGAAAGTGGGTGTGGTAGCATCACAGGGGTGGCGTTGAGGGTGGAAGCAACATGGGAAATGAGCAGTGGAAGCAAGTAGGGGGACAAGGGTGGAGGGGAAATCAACACAGAGAGGAGGAAGCAACAATGAGGTCTCAGATGTGGGGCGGAAGCAAGACGGGGAGAAGGGACAGACCAACTAAGAGAACGTGTATGGGACGGAATGAAAATGGGGGGCGTGATAGGGAGGGTTCCTGGGCTGCCCCAGCCATCAGTGTACACAAAGATTGTAGATGAACATCATTTTACAGAAAAAATTAAGAGACCCATTAAGGCGGGGCTGCAGCTGCGCTTGGCCCAAGATCATACACTCAGGGGCCGATTCCGATTCAGGCCGGAAATCACTCCGACCGAGCCGGACCCGGAGAGATTTCCGACCGAATCGGACTCTAGCAGCCCGACCGAACGAGTACGATGCGTACGCATGCAATCGGACTCGAGTCGGTCGGACTCCCATTGAAGTCAATGGGAGCCGGTCGTACAACGCGTACGCGGGCTCCCATTGACTCAATGGGTGCGAGGCGAACAAGGGCCCCCCCTACAGCGGGTACACGTCGATGCGACTCGCGCCGTACATGCACAGGTAGGGGGGACCCATGGGTCCCCCCTGTGTGCGACTCGCGCGGCTACGCGTACAGGGGGGTCCGACACAGACCCCCAAAGTCTGGCTCCGACTGCCCTTTTGAGCCGGTCGGACTGCTCGAGGCGCGCATCGTACTTGCCCGGCCGGGGAACGTCTCCATTGCGCGGTGCGAGTCGTGTCCGTGCGAGTCGGTCGGAGCGGTTCGGACCCACGAATGAGTCGGTCGGCGATTTCGCGTGCGCTCGTATCGTACTCGCTCGCCCGGACGCACGTACGACTCGGTCGGGAAAGAGGGCTCCGAATCGGATCCGGTTAAGCCGAATCCGATTCGGTGCCCTACCGGCCGAGATCAGAATCGGCCCCTCAGTGTACTCACACTGAGTGTATGAGCTTGGGCCAGGCAGAACACAACCTATGTACTTGACGTTTATACCTGATTATTGGCCATATTTCAGTATTGGATTATTTAGTGAGTTTCGTCAGAGCCTGCATTTTCTTCTGACACTTGAGGTGAAAATGATGGTATAAAGTGCACCATTTGATGACATTTTACTACATTTTCTTGGGTGGGGCCCTGCTCCTCCTGGGGCTATTCAGGCTTGCTCACGAGCAATTTTTGGTGGCTATTAATGGCACTCCACTTGCAATCTTCACCAGACGGCACTGCCAGCTACCACAATTCAACAGCCACCACAGTGCATGGCATACCCCTTGAGGAGCATTTGCTTTCGCCACTGACAGGTAGGTGTACTGTGACATGTGAGTTCATCCTATTCTAGGAATGGCCTCTGGAAATATTTAAGACATGTCAATGACCAGGGATCTTGTTGTTTCAGCATAGTTTGGCAAATACTGCCCAGACAATTATGCCAGTGCTAAAGCTAAGTTTGACCAGGTAGTGCTGTAAAACAATGGCTAAAAGAGTAGTCTGCCTTCCATCATCCAGTAATCTCAATACAACTATGCACACCTGACACGATGGATGATTTGTTACATATACTTGGCACGTATTGCGGAGATCAGTGGGCAATCTGTAGGGGACAGATTCGCCTTTCATCCACCACAAACTGAGACATTATGAGAAGCACTGACCTGCAGGAGATTACCACATGTTCTACACTAAGCTAAGAAGCTCCATGACACAAGCAGTAAAGCTTTATGTAGCAAAACAATTATCATACATCTATTCTGATGTTTACTGACGTGCAACAAACAGTACCACGTGGCAGACCTTGGGTGGCGACAGAATCTGTGTGCAAGGTGCTGTGTCTTCATTTAAAACCTTTTGTCTCTTGGTACCTGGGGCGGCTTTAGGGAATCTGATATGAATAACTAACAACTAAAATCCTAATTTCTGTGTAGGAGACACGTTCTTTATAAATGAAACAACATTAACTTCCACCCACAAATGAAGTCTACAGTAAGCGGGCACATCAAACGAAGATCAGGCAAGCCAATATAGAAGAACCACGATTCTAACTGGGAACTCACAGTTCTTACGTGGACCCTCATGTATCCTTAATTTGGTCAGCGGAATCGCCACTTTCCGACTGTCATCCAATAACATTGCCATCCGATCTCAGGCAGTGAAGAGGGAAGTTCTAAAAGTTAAACCAGAAAGATGCACTCAGGTGGGGGTGCTGGATAACAATATGATTTTAAAAATCGCTATAAAGTGGCCAGCGCTGGTTGCTACATAGTGCTTTTCAGGTCAAAATTGAAGAGTTAGGGTAGGTCGGAGTTGGAGAAGAAAGAGGGACGAGATGAGAAGAAACAGGCAGGGGTGGGGATAAGTTAAATAAAACAAGAAAAAAAGCGCAAGAGCTATTCAGGGAGCAGCAGGTAGGGAGAGTGGGAGGGAGAGAGAGAGAAATAGTACCTCAATCATGTCCAGAGCAGCGGACGGGCAGGGATTAACTTGATTCAATCTGTGCTTGGTACCTGCTCCAAAGAAATGATCAGAAATGACGTTGTGGCTTCACTGACTAATCAAGGAGGGTGCAAAGTAGAGTGACGTGCAGCCAACAAATGGTAAACCAATGGGCAGGCTCCAAGCCCTTTTTGTGTACAATAGTGTCTCGCAAGGGAGAGGCATGTGCTAGCGCATTCTCTCGTAGGCTCAACCCTATTAAAGGAATGCCTTCAAAATTGATGTCGTCCACTTTCTGTCAGTGTACACACTACTTACATAGCTATGTATACTGACATGGGCTATTTTTAAAGGAATGCTTTTCAAAGGAAAAAATAATACTCTTTAATTCCATTGGCGGTATCAAAATGTTCAGAGCACAGGGCCCAATAGAAACTGGAATCTGTAAACTGAATACTACTTCAGAGTGCTTTTATAATACTGAATGAACTTCCGGGTGAAGGCTTTGATGTGCAATATATACACCACCTTCTGGGTGGCATAACAACTCTGATTTCTTGGTCCTATGTTGAGGGCCAACGTGTGGAGACTCCAAAAAATGGCGACAGCAAGCATGCTAAGGCCCCAAACCCGGAAGTAACCTAACTGAAGAGGAGGATTGCCTTTGCGCCAAATATATTGATTTCGAGGTGGGGGAAGGAAGGTGTGCAGTCTGGCAGGGGCTAATTCCATAAATGCAACAGTTGTGCACAAAGACATTAGTAAACCATTTTAGGCAACACAAGGGGCTGATTAAATAAATCGAAGAGTTGCGCACAAAGAAGTTGGTAAACCATATTAAGTAACACAAGAACCAATTCCATAAATGGAACAATTGTGCACAAAATATTGGTTAATCAGATTAGGTAACAGAAGATGCTGATTCCATAGCTGCAACACATTGATTATCCACATTTCTAAACCATAGTGTGCTCAAGACTTTGGTAAATCAAGTTATAAAACACAAGAGACCGATGGCATAAATTGAATAACTGCACACAAAGACATTGGTAAACCATATTAAAAACCTGATTCACTAAGCATTTGCACTAGTGCAAATTGCCGTTTCTCCAGTGCAAGTGTCGTAAATGTACATTTTGCACATTTGCTGGTAGTAATGGTCACTGCTCAGTTGGAAAGTGTGTCTGTAAATCATTTAACTATATCTTTGTTTCAAAAGGAGGTGCGGTGCTCCAAAGTGTCTGGACCTAAACACAGACGAGAAATTCAGTGGGTTGCATCAATTTAATTAAAAATCACTATTGTTCTATAGCTGAAACCTGAGCACAAGTGCTTTAAGGTTCATTTTCCTGTTAAAAGGGCCATTAGTAAGTAGCTACAATGAATATGCATAAGATGGTCTCATAAATTCATGTGAACATTTCACATTTAATTCGGCAACCTCTTTTTCAATGTTCGCATGCATGATAACTCGAATGCTATCACTCAGGCTGAGTCTGCTACTGTTGCAATGACTTTATGGAACTATGTGAATATGCTGGATGTGTGATTATTTAGTAAAATGCACTATATACGTCACCGAGGCAGCATAGTCTACTGTGCAGCTCAAGTTTACAGGCGATTACATTTTGCGAAATGCGTTTATTTTCCTGTGCTTAATTTCACTATTGGTTAAAGATTTGTTCGAAGAGGAACATTTCTTTGAGCTGTTTCTGCAGTCACTTGTTGCAGGATTATTCAGTGGTCTTCCATTTTCTAGAGAGGCAGACAGTGCACACTTGCATTGCATGGGTTTGGGCGACTGGAAACCAATTGTATTTTGAACAGGGTGGACGAAGCCAACTATAGGAAAGAGGTCAGGCAACTGAGTGTGTAGGAAAAGCCTATGCCATCCCTGTCTAGGTAGATATAGAGCACCTTTGAATTGTGTGACTGTCTAAGGGGTGTCAGCCTGTGAGCTCGCGTCACTGCATGGTCACAGAACTCTTGTATATTGATGGTGTCTTGTTACTGAATCTGATTCCATACATATGTCACTCGAAACATTCTGCCACAGTTGCCGACAGATTATAGTGGTTTATGGTATAATGCAGTGCAAACCACTCATAATTATCTTTAAAACTCAATTGAAGTCTATTCCAACCGCTCCCCCCCCCACCCCGGTAAAAGCGAACTAGCATCAGCAAAAGATGCACTCAACCTATCGCTGAAGACCTGTGTTAAGATGCACAACAGTGCATTCTATATGTCCATTTTGTGTAAGAGGATTTAAGACAGAAGTTGTGCCTGAATCATATGGCACTTAGGAAACATTTAGCTGTGTTGCAGATTTACAGTGCACACCACATGTCAGTGATTTGGGCTAATATTGCCACTTTTATAATAATATCAGAGAGTTTGGGGGCTGTGAAACGCTGCTCTGTCATATTATTGCAATACATACTGTGCTGCCAATTCAATATTGGAATCTGAAATGATGGCCTTATTGTATGTCAGATACCACAGCAGGGTGACAGCGCAGGGAAGATAACTTGTGTAGCCGCATTCTATGTGAGGCAAGAAAAAGATAGCAAGAACTCAGTTGCAGGGCGGTACCAGGAGGAAGGGGAAGCTGGAGGAATACAATAAATACGTGTTTTTTGCCATTTCGTATTCAAAAAACATAAGTTTGATTCTATAAAGCCCTCCTCCAAGTACATGAACATTTAGTAGAACTGCCTTAACTTTGACGGATAATGGTAAATTGAGAATGAAAAATCCCTAGTCTTTATCTGAGCCCGTATTTGTTTTTTACCTTGCTGCCACTCTGCTCTCACCGCCTGAACCACTGACGATTTCATCCCCCACACAGCATCGCACCAGGAGGCGCCAGCGTCACTTCACTTGCGCCGGGGGGCGCATAAAGGCGGTCTCGGGCTCCCGTAGTGCGGGACGCTCGCGGGCGTGCCCGGGCCAAGGGCGGGCCCGTCTGCACCCGTCAGAGCCCGGAGGAGGCTGGGCTGGGCCTACTCTTTTGGTTTTAATTTTTGGGTGTATCATTCCGACATCTGAGAGACTTGGCACGTTGTAGCTTGTTGGTGAACTCTGGCCAAGTAAGTTTTCTGGAATAAGTCAAATTTACTCTTTGTGGGGCTGAGTCTGTTCGCCAATGGCTAAATGAAAACAAATGGGTGATAGGGAGGGCACACCCAGGCCTCTTCAAAACTCTACACTAGATTGCTTTTTGTCTCGTGCTGCCAGAGCCTTGGATAAAGAAATCCTAGGGGTTGAAGCCGATTGTCCATGGAGGGTGGATCATTCACCGCTCTGAATTTCGATCATAATCCGAATAGAGTGCTCGGGGACACAGTTTCGGAAATTCTGGCCAGTACACAGACAATAGTAGAACTCACAACTCCTGCCGAACCCTCATCTCCTCCCAATACTACTATATCTTCGACAATTGAAGTGCCAGCTAAAAGAAAGAGGAAAACAAAAAACCAGGAACCTCCGTTGGGAGCAAGCACTAGATCAAACAAGCATTGGCATAGCCAATAGGTCTCGCCTTTGGGACCTTATAAGTATTTAGTTATGCAGTAGAATATCCTTGACGCAACAACATCAACTGTTGCATGGCTAAACACTTATAAGGTCCCAAAGGCGAGACCTATTGGCTATGCCAATGCTTGTTTGTACTTGAGTTGTGTTGGTGTAACACAGCGAGGGCAAGGAGAGGTGAGGTGAGGGAGAGGAAGTGCTTTGCACCGATGCACCTGCCTCTTGTCCTTTATCGGTTCTCTGTTTTGCGGATCAGTGCACTGCTGCTGTTGTGTTAGGGAATCTTACATTGCTGTAGCTTTGATGCACGTTAGTGAAGCTTGCACAAACCATTTCACAGTACAAAGTCACAATGGTTGCCTTCATTGCATTCAACGCAGGGTTGGTTTTGGGGTGCAGTATCAGGCTTGAGTTTTGATGAGCGTAGGGAGCTGGATGGGGTCTGGCAAACAGCCATTTGAGAGTGTTACAGGAGTGATGTGGGTGGGTTTTAACCCCACTGTCAGTGGAGTGCATGGACCCCTGTGTTTGGCAGACAGCCAAGCAGCGTGTGCCAAGGGGTTGACGCCTCTGAACCACTGTAGGTAGCAAGAGAGCTGCAGCTCACATAAGGTCAGAAATCCTCTCCAAAGCTTAGACCTCAGAAGATATCCCTCCGCCTTATTGGACAACATGGGCAGTGAGAGACCTTCACAGTGATGTATGGATTTCTATGTAATAAGGACAAACTGAACACAGCATTTGTTATTATTGTAATAAGGTTGTCCGAACCTACTTTGATTCCACCTAAAACCCCAAGATGGACCAAAAAGCGATAGCTTAAATAAATATAACAAATTGAAAGCAAACTAGGCTTTACGATTAAAAGTAGCCCAACCCGCAGTAACTTGAAGGGGAAAAGAACGGTAATATTCAGAATGGAGGTTAAAGACAGTGCGGGATGGACACTGCGGGATGACTTCTCACTTCTCTTTACTTTAATAATCTCACGATCTCTGACAAAGTACAACACATACACGGACGGCACGAACAAACGCAAAACGGAACAAACTGCTCAGCCAGAAAACACGGTGGCTAATCTACGTAAAGAGCAGGAGCTCGGGCACAGTGTGTCAGAAAGCTACAAACAGTTGTGGTAACGACTGTTACCTGCGCGGGGACTGGACTGTCTACAGGGGATGCACGGTAGAGAGAGGTGCAGACGCAGTGTGTGATCGTGCGCACTTTTACAGCAGCGGTACAGCCGCAGATGCACAATCTGTCCATTCACACTGTGCAACAGACAAGTAGTGTGTACCTGCAGTCAGACCTAGCATTTGCACAGAAAGCGCCGTGGGCGAAAGCAAGGTTGACGCCTCCTCCCAGCTGCCGTTTTGAATTGTCTCAGTGTTGGAAAAATGGGAGGGGCGGGGGAAGGTGAGGGGGCAGGAGTTAGGAGAGCTGGCAGAGAAAAACTAGGAAGGATGGAATAGAGCGCCCGAGGCCGTGAGTGTGGCGGTAGGTAAACTAAAGTTTATTTAAAGTGGGGGAAGTGTGCCTGCAGAAAGCAAAAAAAAAAAAACTGCAGAAAAGGCAACGCATTGGGTGGAAAGAGTTAAGGCATGCACCGGCCAAGAAAAAAAGCGAGAGAGGGGGAGAGAGAGAGCGAGAGAAAGAGAGAGAGAGAACGCGAGAGGAGAGAGAGAGGGAGAGAGAGAGAGCGAGAAAGAGCCCGGGAGTGAGACACAAATCCAAGTTCTGCTTTTACTTCCTGGGAGCGCGCGTGAGAGAGAGAGAGGCCGAGCAGGAGGTGAGCCCGGGAGTGGTGCGCGCGCAGTCTGCTCTTTTTGGAAGCACATACTCATGCTTGTGGCGCGCCCCTGCGCGCTCCCGCAAGATGTATGCCGCCACAAGCACGAGTATGTGCTTCGAAAGAGAGCTGAACGACGGCTAAAGGTCTCCTATGCAGCGCATGCACGCTGCGTAGGCGAGACCTAAAAATAAAACCAAGGTACTGTTACATGAGGGGACTAAGAGCACTCCAAATATAATATCAACAGTGCCAGAATCCCATCCTATGCCACCAGTCTCAAAAGCCCTATCTGAGCAAGATATAGAGACTTTAATAAAGCATTTTGATAATATACATCTAAAAATTCTCATACCAATTCTGGCTAGACTGGATAAACTTGAGGCAAATGTGGATGCTATCTAAAAAAGTGTAAATAATCTGATGGTTGGGGTAGGAACAGCTGAGTCTAGAGGATCAGATTACCCTATTATTGGGGGGGGGGGTTAAGAATCTGTTAGACAGTCTAACGTGGCAGTAAGACACTGTAGTAAAATCACTCAACCCCCTCTTGCAGTTATTACTAGGAAAAATGCTGTCGATCATTTGGAGGGTACATCTAAAGACATGACTTTGAGACAAACTGATCATCTAATTGGGGGTGGGAATCTGGGAAGTAGTCTTAAAGCATGTCAAGCTGCACACAGTGTTAATGATACTGTACCCATTAGACAGCTAAATGTGAAACTGTATGAAGCCCCTAATTTGGTTCCTTCCCCACCTGAGATTAATCTGGACCTCCCACCAGAATGTTGCCCTTATGTGGCAATATTTACCAATGTCCCTTTGCTACAGAGCAAAACTGTAGAAACCACGAGTCAATTGAATAATAAAGTCTGCCACTGGTTATCCTTTAATTCTGACTACACAAACTCTAACTAGGGCAACATTTTGCTCGTTAGAAGAGTGAGATGATTGGTCCTCTACGTAAGTCTATTCGTGGAGACTGTGTGGTAATTAACTCCAGGTTTCCTGCCCTTGCAGAAAAATTGATTAGAGGCAGGAGGGAACAAACAGGAAGGGGTCTTGACCAAGGGATTTGCATTATGCCATTGGGTTTTTTCTATAGGCATCTTAAGCCCAATGGCAAGGCCAGTAGTACAAATTTGAACACAACCCTCTTTCCTCAGGTTCCAAAGGAACATTTTTCCTTTCAAACCAGTAATAGATTTCAGGCCCTCTCTGGGTTGGATATCCCTGACTGACTAAAGCCAAGTAGCAGTAAAATGACGCCGGCCGATGAGGCGGCTCTTTTTAGTAACTCAAGAAAGGATACTATTAAAAGCAACCCAAGAGAAAAAGAGATTGGAAATTGTTATGCCCACTGGTTATCGTGCATCTTCCCAAGGTTGTGAGGGGGTAAATCCAATAGAAGAGACCTCAGACACAAGGAAGAACTTTTGAGGGCCACCATTTAAATATCATCTCATGGAACATCGCGGGGATTAAGTCTAAATTAAAAAACCCGGAATGGGGCAAGTTCGTGGATAGCAGTCATAAATGTCTGCTCCAAGAGACCTGGGCGACTGAGCAGTACTACAGGGTGTGGTATACCACCTTCAACATTGAAGCTAGGCACTCGATAGCTGGTAGACCTGCAGGAGGACTGCTAATCTGGGTTAGGACAACCTTGAGATGTAAAATAAAACGGCTAAATTTAGAATCACAGGAGGTCCTTGGATTAGACTTAATTTCACTAAAAGGGAATTCCCATTTGAGGGTAATTAACCTATATAATCGGTTCAGGAGTCCCCATAAGGACTCGGACACCATATCAACACTGACCGGCCTGTCTGGTGCTGTCTTTCTCGCGCCCCATAGATGCCCTTCAATGTTTTTGGATCAGCCACAACTAGGTGGCTTGTTTTTACATTATCAAGATACTTGCTTTATGCATGGTGGAAAAGGTCTAAAACCGAAACAAGCACAAGTCGTAAGAGTTTGGCTACTATTGGGGAAACAAGTACCTAGGCCTCACTGACGGACGGTAATGTCAATTGACAATTGTGACACAACCTGATAGCTCTGGTCTTTTTTCCCTTTTCTTCCTCTTATCTAAGTTTAATGATACATGATTTTAAAGTATTTATCAAGCTCTTATTTTATTTTTATATTAGAATAACGTTGGGGAGTATGAAAATGATATCTATTCCTTAAATGTATGCTCCAAGTTTAAATTGAATCATGCATGTAAAGGAGTATGAAGTTGATGTCTACTTTTTAATTGATTCTTATGTTTTAATATGAAATTTGTATGTATTGTGAAATATTTTTATGTATATGATCATCCTAATGATCGAAATAAACCTACCTAGTCTTTATCTGAGTGGGTGTTGTAAGAAATGTGCGAAGACCTTTTGGAGATGCAAGTATGTGAAAGGTGAAAGAGCAGAATTTGTCCCTCGTCTATAGAGCACAAGGGTGTGTGGAGGGGGTGGATGTGATATAGTGACTGCATGCAGAAAGGAAAGGTAGAACGTTAGTGTCAATGAAGAAAAGTGCTCGATAATCGCTTAATACACAGTCAATCAGTTTACATTTTTTTGTTTAAACTAAAACATTTAAAAAGGATTATGTTCTTCAGTGAAATACTGAGTGAAAGAAAAAGAGAACAAAGTAAAACGTGATGGATTGAGAGAAAGTTCCTTAAGATACAAAATATTCAGCTGAAGAATTTGTTCCTTAGGGAGACCCTGGTTGGTTTGCAATCCACGAGTTTCAATTAAAAGTAAAAATCCACTTTTCTGTAAACATATAAGAGTACACCTAGGAAAATCTGAAACATAGCTGAAGAAAAATGCTTGTCTTCATTTACTCTTGAAGCACATTTACAGATAATTCTGAATCCTCCAACAACCACATGCTTATTTTTTTCTGAAAAACATGACCAATTTTCGTTAATAGAATTAGTCAATGGTCAACAGCTCACTGCTTAAGAAGCCTTATAGTTATATATGTTTAAAGTGTGTCATCTCAGCCTCAAAACATAGGCAGTGATAGCTGTGAGAGAGAGAAAATGGTTACAAAAATCAAAATTCAGTGAGAAAAAAATGGAGTTCAAGAAGAAAATATTTAAGGTATGGTATGATATCTTATGGTGTTTTATACTGTGTGGTATGATACGGTATGTAATGACAAGTTAATATTATGCCATGCCTTGTCAAGTCATCAATTCCTCACCATGGCATGTAATTGGTCCGTAGGGTGCAAGGCGTGCATGCGCCATGCACCTGCAGAGAGGACTGTAGGAAGAGAATATACTGGAACTGTTGGCTAAACACCAGATTTTGACTGCCTTCTGGAGTGTTTTTAGGTTTCACAGAGGGGTGTAGGGAAGAAGAGTCCCAGTACCTAAGGCACACAACCGGTTGTACTCATCTAATATAAATTAGGACCTGAAAGAGAGTCACCAGACAATGCATAGAGCTTTGGGATGCAGAAAAAGGTAGGACTTTGACGATAGAAAGCTTTTTGGAGGATGCAGTGAGACGTGAATTAAAATAGTTTGCTGACCGGCAACGATTGTGATGGTGCAAGAGGTTTTAACAAGCTGTAGGGTCGATTTTAGAAAGAATGCACAGTTAAGTAGGCTAGTAGGAAAATAATAAATGAAGAAGTGCATAAAAATGAAGACTACAAAAGATGAAACTTTAAAATATCGAACAGAACTAACAAGAAAATAAGACATTTAAACACTTACAAACTTATAAACACTTTACACTACATGCTTACACTGGGCTTATTCATTTGGACTTTCAGTTGGTCGAATTTATCTTGAAACCTTCCATGAGTCAGAGCAAAGCAATAATTACCTCCATATTAAACGTTCCATCCTGATCTAGAAGAACTTAAAGATCTAATTTATGACCTTAAATGTTACAAGTAAAAATAATTTGTGTTTCTTACCACATTAATTATTATCATAAACTAAGCACCAACCAGTGACATCCTAGAACAGTCATTCATTTGTTTCAGTTATAATATTGATAGTTCTTGTATAGAACATGCACCAGCTTGAAGCCACTTCAAAGAGCTTCAAGGGATTTGCAGAGGAAAAGAGGAGAAGGTAACCAACTCAAGCCAGTTTGGCAAGTCCATGGGTGTTAAGGTGTCTTTGGACCACAAACAAGCTGGAACAGATCGACCCTCAGGCCATTGCAGAAATTGAAGAAGTTCTCTTCAGGTCTGAGATAGGGCTAGAATGCCCAACAGTTTCTTTTTCAGGATGTGGAGGCACAATGTCAAACCGTTTACAATGTAATAGATGCCTGGCAAAGTGTTTGAAGGAAGGCAGCCCTGGCTCAGTCAGTGAGTAAGGGTGAGTAACCCGCACTTTAGGCTTGTGGGTTTGCCATCGAAGTTTGAAGTGAGTGTGTTTTCTCAAGGAAGCTAGTGCATTCATGCCAAGTAAGGAGGGATGTGGTGAGGCCAATATAGAAAAAAGACGATTTGGGTAGCATTGTTTCAAGTCGTTGAAGTTTTCCAGTTGTCTTGGGTGTGGAATAGGATTCTGTATAGATGGTGTTTCCGAACTTCAGGCATGAAGAGTACTACAGCGATGATGGTAGTGATAATGAGGGGCAATGGCATAAGTGGTGGCACCCCCAAAAGTGTTGAAGTTGGCGGGTAAAACCTTTAATGACAGAGGTGGTTGTGGGTGAAGCTATAGTCGGAGACAACTAGAATCCCTATATTTCTCATAGTTTGTGTTTAATGAAGCAGGAAATTAATAGTAGTCAACTGAATGGAAGTGCAGTGGGGCAGGCTTGATGCAGGAGCAGAATCTGTCTTAAAAGTGCAGACGCAAAGTACAATGTTGCATCCAGTCTCTTTTATTTTTAAAACAAGCTCAGTGCAAATCTATAAAGTGAGGCTATGAAATATTGAACAGAATAAATAAATATAGACATGGCTCTATACATTGATTAAATCCTACAAGCTGTATCAGACCACCTCCCCTTCTCTATGAAACTGGCTTAAAACCCCACCAGACAAGTGTATTCCTCTAGTACTTTCTGTGAGATTCATAGTACAAATCGATTCAGTACAATCTTGAAAATACATTCTTACCCTCACCCAAATCCTATTGAATTATTGTGCCTCAGTATTGCTATTTAGTAACACTACTCATGGTGCCACACTCTTTGCATTTTAATTACCCATTCTGAGAAGTTCAGGGGAAAAAGCAGATTTTCAATTTAGGGGCCGATTACGATGTCGGTCGGATTCTCCTAAACCATTTCGGAACCTATGTTTCCAGCCGACTCTGAAACCTTTACGACCGATTATGATAGAAGTTAACCATTCGGAATGTCCGAATCGGTTCCGATTGGCACTCAGAACCCCCGAAACGGTTGGAGCCGATTGGTACATCTCTATGGACACCGTTTCCGACCGAGCGATTACGATGACAGAGTCTGACAGCTGTTCCTAGTCAGCGTGCCCCACACGAAACGGCTGTCGGAAATTGTCTTTAGGGGCCCGTCGCAGGCCCACCTTCATCCTGAGGCCCCCAGTTGGGGTCCATGGGGGTACCCAAGGGACCCC
The DNA here is from genome assembly GCA_963921515.1 of Calotriton arnoldi. Classification (NCBI taxonomy): domain Eukaryota; kingdom Metazoa; phylum Chordata; class Amphibia; order Caudata; family Salamandridae; genus Calotriton; species Calotriton arnoldi. The sequence continues at coordinate 155,610 of CAWUFW010005116.1, forward strand.
CCCTTTAAAACCATGGACAGTGTGGCAGGTACCATGGGGTGCCTGCGACAGGGTGCAAGGTTTACCGCAACTACCCCTTTTTTCAATGAGAGCCTGTGTTATTGTTCGGAACACAGGCTCCCATTGAAGTCAATGGGAGTCCGACCGAACGGTGTTCGGAAACATCGTAATCGGTCGGTCGCACTCGCCTAACCTGAGTCGGTCGGAACCGATTCCGAAACCGAGTCAGTTGTAGCAATATTTAAAGTTCTCCTCGTGCAATGTAGCTGCCATTGCATATTTGGGACAATGACACTTACATTTCATCAAAAACATTCACTTCTAAAATTACGTGTTACATTGCAAGAAGGCATGTAGTATTAAAATAAAAGAAAACAAAGTAATAATCCTAACTTTAGCGGCATTTTATTGAAATAGTACAACATAAAATACACTTGATTGCAACTGTTAACCTTTTATGCCAAAAAGAAGCAAATCTATTTTCTTGACCTTCTGCGTTTGGCTTTTTAAAAATTATAATTAAGCAAATAAAAATTCAGATTTTTTAATGGGGGCTTATAATGGGATTCAATGAAGCTATGAGCAAAGATCATTCTTAAATCAGTGATAGAAAAGTGCTTTGTAATTACTTGAAGGTATATCTCATATTCTGCTTTAATTATTCTTCCATCATTTGCAATAACTTTCAGAATCGCATATATTGTGCATACTGTAATAACGCTAATGATGGGCTGGCTGAGATTTATATGATGTTAATAAGAAAGTCATTTGAGAAGGATTAACCAGTTTGCCTCTGTCTGCTTTCAAGCCAAATTTAGTATCTAAGGTCATTGATGAAACTATTCCTCCTGAAGTATTATTGGTAGTCTAGAATAGGTAACCTGTTTTGGACAGATTTACTACTTAAGCATGTTATCAGTGGCATCGGATGACACCATTTTCTTTCTAACTTTTTTTCTACAGTTGAAACTTCTCAGTTTCTGAGCGTCTCCATGATTTGTGTTAAACATGTCAAAGGATTGTTATTTTGGTAACATTTTGAAATGGATGAATCTAATATTTGCCATTTTGATAAAGTGGGTTTTAATAGAATTTGCATTGCATTTTGAGATGTAATTGGAGATATTATCAAATTTTGTGTTTGTGTTCAACATTAAAGTGTAGTTTAAAATTGTGATGCAAAACATGACTGAAGATTAGTGGTAAAGACACAATTGAGTTTCGGGTCAAAGATACAAGTTTAAAGTATCCTTCTGTAGAAACAAGGGGTCTGAGCAGTGAGCGATAACATAACTGCATGGCCAACAATGACTCCTTCAATATTGCATAATGTAATTAACGGTTTGCTTTTGAGCTGACAGTTTAAAAATGTGGGTAATACTGTAAAAATATAGTCCGAAAGTCAAGAAATGCAACCTTGCTAGAAGATCAAAATCAAACCACCGAAGAAGACGTTTTTTAGATCCTGGAAACTCCATATGGGCCTGAAGTTATTAACACTGTAAATGAACCTCGCTTGGAATGGTATAATTGGCCTTCACCCATCCATATGATACCTTGTAACTTCTGGGACCTTCATGTTTAATTGTTGTTTACACGTTTCTTATTTTATGTGTCTATGAGCTCTGTTGTTCTATACTACTCCTAAAAAAGTACCCTTTAGTTCGATGGAACCTACCTCTCACCTGAGGATCTTACAAATGCAAAGCAGAGCCTAGTGGCAATCGATATATGCTGCGTACAGAATATATTTATACGTTAGTTTTTTCATTTGACCGATGCTCTCTAAAATGGTTGGTGATTCAAACTAAATCTAAACTATGATGATATCTTATTGATTTAATGTCCATTATCTATGACATTACTTTTGAAAACTATTTTGAAATACTTTAATTTTTTCAATGCAGACATCCACTTTCAAAACAACAGGCTTCCTTTGGGGTTGCCATTGATTATTTTCATGTTTCCATTTCTTGTTATTGTATTGCTGGTGAGCAGAAATATTGCTGGGTAACATTGACGGCCTATTTCTCAAAAACATTTGTCAGCCATGTTTACTCAGGTCTGTCTCAATATTCCGCCCTTCAAAATCACTAGATAAATCAGTTTGTGATGTATAAACACAAATGTATATTGAATTTATGGACCATTATTAGCTGGGGTTGCTCAATCGCTGAGGTCTGAGAAAAATGCATCCAAGTGCATAAAAATATTATCCTTAATTAAAACGCTCTGATTTTTTTTACCTTATGCTCAACACACTCGCAACTTTTAGCCTCTTCCTTAAAACTTTGTGCACCTTTTTAAATGCTTTTCATGAACTGTATATAGTGTGCTTGCACATAGCAGTAAGGCTATAGATTTCCTCAGTCGCGGCTCCTGGAGGGAGTGCTGCGGGGCGGGGGCTAGTAAACTCCGGCATACGGCTGAACGGAGGTAAGTACAGAAATAAATAAAGAAAACGAATTACATTGCGCACGCCGCATCGCCATTTGGCGTTGCAGCGCGAGCAATGTAATTCGTTTTATCCAGGAGCCGCGACTGGATTTCCTCATAAAATATGTACATAGAAATAAAGGTTTTACCCTACTAGCAAACTTGGAGACCCTCTCAGTTATTTTGGGGTCGAAACGCCAACAAAACTCCCAATTGGTTGATATCTGGAATGAATACAAAGAGCTTGCTAACTTGATGAAGCTTCCCCATATCTTTGTAAACTGGAAAGCGTATACAACCATTGGAATTGCACAATGTCTTTGTGTAATAATTGTTGTTTATTGAACTACTATGTGGGCAGTGTGTCGTCTCCACTACTGATTTACTTTCTCACAGCTGTTTTATATATGTATGAATATAATACATGTATGACAGAAACTTCAGTTGTCCAGCACAGTATTTATTTATTATTCATCGTGACTAATTCCTCAAAAGGTCAGGCCCAGCAATGTTTACGTATTTAATCAAGGTTAACTCTAAGGGGCCGATTCCGATTCGTGTCGGTAATTTCTCCGACCGAGCCGGCCTCGGAGAGATTTCCGACCGAATCGGACCCGTGCAGTCCGACCGAACGAGTCCGATGCATTCGTATGCCACCGGACACGAGTCGGTCGGACTCCCATTGAACTCAATGGGAGCCGGTCGTACAACGCGTACGCGGGCTCCCATTGCCTCAATGGGTGCGAGGCGGACAAGGGCGCCTCTACAGCGAGTACGCCGCGAGCGCTCGCGGCGTACACGCACAGGTAGGGGGACCCACGGGTCCCCCTGTGTGCGCCCGCACGGGTACGCGCGACAGGGGGTCCGACACGGACCCCCAAAGTACGGCTCCGACAGCGAGTTCGAGTCGGACGGCGCGAGTCGGTCGGAGCGGTCGAGGTGCGCATCGTACTTACCCGGCCGGAAAACGTCTCCATTGCGCGGTGCGAATCGGGTCCGAGCGAGTCGGTCGGAGCGGTACGATCCGGGAACCAGTCGGTCGGAGCGGTCGGGTCGCCCGGACGAGTCGGTCGGCGAATACGCATCGTACTCGCTCGCCCGGACGCGCGTACGACTCGGTCGGAAAATAGGGCTCCGGATCGGATCCGGTAAAACCGAATCCGATTCGGAGCACTACCGGCCGAGATCGGAATCGGCCCCTTAGTGTAATGAAGTGGATTACAGAACCCTCATACCTTCGGATGAGGTTTCTGGAATTGATTGAGTCCCACGCAACTTCTTGTATAGTTTGATATATATGGTTACCCGTGTCCCCTGAGCGTTTTGGGTTGTCCTTGTGATTGATATGGCATAGTCTTTGGCCATGGCTATCAGGCTCTGGGTTAATAGCCAGTCTAAGGTTATCTCTTCACCCGTTTTCCTGCTTCGAGAACCCACAGTGCAGGATTGTTGGCTGGGCCCAGTTAGCTCATGGTGTATGGTGTGGTCTACACTGTGCCTTGTGCCTAGTCTCTATGCACCAAGAGCCCACCAGGTGTGGCCTTTTAATGTACCTACATGATTCTGGGCACATGCCATGGCTTATGGCCAAACTTTATGCACCTTCCGTTTGCCCTGAGAGCACAGTACATGGCATTTGGATGTGCTAAGGCCCACACACCCTTTCTAAAGTTCATGCTGGGCGCACACTTTGGCACTTAGGATAGAGTGGTGCCTGTGTATATGCCCTTTGCCTGCTCCCCTTGACCATAGAGTCTACATGGGCAGGGTTTACTCTTTGATCATGCCCTGTCTCTAATCCCTCTGTATCCCATTTTCCTACACGTTAGGCTGTGCCTCGAAGGCTGAGGTCACGTTTGGGGGCCTTCAGCCATGTCCTGAGCCCATTGTTCCTGACTACAGATGATATCGGTGTCCATGTGATGAGCATTATAACCTTAAAGGGTTTCGGCACGTGTTCTATCTACACCTGCCTGCTAGGAAGCACCTGTGCTGTTCTTTTAAAAATATCTGCAATACTTATTTCTTTTTTATTTAAAATTTTCATTGTACGCATATGACCACCATGCTTAGGGAGCAGCATGTTTTCTTTCTTCTTTGTAGCATATGCCTGCAATAAATATAAAAAAATGCACCTATCAGGCCAGCGTGCCACAGTCAGATCTGTTTGTTTTGCCAATGCGTCTTTCAAATGTCTTGAAGCATTCATAATGCTGTGCTGGGCATTTCGTTAAGTGTGTGTGTAATCACCTGAGCAATGCCGCTTCACATTATGAGTGATTAAAATGCCAGTGCATTCTTTGGTTGCTCTTTCCGACAATGATTTGCAGGATTGCAAAGATCTGTTCAGTCAATGGATTTATTATTGCAACCTACAGGGGTGTTCAACATGGGCGTAAGAGGGTCCAGCGTAGCCCTGGGAGGGTCCATATTGAATTTCCAAGATAAGCACTTATTATGAAAATTAGTTTGATTGTAGATTCATTTAACACAAATGTATCTTTTATGGACGTCTTCAAAATCTGGCAGAAATCCGGCCTCATTAAACTATGCTTGACATCCTTGCAGTAGAATATATCTAATATTGAAGATTGATGCACCTCGTTGTCAGTCATTTCTGCACTTCTTGAGATGTACAAATAAAGTGTTCTACCCTTAAAGTTCTTGTATTTTTTTAAGCACTTATACTGCTGACTCTTGCAGATGGCAGGATTAGGGCTTGGTCTTCACTTGATTTTAGGATGGATGTGTAAAACTGGTGCTGAAGAGAAAGGCCTCTTTGGCGAATGTGTAAAGTTTATATCAGAAGAAGGGTAATAGGGTCAGTTAAGCCACCTGAGACATTGGAGGACATGGCTCAAAATGGAGAACAAAAATTGCCCCATTTAGGCTTACTGAATGGCATAAGATTTATTTTCTTGTGTAATTAAATCTAGGTCTTGCCTGCTGTGTCTTTTTCCACTGTTCCTGGTGCAGGATATCCAGGGGCCCAATAGTCAAAGATTCTTTCTTGGTGGCGGCTTTTTACGTTGGGTTTTCTTTCATTGTGTAGTAGGCTCCAGGACATGCAGGGACGGATGCTGCGTCCTCAGTACCGTCCTGTAATTTTTAACACCTACATCATGCTGGGGGGAGACCACTGGATTTTACAAGCATACAAGGATCTAAGGTGACTTTGCTTATTTCATGGTGCCCTCCACTTGAAAAGATTTAATGGGGCGAGAGCAATCCTGTAACGAGTCAACACTACTCGGAGTATGAGTTTACTGGGATAAGTAACTCATTTAAAACACACTAATTGAGATTTGTAATGAAAACGTATGCACGCAAAACCTACTATTTCTATAGCAATCAGTGGCACTTTCTAATCTTCCAAAATTTATTATTCTCATATTGCTTACAATAATTAGTGGCATATGCTGTACAAATGGCAGCATGTACCATATATTCCTATATGAATGGCATGTATAGCTTCTCTTTGCGACAGTAGCAGCGTTAAAACAATAGATGAAAATCTGCAGATTAGTGTTCACTTTCTGTGGGTAAAAAAAGAAAGCAAGAAATTGTGCAATGCACAATCCTGCTTGATGTGCTTGAGCGTAATGCCCACTCTGCATGGATATATACAATTTGTGATCCCCGTGCATTTCTAGAAAAAAATGTATTCCCTCCATCAAAAATATTTATCATTAAGCCACACTGACATTCAAAGAAAAATAACGTAGAAGCAGTTACTATAGAATGCAAAAAAAAAGTTAAAGTAACCGAATTATGCATACATGTGTAAGATACAGGGGCCATTACTTATTTGTGTTCTTCGACTTTCTATAATTGAGCTTTAAATGCCGTGGCCATTTTGAGCTCTTGAAGAGAGGGGGTGGCCCAGATACCTGGTGGTGGGGCGTTTCAATGGAGAAGACATATCAGGTAGAAGGACTGGGACTTGGAATGGCACAGAGTGGTTTGGGTGTAGCAAAAAGGTTATGGTTAGTGGGTTGCAGAAATAGAGCTTGTACAAATAGAGCCCTTGTTGTACTTAACACACTCCAGGGATGTCTGAAAGCCAGTCGTAGTTTAACCTTAAGTAAGCAGCATTTCTAGGCAAGTCTTTGCAGAGCCTCGATAGGCTGTGCTGTAGCTGGGAGACCATTTCCTGTTCTATTTTTGTGGGAAATGTAGCCCTGCGTGTCATTTAGACTTTGTGACACATGTACCCTCCCAGGGCCTAATGACTTCTCTGCAGATGGGCTGTTATTTATTGCAGTCATGTAGGATAACATTGATTGTCTTCTGAAATTAATTTTTCATTTGCCTCCAGCCTTGCTTTAATAGAGGACACAGAGTTGCCTGTTTGCAGAAATACTGTTTAATCACATTAATATCTTAGCCCCCCCAGGCCGGAGGAGATAATTGTACAAACGAACAGCAAAATCTGTATCTTTAACTTCTTTTTATGATTAAATTATGCAAATGTCTTATCTCTTAGCCTTCCAACCACTAATCATCTAATTAGGGATGATGTGTTAAAGAAAGGGGTTTGAATCAGGAGAGGGGCAAGTTCAGAAAGCATAATGTGGGAACTGACAGAGGCCGCTTTCTGAACCCAGTGCACAGTGAATAGATGTTTGTGCTACTGAAATTCTACAAAGACTTACCCTGTTCACAGGGCTTAATCTATAGCATTTTTGTTTAAGGAAAATACGCAGATCAGATGATGAGTGCCGCCTTTTACTAGAGTAACAGAGTGGGAATGTTGTTTACCAAGTCTCCTGACATGTATTGATCCTTAGAGATAATACAACTGGGTAGAGCTGCAGTTTTAGGATATATGTCATGCTAGTATCACAGTTTCCAGCTGATGTATGGTAAACACAGTCTTACAGGTTTAAGGCTGATAGAATGTGTGCATAATCTGTCGTATAACAGTAATAATTTAGGACTTGTTGATAGAATGTGTGCATAATCTGTTGTATAACAGTAATACTTTAGGACTTGATGTCCTTAAGTGGAAAAAAGTAATATAGATGGAAAGAGTGACAGCTTTATTATCTCTCCTACACCGCTTCCCTACTCTTTTCTTTATGAGGAGTTTGGTGTGGTACTGCTGTAACTGATGTTCTGTCCCAATGCTAATGGGAAGATCACAATACTTCTATTTTATTTTCACTGTCCAATCACAGTTACTTATTGTACAGCCTTTACTAACCTCTTTCAAAGGAGCATGCAGAGATTTGACATCTCCAGGAATCTCCTTTCCATGACCTTTGTAATAGAAAACTCGACAGATGTAAGGACTTAAGCTGGCAAAAGCAAAATAATATTTTGGTGTCCCTCTGCTAATGTCACGGTAACTTGGCAGCCCCCGGATGGCAGATTTTTAAGATAACTGCATTTATCTAAATGGGGATATGCTAAAAATGTGGCATGGATCCAGCCCTCCAGGACCAACTTTGGAGAACCCCGGTCTAAAGAAAACGTCCTACTCTTGTCACAATATGTCTAAGCCTGGTTTTGTCACTGTCTGTTTGTGAAACCTGAATGGCCAACTTTAAAAATAGCTCTTTTAATGGATCACAAACATTTTAAAAGACAATGTGAAGATGAGAAAAATCCAAAAGCTGCATAAAGCACGGCTGCAGTCATTATTAACAGACCTTTATACAGTCTACTAACCTTATTCAGTTATTGACAAATGCAGTGCAGAACAGAGGAAGCTAGCTGTACTTAGCAGGTTTTGAGTGCATTTTTTCATAAGATAGATCTCAGAAGACCAATTCTCAACAGCTTTACATACTCTTAAGTCAGTCTCTTTTTTAGTTTCGTAATTGCATAAAATGTGCACACACCCTCGAATATAACAATGTGCCTTTTCTTATTTTGAGCGAACAAAGCGATACCAAAGGGGATGATGGACGGAGCGTTAGAGCAAATCAAACACTCACCCCCAGTCAACTGATCTGGGTTTAATCCATCATCATTCTTTAGCTCACTCCACCACCCCAGTTCAGACATGGCCATATGCAAATCAGTCTGACCCTGTGCCTCATGGGAACAGTCCAGCCCGAACTGCCAAGCCATGTCTTCCCTGGACCGGAAATAAGCATCCCCTTTGGTATCCCTTTTCTTATTTTCAGCAATAGTGCTATTTTTTCACATGTCACAATGAAACAGAGCTGACATATTTGGAGTGGGATGCGATCCTGGTTTCCATTAGAGTGTTTCTGTCTTCGACTTTTGGGGCAGGTGACATGGAAAACCTAAAAAGTGATTAATTATGAAAAAAGAATGGCGCAATTACTGATATTACTTGAATAAGATTATTTAATTCCAACATATGCAGACGATTTGTGGTGCTACTCTGTTGTAGGACCCAAAATATAAAAATATTTTGCTAGGAGTATGTGTGAATTACTCTTGCAGCACCCCTGGCATACTCCTACTTTCCAGGAGTAATCCAGCAATACTCCAGGAGTACGTCGCAACAAATTTCTCTTCTCTGTATGATGATATTTTGGTAATTCTTTGTTAATTCATTTGCCTTAGGAACACAGAGAGCAGATTCCTGCATATTGTCACCGTTTAGCCATTAATGTTAAAATTTTGGGTGAAACCGTCCAACTGGCTTTGTTATTAGCTGCTGGTCCTCTGAAGAGGTATGCACATTACTATATCTGTTTTTTTAGTATATTTACATTGCTACTGCCATGCAGTCCCTCATCCATATGTGACAGAAGCTTTCACTCCTTGTTTTCTGTGTAAAATAATTGTGTATAAGAAAGTATCTGTTTTGTGTGTGAGTGAAGCTTGTACGGATACTCTACTACAGCTGCCCTCTGTGCTTTACCTGTTCCATATTTGCAGAAAGCCTTCCCCAACCATGACTATGATTTACCTGTTCTATGTGTTTGAGGGAAGATGCTTGGAATATATGTGTAAGCAAAGCTGTCTGAAGGAACCTTTCGCCTCTGCTGGATGCTTTTGCTGCATCTGCTGTTTGTGTAAAAGACACCTATGCTGCCACTGTCTGTGCTGCAATATGGCTACTACTTGTAACAATATTTGCACTGTTGCTACCCATCCCATACATATTAGGTCGTGCCTACTAGACAGTGAATGTGCTGTCTGTGGCGAGGCGTATTGTGGCATACCAAGAAAATAAAGTCTGATGATAACTTACCATTGGTTGGCTTTCCTTGTCCCTCTCATTTGCCTGCTTCTTATTGGTGTCCCAGCTTGTCTGTCTTGTGTTTTTCCCTCTCATGAAGCATTGCCTCTTTACAATCTCTTTGAATGGCTGGTATCACTGCTTCCACTGCTTGTTTTTCAAGCATTACTTTTTCCTTTTGTATGAAGCACTCCATGAGAGCGCATGTGTTTTTGAGCTGTCTCCCTTCTGTACTTCTCTCCACCCGCACTCATTTGCTCTGTATCACACTAGAGTTTTTATCCACCCCCTCCCTGTTGTGTTTGCTCTTGTGCTTCTCTCTATTGGTTCTCTGAGGCCTTGTGTTGCTTCCCCCATGCCCTCCATATCTCTCCCCATTGTTTCTTCCCCCACCCATACCCTCCGTGTTGCTTTCCCCATCCTCTGTGTTGCTTCTCCGTCCCTCTCACCCTCCCCCTTACTACTTTTGCCCCCATCTTCTATGTTACTTATGCTTAACTTCCTCTCTCCCTGTGTTGTTTCCGCGGTCCCCCATCTACCCTTGTGTTGCTTACACCCCCTTCCTCGACATTGCTTTCGTTCCCATCCCAGCTCACTTAAAAATAATATTTGTACACATTTTCTTTTCGTTTTAGTTACCGATCCAACTTGAATCTGTCACTGAAAAGAAAAAACAAATGCACGCCTGCATCATTTTGTAGGCGCTGGCATGCGTGGTGCCCACTCCTACAAAATGCCACATGCACAGCGTCAGAAGTTTTTTTTCCTTTTTAAACTGTATCTACGAATGCTGTGCAGGGTGGGTTAAAACCACTTGCAAAGGCAAAAGGTCACAAAGGCGAGACCTATTGGCTTTGCCAATGCTTGTTTGTATGCATGAGGGAAGCATACATTGAAGTTGATTCTTGTGCTTTTCCTGTTCAGTGCAGGTGTAAGGAAACGTTTGTTGCTGTGACTCCTATCGTAATGGAAGGCGTGCACTGCTGCTGCCTAGACTCTATTTGCTCTTTGTGCTTATAATGCAGTGTGCTCTAATGTTGCCCTTGCTACACGGAAGCTTGAAGCAGTGCTGTACATGCCCTTTGTGAAAGATGATTGCAGTGCTACTGGTCATGCTTTGCATGTCCTGTGCGTTAATGCAGCTTATACAAAAGTCAAAACTGTTGCCTTTGTCAATGGTTGTTAAAAAGGGTTGGGATTGTCGACCCACTGAACCGCAAATTCCAGGCACGATTTTCAGGATATCCATAATGAATACGTATAAAATACATGTACATTTAAGGGGCAATAATTGCATATGTTTTGTTGTTCTGAAAATCCAACTTAATTTTACTATCCAGTGGGTTGATGAGCCGTGCCATGAGCATTACTGTGTTAAATCACTACCTAACCCGTATCAGCACACCTGTGCGGTTCTTATGCTGACAAGGTGAGCCAATATTACTAAAAGTAATTGGTTCCAAGAAACACATACTCCCAGAATCGGGCTGCTCTACATACATCATTAGTTGTCAGGGGCGCAGTTAAGAAGATCAGTAAGTATTATTAGCCTTTGCTAATGAAGTGAAATCTATTTTTTTTTTTAGATCTGACAATAGCCAAGGCCTTTTGATTTTTACTACAATTATATGTGTAATATACTTACTGATAGGTACTTTCCGTCAGTCCTCTACATCCATTGGTCTGTTATATTGTCATTTATATGTGGATTTCGCCCACAGCAGCAGACATTGGTTAACTTCGTAGTAAGAGACAACATTCTGGCTTTTCATAGAGTGTACATCCACAAACAAAGTAGTTCCCTTCAGTGCCAGAGTCTACAATGGCAATCCTGTGCTTTTGTTTTAGACATTTTCTTAAATATCGGTGAGGGCCCAGAAGTTCCTCGAGAAATAAAGTTTTGCAAAGCCCAACAAAAAACAAATGCGGCACTGGCAAATCCAAAAAGTTGCCAGCCAACAAGCATTGACCAAGCCAAAAAACTGGCAGCCAACTCCAGACCTTTGGCTTTGCCAATGCTTGTTTGATTTTAACTTCTGCAATAATAAACATATAAACTCGACACATTCTGAAAGCGCTAACTGTCCGTACCTTGTTTCTCATACACTTTCATTAACCGTTTACTTTTCGAACTATGTAATTTGTTCCATTTGTTAAGAGGTGAAACGAGTGTGCTGGCAGAGATGATTTTTTTTTTGTCAAGGACAAACCCTTTAATACCTGATAGCGCCGGATCTGCCTGACTGGTGCAGATGAAGCACGCGGATGTGCTTTTCATGCCCACAACATACGGGACGTCACAAACCCAGAGGCGGAGCCTCCATTGCCTTCAGATGCCGAGCGAGGGGATTTATCTCTGAGCATGTGGCAACGGACCCTCGGGCAGGAGCAGCGACTGTGCAGCTGTTATTTTTCTTTGAAATCGCTACTCGATAATAAATCCACAGTTTGAAGAGCGACGACGTAAACGCAATACAGTTTAATAATATAAAAAGGCAGGGTTCCCACCTGAAATCCAGGTCACAAGTGAAGTGCGCCAAAAAGCTACTTTACCGACTTCTGAAGCGAAAAGCCCATCTCTTTTATTTAATTTCTATGAAAACTAAAGTAAAGTGCTTTAATTAAAAAAGAAGACGAGGTGTATATTCAGAGGATGTGATTTCCTGTAACTTATGCATGAAAAACAATATTTAATGAGAGAAATTGCTTTGTTTACATTTTACCCAACAGATTCAGTAAGCATACTCGGCACTCACACCGCTATTTATATCATTGGAAATTGCGATCTAATTATAGACTGCAGGCGGTTAAATAATTTGGGAGGGAATGCGGAGGGAGGTCTCAGTCTGTCTTCCCTCTAACAAACTATTCTCCCAGACACTGACATTTGCTTCTGAAATTCTGACATAGCCTATGAGGAACAATGCCCAAACAAACTTACACCGCCAGACATATATCTGCCCTAGGTAACAATGAAGCAAAGCGCGCAAATTGCCTAGAGGAATTTCTAAGCGGGCAAACTCGGGTTGTTGATTGACCCCAAGGAAAGGTGAGTAGAGTCATCCTTTTTCATTTTGCTCTCCTCAATTTTCCCTCTCACTCACTCCCGACTACCTCCTTCTCTCTCCCTATATATACATCTATATACATATATATATATACATCTATATATCTCCACATAGCAAAATAGAAAACACATTAGCACACTTCAAGTATTAAGGAGACAATTGCGTTAAAAATGTAAAAAAAAACATCAAGTAACCAAACTCAGAGAATCGAACAGTGACCCTTGTGAATAACAGCCCTCATCATTTGTGGTTGCACTATTTGCTAGCACAATTAAAATGACAAAAGCATATTTTCCAAAATTAACAAATGGGCAAACAATATTTCCATAATGCCTGCGATCACCCAACCACTGACGCCCATGTGGGCAAAAGAAAATATCCAAAAAGATCAGATGCACATCCCATCAACAATGAAAGATCATGAAGAAAAGCTGCCTTAAACCATGTCTGCGACAAAAATAGATCCTAATCATAGCCCCGTGGGCCTTTGCATGGCCCACAATAATAAACATCACTCAGCTCTCTACCGCCAGCTCCAAACCTTCGTGGAGAAATCAGCTGGATTGTCTCCTGCTGGAGCCACCATCAACCTGTGAGATAGAAAGGCACAGTTGTGACCTTTATGAATGTATAAAAACTTCGTTCAATGCAGTATTAAATGTAATTAGAAACGCAGTCAACATGAACCAGAAGCGGCAACATTATAGTAGTGGGATACAGTTCTCCATATGTAGGAGAATAAAAATGTCTTCATTAGCATTGAGAGCCATCGGAGCGCAGGTATTGGGAGCGATGATATAACAGGGCTCCAATTCGCGTAAATCCAGTTTTCTGTCACCACACCTAGGTGAATCTCCAAAAATGTCAAAAGATCATGGATTCCTTGTCTTGCGACAGGGCATGACTTGTCATAAATGATTTGATACACAGCAATTCACCTGTAGAGGGTATGCTATATTTTGCGTACTCAGTACGATCTTTACAGGCTTTGCATTTCCAACATGGTTAAACAACTTACATAAATGTCACATAACATTCGGAAAGGGAAGAACCCAGTGGAAAAACACAAGAATCACCGACAAAAAAACTCAGGACAAGTGGCCAAGAAGAGGGGTTGAGTATGTGACCATGCTCATATATTGAAATAAATAAAGTTTCTCTCTTGCCTAGAGCGCAAAGTTCATCTTGCCATTGGCAAACAGGACACAAATTGATGGCAACTTCACTCTCTAATGCATATAGCACAAAAGAGTTTCTCTTCCTCCATAGGACTGAAAAAAATCATACCCTCTCCTATCTTGTAAATCACAATAATAACCATACATGACACATGCGATTTACTTTTTAATCCTACCATCTAGGTGATATGGCAAGCAGGACTTACCTTCAGACAGTCTATGAAGATAGCGAGTACACTTGGAAACTTTTAGCCTGGCAGGCAAAAGAAAATCAGGTGCGTAATAGGATCGAGAGTATCTGGAATGAATCAATTAGAACACATTCAACCAGAACGCCGGATATAGGCGAAGTTTTCCTTAAACACTATAAGGGAATTTATCAATCAGACTATAATGCACCTCCGGAATCTATTCATGGTTTCTTGTCTGACTTGCCACTTCCTACTTTAAATATGAACTTTCAAAAGGAATTATTAGCAGATTTTACGAAGGCAGAACTTGATTCAGTTATAAGCTCTTTGCCTATTTGTAAGGCAACAGGGGAAGATGGTTTTCCAGCGGAATTTAAAATTTTTTTTGCCTCAACTCTTAATATTGAATTCCTAAATCTTGCGAACCATCTATTACAAGGGGGCGAACCTCCGTTATCCTTTCGCACAGAAGTTGTGATCAGCATTTTAAAGAAGGACAAAGACAGTGAGAACGTAAACTCCTATAGGCCTATAAGCCTCTTAAATGCTGATTACAAAATTTTTACGAAACTCCTTACTAATAGGCTAAATAGAATGGTAGGTTCACTTATCGAGAGGGATCAGTGTGGTTTTGTAGCTGGGAGACAGCTACATACCAACACAAATTTTTTATTAGAAGCACTGGATTTTTTTTAACATAAATAAGACTAAGGCACAGGTTTGGTTTTTAGACGCCGAAAAAGCGTTCGACCTAGTGTCCTGGGATTGTCTGTTCCTGATTTTAGAAAAATTCGGCTTCCCAAAGGAGTTTATATACTTGATAAGGCAGCTCTATACGAACTCTCAGGCACAAATTTTAATTAATTCGGTGAACATAGGCACATGTCAAATAAACAGAGGTAAGGGTGTCCTCTTTCTCCGATTTTATTTGCACTATTTATTGAGCCACTTGCAATAGCAATTAGACAAAAAAAGGCGTATACGGCTCCGCTTCAAGGTATGACAAATATAAAACTCTATGCCGACGACATTGTCCTTTTTTTAGACTCAGAAACAGACACTCAGGTAGAAATTATGAAGATTTTTTCAGATTTCCAAGCAATAGAAGGCTACAAAATAAATAAGACGAAAACAGAGATCATATTGTGTAACTGCTCTGTTGACTCTCTATTGCTGGAATTCAGACATGTATATAATACTCGCCCAAAGAGATATTTAGGGATTTTTGTTACAGAGAAAATAGAAGATCTATTCCATTTAAACTATACTCCGTTGCTGAAAAAAGTGAAACACTTGTTAGCACGATGGAACCAGCTCCCTCTATCTATACTGGGTCGAGTAGCACTAATTCGCATGTCTATTCTTCCACTTTTTAATTTTCTCTTTAGTGCTGTTCCGTGCGTATTACAAGCAGCTTTTTTTAAAGAGATAGATAGCATGTTCTCTTCCTTTTTATGGGCTAATAAGATACCGAGATTGGCACTCAGCACTTTAAGCTACCCTGTTGCAGAAGGAGGGTTGTCCCTTCCAAATATTAGGAATTATTATCATGCGACTTTTGCACATCACAGTTTTAGATTTTTTCTATTGGACCCTCAGGAGGCAGACAATTTTTTAATGAAAAAGATCTTAAAGGAATACAATATTATTGACCCTACGAGAATAACTAAGTACCCAAAAAAAGTACGTTATAAGACTCTTCAATGGATACTCAAGCAAAAATCTCAATTTTTAATATTCTATAATATCCCGAGACTTAACAGCTCAACTAGACTCTCCCACTTTTACACAGGGGAAAGATGTCTTTTAGAGACTAGTATTTCAAAGATGTGGGAAGAAAATGGGTACCTGCAGATTCGAGATTTTATTATAGGCAATTGCTGGAAGTCATGGCCAGAGATTGAAATGGGGCTTTTACACTCTAAAACAACCTTGCAGTGGTCATTTATCAGAATAAAACCCTTGTTACAAAAATTTGACATTAATAATGCATCTGTTAGAGTAAGTTTGAGTGAAGCCTTTGACTCCCCGATACATTGGAAAATTAGTGCCTAGGTTAAAATTCTTGAGGAAAATAAGCCTCTCTTGACATATGAAAAAATTCGGGATAGATGGTGGAGAAGGGAAGGGATGCAGGTCTCAAAATTAACTTGGGATAGAATAAATAAACTTAATGCATCAACACTCAGAGGCGCAAATTTCAAGCGCATGCAATTCTATTCAAAATGGTTGATCTATAGAACCCCTTCATTTCTTCATAAGATATACCCACAAATTGAGGACAGGTGTTTCCGATGCGCAAAAGAGGGTGGTGGCACCTGGTTACACATTGTTTGGGAATGTCCAAAGATCAGTCGTTTGTGGGAAGGAATCGAAACTTATCTTAGATCTATCCTAGACTCTTCTATTTCTATAGATGTAGATATCGCAGTTCTGGGTTGCTCTCCTAATATTACTGCACAAGAAGAATGCCTGTACATTGCAGCATTGGTAGCAAGATCTTTAATTTTACAATGCTGGCGATCAGATAAGGTACCTTCGTTTCACGCATGGAGAGCGAAGCTAAGTAAAATCAAAGAACTGGAGAAAAAATATGCAATAAGATCAGGCTCTATAAAAAAGTATGAAAAACGCTGGAGTCTATTGGGGACATAGGCTATAGACAAGGTCAGTCTTAGAACATTGGGTTATGTTTATCTTCTAAGATCTATCCTCTATGCTCCTCCTTATCCAACTGTGGTTAGTAATTGCTTTGCGTGATTGTTTTACCCTTTTTTTAGTTTTATGCCGAAATATTTAGCACTTTGCACTTTTTAGATAGTATTTACCTTTTTTAACAGGGTGATGTGAGAGTGAGAGAAGATATGTTCATCTCAAATGGCTAGCACTCCGCACTTTAGAAGGCATTTAACTTTGTATGAAATAATGTGTTTTTACGTATTCTGATCCTTTTGTAATATGCATTTCACTTGACAGTGATGTAGTTTTGTAATTTGCACAAACTCTCAATAAAAAAACCCAAAAAAAACATTTTAATCCTACCATGAAGATGTACCAAACCTTTTGGAATGAAGCACACCAAAGGGCTTGTTCAAAACAGACCTATACTTACGGAGAGTCTTTATTTATACAAATAGTATCGGAAAACTGAAAGATGGCAAAGCTTGACTCTATTTTCTAGCACAGGTACCCCAAAAATGATTTGGAAAATGGTTTAAACCAATCACATAAAACGTAGGTAATACTTAAAAGTTTGCAGTAATCATCTAGGAATGGCGCCTAGTAAATGGTTTATTCATTGGTTTCTTAGTTTGAGTAAAAATGCTTTTTTTGAGGTAAAACATGGTTCTAGAGCACAGACGTGCAAATGCAAAGCAAGGAACTACTCTTACAATGACTCCTCGGTTGTGCTGCCCAGAAGTATTGCTGAATTTTTCTTAAATGCTGAAGATTTGTGTCCCTTGATCTATCCGCTATAGGGAATCCTCTTCAGTTGCCTGTGCCCTTTTAGAGTCAATGTTTTGTTTTGTTATGTTATTTTAAATCTATGTTTTTTTTTTATACCACACATCCACCAATTGTTTACTTCATTGCAGATGCATATATCTTTGATTGTGTTTTTGCCCAGAGAGGACGGCTTTGGTTCTGGTAAGAGTGCTGTTGTGTTGCATGTTGCGCTACCCCTGAGGGAGTGAGAGACTGTTAGACTTGGCATCTTTTGGCGTGTTTCCCCTGACTTTTTGCTTTCTGACCTCCCGGTTTTGACTCTGTTTTTGCTGGTGTGATGATTCTGCGCACTTTCCTCACTGCGGTCCAGTGGGAAAGTGCAAGTGCTCCTGTATAAAATGTGTTATGGATTGGTGTTTCCATGATCGGCCTATTTGGTTTATGTGTCAGTCCCTTGTAAAGTGCACTGCGAGTGCCAGGGCCTATAGACCAAATGCTGTTGGTGGGCTGCAGCACTGGATTGTGCCACCCACGCAAACAGCCCGTAAAGTGTAACTCGGGCCTGCCATCGCAGAGCCCGTGCGCAGCCTGGGGCTGCCATGTCGACTTGGCAAGTGCACACACTTGCAAGTCCCTAAACCTTCCCTTTGCTACATGTTAGTCACCCCTAAGGTAGGCCCAAGGTACCCCTGTGGGCAGGGTGCGTTGTACGCGAAAGGTAGGACATGCCCGGGTGTGTGCGGCATGTCCTGATAGTGAATTACAGCCTAGTTCGTTTTTCACTATTGCAAGGCTACCTGTTCCCCTAGGCCAGAACGGGCAGTTTTGATTATTACAGCTTATAATCCTAACTGACCCCGGGAACATGGTAGAAATTCGAGTTTAGTATGCCTGGACTCAGAATGATAAAATGCAGCTTTTAGTAAGGTTGGTTTTAACATTCTGTGTTTGAAAATACCACTTTTAGAAAGTGGGTATTTTCTTGTCTAACCATCCAAGCCTGCCTCTGCGAGATTGTGTATTCCTTGTCTGGAGTGTGAGTGACAGGGGCTGGGGGATGCCAGGAGACAGGGTGAGTCAGCGCAGGGCTGAATAGCCAGATCGACCTGTAGATGGGTGGGAGGGGTCGCACCTGGGCCCTGAATAGGACAGTGCCTTCCCTCCACAATGCTGGCTCCACCTCCTGTGGTGCGTCTGATGTCCCTGGCCTACTCACTGAAAGAAGGGACGGAGACTTGTCAACAAAGTGCTCCAGAACTGGTTTGGACTAGGCGACGGCCTCTCTGCCTTCAGGGAACAAAGGAATTTGGGATATAAATATTGGGGCCCTGACCCCATGAATTTAGATCTCGCTGGAATCAAGGAACCTGCCAAGACGAAGAGCTGGAAGAGCTGCCAGGAGGAGTACTGCCCCTTTGCTGTGTTGTTGCTTTGTTGGGTTGGCCTGCAGCTGCTGCTTCTGTCTTGGGCAGTGAAAGGACCGAACTTTCTACGAACTTGTGCTGAGTATCTCCAAGGGCCAGGAACCGAGCTGGCCTCCTGTTAAGAAGTCTCAGGGACTACAAAGACTTCACAAGCCTCTGGGTACCGTTTCTGGAACGCTGTTTCAGTCGCCACAAAGGAAGGGAACTGCAACCGACTCCGTCAACCGAATCCATCCCTGGCCGGTGACCTGTTTGCACCGCAGACCGCATCGCCCCGCTTCGCATCGCAACCCTGGTCTCACCGTGGGCGACGTCCGACGCCGCCAACATCGAGCCGCTGCTTGCACCGTGACCTGTGGGCACCGCAGTTCGCATCGCATCACTTCACTGGGCCAGCCGGACCAGACCGACACTGTCGCTGCAACTGGCTCAAGAGTCGAGACCGCACCGCATTTGGGGCACCGCCGCACGTCTGCGACGCACCGCCCCGACTCGCACCGCTGTCCGACGCCAGCTCCCGCACTCCGGCTTGGTCGCCTGCACCGCAACCTGTCAGCACCGCATCGAGCATCGTCTCACCCTGCATCGCACGCCTTGGACTCACCGACTCCGTCTGCACGACGCTCATCGAGCCGCTGCCTGCACCGCATCGAGGGACACCGCACCTTGCATCGCTCCGTCTTGCACCGCAACCGCGACGAACGCCAACCGGCTCGTACACTCCGTACCAGCCACAACGAGAAAGGTACTGTAACCGAGTCTGTTCATGACTCTGCTGGCCCGTATCGACGCGGTCGGCTGGAACTGTTAGACTCTGTGGTTTTCAGCATCACGGTAGGCTCGGACGGAGCTACCGACTCGTACGAACTTTGCTTTTGTGCTATTCCTGCAAAGAAGAAGTTAACGTATCAAGTATTCATTCTTAAAGTATCGTATTGTGGATTTTTGTCGTAATTGGTCTTGTCTTGAGTATATAAAATATTGGTTATTTTTCTAAACTGGTGTGGTGTCCGTTTGTAGTGCTTACACTGTATTACTGTTGGTTATGTGCAAATGCTTTACACACTGCCTCTGAATTAAGCCTGACTGCTCGTGCCAAGCTACCACGAGGGTGAGCAGGGGTTACTTCACGAGTGTAACAACCCTTACCCTGACTAGGAAGAAGGGTCCCTACTTGGACAAAGGTGCAAGCCCTTGCCAACTAGAGATCCCATTTCTAACATTGGTTGTCAGCGGTGAGGATAGGACTTGTGTTTGCACTTGACTTACAGTGATTGGTGTGCACTACTACCATATCGCAGACCATTACGTACCACATACTGGTTCTTTTTCTTTTGGCCTATTTTTGATCTTGCCAGTTTTCAACTCACGACTTTTGTCATGCCTGAATCAATTGCATCATCCGTTGCATCTCTGGAAGTTATCTTTGAGGAGGACAGGTTGGAATCCTACGCTGTAAAGGAGTTACGAGCGATTTGTAAAAACCTGAAAGTCCAAATTAAAGGCCTCACAAGGAAGGAGGAGCTACAGAAGGCGCTGAGGGCCTGGTAGCAGCCAGACATGCCAATGGGCAGCCTGGTGATCTCAGTGAGGAGGCGGAGGAGCCTATTTCCAGGGTGGATGTGCTTTTGGGTGGGGGGAACCCGCCAGGTCAGGCAGCAGCAGTCTGTCCCCAGAGGAGCTGGAGGACAGGCGGGAGGCAAGGCAGTTTGAGCTGCAGAACCTCAGGCTGGAGAGTGAGCGGGAGGAGAAGAGATTGGCCATAGAGGAGAGGAAGATGCTCTTAGAGCATGAGAGAGAACTAAAGGAGCTAGAACTTAGGAGTAAGTCAGGCTCAGATGGTGGCAGCAATTCGTCCAGAAAGGCAGACAGGATTGTGCACATTCCCAAGAACGTAGGCAAGGAGTTCAAGAAGGGGGATGACATACAAAGGTGGTTCCAGGGTTATGAGGCAGCCATACACATGAATGGGGTCCCTGAGGAGAATTGGGGAGCAGGATTGTGGCCACTTTTCCCGGAAGAAGCAAGGGATGCTCTGATAGCTTTGGGTAAGGGGTATCACCTCACCTATGCTGATATGAAGGATGCCCTTCTCACGAAGTATGGTCTTACTCCTGAAAAGTACAGGGATCAGTTCAGGTCCAGTAAGAAGTCTGATGTCAACACTTGGTTGGAATGTGTGGATGTGTTCTGCAGGTCTCTGGATGGTTGGGTGAAGGGCAGTAGTGTAACAGATTTTCAGGGGCTCTACAACTTGATTGCATGGGAGCACTTGTCTAGTCTATGTTTTGCAGATCTGCGCCAGCACCTAGTTGATAGTAAGCTAACTGACCCCAGGAAGCTTGCTATGGAAGCGGACCGCTGGGTGAGTACCAGGGTCCACAAGAAAGCGTTTGGGGGAGACTCAGCCAAAGGTGTGCAGGGTCCCCAGCAGAAAAGTGGGGGGGACAAGGGTAAAGCACAGGAGTTCTCTAAAGGGCCCCAAACTAGTACCCAGGGTAAAGGTTCCCAGCCCCCCGCTGATAAGAAGAAAGGGGTCTCTACAGGGAAGCCTGTTGAGACCGGCCCCCGCAAGTGTTATGCATGTGACCAGGTAGGTCACTTTAAGGGGGACCCCAAGTGCCCGAAGGGGACACAGCCACCCACCGGTGGACAGTCCAAAGTGTTGGCTAGTGTAGCGCTTGGGGAGGAGGGGTGCCCACAGGAGGGTGGGGATCCCGCAGAAATGACCCTTGTCTCACTCGGGGACAGTGAGATGGTCCCAGGAAACCAGGTGCCCCCTAACACAAAGAAATATAGCACCTGGGTGACCATTAACGGGAACAGGGTAGAGGCTCTCAGAGATACTGGAGCCAGTGTGACCTCAGTCCGGTGTCACCTGGTGTCTGAGAAGCAAGTAGTCCCAGGAGCATTCCACCAAGTAGTTGCTGTCGACAACTCTGAGCGCCAGTGTATGGTGGCGCAGGTTCCCTTTGAATGGGGGTCTCAGGTCCCTTGAGGGTGGTTGTGAGCCCTACCATGCCTGTCGATTGTCTGCTAGGAAACGACCTGGAGCAGTCCTCATGGAAGGAGGTTGAGCTCAGGTCTCACTTGGAGATGCTTGGGTTGCCAGAGTGGGCATGCGTGTCTACTCGGTCAATGGCAGCCAGAAAGGGTGATCAAGAGGACTTGGAGCCTGAAACAGTGGCCCAAGTCCCTGCCAAGAGAAAGGGCAGGGGCGCGGGAAACCGGCCCCCGAAGTTCCCACGGACCGGGAGGAGGCGGACCTCGAGGGGGACGCCCGGTGCCTACAGGGGAGCAGGTAGCCGAACTGGGAGACATCTCTGAGCTGACCCATTGGCAGCAAGAAGGGGGTCCCACCAGGGAGGAGTTCTGCAGGGAGCAGAACGAGTGCCCTACTCTGGAGGGTCTGCGGCGGCAGGCTGCAGACCAGGCAGCTGGTAATCAGTCCGGGTCACATCTGATCTACTGGGAGAGCGGTCTCCTATACAGTGAGCCTAAGGTTGCTGAGCCTGTGTCAGCCCGTGTGCTGGTGGTACCCCAGCGCTTCAGGACCTTCCTACTGGGTCTGGCTCATGACGTGCCTTTGGCAGGACATTTGGGGCAGGACAAGACCTTTGACAGGCTTGTCACCCACTTCTTTGGCCCCAAATGCGAAGGCAGTCAGATGCACACTGTAGGTCTTGCCAAACTTGCCAGGCAAGTGGTAAGAGTGGGAGGAAGGTCAAAGCTCCTCTCCAACCTTTTCCGGTTGTTGGAACACCCATTGAAAGGGTAGGGATGGATATTGTGGGGCCGCTGGATCCCAAGACAGCCATGGGCAACAGGTACATCCTGGTCTTGGTGGACCATGCCACCCGGTACCCGGAGGCAATCCTCTCAGGACAACGACGGCGCCCGTGGTGGGCCGGGCGTTAATGGGGATCTTTTCCCGTGTGGGATTCCCCAGAGAGGTGGTTTCTGATAGGGGGACCAATTTCATATCGAAGTATATGACATCCCTGTGGAAGGAGTGTGGGGTAACCTACAAGTTCACCACTCCTTACCACCCACAAGGAAACGGTCTGGTGGAGAGATTCAACCAGACCTTGAAAGGCATGATCAAGGGTCTAACAGAACCCATGAGGCGTAAGTGGGACGTCCTCTTGCCATGCCTACTCTTGCATACAGGGAGGTGCCTCAGAAGTCTCTTGGGTACAGCCCCTTTGAGCTCCTGTATGGCCACCCTGTCAGAGGACCTCTGAGTTTGGTGAAGGAAGGCTGGGAGGCGGCTCCCAGGAAAACTCCCCAGGATGTATTTAGCTACATGCTGGCCTTTAGAAACCAAACTGCCCGCTTCAGGAAACTCGCTCAGGCGAACCTAGAAGCAAGCCAGGAAGAAATGAAGAGATGGTATGACCAGAACGCCACTCTGGTCGAATTTCAACCTGGGCAGAAAGTGTGGGTAATGGCCCCAGTGGCACCTTGTGCCTTGCAGGACAAGTGGACTGGGCCATATGAGGTAAAGGAGCGCAAAAGTGACGTCACCTACCTGGTGGATTTGCAGGCTCCAAGGAACCCGTTGAGGGTCCTTCACGTGAACCGCCTCAAGCCCCACTTCGAGAGGTCCGAAGTGAGTATGCTCTTGGCGACAGATGATGGGGTGGAAGAGGAGAGCGAGCCTCTCCCTGACCTCCTGTCTACCAAGGAGCATGATGGGTCAGTAGAGGGTGTGATCCTCTCCCCTACTCTGACTCAGGAGCAGCAGGGGACTGTCGCCAGTTGTTGGGACAGTTCGCCCCACTGTTCTCTCTGACCCCCGGTGTTACTCACTGGTGTACCCATGACGTGGACACCGGTGACAGCCATCCTGTGAAGCACAAGATTTACAGGTTGACTGACCGGGTCAGAGCCAGCATCAAGGAGGAGGTCTCTAAGATGTTGGCGTTAGGGGTGATTGAGCCCTCCCACAGTCCTTGGGCCAGCCCAGTGGTCTTGGTCCCAAAGGCTGCGGCGCCCGGTGCCACTCCAGAACTCCGGTTTTGTGTGGACTACCGTGGGCTCAATGCCGTCACCAGGACTGACGCGCACCCCATCCCCAGAGCTGATGAGCTCATTGATCGGTTGGGAGCTGCCCGGTTCCTCAGCACGTTTGATTTAACGTCTGGGTACTGGCAGATTGCCTTAACCGATGGGGCCAAGGAGAGATCAGCATTCTCAACCCCAGAAGGTCATTACCAATTCCGGGTGATGCCCTTTGGGTTGAAGAATGCCCCTGCCACCTTTCAGAGGTTGGTCAATCAGGTGTTGGCTGGGCTGGAGGATTTCAGTGCCGCCTACCTGGATGACATTGCTGTGTTCAGTTCCCGCTGGGAAGAACATTTACAGCACCTTGAGAAAGTGTTGAGGGCTCTGCAAGGTGCAGGCCTCACGATCAAGGCCAGTAAGTGCCAGATCGGGCAGGGTTCTGTGGTGTACTTGGGACACCAGGTAGGAAGCGGCCAGGTGGCGCCCCTACAACCCAAGATTGACACCATTCTGGCTTGGGAGCCCCCAAGACCCAGACAGAGGTGAGAGCCTTCTTAGGTCTCACCGGTTACTATAGGAGATTTGTTAAGGGCTATGGCACCATCGTTGCCCCCTTAACAGAGCTGACCTCTAAGAGGCAGCCCAGGAAAGTGATCTGGACTGAGTCCTGCCAGAAAGCTTTTGATGCCCTGAAGGCAGCCATGTGCACGGCGCCCGTGCTCAAGGCACCTGACTTCTCCAAGGAATTCCTCGTGCAGACTGACGCTTCAGAGCATGGTGTGGGAGCGGTGCTCTCACAACTGAACGAAGAGGGCCTGGATCAGCCTGTAGTCTTCCTTAGCAGGAGACTACTTCCCAGGGAACAGAGGTGGAGTGCCATAGAAAGGGAAGCTTTTGCTGTGGTCTGGGCGCTGAAGAAGTTGAGACCATACCTGTTTGGGACTCACTTCCGGGTTCAGACAGACCACAGGCCCCTCAGATGGTTGATGCAAATGAGGGGCGAGAATCCAAAACTGCTGAGGTGGTCCATCTCCCTACAGGGAATGGACTTTACGGTGGAGCACCGTCCTGGTACAGAACACGCCAACGCAGATGGTCTGTCCAGGTTCTTCCGCCTTAGTGAAGAGAACTCCAATGGGGTTGGGTAGTTCTCCCTACTTTCAGCTGGAGGGGACATGTGTTAGACTTGGCATCTTTTGGCGTGTTTCCCCTGACTTTTTGCTTTCTGACCTCCCGGTTTTGACTCTGTTTTTGCTGGTGTGATGATTCTGCGCACTTTCCTCACTGCGGTCCAGTGGGAAAGTGCAAGTGCTCCTGTATAAAATGTGTTATGGATTGGTGTTTCCATGATTGGCCTATTTGGTTTATGTGTCAGTCCCTTGTAAAGTGCACTGCGAGTGCCAGGGCCTATAGACCAAATGCTGTTGGTGGGCTGCAGCACTGGATTGTGCCACCCACGCAAACAGCCCGTAAGTGTAACTCGGGCCTGCCATCGCAGAGCCCGTGCGCAGCCTGGGGCTGCCATGTCGACTCTGGCAAGTGCACACACTTGCAAGTCCCTAAACCTTCCCTTTGCTACATGTTAGTCACCCCTAAGGTAGGCCCAAGGTACCCCTGTGGGCAGGGTGCGTTGTACGCGAAAGGTAGGACATGCCCGGGTGTGTGCGGCATGTCCTGATAGTGAATTACAGCCTAGTTCGTTTTTCACTATTGCAAGGCTACCTGTTCCCCTAGGCCAGAACGGGCAGTTTTGATTATTACAGCTTATAATCCTAACTGACCCCGGGAACATGGTAGAAATTCGAGTTTAGTATGCCTGGACTCAGAATGATAAAATGCAGCTTTTAGTAAGGTTGGTTTTAACATTCTGTGTTTGAAAATACCACTTTTAGAAAGTGGGTATTTTCTTGTCTAACCATCCAAGCCTGCCTCTGCGAGATTGTGTATTCCTTGTCTGGAGTGTGAGTGACAGGGGCTGGGGGATGCCAGGAGACAGGGTGAGTCAGCGCAGGGCTGAATAGCCAGATCGACCTGTAGATGGGTGGGAGGGGTCGCACCTGGGCCCTGAATAGGACAGTGCCTTCCCTCCACAATGCTGGCTCCACCTCCTGTGGTGCGTCTGATGTCCCTGGCCTACTCACTGAAAGAAGGGACGGAGACTTGTCAACAAAGTGCTCCAGAACTGGTTTGGACTAGGCGACGGCCTCTCTGCCTTCAGGGAACAAAGGAATTTGGGATATAAATATTGGGGCCCTGACCCCATGAATTTAGATCTCGCTGGAATCAAGGAACCTGCCAAGACGAAGAGCTGGAAGAGCTGCCAGGAGGAGTACTGCCCCTTTGCTGTGTTGTTGCTTTGTTGGGTTGGCCTGCAGCTGCTGCTTCTGTCTTGGGCAGTGAAAGGACTGGACCGAACTTTCTACGAACTTGTGCTGAGTATCTCCAAGGGCCAGGAACCGAACTGGCCTCCTGTTAAGAAGTCTCAGGGACTACAAAGACTTCACAAGCCTCTGGGTACCGCTTCTGGAACGCTGTTTCAGTCGCCACAGAGGAAGGGAACTGCAACCGACTCCGTCAACCGAATCCATCCCTGGCCGGTGACCTGTTTGCACCGCAGACCGCATCCCGCATCGCCCCGCTTCGCATCGCAACCCTGGTCTCACCGTGGGCGACGTCCGACGCCGCCAACATCGAGCCGCTGCTTGCACCGTGACCTGTGGGCACCGCAGTTCGCATCGCATCGCTTCACTGGGCCAGCCGGACCAGACCGACACTGTCGCTGCAACTGGCTCAAGAGTCGAGACCGCACCGCATTTGGGGCACCGCTCGCACGTCTGCGACGCACCGCCCCGACTCGCACCGCTGTCCGACGCCAGCTCCCGCACTCCGGCTTGGTCGCCTGCACCGCAACCTGTCAGCACCGCATCGAGCATCGTCTCACCCTGCATCGCACGCCTTGGACTCACCGACTCCGTCTGCACGACGCTCATCGAGCCGCTGCCTGCACCGCATCGAGGGACACCGCACCTTGCATCGCTCCGTCTTGCACCGCAACCGCGACGAACGCCAACCGGCTCGTACACTCCGTACCAGCCACAACGAGAAAGGTACTGTAACCGAGTCTGTTCATGACTCTGCTGGCCCGTATCGACGCGGTCGGCTGGAACTGTTAGACTCTGTGGTTTTCAGCATCACGGTAGGCTCGGACGGAGCTACCGACTCGTACGAACTTTGCTTTTGTGCTATTCCTGCAAAGAAGAAGTTAACGTATCAAGTATTCATTCTTAAAGTATCGTATTGTGGATTTTTGTCGTAATTGGTCTTGTCTTGAGTATATAAAATATTGGTTATTTTTCTA
Organism: Calotriton arnoldi; assembly: GCA_963921515.1. Taxonomy (NCBI): domain Eukaryota; kingdom Metazoa; phylum Chordata; class Amphibia; order Caudata; family Salamandridae; genus Calotriton; species Calotriton arnoldi. The sequence continues at coordinate 182,884 of CAWUFW010005116.1, forward strand.
AACTGGTGTGGTGTCCGTTTGTAGTGCTTACACTGTATTACTGTTGGTTATGTGCAAATGCTTTACACACTGCCTCTGAATTAAGCCTGACTGCTCGTGCTAAGCTACCACGAGGGTGAGCAGGGGTTACTTCACGAGTGTAACAACCCTTACCCTGACTAGGAAGAAGGGTCCCTACTTGGACAAAGGTGCAAGCCCTTGCCAACTAGAGATCCCATTTCTAACAGAGACCATTCCAACCTTCCTGCCCTGAGTGAAGGTGATGTGTTATTAGGGATGTCTGTGCTGGGTACATCACAGTGCGGGTTTGCTGGTCATTTGACACTCTGCCTAAACTATGTCAGCTGTGTCATTACCTCCATCTGTCTAGGCGGAGGATCTAAAGATTATTGCACTGTTTTAAGTTACACAAAACCTCACTGTGTTGCCAGCTATGCATATCCCTACTCATTCACCTCAAAATATACCATTTATATATTTATCACTGCATTGTTATACAACTTTATCCCTAGGACACCTGCTCGTTCTTCAATTTGTTTTGCTATTTTAGCACCATTCAATTTGCATGAAAGTTTACGAGATTTCAACTTCTAACAAAATTCTTCTTCCTTACAAAATACTCTTATATCCCCCTTCAAAATACATACTAGTGCAGTCAAAATGGTCCATTGACGTAGACTCGAAGCTCACATCTGCATATCTCTAAACCCTTTCTAGCAGCTTAGCTAATGAGAATCTCAGTTTTAGGCAGAGGCTTTGGATTTATTTTTTAACAAAGTATAACATTATTCTACATGTCACTCGTACATCTGAATCCATTGGTTTAAAAAACAGTGGATGGACATTGTCTCAAGTGTATTCCATATTTAACAAAGTAAGTTTCTATTCACAAGGTAAGTTTGTATATGTAGATATGCTCATGTGTAGATCTACTTCTGTATCTAAGTGCTATTTACCAATTCCGAGTTGAGCTTCATGCGTTGGCTTAGAGTTTTCTATGACTGAATTTAGGAATGTAAAGTTTCTATTAGTAACTTTCCATTGGTTTGTAATAATCTCCACTACCTGGGAGGTAGAGGGGTGTGAAAGGTGCACAAACTTGTCTAATAGGAAATATAATGTTATTAAAAAATAAATAAAATGAATTTAATATAAAAGAAGAATACAAAATATTTTAATTGAATAATATTAGCATAGGGCTTCTTAAAGAAAAGTATATAGCACAACATCTTCAAAAACTATTACTTTTTATAATTTGTAGGCTAATTTAAATCTACAAATTATTTTTTAAATATTCTTTTTGAACAATATTTTAGAACATAATCACCCATCCTCACTTACATTTTTATCTTTAGTTAAAATGTAAACCAAAATTGCTGTACGGTATTGCTTTAATTAAAATGAATAAAAGTAAGACACAGATGTAATTTAGTTTAGTTTAATGTTAAGTGTATTATTAAATTAAAAAATAACATTTAGTATTATATTTAAGCTGTTTAACTTACAAATGCATAGATAGTACATTTTGTATTCATTTATTTTATTTTACAGTATTTACCGTAGGGTGTTAGTGTTATAGCCTGCCTCTATTGTTTTCTTGGGTACGTGCTGCAGTAACATTGGTTGGCCATGTGTCATTCTTGATTTACTCCAAGGATGGGATGGAGTACATTTAAGCGTGTTTTGCCACTACTAGGAATGTAGTAGAAGTGTATTTTACTAATCACAATCATATTACTCTTTTGTGGATGTGTTTTTGCATTAGCATATCCCTCCTTAAAACCCCTCTTAAATTTCCCTAAACCCCTACTGTTTTAGTAATTATTCCCCATTTTGCCACAACTCTCTCTTGTCCTTCCCACATTTACTACTAAAACATATACCTAGGTTGGGGAAGCCCTCACCACCAGGGCAGATATTTCTGCACAGAAATATAGGAGAGGCAGAGATGGAGAGCTCTGGCTGTAGGTTTGTGAACTGCATTTTGTAGTACATGAGTTAGTACTATTATAGTAGTACTTAACGTATTGTTAGATCCCTTTTATGACTTGGGCCCATGGTGTTAATTTTGCATATGGGATATGTCATGCTTCACTCATCTCCCAGCAGTGACACTATGCACAGTTTGCTGGAGGAGTAGTGCAATGAGATGAATGTCCTGCCTTGAGAATAGTGTTGAATGGCAGCTCACAAGTTCGAACTCTGATAAAGCCCATTCAGCTTTCCGCCCTTCCAAAGGTTGGAAAATTGAGTATCATAAATTGGGAAATATGTTCTAATGTGCATGAAGTGTTGTATGAGAGACAAATTATTATTATACACAGAATGTTAAGAGCCTGCTCCATCCAACATCAAGACAGGTAAAAAGGGGAGTCTGGCGGTTGATCGATTACATGACTCTCCAGGATGGGTGTCACCTGCTAAAGGAGGGCAAGTGGAGAGGTATGCATCACTCCCGTCCACAATATAAAATAAATTTAATGCATGTTTTGTTTCTGTCAATATACTATTTAACACCATGCCTTTATTTCAGTAGATAAATGTTTAATGTAAAATGTGAGCTGAGCAATGTTATTTTTCCCCAGTATCGTCCCATTCTTTACTTAAGGGTTGTTTGAAACTTTCTATCAAAAAATGTAATGGTACTTTTCACACCCCAGAGGCACTCATTACACTGGGATCACTTTCACAATATCGAGGTAAACACTATAATTTGACACAAATGTTGTGTCAAAAATATTGTTCACCAAAATATCGTGTCCCTATTCTTATAATGGTAAGTACAAAAATATTGGGAATAAAATATCGTTTAATATCATCCAATAACATACAATAATATTGTTTTTTTAATATATATAGTGTAAAGTAGTAAATCTTGAATATTTTAGAATAAATATATTCTTCAATTTTTTAAATTTACAAATGTACTGCTATGAAAAGCATATATATAAATATATATACACAAGCACATATATATTTAGTTAAAGCTTTAAAAATATTTATAATTCAATAACAAAATATTAAATAAATTACCAAATAAATAAAATATAAAAAAGTTAAAAAACACAAAAAAGACAATTACAAAAATATTATACATATTTTTTTTAAAACATGAAAAAATATAAAACAATAACAAAACATATTTGTAACCAATATTAGGAAAAGTACTAGTGTTTGGGAACAATAGATATACTATTTCACCTCCGGTTTATTCAACAGTAGGGAAAGTGTAAGACTTCGGAGGGGTTAAATTTACTATTCCCACTCCAAACAGCGCAACAGTAGAAAAAGTGTTAGACTTCAGAGGCGTTAGATTAACTATTCCCACTCCAAACAATGCAACAGTAGGGGAGGTGTTGGACTTCAGAGGGGTTAGATGAACTATTCCCACTCCAAACAATGCAACAGTAGGGAAAGTGTTGGACTTCGGAGAGGTCAAATGTATTATTTCCGCTCCAGTCTAAGCAACAGTAAGGAAAGCGTTAAACTTTGGAGAGGTTACATTTACTATTCCTACTCCACTCACTGGAAAGGTAGGAAAAGTGTTGGACTTCGGAGAGGTTAAATTTACTATTATCAGTCCAAACAGCGCAATAGTAGGGAAAGTGTTGAAATTCGGAGGGGTTAAACTTGCTATTCCCACTTCAGTATAAACAACATTAGGCAAAGTGTTAGACTTTGGAGGGGTTTTATTTACTATTCCTACTCCTCTTAGCTCAACAGTAGGGACTTCGGAGGGGTTACATTTATTATTCCCACTCCAAATAGTGCAACAGTAGGGAACATGTTGGACTTAGGATGGATATATTTACTATTCCCACTCCAAGCAACACAACAGTATGGAATTTGCTATTCCCACTCCAGTCTTAGCAACAGTAAGGTAAGTTTTCGATTTTGTAGGGGCTACAATTACTATTCCCACTCCAGTCAGCATAACATTAGTGAGGTGTTGGACTTCGGAAGGGTTACATTTACTATTCCTACTCCAATCCGCACAACAGTAGGGAAAGTGTTGGACATCGGAGGGGTTACATTAACTATTCCCACTCCAAATAGCGCAATAGTAGGGATAATATTGGACTTCGTAGGGGTTAAATTTACTGTTTCCCCTCCAGTCTAAGCAACAGTAGGGAAAGTACTTCACTTTAAACGCATTACATTTTTGAACAACCCTATTAATTTAGAAAAAATATTAACCTCTTTATATAAACATTATTAATTAGCAGTAAATATATATATATACATAATTATAAAAAAAATAAAAAATTACATAATTAATAAGGAATTAAATAATTAATTATCACTAAAAAGGGTTCTCTTATTATTACATAACATCCCACCCTATACCCCTACAAACCTAGCAGCCCACATCTAAAATAAAACTAAAACAAATAAGTATAGCCCAATTTACATAACTGATAATAAATTAAATTAATTAACAATTCATTATTAATTGTTAATTATTACTTAATGAACTCCCCACAATATACCCTAGCAAACCCAGCAATCCACACCTAAAATATAGCTAAAATATATATGCATTACACAATTTATACTTAATAATCAAATAAATAACAATTAATAATGGTTAATTAATCATTACTTAACTCTCCACCCAACCCTTAGAAACCTAGCAACCCGCACCTAAAATATAAATATTACACTATTTACATAATTAATAATCAATTAAATCATGAATTCTGAATAAATAATTAACAGTTCATTCACAACTAAAGAAAAAATTCAACATCACTTAAAATTACAAACTATATTAAACAAAATTAATAACAAACAATAGTTAAACAGAAAATTAATTTATGAACTAAAACACATTAAAATAATTTAAACAATATTTTTACAACTATACTATTGAAAATGGTATTAAAAACAATGATGTTCTTAAAAACGATATAACTTACCTAAAAAAAGATATTCTTCGCAATTATATTCTTGCATCACAATATTGTTGCATCACAATATTTTATTTCCAATATTTTGTCTGCCGATATTTACAACTCGATATTTTATCCCAACACCTTACATTCAATGCACTGTGCACTTTCGAAGCTGCCTCTATGCCAACCATCCTCCTGCGGTGCACTTGCCCAATTTTACACAATGATAAGAGATGGGGAACTATGTGTCTGTGGAGAAGGTCGATATGGGGTATTCCACCATAAATATCTTTTTGCAAGTATAATCAGTACATGGGGTATATATCAGTGAGGTTCTCTTTGTCGATTTCAATAAACTTTTCAAGTGAGATTAAACATTTATTTCAAGCCAAACCTCTAATTATGGTAAGGGATCTCACAAAATAAAATATATTGGACTGTTCGAAAATGAAATGTTACACATTTTGAGAAGCAGAGAATCTCTGTTGCCTTTTTTGACCACTACTTTTATGCCGAACTGTCATGAACAGCTGTAAAGAGGAAATAGCTAACCTGATAATAGTGAAGTGAATAGATACTTTTGATAGACAACTCATACATGTTAAGAAGTTTCACCTGCACTGAAAAGCACCTCACATCCAAAGTGTACAAAGAAAACAACTCTAGTTCGGAGTTTGGCAACAACTGAGAGATGCATTACATACATCTGTGAAAAGCACCTTGTCACACTGTTTTGCAACTTTGCAAACCTTCAAAACGAATCAAGTCTAATGACAAACACAAGTTTCTATTTATTTCTATACTTTTAGAACATGTAAACGCCGTTATATTTTGTAATACTGAGTTTCTTAATTGATGTAGGACGCCAGACCTATTCAGAAAACACTTAGTAAACCTGGATCTAGTGTAATCCGAGGCTTACAGCAGAGAAACATTGATGTAACCCATTTGTGACCCTTGATATTTGAGACTGCAGATCAAATGTTTTCGCTTGCAAACTGGTGCAGCGCCTCCACTTTGTAGTGCTGTATTGAAGTCCAATATTAGCACAACCTCTTAAACCTGAAGGAACTCAAAGAATTAACTTGCAGCCCTGCCTCCCCCTCAAAGGCAGCAGTCTTCGTCTACTTCTCAATTATAAGGGAATTGAGAGGAAGAGAACAGAGGAGACGTATGTATTACTTGGAGACTCTGTTCAAGTACTTTGAAAAGCCTTACATTAAAAGGTTCGACATAGGAGTCAATATGGCTTACCTACCCTTCAAAAACTGTTTGAGCAGATCGGCGCATCTCTGTAGGCCTCTAGTGTTGTCCAGACAAAATTCAATAAGGGTGTAATAGAGGTCAAACTCGGTTCTGTAATGAAAAACAATGCCCCCCCCCGCAGAATGTGAAGAGCAGGGCCAGGCTGGGAACAGAAACCGGCCCTGGCAAACTGCTCAACCGCCCCCCCACCCCCCCCGGGGTGAAGGGGAGTGCAGCCGAGCAGTTTGCGGGGGCCGGTTTCGGACGATTTTGTTACAGGGGGCCGATATTGCCGACCCCCGGTAACAAAAACGGCCCCCAAGGGCCCAAAACCGGCCCCCACCCTAGCGGCGCACCGGGGAAACGCACAGTGCCCGCTACGGCCAGTCCGGCCCTGGTGAAGAGGGGCCCAGAGACTCCCATCTCTCACAGATATTCATTGTCCTTGGGCTGAATGTGGGGGCCCCTGAGGGGTTGGGCGCATTCCAAACAGGAGCTGCGTTACCCCTTGATTGAAATAACTCAGTCATGAGCAGTTCTGAGTGCCAAGGACTGGGTATTGAGAGATTTATGATTTTGACTCACAGTACGACTTTGTTGCACTGAGATAAAGCAATAGTAAATATATCTCTATGCCATGTTCATTCCCTCTTGATAGGGTCATGGGAATGATTTCTGTCCTCAAGAACCACCTTCGTTTAACAAAGACCTATGCAAAGAAAACAAAATATTAAATGTATGATACTTTGACAATCTGACTGAATGTTAGGAATGAGAAGGAATAATTCATGCAGTTTCAAGAACTACACGCTTCCTCAAAAACGAACATCCAGGAAAAAACACTAAAACATGGATAGAGAATAGTAGAAAATATTATTTTTAAATGGGGTAAAATCGGTTTTGATCACTGGGTTCCACAATTTCAGTGTAGCTTTAGTCAAAAAAAGAACCTGCCATCTCAAGCCGATGCTACAGCCTGTCTTTTTTTTTTTGTGTTGAAATTTTTTATTGAATTATACAATAAAATACATAGTAAATAACAATTTCGTAAAACAGTAGATCAGTGACAAATAGAGAATAAATATTGTGATGAGAAATAGAAGCGGATAAATATAATAAATAAGATAAATAAGAAATCATTATTTATAAATAGTGAAACATGAATAAATAAATAGATACATTAGTAAATATATACATATTAATAGAAACAAGGAAAGAGATTAACAATGCATACTCTATAACCTGTTATAATAAATAACAATATATAAAATGTATGAATATATCTTATATTTAGGTAAAAATAATGGCTTAATAGAGATAACAAGATTGATTGATAAAATTAGGTTACACAAGATTAAAGGAAGGTGAAAAGATGATATGAAAAGTGAAAAGGAAAGAAAAGAAGAGAAGGAAGATGAAGCAAAGTAGAGCCAGAGTAATGGGGGGGAAGATAAAGGGTAAGAAAATGAAATGAAATAGTACAGAAGAATATGGAATAATGAATTAAGTAGTTGAATTATTTACATTAGAAGAGAGACTTGGGTCGGGGTCATCACTGATTTTGGTTTCCAAAAAGGGAGACCAAGTTTGAAGAAAAATGTCAACTTGGTCCTGGAGATTGTAGATTGTGCGCTCATGCTCTACAGCCTGTCTTAATAGTCATAGTCTCATGTGTTGGCATTCCTGAGCTGCCCTTCATTAATTTGCCTATTAGGGCCAGATAAGTTGAATTTGTGGCTTTATCGCAACTTACTATCGATGGATACCCACTCCAAAACAGAGACTCAAAAGGAATTGACATGCGTGCTCGCAGCCGCAATGGCTATACTTCAAATGGGGTAGGCATATTAATGAAATGCACCATCATAGGGGTATTTTTGAGGGTAAGGCTGATGGCTGTGCAGCAGTCTGTACTTGTTCTCTGTCCAAATGGAAGGCTCCACATGAAGCATCTTTCACTAGATGATATTTAAACAAACCATTAGTTGAAAGGGTTGGACCCTAAGCTGGCTCTGCGTAAATTGTTAGCAATATGTCTGTTTGACAGCTGTGTTGCCAAACCCCAGACCCAAGAACAAAGCTCATTCTGATTCATATTTCCCTAATCTTAAAGCATGTGTGCTAAGTTGTTCAACGGCCTTTTAGATATGTGTTCCTCCCTTTACATTTCCCTTTAAATAATGTGTTGTAGGTTGATTCTTTGTGCTTTTGGAGAGTAAAAAACCGATCTGGATTTTCAATTCAATTGAAGATTGATTGATCAGTACAGTGCCTAACCATACAAATGAACTAAATTTGTTTTTGATTTTAAAATTATTTTATATTTCAATCTTTAATATCATTGTAAGAAAGACTGATAGGAAAGAGGTATTTACTCTATTACTGGAAGGTTGTATTGGGGATAACTACTGTTTGCTTATGGTAAAAAGATACTGCCATATTTTCCAGAGGCAACTTCAATTGTCTATTAAAAAGCATTGGTACTGATGACAGACTTTAAGGGTCATGACATTGAAGGAGCAGGTAAAAAATGCCTTACCCTCAAGTTCAAATTTACATTATTTCCAACTGTTAAACTGTGAGAAACTAAAAAATTTGACAAATTACACAATACTTTTGACACGATGTAACATAACTTTTTATGATCAATTTAATCCCATTGTAAGTCAGAAAAAAATTGAGCATAAGGAGGGAGTGTTTTAGTCTCACTATTTTTCTATTGGCTGTTTTGGTGTGTTCTTCCACCTCCATTGGAATGCATAAGGAGCTGTTTTCCAGATTAAACGTGTCATCAGGCAGCTCGGTAACACTGGGGAGTGAGGTGGGAAAAGGGCATTTGAAAAATGGATGATACCAAAAATAAAGCAACCTTTTTTTGTAGCATCCATTTTCAGATGTTTTTTCTGTGCTGTCTCCTCAGTGCTCCTGGGCAAACCAGCATTGGCAAAGCCAACAGGTTTGCCGTTTGTACTATTTACGCATTCTGAATATGCATGCCATGCAAATGGGAAACCTATTGGCTTGGTAGAATTAACTATGTGATTATTACATAGGCGAGTTGTAACAATTAATTACTGCATTCATAACCTTTTCTCGAATAAGGGGAATGCCAGGACATAGTGAAACCAATAATTGTTATGGGCGTGAATGCTTCGAAAATCGATGGAAATGAAGAACACCCTTTCATTTCCCACTATGGCCCTCAATCCAATATCCTTGATAATTCCAAATCCGCATGTAAATGGAGTTACAGGCAGAATCAGGATTACAAGTTGTGCGGGACACTGCACTTCTGAGATCCATTTCCCTTTACACCAGGAAATATTTTGTGAAATGTGCAAGTGAAAACATGTCTGGAAGGAGAAAAAACATGTCGGAATGAGCGTGCAAACACTGATTGCGACAGTGATTTTCCTGAGGAAAATTGAGAATAGGGAGATAATTAGGCACACACATTTACCATGCCCTGTGGTATCTGTAATGCCAAATGGGTGTTAACACTTAACAGTTGTAATGAGGTATGGAGTGGAGCTACAAAACACAGAATAAAAAGTGTGTTTCTGTTTCTAATGTAAACAAAATGGCTACTGTTTGGTGAAATACATTTTAAAGGTACAAAATACACAATGGTACAATTTGTTTATTGTGCTCGTCTAACTCGGCCTTGACAGTTCATTGCAAAACATGCTGTCCATTACCTTAAACTGGATTGATTACCCTTTCTATAGTTCTTACTATATATTTAAAACGGTTCTTAATTTCTTTACAAAATGTATTAATCACTAACACAGTCCAAAATTGTGTAGATCGTCATATAAAATGTCGATTTACTTCTCAAGATAAATCCCTCTGAAGAATTTGTTTGATGGAAAATCCTCAAAGACATGCTGATTATTCACTTTAGATTTTTTTAACATTTACAAAACAAATTCAAACAGCGTTCTACTTTCCCCCAGAAGTTTTTACTGACTCTTTATCTTCCAAATGTAACTTACTTTTATATAATGAAACCTTGCCATGTACAATACGTGCACATAAAAAGCCTGTACAGGCTGATTTACAGAAAAATATCAGAAGAAAAGTATATGTTTTGCACATGGGAGTGTAGCAGTTTGTCAGAGCTTCTAATGTGAGCTATGAATTTATGGTTTTATTTTAATTGGTTTATTTTCTGTTTTTATACTCAGTTAATTTTGCATAGCCTTTTATTGCCTAGCACCTTCACTGTTTTAATGTTAGTAAGTACTTTACAAATAATGCAACAAACAAATAAACATATCTAAAACTTCACCAATATTTAGCCCCTTTGCCAGAAAGATCAAAAGATTGCACATTGAAGTATATGGTATTTCTTTAGTGCAAACCTAATCAAAAGTCAGCAGAGCACTGTACAGTGCCAAAAGCAAGCATAAGTTCAACATATGATAGAAGTGCTAGCTGGGCTGTGGACAGTTAATGCATTACGGTGTAATGTTATTTAAAGAAGATGCATTGTAATGTTTTGCCCTGGGTTACCCCATTTGAAACTTTTGATTTCCAAAAGGTATTTAGTAATAGGAAAAATGCTGTGAAATCTGCCGGTTCACTGCTCTGAAATCCAGATATTCGAAGCAGCAGATTTTGGCCAGAAGTGCCCTGCGCGGAACCATAATGTACTTCTAGCATTTGTGCCTCGAAGCAGTATGAATTGTCTTTTTTGTTCTTTCAATGTTCTAATTTAGCTCAAAAGTATATGTTATTTGGCACCGGAGAGCTAGAAATAATTGACTTGTAACTTGACGCTGAAGTACCTTTTAAAATGGCTCCCATTATGCAACACATGGATCTTCTCCATGATGAAAGGCAGGTACTTTGTGAGAGCTGCCATGGATCAGTTATTTCCGATTAGTACACATAGCCACCTTGAAATAATGTTTTTTATTTAAGTCTTTATTAAAAGGATGTGATAATTTGGCTGAAAAGGACATTTCCATGTTGATGTACCCACCTGTCTACAAGGTTTACTTTTTTTTTAATGGGAACACATTATTTTAACTTAAAGACAACTGTCTCTGTCATCTTCAACAGATGTTTTTGGACACCTTGTGAGTCTCAAAGAATCAGGCCTTTTCTCTCATGAATCCGCAGTATCCCTGGCCAGCTCTCCATTGACCCATGAAGGACACAGCTTGTTAATGTGTTATGAGGCAGAGGCCAATATGATTTTCCCTTTCAGCACTGCACCTTAGCTTTTGGGCTGTTTGCTGGTGGCGGACTTTCTGCTGTGGCAATCCTTGGCTAAAAACAGGAAACATGCTATCCACTTCCAATAACTATTGTGAAAATGATTAATTAAGAAGGGTAACTTAAATTGCCTCATGATTTAAGGAAACAGGAAATCGAAGCCCAGGGAAACGTGATGCACTCGTTGCCAGCTAGCCAGCACAGCTGCAATACCTTGCCTGAGTAAAAAATAAATACATTCTTTTCAGAGCTCCATATTCCATTATATCTCTATTGCCGCTCTTTCACAACACCATGAACGACGATAACGTGAATATGTGACTTTTAATGCCTGAAAAAGATTTAATCTTCCATCTTCCACATGTTGTGAATGTGATCAAAAAAATCGAACAGCAAATTCTTGGAGGAGAATTTAAAAGGCTTCTGTCCCCCATAAAGGTGCACCAGTACTGGGGAGGGCAGGGACAACGCAACAGGTATGCTTGGGTGGCACAAATTGTTGCAAAGGCCCTCTGTGAACGTTTTTATAATGTAATACTGTTGACTTATAAAACTACCCGAATGAGAGATTTCTCTTAACTAGGAGGCTTCAGCAAAATAAACATCAGTGTGTGCTCAAAATTGCATGAGATTAGCCTAACATTAAGCGTCGGATTAGTCAAGGCAAAATATTATAATTAATTTGTGCATAAAAATAAGTAGCACTTTCAGATTCTTGTCAATTATGCATGATATTACCCTGAAATAGTCAACAGATTGTACCATTATCAGCATTAGAAAATCCACAAATAAGCACCAAGCTATGTAAGAAAAAGCATTAGCTTCTCATCCAAAAATTAGAATTTGCTCTCTCAAACATATTCAAATAGACTCCAGCACAATGCACCTCTGGTTCACCCGTGTCACAAATATATCTGCCCCTTTTTAGCATATTGTATTAAAAACTTTATAAATCACCCTTTGGACCCTTTTACTAAGGTACTGATAGTTATAACTATGCCAGTTTGTATTGGCACACTAATGTACTTCCTTGTGTAACTTGCATTGGGCATGTTGCGCAGTCACTATTCTTGCCACCTTTAATTCACAAGCAAAATTAAGTTGTCTACACTTTAAACATAAGCTGTGTTACATTCAACACTGTTGGTGGAACAGTTCTTGGAATGCACAGTTGCATTGTCCGCACATAGTCCTGGCTCGACACAAAAGGTGGTAATTATTTCTTAAGCATTATTGGGAGTGAGACATCCTTGACTCAAAGAAATCAAAGTTTAATATATATCAAATTGACACAATGAAGTAAAAGTTTAATGTATGCCAAGACTTTGACAGTAATTTAATGCAAACCAATCCTGAGTTCTGTATAATTGGAGCTCTGAGGCGACATATAGCTCACTAAGGGATAGTTTGCATTTAGTGGCATTGATCTGTCCCTTTCTGGCTATCGCCTGCTGTTCGGAAGGCTGCTCTCACTTTTCTGCTGTGAAATTTTACTGTCCTAAAACCGGAGATTTCGATTTGGAGGGAGGTTTTATGATTAAGCAACTAATTTGAAAATATATTTGGCGGTACGTTTTGTGTGCAGGTGTCTACACATCATACACATGATAGTCATAAAGGAGATACCGACTGCAGAAATAATTCTGCGATTTGTTGAGCCATCACCAACATTATATCACTAGAAAATAAGAAAAATTGTTTTGTGAACACGATATTGAATAATCAGCCTGTGCAGCTAAATTCACTGATTTTATTGTGTTCTATGCATTCACCCTTTGGTAAACATGTGTAGTCATAGCTTGTGCTATATCGTTGGTATTCTAAAAATAATATAAAGCTTGCCAGGATATTTCCTTAGGTACAGCAAGTTCCGCCGAAAAGTCTACACCCGATTCATTGACATTCTATATTTTATATCATGTGATAATTACTATGGCATGCAAGAGTCATTTTACAGTCCGACTTCAGGACAACACTTAACTTTGCTGGAAAAACATTTTTCAAAGGAAAACAGATTTACATTTCCAACCCAGTCACTAGATGACAGGCAAATGAACAGTTTATGAATGTGTAAGTTATGAGCGAAAAACAAATCTGTCCAAAACTCCTGAAGGAAAAAATTATTTACTTTTGTTTAAACCTTAAAAATTTTAAATAAAGAGAATAATGTTAAATTGACACAGAAGTATGATAAGTGAACTCTACATGAATTGACAGTGTGAGATATAATGAATCCGGCTACCCTTGAAGATTTGGAGGGATTGTGTGATTAATATGAATGATTTACAAAGGTGGGGTATTGACAGTAGTGTGTCTGTTGGAACTGGTTCAGTGTTCAAATGTACATTTTGGCCTGTTGTACCCAATGATGAACTTTCCAAAACTATGAAATGGTTTTAAATAAGTCTCATAACCTCACTAGGAACCAAATTCCTGTTTTAAAACCACTTAAGGATGGTTCAAATATAGGTTTCAGGCCCTAGTACGAAGGAGGAAATATTGTCATCTGGGGAATTGACCTGCATTTGGAAGAGGTGTACAAGCAGCTCAATTATGTTAAATGTTCTAAATGTTTGAGATCCAATCCGGCACGACAATAACTGAACAATCTTGAGGAACTGCATGTTAGTAGGCATGATATCCATATTTTGTCTAACAAGGACTTCCAGGATCTTAAAGTTAAAATCCCTGTGACCCCCTACTTTTATCTGCTTCTGAAGGTATACAAATCCTTCTTTAAGCCACTGGAAAGACCTATCATGGACAACATAGGATGCTTGACATTAACAACTGGCTTCGTATGTGAATAGATTTCTGATCTCATAGATTGAGAGTCTAGCACTATCTGTAAGAGATTCTGTAGCTGTCTGGAAGCATCTTAATGGCTTATCGTGGAGTAAGAAATATTACGTAGTCACAATACAATGCATGTCACATTTCTTTATACCTGTATAGAATATAGCCAAAGTCTTGAAGCAGTTACTTATTTTCTACAAGATAGGTCAGCTTTTTATTTTTCTCATAATCAAATGATTTTAGAAATGATGGAATTAATTTCCAAGAATAATGTCTTCATATTCTTCATTTAATTATTTTCTTTTTACAAAAATGTGCAGTAGGTGTCAGTTCATGGATTGATACCTTTATGATGAGATATTGGGAAGAACCTGTGGTATGGGGGTAGAAATATGAAAAGTGCCAAAACAATGTTGTATTGTGAGTCAGTTACATAGACGACATCCATGTCATCTGAGAAGTAGGATGTGATGATCTGAAGGAATTGGAATTGCATGAAAATTAACACAACGTAAAGTTCACTTACACATATAGCTCTGAAAGAGAAAAAGTGAGAGAGTCTGAGTGTAAGTGTAAAGGATAATGGATGTTTGTGTAGGCAACTGAAAAACATGATCACTGTAGTCAGTTTTTTAAGCAGAAACTTTATTTGGAACCAAATTGCAACCTGAGCTTGTCTTATTAGAAATTCCGCTAGGTAATTTGCATGCATGGTTACCTGGGGGCAAATTGAATGATTTTCCTGTCAATCTATGTATTGGGAGAATTGTAAATGTATTTGCTATTTATAGAAACAATAGTGCACTCTAAAACCATCCTCTGGATGGGTGAAACCAATGTACCATTGCCTAACTTCTTGGGGAGGAAAGATAATAATAATATTTCTGAAATTCTCTTTCTGTTATGTATGAAATTCCTTTTAAATACTTAGAGAACTATTATTCTTTAATGATTTAGGATTAGCATATGTATTAATAGATCTGGAAAGAAACAATGTATACACTGCAGAGCTAGTAAGCCTTCACTGGAAGCATATTTCTCCCACACTGTTCTTCCCAGAATAATTTTGAGTTTAGTTACCTAAGCGCCTTCCAAAAAGATGAATTTGTGAGTGAAATGATGGTCCTTACCACACTAATACACCTCAAATGGAAATGAGAAGGATAGAGGCAATGGGCCTTGACAAATAGCAGGTGCCTCGGTGAGCACTAGTGATTCTTTGAAGATCAGTAAAAACTCAAGCAGAAATAACTTGTAGCTGCAAACCCACTGATTGTTTCAACCCGTCAATATGCACATGGTGTACTACAGGTAGGAGCTTGTCCTTATGCTCTTTGTGGTCTCAGCTTTGTAGATAAAGACATCCAGTTGGTTTGTGTCTTTAACAGTCTTTCCTCTCAGTGTTTGCAATGTTGTTCGGTCTTCAGACATACTTTCAGGCATTCTCAAAAATACTTGATGTGGGTGGGACAGTGACGGGAGGCTCAGTTACCGTCAATGCATCACGCATCACCATACTGCCAATTGTCATTTTATTACTGTTTTCATGTTTTATCAATTTCAAATGGTGGCAGTGGCTTAGATCTTGTAGTAACTGACAAAGGACAACAGTGGCGCTCAGAAACATGGTACAGCCATTTCTGGCAACCTTAAACCTTCTGCTGCATTATAATAGGATCACTCATCCTCTTTAGAGTGGAAGTATTACAACAACCTCAGAGCATTTTCCATCATGGTGCTTGGCATTATCATTATTTCAAACTAAGAGATGGTCCCCACTCCCCATCCCATAATTTTCCCAGCAACTTATGTGTGCAGATCTTTTTAGCAGTCACATCGAACTGAACTTAGGACGACTTTCCCAGATGTAAAAGAGCAGAAATGTAACTCCCTCAAGGAACAGTGCTATCCCTCTACCCTGTCACATTCCTTGCCTGTGGCCCCTTCAGCCCTAGATGCATGACTGGCCATCAGAATGGTTTCACAAACAATTTATAAAGCCCTCCAAAGTTTTAAAGTTTAAAGGGAACAACCATTCAAAAGACATCTGTTTGCAAGCGAGAATGTCTCACAGTTCTGCTCAAAACTACTTTTCATGCAAATTCAAATGTGTAAAATAAATAAGAACAGGTCAAAAGTTTTGTGCTGACTAAGGTAGCCTGCCTCTTCGATGGCTAAAAGTCTGCCATCTGCGTTCACATGTCATCAATAATGACAAAATATACTCGGCGCAGAAGCCTTATTCCCCTCCACGAAAAGTGGGGAGCCGAGTCCCCCGCCATAAAGATGTGTTTATTGCGCCCATCAGTCTCGCGAGATGTGCCTCACAATGGGGTTTGGTGAAGCCATTACAAGGTGCCGCACGAGTTCCATTTGCCTACAGTAAATAGAATGTCAGGAGTGTCAGGGTGAAATAAATATCGGGCCGGTTAAAAGGGAGCAGGGACGGCTCAACGCGTCATTGAGAGGATTGATTTATCTGGCATGCTGTAATGACTGCAGATGTGGATCTGTTATTCTAGATGAGCAATGCATTTGATGAGCTGATAACGCAGGGCCAGAGAGGGCTGGTTTTAATTACTGACGAGGAATTTATTTGTGAAGCACGGTGATTTACCGAAGGTTTGTTCTTTTATTGACAAGTGACCTTGGGGCTTTTCTCTTTTGATGAATCAAAAAAAAGAAAGAAAGAAAGAGAGAGAGAGGAGCCTGATTTAAAGAAAAACGTCTCTTCCGACGCACGGAATGCATACAGTAAGGTCATTCATTGCGGATAAAGGCAGCCTTTTGTGGCTGTATCCTTGCTGCTCAAGAAAGATGCCTGTTGGCTTCTCTTCTCAATTTCATACCCCATCTGGAGCGTCATGTGCGCCACTTTAATGGATGAGGCAGGCATAATTTCCCCTGACTAACCCTCAACACGTTTTGCTTTTTATTTGATTTCACTGGCCCCTCAGAGTTACATAAAAGGTTGTAGTATTGTTACTACCCGTTGACAGGATTAGAATGGTTCATGCTTACAAATATGGACTTTGGTGGAATGAGGATGAATAAGGCAGATTCAATGTTGATATTTACCATTATTAATCTTTCTCTTTTCTAACATTCCGATTAAAATCAATATAAAATATTTTAAAGAACTGGAAAAAATCTTTCGTCAATTCATCTGGAATAAAAAAGCGTCAAGGGTAAAATTATCAATACTCCAACTTGATACTAGCTGGGGTGGGTTGGCACTTCCTCATATTCGTACCTACTATGAAGCAGCATTTTTGGACATAATTGTTCGATTAATTGATAGTAAGGGATCTTTGGATTGTTTTTTCCTGAATAAGATGGTTCAGGAAGCTGGATCACAGCTTCCTGTTTTTATAAAAACATCAAAACTTCCAAAGAAAACGAGATATAAGACGCTCCAGGTACTTAATAGTAGACTCCAGAAATTTTACTCTTTAAAGGCTCAGTCCTCAGGATATGAATATCTTCGGCTTATAAAATGTAAAAGTTTGGGCCTCCATATCCAGAATAGTCATGTAAAATGCTGGAAAACAAAGGGATTTAAGGAATTAGGCCACTTCTTAATTGGAGGGAGATGTATTAATTGGGAGGAGGTTCAAGCTAGATGCAGAAATCAGAGTAGGCTCTTTTTTTTTAGCTACTTCCAGATTAGACTATTATTAAACAAATATCTACTTCCAGCTAATGAAGGTACCCCTTCGGCTTTAGACGCCCTGTTTAGAACTAAATTGTGAGGTATAGGGAATTGGTATCGATTATTTCGAAATCAAGGGGAGCCCCTATTGGTTACCAATTTTCTTGAAAAGATAAAACAAGAAAAACCTTGCCAATTTTCAGTTGGGGAGTGGCAAACCATTTCACAACATGGTAGTAAGGCATTGAGAGCGGCAAACTTTAAAAGAATGGCGTTTTTATCACGCTGGATGGCTTATTACACCCCTAAAGCACTCCATAAGATGTATCCCGAGGTGGAAAACAAATGTTTCCGGTGTCAACAGTTGGGAGAGGGTTGCTGGTTGCATGTCTGTTTTATATGCCCAAGGTTGAGCCAGTTCTGGGAGAAAATTTGTCTTGAACTTAGCCGTGCTCTCTTGAGTAGGGTAGAACCCGAGCCTGAGTTAGCACTTTTCGGTTTATTAAAACAGAATCAAACCCAGTTACTAACTAGAGGGGGGAAATGTTTTTATCAATTTCTTCCTTGGTGGGCGTTCGCTGATCCTCCAGAACTGGAAAACAATCAACGTACCAACCGTTTTAGAATGGTTTAGAAAAATGAGCCGAGTAAAAAAATACGAAGAAGCTTACGTGAAAAGGGTGGGAGCTACTAAAAGATTTATCTCAATATGGAAGTATTTGGGTCAGATGGAAAAAGATATCCAAGGGTAAACTCACCCAGCTGACTCTATAGCAACCTATATAAGCACATCTGCACTTTGGTAAAGGACTGGATAGAAGATAAGTTAATGTAATAGACAAATGTATTGGAAAGTATATTTGGACAATTTAGAGAAGAGGAAGTTTGGAAAAATCGGCACTTTAGCACTTGCACTTTACTTTTTTGATAAAGTAAAAATGTCTGTTGTGAGAGTATTTTCTAATGGAAATGATTGTACAAGTATGAATCTGGCTATCTGTATCAGTATTCCTTCTTAACCCCTTCGCTGCTAGGCCTTTTCCCCTCTTGTGCTAAGCCTTTTTTTGGCTATTTGGGGTAGTTCGCGCTTAGGCCCCTGTACCTTTTTGACCACATAACGTATCCACGCCAAATTTGCGTCCTTTTTTTCCAACATCATGGGGATTCTAAAGGTACCCAGGGTTTGTGGATACCCCTGGAGGGGACCCAGAAATTAGCCAAAATACAGCTAAATTTTGGTTTTTTGTGGAAAAATGCGAAAAAAGGGCTACAGATGAAAGCGTCTGGTTTTTTCCCTGCAAATGGCATCAAAAAAGGGGTTGTGGTGCTGAAATCACCATCTTCCCAGCTTTCAGGGACAAGCAGACTTTTGTCAGAAAACCAACATTTTTTACACAGTTTTGGCATTTTTCTGGGACATAGTCTATTTTTGCTATTTTTTGTGCTTTCAACCTCCTTCCAGTTAATGGTAGAAATGGGTATGAAAGCAATAATGGATCCTGGAAAGCCATACATTTCTGAAAAGTAGACAAAATTCTGAATTCAGCAAGGGGTCATTTGTGTAGATCCTTCAAGTTTTCTTTATAGAAACAAACAGTTAAATATAGGAAAAATTGAAAATTAGTTGATAAAATCAGCCATTTATGTCAACATTTTCACCTGTAACTTCTTCTAATTATGACAGCTATTTGAAAGCAATATACCGTTACATCCGCTGGACCTTTCTGGTTGTGGTGATATATAGGACTTGTAGGTTCACCAAGAACCCGACGAACCCAGAGCCAATAACTGAGCAGCGTCTTGCAATGGTTTTTTATTATGTACCGGGTATATAGCAATTATTTTGGGGAAATTTATACATGGAAAAATCGGTATGAAAGACACCTATGTATTTCTGAAATGGGAACAAAATATAGAGTTTAGAAATAGTAGATATTTGCACATTTCCGAAATTGGGAGTACCCATACTAGCATGAGAATTATAGGACATTTTTCAAAATGACTTCTTTTTTACACATTGTCTTTCATTTGGAAGGCAGAAATGCATCAAAAAACAATAGATAATAACAGTTGCTCTACAATTTTGTGTTACCCTAAGTCTCCCGATAAAAATGGTACCTCACTTGTGTGGGTAGGCCTAGTGCCTGCGACAGGAAACGGCCCAAAACGCAATGTGGACACACCACATTTTCACAGTGAAAAATGACCCTATTTTTGCAAAGTGCCTAGCTGTAGTTTTTGAACCCTAGCTCTGCCGGCACCTAGGGAAACCTAGCAAACCTATACATTTTTGAAACCTAGACACCCAGGGGAATCCAGGATGGGGTGACTTGACTGGCTCTCACCTGGTTCTGTTACCCAGAATCCCTTGCAAACCTAAAATATTGTCAAAAAAAACAAATTTTCCTCACTTTTCTGTGGTGGAAAGTTCTGGAATCTGCATGGATCCACAAAATTCCACCCACCCCGCGTTCCCCAAAGTCTTTCGAGAAAAACGGTACGTCACTTGTGTGGGTAGGCCTAGTGCCCGCGACAGGAAACGGCCCAAAACGCAACGTGGACACACCACATTTTCACAGTGAAAAATTACCCTTTTTTGCAAAGTGCCTAGCTGTAGTTTTTGAACCCTAGCTCTGCCGGCACCTAGGGAAACCTAGCAAACCTATACATTTTTGAAATCTAGACACCCAGGGGAATCCAGGATGGGGTGACTTGACTGGCCCTCACTAGGTTCTGTTACCCAGAATCCCTTGCAAACCTAAACAATTGTCAAAAAAAACACATTTTCCTCACTTTTCTGTGGTGGAAAGTTCTGGAATCTGCGTGGATCCACAAAATTCCACCCACCCCGCATTCCCCAAAGTCTTCCGAGAAAAATGGTACCTCACTTGTGTGGGTAGGCCTAGTGCCTGCGACAGGAAACAGCGCAAAACACAACGTGGACACACCACATTTTCACAGTGAAAAATGACCCTTTTTTTGCAAAGTGCTTAGCTGTACCCAGAATCCCTTGCAAACCTAAAAAAGTGTAAAAAAATTTTCCTCGCTTTTCTGTGGTGGAAAGTTCTGGAATCTGCATGGATCCACAAAATTCCACCCACCCCGCGTTCCCCAAAGTCTTCTGAGAAAAATGGCACCTCACTTGTGTGGGTAGGCCTAGTGCCCGCGACAGGAAACGACGCAAAACGCAACGTGGACACACCCCAATTTCACTGTGAAAAATGACCCTTTTTTTGGCAAAGTGCCTAGCTGTAGTTTTTGAACCCTAGCTCTGCCGGCACCTAGGGAAACCTACCAAACCCACACATTTCTGAAAAGTAGACACATGGGAGATTCCAGGGAGGTATGGCTTGCGTGGATCCCCCAATGTTTTCTTACCCAGAATCCCCCAGAAACCTGAAATTTTGCTGAAAAAAATCACTTTTTGTACACATTATTGTGTGGGAAAGTTATGGCATCACCGGGCTGACACAAATTTCCTACCACCCAGCATTGCCCCAGGTCTCCCGATAAAAATGGTGCCTCACTTGGGTGGGAGTCCCAAGTACCCGCGACAGGCAAGGGCCCAAAACGTATTGAGGCGACATCAAAAATGCCTATCACAAAACGACCTGGTTTTGCAAGGGGGGTCCCATGACTTTTTGGCCCGGGGCTCGGCGGCCACCTAGGGAAACCTAGCAAACCCACACATTTCTGAAAAGTAGACACCCGCGGGATTCCAGGGAGGTATGGCTTGCGTGGATCCACCAACGTTTTCTTACCCAGAATCCCCTGCAAACCTGAAATTTTGCTGAAAAAATCACTTTTTTCACACATTTTTGTGTGGGAAAGTTGTGGCATCACCGGGCTGACACAAATTTCCTACCACCCAGCGTTCCCCCAGATCTCCCGATAAAAATGGTGCCTCACTCGGGTGGGAGGCCCAAGTACGCGCGACAGGCAAGGGCCCAAAACGTATTGAGGCGACATCAAAAATGCCTATCACAAAACGACCTGGTTTTGCAAGGGGGGTCCCATGACTTTTTGGCCCGGGGCTCGGCGGCCACCTAGGGAAACCTAGCAAACCCACACATTTCTGAAAAGTAGACACCCGCGGGATTCCAGGGAGGTATGGCTTGCGTGGATCCACCAACGTTTTCTTACCCAGAATCCCCCAGAAACCTTACATTTGGCTGAAAAAGTCACTTTTTTCACACATTTTTGTGTAGGAAAGTTGTGGCATCACCGGGCTGACACACATTTGCCCCCATCTGCCTCCCTGGGGGGGCAGAAAGGCTGTAATGGTGGTGGGGGGGTGGGGGCATTAGCGTGCCCGTTTCGGGCAGCCCCCACCCTAAAAAAAGAAATGCGTCCCAAAAAATCCCTGGTGTTTAGTGGGCTTTCTGCCCCCCAGGGGGGGGCAGAAAGGCTGTAATGGTGGCGGGTGTGGGTGGGGGCATTGGCGTGCCCATTTTGGGCAGCCCCCACCCTAAAAAAAATGCACCAAATAAGAATCCCTGGTGTCTAGTGGGCTTTCTGCCCCCCCGGGGGGGGCAGATTGGGGGCTACTGCCCCCATCTGCCTCCCAGGGGGGGCAGAAAGGCTGTAATGGTGCCGGGGGGTGGGGGCATTGGCGTGCCCGTTTTGGGCAGCCCCCACCCTAAAAAAAATTGCACAAAAAAAAAATCCCTGGCGTTTAGTGGGCTTTCTGCCCCACCGGGGGGGCAGAAAGGCTGTAATGGTGGCGGGTGTGGTGGGGGCATTGGCGTGCCCATTTTGGGCAGCCCCCACCCTAAAACAAATTGCACACAAAAAAATCCCTGGCATTTAGTGGGCTTTCTGCCCCCCCGGGGGGGCAGATTGGGGGCTACTGCCCCCATCTGCCTCCCAGGGGGGGCAGAAAGGCTGTAATGGTGGCTGGGGGGTGGGGGCACCCACCCTAAAAAAAATGCACCAAATAAAAATCCCTGGTGTCTAGTGGGCTTTCTGCCCCCCCGGGGGGGGCAGATTGGGGGCTACTGCTCCCATCTGCCCCCCAGGGGGGGCAGAAAGACTGAACATTGGCAATTTTTTTGGGGGGAGCAAAAGCCCTTGCCCAAGGGGCCGCTCCCCCCTCCCTGGTGCCTTAGTGGGTGGATCCCTGCTTGGGGATCGCCCTCCTGGGGCAATCCCCAAGCAGGGATCCACTGGAGAGGGGTACCATTGGAAAGGGAGATTCTCCCTTTCCAATGATACCTCTCCGTCTTTCTACGTGCTCAGGGGGCTGAGATAGCCCCTGAGCACGTAGAAAGTGAAACTGAAATGAGCCTAAAGGCTCATTTTAGTTTCGTTTTCAGTGAAATGAAGTCAGCACGACGTGCGCGCTGATCTTCATTTCACTGAAAGGAGAGGGGGCCTCGGGAGCTGGGGCAGCTCTTCCCCAGCTCCCGAGGCTGTGGGGAGAAAGGAAATCCCTCTGCTGTCTGCAGCAGAGGGATTTCGTGCCCCTGGCCTCATGACGGAATGGTTCCGTCATGAGCACAGGGGCACCGATGCTCATGACGGAACCATTCCGTCATGAGCATCGAAGGGGTTAATATTCCTTTTATCTTGTATGTTGTTACTCTGCTCAATAACATTTTTAAAAAAAAAAGATATTTGCCAAAGGTTTAGTAGTTTGGTAAGACACACATTGCGGATACCAATTTCTCCTTGTGACATATCACGTCATTTGCACCAATGCCGGGTAGTTTAGCATTTATGTCAGGTAATTTTTCACTGACTCTAGGCAATTTTGTGGACCAGTCTTGAACAAACATCTGTACCGAATGCCTTGTAAGAAATTACATTTAAACTCTGGGCTGTCAATGTAAGGGTTGCTTTTCGGTCTCTCGTGTAAATTGAATTGAATTGAATTAAAAACTTATATAGCGCAAAAAACTGCCACACTACGGGTATCCTGGCGCTTAGATTGAGAATAGCCACTGTAACAGCAGAACCAATTGTCAGTGGAGGAATCTAGTGTTCACTCCTTGGAAATAGCCATGTTTTCAGACTCTTCCTAAAACAGGTCAGAGAACTGGCCTGTCTAAGGTTCTGAGGCAACTCATTCCATAGGCGCGCAGCGGCCACACCAAAGGCTCTGCCCCCCATCCTGGATCTCTTAAATCTGGTGGTTGTTATCAGATTTGCACTCGAAGAGCGAAGCTGCCTCCTGGGATTATACCAGGTGAACATCTCCTGCAGGGGAGCTGGACCCAGGTCATGTGCTGCTCTGTATACAATACAGAGGGATTTGAAGCAAATTCTTTCCTTAATAGGCAGCCAATGCAAGTCTCCCAAGGCCAATGCCGTGGAAGACCTGCGCTGTCTATTTAGCACCAGCTTAGCTGCCATGGACTGGACTCTCTGCAACCCCTGCAGAATATATTGCGGTGCTCCCAAATACAGGGAGTTGCAGTAGTCCAATCTGCTCAAAATTATACTCCTCACTACAAGAGATCGAGTATCTTTTGGTAGTAACGGAAGAACCTTCCGTAACATACGTAGCAGGGAGAGACAGACACTAGCAGTTTTATTAGCCTGTGATTCCATTTGGAGGTTATCATCTATCATGACCCCCAAATTACGCACCATTTTAACAGGAGTCAAGGGTTCATCCTCGGGGGTAAGCTTAAACTCCACCGGTAGATGTCGGGACATTCTCGTGGCAGGACAATACACCACCTCTGTTTTCCCCCCATTAAACTGTAAGGAATTTTTCCTGAGCCAACCAGCAGTCTGGCGCATACACTCCTGGAAGGTGTCCATAGATACCGCTTGTTTCCCCTCCAGGGAAAACACCAGTTGGGTATCATCGGCGTAGTTGACCAGGTCAATTCCATAAGATTTAATAATGGGGAATAGAGGGCGTAAATAGATATTGAAAAGAACAGGGCTGATCGCCGAGCCCTGCGGCACCCCGTGGTGTACTAGGGACTTGCCAGAGGTGAACGGTGTCATAGACACAGCCTGTTGTCTTCCTGACAAATAAGATTGTAACCACTGCAAGGCCCGTCCTTTAACCCCTATACTTTTCAATCTTTCCACTAGCACTGTGTGGCTCACCGTATCGAATGCGGCTGACATGTCCAATAGCACTAGGACAGAGGAATTCCCATTGTCAGCACGCATTCGTAGATTATCCATTACGGTTGCCAAAGCGGTCTCAGTGCCGTGTCCTGGGCGGAAGCCAAATTGGTCCCTATCCAGCAAGAAATTATCCTCAAGATAGCATGATAGAATTTTGCTAACTGCCTTTTCTAAAATTTTGATCGGATATGGCAGGAGGGAAATTGGTCTAAAATTAGCTGGAATTGTAGGGTCCAAAGATGGTTTTTTGAGCAAGGGGGTCACCACTGCCTGCTTCCATACCTCTGGAACCTCTCCTTCCTCCAAAGACTGGCAGCAAATCTGTTGTAGCCAAGGGAGGGTTTCTTGCCCAAATATTTTCCAGATTTTATGTGGAAGGGGGTCTAAGGGGGATCTCGAGGACACACTTTGGGCAAGATGATTGAAAGAGTCCTCCGTAGGGACTTGAAAGTATTCCAGGGAGGTGTCTACCTGGGGTTCTACGTCTAACTTCCAGGGTGAATCATCCTGACCACTGGTGTCAGTGGGGTGAAGATCTCCAACGATTTTAATTATTTTTTCTTCAAAATAAAAGGCAATCTCATCGCAGAGTTTCTGTGATGCGACCACCTTATTGCTCGTGCAAGCTGGGCTAGAGAGATCCCTAAAAATATTAAAGAGTGCTTTTGTGCTATTTGGTGCCTGCAAAATCGATTTGGCATAAAAATCTGCTTTGGCCCTGGCGATGGACTCCTTGTATTGTGACTGTACTAATTTCAAATCTTTCTTATCTGACTCTAAATAGTCCCTCCTCCATTTTCTCCCAGCCTTTTTACATGCTACTCGTAGCTGTTTCAACTCATCATTATACCAGGGAGCAGATGTTTTTTTCCTGCTTTTGAGTCGTTTTACTGGAACTATTGAATCAAGGGTTCCAGCTATATAATTGCAGTAAGTTTGATAATTTTAAAATAAGAGTTTCTAGCGAGAAGCAGGCTTAGGCAGAGGTGGTTGGGGAGGAGCATTGCACTGGGTGCTGTTATAAAAGGCTGTTGGTTTAACACTTATCTCAGCACTTGCCAAAATTGCTGTCAGAAACGAATCTGCACTTCAAAGCATCGTAAAATAATAAACAAATCCAAATTAATTGTATTGTTGTTCAATTCCCTTTAATTTGTTTCAGTGACTAATTACTTCAGATGACACGTTTCGCTCAGGACTTTAAGGTGATGAGTTTTTTCAAGCATGTTGGTATCATAGTTCAAAGTTCAGTGTGGGACATTGTCAGAAAGAAGAGCATGATGGCCCACTGTCTGAAAATTAGTCACAATGACAATGTGGTCACATTATACCAGCAGTCATAGCCTAGATTCCATGCTGTGTCGCAATCCTGGAGCACTGAAAACTCATTGGCTCATAGGCTGATTGAAACACTGTCGTCAGGAGCAATTGATATTAAAACAAATAGAAGGGAATTAAACACTTATAAATTGTCATTTTACAAAGCATGTTTTGAGCGTGGATTCATTGTGACCAGTGATTTGGTCTAAATGTCACCGCAAAGTTGAGTGGCACAAATGCAAAGTTACCCAGAACTAGTGCAAAGCAGCCCAGTGCCTCATGTTTCATAGTTAAATGTTTAGTCTCCAGTGGTGTTTGAAGCTAGAATGTGACTGTTTGAGACAATCTATTTAGAAACTAAGGAGTGTCATGGAAATTACACAAGGCCCCCTTCTCAGGAGAGATATATGGTAGCATCACCTATACAGTAGCAACCATTTTGAAGACTCAAGGTGCACCTTCGAGGGTTTCAGTGCTGAGAAGGGGCTGTTTCTCAGAGATACCACTATAACATATGCCTGATGGTTCCCTAATGGACTCACTGGGCTCCAGGCTGTCCACCCCTGGAATTCCCTTTCTCTGCTCCCTCAAGCAGCATACTGAGCAGGCCTCATCCTGCCAGAAGCCGACAGGGACTACCAAATACAGAAACACCATGTTCTAATTCAGCAAAGGCCCTCAGTTACACCAGCCATGTGGTCCACTTGACCCTACTCATGTCTCCAATCTTTGGTGACCTGTAGAGAATATTATCCTCCCCTCCTCTTTAGGGTGGTCACTTGATCACTGAGTGACCCCGGATCTCCCAATCCATGGAATTCTTCTCACTTGAAGTGCTGCCCCCGATCTCCCACTTAATAATTCACACCATAAATGTTCCCTAGGAAGTCTTTAGAATGTATTCTTTATGAAATCCTAGATTTCCTGCTTTTGAATTATCCCTGTTGAGTGCATGTCACATGTTCGGTTATGGAGAAAACTTTTATGTACAAAAGTGAGTTGGGACAAATATCAAAAAAGGTATAGGTTTTGAAGTTAGACTTTAGCTGCAGCTGCATTCATGTAAACATATAAGTAGATTGAAGTATGACGTTACGTACTCGCTTGTTGGGTGTAAAGCCAAATGTCTGGCCGGACCTGTTACTTACAAGGGATAGTGGCAAAAATAGGGATTGATTGCTTTGCAGTTCAAAGCTGGGCGTGATATAGAAGATATGATGTTTCACTAATTAGAAAACATTTGGTACGATCCCATTTAGGGTACAATTTTATTATAGGTATATGTTTTGTTGAGAGCCTGATCTTAGATTTGCCTCTTTTAGGTGCACTGTAGCTTTAAAACAAAGTTGGTTAAGTGGGAAGCTGATGTTCCAATGCATAAATGTCTATAGAACGGCAATTGGTAAACAATGGTAGGGAAGCAGTGCAAGTGCTGGTAATCACACCATGAGAAACGGCGACTTCTAGCAGCGCGGCTCTCGAAGATGCTTGTGCTGTTATTTTCCATGATTTCCCAAGAGAGGCCAAAGTGAAATAGAGCCAGAGGGAGTGTTAACCTTTGAGAATATGCCTTAATCTTTTTGCATCATCCTTCCTGCAGCTACATTCTCAATGTTTGCTTTATGTGACGATCATCAAACAGTCCTCCGTTCCCACACTTGTACCTGTGGAACAAGAATTAATACAGTACATAGAAACAAGGAAACGCATAAAGCATTCCAGGCTGTCGCCACGAGACGCAAGTTACGGTAGCACACTAAACAAATACATGGGTATTGTTTTTTTTTTTGCAAAGCATTATTTGTTTCCTGACGTTTAATCTAAACGAGAGGATATTTTGTTCAGTTATTTGTACCAACCTTCACACTATGTTTCATTAATGCATTAGTTGTAGTGATATATTCATGCATGGCGGCTCATAAGAAGTCTGAGAATGCACGGATGGCCTCCGGTCACAGTACATCCAGATGTGTGATATGATTTTTACGAGGGTTATATACTCCTAAAGTCTCTTGATTCCCCCTTGTCTTAAAGCATGATAGGTCTATTTCACAAAGATTGCGCCACCATGGAGATTAGACGGTTTAATTAAAAGATACAATAAACTATATGTTTAGCGTAGGTTCTGTAGACTTTCATTCACCTCAGCGGGCTTGTGTAGGGCATAAAATACCTCAGTCGCCGGTCTCCACCACAAATATATTGCATGCCACAGATCCTAATATAATGTTTCACAAGCTCATACAACACATGTATAGGATTTCATTTATTTATTCAGAGTTTTTATATAGTGTTGTGTGTCTCCTTATGCCTCCTTATGGTTATTTCAGAGCACTAGGGCCCATATATACGTAATTTCCATTTTGCATTTCCTAAATAGTGAATCCTAGGAAATCTCTATTTCGGAAATGCAAAATGGAATGTACTAAAATAGCAATTTCCTAATAGCGATTCCTACAGGATGACAATTGCTATTAGGAAATCGCTGTTTAGGAAATGCTAAACTATTTGCTCCTATGGGCCTAAGGCCCAAAGGTGCAAATGGTTTTGCATTTCCAAATTTGCGATTTCCTAATAGGAAATCACAAATTTGGAAATGCAAAACCTTTCTTACCTATGGGCCTTAGGCCCCCCTTCTACGTACTTTAAAAATACGTGGTGCTAGCATAAAGTGCTCCAATGACCTCGAGGCAATTGCGCACTCTATATGGCACTGCTAAAACCGCATTTTGGGGGCCTTTATTGAATTGACTCATGGTTATCATCGGATTGGAGTCGATGGTAATAGCATTTCCAAATTGCCCATTTCGCATTTCGGAAATGCTATGTACATGCACTTAGGGAATTGCAAATAGGAAATCCCTATTTGCGATTTCCTATTTTGAGAATCTCAAAATGTGATTTCTACTGGGTAGAAATAACATTTTGCGACCAGCGTTTTTCTCTTTGTACATATGGAAAGGTTATTTAGCATTTCTAAACGGCCCAAAATAGCGATTCGGTTCATAAGAGATACTAAATAGCTTCATACATATGGGCCTAGGTGAGGTAAGGAAAACAGTACAAAAAGAAGAAACAAAAAAATGGAAAAAAGGAGGGAGGGTAAAGTCCGGTCAGTTAAAGGGGTGTACCAGCCAGAAATGAATCACTCGCTGCTGCCGCAGCTGTGACCACATAGGGACACTGCAGTTTAAGGCTTTTCTAAATGGTTATAGTTTGGTTCTGTGTCCTCCCCCCTTCCAAATGCTGGCTAGTTTCATTCCCTCATTAAAAATGGCTCCATGTGTAAATATGGCTTGCAAAAAGATATACATCAGAATCTCAGCCGTACACAAATAACTCTCCACAAAAATGTTGAGCAGAATGTAATTCCTAAATCCAGCCAAACTCGCATTCCTCGCACATGTAGGCTGGAATAATATACTGTCCTAGCCCTAGTCCTGGAGATATTGTTGTAATGTCAATATTTTGATAGTTTGCCCGTTGCAGTCCAAGTCTTTGTCCATTTCTTTTGAAAATATGTTTTTGCAGTCTGTTTTCACCTCTAAAAGACCTGGTCTCCAGCGCTTGCTGCAACCCTCTTGCATAATTGCCCATTGGTTCCCCCATGCACAACACAAAAATCCTTACAACAAGGTTTACAAGCAAGCTGATATAAGATCTGTTTGATGTCAAAGTTTGCAGCTTCGGCAATGTTGCCATTAACATTTGAAAATAAAAAGAGCCAGTCCTTTGATTGACAAAGATCTTGTGTCAGCGACGCGGACTGTGAGTACTTTTTAATAGAGTGGAAGAACAATCTCATTTGTCTGATGCTTATGTCTGTCGCTGTTGTCTCCAACATTGCCCTGCCCTCTTCATCTCTGATCTTCATGGTACACGTCAGTAAAGGCAATGCCACCGAGCACTTTGTCTTGTACTACTTCTGCAGCCCTTCGAAGTCCTTGCGTGATGCTCCCTTGGAAATTAAACGTGTTTTGCGGCAAGGACTAATTCTGCCTCATGAAACATATCTACTTGGCAGGCTGCAAAGCCAACTAAAACTTTCAGAGGAAATGATAGGACAAGGAGAGGAAAGGAGATAAAACATCATATTTCTCTTCCCAGAAAGCAGCCTGCTTCATGCTATGCTTCATGTACACTGAGCTATGAAGGAATGCAAGCCTGCAGGTTTCAGATATTATTTACAGGGATCAAAACACGTTTTTAAAAACATTACAGCAGCGTAAATATTTCACAAATCATATATGAAATTCGGATTCCGTCTTACAGCATATGCCATCGTTTCTTTGTCGTGTGTTAAACTGTTGAATAAAGCATGTGTGATGTTGTGCCAGCAGGAAGGTACGCAAGACTTTAAGACTGCTGATTTATTTCCGCAGATTCAAGAGAATGTTTCGGAAATGTCGTCCCTGCTTTATGTGCTTGATTTCTGGAGAATGATGTAGAAACTTAACTTACGTGGGCTGCTATTTTAGGTCACATGCAACCAAAGAAAGTCCTTCTGCACTGTTCTTGTTTTCTGGAAGGTTAAGACAAGTCTGATTGAGGTGCACACATTTGTCAAAGGGAGCCAAGCTCATGTCTGATCAGATTCTTCCAACTCTCTTCTTTTTCTCCCTCTCCTCCTTGGCAGGCACATCAGTACTTCCCGCAGCAGCAACTGTAGCATCAGCTGTTAAGACACCACCACCGTACCCTACATTGCAGATCAGGCTTTCATTATTGCATTGTATTGTAAAATGTATATCACACACTTCATGTCCCTATGTGGGGCACAGTGCCAAATCGCCTCCACAGGCGCATAGCAAGCTACACAGTATGGGCTGTGTGCTTGAAAGGGTGTTGTCAATGACAGTGTGCCAATGTGGTAAGTGTTATGGTGTCATGTGCGGGTGCTCTTTTCTTGTATTGGGGTCTGCATTTAGCTGCATGAAGGATAAAAGCCATGTGAGAAATAGCGTCAATGTTAGCTACAGCCTCTGCAAAGAGGCCAGATCAGAAAGACTTCCCTCGCTTTTGCTACTTTAATCAGGGCATCAACATTGCCTTTCGTGGCAGAACGGAGGCATCGGGTTCATGGTCTGGGTCACTTCTGGGGCTGGATGGCTGGTTTGGAGGGCGCTTCTTTCAGGACTGATAGCAGAGACAATGTGCTTTTAGTTTGCCTAGGTGAACCTAGAACACTGTACTCACTTGTTTTGTTATTTCCTCCCACTTTTAAATGATTCCCAGTGTATTAGTTTATTCTTGAGTCCGGACAGAAATGGTTTCCTAGCCTTCAGTCCCTTCCATTGGTATCTGATGTCATTGGCAGTAAGACGGCAAGTGAAGATGGAGAAAAACGGAGTATGATGCTGAAAGGCCATTATTTCTTGGCCTTCCAACATTATAGCTGACATTTCTGGGGTGCCAAAATGTTCTTTGTCAGATTACACATCCAGGAAAAGTAAAAAACTGATGGGTTGAATTCTTGAATTAATCTCAGCCACTGGTAATTGCTAGGGGCCACTTTCCAGCTCATCATTCTTTTGCCCACCAACATGCCACCCATGACAGCGGTCTTTGCCACAGTTTGCAGATAGGCAAAAAAAATCAATGTATTGCATCCTATAGTAATCTACAATGTCTGAGATTACTTCAAGCATCGCACTCATCATTTTTTCCTAAAGGTGCACATGTAGCATGAATTGGGCCATGCCACATTAAATTTTGCAGGATGAGAGAAAATTTCCTCAAGCAAAATCTCAAAACATTAACATTTTAACACTTCAGTCCACCATTTACAATGAAAACCGGCAACAAACCTAGATAATACTAGAAACAAAAAGAAGGCTGTCACATATACTGTCCGAGACTCTCCGCATAATGAGCGGTGTACCCACTGCAATGCTTTTATGTACCAACTGGTAAAAGACATAGAACTGGGTCCCAAAACTCGCAGAGCTCTTCATATGCAGCTGATTAGACATGGATTCAACTCATAAGGGGCAAACCTACAGCACCCACTTTGTGACACTGTAGAGGATTGCCTGGGTTAGAATACAAAGTCAAACAATTACATTGCAAGAATATGTATCTAGAGGCTGTAGGTAGTATGTGAATTTCAAAATAGTCTCAGTGAAAAAGTTTGTCAGTGAAAAGGAGAAAGAGAAGTTCTGGTTCATTTGGTCCCTTTTTGGCACATTTGAGAGATCTGGCCAGGTGCACTAATGTGACCTGTTAAAATTAGATGAGGAAACTCAGAGTCCATACTGGGTTCAATAAATGGACGTATTCCCAAACCTTTGATTGCCATGAAATTGTGCATTAAAAAATCATTATTATGAAGGTATTTGGAAATAACTTTTTTAAGAATGCCCAGTTGTATGCTAAGCCGAATCAGAGATTTAACAGTACCATTGCACAATTTATACATTCTATAATTTATTTCTGAAAAGCTGTCTTCATGAAAAATCAGAGGAAGCCTGGGGTTGCCCCATATCGAAGGATCCTGTGGAGTTGTGGAATATGTTAGGACCATATCAAGTCAACCCAAACATGCTAGAAAGTAGATAAGGTTTTAAGTGCAATACCTGTTGCAATTGTATTTATATAGCGCTTACTACACCTGACTAGGCATTGATGCGCTTTTTGTGGAGTAGAACGCTACTTCTTAACCCAAAGTGGATTAGTGGTGGATTAGCATGGGAAATATAAGTTGTTAATTGGAGAGGTGGACTTGTGAGGCTGTTAGTTGGATTGAATACGATAAAGGAGGGATAGAGGAGGGAAGAGTCTAGAAGCTTCTATTTGGGAGATCATGGTAGAAAAAAGAGATTTTCGATAAGTCAAGGAAGGGATAGAGTAGGGAAGAGTCTAGAAAGAGTTATTTGGGTGATTATAGTAGTAGAATGAGATTTGGGATGAGTCAGAGAGTGGAAGAAGAAGATATATTGAAAGAGGTATAGTATGAGACATAGAGCAGTGTGTTAGAGAGAGTTGCTTTTTTAAATTAATTTTTTTACATTTTTCTATAGTGAGAGTAAAGTGATAAATATATAGATACTTAACTACATAAAAAGGTATACATGTATATGGAAAATAATGAATTGATGTAAAGTTGTGCTATATAAAGTCCCATGTGTACATGTATGGATACATATTTAGGAACTCAGACTTTCAAGTGGTGCTGTATATAAAGCTAATTTATTTATTATTTATTATTTATTTTAATATTATTTTTTTATAGCTATTTACTTGGTAAATGTTTTTTTAATTTACTTTATATTTATTTATTTGTATTTTATATTTTCCCCAATATTTCAATAATGAAGCACTTATAGGTCTATTTTTATGATCATATTTACACATTGTGATAAACTAAAATAAAATAGAGACTCATGAGTTTATAATCCATTAACTTATATAACTTATCGCTTATTGTAATAGATAAATAGAATGAAAACAGAGACCCATAAGCATATAATCAAATTACTTATATAAATGTAAACTGTGCAGTGACATATACATGTTAAGCATAAAATTATATATATATATATATTCACTGAAAAAACCATAGGTTTCAGGGACGTTATAGTTACAAATTAGCATTTAAAAAACCTTTGAAATACACTGAAAAAACCATAGGTTTTAGGGACAGTTATAGTTAGTTGGACATTGCACTCGTACAAAACCCGTGAAATTCCCCCGTTATAGTTAGTCCAGCTAACTATAACTCGCGCCCCGCAATGCACTGCTGATGACGTCACATATTACATCACTCATGACATGGTCAGTGACATCACTGATGACATCACTGATGACATCTCAAATGACATCACTGATGACATCACTGATGACATCATCCAGTGACTGTGTGTTTCTGTAAAGTTTAAATATTTTTAATATATATAGGAAAAGACGTATTGAAGAATGAGTGGGTGTGTAAGTGTCTGTATGGATGATTTAGTAGGTGCGTGACTGACTGTATAAGTGAGTGATTTAACGTATCTTACTGAATGCATGGGTTAGTGACTAAACTGGGTGAATGTCTGTATCCGTCTGTCTGTTGCTGTGTAAGTGGCTGCATGTGTTTGTGAATAGCTACATGAGTGTCTATATGAGTTATTGAATGCTTGTCTGAGTATCTGTATGGGTGCCTGAGTGTTTGTGTGGGAGGGGTGTGTGCAACTCTGTGCATAGATGTGTGAGTGGGTGATTCACTGGGTGGATGGTTTCAAGAGTGCATCTGTGATAGACTGTATGGGTGGGTAAGTGTGTGTAAGAGTGTGTTAGTGAGTGAATGTATGTCCCAGTGGTACATGTGTGAGTAACTACATATGTGAAAGGCAGTATATATGTGTGTTGGAGTATATAAATAGCTATAAGCGAGAGTGAGTGATTGTGATAGTGGCTGTATGGATGAGTGTGTGCTTGTATCAGTGATTGTATAAGAGCGTAAGAATGTGCTAGTATTTGTATGAGTAAGTGAGCTGGTGTGTGTATAACTGTATAGGTGAGTAAATGGTAGTGTGTTTAATTATTTGCATGACTGACTAGGTGTGTGAGTACCTCTATGGATGAGTGGCGGTGTTTGAGTGTCTATATAGGAGTATGAGTGCATATGATAGTCCTGTACTGAGTGACCGTAAGTATGAGTGACTGTACGGGTGAGTGAGTGGATGTGTGCGTAGACCTAAGAATCAGTGAGTGGGTATGTAGTAATTGGTGTTGGAGTGTCTATGGTTTTGCGAATGGCAGTCTGTAATTTAGAGTGGGTGTATCAAAGGTTATATTAGGGTGTGAGAAGATGGATGAAATTATCACATGGATGATGTCATCAGTGATGTCATCAGTGATGTCATTTGAGATGTCATCAGTGATGTCATCAGTGATGTCACTGACCATGTCATGAGTGATGTAATATGTGACGTCATCAGCAGTGCATTGCGGGGCGCGAGTTATAGTTAGCTGGACTAACTATAACGGGGAATTTCACGGGTTTTGTACGAGTGCAATGTCCAACTAACTATAACTGTCCCTAAAACCTATGGTTTTTTCAGTGAATTTCAAAGGTTTTTTAAATGCTAATTTGTAACTATAACGTCCCTGAAACCTATGGTTTTTTCAGTGAATTTCAAAGGTTTTTAAATGCTAATTTGTAACTATAACATGTCTGAAACCTACGGTTTTTTCAGTGAATTTCAAAGGTTTTGTAAATGACAATTTTTAAATGTATTAATTGTTATATAAATTTTTTTCATACTGATTTACTACATTTTTAGAAACAATTTTTTTTACATATTTTATTTTTAAATTACATTGTAATTACATTATACATTACATTACAAAAAATACTTTCTCAGAATGAATTACTTTAGTTTAAATACTTTGCACATAGGCAATAGACTTTTAAGTACAGTAGTTACAGTTGTTGCAATGGGCAACACATTTTCAAACACAATGCAACATTCAGCTCAATGTGAATTTCTAGTTAAATGCAATTAGTTACTTTATGGATTACTTTTCTAACCACAGGACTGGATCCTAGATTCAGTCCTGGGACATCTCCTGTAAACAGTTGAGTAAAAGCGTTTTGGTTACAGTCGTGATTTTTAAGGAATATTATTGTACTTTAAAAGTTGACACTTAGAAACTTTTTCTCATAGAATCACCAATGTTATCCTATGGAAGGAAATTCACTTAGAAGGTAAAAACTGTTATCGTTACTTTTTCTTACTCAGTGTTGGATCCTGGATCCAGCACTGGTGCATCTCCTGTAAACAGTTGAAAGAATGCGTTTAAGTCATACAGGCGATTTTTTAGGAATATTTGTAGTTTGTGAAAATCGACACTTTGAAACTTTTCTGCTGAAAACCAGACAATGGATTCCTATGGAAGAAAATATAAGTTACTGGTAAGTACGGTTAAAATTACTTTTCAGGGTCAGTGCTGGGCTAAAAGATGCAGCACTGGGTTCTCTCCTGATAACAGGTGAGTAAATTGGAATTCGTACTTTCGTTGATTTTAGAGGAATATTATAAAGTTCCAAAACTCCACACTTAGAAGAATTTCCAAGTGAAACCAGTCAATGTTAGCCTATGAAGGAAATTCAAGTTACCGGTAAGTACGGTTAAAATTACTTTTCAGGACCAGTACTGGGCTGAAAGATGCAGCACTGAGGTCTCTCCTGATAACAGGTGAGTAAATCAGAATTCGGATTTCGGCTGATTTTAGAGGAATATTTGTATGTTTCAAAAATCAACACTTAGAAACTTTTTCAGCAAAAAGCAGGCAATGATATCCTATGGAAGGAAATTCAAGTTACTGGTAAGTACGGTTAAAATTACTTTTGAGGATCAGTACTGGGCTGAAAGATGCAGCACTGAGGTCTCTCCTGATAACAGGTGAGTAAATCGGAATTCGTATTTCGGCTGATTTTAGAGGAATATTTTAAAGTTCCAAAACTCCACACTTAGAAGAATTTCCAAGTGAAACCAGTCAATGTTAGCCTATGGAAGGAAATTCAAGTTACTGGTAAGTACGGTTAAAATTACTTTTCAGGACCAGTACTGGGCTGAAAGATACAGCACTGAGGTCTCTCCTTATAACAGGTGAGTAAATCGGAATTCGTATTTCGGCTGATTTTAGAGGAATATTTGTATGTTTCAAAAATCAACACTTAGAAACTTTTTCAGCAAAAAGCAGGCAATGATATCCTATGGAAGGAAATTCAAGTTACTGGTAAGTACGGTTAAAATTACTTTTCAGGACCAGTACTGGGCTGAAAGATGCAGCACTGAGGTCTCTCCTTATAACAGGTGAGTAAATCGGAATTCGTATTTCGGATGATTTTAGAAGAATATTTGCACAATGGTGAAGGGAGGGGCGGGGCCTGAGGTGACATCTGTGCAAACGCGCCCCGTGGCGCGTTTTAAGTTGGGGATTAAGTCCCCTTGAATCCTGAGGGTCCCTAGGGGCCAACTAGCCCACCAGGAACCTCCAATATGCGCCAGGGGCTGCGTTGCAGAGACGTGTAGAGAGGCCACACCCCTTTTACACCTCTCTGCAACGCAGCTCTGTGGCGCTTTCTGGATGTACCTGTTGGGCTAGTTGGCCCCCAGGGACCCTCAGGATTGAAGGATTTAATTCCCCATCTTAAAACGCGCCTCGGGGCCTGTTTGCACACATGTCACCTGAAGCCCCGCCCCTCCCTTCACCACTGTGCAAACGCGCCCGTGGCGCGTTTTAAGTTGGGGGATTAAGTCCCCTTGAATCCTGAGGGTCCCCGGAGTCCAACTAGCCCACCATATACCTCCAAAGCGCCACAGAGCTGCGTTGCAGAGAGGTGTAAAAGGGGCGTGGCCTCTGTACACCTCTCTGCAAGGCAGCCCCTGGCGCATACTGGAGGTTCCTGGTGGGCTAGTTGGCCCCCAGGGACCCCCAGTATTCAAGGGAGTCGTTCCCTCTCTGCAAACGCGCCAGGGCGCGTTTGCAGAGTGGTGAAGGAAGGGGCGTGGCCTGCGGCCCGATCGTTTTTTTTTTTTTGTCCCCTGAAGGGGGGCTGTGTGGCCCCCTTCCTTTTCCTGTTTTTGGGCCCTGGGGACCCCATCCCCCAGGGCCTTACCCCTTTTTTAAATTTTTATTTAAAAAAAAAAACGGGAAGGGGGCCGCGTGGCCCCCTTCCCTGGGCCTGTATTGGCCCGGGGACCCCATCCCCCGGGGCATGGCCTCGATTTTTGTTTTATTCTTTGGAGGGGGGCTGCGTGGCCCCCCTCCTCTGGCCATTTAAGGCCCCGGGGACCCCATCCCCCGGGGCCGGCCATACCCTTTTTTTAAATTTTTTTTTTTTTTAAACTTTGGGGAGGGGGCCGCGTGGCCCCCCTCCCGGGCCACTACTTGCCCCGGGGACCCCATCCCCCGGGGCCTGGCCTCCTCGTTGGGGACTGTGGGGGGTCCCCAAGCCCCCACAGTCCCGCCGGCTCCCCGTGTCCTACGGGAGCCGGCATTGCTTACACATGGGGAGCTGCTAAGATGCAGCTCCCCGTGTGGAAAGCAATCAGCTTGGATATTGGAAGAGAGAGCAGGTTTCCTGCTCTCTCTTCCAATATCCAAAGCAGTTTGCAATGACAGGACGGGAGCCGCGAGGCTCCGTCCTGTCATTGCAAACAGCAGTGTCCCGGGGTAGGCACCCCGGGACACTGCAGGAGCCGGCCCTGGGGGGTGGTGGTACCCAGGGCCATCAAGGGCTCCAGGAGGGGGCCGCGCGGCCCCCTCCCATTCAGTTCACAGCCCCGGGGAGGTGGTGGTCCCCGGGGCTCTGGGGTCCGTAACGGACCCCCATATTTAAATGTTTAGTGCCCCGGGGAGGTGGCGGTCTCCGGGGCGTGTGGGGGGCTGGAGCCCCCCACACAGGTTTTTCAATTTATTAAAAAAAGCCCCGGGAGGTGGTGGTCCTCGGGGCTGCGGGAGGGCTAGAGCCCTCCCGCACCATTTTAAAAAAAGCCCCGGGGGTGGCGGTCCCCGGGGCTTGGGGGCCCTTTGAGGCCCCCACACATTAAATTATCCCCCCACCATGCCCCCGGGACTTGGGCCACCCGGGGGCAAAATACAGTCCGAGCGCGGGAGACCGCGCTTGATTTTTTTTCGGCAGGATTCGCGCACCCTGAGCGCATCCTGCCGATTTAAAAATTTTTTTTTTTTTTTGCCCAGGGGGTCCTTGTGGGACCCCT
Source organism: Calotriton arnoldi (assembly GCA_963921515.1). NCBI lineage: Eukaryota > Metazoa > Chordata > Amphibia > Caudata > Salamandridae > Calotriton > Calotriton arnoldi. Next base: position 221,817 of record CAWUFW010005116.1, read on the forward strand.
GAGCAAACCTAGGGGTCAGGGTGTTTCTACCCTGCTCCCTTTGTGCGCTTTGCGCACTTGTTTCTGTCCCTCGGTTCTACCGAGGGACAAAATGGCTGCCAACATTTCCTGAATCGGAATGTTGACAGCCAGCTGACAGCCAATTAACATGCAGCTCGTGATCGGGAGGGTACGCGGACCCTACTCGGCCATAGATATCACTATCTTTTTACTTTTGATTTTCTCAGCAACTACTGAACGGATTTACACCATTTAACAAAAAGGGTTCTTTCTGAACCAAGAACTACCTCTTTGCCAAATTTGGTGTAATTCCGTTCAGCAGTTCGGGCTGTAGCCGTGTCTAAAGTTTCCTATGGAAAATTGCATGGGGAAAACGCGTTTTGGGACCCCCCTTTTTCTCGGCCCCCGCTTGACGAATCCCCGAGACTTTCAGGGTAGGAGCGGACCGGAGCGGGCCACAAAGTTTGAAAATTTTGCGAAGATACGTCAACCGGCAAGAGAGTTATTTCAAATAGAATGTCGCGGATTTCCTATGGATAATAGGTTGTAACTATAACTATCTACTGGCGACCGCCAGTAGATAATATATATATATATATATATACATACCATGAGTGATATATACATTTGTTAAGCAGACCAATATGAACATCTATATATTTGTAAACCATTAGAAGTATATATTTGTACAATGAAATGCATGTCTAAATACATACATTTAATCAAATTATACATGTTTACATATACAAGGAAATGCTGTACATTTGTGCTGTGAGTATGGTGGTCATGTAGGAAATAACCAACTCTTCACTCGGTGGCGATTTTTGGGATTATCAAAGTTCAACAATACAATTTGTCCATTGCCATACAAATACATGAAAAATATACTGAATGTGCTGTACTACTTAAACATAGCTGTCGAACTTGGCTCACAAGAGCAATATTCAATGAAAAATGCAAATTGCATGTGCTAGAATGTTATTATTTAACGTGCTAAAAACGAGTATAGCAATCATCTCAGGATCAGGAGTCCTTAGGTTAGTCTCAGTTTTTGACACAATGTTTGTGCTATATTTGTGAGACGGCTCAGATAGGCATTATTCTCTATCAAGGAACTTGATGCAAAATATTCGCCACAGTTTAAGTTTATTAAAAGTGTTGGTAAGTGCTATTTAACCGTATAAGTAGGTATTGATCAGGCATTAATCCATTTGCAGACATAGCATTTCCAGTTATAGAGAAAATGCATAAAATCCTGCACAATCCCTGTGTGATTCCTCAGTCTGTCTATCAGTAGAGCAGGATTAAGCAATGATGCTTTTCCCACCTCTATCAATCTACGAAAATCAGCTCTGTATTCCAAGGACAAGCTTTACGTTCAGAAGAAACAACCACTTTGCTGTTAAAGGATCCGATCTAAAGGACTCTCTCGTCCTCCATAGGTGATGATTGTAATCATCGCACATTCTGGTTAAAACAAGGAGCCCACCTCTCTGATGGATTGGCATACTGGCAACCCAACTATCTGACCAATCAGTAAATGCCTTGAGGTGACTAGGTTTGCTGTCTTGCACTTACTCACACATAGCCATCTCCAACATGCATTTGTCTAACGATCTGCCAGTGCTACCTTGTACAAGCAATGAAACAAACACAGGTTTATTGCAAAAAAACATGCAAAGTCAATAAAATTAAAAACTACAGTACTGTAATTTTTCTGTACAAAATCATCAAGCAATGGTAACGGGACTTCACTGTGAGATACGAATCTTCAGCAGGTGTCAAGTGCTATTTAGGTCACCCCCCATAAGTGAATGATTCTTCTGAATGAGTGTGAAACATCATCAGCTATGAGTTGACAATTGTAAGAGCCTGTTTTGCTACCATACCTTGTGATAGGGAACTGCACAACATGATATATCCTCTCTAAAACAGGTCATCTTTATTCGGTTGCAATTTTGTACTCACTGAAAAATGAACACAATTATGCTCTTTTCATGATAACACTCTCCTTAAAAGGATCTGAGTCAAAACAGCATAAGTAACAGCAAACCTATTGAACAGAGATCAAGGTGTTTGCTGTATGGGAAGTAGGACCATTTTGTGCAAATTTCACAGTTCCCAACTAGGAAGACGGCTCAGCGCCTTAAAAAGTTTCCAGTTCAATGTTGTGCTGGAAAGCTTCTTCTTTGTCCCCCTTGAGTAAATTCTGTTGTACAGTGATACATACTCTTGTAATTTTAACAGGAACATTTCTAGTGTGTTTGATCAGTGGCACTCTCAACATCTGCACTTTTTGTCTCTGGTTCTCTTCTGCACATGGAATAAAGAGACAACTGTTTACACAGTGCCAAGCCTGGCTGGTATTTGTGTTATCATGCAAGAGTTGCAGGGAACTTGTTAGGTGGTACTAGCTGAATCTAAAACAACGGCTTTGGAAAAAATATGTCATGTAAGTGTGCAAGTAAAAACATGGGTTAAGTCTGAAATTATGCATTGCCTAAGAGACAGTTTTCCTCATAAAATAATTATTTTTTAGTTTAGAAAATTATTGTTAAAATCACAAATTTAAAATTACAAAAATAGGAAAGTTCTTGCTTACCCTTAAAATCTACATCGGATAGCATTCAAACTGGTCTGCCAACTTGGGATAGTCGTGAATATGGGTTGCAAGTGTTAAAACACAGCAATGAGGATGATGTCACAAAATAATCCTAAACACACGACTCCTGGTATCGAAGGTGGCAACCAGTCTGTCTGATCTCTGCTTTTGTCACTTTCCAATTATGAATTGGGTAGTTTTACAAAACTCTTTGAAGAATTGCTAGAGTCTGTTTTCAAGCTAAAAGCCTATCCAGTTTAGGGACATAGTGATCATTCATGCAGTAGCTGACCGGGCCAGCATACCTGAACAGCCGACTCAAATTCCACGCCCCCCAAAGGACCCTACGATCAGCCCAGCTCTCATACGCCGTGGTCCCCCGCACCAGAAAGACCAGATCGGGAGGCCGCTCCTTCTCCTTCCTCGCGGCCAAAGCATGGAACGTCCTTCCGCTCCACCTCAGACAGACAACATTGCTCCCCATCTTCGCAAGAAACCTCAAAACCTGGCTCTTCGACAGACCCCCTCCTTGATGGAATGGAACCTGCACCCACCCCTAGCGCCTTGAGACCCTTACGGGTGAGTAGTCGCGCTTTAACAAACCCCTGATTGATTAATTGATAGCTGCACCATCACCAGGGCACAGCGATTGAGTGGCCCACTTCACTACAATTATGGGTTTTACTTACAATCCTTTGCGGTAAAATGGCCCAATTTCCTTGCTTTACATTAAGACCCAGTGCACCCATACTATACTTCTGATCCTCTGCCTGAAATTACCACCAGCAAAAAAACAAAATTTCTTTTTCAATGTGTTCCATTTGAATATGCTATCCAAGTGACCAGGAACCACATTTCACACCATATTTTCTAAAATGGTAACCATGTCCATATAGATCACTTTGTTTCTCCTTTGCTGCTAAGGCAATCATAAGCACAGAAAACAGGCTTTGTCTGCAAAACCTGACATTTTTGGTAAAACATCTGAGCTAGGGGAGGAGTTGTTGTGGTTCATCTCTGTAACAACAATCAGCCTTTGTAAGTCTTCATTCCAGGGTAATGGCTGGTGAAATTGTTCTGGGTAGTTAAAATAAAATGAAATGAATTAAAGAACATGAAGGAGATCACACAGAATGCTTTATTGCTTTTCTTTGAAGGCACAATAGCCCTGGTTTGTCTCGTTACTCATATATGAGCTGCTGATAGTTAGAAGTTACAGCCTTAAAAAGCAAGGGTGTTTAATTAGAACCGTAAATCTGAAAATGTGCGAGTGCAACCCTATCTTAAACAGAACACTGAAAACACCAGGGGTCTTCCTGTTTGGAGTGCAACAGTAAACTGATTGTGCATCAAACAAGAGAGAAACTAAGAAAAGAATGCAAGAAAACTTTCCAGTTCCCAATATTGGATTTTGGGTGATGCCAGGGCTTTGGGTGATGTTGAAGGATGACATCAACTGTGTATTAGCATGGAATAAACCACGCCCACATATAAAGAATGGGATCTTGAAAGTAACCTCAGAGTTCAAGGATCTTATAATTCATTCAAGGTCTTCACACTCCTTGAATTCTCCAGTAATGTGCAATAATCCCATAAAATAAATTTGGGGTATTTTATTTCATGTATTATCCCAGGGAAGCCAATGAAACCTGGTACTTAGGCGTCTTTGTGTTTTTTAAGTATGCGTGGAAGCAAGTGCCTAAAAACAACTGGCTATTGTTCATGAATTCTAAGTTGTCCTAGCCATAGTTGATTATATAATCATGTTAATAAGTATATTTCAACAAAAGGTGCGACATATTTGTCTCATATTTATAGATGGGAGGCAGTTGGACCTCAGTGATCAAATGAAAGTTACCAAAACTGTTTTTTACACTTTCAGTGTATAATACATGTTAGAACATTTTTCTAAAAATACATTTGAGATGGGGAAAACAGTGAATCTTTAATCTACTCTATCAAGTTAAACATTTTTTTAAACTTGTTTAACAGTTTGCAGGTTATTATGTTTTTACTTCTCCTAAATATCTCGCTTGATTTTTTGTAACAAGGGGATTATATAGAAAAATACTACCATCCATATCTTCCCTCTCAATCCCTGTAACACACTACACACTGTTAAAAGAGGGCGCCTTCACATTTGTGCTACTTGGTGATATATTTTAAATGAAAAACTACCTTTGCCAAAATAGGATAAGGCAGCGCACAGAGCACCTGGATTTCAAGCACAGCTAAGCAGCTGAAAAAATAAAGTGTCATTTCGGGTTGGGGTCACATTTGTCAAAGAAAAACTAACAGAGGGATTTCTTTTGTCAACACAGAAGATGAGCACCATGATAAGGGCAAATTATACTCTCTGATCTACTCTTCTGTTATAGAAGTGACTGAAGATTAAAGCCTCAGTCTGGAATTTCATTACTTTCCGACATTTTTCATGCACAGCAGTGTTTGTAAAGAAAGAATGCTGCTAAGGAGGGGTCAGATTGTTTCATTAGACACAGCAGATTGTTTTTTTGAAACACAGTTTCAACTTTGTAATCTTTATAATTTTGTACTGAAAAAATGTAAATCGACAACTCTTAACACACATTTGTCCTTGCTCGTTTTGTGCAAGTATAAGCAATCTAGAATACCTTTTGACAGATAAAAATATAAATGGAAGCTTGTTGCATACCAAATGTAAAATGTTCTGCATGAAAAAGGAACGCTTTATTATGGCACTCATCGATGTATTACCCCATACATCAGGTTACTAGTAGGTGTTGGTGACTTTGGTTCCCTCTAGGCTATCACCAGGTGCTGCCAACAATATAAGGGAAAGAGCAGAGCCATAAGCAAACATGATTAGTCAGTCACAGCTTTCTCCACATGAATCTAAATTTACCAAACTTGCAGCAGAAGCCCCCATCTGTTGCATAGTTTTCAGACTTTAGCTCAAGTGTTCCTCCAGCTCAAAGGGATAGAAAGGTATTGAAATTGTTGCACACCTGGTGCATTGCCGTGCTTGGCACTTTGAAAAATGTAGCTGGTCACCAGTCAAGTGTTGATTGTTGTACTCAGGCATTTAAATATGTGATCATTTTGTACATTTACTGTAAACATTTTCAGCCGATTCACTGGGGAAAAGCTTTTCTCTGCAGATAGGATTTAGGAAGAACAGCGTCAATAAAATGACCTAATGAGCTTTCATGCAAATCATATTTTTTACTAATTGTTAGTGAATAGTGTTTAGAGAAGAATCTGTTGAATGTTTATAAGTTTTGCTCTTAAGAATCCTGTGTGTTTTTATAGCACTGAGAACCCTCTTGTTTTAACGTGTTAAGAATCTCCAAGTAGCTACATAGTAACACCACTGGATGTATTGAATAATGTGCCTTGAATGTCATAAAATTCTGCACAATGTGTCTTTCCTTACTGCATAATGTTTTTCTTTAGTACATTATTTAGTCAACCTTGTGGTTAAGTTCTTTGACATGGATATATGTCAGTTCATCAACCATTATAAATGCAAGAAACCCCTTCTCTAAAGTTTGTGAATTGATTCAAACCATTGAACTAACATCTTGACTCCATAACTGTGACACAGTTACAACTCATTTCAACCCTTGCTAAACTTTGTTTTCTTTTTTAATGGAATATTGTACCATATTAAATATTTTAACTATCATTTTATTTTTACAATGGGTGATGCCCTCTTTTATGCCCCCATCAGCTAAGCCCCTTCTCTGCTTCTTTTTTTTCATAGGGTAATAGTGGGTATGCCCTGAATCCCATTCTTCTGTCATTAACAAATCTTTATTCTTACTCGTTTGTGACTCTTTAGTTTCTGACACTGATAGAGATTCTTAGCTGTTCTGCCACAAAGGTTGAGGTATCCATGGGAGCAACAAGCAATCCTAGTCTAGAGTCTGGAATCCAGACACACCTAACAGATTTTCTCTAGCATAGGACTGGAGTGTCTCCGGGACAGAGTAGGCTATGTGCAGACCACACTTGTAAGTCTTATCTGTTTGTTTTTAGAGTTGTTTTACTCTGCTCATTGTTATTACTTAAATACAGCAGAAGAAATAGCAGGATTTTCGCTTTTACCTAAATGACATATGATTGAGAAATTAAGACGTGTAAAACAAAAATAATTTAGAACTCTGCCTCCAAGATGTATATATTGAAGTGGCGTAAGAAAACTTGAGGGGGCCCCCTGCAAAGTACATGGAGGGGGCCCCCTTTCCCGGTACACCACCTATCACTTTTGCTGATGTGGCCCCATGGAGCTAGGGGGCCCCCCACACTGTAGAGGCTGTTGGGGCTTAAGATACGCCACTGGTATATTGTTATAATTGCATCTAAGATTTGTATTTTTTTTCTGGGCAAAGACACACACTCTATTAAAAAAAACATGGATTTATCGAGGATATTACATTTCTGTAAATTCCAGACATCAATTTTGGTATTTATAAATGAGTCCCTTATGTGGCAAATGATCTGGAACGCCAATATGTCTTAAGATTTTCAGTGCCTTAGAATATCTAAATATATGTTTGTCAATGTGTTATGATAAAGGTGTAGCTGTTGCCGAGAGAGTAGTAAAGGTTTAACTGAGAAGTCAACATTTTACTCTATTGATATACTCCTAAAATCGTAGGGCAGTGAAAAGGATAATTTAATGTTATTCCAAAATAGAGGAATGGACAAGGTTGGAGACACTGCATTTTGATTTTGTTGGTCTGGGCATGGTACATGGAATACACCTGATGAAGCAGCACATCAGATTCCAGAGAGTTCACTCCCAATGCTTCGTGTCTTGATTGGTGTTGTGAAACGCCTTTCAGAGGACTTTAAGTTTATCGTGTTAAGTTGCTTCTTTGTTTGAAAGATAGTGTAGCCTCTTTTTCATATGGGTTACTGTGATTAGATTATTCTATTCCGGGCCTATATGAAGCTGCACTTTAATATTCTAAAGCTGACTTAAACCATAAAACAATCCTCCCTCAGTGGTTTCAACTGTGGGAAATAGTGCCTTGTATTTGAGTTAACTTCGGCTTGTGAATTGAAGAACCACATTCCAAAATCCCAGCTACTTTAATTCACAAATGTCATCTGTAATTACTTGACAGGTCTTCAGGATCATAGGACTGCCATTCAGCAGTGACACCATGATCAGCTTGGACCAGCTCTTGTATTAAGATTTTTATCTTAATAAGACAGTGCATGGCAACTTCTACCTTTGCAAAATAATTTGCGGCAACAGAGAATGCGCCTAAACAGATGCCATACTACCAGATTTATCAGGTGAAGAAAGATAGAGAAAGTGAGAAGGTATCTGTTCTTTTGGGTTTGCCCATACTTATCCACTATTTACTTCAACCTACTCAAGAGCAACCATTATCTTTTGTCATGTGGTTTAAGAATATTTAAGTACTGTAGCTAGTTTGTCATCACTCAGCATTCTGCATAAATAAGCAACAAGCCCAACTCTTGTTTCAAATTGAAGCTCGCCAAAATGGAGGCACATTACATAATGGGCAATCTGCAACTTTCTCTGCCTTGGATCTAGACTGATGCCAGCTACTTCTGCCAGAGACCTAAGTTTTCATATAGATTAGACTCTTCCACTGTTTACTTAGATGGGTCCTGGTGTAACCTTGTTTTTTTTTTCCTCTTCACGTTGTGGAAGTAATTTTACTTCTTCATGGCTTTCCGTAACAAAGTGGAGACAGTAAACACAACCATATATTACAATTTGATCTATGGGAGTATTACATAAGTATAGTCTCAACATGTACAGACTGCAATTAATTGTTCATGCGTTGACCTTTCTTCTGTTGAGTATTGACATAAAAGAGCATGGCTCCCTGGTTCTAAGACCTCTGCGCTGGGTACCAGTCACCATGGGAATTCCTTTGTGTTATGGATCAAGCAGCCTGTTCCAAATCTAATCTTTCATTCCATTCATACTGTCCTAAGCCACACCTTAGTTTCTCCTATTCAAACGTGTTGGGTATTTATCTATTCAGCAGAGCTCCCAGTGGAACAGAACTCTGTGGGTCTTGGAGACCAGATATAGAACCCACTACCTGCACATTCAAGTTCACAGAAAATCACCCAACCTTCTGGAAACTCATAAACTTCTTACTCCCATCCTATTGCTTTCTGGTTGAGCATACCTCATGAAGTATTTCAAGTTAGTATGTTGAGGGGACTCTGGTGATGGGTACCGTGTGTCACAAACACCTGAAATTGAAGCTTAGACAGTCTACAGACATTTACATAAAACATACATTTTTTTCTGTTGATTTTGTATATATGCGTCTAGATTTGGAGACTACCGTTCCTACATTTTCACAGCTTTTAGGTGTAATCTTTATTACCGAGGTGTTGGTTTAACCAATTTGTCAATCACAGCATGCATGCACGCTCAATTGAAATAAATTGATGAGTTTTTCAAGATATACAATTCAGTACTTATGTTGAGCAAAATGGTTTCATTTCTCTGCAGTGGTTACATTTCTGAAGGAGATGAGCTGAGCAGAGTCATTAATAAACAAAAAAATAAACATTATTTTCTTTTTACGAGCACCATGTGTAGTATTGATATTTTCTCACATTATCTCTCAAGCTTCCCTACCAGCCAACATCCCTATTCCTTCTGAAAACTGCAAAACATTGGAGCCTACCATAAACACGCATTTGCAATGCAATTGGTCTCGCATTTTTGAAAGTTAGAGCTATTGGCGTTGTATATTATGTTGCTTTTTTTACTAGAGGACTAACAAATGAAGAATTACCGCTGGGAAGAGACACAGCTGTAGCACTGACTAGAGGACTAACAAATGTGGAATTACCACTGGGACCATAGAAGCAGCTGCAGCACTGTCTAGAGGATTTAGAACGAGGAATTACCGATAGGACCAGAGAAGCAGCTATTGCACTGTCTAGAGAACTTAGAATGAGGAATTACAGATGGGACCAGGCATTGGCAGACTTGAGTGCTCCAGGGGGCCTCCATCTGCCCCTTTCACTATTTCTGCTGAGGGTGCTGAGCTGCTGCAGACAGTACAGGAAACTAACACCTCCCTGGACAGTCTATGCACTATGCATAGCGAGAGTGCGCAAGGCAAGGATTGTGCTGAGGGTGGTGGAGGAAAGCGGAGATAACAGGTCAAATGAAACCTAAAATTGTCTCATGCATTCCATTTCAAGCCCCTTTAGTGACAAGTGGGGCGCAGAACAGAGGATATTCGTGGGCGCATCGCGGCACTACATGGGGGAAATATGTGGTTGGGGAGGGAACCGAGGCGAGGGCAAAAAATATTAAATGCATATTAAATACAATGCTGCTGGGGGGAGAAGGTGATGTAAATAATAAATATGCTGGGCTGAGGGAGAGTGTAAAACGTGTGCTCCTTTTAATGAAAAGCAAAAAAGAACCAGCTTCAGATGTACCCGGACAGCAAAAGTAGGAAGAGGGTGAGAGTAAGAAAATCTTGGCGGTGAATTAAAAAGGGAGAGTCAGTTTGCTAATCAAATTACAGGTCCAGTAACGTGGAATCGGGTTACTTTGTTGATTAGAATATTAAAGAAATATAGTTATGATATAGTTGTGCTGGTTATTTTCAGATAATTCTCTCCCCTGATTCTGTAAATTAATTTTTCGAATTAGGTGTTTTCAGATATGCTGCCCTGCAATGACACTTTTGTGGAGAGTAATGAACAATGTGACATGCATTACTTTGGGAAACACACAATGGTTTGCTTAATTGGTGCAGTTAGTCAACTCTATGGTGTCCATTACATAGAATGGAAATGGATGATGGTCTGAAGCGGCCCCGTCAGGGTCGGTACTTCTTGGCACTTGAACCCTGCAGTTGGAGCGGAGCAATCTTTCCAGATCTGCCGCAGAATATACAACATGATTGAAACATGTAACCAGCAGTCTGCATGCTGATCCCCACAGCATGCACATTCACCCTCCGAGCTGTCTTGCAAGGATTGAAACGTGCCCTTTCGTTTTATACGTAGATCTGTGCAGCAGGTGTTCAACCCACTGTGCTATATGCATCTGTGACAACCCTGTCTGCATCCCAGGGACTCGGTCTTTCCCCGCCACCCTTCTCATTCTGACTCATGGGTTTAGAGCCCGGCGAAGGTAGGGGGAGGGGCTAGAGAAAGTGGCGCTCTTCTTTCATGTAAGGAACGAAGTAAAGAGATGGAGTGGTTGGATTGAATAAAACATTTTTAGATAATTTAAACCAGTGCACACCCATAGAACCTTTAACAAGATGCGTAGGTTCATCAAATGCCATGCATGCCAGGGCCATACACGTCCCTTTGTCCCACTCGCCCCCCACCCCATGAATTCTCACCTTCAGTTTAGCAACTGAATAGGTGATTTAGTGAGGCGACAAGGGGGAAATGTGCGTTCACAGGCCAGTCACTGCACTGTAACAGGACCTGACCTGTGGATACAAAAGGGCCGTCTATTAGGATCAGCAATGGGAAGCTGGGAATGGAGAAGGGGTGGAGGGGGCCGATCACGAGGGGCAATGGGGGCTTGCGCCTAAACTTGGTCTCTGCAGGTAAGTCTGTTAGCATGGGAGACACTTGATGTCGATGGCTTTAAAAGCCTCTTTGCTAATGTTACCTGCTTAATAAACCAGATATAAATAAAGGGCATCAGGCAGGGAGGGTTTCTGGCCCGAAGTAGCCCCGCCCCCTGATCATTGTGTCTGAGCTGCTGACTGCGGATTAGTCGCTACCAAACGGGAATGGAAGGGAACGACTCGGCAATTCAGCCCTACGTTTGTCACGTGAGACAAACGGGCCCTGTTTACCTTTTCTCCTTCACCAAAACTACAATTACCAGAATGCATTGGATGTAGCCAGTTTCACAGTTGGCAGGAGGGGGAAATCGATGAGGTCAGCAAACTTAACAGATTAACACATGCCAAGAGCCTACAATATCCTTGCTGGCGTTATATATGATGTCATGAGTGGCGTGGTTGATGGTGTGATGTTTTTAGTGGTGCAATCAATGATTTGAGTGTAGAAAGTGGTGGTGAAATATCTGTCGGACTGGGAGGGGTGAGTGGGCTCGGGAATGATTACAATATCTCCGGCCGAATCTGGAAATACTGATTGAAATGGGGGCCGTAGTGTTTACTTCATTTACAAAATAAGTGCATCAACGCCTCGTTGGGTGTACTAAGAGCTATACATAAAAGAATTACAACACAATACAAGTCCCAGCCAGACTCCTACGCTCAGCTGAAGAGTCCTTGCATGCAGTGAGAGTATCGGTGCCCATACTCGGTCTGGTTGGGGTCAGATGAGCAGGAACCCACAGACCGAGCACAGAAGCCAGAGTTTGGGGCTAAGTCGAGAGGTTGCTGCAAGGGGGCGGGGGGGGGGGGGCAACCAGAGCCACCATCCCAGGCTGTGATCACACACCCACATCCTCGCTCTTTCTAAACAGTAACGGGACTACAGTGAAGAAATCATTGTTCACTGTCAAAACCCATGACTTCATGGAAGTGCACAAACATAATGGGCACGGGCTGGGTGAGGGAGAAGAAACGGGCGGATGGAGGGAGAGAAGAAACAGAAATTTGGGCGGGTGGGGTAGATGAACACAGATGGGGGCACAGGGGCGGGAGGGAAAAGAAGCAAAATGGGCGGGGACATGGGATACGACCTGAAAACACACATGGAGTGCTTGGAAAATAAAACAAGCATTTGCAATGCAATAGGACTCGCATTTACGTGAGACCTATTGCATTGCAAAAGCGCGGGCGGGCAGGCGGGATGGGTAGGGGGGGCGAGAAGGCACAGACAGCGGGAGTGCGGGCATGGGAGCGGGGGTGCGAGAAGGCACGGTCAACGGGAGTGCGGGGGAGGGGGAAGAAGGCACGGGGAACGGGAGTGCGGGCGGGAGAGGGGGTGAGAAGGCACGGAAAAAAATAGTGCTCTAAATAACACGTCCGTACAGTGTAACACTCGAAGTAAAGGGGTCAATAGCCATGGGAGGGTACAAATGACGACATGGCCATAATAAGGCGGGACTAACAAGCCTCATAATAAATTAGAAGACAGAATTTACGAAGGACAAACACAGAAGCCAATGAAAAAAATGGGCGGAGAGTGAGGGCAGCTTGTCTCCCATACTCTACTACTGCATTCCTCGCAGAGCGAGCAGCGCATGCGCGCTGCTGCTAAAGCTCCACATAAAAAGAGATTATTGCTTGAGCTGAAGTATATTTTGTCTGGTAACAAGCATGGAAATATCTCTTTACTTCGGCATTGCTGCACGTGCCAATCAAATGTGGGTAGGAGTATCAGGAGAGCAGATGCAGAGTGAAAAATCAAGCATCATACTAAATAAATTGTCTCCGGAAAGGATCAGTGCCTGTATTCCAAAGGCATCAACTCAGTGTTTGTACAAAAAAGTACACCTACTGACTCCTGTGACTTTCTTATATTTGGGGGAAACATTTCATGTGATAAGTGTTCTTTATGCTCTTCTGGCTTCTCACTGTTGATAGTTTACAGTCCTCCGTTGATATTTATTTTTCTGACGTCTGATATTCGTCCATAAAAGTGATTGTTTCCACAGTGATTTATTTTCCCATTTGCAAAACAGCTCAAAAAGATTTTCTTTTTTAAGATTACAAGGTTGGGTGGAGATGTTCTCACAGAAAAGGTAAGAGTACGATTTATATACAAGAATAATGTTTCCTTTGATTTTTGCATGACATGCCCCCTCCATTTTATTGCTTTTCAGCTGAACACCCAGAATGGTGTGTTGTGTTGGGGTAAAGAGTTTGTTACCAACCAGTGGTGTAGCAGGAGGCTGTGTCTTAGCAAGAGTCCCTTGACAGGCTGCCTCTTACTCCAAGACATGCCCACCTGAGCTAATGATACTGGCAAATTGAGTAATGTACAGTAAGAGTAATTGAGTCATGAATATTACTTTGGATTTAAAACAGCACTGTTTTTTTGTAATTTGACAAGAAAACTCAGCACTGAGGTCATCACATGCATTATTGAATGAGGCAATCGTATTTATTTTTTCAAAAATTGATGATGCTGCCCCTCTTTACTTAATACATACGTAAATGGTCTACCTAGCTGAATGCTGCTCTTTAACAATGACGTTTACACTTCCAAAAGTGACACCACAAGAGTTGTAAAGGCAATGCTCTTTTGCCCATTATTACTTCCTGTACCAAGGTGTACCTACATTGTCATCTACCAGCGCACTGGGATGTGATAATTTGCAGTAAATAATTAGTATTTTAAGTAGAACTTCCGATCTACCACTAGCAAACAAGCAAGTAGTGTAGAAAAGTCAAATGTGTTATTTGCATGCAATTGTAACATGATGGGAGAGATACAAATTGAAGATGTGTGCATGTTGAATGTACTCATATGTTTCCATTTAGTTGCATGTGCAGTAGTTATAGACATTATTCACGTTTAGTGTACCATGGCCAGTGCCTCGAAAATAATTCCAGATAAAAAAGTTAGCATGATTCAGGTGATTAACTGCACCACTAAAGAGCTTGGTAAGGGCAGAAAATGGCCCTTGAAAGTAGGCAATCTTAAAATTGCTACAAAGGAATCCTGCAGGCCCTCACTGTGGTTGAGGACATCTCTTGAACTAAGGGCCCAAACATTTGCAAAAGGCAGCACTAAAACAAAGATGAATGCACCCACAAATCCACGAGGTCTTTGTCCATTAGTCAAAGTAACATGTACACCGTGGTTAGACAGATCATTTGTAAGCCCTTTGTGTGATTAGTAGAGAAACATATTAAATGTGCATTGAAGGCTTGCTGTGACTTACACATCAATCGCTCACTTGGAGTCCTTGCTGCACACAATATATTTGCCGGCCTGTGTTGCTTTACCTGTTCAGTAGCTCCACAACATGCGTCTGCTCTTTTCTTATCTGATTATACATCCACTTGTAACCTCCCTCCTGCCTTGCCACATAGGTTATCATGGGTTGCACTCCAGTCCAGATACCATATAGATGCTCCTGAGAAGTGGCACAGCAGTGGCCATGGTCAATGTAACTGGTGACAATACCTATATAGTCATATTTTTATAGGTATCCTCAACAAATACCAATGTCTTCTGCAGGCTTCCAGCACTCTTAATCTTGCACCCGGGCGACCCAGGAGTAACATGTGCTGAGAGTGTGGGAAAGGGCTTGGAACACCCAATATTAAGGGAAGCCTTTCTATGGAAATGATTGTCCTATGTCTGCTGATGTTGCAGTGTTTGGAGGATCCACAGGTCTAGGGTTACAGTACAAAATGTTTGCAGTCATAACTTTCTCGGCTTAGGCTCCTGGCTTCTGTGAATTAGAAGTAAGAGATAATTCTCGACTGTGCAAAAACATAAGTCTGCATATTGGAGATCCACGACGTTCTGTTAACTGCTCTTTTCATCCACCTTAACCCCAAACTGTGAAAATCTACAATTGTACAATATAAATATGTTAAAATAACATCTCCGCAGCGTGCTGTTAAGTACTGTTGTCCACTACAATTATAACAATAACCTTTACGGAATCAGGTCTCCACACATAATACTATTCCATGCACAGCACTTCATGTTTAGTTCAGAAGCTTAGCAGTGGAAGCATACATGTTATCCATTCCAAAAATAATGAGACCGAAAAGTTCAGATTGTGTGCAAGGGGCGGATTGAATTCCCACTCTAAGTTCATGTTGGTTGCACTAAGTTTGTTGCGAACAGCCAATGAAGCTGTACCTGGTGAGACTTAGAAATTAAGACTAGCTCTTCCTTCTGTGGTAGGATTACTCCTTCTGTGGTGAAGCAAAATGTAAGGAGTCATTGTGCGCGGCTGCTTTCTTCAGTTCTTATAGCATACACTGAATATGTTAAATGTTACGAGCCTATAGACTAAAGCTGTGTGATTTTGTAGCATATCAAGTATCCCTCATTTACGTCCTTCCTTTTGGGTAATGCATTGCAGTTTTATAAACAATCTGTGTGTAGTTCAGCCATGGAAACTCAAGGGAGGTCTTTTATAAACATGGCTGGATCATGAGCTAAAATTCCGGACAGAAGGAATAGCTGGTTGAACTCTTACCTCAAGTTGAAGAGAACATACCTGCTGCAGACATGGCATCATGGAAGTCATGTTGAGGAGAATCAACCTCCTTTGGATGTCCCAGAGACTTGTGCATGAAGCTTTATGATATGACTAGTGTTGGGTGGATATTAGTACTTAATATGGTGGGCCAGGTGTGATTCGGATATGAATTCACAGTCCTTCACCATCTTATAGGTGTTGTGGTACATCAATAAACTAATTTAGATCTGTGCAATATAGATTGAAATTATATGTGTGGTGTGTAATGCCTTTCATTTGGTAGACGTAAATCTGATTGGACACATTAAGGATGTAAACAAAAGCATTAACATGTTTGTTTTTGCTGCTAAATAACATAATGTGAGCACAGTACCCTGAATCATTTGCTTTACTTGCACAGTTCAGGACTCCAAAGTAGACGTGTCCAACGATTGTCCAAGAGGGCTTCATTCCTTGGAGGGTTTGAAGCTGATCAATGACTATGTTAATACATTCTTTTTAAATTCAGTACAGCCTGGAAATATGGTGTGGGCCCGGCCCTTTTGGCCTTTCGTGGGAGAGAACTGCTATAAAGCTATAACAAAATTTCCCTGCAGCGAAATGATAGCTGCCAAATATTGGTAAATGTTTAAATAAAATGATAGCTAACACAACTTTCAGCATGGTTTTTAATTAAAAAAGAAAGCGCTGAACGTTCCATTGAAAGATATTTCTAATGCTCTGTCTACAAATGTGCCAAGAATACCAAATGACTGTAACAGAATTTACATAATGAAACCTCTGCATTTGGATTGTGTTTACTTTAATAGAAATTGCTCTGTGCTTCACTCTGATTGTATCTTCACTTGGATAAAAGCGCAATCCCGATATAATAATAGCTTCCAGGGCATAATGAATGAGCATCCCTCTGTGTAATATAAATAGAAAATAGCTAATCAAAATACAAGATTTGTCTCTTCGCTTTTAATATTTAGCCGAGTGTTTTCCTTGCTGTCTTCAGTTCACTCTGTCGGGTAACTGGCTGTCCTATTAAAATCTAATAGCGGTTTTATTCTCTTTCTCTTTGATTTGTGTTTCAGCCATGCAAGAATCCATATCAGATTGTTCAGTATTCCTTTTAACTAAATATTATATCAGAGACGTTCATCACAATTACAGAAGGATGAAATATGCCCTCAAATGCCAGGAAACCTGTAGCTCAGAAGCTGCCTTTTTGGGACTTGATGGCAGTCGTGTCCCAGTGACCCATGACCTTCCCCCTCCCCCCCCATGCCAGCACAGAGGCATAAGTTTATGTACTCTCTCACTGCTCTAATATTTCCACCCAGGAAGAAATATTACCATCCACCTGTGTGGGTGGTGTTATTTCCACATTTGGTGTCTTGCTCTCTTGCCCACCAGCCCCATGTGCCGGATATTTTCTAGTCACGCGTCTCATGTTTAGGATTATGTTATGGGTCAACAATCTTGCTTGAGAATGTAAAAAGCTTGACTATATCTACCTGATGTCTTTGTGTTGAATATCTAAAAATCAAACGTGCATTTTGAAGTCTTAGTAAAGGGCCTAAGCCGCTTGACAGGTGCATGTGATGAACAGACAAGGTAAGTCAAAAGTTGGTTTCCTTCTTAAAATGTAGGTGCCTTCCTGTTTGATGGTGTCATGACTTACTGTGAATTACGGGCAGAGTGCCTACTAATGTTATGTTATTGTGATATCCAAGAATAAATCCACCAGGATTACGAGGATGTTGCTCAAGTAGTTTCTTTATTCTTAAAGGAAGATCTCATCCATCCATCTCAAAGCTTTCCCTGAGCAACTGTTGCTCTCTTCACCACCCTCAACGGAAACCTTCTATGACATGGCTCATGACATACATAGCGTTCTATCATTACACAGTTACTCAGCTACCACAGATATGTTATTGGCACTTGTTATAAAGCAGCGACTCCTTCCCAAAGGAGTATCTCAGCGCTTGCTACTCAGGAACGGGACAGTGCAATTAGAAAATCCACGTCTTTAGAAGTTTTGGGAAATTGGGAAGGTCTGGGCAAGTGCGAATATGCAGGGGGAGTTGTTCCAATGAAGTGGAGCAAGGTCGGAGAAGGATCTGCCTCCGAATCTGGAAGTGTGTATGCGAGGGATCCTTAATAAAGCTTTATTTGCTGACCTAAGCAGTCTGGTAGGTTGGTAGTGGCAGAATCTGGAGTACAGATAGGTAGGTAATGAATAATTAAGTGCCTTATGGGTCAAGCAACATTGCTTGAAAATGGCACGTTTTCTAATTGGCAGACATTGCAAGTCTTTCAAAATGGGGGAGGAAGAGGAGTGTGCGGGGAGGTTTCAGATCAGCCGAGCAGCTCTGTGTCATTAGCTGCCAGGAGGAAGAGGAGGAGCATTGTGCAAAGCAGGTGCAACAGGTCACGCTGACCTGGTCTTTCATGGATAAAGTTTGATCAAGTTTGATGCCAAGATTCTTTTCCACCTGTTTTGAGCATAGGGTTAGACCAAATTTAGCAAGTCATCAGTCTGCCGATCAGAGCTCCTGAGCCTTACCGAATAGCACTATCTCGGTTTTCTTGCCATTCAATTGCAGGCAATTCTTAGTCATCCAATCAGCAATTTTTCTCATGCAGCTCGCAAACCTAGATTTAACTTTTTCCGGATCTTTCCCAAAGGCAATGAGTAGTTGGGTGTCGTCAGCATATGATTTGATTTCTAATCCGCATGATTTTACAAAATGTGCGTGGGGGCTAATAAATATTAAATAATGTTGGCCTCAGGGAGGAACCCTATGGGACTCCTTTGTTGACCAACAGTGTTTGAGACTTGAAGGAGCCTAGAGAGATAGTTTTGGATCGATTATCAAGAAAGTCCATGAGCCAGTGTAGCGCTCTGCCATATATTCCTGCCTCATGCAGTGTTCGGATTAAGTCTGCATTAGAGACCATATTGAAGGCTGCAGATAGGTGCAGTAATACCAGCTTGATTCGTGGGCCTGTATCTAGTGACAGTCTGATGGTATCAGTGACTGCCTCTAGTGCGGTCTCTGTGCTATGCATCGCTCTGAAACACGATTGTGAGGGGTCCAGGATCTTGTGCTCATCTAGAAAAACATTACTAATAACGTTGAGGGCAACATCAAGATGTGGGCATAAGGGTTTGAGAGAAGACAAAGACTGATTATTTGGCTGCATTTTGTGCTTTACAGTGGACAGACCTATTCAACCTTTTTGAGGTGTGATTGTTATTTAAAGACATCTTCATATTGAATTGTCTTGTGCAATTTCTAAGCCCCATAGTCCTTCATAGCATCATCTGGTTGCGTTCTTAATTTAGTTTCCAATGAAAATGTAGCTGTGTGCCCAGAGAAGAGCCAATGCACAGTAGGCAACTATTAGTCATTAGCTGCCCTTACTAAAGGCTAAGATTGGCTCATCAAAGCAGAATGCTTAGAATTCTTGCACTAATTACTGTTGTTTCCCTGCATTCTGAGTTCAATTGCAAGGCCCTGAGACAGTAAAGTGGGTGTGCTGTTTGACTGTATTGAGTGATATAAGGGGAATGAGTACTAATAGATTTGTTGTCCATGGGTGTTTGAGCATTAACAGCTGTTAAGCATGCTTCCCACTTTGGTTGGAGCCCATAATTGCAGGGCAGACAATTAATAGTGGTTTACACCACATATGGAGTTAGCTACTGCTAATGCCCTGTGCAGAGGGCAATAACGATTAGATGGGATTCAATCAGTAACCACTTATCTCTCATGTCTCATTAGCGGCATGCTTGCAAAAATATCAACATATCTAGAATCAACAGGTGTGAGTGACATTGAGCTAAATCTGTTCTGATTTCCGTTTTCCCTATTTAATTACATTATCCTCCGGCCAGAAAAGTAGAATTTGTGCAAATCTTTTAATGTACATCTCTAACTCTTGACTAGCTTAAAATTCCAAACTGCCACACAGGATGTCAAGCTCCTCAAGGCTTCTTATTAATGTAAAACAGACCTTTTAGCAATAACTTTAGTCAAATATCTTTAAAAAAATAAAGAGATTGTAAAGATGTAAAATTGAGGTGTTACATTTATGTAATTCTAACTTCCTTGTACTTCCTATGGAGTCCTCAAAATGCAGGCCTTTTCTAAAATATTTCAAGAAAGGAAAATCATGCCCAAGTACTTTACAGATTTACAATGCATGCTGTACTAATGTCCGGGCCTGTTTTATGTCTGGCCTAGAGACAGTGTTAGTTTCTTTGCCAGCCTCATGGAATAAGCATAATAAAAAAATATACCTATATACATTTGCAAGGGAGCTTTGAATCGGCCCTTTTCATACGTTGGACTGACTCTTTACTTCCACTCACTACAGCATGGGTACTCACAAACATTTTCCCTGGGGCCTCAAAGTATGGTCTGTGGTGTGACCGAGGGCCGCACTGATGCCAGCAGGGTGGCGGTCAGGTGACATGGGGTTTGTAATGTGGGTGTAGGGGAAGTGATGCATGTACATATAGTGGCTGAATTGCACAGTGCGAAACCAGAAAACCTGTACTCAATCCCAGCTTCCCCACTTGACCAAACTGTGTGATCCTAGGCAATTGTTTTTTTTCCCACTTTGCCTCCTTTTTCTTCTCTTGTGTTTAATTTAATAAACTATAATGTTGTCCATTTATAATAGCAGCCTAGGCCACCTAGAGGGTGCACATGACAACTATTGGCATTGTTGTCATGGTCAGTGGAAGCATGAATGTTTGAAAAATTCATGCTTGAAAACTATAATTTAAACATAAAAATACCTCTCAATGCAGTGATATCATCAGATATACTAAGGAGAAAAGTTTTTACATGTTAATGAAATATACGTGTCTGAATTTTGAAGAGACTTTATCATATTTTTTCACGTTTGCGGTAAGATGTCTTTAAAAAATGAAGGTGTTTCTAAAGTTAAGTGGTGCATGACATCTTAGTTACTTCTATTCTGAATGTTAGTGCTGAGTCAAGTGAACAGCAGACTAGTGCTGCTGTACACCAAGGGGCCTCATGGAAAGGTCAGGATGGCCACAAGCGGCCTTCGGGCTGTACTTTGAGTATCACTGCACTGCAGCAAACAGCTTCAGTTATATGATCACTTGCACTGTGAGCAACGCAGTTTTTTTCTAATCACATGTGCACATCTAATAAAATGAAGTGGACTTCAATGCCAGGGTTGGTGAGCCAACCGTTTATTTTGCCGATGTTTTTTTCTTTCTATTTTTGTTATCCTTTTTTTATCTTTCTTGTGTGCTTAAACTACATCATCAGATTACAGTAACTCAGAGCCATGATATATTTTCTTTGTGACAACAAGAATCACATTTACTGTGATGTGAATTAAAACTTATAGGGTTTCCATTCTTGTTTTAATTAAACCTGCTTGCAAGGAAGCACTGTTCTATCAAAATGATATGTAATTGTTCATTTGTTTTTAATTGAACATTTTTATTGTAAGCATATGTCCACCACCATTAGGTGGGTATGTTTGGGGTTTTTGGGCATATTCTTGCAATACAAAATTAAAAACGTTACTAATGCACCTGCCTGCCAATGCCAGCAATATTGACTTTACCAATGCTTTTTTCTTTTTATTTCATTTTTAGCATTATATGGAAATGATAATCGAATAGGTTCTATAGCAAATACGCAGCTGGTTGTGTATTAAGTAAGAGGAAAGCTCACCTGGAAATTACTTTAAAAACGCTTCGACTCCAGTTATAGCAGGGCCTTCATATGAGAACAGGTAAACAAACTGAGTATTAACCCCTTCCGTGCTTCCGTCGGTCAACGGCCGTCGCGAGCACTACCTCGCTAGTGCTGCGCACGTCCGTTGGCCGACGCGGCCCCGCCCACTCTTTTAAACTGCCGCACCGCGGCGGAATTCGCGCCGCGGTTAAGTGGTTAATAGCAGTTAGCCATGTACTGTGTCTCTAAATTATCACTTTCTCGTGGTAGATACACATATTCTACTGGGATTGGAATACAACACTCATTGAATTTCTGTCTTTGTGAGTTGTACCCTGGATTCAGATCCCTCCACCTATCCTGGGTTTGAATCTCGCAGTATCTGTTTTAAATACTGGAATCTATTTTGCACTTTCATCTATTATCTATTCCTCAAACTATTTCAGAACTCTTCTGAAGTCTGATTTTTGTCTTGGTCTTTCAATTGAATCAGGACATCTCTTTGTACCTGACTTTGTTCATCAAACATATGATCGAAAGTGCTTTTTTATTCTATTCTATTTATCTTGTGCTTTTGTCATCATGGCTCACTCCAACTATGTTTTCAACCATATCCTGCTTGTTTGTTTCTATTTATTTCTGGACTGTTTTCAGCTTATCCTTCAGATCAAAGATTTTCTGTGTCATGAAAGTTATCAATTTTTCGTGTTTTAATTGCCGCATGGCCTGATCTATGGCCAATTGCTCTCCTTCTTCTTTTAATCTATTTATTTGGCTTGAATGCACATTTCTCTGCAGATGACTCATAAACCACTACTTCTTGTTCTGAATGCCTTCATACATGTATCACCAATGGCATCTCTGCAGAGGCAATGTGGATGTGGAACAATTTCATAAGGCTCAACTTGATGACCATCCCAATACCCTCCATTTCATTTCCTCCCTCTACTACTTCTTTTTTTGAATCATAGTCCAGTCTTTTTAGGTCTCGCCTACGCAGCGCGCATGCGCTGCTTAGGAGAGACCTTTAGAAATCGGCACAGCTTTCCCTGCAAAAACGTGCACGCGTTGCATTGCTTCCAATGGCAACGCGTGCACGTCTGGCGATTCACTTGCGGGAGCGAGCAGCTGGCGCCATATGTTAATTATCGCGCCTTGCCGCTCGCTCCCGCAAGGGAATCGCGCTGGCCCCCTCCTTTCGCTCCTCCCTCTGCTGACGCGCGAGGCGTGCGCTTGTGCTTGTTATACTGGTAATCAAATCAACCGCGTAACACCACTTGGACATTCCATTTACTATGCAGCGTTCTAAAGTTAACTGATGATTGAACGTTTGACGTGACCTATGAGTGGGCGCTCCCAGTGCTTCCCCATTAAGAGTCAAAGCCTGACCGAGAGGCTTCTGGCAGATAGCAGGCTTGCAGTGGTATCTGCTTCTCCATGTTCCTGAAACAGTGTGTACTTATCGCAAGGACTATTCAGTTGCACCCGAGGTTCATAGACTGTGGACAATTGCCTACCTGAGAGGAGAGATAAAAGGGATGCAGAGAATTAACAGCGCTGCGACTTCGGCGTACAAGAAGGAGGCCACTGCTGTCCACTGAAAGTCATCTCGAGTCTGCCGCGGACCTACGAGCAAAAGAAGCACTTTTGTCATTACAGTCGGGGACTTCAGCCTGGCCGACTTCAAGGAAGCAACTGTAGGGGCGCTACGCAGGCGGAAGATTAGCGCTGATCACTGCAGAAGTTACAAGGCGCCTAGACAAGGAGAGCTGCAGACGGTCGGAGCGCCTCACAGCAGCAGCAGTACGAAGATACGAATGGCAGCCATAGAGCAAGCACCAGCTAGGCGCAAACGGTTGCGTGCGGGACATGGCACAGTACTTGCCTGCTTCGCTCTAGCTCAGCACTGCTCACAGTCCGTCCTTTCTCTCTAGTTTCTGCCGACCTGCGTGGTGACGTCTCTTTGGGCGCCTGCTGTATAGAACGACTTCCGCGACCAAACAGGTGTGAACCAGTCAGAGAGCTTCAAACTGTGGGGGGCGCCCCCTCTGGTGGTATTTCGCTACATTCCCAGGGGGGCCCGAATGTCTCAGTAACGAAACGACTTATAAATGAAGATGGCCTGGAAACACTATCTTGTTTATTTGTCCCTTTTCCAGACTATCTTCATTTATATGCAACCAAAGGAGATAAAACAAGCATTTGCAATGCAATAGGTCTCGCATTTATGCAAGCTTAAGCTATTAGCATTGTAAATGACAATGCCTTTTATTTATGTTTTAAAAACCAAAACCTAAATAAAAGGCATTGTCATTTACAATGCCAATAGCTCAAACTCTCGTAAATGCGAGACCTATTGCATTGTAAATGCTTGTTTTCGTTTTCTCTACCAGCAGTGAATGAATCGCTTTTGGGGTCACAGTATAGCTACTCTCCAGGGGTGATATATTCCACTCCCATTGGACGTTCAGTGGTGCCCTGTAAAGGGAGGCTTGTTCCCCCGTCACCCCAAGTTGGATTTATATAGATCCCCCACTGAGTCACCATTGGAGGCAGGGGAACCACACTGAGTCATTATTGGAAGCTATGGGCCCCGGCAAAGCAATTTCTATGATTTGAACCTTAAAACAATACACAAATACTTTATTTTCTTTTAACAAGCCTGCAACACATTTGCATTCTGGCCTGGGCACTTCCTACAGCACGCTGTGCTGGCCGCAGTAGCTAATACGACCTAGCCCACTTACCCTGCTGCTCCTCGGTCCACCCAAACCCTAGATGTTTTGTTGTCCTGTGGTGCTGGACGACATTTGATCACATTATTATACAGGGCAAGGCGGGCAGATGAGGCGGGTCCACCGCTGCGGGCCTGCGTGGCGTGTGATGCTGACTTAGATACGCTGCTGGAAGATGGGAAATGGACCAACATCTGTGCACTTACACAGTCTCTTGTAACGCTTTCTTTAAGCTAGTTCACTACAATTTCCTACATAGGACATACATGGCCCCTAAAACCCTTCATCGCATGTCCCCGACACGACCAGAAAATTGCCCATGCTGCAGCGACACTGGAGCCGTCTTTCTACATTTGTCCTGGCACTGTCGGTTGGAACAGGACTATTGGACGCAGGTGGTGACAGAGTTAACAAGCATTGGCATAGCCAATAGGTCTCGCCTTTGGGACCTTATAAGTGTTTAGCCATGCAACAGTTGATGTTGTTGCACCAAGGATATTGTGCTGCATAACTAAACACTTATAAGGGCCCAAAAGCGAGACCTATTGGCTATGCCAATGCTTGTTTTTCTTCTGTAGTCAGTACAGGACGACAAGTAAGGAGCAATGGTTTATTATGCTGCGGGTACTTCTATAGATCAAGCCGCTCTGGAGGAGCTGCTTTCCTTCTCAATTACTCCCAATGCTCTCCATTTGGAACTGCTTCCTATGCTTTTAGATTGTGTCAGGTGTTTTCCAGAGTATATTATTAAAATAATGCTAAACATTTGTGGAATGATTGTGCCATACAACAGCTAAGGAAAGGAGCTTTTACCACCCCTTTTGTTTCCTTAACAAACATGTTTTGAGTTTTGTTCTTGTGGTCTATAAGTTCTGATTGACGAATATGCGATGTTACATCGCATGCGCTACAACGCATGCGATTACAACGCAAACCATTACATTGCAAGTCGTTTCTACAACTTGCTGTAGGGGGCACGCTGGACTTAGGAATAGTATCATTTACTATTCCAACTCCAGCGTGTGCAACAGTAGGGAAGGTGTTGGAATAGTAAATTATACTATTCCTAAGGCCAGCACGCCCCCTACAGCAAGTCGTAGAAATGACTTGTGATGTAATGATTTGCGTTGTAACAACGTGGTCGTTGTAACGACCGCGTTGTAATCGCATGCGTTGTAGCGCATGCGATGTAAACGCTGTTTCCCCTGATTGACAGCACAGGCTAGTGGTTGAAAAGAAACTGCAGGACAGCATAGTGACTATACACCTGCAAATATTCTTCTTTAAATGGCTACATGACAATAGCAGCATCCGGCGTCTTGCTTGTCAATATTACAAGATAGTTAAGCAGGAATATAGAAGTGCAATTTAGCAATCTGATGGAAAATTACTACACGTCGTCTTTTTAAGATGCACCGAATCACAGTGTTATGCTTATTGGAGCAGTCTGTTGCAAATGGAAATGTGCAACACTTTTGAGGGAATATACGTAGCAATGTACCCCTGCTCCAAGGCACTCTCTGTAAGCAGTGCTGCACTACTTGCGATATTTTTTATAGTCTCACGTACACTAAATGCACTTAGGCAAACTCCTGGTACCTTGAAAGATTTTCCTTATGTTCAGGTTTCGCCCCTATAGCTGTATATTAAGCCATTATCACATTTTAAGGACCACAGACAGGTGAGCAATCAAGTTTTGTAACTTGATCATACGGAGTTGTAAAAGACTCATTTCCTTCGAACAAAATATTAAACCATTGGACTGCTAAGGGAGGAGGGAATTAAGACATGGATGTCTAAAAATCAGTTATATATATTGACTACTACAGAGGCGTTTACCATTTCTAGGCACTTTATTTACAAGGTGCTACAATTGCATAATTTAATAGTACTCAAGTGTACACCATAGATGGTTGAAAGGCTGATTAGACTCTGACAAGTCTTGAACCAATCGTCTGCACAGCAAATGTAAGCATAATAGTATCTTGCAAATTTACAGCTTTTTCTTGAACAACAGAGCATTCCCATTTTGAGGTCTGGTGTTAGCCAAGGCCGTTTAATTTCAGTAAAATTATATATATAAAATGCTCAGTAATATGGGCTGTCAGCTAACCTTGTTCATTCACTGGTTTATTGTTTTGTCATTCACATTTTTGTACCACCCACTACAGCACAAGACAATTGATCCGCCTCCTTTAGCCATTGGATAAATTGACTGTGAGTGATGGGATTCTGCTCTTTCACAAGGAAGACATCTGCACACAAAGTAGTACCCTTCAATGCCAGAAACCGACCACTATTACCAATGTGTGCCTATTGGGACCAAAAAGCTATTTTGCTTTAAGCCATTTTTTTTATATTTGTGATGGCCTAGGAGTTCCCCCCAATAATAAGGTTTTATAAAACTCATAACAAAACAAGCATTGACAAAGTCAAAAGGCTGGCGGCCAACGTCAAACCAATTGATTGTTTGCCAGTGAGGCAAGCTGAACAAGTGAGTACCTATAACTCTGGTTTAGAGTGCACTTAACTCTTGCCTATAGGATTAGCCAGGCAATCCCAGGCATTCCCACTTCACACAAGTACAAGCAAGTAAATGTAATCTCCTACATAGAGACAAAGCTCAAGCCTGCGCTCAGACTGTTCTGGACACCTGGTTAATATTGAAGTAGTGAAGGTGCTCTTCATGAACATTTTTTTAAAATATATTTTTATTGATTTTATACAATGAGATTAAAACAAACAAAGAGAGTCATAATTGTCAATCATTATGCAGCAGACTCATCTACAAATCACGTACAATTTCCAAGATGTACCCCAAAATCAGTCGTTTTCTGCCAATGATTGTGCCATTCCCTGTTGCATCTCCATTTCGACAGTTGGGGAGATACACAGGTCTCCCCGGTATTCATTCCACTTGCCCCATTTCTTGTCCCATTTCTTGGGACACCCTCTAGACTTAAAAACCTCCTTCTCAGCAATCATACACTTGTCCAATTCCTTTGCCCATACTCTCGGAGACGGCCGATCTGCCACTCCCCATTTCCTGGCAAATTCACGTTTCACCAGAGTATATCTCAGTGTGGCCAACTGTTGTTCCACCTCTGTGAGGTCAGTCCCTTCCCAGACATTAAGTAGCCCAAGTTGTGGTTTAAGAGTCAGTGTCTTCCCTAATGCGTCTTGAATATGTCTTGTGGCCGTTTCCCACTTCATGAACATTATTGAGTTCATAGAAGACTGTGGAGGAGGGGTGATTGATCGAGGACAAGTATGTGGTTTTGGTGGCTTACTTTTATGCTCTTTGGTTGTTTGTTTATAACATTTCGGCTTTTACAATGATATATTTTAGCTAAAAAGCAGGTATTTAGTGATGCAGCCGATCTACTTTATCCAGCAGGATGCAAGGAAATGTGACAACAGTTAGTAAATGAAATGCAGCATTCAGACTCACACATTCTGAGTGCCTAAAGGTTTAGATAGCGCCCAAGAATATTTGTTTCATTAGGAGTCTTAGAAACATTAATAGCCATACACGCTTCTGGAACACAAACATGAATTTCCTAAAATATACCAAAGTATATTACTTATTTTGCCAGCAGACCAGGGCAACCTATATAGAATAAGGAAGGAAACAGGTTTTTAGCCCTTGCTTTGTGTAAAAGCTTAAAGCAGAAAAGATTACAGTAATCACTGCACCTGTATATTCAACATAAAACACAGTAATAATCAACTACCTCTTTATGGGTGCTATCCACACTGAGATATTAATGGACAGATTGAAAAACTGAATAGGCTACTTTTTTGTGTTTAAAAATGTTCCCCTAGTGGTGTCACAGGACTCTAAATCCTTCCTGTTGCCTGCAATATAGATATAAGTGTGTCTGCCTTGTATTAGCATGCTTGACATCTCACATAGGTTACATGCTCCCTCTCTACTACTGGCCCAGAGAATGGTTGAGCGAGTTACTTGTTTGCCCCTGAAATATGCAGTGAGTGAAAAGTCATGATGAGTTTGAATGCCAACACTGCAAACTTAGCCATCGATCCTTTTGAGGTTGGTAAACTGAGTACCATTAAATTGGGCTACACTTATATTAGAACTTCCTAACTGCAGACGTGCTGCATGAAACACACTATAAAAACAAGTTATTGAGATCGCACCATGTCAGAGTATACAGCCTCCGTGGCTCCACACCTGTTGTGCAAGAAACGATTGAGCTGCAGACCTTACATCTCTGAGTTTTGAGCTCAGAGTTATAAGTTCACATGCTTTGGCGATTAGCATGGTATGATCTTTGGTCATTCTGTTCACCATCCCTAGGTTTGTATGTGGAGCACTTGCCGTGTGCACGGAGGAGCAGGGACATGGGGCCACTACACCCAGAATAACACAGTGATTCATTCACCGTTCATCAGAGTGCGGGGAGCTAGCAGAACTGACATTCTTCCCATTCAACAAGCCATTCCAGGGCACTCACGCAATGCTTGTCCAAGAGGATCACATCAGCCCTCACACACACTTCTGTGATTTCACGGCTGCACCGTCAGCATGCGCATCACTAGATGAGCTAACACGAGCTCTCCCACTGCCGAACAGCGCGCTTCATTTCTTCTCACTCTCTTGAAAATATCCACATTTAAATGAATAATCGGTGGATAAATTATTGACTGCGTTTCCAAAGACAATTTTGCAATCCCTTTTTCTCAATAGCACCCACACGCACATGCTCATTTGGAGTCCTGCGTGAATCCCGTTTTGGAAGCAAAGTGCAGGATGTTGAATGAGCCCCAGAGTTCGCAGCACTTTAGAAAGGGAAATTATGACTTCCATGGCCGTGCCACGGATGCGAAAGAGCCCTGCGTGGTACAGATGACTCTTACAAATTCATCATCACTACAGCTTTCTGCTGTGATACGGTGTATGTTTTTATGCAGCACGCACATTTCTACAGCTACACTGATAGGGTTTCTGTCATTAGCAGCTCTATGACTAGAAAGCATGTTTCAAAGTTCTGCTAGGCAGATTTTAATAAATTGGTAGACAATGTTATTGCACTGCAGTTCTCCAGGTCTGTATCACTAGATCAAAATGATTTTCAAAAATTGATAGTGCAATGTTTTCAGTAATCGAAATGGGAATCAATGTGAAAGCAGGAGGACGGTGACTACATTAAGGTTGTGCGGGTGCTCGCGCAGCACTACACATACAGGCCAATAGACTTGATTCAGATGGGAGATTCGCGATTTTTGTAGCAAAGAAATGGCGTCATTTTGGCTGTCTTCCTCTTGAAATGTCATCTGCTTCAATACAAGACAATGGGGAAAATACAGTCCCACGATTTTTTTTTCTAAAACCCCCCTCTTTCCTGTTCTAAAATGTTGGCATCTACGACTAGGCAGTCTTGTATTGTGCACACATGCCTTTTGTGAGTAAATTGACACAATGCTTTGCGACACGCGAGTGCCCTCCCAGAGGGAGTTAGTTTGTAACTTTCCCCAAGTGTTTAAAATGCACCTGTTTGTTCTCCACGTCCTCCCTGGCTGCTCAAGCCCCATTGGTTTGAATCCGTACCGCGTACAGTGCCCACGTCTCTGCGCCGTGCAGCCCTGAAGTCTTTCCTCTAACAGCCTGCTCCCCAGAGCGCAGGGCTCTTACCGGGATAGTTAATGCGCTGCCTGTGGAAAGGCCCTCAGCTCCGCGTCAGGCCTTTGATTCCCTGAGCTGGGCCTTAAACGGGCGGTAAAAGCGTGGAGCTTTGGGGATCATTGCTCAAAGAACACTCCTCGGCGTCAGCCGGGAACACAAGATGTAGGCCTCCACGTGCGCGTGAGCAAATGGCGCATCAACAGCGAGTGTTATCTCCGCGCGACTCATTTGTTCTCACTCGAGCAAAGGGAAAGTAAGCAATCCGGGAGGCGCGAAATAAACACAATGGAACCACGGGATTAACAGGCACGGGTCGCACAGCCCGCAATTAGCAGGTGTGCCATGATGAGCTCCAGTTCACCCTTTAGACATGGTTCTTTCTCGATGGCAGCAGCGGTGTTGGTAGTTTGCACCTGCCACGTGCCTCTCTAAATGACCATGGATCGATCATACCATAACGCCTCATTTGTTGTTCGTGCCCCATTGCTGTCTTGGTAGGTCCACGATTTACAAATACCTTTACATACATATATTCCCTACAATTGCATATAATTCTTCATGTATTGCACCATTTAGTTGAATCAAACTGATAAGTATGTGGCATTTTTGTATCTAGAAAACAAATGCTAAACCCAGGGATGCACACATTTAACACAGTCTTTTCTCCTTCATTCCTTTTAAAATGTTCACAATATTTATAGCATACTAGTGTGAGCCACCAAAACTAAGGATCACGTCCCATCCCACAGAATGGGCAAGACTGTTGGTGTATGTTATGCTAGAAGTATTCTTCCATTAAAATGGCATCGCCAAGTGATTGCCATTGGCGCCTGCTGGTCTTGATTTTGAGGATTTTGACATAGAACGGAAGCTGGTTTGTTAGTTATAATGTATGCACAGCCGATGAGAGGGGAATTGGTGCATCTGAGGGGAGCTGGGTTCTATCCTGGCCCTGGCATGAGCCCAACTTGAACTTCTCTGAGTTGAGGATTCATAGTTCCTCTTGAGCTGAGGGTGGATTTCTAAAGTGGCTACCCATCCTGTCTCTTAACTCTCAGGCAACACAAGTGGTGGACTTTGAACACTCCATGAAGGCTGTGTCTGAAATCACACTGTGGTGTAAATGTCATTTTAATAAATTCCCTAATACAATTGCAAGGTTTGGGGAGAGTAAGAAGATGGATGTGTCCGCTGGCAGATGCGCTTGTGAAGAGTTAGGCGGGGCTGACGGATCAGTCGGTAAGTGGCAATGGGGCAGGGAGGTGTCGGCATCTCTAATGGAGAAATGTCAGCAGGAAAGATTGCTCTATCATGGCCATGACTTGCCGGCGCCTTATAAATCTGAGATTCTCCATTCCCGCCTCAGAGATGAGCTACTCTTTCTCCCGCCTTGAACAGTAAGTTGGACATAGCTAAGAAGGCGAAATGAAACCAGTCCCAGGGAAAGTTATCGTTACAGTATAAATCTTATATTGTGCAGATGATGCAGCTTGTGAAATACTGTGCCGCTCCCAGGAGATGTTCGTATCACAAGAGAATGCATCTGTAGATTGGTTTCTTACTTTAGGGAGATTGTTTAATATTATGAAGCAATAGGAAAGGTCTTCAATAAACTGAAGTACAGAGATGTTTCATTTAGACTCGCTCTCATTGTATCAGTCTGTGCTGGAGCAAGGACATACCATTTGCCAAGCAGTCTGCCCCTGCTGTTAGGGCATGTTCGGTGGCAGAGCAGGTGAAAGCCCAGGCACTAGTAGCGGGGGTGGCACATTGCCCAGATAAACCTAAATGGCTGCCTCTGCACTAGAGGCGTGGACATAGTGTCACTGTGCCTAGAACAACAGATAGCCTTGTATTGGCCCTGCCTGCTCAAAAGGAGCGGATCGGACAAAACCACCAGACAACAGTATGTGTATGGTATTTCTATACAGTGAACTAGCCAAAAGGCAGTGAAGCTCTGTTCATGGTCACTGCATAGGGTATTATGTGCAAACCTCTGATGCTGGGTTTATGTCTCGTTTCACCCCATTTGAAGGATTTAGCTGCATCCTCAGCGCCAAAATGCTTGAAAATGTAGTTCCGGATGTATGCTGAACTGAAGGTGAGATCAATTTGCTTGACCACCAAAAGTTCAATTGACATAGAAACGTACTGCAACATTACCAAACATGCAACAGCTTAGAAACGTAAGAGCTTTATTTTGATGAGTTCGATTCTTCATTAGCAGTCGGGTCTTCAGTAGTTTGAGGGTAATGTGAAGGGTACACCCTCTGGGACACTAGGTTACTCTGAGGAACATGAGGGTGAATCACACAAAAATGTTAAATATAGAGGAGAGAAATTGGCATCGAAGCTACTCCAGGAAAAGAGACATGACTTGGTTGTAGCTATTGGGAGAAGGCATGACATTGACTGATAGGTCAATGATAAGACTATACTAAAGAACCGCTCAAGAAAATATGTGACGGTCATGGATATCCATAAGTACTTTAACTGTGTCATACTTACTCACACAGAATGTCCACATCTGTAGGTATAGCTCTGAGGTACCTTTAGTCTCTTATTCTCTCCCGTAATGCAGATTTACTCATGCAGAAATGTCCACGGTGTTCATAAGTCTGCAAATTATGTTTCTATGAATCAAGATTTTCTTTTTTCTATTAGAAATCATAACTTTTGTGTGCGAAAGTGCCACTTTGGTGTGTAAAAGGTTTACTAAGGGTGTCCAGCATAGGCGGAGGAGGCCCAGTTCTATGAGTTTCGTATCCACATAAGATAAAATTGCATAGAATGAATCTAAATGGAACTGATTTACGTAGCTGGTGGCTATCAGTGACATCTTCTTGGATCCAGCCCTCATGGACCTACATTGGACACCTCTGTCCTAAGCAACGGACCACAGTTTTCACAAATAGAAGAGCATAACTTTGCCACTGTTTGCAATGACTCTCAGGGAACAAACACTCCCACATAAACTTTATAAAACACGTTGTTTGCTGGGATTTTGCAGTAGGCAGACATGACTAGAATGCAGATTGGTTCGAACATGCGTTCATTTTGCATCTAAATAGCCCGTGCGATGAAACACTGCAGCAGGAAGGTTTCAGATACAGGATGCTCGTGACACACAGACTACAGGCTGACTATCAAGTGGATTTACGAATAAATGGAAGCAGATTTTTCTGTCAAAAATTAAGCTGCAGCATTCTTTGATTAACATCAAAATCCAATCTAGAATAGTTTTAGCCATTTCGTTCAGGTGACATCTATATTTAAATATAATTTCCTTTCCCTGTTCTGGCATGGCTGTTAATTACTTACTCAATGTAGTTCAACGTTTAGTTAATAAATATGTCAGGCTTTCACCATGGTGTTCTTTTTGCAGAGTTGTGAATTTGCAATTAGTTTTAGATTTACAACACGGTGACAGACAGTGCTGTATAAATAGAGGTTAAACACACAATTTACATATTAATTTCATGATTCATTTATTCAATGATTTATGTGGATAAAGATTGTATTTAATCTCGTCGCTGTAGTTGTTTCAGGCATGGCGAGCAGAATGCCGATACAGGCGCAAGAAGTAATGATGTCTGCATTGAACAGCAGAAGGGGTTGGGGTGGGAAAGAGTGGAAAACATAATGATTCATTAGCCTTAATACATTAGGAAGACAAATGAAAAGCAATGATCCTTTTTTTCAAAGAGAGGACATTCATACACCCGAAAGCATTTCTAGCTCTTTGCTCTGTAAATCCCATGACTTGGCGGAACCTGCTCTCGGCGGGTGGGTGCGAGAGATCAACCCAACCTGTGCAAAATGTAAATAGTAAACGCAGATTTTCAACAGCTGGACAGGGATGAACTGAGGACCAAAAATGGTGCAGTGACAGCTTAAGTGCTCATATCCCAGCAAAACCATTTTCAGTATTAGTAAAGGTGTGATAGACTGGACACATTATACCAAAATTATAACATAATTAATAAAAGTGTTTTCCTGAAAGTAAGTGCCTACCTTTAGGCAGCTGTGAGAAACGTCCACATTTCCAAACCCATGCGTGTATTTCTTTACACGACGTTGCAGTCTGATCTAAATTCTCCTTTAAGACCTGAGGATTACAGAAACTGATGGAACAACTACAGGAAAGCTCGTTTGATGTCGGTCCAAGGTCCCCATCTGTCAGTCGCTGTGTGCATGTGAAGGTATTTCACGCATGAGCACTGGCATTTTCACTCTCCTCGTTTTCCAGAAGTGGGACACGGCTCAAAAACACTTCCCACAAATATTTGAGGACTTGAGCTAGAATATTGTAAGTCACCCCCTTCTTGAATATTTGGAATTATTTCTATGAATCGCCGACGAGTTTCAGGGGAAGCATAGAAATACAGACAGTCAGGGGTCCGTGGACAGAAAGGGGAAAGAAGATGGTTAGAAAACTGACAAGGTAGCTTAATGAGTTGAACAGCCCGTCCTTCAAACAAGCCGTGATCTGCAGGTCACAAGTTCAAATCCCATGAAGGCGGTCTCTTTTCCATCCCACATAAATTTATAAACTGAGTACCATTAAATTGGCTAATAGCAGCATCTGGTATTTTTAGCACCTAGAAACACAAACGTGTGGCATAAAGCACTATTTAAAAACAAGTTATTACTGTGAGAAAAATTGCAATTTAGATGAAAGGCAGTCAGGAATCAACCCCATCAAAGGTTCAAGATTCACACAATAGAAATGAGAGCAGCTCCTTAGCTGCTTTAAGCAGGCTCCAGCCCTAACAGAGCAAGCCCTGTTTGCAGTGGATCCATGCTATTTAATCAAAAAAATCTTCTATATTTTGAAACATTTAAACCATAATAGTTAGATGCACAACATCGAAGGGAGAGTTAGGAGGTTTAACTCACAATGCCTTTTTTTCTTCTTCTTTATAGGGTGCTCTCTACATTACATCCCTTTACACCACTGCTGCTTCCTTGTGGCTTTCTGCTTTTCTTCCTCTGGCTCCCCGTTGCGCTGCTCTGTGTCTTTCTATGGTTTATTGTTATAGAACTTGTCGTGCTAGTGCTCTTGTCCCTTTACACACTTGGGACATCTTTTCTTTGGATTGTGGGACAGACAGGGGCATAGGAGGCAGTGATAGGAACTGACATTTGCTACTCTTGTCCCAGGTCCAAATGTATTTTTTTGTAAAGCGCATCCAGCTACCCGAAGGCATCCCGGCGCTGGGGGCCGTCGGGAAGATTAAGCAAGCTATTGCCCAGAGTCACATGGTGCTGGGCTGACCTGCCGCCGGTGCCGGGGATCGAACCGTGAGCCCCAGATTCCAGCGTCAGTCGCCCTGGCCGCGGCGCCACACCTCTTCCCTAAATGTGCTGGTGCACTTCAAGTAAATAACCAAGGTGCTCCCTTTGGGCACTTGATGCTCAGGGGTAGCAAAGGTGAGCAGGCAAGGCTACTCTGAGAGGTGGTTGTGGGGAAAAACTCAGATACAGCATCCCCTCTTAAACAAGACAACACACACCTGATGTCCATTCCAAGAGACCTTCTCTGTGAAAGATTGGTATTTCTTTAGAGGCAAGTAAATTAAAGCAGTTCAATTAAGAGAAACACTGTCTGAGATTGAGATACAATTTAGAACATATTTATACAATATGTTTACAAGGCACTAAGGATTTATAAAATGGGGCCTTATGGCAAAAGGTGTGTTATGGAAGGAAAATTGTGGTGTTTATTTGCTTACAGTCAATGAAAGCGACAGAGGTGCCAGCCACTGAGAAACAATGTAGTAGGTTGGATGCAATCTGCCCGCTCTCTATCCCATTTTCTTGATAACCTTCAGTGCAAGATGGTAAGGGTGAGCATATTACACTCTCAAATGAATCATACGGTTTCTCTCAATACAGAAACAACTATTATTGAAAAAGGTCTAACTGCCATCTTTGTCCTACAAGTTAATTATTGATTGTTAATCCTTTTGATGCTGAATGATTATTTTGTTCACGTACTGCTTTTCCCTGGATACATGGATGAAAATAAAATCAGTGGGATTGAGTCCCTTTGACTGAGCGTCCCACGAAAACAAAAAAAAAAATGCAAAATACCCACACCCCAAAAAGAAACAGAGTCCCATCCAAATGCAAAAAATAGTTCAGAGTTCTAAAGAAAAACTCTCAAGATGCTTGTCCTCCAAATGTACTGGGCAACTGAGGGTTCCATTGGCAAGGATTCATGTGAACCGGGTAAGGTCACAGAAATTGGAAGGGAGTGGTCAGTTAGGAATGTAATTGATACAAGGTTCTTGCAGGTGGACTGGGTGCAAGCTGTAGACCCATAACAAAGTTCCCTAGGTACCAGACTTTAGGATCCCGTATCTTGTGATCAACTTTCTCTCGATTTTGAAAAGTTTGTTCAAGTAGGGGAAGTATGAGAAAGACCACTGTGCTGCATTCAATTAGGGATTTTTTTTTTGTTTGTTGTGCCTGGAAAGCAGTTTCACTCTCATGGCGAAGGTAAAGGTCGGAGGCAAGGATCAAACGCAATTGAATTCGAAGACTGAATTTTGCCATTTGTGCGTAGGCAGTTCAGCAATTGCATTCCATGTTTCCTTTAGCAAAGCCGGTTGCGAGAAAGATATGTATGTACACGTTAAAGTTTTTCAACAATGCAACAATACTTTTTTGCCGGTATCAAAATGCTGCAGGCCACCAGAATTTTCTGAACCAGAGGAAAGTTTTATAGAATAATATTCTCAACCACAAATGGCTTGCCTAATTAATGCCAAGGAAATCAGTGGTGACTATACTCAAGCTCACCTGCTGTCATAGGTGACAAAGCCACAAACCACTGCAGCAGTAATCAACATAAAAATACTACCCGCACTAGCACTCTTAAGGAAGATGGTCACATGCTACATCAGCTCTGCACCAAACCAGACTTTATCTGAATAGCAGGTAGATGACATCTGAGAGACATAGGGCGCAAACCTTTCAGCCTCAGTAAGAAATAATGAGTTATTGTGAGTAGGTTTACTGAGAATTGGAAATTCATAAAAATCTATTGGCATATTGAGTGAACGAGAAATGTAGGCTAGTTGAATGCTTGGAAAACATAATGTCTGTAAATAACAGTTTTTCATCTTCCTTCACAATATTTTGTGAAAAAACTATAAGGGCATCACCTCGCTATCAACACATCTCAAGTAATCTTGCTACACTAACACTTTAAATGACTTGAGAAGGGTGGACAGATGGAACAGATGATATAAAAACGTGTCTGCTTTCTAAGTAAATCTAAAAACAGAAGCTCTTCTGTTTCGTCAATAAAATGTAAGTCTTATAAGTTGTCCTTGTGCAGGGAAATTCTCTGCCATAATGTAGACACGAGGCAGATGGTTGAAGTAGATGACAGGCTGTCCAAAAGAGAACCTGTTGCATTTGCTTATGTCTATGTGAATTTTACAATTCATAATTTCAATTTCCTTCAGTTGCAATTATTTTTGCGTCTGCAACTCATTTCAGTTTGTACCAGATGATTCTGTTCAGTTGGGGTATGCTCCTTATCAAAGGAAACTTGGTCTTCAGTAAAATTAGTTCCTATATGTGATTAGGCATTTATGTTTGTTTAAATTGTGTGTGTTCACGAGAAATTGATGGCATGCTAGCAGTGAATGACTCTTCACCACTTTGATAATTCTGCACCCCTTTGATCACTATGATGATCCTTTCTCAAAATGGCCTCCTCGGCACACTAATACCTACCCACTGCCTCTTGCTATCCGAATGCTTCATGCCTCATTTCACCACCCTAACGCACCACACTCTGAAGCACCCTGATGAGCCTCGCTCTCTTTCAGCATTCAGGTGCCTTACTAGCCTTCCACATATCCTAATGTTATGCTCTCCACCACAAAACTCTTGATACACCTCCTCTGTTCTGACTCTGACAATTCTGCCAGATTCTACCTCCTGAGCACTCAGATTTTTTTTGTCCCTCTTTCAGAATCCATGATGCTCCCTTATGCCGTGTCTGAACCTGATATCCTCCACTAAGTATAGGCAAACAGATGTGGCCTCCCACTTTTAAGCACCATGATGATCCCACGCCTGGCTCCAGCACTCTGATGTCCCCGGAGTGCCGTAGGCATTCTCATACTCACTCCAGTCCCCTAATCTTAATCAGTTTCCTTTTCCCTCCCGTAGTCTGATGCCCCCACAACTGACGCACTTTGATTCCTTCTCCCTCTCCACTTAATCTCTCAGCAGCTTAATGTTTCATTCTCCAGTTCAGCATCTTAATGACTATCATTTAGCATCTTGATGCTCCTCAACCAACTTTACTGACCTCGTGTCATCCCATTGAGAGCACAATCAACCAGCCCCTTCCTTATGCAGCATGATGCACTCCAAGCCTTTCACAAAGCTGATCCCTAGAAAACATCCAAATATTCCATCCCCTTTCAGCACACTAATAATGCCTACACACCTTTAGAACTCTGGTGTCTCTACCCCATAATCACTCTCCATTCTACACCCAATGCCCACACTCATCCTCAGCATTTAGATGCACACTGACCTCCTTTGAGAATCCTTATGCCTAGCTTTCCACCATCAGGATTAGGGTGCTTCCACCCCACCAACATCCTACTGCTCATCATTCCCTATCATCACCTTTAGCACTCTGACACCTCCTAATTCCCTTCACCGTCTTTAGTCATACACCTTTCTTCTGCACCTTCAACCCTCTCTACCACATCCAGTACTCTGACTGACACCACCACTAACCACCTGACATCCTGAGCCCTTCCCACCCCAGTGAGC
This sequence comes from Calotriton arnoldi, assembly GCA_963921515.1. NCBI lineage: Eukaryota > Metazoa > Chordata > Amphibia > Caudata > Salamandridae > Calotriton > Calotriton arnoldi. The sequence continues at coordinate 260,455 of CAWUFW010005116.1, forward strand.
ATCCTGATACACCATTATCACTTAGGCATCCTGATACGTATGCCCATCTTGAGCATCCTGAAGTTCCATTCCTTCATCACAATGATGCCTTACTACCCATGATTTACACCCTGATGTAACAACACCCACTATCAGCACCCAAGCATTCTACAGGCTATTGTCCCAGTTTGCCACAGAGTTCCATGAAATATAAACCCACTCAACCAGGGGCCACAGTCCACCACCAAGGAGCTAGAACTCCTTGTTGGCATGCAATGGCGTGCAGGGCCCAGAGTATTGGCGACACGCTTCCAGCCAAGCTATATTCCATGTTATAATTTAGGCCACATGAAAACAGTGATATGAGTCTGTCTGTGGCAAAATGTGTTGGGCGGTTCTCGTTTTGCTGAGGTTTAAATACTTGCAAAGTTATATTCAGAAGACAATCGGTTCTCAATTCATCCCATGTGAAGAGTTTGTAGTTCATTCAATCCTGCTGTCTTTGTAGTCTCTCACAAATAAGAATAGGACGGGATGAAGTACTCACACCTCATAGGGGAGAGTGTGGAATCTGAATGATTCAGTTTGACTTGCCTAGAATACAGTACTGATTGGCTTATCCTGTAATAACACAAAAAGAATAGAAAATGGAGGTAAGGAATTCGGCGCACACAGCATACCAAAGATTACAAGTCATAGAGCTCCAGTGCTGAGAAATGGAAACAAAACTTTTTGTTTTTGTATACTACTTGTCTGCTGGGGAATTGAGTGGTGCATGTGCTCTCGCACACTGAATAAGTTGATTACTGAGGTAGGCACAAAACATACCTACAGACAATTCTTAGTTTGATCTCAAAATGTAGTCTTAAAACCCAAAACAAGAGATGTAATTTTTGATCCATAGAATTGAGCTGGCACTGCTGTTTATCAATGATGTGTGGGCATGTTTATGTGTGTGTGTGTGGTGGGTGGTGTGTGTCGAACTCGAACCTTCCACTAAAATACAGTGGCATAGAGAATTATTTTGTAAGGACAAAGCAGGAAAGTGGTGAAAGTCATAGAGATAATTTGGGTAAATGGATGCTGGATATGCAGAAAATGGTGAGCTGAAAGGCATGAGACTTGGTTGAGAGCAGCATGTTCCGTGAAGCAGGGCCACAGGCGTGATGCTGTTTGGCTGTGCCATAACATCTTTCGCTGGCTACTGTATTTCCAAACGTTTCGTAAAGATGAAACCCCTGCAATTGTTTTTAAATCATACTAATGTTGAACATATTTTACTGGTTTGATGTGCTTAAAATTGCATCCTTCGCATTTAATTTTCCAAAACGATTTGGTTAGCTTGTAACATTCGAAGGTTACTGGGGTAGAGCTCACAGTGATAAAGTAGCCATCATGCCTTTAAATCTTGGTAAATTCTGGCCAGCATCACTAGCCCAACGTGCTTAAAATATTGGGGTTTTCCATTAGGTTATTTGGAAAAAATCAATTAAATAATTTTTACATTTTATAATATTTCATTTGTGTACACATACCCGTCAGCAGGGGAGGAAAAAGTAAAACAGTAAAGCACTTACTTGAGCGTATTGTCTATTCGCCGGATAATCATCAGGGTAATTGTTAGGCAGTCGACAAATATGTGGAAAACTACCGTTTGTATAGATGTGCATGTGTGGTGTGCTCCTGGAAATTGTTGTTTACCTGCTAAAATACTCCATCTGCTGAAGCATTGCAGAAACCCTGCCATGCATGGATGTGCGCATTTTATGAATGGGGTCATTAGCGTGCACTCGGTGTCCTTGTGAAATGAGCAAAAAACAAAAAAGGAAATCTTCCGATCCAAGCAAATGATTCAGTAAGGCCAGTTCCCACTGTTTACAGCCCGGATCCACCCCCGTCTGTGTGCGCTCAGCTAGTCCGTGAGGAAGATTTAATATATATAACTACTTTGTTTTAATCTGCCCAAACTAAGGGTTAGATCCCTCCTCAAGTCCTTAAACTATAAGTGTATTAAGGCGCTGACTGCAGGGAGCAGGTGTCGGGGCATATTTAAACGACATTCTCCACAAAATAAACATTCAGCTGCCCTGTCACTTTGGCGAGAGAGTAAGCTGCTGACAAAAATCCTATTCATGTTACAGCGCCGGTGACATTTGTTCTTCAGGAATTATTCGCAGTTTATCTCTGGCGCTGGAGCCTTTTATCAGCCCAGCAGTTGAAATACACTGTAAAAATGGTAATTGCGTATTTTATCAAACGCTTCCAACAAAACGGACTTCGCAAGCCGTAAATGAAGATTAAAACCATTGTTGGCAGAGACATACAAATTGGAGTGATTTATTATCCGCGGCATCAATGTGGCATTGCTTTGAAATAAAATGAAAAATAAAGAAACAAACAACAAAACAAACAGGCGAGGACAAAAAAAGAAGAACACGGAGCGCAGCCGAGCCGCAGAAGGTAAATACAGGCTTTAATTGTTGGAGCTGGAGGATCGGTGAGGGAAAGACGGGGGAGAAAACATCGCAATAATAGGACAGCTGTTGCGAGGCTTTGTGCGCGGAAAGGAGACGGTGATAAAGAAACTGTTGAAACGCGGGAGGGCTGTGAATATGTTCCCCGGTATCCCTTGTTGGCGGAGGAGGACTGAGCGTAAGGCATGGGGCAATTTGGAATTAGGGGCCAGATGTATCAAGCAAAATTGCATTCGCAAACGCCGAAATTCGCAGAATTTCGGCGTTTGCGAACGCAATTTTGCTTAGTGGTATGTATTAAGGCAAAACTGCCTCGCAAAATAAGGAATCGCAAAATTTGCGATTCCCTGTTTTGCGATTGCATTTAAGGAATCGCAAATTGCGATTCCTTAAAACCAATGTAAGAAGCACCAAAAAAGTGCAATTTGGCCTTAAGGAATCGCAAATTACCACCAACTTCAAGTTGGTGGTAATATGCGATTTCTTTGAAAAATGCACTTTTTAGCATTTTCAAAGTGCCATGTGGCGCACATACATGCCCTTAGGGCATGTATGTGCGCCACATGTGCACACATACATATTTCAGGGGTGCAACAGGGTGTCAAAGGACACCCTGGCACCCTTGAAATGCATTCTCAATTTGCGATTCTCTAATTGCGATTCGCAAATTGAGAATGTCTTCCCATTCATTCCTATGGGCCTCTACGCCCATAGGAATGAATGGGAAGGTATTCCTTAATTGCGAATCGCAATTTGCAATTCGCAATTAAGGAATATTAAGGAATCGCAATTATTATTGCGATTCCTACATACATAGCATTTTGCGATTCCTTAATAGCAATTCGCTAAAATTCGCTATTAAGGAATCGCAAATGCAATCCTTGATACATCTGCCCCAAAGTGCTTTACAGTGTTCGCCAGCAAGCGGCCAGTGCCTGCGAAACTCGCAAGGTCTATGTTGCCTGGAACAGTGGCTTTAACAGGGTTTTGAGATTCTGCAACACTTCCAGCTCACCATGCACGCGCCCTGGAGTGCTTGTCACCTGATTCACAAAGATTTTCTCTGCAGCATGTAAGATGTCCATCTGCTCCAAAGACCTGCCCTGCCAAATTTTGCTGGGCCCACAGGGCACGATTCACAAAAAGATGTGGAAATCTGCATCCTCAGGTGTAAGACCATGCATGGGTGCAGAACAGAAGGAATTCACAGGTGTTTTCAACAGGATCCCAGGAAACTGAATACAGTTGCAACTTTCCAGGTGTACTCATGGAAATCTTTAGCGAATTTTCACTAGCTACTTCGCAAAGTGCTTTCTGCATGCATAATAGACCATTCATACCGCTGTGCGTGGGAAAATACCATTGTATTTGCCAATAGCACTTTTCTTTTTTCCCCCATGGAGAAAATACCATCCTTTACATGCTTATCAATTTTGTGGGTGTTCGCTTCCCATTCCCATCCAGGAAGGGCAATATTAGATAATGGTGGGATACTATTGCACATGAGTGAATCGATTTACAAGTGCAAGTTCACATCCTATAACTTCTTTCAAGGTATTTGCACATGCAGGTCGAACCTGAATTCACAAGTTGGGGTTGTGACTCTGATCCATGGAGTTTTGCACTGCAGCAAATCTGGAGATGCTGGTATTATTCTTGAGATACTCTTGTGTAAATGGTGCATTTTCTAGATGTTATCAAGTGCATCTTAAGATGTTCCCGGTACCTCCCATTTGAGAATGTGAATATTTTGATAAATATGGTGTAAGATGACTAGTGTAATTCAGAGATGCTCTGAGCACAGTTCAACCAATGGAGACTTCACGCCCTCTTTTAATGAATGAGGCCCAAGATTGTTAGTCTATGGTTTCTTGGCAGAACAAACCATCCCACCACAATTTCCAGCTAGTATTATCTGTTGTGGGAAAAGGCCAAAAGGCGAAATTCTCAAAGCAAACAAATAACATAAGCCCCTGAGGTTGATTTACATGTAGAACACACTCTCTTTGGCTATGCAGCAGCGCATCCTCATTGGGTGCACCTGGCACAGACCGGGTCAGTAAGTCTGATTATGCAGAAGAAAAGCGCTGTCCCCTGTGCTGATATGAAAATGGGCCTACCCTGGGGATAGAGCAGCACTGAAAGACTGGTGGTATAAAACCACTGGTATGCATTTTAATGCACAGGTGTTTGCTTGAGAAGAAAGAGTGATCAGGGATCCTCCTGCAGACATAAACACAATCAGCGTTTTTCCCCCTGAGCCTGCTTACCTCTCCAGTGGTGCTGGTAATACAGCGCGGGCACAATAGCAAAGATGCTCCCTCATTTGCATTGCTATGCCTCTATACAAATGAGGGACCGGCGTCTAGAAATCATGTAAGTGCAAAATGTGTGTCTACATGATCTATATTACAGAAAGAGCTGCGGTCCCTTCTGTAATACCAAAATGCCATGGAGGTGCAAAACACAGATGCAAATGCCATTGCTCCCATACTGTACTTCCATAATTGGCCCCTAGGGTCCTTTTACAATATTGTTTTGGATGAATTGAAATGTACTGAAATTATACAGTATCCCAATAAGCCTATGGATGTTTATGTGGCTGTGCAGTGCAGACTCCATTAGTTAAGTAAATGTATACTTAGACATAGTAGAAAACCATACGTCTAGGAAGGCTGAATGTAGGTATGGGGTCATGGGTTAATATAGACAGAACATAGAAGAAGTCATATTCTTTAGACCATTCAAGGTTGCCGTATTATGAATTTATAAAGATGTCTCTTTCCCACACTTATTCAGCGTATTAATGTGCTTGCATAAACTACATAACTTATAATCATTGCAATACACATTAATTAAAGACAGTTTCTACCATTTTAAAGTTCCAGTGCAAACAACTATTAACACATCAAATGAGGTACTGCTTTTTATAAGAAGTGCCTACTACACAAAAGTAAAAATACAGATTGAACTGTTGATTGGTCAGTCTACCCTCAATTCACAGGACTGATGAATTTTCCACTTTTAAAAATATTGCAGCAATCTTCAACCTAGTATATTTTACCGTTTCCAATGCAACATGAATAATTTAGAGAAAAGTAATGTCAACCAGATCTTACAGGTTTCTTTGACTATATATCAAGGAATTAAATCAGATGACAATGATGTTCACAGCTTTAGAGGGGACCTTGGACACGGCTCATAAAATATCAAAGAGCGGTAGACAGTCAGGGGTAGGCTGCACTGAATTAAACAAGACCATACTAAGACACCGACTTCACTCACAGAGATGGATGATGGCGAGCAGGCAGGCCTAACTATCATGTTTGCGACCATGCCAGTGTCAGCTTAATAGAGAATATTGGAGCAACGCTATGAGGGGAATATGACAGCAGCAGTGCAGCATCAAAAGCAAACACAGACTTGCAGAGGACTATAATTAGAATTTTTTCGAAACGTAACAGTCTAATTTAGACACAAGTAAATGGACGGGCAAACGGGATACATGTGGTCTCAAGGAAATATTGTTTACCATTCTTAATCAAGAGACCACAAATCATGAGACCACGCCGATCATGGAACACAGGCCAGGACCACGAACCAGCCTCAGCGATGCCATCGCTGAATTCATCACCCCACTCGCCGTTGAATCGGAACACTATGTCTTCCTGGGAGACCTCAAGTTCCACCTGGACAACTCCACTGACACCAATTGCACCAACCTTTTAAAAAGATTGGACAACATCAGCCTGTAGCAGGTGGTCACCGACCCCATGCACAAAGCAGGACACACGCTGGACCCCATCTTCGCATCCAGCACAGACTCAAATACAGCCACATCTCGGAGTTCACCTGGTTGGACCACTCCATTGTACACTTCACTCTCACAGGACCTCTCCGCACCACCCCCAACTGCCACAGTGAACCATTCGATCCCCACCCCTCCGACCTATTCAGCTACCCATCAGCCACCTCCGCCGACCACCCACTCACTGCATGGGAACAGCGCAGCACACCGAACACAACCACTCTTATGAAATCCATCCACTCAGGAGCACCCACCAACCCATGCCCCCATCGACTCTTCAACCACGGAAGAGACGAGATCAGCCACCAGCTCACCACCATCCTCAATGCCTCCATAACCACAGCCACCTTTCCCGACACATGGAAATATGCAGAGATCAGACCCCTCCTCAAGAAACCTTCAGCAGACCCCAGCGAGCTCCAGAACTACTGTCCCATCTCCCTGCTTTCGTTTCTTGCCAAAGTCCTGGAGAAGGCCATCAATCTCCAACTCGCCGAACACCTGGAGAGAAACGACCTACTGGACCCTTCCCAAATAGGCTTCAGAACCAACCAGAGCACCGAGCCAGCCCTGATCGCTGCAACAGACGACATCCGCACCCTATTCGACAGAGGAGAATCAGCTGCCCTTATCCTCCTGGACCTCTCCGCAGCCTTCGACACAGTCTCCCACCACACACTCACCAATCGACTATGCCAGATAGGAACCCCAGACGATGCGCTCAGATGGATGGCATCCTTTCTCACGAGATGCACCCAGAAAGTTTACCTCCTCCCTTCACATCACAACCCAAGCACACCATCTGCAGTGTATCCCAAGGATCATCCCTCAGTCCAACCCTCTACAACATCTATATGACCCCACTCACAGACATCGCCTACGCTGAAGATAGACAACTTGTCCTCTCTCAGCAGACCCCACCTCAACGAAGACCAACTTCCACAACTGTATGAAGAACAATGCCTCCCGGTTGAAGGACAACTGCTTGAAGCTCAACACAAACAAAACTGAATTTCTGATCTTCAGCAGTCACACCGCTCTCTGGAATGACTCCTGGTGGCAGGCGGAGCTCAGACCCACCCCACGCCGACAGACCACACCCTCGACCTCGGCATCATCCTGGACAGCGAACTCTCCATGAAATGCCAGAACAACGTCGTTTCTTCAGCCTGCTTCCACATGCTCTGCAAAGTCTTCAGATGGCTCCCCATCAGTACCAGGAAAATGCCCTCATCACCAGCCGGCTAGACTACGGCAACAGCCTATGCTGGCACCACCGCCGAACACATGCAGAGACTCCAGACGATCCAGAATGCAGCTGCCAGACTGATCCTTAACCTGCACAAGGGGACACACATCACCCAGCACCTGAAGGACCTCCACTGGCTCCCCATCCAGAAGAGATGCAAGTTCAAGCTTCTGACCCATGCCAACAAAGCCCTCCACAACCAAGGACCCGCATACATGAACCACTGCCTGCACTTTCACCAACCGACCAGGAATGTTCGCTCCGCACACGTCACCCTCGCAAAGATAACACGTATCGGCTGCTGCCACTCCGTAGGATGATCCTTCTCCCACCTCACCGCCAAAGCCTGGAACGGTCTCCCCTTCACCTCCGCACTGCACCCTCACTGACCCTCTTCAGGATGGAACTCAAGACCTGGCTCTTCGACTAATACCTGCAGCACAGTGCTTGGATACTCTTTAGGGTGATAAGCCATGCTATACAAGTACTACTTGATTGATTGATTGAATCACTCCCTCAACCAGAAGTGATGGGCCAGCAAATGGGCACATGTCAAATTCAGCTCATTCATTGACGTGAAGGTGCTGCAAGTCAACCTTGGCTTGTGGGTTGAGCCCCTCTTTTCATAAATCACTTCGGACATAGTAGTATGGACTTTACCATATCAAGCATGCAAGATCTCTAGTGGGCAATGTAGTACTCACAGCAGCAAGCTCAAAAGGTTGAAGAGAAAAAAATTGTTGGAAGGAGAAAACAATATATGAAGTTTTTTTTGTTGTTAAGCTCTTGGGATCTAAACTCCCTTCCCAGGCCCTACAAGGTCTCTCAGTCCTGCTCTTTTATGATTCTGTATAAAACAAATACAACTGTTTAAAAATTTCGTGGACACAACACGTGGGCTTTAAAAAAAAGTGTAGGCTGTATATACCTCTCTTGGATCTCTCCCCCATCCTACTCGGTACTTAGGGATTTTACTCCATCCCTCTTTAATCCCCCTGACCTATCTTTCCAGGATGCAGGCTCTGGTGTCTGCCATACAGTAATGGTAACCTCAATAAAATTTATCAGTTGCTACCAGTGAATCAGATCTTTGAGATTTGTGCACCATTTGAGACTTCTTGGATACCGCATCCTTCAAAAAGAAAAAATGTTTCCTTGTCCATTGTCTATTTTTCAAATTTGAATCCTTGAACTGTCCTTGAGCATTGACCTGTGAACTGTCTAAAAACAAATGGACTATATACAATTAATTTAATTCTTTGATGCCTGCTAAAACCTATTTGTATTGCAAATATCTCAAAAACTACTCAAGAAAGTTACATAAAACCACAATAGGCATTGTTCTAAGTAAAGATCTATTTTCTTACAAAGTTTAGTTTAATTCAGTTAAGTTACGCAGATTGTACAGTTGTGAAGAGCAAATATTTCTATGGAAGGTAAAATGGGAAATGTAACTTCTTTTAACTTTCCCTCTTGAATAGATCTGCCTGAATCATAACATGCTGAAATGTATCCAGCTGCGCTAATTTCCTGCCAAATTTCAAGTACATTTATTGAAAAGAGCCAAAGTTGTTAGCAGCCAAAAAACGCCTTTTCAATGAAAACAGAGACTTAACCTATCTATCACCAACTGTATAATATGTATATAAATGTACACTTACACATATATATGCATAAATGTATATGAGAGCGAACAATGACTAATTAAACTCCTCCATTTATAGTTGCCACCAACTTCGCTGTGAACTTACAAATAAGGACTGTGTCCAAACCTCAAATTCCTACTCAGGGCTCGAAAAATCATAAAAATATTATCAGACCTGCAGGTCTAGTGACTTGAATAATCTACTCAACCTAACTGTAATGTGCTTCACCCATAAACTTGCTCAAATTTTGTGATCCTAAGCAAATATTTTATTTCAGTGGGCCAGCCATCTTTTTGTTCATATTACATACGAGGCCACCTCCAAATATGTGAGTTGAGTATTTCGGCTGTACAGAAAACTATTTTGTTCAATGTAATAGACTGAAATTTTGCCACATGTATAATAAAAATGCAACCCACATAAAGGGTAAACATTACCCCTCACGTGTCTCTTAGTTCACTAATAGCATTGTCATCAGGGAAGGGGCAGGACTGTTTCTCAGGTCATATTTAAAAACTCACATTTAATAAATGCATTACTAAGGCAATATATGGTAGCACACTGCCATTTACAAACAGACATTTTCCATTGAAATGTCCTCAAACTTCCCACTTACATGCAGTTTTGCTGGTAAAACTATATAGCGTATAAGCAATAATGTCTGGAAATCGAGGTTCAGCAAATATTTATCATTTGCACATCACCAAGGGAAGCATTCTATTTAATTTTGATCCTATTAAAATCTGTTTTTCCACCTCACTTCAGAATTACAGAAAAAGTGCTTTCCTATCTACTGAAATATATTTTGAAATATTTGTACAGTTAATTTACAAGCTGTCTCACTGTTGTATTCCCAACAAAATTGTCTGACAGTTCATGTTAGAAAATCCTCTAACTTTGCAGTCAGAGAGAGAAGAGTAAACACAAATCGCCAGTATAAAATAAGCAGCAACTTGTAAGCAGACATAAGCTGACATTTGACCTCTGTCTTTGAGCACTGGGCAAATGTGACCAGATAAAACCAAAATTTAAAGGCATCTTTATTGCTCATTCACTTTTTGAGTAAACAGAACACCTGTTCTTTGGCAGCTCAAGGTCTCAGGCCAGTAGGCCATAAAAATAGCTCGCCCTGATAAAATCTGACTTGCCGTAGAGAATGGGCAAGTAGATTTCTCAAGGCCTGCTACAGGTATTATGAGATGCCACAAATCTATATTTCGCCTAAAAATTAGCAGGGAAGTGTTTTGCAATTTAACCTTTAATTTGCTTATCATACTATATAAAACTCGTATATTTGTTAGAGCTGCCACCAGGTGCAGAGTGAAGCATGTTGTGGCCACTCATATTGCCAAATGACATGTATGCTCTGAGAGAAATGGGCAAAAGCCACGGCCGCTGCATTTTACCAACGGCATTCATCAATGACTTGAGTTTGAGTTGCCAATTTGATATGTTTAGGGCAAATTAGAAATATTTTTAATGCGGAGCCAAGTGCTTTTTGGATGATAATGGGACAATCTATCTTTATGTAAATTACATGGTTCTAAATGGGAGCAATAAGGGAAAATTCATAAGATTGAAATCCCCGAGAAGCTACTATAGCCTTTTGATGTCTCGCTTATAATCAATTTTTTTTAGAACCCTTTTCTTTACAGATCCATATCTTTCAAAAACGTACTGTATGATAAAAGGTTATCCCTCAAGGCATTGCCTTCCTTTGATTCAGCATGCAAGATTAGCAAGAGCCAGTGAGAATGCATGTCCCATAAAAAACGAATAAACTGAAAACATAAAATGTGTTTTTCTTTTTATCCACGAGTGTCTTTCATCAGCACTTCTTCAACAGCCACCAAAGCCCTAGCGACCTTGGAGTTTGTGAAAGAAGACATCTACATTAAATGTTATTATCTTTTAACGCTGCACATGCAAAGATCAAGGAACATTAGAAGGAGAAAGGGCCAGCCTGTCTGAAAGTAACAGAATGAGAGAAACAGCCCCAATACTGAGGCAGTGGCATTTCAGCCTGAGCTGCTCCTTGTAGAAACAAAATGTAATGTCAATAAGAGGCCTCACAGAATGTATTCACTCAACATCAGTTATCATAGCACAACAACATAAAACTAGCAGCTAACACACTGCATGCTGATCTCTCTAATTTCCCTTATTAGACAAATCAGCAGACACAGTACTGAGAATTACGCTACAATATTAAAGGAACTAATAGACAAGATCACACGAGACTTTTGTCTAAGACACAGAACAGATTGGAGAAACCTTGTCGCACAAGGTCACTTATTTCTGGGGCCATTGCATTCATTTCTACTTTCAATGTACGTATACGATGTGCCTAAAATATTTTTGTACTTTTATTGTAAGGGATAGTGTGGTACATTACTTCTGATTAAAAAAAACATGGCTTAGAAGGAAGCCTGTCATTTCCTGTAAAAAAACTTTATTGGATGATTATTAAAAACCATCAAAAGCTAAAAATCGAATCAAGAGTCACATTAGGAGGTTTATTTCCCTTTTTTGATCTCTCAACTCCAGTGGCAATCGCCTGGTGTTTTGATTTGGCTGAGAACGTTCTTTAATAAAGCCAGAGCTCGTTTATAGATCATTAGATTTGAGTTTGCCACACTCAAGGCGATGGTGTGACTGTTGCTCTGTTCTAGGGCATGGGCTACACGTGGGCAGAGCCATTGCTTCACTGTTGTTAGGTTCGTTTTTAACTTTGTAATGGTTTTAATGAATCATACAGTAAGGTTTATTAGTACAGGGAAAAGTATATGAGATATATCCTAAATGAGATCTGCTTCTAATACAACTAGTGATGAACTATTACTACCCTTCAACACCTGCCTCTTGGACCCACACTGCAGATAAGAGACAACCTGGCTTTCTGACATTGTCTGTCATCTCCATCTTGTGTGCACATACCTTCAAGGAAAATATATGATTATCTGCTGCAGCACTCCTATTTTTTTGTTTAAAAAAGTGTCTGGTCTCCTGCTTTCGCCCTGCATTTCGTTCCTCCACCATCCCTCACTCCACCAATGAGCATCCTAATTCTGAGTAAATGTGATCAAGCAGAAGCGTGGCCATTCCTGGCAGCAGGTATCAGCCGTGAACTGTTGCTAGTAAATAAGCACTAAGCAATCCAACGAGACCTTAAAGTTTTTTGCAGTGACACCAAACACACAAGACAGCATAGTCCATTCCACAGCAGCTCTGTGGGTCTGTGGCTTGGGTGGGGGAGGCCCTTCCTTGTGAAAATCAGTATTCTCTTGAACAATTTTTATGCAAGTGTAATTTGTTGTGAGCCGCTCACGGAAAAACTACCGAAATAAATTCACTCGAGTAACAAATGTTGTTGAGTTACCTGGTTTAAAGGTTTCAGAACCACTCCCTAGGAAAAGCTAAGCAAGATATAAACGCAAGTACAAAATGCTTGTGAGTTAACGGTGTGAAAGAGTTTCTAAGTAACTCATAAAAAAATCTAAGCATGATATGCACTCAAATGCAAAATGCTGACGAGTTTCCTGCAACTAACTAAAGAAAACTGATTGATAATCGGTAACTAGAAGAGGCTGTGCTCGGGCAATACAACTTTGCTTAGCCTAATTTAGAAGTGACAGGCAAGACTGAAAGAGAGTACTATATCCTAGTGATCCAGCGCAATATTAGCCAACAGCATTCATACACCATATACTCACTTGGGCCCATACATTCATACTACACTAATACTTACGCTGGGTGTCAGATGTACTCTTTTATCAAAGTCCCTGCTACCAATTACCTTCTGATTGAAGAGTAATAACTTACCAATGGATCCTTTGCCAATTGGGAAATTTAAAATGAGTGACATTCAATATAGTTCATAATCCTGAAATAACCACTGAGTCAGGAAGTTTTAAAATGTTTATCTAAAGTTTTAGCAGAGTAAAATACAGATAACACGGTACTTGATTGAAATACCCAAGAAAAAGCATAGAAATGATTTTACTAATCAATGACGGTGTTTAAGGAAGAGGAGAAGAAAGAGACAGCAGCGCAACTAAAGGTTGCAGTATAGTTACCTAAATGCGAGAACCAAGCCCCTTGGCCAAGGAGTTGGAAAAGATAGGACCCAGGAAGGATGAAGAGCAAAGACTTCTTCCAGGATCAGGACAGGACCGGTGACCTCTCTACAACGACGCCTGCGCCGTTCCCCTCTCTGATACTCGACTTCTCCTCGATTCTCCCGTTCTAATGGACTCTGCCGCCCCCTCCTCAGGACCTCTTCTGGACAGGGATTCAGTCAGCAACCGATCAGCATGGCAGTCTGGAGCTAAGATCTCTCTCACAGCATGGATGCCTGTTCTTCGTGAAAGCATGCTCTCTCTAATTAACTAATGCTATATTCTATTATACCCTTCTACGCCCATGTACCTCCCCTTAATGTTGCTAAAATATGGGACCACTACTTCTGATTGGACAGGGACAGGGGGTGGATTCTCGCACCATATCGATTTGGCCTAAATTGTAAAGCCTATTGTCTTTACGTTCCCTCCCCTTCAAATTAATACATTCGCTTTATTTCCCACCCGTCTCACGACAAATGTTATACATTTTACAGGGGAAAAGTATCATTTTGTCCACCGGAAACATAAAGTACAGCATCTTCGGCCAATGGGTCATGGCCTTGGGAGACGTCCAAGTTGACTTCACTTGGCAGCACACAGGACACATGCGCAGAACCATCTGTCTCTCGAGTTACAAGTCACCAACCCAGGCCCAAGTTTACGAATTACTAAAAGTGCAAGAAGAAAATATTAAAATCACAAATAAAATGTTTCACTGTATGCCCACTTTCCCTACTCTATTCCCAATTAATTATAATACTATCCTGCATTAGTAGCATTAAGAAAACGACAATTTAATAATGACATGAGAGCAAGCTTAAGCATGTGAAAACATTTAGCGGCCATTTTAGCGCACACTGCACAGAAGCAGAAGTTTCCCACCAAGCAAAGAAAGACGTCACACCATGTGATCAGGTTGCGACATGCGCATTGAAGTTCCCGCGCTTTAGCGGACATTTTGGATTACAGACAAGCATTATTCATTAGTAAAACACATAGGCAAGCTTCTGTCCCTCTTGTGTTTGTGAATGCAAAAGTTAGTATTGACAATACAAATTTAATAAGTTAATACTATGAGGAGAGTTGCGTACAAGCAAGTTTCATTTATGAAACCTTGCTCCATCAATCCCCTCTCTGATGGCGTTTCTGAGCCATCAAAAACACTACCCTCAATCAGATGCCAACTTCTAGCAATTCGTTTCATTCTCATTTTTACATTTTCTGTTTTTCACATCCCCTTTCAGCTTTTTGTATAAGTCACTTCTCCATTCTTCAAGTTCTATTTCATCTAGTTTTCTCTTCTTTCCTTTTCCTGTCACTTTATATGTTCCATTCTTTCTACAGCATTTGCACCATATTGTTATTGCCAATATTATTATTGCTATCCCTGCTAGGGGTACTAATATTTGACCTATAAGTCCTTTTCCTATCTTAGCAAACCATGTTCCAATTGACGAGATACTATTTGTCAATCTTTCCCATACACTATCAACTTCCAGTGGTTTAAGTTCTTTCTCAAGTTTAGTTATGTTCTGAATATACGTTCCAATTTCTGCACTCTTATCAGGAATATAAGTGCAACAATGTTTTGTCTTCAATAATTTACAGACTCCTCCCTCTTTTGCCAATAGAATGTCAAGAGCAAGTCGATTTTGCATCACCATAGATCTAATCGCAACCATCTCCGTATTAATCATTAGAAAACCTCCAGCAGTATCCGTTGATAAACGATCAACCACTGTAGACAATTTACATATTTTCCTTGAGTTCAGAATTATTCCCACTGAAGGTATCAATGCACCAAATATATAACCTACAATTTCTGAAAAACTAGCTCTTTTACTACGTATTAATTCATTATTGTTTTCATTGCTTCCAGTGTTTCTTTTTACGTGGTATATTTTTGGAAAAACTATTCCAAAATAACAACTTCCATACCACCGTGCAGGAAGCCTAAAGTAAGCCTTATTCCCGCATACATAATAAATTCCAGGAAAAACTGAATCTGTTCCTCCTTTGAGCCCCCAACCTCCAAGAATTAAAAAATTGTGTTCACATTCACTGGTACAGATGAAAACATTGTTATAATCAGTCTTTAACCTATGAAGACAAATTTTCCCTGTCTTTACGAAATCCAGTGCCATTGCAGCTTGAGCTTTGACAGGTGTATAACTCCCTTCTTTCTCCGCCCAAGGTGGCAACTGAGCCTTATGCTCTGAAGCTTTCTTTTGAAAATCATGTCTTCTATCTTCTACTAAATTCAAAAATATATTTTCTTCTTCTAGTAAAGAACATGTTAGATTGTGTCTATGTGCATGTGTTATGTCTATCGATTTCATTGTTAAGAAAAATTCTCCCATAAACTGTGCGTCCTGACTACTAAGCACTGGGTTCATACTCTTGCGAATCGGAACCTCAGAAAATATCACATCTAAGTTTGAATAATAATACTGTAGCCTACCTGTTCTATAAAATAAACTTGTTAATTCACTACATGAGATGCCATATGTCAGTGGTAAATGATGGTATGTTAATCCTTCCACTACTGATTCAGGTAACTTCATACAGACATAAAAATTACTAACTTCCATTGTGTCTTCATACTGAAACAATTACTTTGTGAAAACATTTAAACTAGTGTCGTTATCAGCTATTTCATGATGAATTTCTGCCTCATCTTTTGCCATTAATTCTACTCTATTGCCCTTCATGTTTGCTGTCCTCCCTTTAGTTTCATTATTAATCTTCTTATCTATTATCATAAGGTAAGGAACTGCTACAATCAGGACTAACCATACTATAAGCACCAATACTAGACTACATATGCAGATTGCACAGCATCTCCTACAACAATTTCGTTTTGGTCTCCCAGTAACTCTATCGTCAGGCATTTTTCGACAAGGAAGATTGCTCTTCTTATCTCTTCTTATTTTCTTTAGAGGATTCTTTTGTTTAGTCAGGGTGGTCTTGTTTCTTCTTCGTATGTTAGTTCTGCACTTGTTCCTTCGCCACCACTGTCACTTGACTCTGAGCTTTCAAAATCTTCAAGAATGATATAAGTCCAGTCAGGACCCTTGAATTTGTTATTCACAAGTCTCAGTCTTTTACTTTTTCTTTTCCCTGACTTTTTCTCTTGATCAGTTTGACTTGTTACTTCAGGTACTTGTTCTGGATCTTCACTTCTGGTTGTTATGTGGTACTTTACTCTTTTAATGACACTTGGCCAATGATCTCCTTTTCTTGTTTTCTTTGTTGGCACTGTTTCTTTGCTTTCGTCTTCAGGGATCTCGTTAATTTCACTTTTTAGCACTGTTTCTTTTTCTTCAATTACTGTGTTTCTTGTTTGCTCCTTTTCAGGTCTAATTTGTTTTTCTTCAGTAGCTCCACAATGTTTTTCAAGATGTTGACCTTGTTCTCTTTTTATTTCTTTATGTTCATTTGTATCAACCCCTTTTTCTTTAGTGAATTCTTCTTGATCTAACTGCTTCTGATCAGGGCTTATTGCACTGTGAACTTCTGCAGCCTGACCGGATTCTTCTAGACCTGTCTGTTCCTGTGTAAAGTCTATTAAATCTTCACTGTTTTGTGTCCAATTTTCTTTCCCTTTCTTATTTTGTTCAGGATCTTTTACTGTCTTTTCTTCTTGATCCTGAACTGCTTCTTCTTCACCTATCTGATCTTCTTCAATTTCTTCCAATTTAGTTTGATTTCTCATTCTGTGGTATACTTCTGGAACTTCTACCACTGGTATCCAATCCTGACTTGTGCTCGGTTGTTCTCCGTCAGCTTCTCTCGAACCTCGATCCTGAGATTCCTCTGCTGGGCAACCTTCAGCTTCTTCAGTGATTGGTGTTGTCTGTGAATTCTCCTCTTCAGGGTCTGGTACTCTCTTTGTGTGGCTTACGTGAATCCAATTAGGAAATCTTGCACACTTCACTGCTGTATTGGTGGTCAATATAACTTGACAAGGTCTGCTCCACCTGGGTGATAGACACGTTTCTCTGGTGTGATTCTTCACTACCACCCAATCACCAGGATTCAGATCATGTTCTAGTTCAGGCTGCCTGGAAACTGCGTCTTCTCCAACCTGATGAGAGACAGAACGCACTAGGTCAGCCAATCCTTTGCAATAATCCAGAACCATATCATCAGATATATTTACTAATTTGTTTGTGGGAACATGTGTTTGTCTCATTGCTCTTCCCATCATTATTTCATGAGGGCTTAATCCTGTCGTTCTGTCAGGTATACTTCTGAGTCCCATCAAGACAAGTGGCAATGCGTCTGGCCATTCTAATGATGTTGATGCACACATTTTTCCCAATCTTGACTTTATAGTGCCATTTAATTGTTCAACCACTCCAGAAGCCTCTGGGCGATATGCACAGTGCAATTTCTGTTTGATTTGAAATGCTTCACAGATTATCTGGATCACTTCGCTATTAAAGTGTTTTCCTCTATCTGATTCCAAAGATACTGGGAAACCAAACCTAGGTATGAGCTCATGTAACAACAGTTTTGCAACTGTAATACTGTCATTTCTCCTAGTAGGGTAAGCCTCCACCCACTTTGAAAACAGACACACTATGACTAGTACATATTTTAGTCCTCTGCATGGTGGTAACTGTATGAAGTCGAACTGGTGTCTTATAAATGGGCCCTCTGCCTTTCCAATCTTTCCAAACCCAATTATCGTTTTCCTGCCTGGATTATGCATTTGGCAAGTTAGACATCTCTGGCAAAGACTCTCTGCAACAGCCCTGAATTTGGGATTGTACCAATTTTGTCTGAATAGCCTAATCATTGCATCTCTCCCTATGTGTGTGTCTCCATGGTGCATTCTAGCCATTTGTGAGAGTAAACAGTCTGGCATGACTGGTCTGCCATCTGCACTAATCCACACTTCATCTTCTCCTCTTTGGGAGCAACCCACTTTAATCCACAAATTTTTCTCACTTTCATCAACCTCATCTTGCAATTTCTTCACCTCATTCCATGTTTCAGGTGGCATATACAGCATAAGTTGGCAGCTGATTCCCATTCTTTCCACCCTCTTATTGACTGACGTTCTGGTTTTGGCACAGTGTTGAGCCACCAGGTCTGCATATCTGTTGCCGACTACCACCCAGTCATCTCCTGACTGGTGTGCGGCACATTTCACCACAGCCAATTCTTTTGGTGATTGTATTGCTTCTAGCAATTCCCTTACAAATTGTCCATTTTTAATGGGGATCCTGAAGAAGTCATGAAATCCCTCTGCATCCACAGTTGGCCAAAATCATGCACAACCCCGTAACCATATTGACTATCTGTAAATATGGTCACTCTCTGATTCCTCCCAATTTTGCAAGCTTTTATCAAAGAAATCAATTCAGCTACTTGTGCAGATTTTACTCCTGGTAAATAGGATGCTTCGACTATTCCAGTTAATTCACATACCGCATAGGCAGCAGTTAGTTTACCATCTTCATGTCTTTGACATGAACCATCGACAAATAGCTCCCTGTCTGGCTTTTTAAGAGGCTGTTCCTCTATGTCTGGGCGTGGTTTTGTACATAATTCTGTAATTTGTACACAATCATGTTCATCTTCTTCGTCAACTTTATTTGTTTCATGATATGGGTCCGGCAATAAAGTTGCTGGATTTATTATTGTACACCTTACCATGGTCACATTTTCAGCACCCATTATTATCCTCTCATATTTAGTCAGCCGACTAGGAGTAAGATGCTGAGTTCGGGTTCTTGTCAATAGAATCACAACTGCATTTGGAACATACACTTTTACAGGATGTCCCATCACAATTGACTCACTTTGTTCAATACTCAAACAAGTTGCTGCCACTGCTTTTAAGCATCCTGGCAATGCGGCTGCTACTGGGTCCAATGTAGCAGAAAAGTACGCTATAGGATGTCTGTCTAGTCCATGTCTCTGAGTTAGGACAGAAAGTGCACAATTTTCTCTCTCTTGACAGAATAATGCGAATTCTCTTTTATAATCAGGCATGCCTAGGGCAGGTGATGAACAAAGTGCGTTTCAAAATTTTACAAAAGCTTCTACACTTTCATCCTCCCACTCAACAGGGTCCTTTGCTTTCTTTTTCGTCATGTTAATTAAGGGCTTAGCTAACATGGAAAAATTTGGTATCCATTGTCGACAGTAGCCTACTATTCCTAGGAACATTCGCACTTGTCTTTGGGTTACAGGCATTTGCATTCTCTTTATTAATTCTACTCTTTCAGAGGTTATTCTTCTTTTCCCCTCTCAATTTGATGTCCCAGATATTTAACAGCTGTCCTGCAAAACTGTAACTTTTCAGGTGAGACTTTATGCCCTTCCTCAGCCAAAAGATTTAATAATGCTATGGAGTCAACAACACAGTCTTCTCTGGTGGTCGACGCCACCAATAAGTCGTCGATATATTGGACTAAGACTGAGCTTCCTGGCATCACTAGTTTTTCCAGGCACTTTTTCAGTATCTGGTTGAAGATGGAAGGACTTTCTGTGTACCCCTGAGGAACACGATTCCACACATAGACCTTGTTCTCAAATTTAAATGAGAAAAGATACTGGCTGTCTGGATGCAATGGTATTGAAAAGAATGTAGACACAAATCAATTACTGTGAACCATCCTGCATTCCAAGGGATCTGGTATAGAATTACTGCAGGATTTGGTACTATGGGACAACATGGTTCCACAATCTTGTTTATTTTACGCAGGTCCTGAACAATCCTATATTTTCCACTAGGTTTCTTTAACCCCATTATAGGTGAATTACATGGGCTACTCATTACTTCTTTTAGGATGTTTTGTTCTACCATTCGTTTTATTTCGTCAATGACTCCTGCTTTTACTTCTGCACTCATTTTGTACTGTCTGGTATTTGGGAAAATTGCACCTTCTTTTACCGTAATTTGAACTGGATCTATTTTTGCCATAAGTCCTACTTCTTTTCCGGTGAAATCCCATACCATAGGGTTTACTGTACCTTTTATTTCTTCTGGCAACTCATCTCTTGTTATTAACGAAAAATTTCGTCTATTTCTGTACCTTGTTTTGCAACCAAAATTTTATATACATGGTCCTCATCTGGTGTCTGAACTGCCACACCATCTGGCGTGCAGAAAATTGTACAGTTCATTTTGCACAATAAATCCCTACCTAATAAATTCACTGGGCTAGAATCGCACACTACAAATTGGTGCATTTCTCTGAAGTTTCCTATTTTGACTTCCATTGGTTCTGTAAGAGGCGTTCTAATTCTTTGATTAGCTACCCCTACTACTTGGATATCTTCACCAGAGAGAGGAAGTTCTGGGATATCTGCTGATCTCACCGTAGACCTGGTAGCACCAGTGTCCAAAAGGAAAGTAATATCATTACCTTTCACATTTCCTTCAACATATGGACCAGACTGATCTACCTGTAAGGATGCGCCAAGTACGCACTCCTTCCCCTCTCCTAGGCACCGTCATGAGTTGAATTCACAGTAATTGTCCTGCAAAAGAAATTGTGATGTCATATAATCATTCTTACCACTCCCTCCTGGGTATCCAATTTCTGTACCATGTTTTGCTCTGCTTACATTACCCTGAACAGGTGGAGGTGGTAATTGACTCTGGGGATTTACACCCTGCTGTGAGTCATTCTGCGTCTGTGGATTTAAGTTTTGATTTGGGCCATTATTATTCCGAATCTTTTTACATTCGTCCTTCCAATGCCCCAATTTTCCGCATCCATGACAAGGAAATTTCTTTTTAGCTTCTTCTCTACTCATTCGTCCTCTAAATTTTCCACCATTTCCCGTATCACCACTCGTTCCAGAATCTTTTCCTGGATTTTCACTCGGATTTTCCAAATTAATTCCCTGCTTCTCTGCCATTTTCACCTGTGCCAACATCACCTTTTCTTGTAATTTCTTGTGTCTATCCTCAATATCGTCTCCACAATATTTCGCATATTTCAGAATTTCATCTATGGGTTTTCCCTGCCAACACAGCATGTGTTGTTTAATCATCTGGCAAATCTCTGGCTTCAGACCATAAACAAATCGATACACAAACTGACTCATGTTTTTGTCTCCAATGTCCTCAAATCCACTATACTGTTTAAACACCTGCAATAGACGCTCATAATAGGAATGTACTGATTCACTGGCTTCTTGGGTGGTTCGATCTATTTTCACCCAATCTGTTTCTTTCGGGGTATTTTCCCTTTCAGGTATGTTATCACCTGCTGATACTTTTTCATTACATCATTTGACGGGGCACCTGTTTTCGGATCTCTGGGATACTCATCACTTGGCCAATCCACTGTGATCTTACAATCTGTCCACAAATCGGCAGGTACCACTATGTCAAACAAACCATCTAAATCCTTCAACAATACCTTTGACACCTTCACAAACCTTTCAACCTGCTTGTACCATTCAATTGGCTTTTCTCTCAATTTTGGAAAATCATTCGTAAATGACAAAATATCCTGTCTGCTCCATGGGACATGTACATATCCTCCTCCCGCAACTTCTCGCATTGGATACATCTGGTCTGCTTTCCCTGTTTCCTTCATCACATATTCTGATGCTGTTCTACTTGTTCGTGCTTCTTCCTTTTTCTTGGCCCACCTAGTTTTCCATTTATCTAGGTCTCCCCATTTTTGCAAAACTAACATTAATTCTCTTATTTGTAGTCTTCTTCCAGAGGCATTCATATTTTCTAAATCTTTGTCTGAAAATTCTGCTCTATAGGGTTTCTGTAGTACCTTTGATCTCCCTATTTCTATTCCCATCTGTAGTGCTAAATTGGACAATTTTTCATGAAATAACCTTACATTTCTGGTGATACTCCTGCATAGGAACAATAATTCTTCTTCATCATAGGTATTTAAGCGTTCTAGTCCTACATTTCCTGCTATTATTTCTTCTAATTCGACTTTTAATTTATGAATGTCCATTAATTTCGGAGGTGTGCACTGTTTAACTGACCCTTGCACCCATCTTTCTAGATCTTCAGGTGTTACTATGGTAGCACTTTTTGCTCCCGATGAAGTTACTAAACTTACATCTTTTGAACCTCCAGGTACATCTTTTCTTGGAGTACTATTTACAGAACCTCGAATAGGCAAGTCCATAAGTGATATTGTGGATTCACAGTCACTAAATTGATCCTCAATTATAACTGGAGCTTCAGGTCTGGGATTACTCACAGGAGTAGGTGCAAGTATGGGTGGAGGACAATTTCCCTGAGTACCATATAATGGAACTACTGGACCAATTGTTACAGGTATGGTCAACGAATCAGGATGTACTTTTATCTGGGTTATTTTCTGTATTAATTCTGCTCTGGTTTTTCTAGGGCTTCTTTTTCTTTGTCATGAAGTATTCTACTCGTGGTGAATTCATGCATTACCTGTGGCACTAATGGAGTTTTTGGTGGTGCACTTGGGGTGCATCCACTTGTCCCTTCCTGATATGGTGGGGGATTTCTTAACATTTCCTCCATAAATTCGTCTTCAGACTCCTCATTTCTCATTAAATGTTTTGTCTTTTCTGTACATTTGTCTCCTGATTTCTCTCCTTCTGTAAATAATGGATACAATCCCTCTGTAATCATTGCCCTTCTCCATTGTTTCATCTGACCCTCTCTCGACTCACGTAAATATCTGGGGAAAAATCCTGGGTAACTCCTATTGCTTCTTGATCTATCCCGCTCAAATGCTTCGGTTTCCCATTCTTCTAGAGCTTCGTACTGGGTTAATCTAGGTCTGGGTTCTAAATCATTCATCCTCAATCTCAAGTTTTGAAGAATTCTTCCATTGAAGGTACCATTCTCGGGAAATGCTAATACTCCATCATTTTTGGTGTATTCTATCCAATTCTCCATCCATACACAAGTATGATAACCTCTCTCCATCATCATAAATGATGCTGGTGTTTTAGCTGGTGGAATAATAATTCCTTCTCTAGTTTTGATTGGTTTGTCCCTTTTAAAATAATTCTTAATCTTTTGTAAGAATGACATTTTTCTCTTTTCTCCGTACATTCTATCTAATCTTCTGTGTACAAAATTATATTCTGCAAAACCTAGGAATCTCCTATCCGGACGAGTTCCTGTTAAAGTCGGATCGCGTTTTAACATGCAATCCTTATCCACTAAGAAGTTTGCTTCTATAATTTCGACCAATCAAATGTCTGCTATCTTTTATTTCCGAGCCAATCCTTGCGCGGCCTTTTGATGACGTTTCTCTGTCAACCCCTCCTTTACAATCTGCTCTTTTCTGTCCTCGCTGGTTTAACCAATCCCAGCGCGGCACCTGTGACGTCAGTACTACTCCTGACTACTAACCCCTCCTTTACAAGTGTCTCTCCACACCCGCTGTTTCAACCAACCACAGCGCGGCGTTTTGTGACGTCAGCTCCCTCTCCGGCAACTGACCCTCCCTTTACAAAAATTTACGCCAACTTATTTTCTCTATAAATCTTAATTAAATTTCAGTAACAACATAAAACATTCGCTATCGTGCCAGTTTCCACTAATTTTGAAAAGGATAGTCTCTTCCACACTTTAGTAAAACTTTTCCGTTTACTAAACATACACTACGAGTAAAACACTTCCGTCTACTCTTCACACAAGCTCCAGAAGTACCTGTTACTTTTCTAATGTTACCCTTACTAGGTGATATAACATCAAATTTTTATCAGCGTACCCTTTTGCTATTACTCACACGCATAGAGTCCCTAACGAGTACTGAAAGTCCTGCTTAACTTCTCAGTACTATTTCTGCCTGACAGATAACCTCACTGCAGTATGGCTTCCACTTGCCACCCACTATTCTTTTTACCCCGGGGTATTCTGGACAACATATAACAAACTCAAAATTTAAGCGGATGTTAGTTCATAAAAATACAAAAAAAATTCTCATTACCCAATTAACAAAGAGTAACCATAACCATCCTCTGCTACCAGAAAACTGATCCAGCGCAATATTAGCCAACAGCATTCATACACCATATACTCACTTGGGCCCATACATTCACACTACACTAATACTTACGCTGGGTGTCAGATGTACTCTTTTATCAAAGTCCCTGCTACCAATTACCTTCTGATTGAAGAGTAATAACTTACCAATGGATCCTTTGCTAATTGGGAAGTTTAAAATGAGTGACATTCATTATAGTACATAATCCTGAAATAACCACTGAGTCAGGAAGTTTTAAAATGTTTATCTAAAGTTTTAGCAGAGTAAAATACAGATAACACGGTACTTGATTGAAATACCCAAGAAAAAGCATAGAAATGATTTTACTAATCAATGACGGTGTTTAAGGAAGAGGAGAAGAAAGAGAC
Organism: Calotriton arnoldi; assembly: GCA_963921515.1. NCBI lineage: Eukaryota > Metazoa > Chordata > Amphibia > Caudata > Salamandridae > Calotriton > Calotriton arnoldi. The sequence continues at coordinate 285,082 of CAWUFW010005116.1, forward strand.
AGCAGCGCAACTAAAGGTTGCAGTATAGTTACCTAAATGCGAGAACCAAGCCCCTTGGCCAAGAAGTTGGAAAAGATAGGACCCAGGAAGGATGAAGAGCAAAGACTTCTTCCAGGATCAGGACAGGACCGGTGACCTCTCTACAATGACGCCTGTGCCGTTCCCCTCTCTGATACTCGACTTCTCCTCGATTCTCCCGTTCTTATGGACTCCGCCGCCCCCTCCTCAGGACCTCTTCTGGACAGGGATTCAGTCAGCAACCGATCAGCATGGCAGTCTGGAGCTAAGATCTCTCTCGCAGCATGGACGCCTGTTCTTCGTGAAAACATGCTCCTACTAATTAACTAATGCTATATTCTATTATACCCTTCTACGCCCATGTACCTCCCCTTAATGTTGCTAAAATATGGGACCACTACTTCTGATTGGACAGGGACAGGGGGTGGATTCTCGCACCATATCGATTTGGCCTAAATTGTAAAGCCTATTGTCTTTACGTTCCCTCCCCTTCAAATTAATACATTCGCTTTATTTCCCACCCGTCTCACGACAAATGTTATACATTTTACAGGGGAAAAGTATCATTTTGTCCACCGGAAACATAAAGTACAGCATCTTCGGCCAATGGGTCATGGCCTTGGGAGACGTCCAAGTTGACTTCACTTGGCAGGCACACAGGACACATGCACAGAACCATCTGTCTCTCGAGTTACAAGTCACCAACCCAGGCCCAAGTTTACGAATTACTAAAAGTGCAAGAAGAAAATATTAAAATCACAAATAAAATGTTTCACTGTATGCCCACTTTCCCTACTCTATTCCCAATTAATTATAATACTATCCTGCATTAGTAGCATTAAGAAAACGACAATTTAATAATGACATGAGAGCAAGCTTAAGCATGTGAAAACATTTAGCGGCCATTTTAGCGCACACTGCACAGAAGCAGAAGTTTCCCACCAAGCAAAGAAAGACATCACACCATGTGATCAGGTTGCGACATGCGCATTGAAGTTCCCGCGCTTTAGCGGACATTTTGGATTATAGACAAGCGTTATTCATTAGTAAAACACATAGGCAAGCTTCTGTCCCTCTTGTGTTTGTGAATGCAAAAGTTAGTATTGACAATACAAATTTAATACTATGAGGAGAATTGCGTACAAGCAAGTTTCATTTATGAAACCTTGCTCCATCACTAGTGATAAATAATGGAGGTATCATTAGGGATGGATATTTGGTTAGAGGTGAAAGTGGTGGTGAAGCGTTGAGAGTTGAGAAGCTTAGGAATCATATGGGCTCAGAGATATGGGTGAATGAAGGATTCAAGTTGGTGAAATATAAAGGACAGACCTGCGAATGATGTGAGAGATAAAATGTTGGTTAGAAGGGAGCAAAACGAAAATTTTTAAAACTGCAAAAAGTAAAGGACCAATCCAATCAACTGTAAAAAATCAAAATCTTCGGAAAGCGTTATGTTTGTGTAGTTCGTGTGTTGTATGAGGACAGTGAAGTGTTTGTAAATTGCTAGTAAAAGTTTGCATAGAGTCTGGAAGGCATGCTGGCTATGGCTGTCTGTGAGGGAGTGCCTAGTGACAGAGTGTGGGTGTAGAATGTTCAATGTGTGGGTGCCCTGTGGAGGAGGTAAACAATTTCACACTCTTCATTATTTTGTTATAGCTGAGAGTATAGGGGGCTTATCTTACTGCACTAGGAACCAAGGATATGGACTGTCACATGCTCTGGGCAATTTTGTGGTCACTATTTGAAGATGTGACTTTGTTTTGAGATTGAAGAAACAATCTAGAGCAGGGGTCTCCCAACAGGTAGTTTGGGGGCTACTGGTAGCCCATCAACTGTCATTAAGTAGCTTTTGGACAGGGAGCCTAGAATAGTACATGATTCAGAAAATCTGGATCTTAGGGCCTGATTATGACTATGGCGGTCCGATGGAGCACCGTAGCATCGGTAGTGGTGCGGGCACCTCCACACCGGCGGTCTGACCGCCTTATTATGAGTTGGAAAGTCGGACCACCATAGGACCACTGCTACCGCCAGGGATCCGAGATCCCTGTCAGTCTTGCAGCGAACCGAGGTCCACAGTAACCTGGCGATGCCGCTGCGGCACCACCAAGCATATTACGAGTTTTCACACCGCCACAGTATTCATGGCAGTGAGGAAACTAAGGGGGCCCTACAGGGCCATGGGGATGCATCCAGAGGGGCACATGGTGTTCCCCCCTGTCTGCATGCTCAGTTCCTGCACGGCATGGACTTTACAGTTCAGGCCGTGCAGGAACTTGCTTTGGCTTTCCCATTGCGGTGCCTTTCTAAGGCTTACCTCCTGGGATCGCCAAAGCACCGCCTGCCAAACCAGGAGAGAACTCCTAATGTGGCGGGCAGTGTCAGTTTGGCTTTGGTAGTGTGCCACACCACCAAAGTCATAATCAGACCCTTAGTAATGTTGTCTCCTGAGTATTGCAGGAGAGAGTACTGCTGTTCTGTAGTCCCTTGAAATGACAGCTAGTCCAAGCAGTTGCAAAGCCCCATGCTAGAACACATACACAAAGTGATGGACAGCACAGGTCCTACAATGTGACCGATCACCATGCAGAAAAGCAACCTGCTGACTGATCATTAAGGATGCCTGCACTGCTAATCACACTGACTGTGTGAGCAAAGTGAAGAACAGCAGTGTAGCTTGAGTGCGGGACTGTAGGAGTCTAAATGAAAGTGTGTGAGTTTAATAAAAATGGCAATCTGATAATCTTCTCTGAGGTGGTAACTATTGCTACAGTTATTTATATGTGGTACTTCAGGATGAATTTCATTGATCACAAGTAGCTCTCATAGAAGAGGTTTGAGATCCTTGATCTAGAGAGAGCACCTTGTACTGATATTAATACTATTTAGAATTTGATGAAACTCATGTGTATTTTACCTCCATGATTGACGTTGCTATATGCTGCTTCATGTTGATTAAAACTAAGTGCTTGATGTAGGGTTTGGTGGATGAGTACTCCATCACAAATTTGACAGATATCGCAAGCATTATATCCAAATGCTAGGGCCTGATATAGAGTTTATTGGACAGATATTCCATTACAAACGTGACAGATATCGCATTCGCCTTATTACAAGTGCATTATATTCTAATGCACATGAAATACAGCCTACGGGATGTCCGTTATGTTAGTGATGGAGCATCTGCCTGCCAAACTCCTGAGCATTCCCTAAAACTGAAGGTAAGAAAACAAACAGTTTGGACAGAAATCTATATCAAATACTTTGGAGAGTGACTGTCACACGATATCGCATCAATTAGTTACATCTGCTTCTGTTCCTGTCTACTGATTTGCTTTCCAAAGAGCTGTGGGCCAGAAATTAATTTAGTTTCTGGCAGTGGGTCTTAAAAACAGATCATTTCCAATATAGTGATTATGCTACACTTTAGAGGCAAACATCATCTGGATCCTTAGCTACCCATTATTCAGTACATCTACCTGATCACTAGGACAAGCACCACACCTGCATTGAAACAGATGACACTGTGACACTGGGGCAGGATAACAAACTGATAACACTCCTCTGCCGGAAACAGGAAACGTATCAGTGGAGCATGGTAGACATAAAAACTTGAGACAGGCAATACGTGCTCAACAAGTTATGGAATATGCTGTCTGCACTATGGATTTATTTTGTGAATACAGCCTTGGATTACTTAATGTTTTGTATACAGCCAATAGGAAATGACTTCCTTTAAGGTTTCTGGGTATACTAAAATTGTTGCAAATTTAGTGCACGTTTACTGCCACCATCCATTGCTAGTACACCATGCCCAGCTATGAGTCACAGTTAATTCTTTGCTTGGGACCTTCTTTAATGTCTTTTAGGAATTTTAGAGCACTGAAGTCAGAATCTAATACCAAAGGGCACTCCCATTTTCTTTTTCTCCTCCTTTGATATCATTCCTCATCGCTTCCTCCTAAAACACTTATTCATCCACTTCCTACCTGTTACTGTCTCCCCTGGACCCTGCTACCAGGCCTTTTTATCCTTTTCCAATCCTTGGTTCTCTGTCCAGGGACTACAGCTGCTCCTTCTCATTTCCCCCAACCATATTCCCTCCCATCCTCGGTATGAAACACACAGGTAGCCCAAGAAAGACCAAAAAAGGGCACTTCATGTTAGTAGAGGATATATATGTGAACCTTCACAACACAATCATAGACTAATGTGCGTGTAGCAGAGAATTGATAATTTTCTGGACAACCACATGACTCAGCTCCATTGGAAGGTCAGGATATGACATCTATGAACTATCCCATAAGATTATCAAACACCCTTGCACGCGCACACACATTTAATGAAAGCTCAAAACACATCCTTCTTTTGAGCACCCTACTCTGGGACTACATTTAACACCGTGATTCAGCTCAGTAACACAGGTCTCACAGAAGGCTACCAGGTGAATTCTGTTTATAGAGCCACTCTGATTACCAGCCCCTCCACTTGCAGATGTCTGCCAAAATGCCCACAAATGCATTACATAGCCAAGTAATTAGAGAATGCAGTGCTATACAGTTGGCATGCAACATAAAAGTTGCTTTTGTTGTAAAATAGTCACAATCTGAAACTGACCACACAACATTTTTTGTATGTCCCAATGTTGCTATTATTATAAAAAAAATTAAATTATGTAACCGACACCAGTGCATTTCTTGCCTGTTTCAAAGTAACTTTGAAAGAACTTAATATCAATATGTGTCAATCGTCAAAGTAAATGATCATGACTTTTATAGTGACTAGGTAGTGTGGCAAGCCGTGGAGTAACACTAAACTTCTCAAATGAGTGTTTTTATGTCTCACCTACCAGACAGCATAAGCTGTCTGCTTGCGAAAGATCTATTGTGAACTTACCAAGAACATACAGTGGGCTTACAGCCCGCCCATTGGTTACCATTGGTATCTTATATTCACTCTTCTTTGCTTGTTTCCTATTTGATGGCTTTCCTTATCCCATCTTATCCATTTTGTATTTGTCCCTCCCCTTTACCATCATTTTTCTGGGCTGACTTGCCCCCTTCCACTGCTCACTTTTAGGGAAGTCCTTTTTTATTTTTGTTTAAGTACTCCATGTTAGTGCATAGGTTTACCAGCTCTCTGTCCTATGGGCTTCTTTCCCAAAACCACCTGCCCGCACTCTCCATCTTGCTCTTTTCCTTGTATCCCTCCCCCACCCGCTTACACCCTGCTCCCTGTGTTACATGTTGCTCTCTCTCTCTGTAATGTGGTTCCCCTGCCCTTTTGCTCTGTACTGCTCTCTTCCTTGTTTGCTTTTTCCACTAGAAATCAGCCTGTCTCCTGTGTTGCTCTCTCTTTGTGTGCTTCCTTCCTGCAAACTCAACCCTCCCCCAGGGACCGTGTTGCTTTCTCCCTTATGTGCTTCCCCCATGAAAACATCTCTGCCCCACCACACTCGCTTTGCTTTCTTCTTTATCTGCTTCCTCCGTGCCATGCTCTGTGTTGCTCCCTCCCTTGTGTGTTTCTCCCCTGAAACCCTAATACCCCCTGTGATGTGTGCTGCTCTTTCCTTTGTATGCTTCCACGCACTCTGATGCTTCTTGTTACTCTTGGGTGGTCCCCCTCACCAGGAAAACCCCCCTTGCTCCATGTTGCTCACTCCCTTGTGTGCTTCCTCCCTGCAATCCACCCATCACTCCCTGATGTCCCTACAATCAGTGATGTTCTCTCCATCGTGTGCTCCCTCTCAGTAAATACTCCCTGCCCCCGCACTTTGTGTTGTTTGCTCGTTTGTGTGCTTCACAAGGAAACACAAGCCCCCTTGTTCTCTCCCTCATGTGCTTTCCTTCACCCAACCCCCCCCCGCCCCTTCACCCCCCTCAAACAACATTTGAGAAGCGAATAGTTCTAAAAGGCGAAACCTATCGGCTTTGCCACGCTTGTTGTTAGTTGATTCCAGTGGTTCTAGGCAGACAACATTTCGTAAACTAAGATGAAGACTGAAGATTTTAAAATATCTTTTCATATCACCATTCAGGTGAAAACTAAATTCACCCATGGAAAGTACATGCATGTCAATTTTCTTATAATACAAAAATACTTCATACTTACAATTTATAAAAACATGTTTGCACCTCTTCTGGAAACAACAATTTAGATTTTTGTCTCATCTTTGTGCAGTACATATCTATACTAAGAGGCCCTTTTGAGCATTTATTTTGTTAACAGTGTTTGTGCGTGGCTCTAAAGCATCCGAGGTATAATGATATCATAAAAGGAGACTTAAACATCTGAACGATGACGCTGGTGTTGGCCGCCCTCTTTCTTCTTAGGGTAGAGCAAATGTAAATTTTGTCAAAATGAAAAAGAGGCCCAGGCTAAGATCAAAAGAGGCATGACAGGTGTCAAAAACTTCTTTCCAAGCAGCACTGCTGCTGCACTAAATGTCCGGTTTATAAAAGCCTGATAAGTTCAAATGTAAACGTGTATTTAGTGGCCTTTCAAGGTATTTTCCTACATCTCTGGGGGTATGTAATCAATACAAATGGTTTATAACTCTAGATGTTTGTGCGAGATTGGAATTCCTTTTATGATCAATTCCGAGGTAAGTATCTGACGCTGGTTTTACAGTTCTTTCTTCGGGGTGATTATTTTGCTGCGCCCTGCGCTTTGGGTTTCAAGGTTGCCATTACTCGCGCAGTTGCAGGAGTCCCTGTAGAAAGATAAATATATATTGACTGAGGCTGCAGCTTGTGCTCTTTTCATGGCTGAAGGTCAACAGCCCCTCTGAGGTGCTGCCCAACCTTCAGATGCCTCCAGGTTAGGTCACTCTGCATTATTAGAGGGGACAGGCAGCTTGTGGTTCTCTTCCTATGTGTCTTTTAACTAGGGAAGGGAAAGAAATCAAAAATGAGGGTGATTCTAAATATTTGTGTATTTATTCATACGGGTGTACTGTGCACACTGGTCATTGATTGTAAACCCCCTTCCTTTTCCACGAGGTGCCTTCCAGTTATCCGCACTATAAGGCACCGCACCCCATTAGCCCTTTGCAAAAGAGAATAAGATAAACAAGCATTGTCAAAGCCAATGGATCTCAATTTTAAAATGTGAGAGTTGAGCTATATGCCTGCGGGTTAACTACCAAGTATGTGCATATGTGGACGACCATCTTGGAATGCTTTTTAACTTAATGGCTCAATATAATTGACAGCTGTTTTCAAATGCAAATTTTTTTTTTTTAAAGTATGTATGGGAGCGCTACAAGAAAGAAACAGGTGGACCGGTAAAGGTGTGCACCTGCCAAGCCCTCATAGAAATAATAAAAAAAGAAATATGTGACTGGAGTAGGGGACAAGGGATTCGTGGGAATATGAGCGTCCTGGTTTTTAGTGTGCAGCTGCGCTAATGTGTCACAAGTAATTGTCAAAAAAATAAATGCATTTATTTAAAAAAACACAATGAATGTAGGTGGTGGTGCGCCCACAAAGTGCTAAAAGACAAGTGAAAAATAGTTCCCCTATGTCAGCAGTGGGAGGATACAACTTATCCTATCAAACCAACGGTAGATAAGGTATGCTGCAAGGGTGGAGAAAAATAAGAATAGTATTGAAAGCCATTCCCTCTGAAGTGTCACTCTGGTATAAACCGTACAGCCATCCGCTCATAAGTGAAGGGCTGACTCAAAGGGCACTTTCTGTATTGCTCTGTAGACAATAGGCATTCAGTAGCAGGCAACTAAAGCTCTCTCTAGGTGAGACCTAGCCAGGAGTGCTGGGCTGCCAGACCCTTCCTCCTCCAGAGGGGTGCTGTCCTCATGTTGAAAGGGCCTGAAAGACAATTTCACCTGGTTTTAGCACTCTCTGAGGTCATTTTGGTCTCCGTAAGTACCGACTTCTTTTATTGCCCTGTTTTCCGTGTTACAATGCCAAATTGGTTCTACCTTTATTGCCAGATTGTATCCACCGCTACTGTTGCAGCATTCCTTGTTTTCTTACATGATGTGGAGATCTTGGTTCATATGATACACCATTTTAACTGAGGCTTTCTCTGTTTCTATCAAATCTCTCGTTAAGAATGTTATTTGTCCCCACCTTGAGCGATGAGTGGTCTAGTGCCCCAGGTGTGTGGGGCCTTCCAGAATGCCAAGGCGCAGATGAGGGCACTGTCGTATCTAATTGAACGTATGCACAGGGTCACGGGGAGGCATGCCAGAACAGTGTTGCTGTGTTTCGGTCTGGACTCTAGAATAGAACTGCACTAAATGGGCCTCTCATACATGAACTCTAGGCTCAGTCTCATTCGCACCTGAAAGGCCAATGGTGAACTTCTTACTGACCAGGTCTGGTTTCTCCATTGAGCAACTCTCTGTCAGGGCAGGTCAGCAGCACAAGATAAATAATCCCACTAACCTGTACCTCCACCAGCGGGGACGATGACGTGTAGAAGAGCCCCCTACTCCCTGAGCGCTACCACCTACAGGGCAAGGAAAACCGCTATCTGAGGGAGCACTCCGGGAAAAGGGAAGTGGTTAAAATAATAAAGGAGTGCAGGTTGGCTCTATGTACCCCTCCGTCTGGTCTGTGGTTTGAATCGTCAATGGGTCCCTCTTCCTGACCATAAACTGTGTTGAATAAGAGAAAAGAAAACGGTGTGAATGGGAATCCGAGGATATAAGTCATACAAACAAACAGATAACTCTGGCATTCACACTCACTCTGGGTATTGGACTGTTCACTTCCTTGTATTGTAGGAAGTTCACCATCCCAGGTACACCTTCTGGATAACCTTCATATTCGGCGGTCTCCAGCTATGAAATCGAATTACATCAAGCAGGAAAGTAAAACCAGATCGGATCCTCTTTGAATACTAGAACGGAGTGCCTTTAAAACGCTGTTCAAGTCACAGCGAGTGCGCGGGGTTAATAGAGGGGCTAATTACCTAGGAGAAGGGGAACTTTAACAACAAAGGAGGAAGGATATAAATGAATGCGTACTTGATAATTGTCTCGAGTCGGGAGGAGCGCCTCTGCGCTTACTCCCGATCAACAGTACCTGAGTTCTCCACGCAGCGCCCAACGGAATCGAGCGTCAAATATGGATGAGCTCAGTCGATCGTCGAACGATGAACTGGAAGACTGAAATCCGGCGGGGAACACCTTCCGCCTCGAAAAACAAATCCTTTCTGGCCAAATTGTCAAGCACCGCCTCTATGGCAAGGAGGGCTTATATAGAGGCGGAGTTTCCTCTGCTTCGTTATCCAGGTACCTCCTATTTTGCCCAAGGGATTCTGGGAGTTGTAGTGCAGTGGGCGCTTGGTTGACTTATACCTCATACCATACATATCGGGAGGGACGCTGTCTGCATGCATGCACTGCCTGCCTGTCTGCTCTGACCTCGCAGCGCGACCGTGACAGAACCCCCTCTCGAGGACCGTCGACCCGGCGGTCGGCCCGGTTTAACCTGGTGTGCGGCGTGGAAGAGTTCCAGCAACTGAGGACATTCAAGATTGTGTGCAGGCTCCCAAGACCTGTCCTCCACCCCAAAACCTTTCCAATCCACCAGGTACTGCACCCGTCCCCTTACTATCCGTGAGTCCAATAGCTCCTGCACTTCGTACTCATCCTGCCCATCTACCTCAAAGGGAGCCGGCCTTACTGGCAATCTCAGGCTAGCGGGACAGGGTTGGAGCAGGGAAACATGAAATACAGGATGAACGTGCCAAGACCTAGGTAGGGATAGCCGCATGGTTACGGGGTTTATCACTTCCTCGATACTATAAGGACCGATGAATCTGGGTTTTAACTTATCCACCCCCTTAAGATGCAGGTTCCTAGTTGCCAACCATACCTTGTCCCGCCTCTGATACTCTGGTTCTACTGTTCTCTTTTTGTCTCCGAATTGTTTATGAGCTGTTTGCGCCAACGCCAGTTGTCGCTTGGCGTCTATCAGCACTGCTCTGAGATGGGCATGGTGTTCCTGGATAGAGGGGAGAACGGAGGTTACAGGCCACTCAAAAGGGAGTATATTAGGATGATGACCATAAAGACAAAAGAAAGGAGAACAACCCAATGTAGAGTGGTCTGCATTGTTATAAGCAAACTCCGCCATCCAGAGCAGGGAGTACCAATCAGTAGTGTTCAACAGAGAATAACAGCGTAAATATTGTTCTAGAGTCTGGTTCAACTGTTCCGCTTTACCATCCGTCTGGGGATGGTAGCTGGTGGAGAGTCTTGCTTCCACGTCCATGGTCTTACACAAGGCCTTCCAGAACCGGGATGTGAACTGTGTACCTCGATCTGTGATGAGAACGTTTGGAATCCCGTGAGCCCTTACTACGTGTTGTAGGAACACCACAGCCAATTCGGAAGAGGTGGGTAGTTTTTTCATCGGGATAAAATGTCCCATCTTGGTTAGATGATCAACCACCACTAGAATGGTGGTGTATCCTTCACAGGGGGGCATTTCCACTATGAAGTCCATAGACACCGTATGCCAAGGCCGAGGAGGAATAGGTATGGGTCGGAGTAACCCTATGGGCTTTGTATGGCTGGCCTTTCCTTGTGCACACACCGCGCACGACTTTACGTACTCCTTGACTTCTTTCCGTATCGTAGGCCACCAAAAGGAACGTTCAAGGCAAGCAATGGTTTTGTATGTACCCCAATGTCCTCCTATTCTTGAGTCATGAGCCCATATCAACACTTGCTGTTGCAGGGTAAGAGTAGGTACATACAAAGCATGATAGTGATATAACAAGTTCGTATTGGTTGATCGGTGACTAGGGTCTTCTTGTATCCAGGCTTGTGTATCTACATCCACCAAGGACACTTTCAGGTCCTCAAGAAAATCTTGTGAAGTTATCAGTGCTATGGTATTGCACTGGAAGACCGTTTTAGAAAGGATCAAAGGTGGCTCTGGGTCGTCTCGGTGTAACCCATCCTTGGGTTCACTGATGCGGGATAAGGCGTCCGCCTTTCCGTTCTGCGGACCTGGTCGATATTTGATGATGAAATCAAAATCTGAAAAGAAAAGAGTCCATCGTAATTGACGTGGCGTGAGGGCTTTGGCGGTCTTCAAAAACAACAAATTACGGTGGTCGGTGTAGATTTCAACGGTGTGATGTGCCCCTAGAAGGTAATGCCTCCATTCTTCGCAGGCCCGTTTAATAGCTAGCAATTCTTTATCTGTGATGTAATAATTCACCTCACAGGGGGTGAGCTTCTTTGAGAAATATGCCACAGGGTGTATTTGTCCTGTCTCTGGGTGTCTCTGGGACAACACTCCCCCGATGGCATAGTGGGACGCATCTGTTTCAACGATGAAGGGAGTAGCGTATCCGGATGTCGCAAAATGGGAGCCTGTGTGAACTTCGTCTTCAACGCTTGAAACGCTAAGTCTGCCTCGTCGCTCCATAGAAAAGGGGTGTTCTTCCGTAACAATCTTGATATGGGATGAATGATTTTTGAAAAGTCCTTAATGAATCGCCGATAATAATTTGCGAAACCCAGGAAACTTTGTACCGACTTCACGTGGTGAGGGGCCTTCCACTGGGTGATTGCATCCACCTTGCCTTGGTCCATTTGAAAACCATCAGCATTTATCACGTACCCCAGGAAGGTAACCTCTTCGACATGAAAAAGGCATTTCTCAAGTTTTGCGTACAACGAGTGTTGTTTAAGCCTTTCCAACACCGCCTTCACATGATGAACGTGGTCTCGGGGTTAGATGAATAGATCAAAATATCATCTATGTAGACCACACAGAAGGTTTCCAGAAACCCCCTTAGTACCTCGTCCATGAAGTATTGGAAGGCTGCCGGGCGTTACAGAGCCCGAACGGCATCACTTGATATTCAAAAAGACCGAACTTCGTCCGGAATGCCGCTTTCCACTCGTCTCCGCTCTTCACTCGTACTCAAGTGGTAGGCACCACGTAAATCCAGTTTTGTGAAACAACAGGCACCCTTAAGCTGATCCAGAAGCACCGGTATAAGTGGCAACGGATAGCGGTTCTTTATAGTAACTCTGTTGATCGCTCGATAATCTATGCATGTCCTAAGTTCGTCACAATCCTTCTTAGGGATGAAAAAAGTGGGGAGGAAGCGGGCGACGAGGCGTGCCGGATGAATCCTGATGCAAGGTTGTCATCCAAATATTTCTTCAAATACTGTGTCTCGGGTTCGGTAAGGGCATAGACTCTGCTACATGGTATCTCGGCTCCGGGCACCAGGTCGATACGGCAGTCATAAGCCCGGTGCGGGGGTAATTGGGTAGCACATTGTTTATCGAACACCGCTTGGTAGCTGGCATAGACGTCTGGTAACACCGTGGTACAGCAATACTGGACATTCTCGCATCCGGCTGCCAAAAGGCCCGCTTGCGATTCTTTGTCTTTTTCTTGGCATATAGCTCGCTTAATACAATGGTTGTTACAAAACTCGGAATTCAAGAGCACTGTGCGTGCTGCCCACCGTACCACGGGATCATGAAGGGTTAGCCAGGGCATGCCTAGGATGAGACGAAAATGGGGAGCATCAATAAGGTCGAATTGGATCTCCTCAAAGTGATGATCACCGAATTGCATCAGGATGGGAACGGTGTGATACCGTACAAGACCGGAAGTTAGGGATGTTCCGTCTACTGCTTTCACGGTTTCAGGGGTTTCTTTTTTCTCTCTTGGCATCCCGATGTTCAGAGCATAGGTACGGTCGATAAAGTTTCCTGTGGCTCCAGAATCCAATAAGGCCGATATGCATAGGGGAATATCCTTGGTAATCCAGAGAGTGACACTTACGTTTAAATGTGCCACCGTTGATTGTATGGTATTTGCTAATACCTGAGAGATCTCTTCTTGTCTACCACCCGGGCTAGCGATCTCCTCCTGTCCCGGGCTTTTTAGTTTTCCGTCCTATCCATTCTCTCCTCTCGTTGGTCCAACGCCGCCTGCGTTTGGTGAGTGCCAGTTCTGTCCGGTATTCTCGCCCGGGCAGGACAGTCTTTGATGAAATGGCCACTTTTGCCGCAGTAAAGGCAGAGCTTCAGTTTTCGTCTTTTGTCTCTCTCTTCCCTGGATAGAGGGCCTCGGATACCCCCTATCTGCATTGGTTCGGGTCCTTCTGGAGTTTTGCTCTGCTCCTCGGTTACAACCTTGGGTCGGGGGAACTGAAAACGGTTGTCTCCCCTGTTTCTGTCCCCTCTTCTCTCCAGTAGGCGATGTTCTAGCTGTACTGTCAGGTTGATCATTTCCTCACAGGTTTGTGGAAGCTGTACCACTTGGGACAAGACATCCTTCAACTCTCCCCGTAATCCCTGGTAAAAAAGGGTGGTACGCTTCTCCTGGGGCCAGTTGGTTTCTACTACTAGACGATTGAACGTAGTTATGTAGGTCAGTAAGTCTTGGGTTCCTTGTCTTAGGGTTATCAGCTCCCGATCTAGTGACATCATATGTGATTTCCTGTCGAACAATTTCCTCATCTCGGTACAGAAGTCCAGGAAATTGTGTAGGACTGGGTTGTTTCTTTCCATCAAGGGTATGGTCCAGCTGGCGGCATTACCCCCAGATACGACATCATAAAGGCAGTTTTTGCTTCCTCCTCGTGGAAGACCACTGGTTTACACAAGAAATGCAATCTGCACTGGTTCAGGAACGTCTCGAACTTTCTTGGATCCCCAAAAAGCGCTCAGGAGGTGCTAAAGGAATCCCAGTATTCTGTACCACATGGACAGTAGGCACTTGTTCGGAGGGAGAGGTGGTGGACGTTGGAGCGGAAAAGAACCCTGTTCCTTGTGTTGGGGCAGGAGGAGAAGTATGTATGGACGAGGCAGGAGGTGGGAGAGTCCAGTCTTTGATATAGGAACCCGTTCCCTGGCCACCGGTTTTCCCCTTCCTGGAGAGGCCCGCTACTTCCCTACGTAATGTTCCTACCTCCTTCTGTAGTGCCTGGTTCTCAACTCGGGAAGTGTGTACCTCCTGCTATAGAGCAGTAAGGCTCTCCAAGAGTGTGGTTAAAACAGCGTTTGTGTCCATCGTCCAGGCTGGGTAATTATCTTGGGCTTGACAATCTGTCAGGGCAGGTCAGCAGCACAAGATAACTAATCCCACTAACCTGTACCTCCACCAGCGGGGACGATGACGTGTAGAAGAGCCCCCCTACTCCCCTGAGCACTACCACCTACAGGGCAAGGAAAACCGCTATCTGAGGGAGCACTCCGGGGAAAAGGGAAGTGGTTAAAATAATAAAGGAGTGCAGGTTGGCTCTATGTACCCCTCCGTCTGGTCTGTGGTTTGAATCGTCAATGGGTCCCTCTTCCTGACCATAAACTGTGTTGAATAAGAGAAAAGAAAACGGTGTGAATGGGAATCCGAGGATATAAGTCATACAAACAAACAGATAACTCTGGCATTCACACTCACTCTGGGTATTGGACTGTTCACTTCCTTGTATTGTAGGAAGTTCACCATCCCAGGTACACCTTCTGGATAACCTTCATATTCGGCGGTCTCCAGCTATGAAATCGTATTACATCAAGCAGGAAAGTAAAACCAGATCGGATCCTCTTTGAATACTAGAACGGAGTGCCTTTAAAACGCTGTTCAAGTCACAGCGAGTGCGCGGGGTTAATAGAGGGGCTAATTACCTAGGAGAAGGGGAACTTTAACAACAAAGGAGGAAGGATATAAATGAATGCGTACTTGATAATTGTCTCGAGTCGGGAGGAGCACCTCTGCGCTTATTCCCGATCAACAGTACCTGAGTTCTCCACGCAGCGCCCAACGGAATCGGCGTCAAATATGGATGAGCTCAGTCGATCGTCGAACGATGAACTGGAAGACTGAAATCCGGCGGGGAACACCTTCCGCCCTCGAAAAACAAATCCTTTCTGGCCAAATTGTCAAGCACCGCCTCTATGGCAAGGAGGGCTTATATAGAGGCGGAGTTTCCTCTGCTTCGTTATCCAGGTACCTCCTATTTTGCCCAAGGGATTCTGGGAGTTGTAGTGCAGTGGGCGCTTGGTTGACTTATACCTCATACCATACATATCGGGGAGGGACGCTGTCTGCATGCATGCACTGCCTGCCTGTCTGCTCTGACCTCGCAGCGCGACCGTGACACTCCCCCAAGAATGAATCCGATAATTACTTTATCCTTAGACTTTCAGTGCCTAATGGAGATTATGCAGCCCCCCTTCTGTCATGAAAGCAGCCTTTTGGGCTCCATTCTCTTCCTCCAAGTTCCTATCAAAACCTACACATCATATGAGTTTTACTTCTTTCTCCCTTTTCCTTTTCCAGTAGGGGTAGGGGGCTCCTCATCAGGAAAGATCACACCATGGGTATATATTTTGTTGTAAACCAACAAGGGCTTCCAACTTTTGACCAATTTTCTACTAAAAGATTAAGCTGTGGAAATAAGTTCTGCCCTTAGAATATTTGTCAGTGCTATATTTTGCACCAATGAAGATTAACTAGACAAGTTAAAAAAAAAGTGTAGTTTCCATCAATAAGTAATAAATGAAACAATCTGATGGTGGGCATCATGTGCAAGCCCAGGATTCTCTTCCTTGTCGCTCTTATGTTCAGAAGAATAGCAGGAGACAAATACATGAGTTTTGCTTAGTGTGTGGTCTGGTCAGGCTATTTTAAGTGACTTCCATCAACCAGGAGATGGGAAGGTTCTCTCCAACTCTGATAGGTAATCGTCCAAAACACTATCTCCTAGCTCATAGCTCATACTATCTCCAATAAGCGACTGTTTGCAGTAGTTCAACATTCACTAAGTCATTCTGTCCCAGAAAAGGATTTTTTAACACAGGAGAATGGCCTGCTGCTTTGCCTCACCCTTCCAAATCTGAATATTGCAGCTTCGTTCTGAGAGAACTGGAACATATACATCTGAAAAATGATTCTCCTCTAGGTAGTGCACACTTTTAGAAAGTGGATGACCAAGATCTTAGTCGGGCTGAAGAAGGGATGATATGTATGATACATGTGTATGAGTTGTCTGGATTGTTTGGATGCACTTGGACTGAAGATAAATCGGCAGAGGTCTACCTCTAATCCTTGTGCGCCTTAATGAAATGAAGCCAGACAACGTGTTCAGTCATTACGAAAGTAGTGACGCAAATTGCTGACCCTTTTAGAAGAACACTGCCCTGATTTCCCCAACAAACTCCATGCCAGGACTTGAATCTGTTTTTGTTCAGACAATAGAGTCTTTTCAGATCACAAACTTAAGAGATGTGAATTTTGTTACATTAAAGACCATCTTTTTAAGTATTTTAATCATGACTGCAGCAGCGAGAGTATGTGAACTGTTCATGCGCTGTGCTCCTAAACATTATACTCTGGAGATTTAAGGGTGAGTGTTTTTAGAAAGAAGACATTCAATAATGAAGACGCTTGATACTCTTTTCACTAGACCTTTTCAAAGGGGACCGTTGGATAGAAAAGATGGAGGGATATAGGCCATGCATCTTAAAACTGAAACACGTCCATGCTTCTGTTAAGCACTGGGCATGATTATGCTCATTGAATAATAGATGCCAGCACAGCAGGAGCAGAGAAATTCCATATGTTTCTCTATATCGGATGCTTCTAACCCGGCAAGTCTTCAGTCAGAGTGTCTCTATAATCAGTCACACTCCTGATTCACTGTAAGCCCAACAGTCCATTGTTGCTCTTGTGGTACACACTAGCTGCCTGCTGGTGACAGTGTCAATACCCGTAGTCAGGAAATGACTGCCATTGGTCAAGAGGCGGCAAAGGCACGGGAAGCAGAGCCATGATCAAACGTCCTCCATGGAATGAGTATGGCTACGCATTTTTGGTAGAAGCTTTGGGTGCAGCCATGGACAATAGTGATGTAAGTAACATGATTGAGTGAGAAGGACAGGCATGCAAGAAGACTTTTATATACATAAAAGAGTTCCCTTTTTAGGGTCCCGCCATTAAAAACAGCAAACAGAAACTCAATTCAGAGATAAAGCACACAGTCCATTTTTTTCCAACGTGAGTTGACTGTACGCTCCCTCATCAATGGAGCTGAGGGCGAATCAGTGGCGTAGCATGGGTGGGGGTGTGGGGAGGGCAGATGGTTGGTTGCCCCGGGCGCAAAATGTTTAGGGGCATTCTTAGTGGCGCAAAATTTAAAAAGAAAAGTGGAAGGATACTTGCCTGCCCCGGGCGCTGGCAACCCACGCTACCCGCTGGGGTGATATACTTACCGTGCATGGTTACCTACATGTACCCAGGCATATAAGTGGCTGGTTAACATTTACTAGCTATCCAATTGTTTCACTTAATTTCACAAAACGTTTTGTTTTCAAATAAATGGTGTTTTTTTAAAGAGTTCACACACACAAAAAAACATATACTAATGTTAGCTTACATTTGCTATAAGCAGCTAAATGTACACACAACACCCAGTGGAATTGTGGAGTGCCTTACTTGGACATGGTCGGACACTGCTGAGGGGATCAAACACAGTTCAGGACACTAACATTGTGAGCTTTACTTTCCAGAGAATCTGGGGATGAAGCAGAAGAGGGATCGGAACGTGTACGCTTGCCCAACAAAACAAACGGAAAATAATAACTTTTCTTGTTCTCCTACAGCTTTCCAATCTTAAACATTCCCATGAAACGTTCCCAACATAGACGTCAAATACGCTGTGAAAGCAAAGCCTAAAGCAGAGAAAGCAAACTAGGGTGCAGTGGAAAGTGCCACAAAGAGATGGGGATTTTCTGAGCCTGGGAGCGAACCCTGAGCCTGAGCACTGCACACCCACCACAGCTGCCTCAGGGTTACCTGCCCCACTTAAAAAGCATCCACCGTCTGGGAAGGAACCTTCATTTTATGTGAATTGTTCGTGCCTGCAGTCTCCTGCCATAGGAGAGCTGTAAAGCGTAGAGTACCACAAGAGATAGCAGCATCCAGGACAATGTCATTTCCCGCAAATGATACTCATGATGATTAATAACAATTATGATAATGATCATAATGAGTTTTAGTTAGTGCCCTATATCTGCATCGGGCCCCAGAACACCCATCAAGGTGCGATTCGTACTTCTGCTTACCTAGTTGTAAAGCTGCACTGACTCTCTGAAGGAAGTCAGGCCGACTGAAACAGAAGCTTACAGAGAGAGGAAAATCTGACATTTATTTCAGTTCCTACAGGACCTCGCAAGAGCCCATAAAAGCAAACTCCATTGCATATGCCTCTTTGGTACCAGCCTACATCTCCCGTATGGGAGTACTTAGGACCTGCATGAAGAACAGTTCATATACGGAACAACAACACAAGCCTGATTAACCAGGTGGTGAGTGCAAGTGCAAAAAAGCACCAGCAATGCATATAACATTTGCATCAGGTGCTTTGGTGGTGTTTCTGCCTGATTTACTGCAAATGAAGAATAACCGGTACAAATGGTTTATGCACCCTTTTAGAATTGAACGCGAGCAAATACACTTTGCAGTCAGTTTTGAATTACTGCCAGTGCAAAAACAGGCACATATGCAATGTGCAGGTTTTTAGGTAAATGGTTTAAATGACTTCCTCAGTTGTGGAAAATGTAACTACTCATTGATCGGAATGTACTGAGATCTACCCTAGAAGGACCTTAGCAACCGAGGCAGCTCAGGTCAAATGTGGCAGCACACTCGGGTACAGCGAAGCACTTTAAGGGCCTCATTCCTAAAGACAGAGCTGATCAAGTTTTATAAACATATATAGTTATAGCAAAGTGCCCTGGCCATGCGTGATGAAAATGGTTGGTCTTGTGACATTTCCTCATGGCAGGACACATTTCTGCATCCTCATCATCACGAAATACAACTGTTTGTTGACAGTAGCAGCCCGTGGTGGGAGTGCTGCCGGGCGGTGTCGTGGGGTGGGGGAGGGGCAGGGTGGGGTGTAGTCAGCTACGGAATACGGCCGAATAGAGGTAAGTAGACATAAATAAATAAAACGAATTTCGTTGCGCGCGCTGCATCGCCAAATGCGATGCAGCGCGCGCAGCGGAATTAGTTTTATTTATTTATATGTTTACTTACCTCTATTCAGCCGTATTCCGTAGTTTACTACACCCCACCCTGCCCCTCCCCCGCCCCATGTCACCGCCCGGCAGCACTCCCACCACGGGCCGCTACTGTTTGTTGATAAGATCAGCACATTGCTCCAACCTTAGCAAGCGAAGATTTTATTGTGCTGAATGGTGTAATTGTTTCAGTCGAACCACTTTATTTCTCGCCATAAGTGTTTTGTAATGGATGAATGCTTCAAAATAGTACCAGGGTTTACAGTGGCTGTGACAGTTCGAGACAGTGTTTAACTTTCTTTAACCCTGCCCATTACACTGTCAGTCTTTTCTTGATCGGAGATGTCTTACATCTATTGCCTTTATCAAGTGATAGGTTCTCTCGTGCAGATTTACTGCTAGATAGTAGGAACGGTAAGATTTTGATTCCGAGGTGAAATTGAGGCATATTTTTCATATTGCCAATCTGGAGCCATATTACAGAACGTGCCCCAGGGGCGCAACTGGCATGTACGCCCGATTTGCACACCCCCGGGGCACATTGGTATTACAGAAGGGGCCGCAGACGCTTGTGCGGCCCCTTCTGAAATACTGAAAGTGCTGGTGCACATATAGTGATGACGCTTTCTCAAGAGGGCATTCTTTCATTTTCATGGGGGCGTACCCCATCCAAATGAGGGTATCCCTTTGCCTCTGCACCTGCGCCGTATTATAGATGCGGGCGCAGAATCAAAGAAGCTGTCAGGAGGTCGCACTGACAGTACGTCACCCAAAAGGTGGTGCACTGTCAGTGTGCCCCCTGATGGCAGCCCTCTGAAGGGGCTAAAGGGGGTTCTATGGCCCCCCAGACATCCCCTTACAGGCGGGTGCAGTCACTTAGTGCACCCGCCTGCAAGGGATTTCAAAACCCTCTTTAAACTGCAGGCGGGTTGCCGCCTGCACAGAGAAACACGGAGCAGCTTTTAAACAGCTGCGCCATATTTCTCTTGAATGAGCTCCCCGGGGCAGCACAAGTTCACGGCTGCCCTGAGGGAGTGGTGTAAAGAAACTTAAGGGGGCTCCCTCTGCAAAGTACATGGAGGGGGCCCCCACGCTCCAGACCCAGACAGGAGCTCTCAGTCGGCGCCAGTGCGCAGTGCCTGAGGAGGCCCTCTGGAGCTCGGGGGCCCCAATGCACCGCGGGGGCTGTTGTTACGCCACTGCCCTTAGGGCAGCACATTCAACATGATAGGGTGCACTTTTCCTGTTTGCACCCGGCTCACCTGCTTAAAGGCGCGCCGTGGCGCAAACAGGAAAAGTGCACCCTATCTATAATAGGGCTCCAGGTGTAACATTTTTAACAATGTCACTTCAATGTTCTAACAGCATCTTCCTTCTTTCCTTCCTTCTTTGCTCCTCCTTCTTTTCTTTTGCTTGTCATTCCTCCTTTCCTTCCTTACTTTCATATTTGTATCCTTCCTAGCTTTCTTTTTTCTTTCTTTCTATTCTACTTTCTTTCTTTCTCTTTCTTTCCTTCTTCTCTTCCTTGATATGATGTTTCAGTTTTTCCTTCCTTCATTCCTGCCATCCTTTCTTCCCTTAGCTCTTCTTTTCTCCCTTCGTTTCTTTCTTCTTACCCATCACATTTCAATTGCCCATTTCCTTTTTAGGTCGAGCCTCGAGTAGCGCGCAAGCGCTGCTCTGGCAAGACTTTAAGTAAGGGGTTTCAAAAAGCTGACCACACGCTCGTGCGTCATGGCCTTTTCCCTGCGGTTACGCGCAAGCAAAAGGCCATGACGCATGAGCGTGTGGTCAGCTGAGCACGCTGCCGCGCTCGCCCCCGCTCCTCTCTGATCCAGCACGGGTCAGCAGCCTTCTAACCACGTTCTCGTGTAGCAACCATCCCTTCCCCTCTGCATTGAAGACGTTCTCCTGACTCAGTTTCTGTTTTCCCGGCATTTACTACGCTACGCCACAGTTACAGTGCTGTTTCCACATCTTCTGTCTGGAAGGCGCTCTTTCTTTTCCCTGTCTCGCTGGTCACCTCATTCCTCCCGTCCGCCAGGTTGGCCGCCGGCCACTCGCAGCCTGTGTTCCGGGTCTCTCCCTCCGCAGCACCGCCTGAAGGCCCCGGCGCCCCTCTCCCTCCCTGCCCGGCCCTTCGCTGCCTCTTGCCGCTACTGGGCCCGCCTGCCCCTGCGCTCCTGCTGCCTCTTGCCACCGCGGGGAGCAGCCCCCGCCATGCCCTGCCCCGCCGCCGGGAGCAGGGCCCGCGTCTACGCCGAGGTGAACAGCCTGAGGAGCCGTGACTACTGGGATTACGAGGCGCACGTTCCGAGCTGGGGGTGAGATTCCAGCCCACATAGCCCCCAATGTCCTATATTGGATTAGATGGATGAGTGTGATGCTGATGGCCTGGCGCATGGTCTGATCTTGTGCCGAACTGGTCCCTGTTGATGAGCGTGACCAAGCTGTTTACTGGCGTTACATAACTGACAAGTACAGTAAGCCAAACACGTTTTTTAATTACGTTTTTCCCCCTAGCTGCTCAGAAACTTATTTTTCTTAAACCGCAGTGGATCCCGGCGAACAGGTTTTTTTAATAGCAGAAATAACCCTGCTGGAGGTGTTGCCCATGAGATAATTGTCTTTCCTATGCGCCCGATGGGTAGATAATTCGGTCGGCTGTGAGTAACTCGTACCGTGTAAATAAATGCTGTCTAGAACCTTCATTAATGCCTTTGTAGAAATATTTGCTTTTTGCAGACCCCATTCGCTATAATAACTCAGCAGAACTCCTAAGATTATTTTTTTTAATGACATACACACCACACTGAATTACTCTTAGACTCCTGTGTGCATTTGTCTCCCTCGTACTAGGGCCTCAAGAGGCTGTTTCCCTGCTGTTGCTTCTTGTCAGGCCTACTGTTGGCTGGGTGCCTGGCTGCTGGCTTTGACTTCTGAAGTCATATAAGGCCGATCCTGCCACTAGCAATCCCCCTTGCTCTATATCTTCCTTTGTTGTTCAGTGTTAGAAGTTGGCTGATTCCCCATACACGTTACACAGCCAAAACTTAGTCAGTAGAAGCTGCAGGAGTATTTCTGCGCATGGGCTGTGGGAAAGTGATCTCCGGTTACCTTAAGTGGGAGACAAGCAAAATCTCCTTTCTTTGCAAGAGACAATGGGCCGGATTCACAAAGGTAGATTTGGTCGTGAACACAAGTTTATGAACAAAACCATCTTACTTGACAGGAATTCACAAACAGACTCCTGGCAGTTCTTCGCACAACAGCTTTACATAATATATATGTATTCATCCACTGTATATTCACTTCGCATTTTCTCTCACTGACGTACTCTTTCCATCACTGCTGTTATTCAGTGCTTCCATCATCCACTCGCTCACAGTGACACTAGCTCTCTGGTATGCACATTCACTCTTGTACAGTCACTTATCATTCATTCTGGTACTTATTTACTTCTGCTCACTACTTCATGTATGTGCTCATTCACTGCTGCATGCACTTACACATTCACTCACTGTTGCACTAGCTGACTGAGATGCTCACTTTATGCTGCCCTCATTCACTTCCATACTCCCACCTATTTATTCCTGTACTAGCTCGTTCCCTTCTGCTCTCATTCACCCCCACACGGTCACACATTCACTCCACCTCACCTATTAATTGCTGTACGCATTCTTTACACACCATACACCTTTCATTTCCTGCCACAATCATTCACCCTGTGCACTCATGCTTTCCCTGCTGCACTCATTAACGCCTGCACACTCATTAATCCCTGCATTTATTCACTCATGCAGGCTAGCACATTCGTCCCGGTACTTACTCAGTGTTTCATTCACTTCTGCATTGCTCTTGGGGATGCCTTATGTCCTGTCGCCCTGGGTGCAGCCCACCACGGCTTTTCCAATTCCTGCCTGCCCTACAACAACTTCTTCCTTTTCATGAAACCAAAAAGTGCCCTTGCCCCCGCCATCCTAGGCAGAAGGAAACATTTACTTTATATTTGCCAAGCAAACCTAGAGAGGAGCACCCATCTGCTCCAAGGCCCTAACTTTCCTCCTCGCTGCTCCACTTTCAAACCTTTCATTCTTGCCACTGCTTTTGTTTCTCCTGCCTCATTCTCACCCTTCACGCATTTTGGTCTTTTCTCGTTAATTTCTCTTTCCTTATTTCTTTTTCATTCTGTCCTTTCTCCAGCTTTCTTCATCTTTCATTCAGTCACATCTCCCATTTCCTTCCTTCTTTGGCTTTGTTTTCAATCTTTTCTGGCACTTTTCTTGTTTCAGTTGCCATTCCATCCTTTCCCCCTTATTTCTATATTTTACTACTAAACAGGGACTCACAAATGGAGTTATCTTGCAGGCTCTAGGGGTATGATTTGAATGGTGCAGCAGGTGCAGTGGCACTGGGCCCAAAAGATATCAGAACTCCTCTAAACACATAATATTGCTATTACATCAATGAATTCTATTATTTCCCTCTTTCATTTAATTTTTTCAAAATGTTGCTATTAGTTACCCTCACTATACTACTAGTAACAGCACAATATATTGCCTTTTTGCACATAAACAAGTCATAACACTTTAACAGACTTTCTGTAACTTATATTGTACAACTACTCAGCAAGCTACAACTTACAACAACAAGCATTGGCATAGCCAATAGGTCTCGCCTTTGGGACCTTATAAGTGTTTAACCATGCAACAGTTAATGTTGTTGCACCAAGGATATTGTGCTGCATAACTAAATACTTATAAGGTCCCAAAAGCGAGACCTATTGGCTATGCCAATGCTTGTTTCCTACATCCTTCACTCACTTCGAACAAGTTGCTTTTACTGTTTGACAACTTTCCCCCCCCTTCACTGTCAATTAATCTACCCTTCTTCTCTTCCCTTCTTACTTTCATACCCGCCTTTATTTCTTTATTAACTTTACTTTTATTTGAATATTTTGCGCTTATTAGTGTTCGGCAACTTACGCCAAATGCCCTTCCATCTAATTATATTTATAGTGATGATTTCTCTATTGTTTGCCTGTTTGAAAAAGTGAATGCTATTTATGTATAAGTAGCTGCCAACATTGCCCACGGTGATATTAGAAAGCAACCATTTTTTCATAGTTTCGCAAGGGAGAACACACCTACATCTAAAAAGATAGACTAAAGAAAACAGCTTACCTTTCACGCATATTACAACTGTGGGAAATTCTGTTCTGTTCATATTTACTATACCGAATATGTCTGACTGATATTTTACGCTATTCAGTTTTGAGAAAAAAGACTTTCATTCAGCGGGTGTCTACCTCCTCAACCAATAAACAATGGATCCTGAAAAAGTGGCAAAAAACCGACATGCTTCAAGTTAACAAAGAACATCTTAAAATGTCTTTAATCAATCAAAATTGTCATTTGGCACAAAGGCTAGGTCAATAAAAAATGCTGCTTGGCACAATTGTCATTCTCTTGCTTGTACCGAGTCTGCATTGCTGGATACTAGAAAACATTGTGTACTTAAGCTGTCTTGTCTTTTACTGGAAATCTGAGAAATTATTCAGAAAAATAAAGAATCTGCCCTGTGGTCAATGATAGTCTTAGCTACTTGTCAATCCAAAGCAGAAGTTTGTTGAGACATTTAATTACAAGATAATGTAGTCATCAAAATGTTGTTTCGGAAACTGACAGCTCAGCTTGGACCCAAAACGTACAGCTCCCTCCCCTGAGGTCAGGGATGTTCATAGGTTAACTTAGTAATGACAAGTCCTTTATTATCGCATTATTGCATCTGAAAAATTGCAATTATACTAATAAATTAATAACAGTAATAAAATGACAGTCATAATTGCATAATGCACATGTTGTCAACTGCGTTTTTTGTTACATGGTTGGAATTTTTATTATGTCGGCGTAACACATGTGGCTTTGACACTAAAACAGAAACAGCCTTTGCTGTGATAATTTTATACGAAGTAGGATATAGACAAAATTTCGACGCGCTTTAAATTTGTAACAATCAGTAATTCTTCTGTGGTTACTCTATACATATATGTATGTATACATATACATGTATGTATATATATATATATGTGTGTATGCGGCTGTGCCACCCCACTCCCCTTCTTTGTATCTTTTGGCCCCAGGGTGGGCTCCCTAGGACCTATAATGGCTTGGGGAGGGGGGCCACAGGCCTAAAAAGCCATGGGAAGGGGGCCACTTGGCCCCTCTCCCCTTAAAAATTCCTAGCAGCCTTTCCTAGCACCTGTAACTCCTGGCAGTGTACCTCCGTCTTCTGCTCTCCGCAATTAGCGCCGGGACACCTCCGTTGGAGGTAGCTGTGCGCTCTACAAACTTCAAAATAAATAAAATAAAAATATGTAGGGCCCTGGGGGATGGGGTCCCTAGGGCCTAATAATGCTCGGGGAGGGGACCCAGCCCCACTCCCCTTGAAAATACGTAGGGCTTTGGGGTGGGGTCCTCAGGACCTAATAAGGTTTGGGGAGGGGGGCCATGTGGCCCCCTTGCCCTTTTAAAAAACGTAAGATCCTGTAGGGTTGGCTTTATGTATGGTAATAAAATATTACTTTACATTAGGAAAACCCTAGAAATTCACTGAAAAAACAGAGGTTAAAGTTACGTTATAGTTAAGTGAATGTCAGTAACAACATTCAAGTTTTTGAACAAAAAATAATCAGAAATTCACTAGTTCTAGTTAGCAAAGCTAACTATAACTCACACCCCCACAATGCACTGCTTATGACCTCATATATTATGTTTATATATATGCATATTATATATATTATATACATATTATATAAATATATACATTTGATATATATATATATATCGCAAAAAAAACAAAGGTTACAGGGACATTCTAGTTTGGCGCAGGTTTCACTCTTACAAAACCCTAGAAATTCAGCAGTTCTAGTTACCTGAGCTAACTATAACTTACACCCCTGCAATGCACTTGACCTCACATAATACATCACTCATGACATGGTCAGTGACAACACTGATGACATCTCAAATTACATCACTGATGACATCCATACCGTGCAGCTGTTCTGCTTGATATTAGTGATTATGTGAATGTGTGTCAATACTGGCTATTCTGGGGTTGTTCGAGACTGGAACTACCTAGGGCACCCAGTGTGCAGGTTGGGGACCGTGAGAGGAGCCTCAAGGCCACCGCAGTTCCAGTCAGCTCCCCACCTCCTCTGGGAGCTGGCATTGCTCTTGCATGCAGGGAGATGCTGTAATGCAGCTTCCTGTATGTGAGGGCAATCTTTCATCTCTTTCCCTGCCCGCATGTCTTTAGGCAGGGAAAGAGATTAAATCTCCACCTCCAGCAAGCATGAATACTTTGAAAGCTCCCGCTTGTTTGAAGCTGAATGTTTGCTTTTGCTTGGCGGGAGCTTCCAGCTTTTGCCAAGCAAAAGCAAACAGCTATGTCCTGGGGGTGGGCACCCCGAGACATAGCAGGAGCCGGCCCTGGGGGGTGGCAGTCCCCAGGGCCATTAATGGTGCCAGGAGGGGCCCCTCTCTTTCTGTTTTCATGGGCTGGCCCTGGGAGGGTGCTGGTCCCCGGGGCCATATATGGCCCGGGAATGGGGCTGCGTGGCCCCCTCTTACATGCTTTTTATTATCTGGCCCTGGGAAGGTGGTGGTCCCCGGGGTACGGGGGTCTGTGTGGCCCCCGCCATTTATTACTGCAAAGCCCTGGAGAGGTGGTGGTCCCTGTGGTTTTAAAGAGCACATGGAGGGGGGGTCTGTGCAGCCCCCTCTAATATTTTAACAAAAGCCCCAGATAGGTGGTGGTCCCTGGGGCAAAAGAGCACATGGAGGGGGGTCCACGTGGCCCTCCTCCATTTTGTAAATGAAGCTCCGGGGAGGTGGGAGCTCATGGGGCTCAAAGAGCCTCAAGAGGGGGTCCCTTACACCCCCTTCTTTTTTTTTTTTTTTACAAATGCCCACGGGACCTGGCCACCTAAGGGGGTCTTTTCAAAACAAGCATGGGAGCCCCTGCTTGTTTTTTTTCTATTTTTCGCCGGAGTCGCGGATCCGCCACGATTTTTGGCAGACATTTAAAAAAAAATGCTTTTTTGCCCTGGCAGGTCACTCTGGGACCCCAGGACCAGAGCTAAGGGGTCAGGGTATTCCTACCCTGCCCCCTTTTCTTTAAAAAAAAATGTTTTATCTGGGGCTCGGCTGAAGCCGAGTCCCAAGATTGCTGCCAACACTTCCTGTGTAAAGTGTTGGCAGCCAATCATATCTCAGCACGAGATCGGGAGGGTTCGCGGAGCATTGGCGTACAAAATTTGGATTTCTTTAAATAACTCAAAAACTACTGAATGGATTTACACTAAATAACAAAAAGCAGTCTTTCTGGACCAATAGCTACCTTTCTACCAAATTTGGTGTAACTCCGTCCAGCGGTTCGGGCTGTAGTCGTTTTCAAAATCCCTATGGGAATTAACATGAGAAACACACTGTTTTTACCTCCCCCTTTTTCTCAGCCCCTGCTTGACGGATCACCCAGAAACTTTCCATACACAACTAGAATCACCGGGGCACTTTTTTTTTTTTTTTAACATTTCGTGAAGATTCGTCAAACGTGCCAAAGATATAGGCAAGTCAAAAAACACTTTTCCTATGGAAACATGGTGCTAACTATAACTACCTGCTGACAACTTCCAGACAACTTTATTTATATATATATATATATATATATATATATATATATATATATATATATATATATATTGCCAACATTACTGAATGCTGGGGTTGCCAAAACCAAGACTGACTAGATTTATGTGCACCTCATTCCTTCCGCCGCCTTTCACTTTCTATCTCTATACCCTGCTCTTGCAGGTTCTTTTTCATCTCTGCTTTTTCCAACTGCCCATGCGTGCCGGGCATGGTGGCTTGGTGGACTAATTCATCCACTGTAGTGGCCTATGTTTGACCTCATGGTCACAGGTTCAAATCCCAGCGGTCCCACTCAGCCTTTCACCCTGCTGAGCTCTATAAAATGAGTACCATTGAGCTGGGCAAAAATAAACATCTGTTATTCAGCGCCAAGATGCCTTTCTGGGTGAACGTTGCCCTTTACAAATGCACGTTATGTTTTCCTTCTTTCTTTTCATCTTTCTTTCTCTTTTTCCTGCCTCTCTTTCTTGCTCTGCTTCAGAATCTCATGATGAAAAATACGTCCTGGTTCCATAAAATATGTGCCATTGCAAACCACAGGCACAAATTAAAAACTGCATTAAGCGCATTCCTGTTTTTTATGATTAGAATTGCTCCACAGACTCTCATGTCTTGATAGTGCTCATGCAATTTTTGGAAGAGTTCACTATTGAGCGAGGAAGTGAACACGTTTCACTTTGAGGAACCCACTTAAATTTAAATGTCGATGACGCTATACACCAGTCTTCGTATTGCTTTGAATTTAGATTTGATTTGGCATGATGCTGAATATCTGAGTAAACAATTTTACACTATTTATATGTTTAGGTTTTTATAAAGCATAGGCACACCAGAAGACCTAGATAAAAAGAATTGCAGTAGTCTAGTCGAGAAACTATTGTGCTTGGTCAATCGCCTTCCTATTGATTTCTGTCAACAGATGAAGAATTTTACTGAGAGTCCGTAGAGCCCGAAAGCAGCTTCCTTTTTTGATGATTAATGTCATGTATGTGCACAGGACGCTGAAGTTGACTCGGGATGTTATGAAATGAGAAGCGACCATATATAGAAATCTTCCATCCCCCCTGTTATTTCACTGACGAATGTTTAACTGGTCTTGACTTCTCTTCTAAACTAGTCTGCAGGACATGGAATGTTATGGATCCAAATGGGCCATTATCAATAAGGAATGGCTATCCACCACTTAGATCCACATTCCTATGTGGTCCATAATACCAATGTGGTACTCTTGCACCCGGAATTACCAAGACTGTGGGTATCAGTAATTTGAGGGTGTGGGAATACTGAAGTATTTTTCATTTTCCCCTGTCTGTGCAAGTGTGGACTTATTGCCGTATTGAGTTATTTTACGCAATTCCTGGGCAATCTCACATTATTCACCCGTTTCCCACCTGTACGTTTTACCATCTTTAGCTATAAGGAATAAGTTATAAGCACACTGGTTTTAATCCTGTTACAAACAGCTGAATAGTGACTACCGCCAAAGTTGGATTGTGGGTCTTACAGGCAACACTAACTGTCTGATCAGTATAGCACAGTTCCTGCTTTGTGGGTTCACACTGTCAATATCTGCGAGTCCCCAACTAATGTAAAAAAAAAAAGAAAACAGACCAATGAATCTGAGATACTCAACTAGCATGCTATTTGAACATGTACAATAACTAGAAGCTACCCAAAGAGATGACGAAGGGGAGGACGGTGGAGGAAGGACCTCCTTATTTAGAGAAGAAAGGAAGAAAACAAACATGTTCTATCGGCCTCGTGTAGACCCAGTTTTGCAATTTTCGTGTTTTGAAATGAAGCAGGTGACCAGTTTGAAGCAGCATTCTGTGAAAGATAAGGACGAGAACTAAGGGCTGTTTTGGGAAGTAAGTGCAATTTCAAAGCAGATAAAAGAGATAAGACTCCTTCAGTTGCATCAAGTCTGCGATGATGAAATGATCTGTGGTTGCAAATTCATACCATTATGTGCATCTTTCTTCCTCCCTCCCCAATAGTGTATTTACATATAAATGTATATAGCTAGCTGTACATAAAACTCAGCCGTATTCAACTGGGACATTTCGGCAAGCGGGTCTTCTTCAGAGACAATATTTTTTCTCACTCAGTATTTCAGGCGTCCTTCTTCAAAGTCCTTGCAATCCATTTATAAATATTGTCTAAACTCTTCCAAAATAATTAACAAACTGGGAACATGCTGCAAGGACTGCTTGTACTACATGGCTGAGAGCCCAATTGCAAGAAGTACATCTGATCTGTCAATTAGACCAATTATCACATTTGATGTTCTGATGTAAAATTCACCAAAAATAGCGTCTTCGCAGGTTTTAGTGACTCTTCACATGCCCTTCCACAAGCGTGTTTGCCAGCGATGTTTTGCTGTAGCAAAATTGCCCAGTGCCTCACAGCAGGGACTCGCGGACCCAGTGAGACATGGATCCGCCAGCCCATAAAGAGATTTTCATCGCCACTCCTTTTTCCGTTCCCATGTGACAAACTTCCCATGAGAACAATTTGGGGTATCCTTGCCTGCATTCTTCCCAACCTTTTGTTTGCAATTCCTTTTCTCTATTCTCTCACATATCGCTTCCACCTTCGCGCCACCCTCTTTGAATCATAAGCACTGTTTTTCATGCACGTATCAGTTCCTTGGAGCAAAAGGTAGCAGAATCCAAAAAAAGTCAATGATGGATCAGCTCGAGAGATCCATTGCAATCATTGGCTGTTAAGTTTCTAATGTTGACATTTATTCTCCGGTCCTGGCAGATTTTATTTTATTCCATCTAGGTAAAATGCCATGTGAGATTGCTTTACCTCATTGTCTTTTGTGTATGGACCTGTACACTAGCATATTTCACATACATACAAATCTGCAACTTATACTGGATGTGGCATATACCAGGAGCTCAGGTAGAAAGTCTGCTTTAGAAAGAATATTTGAAAATAATACTTACTTAGTTATGATCACAAGAATTATGTATTCCATTGTGTCGCATCTTGTTTCTTTTTTCATTTAATTGGTTTTGTTCTCTGTTTTCGGAATTATAGAAATAACTTGTTGCTAAGAGGAGTGCTGCAGCAGCCTTATCCCTGTGTGTCAAAGTGAATAAACAGAAACAGTAGTAACTTAGTCCATACTACTGATAGCCAAAATACCAACACTAGGTCAAGAAGGTCAAGCAAAGTTTATGGGTGAGTCAGCACTCGCAGACCTTTCACAATGAGTTCACGAAGAACTAAGGGCTGAATTTTGACTGTGGCAGATGTTTGTATGTCCATCAGAGTGACAGAGTAAAATACGCTATCGCCCTGATGTATATGCTGTCCACCAAATTTAGAGCTGGCTACCAGTGTGGGAGCAAAATGGTAAATTTACACGCCTCAAAATGTAATGTACAACAATCAGTCATCCAACAGTTTGTTGGACAGAGATGGTGCTAAACCTCAGTTTCATGAGGCAGCGTGTCCTCATGTTAAGGCACCTCCCCAAACATCAAATCAGCAGAATAATAACAATAATTTGGTAATGGGGTCCACTCAATAACTGTGTTCTAGATCAGTGAAAAGTTAAAGGGTTTTATTACAAAAAATCTAATTAAAAATAAAGCAGAACAGAGTCAATGCCATAAAGGCTCTCAGATACAAAATTATACAGAGTATACCAAAGCCAGAAAAATATCCTAAATCCCAATGGGCAGCAAAATCAGGAAATAATCTGGCAGCATCCCTAGAAGAATAGAAAAGTCTTCTGACTCACCCCCAAAATCAAGGGTTTTCCTATACACAATTCTTACATATTACATCAAAAGTTCTGCAGGGTAATCGTGGTGTGAGCAAATGTATAATTTCTTCAGCTAATCAGAGCACATAGAAAATAGACATCATATTGGCTTAGCACCTAAGCACTAATCCATTTTATTGATAACTCTTCAGCATCCTCTTTGCTAATGTCATCTCGTGATGTTTGAACAAAATATGAAACATTGACAATGAGATTTTCTTTAAGTAAATAGGTCCAGTGTAGAAACGGAAGATGTAATTACAATCAGGGCCACTGGAAATATGTGATTGTGTGGCTGGCGTGTTTTTCACATAACTATTGATTTGCTGTATTTGCCACATACTCCATCATCTGCTGCATAATCTGCAGATTTTAACAAAAAAAAAATTCTACCTCAAATGGTTCAAAAGTTACTAAAACAGTGCAACACATGTTGCCGCGCCGTGGAAGGCCTTTGCATAGGTTGGCTAGTCATCTTTCTATTGTTTATTTCTATATTTGGGTGTTAAACTGGTGCTAATGAGGTACAACCAATGCCCAAGCAGTGTTAACAAGTGAAAAAATGTCAAAATAATGAAGTAATTCTATGATAAAATGTGCCGCATTACGGCGCATAATTTGCCTTTTCTTGCCATATAATTTACTCAACCCTGCCGCATAATTTTGACCCCCTGCCACATAATTCCAGTGGCCCTGATTACAAGTAACGATTTTACATCTGCACCGTGGAAAGTTCTTGTAGACAAAACAATACAGCAATGAAAATAAACTAATATGACCTCAGCTTGACTGTGTGCTGTTAAGCCAGTGAGGAGAAGCACGGGTGAGTGACAGAATTGGCTTCCAACTTGTTCAAGATGGCGTCTGCACAGAAATGTGGCATAACTAAAGCACATTATTAAATACACTTCTATACATCATAGGAAATTAGTTTAAAAAGCAATTAAGTTAAATCCGTCTCTAGATGTATAATTGTGTGTTAAAATGCACAGTACACATTGTTAATCGTTCACAAAAATATACATTTTTAAAACACTTCTACACCAGCCCCGCAAACATTTCTTAACATTGGCAGGAACCACCTTCATGGTGGTTACTGTCAATGTTGTAAAAGTTTGACGGACTCCTCCGTGAAACATGACGAGTGTTCGTCAAACTTTCACTAAGATTTAAATTTTTCAAAAACGGACTCTCAAAGTGGGAGTTTGTTAATGAAAAATATGAAACTACTGGCCCCTACACAATGGGAGTTTTCTTCCATGGTGTGGGGGACATTTTATTTAGCTTTTTTACTGTCGCTCACCTGGCTGGTTTTACATGGCTGTGATAGAGAACAAAAAAGAACGCATAACGCTGCCTACTCTAAATAGGGTGGACGGTGTTATGTGCTAATCTCTGACGGCCTGTACTCCATAGGGCTGTCGGAGAATGTCGGCAGCAAAGGCGAAGGAGTCTCCATTGTCAATATACTTAAGGTTTGCCTGCCTCTAAATAGGGTGGATGGACCTTGAGTAAGGAGGAGAGGGTAATCCCTCACCGTTGCGACAGAGTACTCTCTCCAACAAACTCTAAATCAGCTACTAAAACTTATCTTCTAAGCCAGTGTTCAGTCAACAGGCCATTCTTTCTATTACTTAGATGTGGTTTAAGGGCTCACTGTTTCTGGTGTCTTTTCTAAGATATTTTTGTACTTGTAAAGCTGGTGGTTGATTGGATTTTTCATAATCAGCTTTGTGGACACAGCTGCAAGTCTCTCAAACATGAATGTTACCAATATATTGACAATAGCAATCCGATTCTCGTATATTTCAAGTGTCAGGTAAGGCGTTTAGTGCATATAATTGAGATTATTATGTAACAATGTGAGATGCATATCTCGTTAATTGACATTGCTGCAGGTGCTCATCATTTGCACTGGTTTAGTCCATGTGGTGCGATTCCCTCACTATCCTCTCATTGCCCGCTCAATGATTGATCATGTATGACACCACGCCATTAGCATTACCTTCTGTGTATATGAGTCTGGAGTAAAAGAACCAGTTATAGCAAGCACTATAGCAGGTAAGGATACATGACACATTGCCAATGAATCAACATTCTTGATGTGTCATTAAGTGAAGGGAATAGCTGTGTGGTCCCAAATGCACACATGCCAAAAATTAAAATTCCTCCACAATATCCATACTTTCACATTCTCCCTGAGATCTGTTTTGTAAACCTCTGTACATTTCCTCCTGTATTCCTCTTAACTCAGTTTCTCATTAATGCATCCTTAACCCTTTGAAACTCAACCTTCAGTCTGTTTTTATAGTCTTCCTTCCCCTCACAGTCGTTCTTTTTCATCTTGTTGCTTACCAACATTTAACGCATGCACCATGAAAAGGACACAGCCATATGTCTTTGGCAAGGTAACAATGCTTTGAAACTTCACAGTTATCTTAATATGCTTCCATTAACAAGAATACCGCCTCATCTGTGTGAATTGGAACTGTAGAAGTGAAATAACGTTTATTATCAGAACCTGAGTGTAAAGCATTTAACAGGGAGCATTCATCGACTCAAAAAAGCAGAGTTCACCACTGTACAAACCAGCAGAGGAGATATCTTCATGGATGCAAGTGTGGGCAAGTGAGGATCTTTGTGCTGTCGAAAAGAAGGAAAGGTATTGAGCAGAAGCAAACCTCCATTGGTGCATGAATAAGAGTGCCACCATCTTCATCGCAGAAATGTAAACTGATATTTGTTTAAAGTGTGCTAAAAAAAAGCTATATTTACACCATAACATATCTGAATTTCTTCTCAAACCACATTATTTTATTGTGCTTAATGTGAAATAACTTATGCTATAATGTCAAGGTCAGGTTGGGTTTGCTAGCTTAGAGAACAGCATGAAAACAGCCATGAACAAAAGGTTGTATTCATGTTCCGCCCATCTGAACGCAAATAATCAACTTTACATCATGGTAAGCCCCTGCCGATTCACCACTCTGATCGCAATAGGTAGATCTTAGTGCAGCACACTGCTGTGTTCCGTGCTCAACTGATTTAAGTCTTCACAGGACAAAAGGAGATCTGTAAGAGCTTAAATTGTTTAATATTCTTCACTAGGGAAACAGAAGTATCCATTAGTAGCCGATATGACCCTGGAGCTCTAATTTTAGTTTTAATTTGTCTTGATGCGCTGTAGTATCATGTGGTTGATCTTTTCCCCATCTTCATGGTAGAGATTGCTACTGGTGCTCTAATACTGCTTACACAAAATGTATGTATTATACCCTGTGCTTGAAGATCCCCCACTATTACTTCTCCTCCTTTTGTCCTTCATCCTTACACAAATATTCACTTCCTAGCATGGCCTCATACAACATACTGATCTTTTCAAATACATCGAAAATCTGGGCAAAACCCCTTCAAAAGATGCTACCCACCAGATCTATCTAAATCTGCTATAAAAAATGTCAAACACAAGATCATTAGTGAACATCCCGAAAAGTTATTGCTGATCAATACAATTGTGGCTGCAAGTGAAAACTCAAAATGGATCATATCTTCCTCTCTCATAACTGTAAGGGTGAAGGTTTTGTAAAAGATGTTTTGTAAGGGCGCTCAAGTTATGTGACCGTGCGAGAATTTGTTACTGCAGAAAATTGTCTGTAGCGCCTTCACCTGTATTCAAGTGCTTACTTTCCATCTCTTCTACAACAATGGGAAGCTTATGATCTAGTCCTCAGATGACAATCTAACTCTGTTTGATTGTTTTCTCCAAGCTCTTCTCAATGCACTTAAACTGCAATTCCCTCACTGTTCCATCATACATTCCATGCCCCAATATGAATACTGAGCATCTCCTCACAATCTCCACCAGAAACTAGCAACCAAGTTCTACCCTGCCTTCCCTCCATGCATTCCCTTCCTGAGAGCCATGACATTACGTCTCCTGGCTCTTCTGCTATCTATCACACCATCTCCTCTCAGTACTGCTGCATCTGAGTTTCTTACCACACATCTTAATACAGTTTCCAACAGACTCTCATTATTTCTCCTGGTTTCCCTTCCTCCCCTCTCCCAAAGATAAATGTGTTTATCACTCTCCATCATTTTCCTTTCAGGCCAACCCACATGCAAAGACATGTATCCTCTATCTCTACTTTGCTTCTTTTCCCCCTGTAGTCTCTCTACTTCATCACAAAACATCTCCTCTCACAACTTTCTCCAGGCTTCCTGCTGGCACTTGCACGACTCTTCCCTCTTCCAAACATGCCCCTTCAGTGCCTCCCTTTACATCTCTCTCACTCCACCTACATTCCTACTTCCTCCTCTCACAATTACTGATTCCCCGTCTATTCTGAATCCTACTCTTCTGATCCTTCTCATTTGCTGGAGTAAAGATATCCTTCATGAACAAACCTTGAGCAGTCAATAAACTCCAGAGATGTTGATCTTTCCGTTCCTTCTGGAACTAGCCCAGTAATTTCCTCATCAAGGCCTCTACGTGTGTACAGGGTAACAGTCATAACTCCCCACATAAGGGAAGGAACCTGGAGACAGCCCACACATTATTACACTCCCATATCAATCATGACTTATGGGAGATGACAGCTGATTTATCTCTGAATTTGTTTAACCTTCCCTCTCTTGACACCTCTCCAACAAGATCGACGATCTTACATAGATGATGACTCGTTCTGGAAACTCGCTATTCAGACTTCACTCAACTCTTCGCTAGTCAGGGCATGGGATGACTTGCTACTCCAGCTACAAAAATGCCTTGTGAAATACTCAGAAAAACTTCCTTGCCCCCATGTCCATACAGGGCTTGCATCCTTTTCCAAAAAGGATATATAAGCTCTACTTAAATATTATGACCACCACCCCTTGTACCAGGGTTCAACCTTGGCCGACCTAAAACTGAATGCAATTCCTACCTAGCCTGTTTCTTATATGGCTATTCCAACTGTTAAGGAAAGCAGGCCTTCATTGAAGTCTCAACCAAGGAAAATGGATCACAGTAACCTTATTCAGGTTCATCTAAAATCACTTACAATTCCGTGCATTTAAACCGTGAATTCCACTTTATAATGTTTGCTGCTGTTCAGGGCTGGATGCTTACTCATAATTCGGATACGGGTCTTCTGCTGTCAGAGGTAAAGGAGACTGTTTCTGGAAGCCACAATGTCAGCACACACTGGAAAATGTGGTGGTCAAATGCCCTCAAGAAACTGCCACCTTCTCTGGAGGAAATAGCAAAAGGCTTAAATAAAACCTCCTTGCTGGATGATAACTTAATAGATATGAAGAAGCTAGGAATCAGTAATCCAACAGTAAAATTCTACTGGAGCGAAGAGTCAGGATAAGCAAGTGGAGAGAGCGAGGAAACTAGCGAAGGCACGTGTCTTTGTTGCGATGCACCCTCCAACCAGAACAAAGCCCTTGTATAGTAAAAGAGCAGGAAAAGGAAATGACATCAAACACCACATGACAGGAAACATAATGGATTGACAAAATCATTAAGGAAACAAGGAAAAAACAGCTATGATGAAAACAGTAAAGAAAAGAGAACAAAAATCTGAACTAGACTAACTTTAAAAGGTAGCTGCAAACCCTCAGGTGGGCGATTACCATTTTCGTGTTGGAGGAGTAGGGAGCAGAGCCAGGAACCCTGGAGGTGGAGAAAAGGCAGCTCCGGATAACTGAACCTTACAGCCAACAGCTGCTGGTATTTGTGCCTTTGGTGAACCCTGGGAACCACAGGACCATACAAGATACCGCAGTGCTCTGGCATCCAATCCAGTTGGCAAAGATGCAGCACACACAACAGCTACATAACTTGAGATCCGCAGTAAAACACAGACTTGACGTTTCTGACATCACTCAGGAGTATGATCCGGACCTTATTCTCACTCAAACATGGTTCAGTGACACATCACACAATATCATGGATCTTCTCTTCCCGCTCACGTACTCAATCATATGTCTCCAGTGAGAAGACAGAACTGGGGCCTGGCTTGTGGTAATACACAAAAATGTAGTTAATTGCAGAAAGACAGATATCGTCTCATCCAATGCATAATTGTTAAAATTAAAACAGAACATACCTCCTCCATCAGATTTAAAATTATATATCACTCTCATGGGAACAATCTGACCGTACTTGAAGAAAGAATGGATCACATGACCACTCAGCTGATTCTTTTGGCTTCCAACATCTCTCTAGGGGACTCCAGCCTCCAGTAGGGTGCCTTAACACCTTCGCCGCGATCGGAATTCCGCTCAGGTGCTGGACATTCCGATCGCGGGCGTGGTCATGATGAGCTCAGCTTGTCATGCGCACACGCCCACCGCGGAGCATGACGAGCTGAGCTCGTCATGAGCATCGAAGGGGTTAAATCCATGCAAAGTAAACCTTTTCTCATCATTCTTCTCGGATACCGACTTTATTCAACACTAAGCCTATGCACATCCAAGGGACCTCATGACCTCTTACTTGCTAAAGGAGAACTTAACTAGTAACTCGATTCCTGATGATTGGGCCGACCACTACATGATTCGTTACATAGTGTTCTTTAACATGGCACTACCTGTAGACGTATTATAAAGGAGCTTACTCACGGCACAGGCTAAACTCTCACTGAGGTCAATCCTTCA
This sequence comes from Calotriton arnoldi, assembly GCA_963921515.1. Lineage (NCBI taxonomy): Eukaryota > Metazoa > Chordata > Amphibia > Caudata > Salamandridae > Calotriton > Calotriton arnoldi. The sequence goes on from CAWUFW010005116.1 coordinate 323,279, forward strand.
GTAATCTAAATAACGGCTAAGTATGTGGTCTAGACAGTTTAACTGCTCTGAAAAGTGAAGTGAGAAGGCCAAGACATTCCGTTCCCTTTTTTACCAAAGATTTATTTAAAGAGAGAAAATCCTTAAGAGCATTAGAAACCAAATGTAAGTACTCCCCACCCCCTCTCATTTGGAAACCTTCAGGGCAGGAGGAGAACATTACAAGGGAAATATCTTCAAGGCTAAGGCAACCCATATCAAATGCTTGTTTAATAATGCTAACAACTGCCCAAAATAGCTCTTTAATACAGCCAAAACTGCCAATAATCCTTACCTACCCTCCGGTTAGAGGAGCCCCAGGCTAAATCTGGAGAGTTCATCAAATTCTTTAAAGAGAAAGTCAACTCCATGGGATTATTTCTTTTTCACCTTCCAGACCCTAGGAAGGACCATTATTTCACATATAAAGGCTAGAACAAATGGACAAGATTTAATGCCCTTTCAAAACACAATCTATTAAAAAGTATAGCTAATATTAATCCATTAATATTAATGACACAATGTCTTCAGGCTCTTTAGACCAACCTAAGTAGCCAATCTCTCGTACACGGAAAGGTACCTGACTGCCTGGAGAGGTGTGGTGCAGCGGCCAGGGCAGCTGACTTCGGAGCACAGGGTTCACGGTTCGATCCCCGGCTCCGGCGGCAGCTCAGCTCAGCACCGTGTGACTCTGGGCAATAGCTCACTTAATTTCCACTCTGGCCCCCAGCGCCTTGAGACCCGTAAGAGTGAGTAGCTGCGCTATATAAAAAAAAACGGACTGCCTAAAAATTGGTCAGGTTGCCCCTCTAATTGAGAGGACGCAAGGGAGCTCAACAACTCTCACCCTTTCTCAGGTCTGCCATTTCTCTCAAAGGTTTTTGAGGTGAGTTGCTACATAACTTAACACTGTGTGGTGAACAAGTTGTTTGCTGATTTAAGTCAGGATTCAGACATAGCTGCTTTATAGAAATTGAACTTCTTCAGATTGTTGATGATGTACTCTGAATATTCTATTTCAGCAAATTCATGTCTGTTGGTCCTTCTTGATCTCTCACACAATTCGGAGAGTGAATATTTTCACACTCATCAATATTCTTAAAGCATGGGTGGACATTGAAAACATAGTCATTAACTCATTCAAACCTTTATTTTTTAACCATATGGGCTCAACAAAATTAACAATGTCTTTTCCAGCTCTCTCGGGTTGCACAAAGGTCCATATTAGCCCCTACTGTCTTTAGTCTCTATAAAAACTAACACAGTGTCCTAGCCAAAAACGCTAGAATTCTATATCATCTTTAGTCATATGATACACCAGTGTATCTGAATATTTCCTCACCAGGGGATGTTCGCCGTCTAGCAAAGACTCTACAAATTTTCAAGATTGAATGACTTCATACCTCCTGAAACTCAGTCACAACAAAACTAACTTTCTTTTCATACGCCCCCATCCCAACCCACAACCCCCCACCCCCAATAGAACATACCAGTATATTCTTGACTTTACCCCTGTTGTGTGCTGGATTGCAAATCCCCCATCGTAGACCGCTCCAAATCTCCTAGATGAATTTGTTACAAAACACTCAGTCTACAAATTCAAATCACTATTATGGCCAAAACATCATGTTTTCTTTCAGCTAAGACGTCTGTTGGGGAATCAGCCTGTTCATGCCAGACAGGACCTAAAAACCTTCATTCAATATCTTGCACTCTCACAGATTGTCTATGGGAATTATTTTCTGACAGGCCTCCCTAAACCCCATCCCACTATCTAAAGGCAGTCCTTCGTAGAGCAGGAACTTTGGCCCTAGAACAACCAGCCTTCAAGAATAAATGTGTAATGGCAGAGGCCTTTTCCAGCAAAGTCATCAGAATCTGGAACTCTTTTCCTCTCAGTTTTCCTACCACTGCTTCTCCCCTCGTACTTTTCTCTTTTACAGTATCCCTCAACAGACAACAGTTATCCCCATGCCTCCCTAGTCTCTTTCACTAGTCCTTAATTGGTGATTCTAGTTTGATCCTCATTCTCAAGTTGTTCACAGGTGAATTTATTTTTATCAGTTTGTTGTTTATATGTAATTAATTGTACCTTATTCCGTGCCTTCTCTTTCTCCTCTGTCTGTTGTTTGCTCGCTGTGACCTTTAATTTGACACTGTAAAGCGCTGTAATGCCTTCGGTCCATATTTGCGCTATATAAAGATGCAAAAATAAACTGCCATTACACTTCGGAATGAGTCACAGAATGAAGCAGTGCAAAAACTCCTAAATGAGATACTAATTGGAAAAAAAAAATCTTCATTTACAACACAATGTTCATATCCTACTTTTCTGCTTTGAAAAGTGAGAAATCAATTGAACTTTAACCTACAGCCCTCCACACAACCAAAGAAGCACTTTCCCACCAGGCTCGCCAATGAGCCTCAATACATAAGCTTTGGGATTGACCATAAAGTATGTCAGATACTTCCTTCCCTTTCTGTGTCGATTCAGCCTTCTTTGACAGCGGGGATTAGCTGTGAGTGAAAAATTCTAGTGAAACACACGGAATCGGCTCGGCTCACCAAACGTATGTGCCATAGTTTTACAAATTTGTTATTCTGGGTGGATTTTCATGAATTTCATAACATTTTGCAATAGTCGCTGAGTTTTTCCCTTCCACCCTCATGCAAACTGACGAACCACCACGAACTGGTAAAATTTCACAGAAGTGGATACATTTGAAAAAAAGTTATTTATTGCAATTTTTTTTGCTACCAAAAAAAAAGATTTGTCCATTGCTACCAAGGGTGCCAATTTGTGGAATTTGCATCAGCAGATTTGTTGGTGCTTTACCCATTGGATTGAGACTGCTAGCTCGCCTCCCATAGGGCACAGAGAACTGAGTGACATCCCTGCTGTCATGGAAGGGGGTGGGGGCTGTAACTGTGCAAAGGTGTTTGCTGATCGAGGCCAAGTAGCGTGTTAGGCACATCCACCCCGTTACTGGAAATCGAGTCACAGATGGTTCTTGCAGGGTAACCTACCTCTTGTCTGGTAGCATGCTCATGACCTGCTCTGTAGCTCCTTCCTTTCAAACCAGCTTTTACTGGCAAGTGGAGGTACCCTGCTGGATTGGGATTCAAAGCAATACAGTGACAATTAAAGTAATGGGTACAACTCTTGCGTTTTGCAGTTATGAGGTAGAGCAGCCCCTTGCGTTGCCGTGTTCTCTCCCACAGGCCACTTTATCCTCCTAGGTCCAAGCCTTTCATCAATAATTTAATTATTTACTTTTTTATTATGTGGATTCATGCTGGAATGATATGTAACATGTTGTAATTATTTGTAACACGAGACATGCCAATCATTCCCCCGCTTTTACTCTTAGTGCCTCATTGTTAGTGCCCTGGTAAAATGATGATACCGCCCAAGGAATTACAAATATTTCAAGGTTTTTTTTCCCCGGGTGAGGAAATACTGGATCGGTACGAGTTCTATTAGTTGGAATAAAAAAGTCACTTACACCGCATTTTTCCTGTTACGATTTTCAAACTTCAAAATTTTGCATTTTACCCGGTTAGCAGGTGAAATGTGTGAGCAAGTTACCGCGGCCAGAATTTTTTTCATAGTCTTACAGATGTGCAGAGTTCACAGGTGCTTATAGGTTACAGATGTGCAGAGTTCACAGGTGCTCATAGGTAAGCAGTGTTTTTTCTGGCCTGAAGTCAGTCACTGGACTCTCACTTGCCTTGGCTCGAAGAGTTTGTGTCCCTGCGACCTACTGTACTTCAATGACAACACTCTCAGTCCATAATGGAGTATGAAATTATCGTTGTCTTCGTTGTGAAAAGTCGATGTTCCTTCCTAGGTGATTAACAAAGGCAGCGTGAAGATGTACGCATCAGCAGAAAGAGATGCCCAAAAAAGAGCCCTCACAGAATGAAAAACGACCTTTGTTGTTAAAGAGCCGGGGCTGCCCCTTGCCAGCCTTCTATTAGCTTTCTAATTGTGCTGAAATGTGTAGTTTGTTTCCATTTGGGAAAGAAAATTGGAGGATTGTGCTTACACTTTGCTTTCGAGGCGCTCACCTTTAATTTCTGAACTGCAATTACATCTAAACTTTTCTCTTGCCCCCCCACTTCCCTTTTCGTGTTTCATGATAGCAATTAGGACGGGCTGGGCGCAGAGGTCGCCATTTTATCCATCTCTATTACTCAGACTGATGGAGCTATTAAAATAAAGGCAAACTGCAATCCTTTACGGCCTGCCCGCCTCGCCGCTGCTCTTTGCCCCGGAGAAGAGCTGTGTGAGAAGATCAGAGTGTTATTGAAAACTGCAGGACAAATATTGAGAAACTTTCCAGGCTGTGCGAGTAATAGCCCATTTCCATAGAGAGCCGGGCCCTTGTTGGAGGCCTTGCTGGTCTCGCAGGGCTCGATGCTGATTGGTCGGCCAGAGGAGCACGAGGCCAAGTATATTCTGCGTATGATAAATGCGCCAGTAATTAGCAAGATCATTAACATGGACACCGTGTACCTTGGTATTCACAAAGAAGCCTTTAAGCCGAACGGCTAGCCTCGCCTGGCCACGGCGGAGAGCAACAAAATGAATTATATCCAGCTGAATAAGCCTTTCAGACCCTCTGAGGAGGTGGCTTGTCTGTTGTTGGCCAGTGGGGGCTGGAGAGTGCAATAATTACTTAACAGCGTGTAAACAATGTGAGATCTGGAGTGCATTCGGTTTTATCCCCTTTTGTTTTCCCTTTTTTCCATTTTCCAACGCAGAGATTCGAGTTGTGATGGCTCCATGGGGACAGGCAGTGGAGAAATTTGATTAAATGGATGCCCAGGGTCCCGACCCTGTCTAAACATGCTGCAGCTCTCAGCATTAATCAAAGAATGTAAAAAATCTCTGACCTTGCTGCACTGCGAGCGTTGGCGAGCTCTGGGCGGTGAGTGGAGAGGGGTCTCCGTGTTGGTGTGTGTCGGCTGATGTGGAGGAGAGCTGATGAAATGAGCGGCCAACGAGGGCATTAGCGATGCTGTTCGATCACTTCATGGGCCCCTGACGTGATGATAGCCTTTCAGAGACTCGGCCTTGTTGCATGGCATGCAGGAAGGCATTAGGAGACAAGCACTCATTTAGGGCAGGCAGACTGACAGCCGGGACAGTGTGCTCTTAATGTAATCTGCGTATCACCACGACAGCATATTCTACGTATCAGTGAAATCAGATTTTGTTTTAATTAAAAAAATATAAATTATCAAATTATTGTAGCAAATTGAAAAATGGATAAAGGTTTACAATTAGATCTGTGGAACGGGTACTCAAAGAGAATTTATTTTTAGATCAAACTCAATCAATGATCATTGAATGGTCAACAATTTTTTGTGGTGCAATTTTCTCTCTCCCCACACCTTTAGACACAACTCATGACAGTGAGTTGGAGTGTTATACACATGCATAAGAGCGACCCTTGACCCTGCTTGGTAGGTCGCTCCCCCTCCGCACAGCTCCGCCTGTGTGTCCCTCCCCCAGCTGCCGCTGCTGAGGAAGTTCGAGGCCCTCCTCCACCCGCAGGCTACCACCTGCGCCTCATCCCTGGTGGCCAGTGGTAGGCCTTAGGTTTGTATCTCTTTGCTTGCCGTTATTGTCTGCCTTATTGTTTCCTTGTTTGGCTCCTATTGTATCCTTGTTTGCCTTTTTTGCCTTTACTGTTTGCCATCTGTTCCCCTCGTTGCCCCCGTGTGTTTGAGCCCGTTTTGCCTTCTGTTCCCCTCGTTGCCCCCGTGTGTTTGAGCCCTTTTTGCCTTCTGTTCCCCTCGTTGCCCCTGTATTTCTGTGCCTTCTGTGCCCATTTTTGCCTTCTGTACCCCTCGTTGCCCCCGTGTGTTTGAGCCCGTTTTGCCTTCTGTTCCCCTCGTTGCCCCCGTGTGTTTGAGCCCTTCTTGCCTTCTGTTCCCCTCGTTGCTCCTGTATTTCTGTGCCTTCTGTGCCCATTTTTGCCTTCTGTACCCCTCGTTGCCCCCGTGTTTTTGAGCCCGTTTTGCCTTCTGTTCCCCTCGTTGCCCCCGTGTGTTTGAGCCCTTCTTGCCTTCTGTTCCCCTCGTTGCCCCTGTATTTCTGTGCCTTCTGTGCCCATTTTTGCCTTCTGTACCCCTCGTTGCCCCCGTGTTTTTGAGCCCGTTTTGCCTTCTGTTCCCCTCATTGCTCCTGTATTTCTGTGCCTTCTGTGCCCATTTTTGCCTTCTGTACCCCTCGTCGCCCCCGTGTTTTTGAGCCCGTTTTGCCTTCTGTTCCCCTCGTTGCTCCTGTATTTCTGTGCCTTCTGTGCCCATTTTTGCCTTCTGTACCCCTCGTCGTCCCCGTGTTTTTGAGCCCGTTTTGCCTTCTGTTCCCCTCGTTGCCCCCGTGTGTTTGAGCCCTTTTTGCCTTCTGTTCCCCTCGTTGCTCCTGTATTTCTGTGCCTTCTGTGCCCATTTTTGCCTTCTGTTCCCCTCGTTGCCCCGTGTGTTTGAGCCCGTTTTGCCTTCTGTTCCCCTCGTTGCTCCTGTATTTCTGTGCCTTCTGTGCCCATTTTTGCCTTCTGTACCCCTCGTTGCCCCCGTGTTTTTGAGCCCGTTTTGCCTTCTGTTCCCCTCGTTGCTCCTGTATTTCTGTGCCTTCTGTGCCCATTTTTGCCTTCTGTACCCCTCGTCGCCTCCGTGTTTTTGAGCCCGTTTTGCCTTCTGTTTCCCTCGTTGCCCCTGTGTGTTTAAGCCCTTTTTGCCTTCTGTTCCCCTCGTTGCCCCTGTATTTCTGTGCCTTCTGTGCCCATTTTTGCCTTCTGTACCCTTCGTTGCCCCCGTGTGTTTGAGCCCGTTTTGCCTTCTGTTCCCCTCGTTGCCCCCGTGTGTTTGAGCCCTTCTTGCCTTCTGTTCCCCTCGTTGCTCCTGTATTTCTGTGCCCATTTTTGCCTTCTGTACCCCTCGTTGCCCCCGTGTTTTTGAGCCCGTTTTGCCTTCTGTTCCCCTTGTTGCCCCCGTGTGTTTGAGCCCTTCTTGCCTTCTGTTCCCCTCGTTGCCCCTGTATTTCTGTGCCTTCTGTGCCCATTTTTGCCTTCTGTACCCCTCGTTGCCCCCGTGTTTTTGAGCCCGTTTTGCCTTCTGTTCCCCTCGTTGCCCCCGTGTGTTTGAGCCCTTTTTGCCTTCAGTTCCCCTCGTTGCCCCTGTATTTCTGTGCCCATTTTTGCCTTCTGTACCCCTCGTTGCCCCAGTGTGTTTGAGCCCGTTTTGCCTTCTGTTCCCCTCGTTGCTCCTGTATTTCTGTGCCTTCTGTGCCCATTTTTGCCTTCTGTACCCCTCGTTGCCCCCGTGTTTTTGAGCCCGTTTTGCCTTCTGTTCCCCTCATTGCTTCTGTATTTCTGTGCCCATTTTTGCCTTCTGTACCCCTCGTTGCCCCCGTGTGTTTGAGCCCTTCTTGCCTTCTGTTCCCCTCGTTGCCCCTGTATTTCTGTGCCTTCTGTGCCCATTTTTGCCTTCTGTACCCCTCGTTGCCCCCGTGTGTTTGAGCCCGTTTTGCCTTCTGTTCCCCTCGTTGCCCCCGTGTGTTTGAGCCCTTTTTGCCTTCTGTTCCCCTCGTTGCCCCTGTATTTCTGTGCCTTTTGTGCCCATTTTTGCCTTCTGTACCCCTCGTTGCCCCCTTGTGTTTGAGCCCGTTTTGCCTTCTGTTCCCCTCGTTGCACCCGTGTGTTTGAGCCCTTCTTGCCTTCTGTTCCCCTCGTTGCTCCTGTATTTCTGTGCCTTCTGTGCCCATTTTTACCTTCTGTACCCCTCATTGCCCCCGTGTTTTTGAGCCCGTTTTGCCTTCTGTTCCCCTCATTGCTCCTGTATTTCTGTGCCTTCTGTGCCCATTTTTGCCTTCTGTTCCCCTCGTTGCCCCCGTGTGTTTGAGCCCTTTTTGCCTTCTGTTCCCCTCGTTGCCCCTGTATTTCTGTGCCCATTTTTGCCTTCTGTACCCCTCGTTGCCCCAGTGTGTTTGAGCCCGTTTTGCCTTCTGTTCCCCTCGTTGCTCCTGTATTTCTGTGCCTTCTGTGCCCATTTTTGCCTTCTGTACCCCTCGTTGCCCCCGTGTTTTTGAGCCCGTTTTGCCTTCTGTTCCCCTTGTTGCTCCTGTATTTCTGTGCCTTCTGTGCCCATTTTTGCCTTCTGTACCCCTCGTTGCCACCGTATTTTTGAGCCCATTTTTGCCTTCTGTTCCCCTCGTTGCCCCTCACCGCTACCGCTCCAGCTGCTGCGTCCCCTGCAGCCCCGCCCCCCTGACCGCCCATTCGCTGCCCTTGCCTCCCGCCTCCCAGCTGCTCCTCCCTCCCACCTCCCCATATATGGCGGCCGCGCCGCTGGCGCACCGAAGGTGCGCCTAAGGCAAGCCCGTCTGCCCCTGGACCGCGCCCAGCGCCAGAACCCCTGGTCCCCGCGCCCGCCACGATGCCCGGCTTTGATACGACTCCAGCACCCTCCAAGCACTCAACACCGGACGACGATCACGCACCTGCTTCCTGGCCGCCCCGAAGAGCACCCAAGGACCTTTCTCCTGCCGAACCTGCAGCTTCACCAGCACCCAGCCCGCCAACCCGCCGACCAGGAACAAACCCAACCACCTCAGTTGCATTCTTCTCAACACCCGCTCCGCCCGCAAACACGCCATCGAACTCTGGGACTTACTCGACTCAACCTCACCTGACGTCGCATTCCTGACGGAGACCTGGCTGAACCCCTCCTCGGCACCCGACATCGCCATTGCCATCCCGGAAGGCTACAAGATCTCCCGCAGGGACCGCACCAACGGAGTAGAAGGAGGAATCGCCATCGTCCACAGGAACACTCTCAGAGTCTCGACCAACAACGACGACACCCTCAGCACCGCCGAACACCTGCACTTCCAGATCCACACCGACCCCAACACCACCCTCAGAGGAACCCTCGTCTACAGACCCCACGGACCTCGACCACAGTTCAGCGACTCCATCACCGACTTCGTCAGCCCTCACGCCCTCGCCTCCACGGACTACATCCTCCTCGGGGACCTGAACTTCCACCTCGAGAACAACAACGACACCAACTCTACCACCCTGATCGACAACCTCGCCAACCTCGGACTCAGACAACTCGTCACAAGTCCCACCCACTCCGCCGGCCACACGCTTGACCTCCATCTTCTCCGCAAGCTCCCACGTCACCTTCAGTCACACCACCGAACTCCACTGGACCGACCATCGCTGCATCCACTTCACCTTCCAGAAAGCCACCACGCACCACCGCACCCAACAGATGCCTCACCGCTGCTGGAGCAAAGTCACCGAAGACCAGCTAACCACCACCCTAGCCCGGTGCCCACCAGCCGACCCCACCGACCCCGTCACCGCCGCCCGCAACCTCAGACAGTGGATCGACGACTGCGCCAACACCCTCGCCCCGCTCAAGAAACCCCCCAACAGCCACACCAGCAAGAAAGCCAGCTGGTTCACTGAAGACCTCCGGGCCTCCAAGCAAACCTGCCGAAAGCTAGAGAAGAACTGGCACCGCGAACAAACACCGGACAGCTACGCAGCCCACAAGAACGCCACCCGCAGACACCATCACCTCATCAGATCCGCCAAAAGGGCCTCCTTCAAAGACCGCCTAGACAACAACGCACAAAACAGCAAAGAGCTCTTCAACATCGTGAAGGAACTCTCTAACCCCAGCTCCAACACCAACGACATCCCACCTTCGCAAGACCTATGCAACTCGTTGGCCGCCTTCTTCCATCACAAGATCGCTGACATCCACGACAGCTTCAACACCACGATCGCCCCGACAACCACTGAGATCCCCGCCCCCATGACCAACATCCGCATCAACCGCCTGCTCTCCTGGACCAACATAAACGACGACGACACCATCAAGATCATGAACACCATCCACTCCGGATCTCCGTCAGACCCATGCCCACACCACATCTTCAGCAAAGCCAGCACCACCATCGCACCCCATCTCGGAAAGCCATCAACATCTCCTTCGAGACAGCAACCTTCCCGGATAGCTGGAAGCACGCCGAGATCAACGCCTTACTCAAGAAACCCAAGGCGGACCCCAAGGACCTCAAGAACTTCCGGCCCATCTCCCTACTCCCGTTCCCGGCTAAGGTCATCGAGAAGACCGTCAACAAACAACTGACCCGCTACCTCGAGGAGAACAGCATCCTGGACCCGTCCCAGTCCGGGTTTCGCAGCAACCACAGCACCGAAACTGCCCTCATTGCCGCCACCGATGACATCAGGACCCTGCTAGACAACGGAGAGACCGTGGCCCTCATCCTCCTGGACCTGTCAGCCGCCTTCGACCCGGTATGCCACCACACACTACGCACACGCCTCCACGACGCCGGAATACAAGAGAAGGCCCTGGACTGGACCACCTCCTTCCTCTCCGGCAGAACACAGAGCGTCCGCCTCCCCCCCTTCCGCTCCGAGGCCACCGAGATCATCTGCGGCATACCCCAGGGCTCATCCCTCAGCCCAACGCTGTTCAACATCTACATGGCACCACTCGCCAACGTCGCCCGACTGCACGACCTCAACATCATCTCTTACGCCGATGTCACCCAGCTGATTCTCTCCCTCACCAAAGACCCCCACACCGCCAAAACAAACCTCCACGAAGGAATGAAGGCCGTCGCCGAATGGATGAGGAACAGCCGACTGAAGCTGAACTCTGACAAGACGGAGGTCCTCATCCTCGGATCTACCCCCTCGGCCTGGGACAACTCCTGGTGGCCGACCGCACTGGGAGCAGCCCCAATACCCACCGACCACGCACGCAACCTAGGAGTCATCCTCGACTCCACCCTCTCCATGACTAAGCAGGTCAACGCCGTCTCTTCCACCTGCTTCAACACCCTCCGCAAGATCTACAAGTGGATCCCCACCGAAACGAGAAGAACTGTCACCCAGGCCCTCGTCAGCAGCAGGCTGGACTACGGAAACGCCCTCTACGCTGGAGCCTCTGCCAAACTCCTGAAACGGCTGCAACGCATCCAGAACGCCTCTGCACGCCTGATCCTCGACATCCCTCGCTGCAGCCACATCACCCCTCACCTGAGAAACCTGCACTGGCTCCCCGTCAACAAGTGGATAACCTTCAAGCTCCTCACCCACGCACACAAGGCACTGCACAACACCGGACCTGCGTACCTCAACAGACGACTCAGCCTCTACACTCCCGCCTGCCAGCTTCGCTCCGCCGACCTCGCCCTCGCCACAATATCCCGCATCCGAAGAGCGACCTCCGGTGGCAGATCCTTCTCCCACCTCGCCGCCAAAACCTGGAACACCCTTCCCATCCGCCTATGGCAGACCCAAGACCTGCTGACCTTCAGAAGACTCCTGAAGACCTGGCTCTTCGAGCAGTAGCAGCACCCTTCCCCTCCCTCCCCCCTCAGCGCCTTGAGACCCTCACAGGTATGTAGTGCGCTCTACAAATGCTATGATTGATTGATTGATTGAAATAAAGACTTACTCATTTTCATGATGATTTTTTTTGTTATCACACGTGGTGTAAAAAAACAATCGTGAGGAAGAGAATGATTATAAAAAGGAAAAAATGTGTATTTCCCCACAGATGCAAAAACGTGTAGGATTGACGAACTGAACAGGACATTACTTCAGGTTGTTCCGTTCAGTAGGTAAAACAACATTTAAAAATCTGTCATCTTTCTTTCACGCAACAAACTTTCCAAGTATAATGCTAGAGCCAGATACCAAGGGCTTTGCGATTCTTGAATGGATGGAGGGTGAAAGGTCCAGGAAGCATTTCAATGATCGATGCACTTAGCATCACCTGTGGCGAATGAGACCCGACAACATTTGATCTATTGCTGAAGCTCACTCCTTTACACTGTAGGCATGTGCAAATAATGTTTTTTTCTGGAGCATAGCAGTATAAGTAAGGAATATGGCCCAGGTGATAGATCACTGCTTGGCCTGTCCCTGCAGTAGGACCACTGCAGCAGAGAGACGATGAGATGTCTTCGCCCCTGTGTACTTTGATGACTGAAACAGTAAAGACTGCTGCATTGACTCGTCCTCTCAAAACAGTGTTTTCGAACAGAGGACAGTGGACACGAATAGCTGACATGACATGTTTCAGACACCAGCTGCTGCTTTTGACACTTTCATATTTTCCACATGTGTGCAGCACGTGTTCCAGGACTTGTCTGTCTGCCTTTTTCCACTGGTCTTTGGAGTCACAGCGACAACCAAGTGCTATCACTAACCAGGCCACAGGCTGGCTGGTCTACAATGGAACATTGCCCTCCCTGACCCTCCAGGTAGAAATGGATGCTCAGTCCATGCTAGGCTCAGAAGAGATGGTGATGTAGCGTACAACACAGTTATTAAAGATGCACCAAGATGTGAGTGTCCAGTCAGATCTGTGAGTTTCTATAAAGATACACTTTAATATTGTGTCAGCGGGAAAATGTACGTACAATAAAAACAAAACCACTCAAACCTCAATAAGCAGTACAAATGGTATTGTTGCGATGACACAGTATATAACAAGGGTCCTTGGATAGCAACACTATGTACCGGTCACAAAAACTAAATAAGCAGGAACACTAGAACATTCCAGAAAATAAGTGGCCAAGAAGAAGAACGCTGCCGTTACTCGAAATGGTTAGATGGGGTACACAGTGTGTGTGAACGTGTAAAGTTTGTGGTCGTTATCTGATTGGGAATAAGGGATTGCAACACTCCTGCCTAAAGTGGGTTATTGTGGTACGAGTTTGCAAACTGTACTATTTTCAGTCACTGGTTACAGACATCAAGAACAGGCTGAAACAGAATGCATGGCACCAGTAAGAATGACATTGAAATGAGAAGTGTCTCAGTATTTGTGATAAAGTATTGGGTAAGATAAATCTGTGTCCTGGTTTAGGGTCAAATAGTGCTAGTTCAATTAAACCAGATATCTCGCAACAGAGGCTCTTAGCCAACCTGAATCACTTCAAGCCCAGCAAGGACGCCATCCTTAATAAAGGAGGGAACAGAATACAGCCTGGCCAATAAAAAACAATGATTTGGGTCTTCGGGTCACAAAATATGCACATTGGACCACTCAGGCTCTTCATGATCTGGCTAGCGTGCTAGTCAACTGGAGGTACACAAACCAAGGTCAAAGGATAATAATAAAATGTGGAGCAGAGAGGGTTTGTGAGTGCCAGGCAGAGTCATCACTCAACTGACCTCCTCTAGTAACAGTAGATTCACCCTACATTGATCTCTGGTGCAATCTGGAGGGGCTTCTAAGTGACGCATATGGGTCTCTGGTCCCCTTGACTGGTTGGAGACTTTCATGAAGGAAAAGCCAGCAACAACAGCAGGGCAGAGCTTCAGCAGGGCCTTCAGGCATGTCCCAAGCCAAAAGGAAAGAGGAAGTGTTCGGCTCCTCATTCTGAAGCATCAGCAACAGGGTCCATACAGTTCTGGCTTTGAAAATGTGTTCAACAAAGGGAGTACATATATGTATATATATATATATGGTATTTCTATAGCTTAGACGTAGCCAAAAGGCAACAGGAGCAAAAGTGCCAGCTCATATTTCGACATATTTGCAGTTAGACATCAGTCTGGTTCTGTGCATCCTTTCCAGTTTACAGCTCTAACCAACCAGTGCGAGGCAGTTTCCTTTTTCCGAAGAGTTCCTGGGAAGGACAAGTTTACAAACATATTCACAAATCAAAAACATGAAACGCCCCCCATATTTCTCCAACCACTGGACTTAATTTAGATTTAGATGTGGAGCCTGAAGTTATTACCCCGTGCTACTGCTCTTAAACCTAAAATGCTGACACCAGTCCGAGCCTGTGCAGAGGTGGGATATCAAGGAGTGGTCAATACAATGAAAGAGCGCCAGATTTGCTGTTTGAGTCGTCCACCAGAATCTGAGACACTGCAAACTGTTGGCAAACAACAAAGGCCTGAGAGTAAATTGCAGGGACAAAGGAGGACATTGCAGAACGGTACAACTGCATAGGTGGTTGGAGACTTTTGACTTTGCAGCTACTTGGATTTCTTTTTTTTGAAATTCTTTTTATTTGAACATCGCTCAGTATACAGTGAAAACAGGAAGTAAACAAAGATGATCGTCTGATATACATATTGGTTAAAGCACTCGGCAACAAAGGCAAAGCATGTGTACACCTTTGGAAAGCTTTTATGGCCAATAGCATTTCGTAGCATACAGCAAACATGCCATCTCAACAGGAGTGCCCCCCCTTTTGGCACCACCCTTTCCCATTTAATACCCTCGAAATCTACACCAATTTCCCCACATCTCCCACTTCTTTGGGCAGCCCCTTCTCTGGTAGACCACACCCATGCAATATTGCTTTTGGCCACGCTTCTGCAACTACCAACCAGATTTTCTGGTATTTTGGCCAGGACGTTTCTCCTGCTTTAGTCAGGAGGAGCCATTTTGCATCCAGGGGAACCTCTAGGGATAGGACCTGGGACACTTTCCTGTTTATCGATCCCCAATAGCATTGTATTATTGGGCACTCCCAGAGGATATGGAAGAAAGTACCCTCCTGGTTACAACCTCTGAGGCAAAGTGGCGAATCTCTCCTTCCTATTTTTTGTAGTAGGACTCTAAAGTAGTATGGCCTGTGTAAGATTCTCAGTTGCAGCAGTCTGAACTGGGCCCGAATCGCTATCTCTCACGGGCTTTGAAGGGCTTTTGTCTAGTCATCATCGTCTATGTAATCTGGGATTTAACCCAGATCTGTGACTGGGGGTGAATGTTTGCCAATGTGCAGCATTCCGTCCATCATCTTGTGTGTTTTGCAATTCGCCCTATGTGGGAAGGGTATGCCCAGACGTGGGTCCCGTGCTCACTATGCCACTGGAGTCAAGCTATCCAAGCTATCCTGGCTGATGAAGGCTGATAGCCTGAAACTGGTCCTAGGATGCTTGATTCCGGTCCAGGGAAGATATGGCTTGGCAGTTCGGTCTGGACTGTTCCCATGAGGCACAGGGTCAAGACTGATTTGCATATGGCTATGTCTGAACTGGGGTGGCGTGGTGAAGCAAAATAACGATGGATTAAACCCAGATCTGTGACTGGGGGTGAATGTTTGCCAATGTGCAGCATTCCGTCCATCATCTTGTGTGTTTTGCAATTCACCTGAATCTCTTACACAGGTGTCCCTTAACATCACCATCAGGTCAGCGGAATTATTAACCAGCTTTCGGTAGATTATAGAAATCCACTTTTCAGTTATTGGTTCCGTAAGCAAGCGGTCCTCTGGTGGTGTTGCCTATTGCAGTTGCTTCCCTTCTATTGTGTGTCTTCTAAGGGCATGATCAAGCTGTAGGTATCTATACTTCTCTGATTCTGCCATTTCATATTCCTACTGTACTTTAACAAGGCTTGTTTCCTCCAGGCATCACCCAGTCGCTCTATACCAATCAATTCCCACTTCGAGGAGCCTGTAAGACCACCCACCTCTTTCAATAAGTTGCTGTCCCATAGTGAAGTTTAATTGGGGAGCCTGCCTTCCGAATCCCAAGTAGCCACTAGCTTCCCTAAATGCCCTAACCACTGTCTGGGTATGTATCGGCAGATCCTGTTCTTGCGCTCTACAGTAAAGAATTGTCATGTGGCCCCTGTGACCCATCGCTTTTCTGTCAACCTGGTAGGCCGGTTCCCCACACTCAGCGAACACTAAGTCATTGTTTACCACCAGTTGTGCCACCCAATAGGATTTGCGTATGTCTGGGACTGCCAGCCCTCCGTCATAGACCCCCCTGTGTAGCTTGCACAACACAATGCACAAGCTGCCTACATTCCATAGGAAGGGGCGGACTTCATGGTAAATTTTCTGGAAGAACCACGAAGGGATCTTAAAGGGTGTGTTTTGAAGCGCATGGAGGAGGTGAGGGAGGGTCATCAATTTATATAGAGCCACTCTGCCCATTAAGGATAGCGGTAGAGTTTTCCAGTGCACCACGTTCCTACAGAGTCTGTCGAGCTGCGGGAATAAATTCCTTCGCAGGAATTCTTGTGGATCACGGGTAATATAGAGCCCAAGATATTTGAAACCTTCTAGCACCAGTGGTGCCATGCAATAGGAAGGGGGCCTCGGGATACCACCCATCAGTGGGCAGATTAGGGACTTTGCCCAATTAATGCGATAGCCCAAGTGCCTCCCAAAGATGTAAAAAACCGTAGGTTGAGTTATATAGAGCAGTACATTGTCAGCATATAGGGAGATGCCCTCCTGCCAGTCTCCATCACAACTCTCTCCCTAAACAAGTAGATCCTGATGAACCCATGCCACAAGCGGCTCACTCGCTAATGCAAATATCATGGGGCAGAGGGGACATCCCTGCCTTGTGCCCTTATGCAAATCCAAGACGCGAGAGACCACTCCATTGATCTTTACTCTCGCAAGCGGGCCCTGATATAAGAGTTTTGCCCATCCACAGAATTTGGGCACAAAGATCAGACTGGACAAAGTAGCAAATATATAGTTCCATCCAATGCTATCACATGCCATTTTGGCATCTAAAGCCATAAGTGCCACCTGTTCCATTCAAGATAGCCTAGTCATATGTAGCACTCCATAGAGGCGCCGCAGACTGAGACAAGTGCTCCTGTGTGGCATGAAGACTGACTGGTCAGGGTGTATTACTGAGGTAATAAACTTGTGTAAACTGGTTGTCAGTACCTTTGCCAGCACTTTGGCTTCCACATTCAATAAAGATATGGGCCTATAAGAGCCACGGTCCATCAGCGGTTTACTTTTCTTGTGCATGGCAACGATTGTGGCAATTCGTTAATCTTCCGGAAGACTGCCCCCCTTGCACACCTCATGAAACATAGCAAGCATGTGTGCTGCGATTTTATCTGCCATGCTCTTGTATAACTCTATTTGCAGGCCACTGGGCCCCACCTTCTTCCCAGGTTGGAGGTTTCATATCACCAGCACCAGCTGATCTGCAGCCAAGTCTGTTTCTAGAGCCTCTTTAGCCTCGTTGGTAAGTGTCTGGTGATTTATGTCTTTCAGAAAGTCAGCAAAGTTTGCATCAATCATCGGAGGTGTAGATACCTTCATAATAGTTGGACATAGTGTCAGCTATAGCGGCACTAGTTGCTTGGAGCTTCCTATCACCATCAACCACGTCTAGTACCCAAGTGTGGTCCTTGTCCCTCCTATCGAGCCATGCCAATAACTTGCTGTCCTTGGCTCCTGTATCCTACAGCCGGCGTTGCGTCTCCAATGCATGGCTATATGCCCTATTTTTTGCCAGCACATGCAGGCCATGCTGTCGGTGGTGAAGCAGATAGCAAAGGTCTGCAGTCCTGTCTGTCAGTGCCCTCTCCTCCAGTGATCTAATATCTTGCTCAATGGCTCCGCATTTGAGTTTGTTCCCCTTTTAATTTCCCCCTATCAGGGCTTGGACCTGACCGTGCATGACAGCTTTCAACGCTGGCCACAAGACACATGCTGAGTCCACAATCCCCTTATTTTCTTTAAAGTAGCCATATACAATGGGTCTATCCTGGAGGCCAGCGTAAAATCCCGAACCGGTCCACTCAGGAGAATCCCCACTGGTGAATGATCAAAGATTCCCCGCACTTGAAGTGTCGCGGCTCGAAATTTGCCTACATGTGAATGCTGAGTAAAAATGTGGTCCATACAGGAGAAACTACAGTTCATTGTCGTGAAGTATGTGTACTGTTGTTGCTGTGGGTTGTGCGCACGCCATAAGTCAGTCAGACCCATCGCTTCCAGAAAGGGATGCAAGGTTCCCTACTCATGCTGTATGGCAGCCTTGCTCCTTCTATTGATCCCAGGCTATCGATAGCATCCACGTCTCCTCCCAGTATCAGAATCCTAGGTGGCATCTCTAAGATTAGGGCACTAACTTCTGGAAGGGTCTTTGCATGGAGTCTTGGTGGAGCATATAAGGAGCAGATGTTGAGTGTGTGGCCCTCCCAGCATCCCGACAGAGCCACATAGCGACCGAGGAGCTCAAGCCATGTGTGGTGAGGAATAAACAGTACTGACTTCTTGATTAGAATGCCTGCTCCTCTTGTGTCTGCTGTGTAGTCTGCATGTGCGAGTAGAGTGTAGCCAAACCTATCCAAAGCCTTGTAGTGGTTACCACAGAGATGCTTTTCCTGTATCAACACTAGGTCTGTGGCATGTTGACACAGGTATTGGAGGACTAGTGTACGCTTAATTTTGCTACCCAATCCATTTACCTTCCATGTCCATATGTTCAGATCTTGCTGTGTGTATAATTCCATGGGCATAGCTGTAATATGTTTAAGAATGTACCCTCGGGAGATCCAGTGCCTTCAGTTTACCCCTCTGCAGCCTGTAAGTTAGTGTCGCTTTGCCCCGCATCCCTGTATATGAGCATTCATTAGAACAAATCAACATAGTGCAAATTAAAAACAGTTTACCCAAACCTACAAACTTTCTCCACCCTGCTGCCCTGCACATCTAAAATTACCCACCACCCCAACTTGCAGAGTGCCTGTCGCCCCCAAGAAACCATCAACTACAATGGGTGGGCTACCTCCGCCTTACCAAGTTAAGTCAGAATGTATGAACGTATCCTTGTATCCCCAACAATATATGTAAAAGTCATTTGCCCTGATTAATCAACTTACCTCCCTGCCCTTTCACCCCCCCCAAACAAAATGCCCCCAGCTCAGTCCGGCCTCCTTCCCCAAGAAGCGCATCCCTCAATGGACGGCCTCCCTTAGCAGAAACCACTTCTTCACATCTCTGCATCTCTTTAAAAGTAGATTGCATTCCCCCCACAGAATCATCAAACAGTTTCAATAACACACACCCCACAGGGGTCAGCGGCTCATTTGCCCATGGGGTTGCCATGACTCTGCGGTGTTTCTGGGGATGCAGAGCGCTGTGGTTCCCAGTTATCCTTCAGGGGTCCCCCTTTCTGCTCTCGAGCTTCTTTCCGGCCAGCTACATGCCATCCCTCGACCTAGCTCCAAGCCTCCTCCGAGGAGGTAAAATGCCATGTCTTGCTCTCTGCCACCACTCGCAGCCTAGCTGGATACAACATCATGTACTTTATATCTTTGGCTCTAAGAGCTTTCTTGACCTCCTCAAAGTTCCGCCTCTGTCTCTGGACTTGTAGAGTAAAGTCTGGAAAACATTGAATAACAGTGTTTTCGAAGTGGAGGTCACCGTGAGAACAGCTGCCTGGAGGATCGCGTCCCAATCCCTGCAGTTAAATATCCTAGCTTTAATGGTCCATGAAAGGGTGCCCGGATGAAGAGGGGGCCCAAGTGCCCTATGTGCTCTTTGTATTGAAAAAAGTTGGACAGTCTCTTTTTCTTTTCTTTATTTGTCTCCAATCTGATGAGGTCCTCCCTGGGGGTGTGCAGAGTGCCACCGTAAGAATTGCAACGCGTGGCCAAAGTCTCCCCAGTGAAATGCTTCTTTAGGAGATTCTCATTTCTGCATTGAAAGTACTAATAGAGATAACCTCAGTATCCATATCAGTGGCGGATGCCGACCAATTAAACTGGGGGGGGGGGTGAACATATGAGGCACTGACAGGTGCTGAAAAAGCCAACAGTGCCCTTAGGTTAAATGCCAAAGCTCTCAATCGTGGTCCGTTATAAGCCGTGTTTATAGCTGGCCACGATTGAGAGCTCTGGAGTTGAGGCTGAAGTCACTGCAAGTTTTCCACAGTGTCTGTCAGTAGCTTAAAATAAATAAAAGATTCACTTACCTCTGCCTTTGCCCTCGGTGCTCGCAGCTCCTCCGTCTCCTCGAGCGGACTGGCTCCACGCTCACTGAGGCACTGGGGCCTCTGCTTCATCTCCACCCAGCTGTCTTAGACAGCTGGTTGGAGAGCTTTACACTGCGTATGTCAGGCTGGCCGTCGCAAGTCGGCTGGCCGAAATGACATGTGCAGTGTAAACTAGTGGCATGAGCACCCCTCCCCTGTTGTCAGTCTGCAGCAGTGGCCCCGCCCCCAAACACGGCTCGGGCTGGGGAAGGGGAAAAATAAAATGGTAATACATTATTTTTATTACCATTTTATTTTTTCTCTTTTCGCGGTGCTGGCAGCAGGGGGGTGAAGCTCCTCTGCCCTATTAGAGGGGCCGCTGCTGATCCATATACAACTGCCTGAAACTCAATACCGATAAAACTGAGGTTCTGATCTTCGAGAACAACAGCTACTCTTGGAACAACGCTTGGTGGCCCTCTGGAATAAGACCTTCACCTACACCGACAGACCATGCCCACAACATTGGCATCATACTTGACAGCAAACTCACCATGAAGAGCCAGATCAATGCAGTCTTGTCTGTCTGCTTCTTCACTCTTTGCATGCTCCTGAAAATCTTCAAATGGCTCCCCATCAGCACAAGACAAGCCATCACCGAAGCCCTGGTCACAAGCCGGCTGGACTACGGCACCGCACTACGTTCGAATCACCAATCACCTCCTGAAGAGACTGCAGACTATTCAGAACGCTGCGGCCAGACTCATCCTCGACCTCCCCAAATGGATCCACATCACCCCCTCTTCATGAAGCTCCACTGGCTCCGCATTCAAAAGAGATGCCAATTCAGGATGCTGATCCACGCCTACAAAGCCCTCCACGATCAAGGACCATCATAAATCAACCAACGCATGAACTTTCCCAAACCCTCGAGAGACCTGCACTCCACCTCCCGCTCCCTGCTCACACCCTCCGTATCCGCCACAACAAAAGGGGAGGTCGCTCCTATTCCTACTTCACTGCCAAGTCCTGGAATGGCCTCAGCCTTCACCTCCAGACCTCACCCTCTCTTTCAGAGTTCAGGAAGGGACTCAAGACCTGGCTATTCAACGGAATCTCTCAAAGCAGCAGCCCTCAATGCTTGGATACCCCACGGGTGATTAGTCACGCTCTACAAATCTGATTTGATTTCATTGATTGATATCCATTACAGAAAACATATATTTCAGGAGAGAAGTTTCTGAGCTCACAAATATTGCTGGAAAAGGAGTCAACTGGCAAATCACCTACATGATAACTAAACACAACCAAGAACCTCCATGTTTACGAACAGTGTCTATAAATATAGACCAACATAAATGATAGTTGATTAGTAGACAGATGTAACGTTAGAAAATGGGAGATGTCTATAGAATCATACTGTTACTGTTCAGACATTGTAATGTCCAAAACATTAATGCTGATGATTGCACTACTTAAAGATACTGTGTAAATTGCACAACAATTAAAGTATTAGCATCTCAATTGATTTCCATACTGGTAAGAGAGTAAAATCAGTGAGAACAAATGGAGGTCGGTAGATAGCAGCTTGCGACAGTGAGAAAAGCATGTCACTGTTCGCTGAGATTCCTAATGTCAAAGGTAAGTGCTGTAGATATTAACACTGTTATTAAGAGATACTTAACTTAGTCCAAAGAGACATTGACTCTCTTATATTTTGGAGACGTTTGACAGCCTGTAATACAAAAAGCTTCAATATACCATGGCTAAAATACCATCAATGGTTTTATAATTGGTGTAATAATAAATAAAAACAATAAATAATATAAACACCAGATGCACTAATTCGTTTAGCCTCCCATCAGCTACCAATAAGAGTTTGGCTAATTTAATAATATAACATAATGCATTTTATGGCCTGAGTTAATTATGCATCTTTGGGATTGAGTGTATTGGCAAATCATTAGCTGAGGACATTTAGAGAGAACAGTTGTTCGGATCCTGAAATACAGTGTGCTGATAGATGTAGGCTTATGATTAGTTAAGAGTGTTATTCAAGGGAAAACAGATAACCCAGTTATTGCATGCAATACACAGTGTACATCACTGCCCCTCCATGCTCAGTGCACTCCTTAGCCAATGACATGTAAGAAAAGATGATGCCTACAAAGAGCAAAGCATGACAGGGGGCATGAGTTATGGTGTGCTTTATGTGTTGCGCACCATAACTGATGACTTTTAAGGATTTCTCAGTTTTATGCTTGTTGAGCCATAACTGACCTTTAACTGTGTTTTTTCAGTGAACACACACACATGTGTGTGTGTATATATATATATATATATATATATATATATATATCACTTACCCAGTGGCAGTCATCGCTGGGTAGTTATAGTTTGTCAACGTTTCCATAAAAAATGCCTTTTTTTGTATTGCCAATAACTTTGGAACTGTTTGACGAATCTTCACGAAACTTTCCTAGAAAGTGTCCTTTTTGCTTAGTTTGTGCATGGAAAATTTTGGGGTGATTTGTCTAGTGAAGGCCTGGGGAATAGAGGAGGCCCCAAAAAGCAAAATCCTCATGCATTTTCCATTGACTTTGTTGTAAAGCGATATTGCAAAACCTGCTGAACAGAACTACATCATATCTGGTCAAGAAAGCGTGCCTTTTGTGATTTGATGTTAATCTGTTCAGTAGTTTTTCTCGCTAGAGTCCCTTGAAACCAATTTAAAAAATTGAGCATTCTGATTGGCCCAGGGGCCTTTTCTTCCCTTGGGCCAATTCGCTCCCATAGAAGACATGCTCCTGCGGGAGCGAGAGCTCTGATAAGCTGTCTGCAACATGAAGAAAAGTGTTGCAGGAAGCAATTACAGGACTCAGGGATTTAGTCCCCGGTCCTATGTTTAAAAAAATAAAAACGTATAAGAAGGCAGGGTTGGGATACCCTGCCCCCTAGCCCTTGTGTGGGGGTCTCTTTGGGACTCCCCTGCGGGCAAAATTAGAAACAAATTGTAAAATCACGATTTTGCAGGACTTTTACTTTTTTAAATTTAAAAAAAAAAGGGAAACGCCTGCCGACATATCTTTTAAAGAAACTATTTGACTCTGGGGTGGGCAAAGGGCCCAGGGGTCTTTTATATATAACTTTGGGGCTCCCCCACTTCAAGCCAGTCCTGCCCCCTGGTGCCCCCATCCACTGGGGCCAAATTCACAAAAAAGGGGAGGGGAGCGCATGGCCCCCCTTCCTAAGCCTCATTAATGCCCGTGGATCCCATCCCCTAGGTCAAATTTTTTTTAAATAAGGGAAGGGGACGTGTCCCTTAGGGCCATTACTGAAATATAAGGGAGGGGGTGTATGCCCCCCCCCTCCTTGAGCCTTAAAAGGCCTTAAAATCCCCAGGGCTGGCTCATATATTGTGGGCAGGGATAAAGTAGTTCCCCTTCCCACAGGAGCACAGACAGGGAAAGCAAGTCTGCTCCCACCCAGTGGGAGCTTTAAAAATGCTCCTGCCACGTGGAAGCAGACTTTTGTTTCCCTGGCCATGGTCTTGCGGGCAGGGAATCTCAGACTCGTGCCCTAAGGTAACTATAACTCGCGCCCCCACCACGCACAGTATTCTTATCAATAATGTTACACCATTTTTTGCAGTGAAATTATCAATGATATTATAGAAGATGTCATGAGTGATGTATATGTGGGGTAATTAGAAGTGCATGGTGAGGGCGCAAATTATAGTTACTTGAGTTAACTCTACACTATAACTGCTGAATTTCTATGGTTTTGTGTGTGTAAAATGTGAGTCTGTAACCTTTGTGTTTTTTTGTGAATTTCTTAAGTTTATTTAAATTCTATTTCCTAACCATAACGTCCCTGGAAACTTTGTTTTTTTTGTGTGAATTTCTACGTTTTTTTTAAGCTATTTCCCAATTATAACATTCCTGTTACCTTTGTTTTTCCAATGAATTTCTAGTTTTTTTTTTATGTAAAGTAATATTTAATTACAATACACGAATCTAAACACGCACAGTGAGGGGTTTGCCGCAGGGCCTGACCTTTAGCAAACCCCTGCATGCAGCCAACTCTGCACCCACCCCCGAAAGGCAGCCAATCCGCGAGCCCCCTCCCTGGGCTGCTTTTGGACCCGGGATCCCCATCCTCCGAGGCCCAGTGCATTTTTTAGGGAAGGCATGGGCCCCCTCCCTGGGCCGCTTTTGGCTATGGGGACCCCATCTCACAAGGCCCAGCCACATATTTTACAGGAAGGGGGCACAAGGCTTCCCTCCCCTGGCCGATTTCTGCCCCAGGGAGGCCAACCCTCCAGGTCTCGGCGCTATAATTAATGGGAAGGGGAGCACGCAGCCCACCACCCCAGGCTGATTTTGACCCGGGGACCCTATCCTCCGGGTCTTGGTGCCTTTTTTTTTTTTTAAAGAGTGGAGTATGTGGCCCCCCTACCTGGGCTGTTTCTGGCCCCAGGGACCCCATCCCTCGAGACCCACCAGTGCATTTATGGGGGAGGGGCCCACATTGACCCCCTCCCCGGGCTAATGTCAGCCCCAGAAACCTCATCTCCCGGAGCCCGGCCATATTGTAAAGAGGGAGAGGGCACACAGTCCCCCTTCCTGGGCCGATTTGGGCCCCGGGTACCCCATCCTCCAGGGCCACGCACATTTTTAAATGGAGAGGGGGGCAGCAGCCACCCTCCCCGACATTTGTCCTGTGGACCGCATCCCGGAGAGCCCAGTCAATTACTAAACGGTAGGGAGGCCACGCTGCCCCCTCCAGGGCCTATTTCAGACCCGGGGACCCCAGCCTACAAAGAGTGACCCGGGACACCCACCACATTCTTGTTGGGGGCCTCGGGTGTAGCCACAAGGTCGCTGCAGTCCCAGTCGGCTTCCCGCATCCAGCTGGAACCGGCATTGCTCCCGTCCGCAGGGAGCAGCTAAAAATGCAGAACCGCTATGTCCCAGGGGTGAGCACCCCGGGACATAGCAGGATCTGGCCCCATCCCCCAGGGCCATTAATGGCACCAGGACGGGGCCGCATGGCCTTCCCCTCCCCTTTGCTATTGTGGCTGATCCTGCGGGATGGAGTCCCTGGGGCTGAAATCGGCCCAGTGAGGGGGGATGCGTTCCCCCTCACCCTTTTTTACTTTGGCCGGACTCCGGGTGATGGGGTCCCCGGGGCCAAAATCAGCCCAGGGAGGTGGACCTTGTGCACCGCCCTCCCCATAAAAATATTAATAATTCCCCCCCGGAGCCTGGCCCACCCAGGGGGAAAAAAATGTCCACTGATCCTCTGCGAATTCCTGGCAGTTTAAAAAAAACAATTTTTAGCCCCCGGGAGGTGTCCCTGTGGGACCCCCACGACCAGGCCTAGGGAGTCAGGGTAATCCTACCCTGCCCCCTTGTGTTTTAAAAAAAACTTTTTTCTTGGGACTCAGGCCAAGTCCTGAGTCCTAAGATCGCTACCAACACTTCTTGGTTGACGTGGTGGCACCCAATCAGATCTCAGTATGAGATCTGTTGCATCCACTGACCCTCCGCATCTCTATATATACATAAATCTTTTTTTTTTATTACTTAAAAACTACTGAATCGATTTTCACCAAATTAGAAAAAGAGATCTTTCTGGACCAAGATCTAGCTTTTTGCCAAAGTTGGTGTAATTCCATTCAGCGGTTCGGGCTATGGTTGTGTCTAAAATCCCTATGGGAAATTGCATGGGGAAAACGCATTTTGGGACCCCCCTTTTTCTTGGCCCCCGCTTGACGAATCACCTCGACACTTTCCGGACAGCAGCTGAAGTGAGGGGTAAACTAGTTTTGAAAGGTTTGTGAAGATTCATCAAACGGCGCCAAAGTTATTGGCAAAACAAAAAATGCATTTCCTATAGACACTAGGTGTGAACTAGAACTACCACTGGTGTGTGGGTGTAAGATATATAGTTGATAAACAAAGTGAGTGGACAGAAAAATGTAAAATACTACTCTTCAGATAAATGCGTAAGTACTACTTGTCACTTTGAGTATATGCCTTTGACACCACTGGAAAAGAACGAAGGCACAAACTCAAAGTGACAAGTAGTAATTATGCGTTTATCTGAAGAGTAGTATTTTGAATTTGTCTGTCCGCTCACTTTGTTTATCAAATAAATATCTTACACCCATACTGACAGAACTCCACAGGCATCCCTTGCCAGCCTGCACTATCAAATCAAAAAGCTGCATCATCTACAAAGTCATCACGACCGGCACCCTTGTCTATTTGGGTGACAACCTCACCACCGAAGGTGGCTCTCTGCACACCCCCAGCAAGAACATCATCAGACTGGAGACAAATAAATAAAAGAAAAGAAAAAACAAGGCAACAGTCCTTCTCCATTTATACACCAGCGCTCTGGAACAACATTTCTATATACATTAGAACTGCCAGAACCATGCTCCAATTTAGGAAAGAGCTAAAGACACACCTCTTTAAAAACACTACATCATGGCTAACAGTCCGGCTCCACACTCAGAACACAGATTCCCCTCCAATCACAGATTGACCATATCTTTTTCTCAGACCCTGTACAGTGATCTACTGCCTTTTGGCTAGGATCGCACTGTGCAAATACCACATATATATAGTTAACGGGCAGGATTTACGTTCATCCAAACGTTTTCTTGGCAATAAGTGAACCAGATAATAGCATGGGGATAAACAACAGGGTTGATTTCGTAGAGTAAAATATCAAATGATTATGCCCCCGGGTCTTGATGCACTAAATCAAAAAACAAAATAAATACATAAATACACAGCTAAATCTTAATGCAGTTTTTGAAAGTTTGTAGGTTTTTTTCTGCAGGAACATAAGATCGAATAAAAGTTGTGCCCAGAGATCCTGCAGAAGAAAGAATCGCCGGTACTTCTGAGAGAGAGTCCAAACAGTGAACAAAAGACAGTTGCCATGAATGTTGAATCACCAAAATGTCATGGGCTGTTCAAGTGACATCATGCACCACCTGACTCCATCAGATCAGAGGTTGGCTCCTTATCCCACCCTATCAGTCGGATCCTTTTAGCTGCTTGGGGATTGGGGAATGGGAAAGAATAGAAACTATGGAATGTAACCAGTGCTCATAGAGTCAAGTTTATTTTTTGGTTCTGCAGCTGCCTTTTGGATTCCTGTGACTTAGGGAAGCCAAGACCGTGCCAGTCGCATGTAGGGCAAGTGGGGCAGTAATGTCTACCTCTTCAGCATGTTGGAGGTAAACAAACACTTGGGGAAATTCACACTATGGAATTGAGCCCATGGATGCCTTTGTGAATTCAAGCACTTTGCTGCACCTTTGGAGGGGTGGGAGGTGGTCCTTGTTCTATAAATAGCTCCAGTTAATGCAAAATGGATACATTACCAGTTTGTCCTCGGCCTTGAGCAAGTGAAAAATATATATTTGGTGTGAATGGCACCGCAAGACTTTTCACTGCAAAGCTTAATTGATGTGACAGGTCTTATCACTCTGCCTACACAGGAAGCCAAACGGAGGTCATGACCTTAATTTGAAACTACTTCAATAACTTTATTGGGTGGAACGTGGGACTTGCTTAATGATTAATTTATTACAGCAGCATTTGTATGCGTTCCTATTAAAATGAATGAGTCGTGCAGTTGATATGAGTGTGCAGCAAGTTACTGCCCGTGGGCTTTTGTTTCAGAACACAGAGGTGTGTGCATGCCTGCATGGCTGAAGACTGACATACCGTTACTGGGGGGTATGTTGTGTTTCAAATGATTGAATGCCTTTCATCCCCTCCATGAGACAATGCTCCAGTAAATATTGTAATTATATTTTTTGCATAGCACAATGGGCCAGCTCGGTTCAAATCACCAGACAGCACTAATAGGCAGTGCTGGATTTATGAGAGAGCTCTGTTTACCCAAGAATGCAGAAATTTCCCTTTCCAAATGGATGGCCTTATCTTTATTATTTCAGTGGGTTTTAGTTTACGATTCTGCGGTGAGCAGTGCCTTTTCCCGAATTACTCAATAAATGAGCAGGGAAAATGAACGCCTCGGGCGCCTGATCTGCATTTTCTGCACTTGGTGGCTGTAGTAAAGTATCCTGGAAGCCTGGCTGAACAGTGTGACACAAGAGAACAAAATGGTCCACCGAAACAGAACCTGCCAGGTCGCCATTGATACTATAAAACATGTTTTTAAAGAAAGGTTTAGAAATAATCTGTGGATTGACATTATAGGCTCAGAACAATTGTGTTTTGGCCTCAAAAGTAATACTTGCTGAATCTCTTCCGGGGTTAGGTCCAGTGCTTCCGTAATGCGAGGTAAGGACACCCAGTGGTGGGAAAAGGTAATTTAAAAGGTACAAAAAAAGTCCTTATATTTGGAGATGAGGAGCGCGCCAGCAGGCAATTTTCTATTTTGACTGGAGTAGTGAAAATTCTTGCAGGGTTTTGGTCTATGATTTTGGTGAACTATGATTTGGCTTCTGGGTGTATTTGTCTTTTCTTGAACAGTATACCCTTCTTGAACAGTATACCCTGATCGTTTCTTAAAAGACACTGGACATAGAACGGAGAAAGTAGAATGTGGAAGTCGGACACATAGACCTAGTTGATAGCTGGAATGGGTGTCATTTATTTATTTACGGTTTTCATAGTGCAGACCATATCTTTGATGGCGTGTTTTACAGAAGAGTACACTATATGCTAAAACAGTGATTGAGTACCGTAATATCAGTAGCCAGATACAGCATCATTTCTGGACAGTTGTGCCAGTTAAATCCTCTATATGGGTGTTATGATTGAAAAAGAGGAACTTGCACACAATTCAGTTGGACCTCACTAGAAAGCAGCGACCTTTTTATTGTGCACAGAAGAAGCACCAGGACGGTGCACAATCAGCTGCGACACTTTAAAGGGCAAAATGCCACTGGCACCATCTAAGGTAGTTAGGGGCTGCAATCGATCCCCTATGTTGCTGTTAGCCACTCATGTTGACTGTTGTGCAACCTCTGTGAATGGACCACTTATGGCTTGTGGTTGGTCAAAAATAAGCATAGCATTAGGTTTTAATTCCTTCAGCAGCCAAGTCTTTGTGCTCATTATCGAAAATGCTTAGTCCTCCAAAAATGCTTCATCCTCCGGGAAAATGGAGTAACAAGGTATGGTGGTTGAGTGTCAGTTTGAAAAAAATCTGGTAATCTTACTTCTTGTAAGGTTATTGGCAGGCGGGGAAGTCAGAGGACATGAAATCACCAAGTCAGAGGACATGAAATCACCAAGTCAGAGGACATGAAATCACCTCTGCCAATATGACTTGGTAAAAATCACCAGTGTAAAATGCATGACCAGGTGGGGATCCAATAAGGATGATGAATCCACAACACTTTAAAGTGTGGAAATGTGTACCATCACAACCAAAATATTCACACACCAGCATGGCTGTTACTTTATTTTAGCAAACAACTAAAGCAGTATGTATGACATACACCTCAATTAAACCAAACACTAATGACTTTTGCGAAGTTAGAAAGTTACTCAAAGATGTGTTCTTGAAGTAGTCGGAAGGTAGCACATTTATCTAGCTACATAAGGACCATAAACACTAATATAAATTAATTGAAGTGGCCAATCAAATAACAGAATGGTGCAAGAAGGGAAGAAAAACGTGTTCTCACTATTAGGCAATCATCATGTAAGCACAAGCATTCTCACCATGATACATTTCACAACAATTGGGCGAGCGGCACTCTGGTATGCCGAAATTCCAACAGACAAGAATTTTATGCACTCCTATGCAGGGGCGGCTCCTCCATTAGGGCGGAGGAGCGCCGCCCCACTGCTTTCTCGCAGTGCGAGAAGCAGAAACATAAAATGGTAAAACTACCATTTTATGTTTCTGCTTCTCGCACGGCGAGAAAGCAGAAGGGTTTGGTTGGGGGGCGGGCGGGTGGACGGGTCTGCTGGAGGGCAGGGGAGGAGTTGCTTGCCCAATGCTGCGGGCCCTGTTTGGTCGGCCCTCTGGGGCCGACCAAACCAGTCATGCACACTCTCCCTTTTCTCCATGTAGGCTGCATGCAGCCTACATGGAGAAAATGGCCTCCCCATAGGCGCCTTGCTGGGCGCAGTCCCCACACACACCCCACCCACACAAACACTCAGGCACCCATACAGATACTCAGACAACCAATCAATAACCCATGTAGACACTCATGTAGCTATTCACAAACCCATGCAGCCGCTTACACACCAACAGACAGACGGATACAGACATTCACACAGTTTAGTCACTAACCCATGCATTCAGTAAGATACGTTTAATCACTCACTTATAGAGTCAGTCACGCACCTACTAAATCATCCATTCAGACACTTATACACCCACTCATTCTTCAATACGCCTTTCCCTATATATATTAAACATATTTAAACTTTACAGAAACACACAGTCACTGGATGATGTCATCAGTGATGTCATTTGAGATGTCATCAGTGATGTCATCAGTGATGTCACTGACCATGTCATGAGTGATGTAATATGTGACGTCATCAGCAGTGCATTGCGGGGCGCGAGTTATAGTTAGCTGAACTAACTATAACGGGGAATTTCACTGGTTTTGTACGAGTGAAATGTCCAACTAACTATAACTGTCCCTAAAACCTATGGTTTTTTCAGTGAATTTCAAAGGTTTTTTAAATGCTAATTTCTAACTATAACGTGTCTGAAACCTATGTTTTTTTCAGTGAATTTCAAAGGTTTTTTAAATGCTAATTTCTAACTATAACGTGCCTGAAACCTATGGTTTTTTAAGTGAATTTCAAAGGTTTTTAAATGCTAGTTTCTAACTATGCCTACAGAGGTAGGACATGTGAAGAAAGAAGAAAAAACGCACAGAAAGAAGCAAAAGAAATGCAGAAAGAAGCAACAGAAGTCCACAAAGACGAAGAAAAGAGCAGGAAGAAGCAAGACATGTGCAGAAAGAACCAACAGAGGAGCAGAAAGAGGCCTTGTTGCAAAATCATCCTGTGCCCACAACTTTTTCAGACGGGTACTGGTGGTAACTGACTCGGACTAACCAGGCCTAGAGCCAGTGCTATGCTAAAAGACACTTAGAATACAGTGAAAACACCTACATACACTAGAGAACACTATGCGTTGGGGTACCCCTGTGATTAGCATGACCTCCTCTGTAAGGCCCTAGCACATAATAGGGCAGGGGGATTAAAACTGCCTCTTAAAACGCGCCCCGGGGTGCGTTTGCACAGTGGTGAAGGGAGGGGGGTCCTGAGGTGACATGTGTGCAAACACGCCCTGTGGCCGTTTTAAGTTGGGAGATTAAGTCCCCTTGAATCCTGACGGTCCCTGGGGTCCAACTAGCCAACCAGGTACCTCCAGTAAGCGCCACAGAGCTGCGTTGCAGAGAGGTGTAAAAAGGGGCATGGCCTGGACCACCTCTCTGCAACGCAGCACAGTGGCGCTTACTGGAAGCACCTGGTGGGCTAGTTGGCCCCCAGGGACCCTCAGGATTGAAGAGGAATTAATTCCCCAACTTAAAACGCACCACAGGGCGTGTTTGCACACATGTCACCTCAGGCCCCGCCCCCTCCCTTCATCACTGTGCAAACGCGCCCTGTGGCACGTTTTAAGTTGGGGGATTAAGTCCCCTTGAATCCTGAGGGTCCCTGGGGGCCAACTAGCCCACCAGGTCCCTCCAGTAAGCGCCACAGAGCTGCGTTGCAGAGAGGTGTAAAAAGGGGCATGGCCTGGACCACCTCTCTGCAACACAGCCCTGTGGCGCTTACTGGAGGTACCTGGTGGGCTAGTTGGCCACCAGGGACCCCCAGTATTCATGGGGAATTAATTTCCCAACTTAAAACGCACCAAAGGGCGCGTTTGCAGAGTGTTGCTGGGAGGGGGCGGGGCCTCGGCGATGCCGGTGTTTTTTTGTTGTTGTTTTTTTTAAAGAAGGGGGGCTGTGTGGCCCCCCTTCCTTTCCTATTTTGTGGGCCCTGGGGACCCCATCCCCCAGGGCCTGGCCCCCTTTAAAAAAAAAAAAAAATGTGCCCCCCTCCCTTGGCCAATTCCGGCCCTGGGGACCCCATCCCCCGGGGCATGGCCAAACATCTTGTTTTTTTATAGGAAGGGGGGGCTGCATGCCCCCCCCTCCTAAGGCCTCTATTGGCCCCGGGGACCCCATCCCCCGGGGCCCGTCTTTATTTATTATTTTTGTTGGGGGAGGGGGCCACGTGGCCCCTCCCGAGGCCACTTCTGGCCCCGGGGACCCCATCCCCCGGGGCCTGGCCATCCTTTTTTTTTGTGAGGAGGGCCGCGTGGCCCCCCTCCTCAGGCCAAATATGGCCCCGGGGACCCCATCCCCCGGGGCCTGGCCTCTCCTTTTTAAAAAGAAAATACACAGGGGATGGGGGCCGCGTGGCCCCCCTCCCGGGCCACTGCTAGCCCCGGGGACCCCATCGCCCGGGCTGGCCCTTTCCTTTGGGGACCGTGGGGGGAGCCCCAATGCCCCCACGGTCCCGCCGGCTCCCCGCGTCCTGCAGGAGCCGGCATTGCTTTTCCACATGGGGAGCTGCTAACATGCAGCTCCCCGTGTGGAAAAGCAATCTGCTTTAGATTTTGGAAGAGAGAGCAGGTTTCCTGCTCTCTCTTCCAAAATCCATAGCAAACAGCAGTGTCCCGGGGTTGGGCACCCCAGGACACTGCAGGAGCCGGCCCTGGGGGGTGGCGGTCCCCAGGGCCATCACAGGCTCCAGGAGGGGGGCCGCGCGGCCCCCCTCCCAACATCTGCACAGCCCCGGGGAGGTGGTGGTCCCCGGGGCTCGTCACGGACCCCCAAATTTGAATAATTAGTGCCCCGGGGAGGTGGCGGTCCCCGGGGCGTGTGGGGGGGCTCGAGCCAGCCACACAGGTATTTTAAAAGAAATGAGAGCCCCGGGGGTGGCAGTCCCCGGGGCAGCGGGGGGGCCATGTGTATTAAATTATTAATCAAAGCCCCGGGGGGGTGGTGGTACCCTGGGCTTGGGGGGGCTTGGAGGCCCCCCACACATAACAAAACAAAGCCCCGGGGGGTGGCGGTCCCCGGGGCTGCGGGGGGGCCATGAGCCCTCCGCAAATATTTATGGAAAGCCCCGGGGGTGGCGGTCCCCGGGGCTTCGGGGGCCTCCCTGGGCCCCCGCTATTAAATTTTCGCATGTCCCCGGGACTTGGCCCACCCGGGGGCTAAATATTAACGAAGCGCGGGAGTCCGCGCTTTGTTTTTTTTTCTTCACGGCGGGATTCGCTGATCCGACGCGAATTTCGCCTTTTTTTTTTTAAAAAAAATGTTTTTTTGGGACCCCCTGAGCAGGCCTAGGGGGGTCAGGGTGTTTCTACCCTGCCCCCTTTTCTTTTTTTCGCGTTTTTTATTCTGATTTCTTGTGACTCGGTTCTATTGAGTCACAAGATGGCTGCCAACACTTCCTGGTTTGGAGTGTTGACAGCCAATTAGAATAAAACTCGTGGTCGGGAGGGTCCGCAGATCCTCCGTGCCTCTAAATATCGAAACTTTTATTTTTGATTTTCTCAGCAACTACTGAACGGATTTATACCATTTTTAAAAAGGTCGCTTTCTGAACCAAGCACTACCTTTCTGCCAAATTTGGGGTAAATCCGTTCAGTAGTTTCGACTGTAACCTTGCATAAAGTTTCCTATGGGAAATTGATTTTTTGACTCTTTTTTTGAATTTCTCTGGAATTACTGAACGGATTTACACCATTTAAAAAAAAAAGGGCGCTTTCTGAACCAAGCACTACCTTTTTGCCAAATTTGGTGTAATTCCGTTCAGCAGTTCGGGCTGTAGCCGTGGCTAAAGTTTCCTATGGAAAATAACATGGAGAAAACACGTTTTGGGACCCCCCTTTTTTCTCGGCTCCCGCTTTCCGAATGACCCCGAATCTTTCAAGACAGGAGCTGACCGGAGCGCCCCACTAGTTTTGAAAATTTCGCGATGATTTGTCATCCGGCGCCAAAGTTATTGGGAAAACAAAAAATGCTTTTCCTATGGAAACTAGGTCCTAACTATAACTATCTATTGGCGACCGCCAGTAGATAATATATATATATATATATATATATATATATAGTTTTATACTTACCTGTAAAATAGATACATTACTGGGCTAAAGGCAATCGTGGTAAAGGCATAGTCGTTGTAAAAAACAGTTGTTAAAACTTTCGTGGTTTAGACTAAGTCGTTGTTAAGGCATCGTTGTTAAGACTGTAGTTGTTCCGGAGGTAGTTGTTCCATCATACAACCCTCCTGCACAGAGGCTGAATGGTCTGCAATGTAGCACAAACTTAAAAGAACCCCAATCTGTAGCTTCCCCCTGTGGATATGCAGCTGCGCCTGGAGACCCTGCCAGGGTGATTTGTTGTGCGTAATAAGTAAAAATAACATAACATAACAGTGGGTTTTATGTAGAATTTCTATCTGTCCTCATTAGCTAAGCATCCTCAATACCCATTGCATGCATATTAATAGTTTTGTGTTAGGTTCATGCTTATACATGTCTGTGGTGGTGTCTGTGACCTGTCCCTCGTTGTACTCATTCTCTCCATTACAATGAAGCTGGTGTCTATGATCTGCCATATCATATTGACTGGTGTGCTCATGGAAGGTGTGTCTAATTACTTAGGGTTCGATCTCAATGTGCCCAATGAAAAGTTGGAAATCTTTCATTAAGCTTTACTTATATTGTTGGTGATTCACTATGGACTCCTGAAGTGATACCTGAATTCTGTCATAGAAGTTTATGTCCTTGAATGCTCCAATTCTTTTAATTTGCACTTGTGAAATGACCACAAAATGTAAAATTATACATAAATGTAACACAAATGTGATTTATCGCACGTTTCCCTCCACAAACACATTTTTTCCAGTGGAGAAATCCTTTCCGAAACCCCCGTATTTAATGGGAGGTAGGAGGTAACAGAAAGTGCCATGTAGACCCACACTTTACTGCACCAATAAATACACCGACTTCTGCTTTGTGACCTGGATAAACTTCAATGAATTTCAATGGTGAGAACTACCTTCAAACGATTTGCGAACACCCACAATTTTCTGAGTTCCTGGGTGTTCACCTACTTTTGCAAAGCACTGCACCTGTCTGTATGTCTATCTATCTACGTTTTTATCTGTCTGTCTGTATTTTTGTCTCTTAGCATCCACACACAGTCACACACAGATGTGCATGTGCATTATGGCGTTCATCAGTTATTAGGTTAACGTCAGATGTTTGCCTCCTTTTTAATTAGACACACATAATCCATTCGTCCAGTTAGTGAAGTTCACAAGTTGATTACCTCCCTCCTTCCCTTGTCCTCCCTGCCTCGGTCCAGACAATGAAAACAAAGATACAGTAGAACTCATTTTCTCCTTATTGATTTCACGCGCCAGCTGCTGGCTCTTTCTGCTTGTTCATTTATATAACCCTCTGGGCAACTTTTTAAAAGTACTTTTCTTTGACCATCTGCTAAATGCAATTGGTTTAATAATTAAAGACTTACCATCCCTTTCCAAGTAAACATAAACGCCGCATTGTAGCAAAGAAATCCCCATTTCTTTGTTGTGTGGAACACAGAGGGTGCATTTGTGACAAAGGTGTGATGTGGTCCCCTCGGTGTGATGGGTAAAGCTGCACGTTGGCGTCTCTAATATCGTTTATACTTGACACCATAGAAAGAATTGTAATTCAACAAATAACTAAAAACATGTTGTGAAACGTTAACTTTATAGAATATGGGCCTATTTTTCTGGCGTGAATTGAACAGAGTTTTGCTTTTTCTGCTCCATATTTCTGATTTTTTTTGTTTTTGCTCGCTACCGAATCCATACAGAATTACTTCTTCGAACAGAATGCTATCAAGTGTCTTGGTGTCCTGGCCTGAAAAAAATGTCGAATTTTGGACTTGAGGCTCTGATACACAGTAAAGATGTAGAAATAAGTCGCACAAATTGGAAGTTGTATTAAATTTAAACGTACAATGTCCTCGGATGGGATACTGTTCGTTTTTACGAATATTTATCATTTCATCGAAGCACGTATATTCTTGCAGACAGATTTTAAACAATAAGGTATCAGTCATTCAAAATAGCTTAAACATCTATAAGTGCATCACCTCAAAACTGTCTTTAAAGCACTCCTTTCACTTCTAGTAAACAATAGGATCAAAATCAAAAACCACGTGGGGCGAAAGGCATTTTGACATCACACTAAGCAGTGATTTCAAGCGGCGAAAAACACAAGATTCAAAACCCTGGCTGTGCAAGGCCCCAGACTTTCGAATGTCCAGATCCCAACTTGATATCTGAACCCAATCACAAGTGTTCAGGAAACGTGTCAAAAAATCAAATATGTAGATTCGCTTTCACCTGAACTCTGTAGAGAAGAGGGTTCAGGATCCTGAATATGGTTCTCATTGCCCTCCAACTTCCCCTTCCTTCACTAATCGCTGATTCACTGATCTGTTTTGTGTCAAAATTGTGAGCGCTCCAAAACAACCACAAAACCCTAATTAAATAAATAGTTGATTTAAAAGCGGGCCCACTGATTTTGATATATCAAAAAAGAAATATTGTATACAGAATTGCAAGTATCAGACGTGCAGCAGAACATACATATCCCTTCATTTGCATCCCCTATACAAATGCCACTATGGGTACTACCGCACTCCAGGCATGTAAAAAGACTCCATTACCCGTGATATTGACATGTTATGGGCAGTATTGGTGGCAGTCGGCACAAACCACTCCTTAGATGAGTGCTGAGTGACAGCACATAACCTACCAGGCCATGCTTCTCCTTCATCTAATGGGTGGTGCCCTGCTTCGGATGGCATTACATCAGATGCTGCAAGTATTCCAACTGCCCTTACCATGAGTACCACGTTGCTGCCTTCTAGGGCAGGTAACAAGCTTAACTGTACATTTATTATTGGAGTGTGATTTCCGCTCACCCTGTCCTCGATCCCCGTGTGACTGTGTACCTGAGCTTTGTGACGCGGTGGCACCGTTCTATTGTGTACACTGCGTCCTTCTGCGCAGGTCACACATCTCCATGTATTTGCTTATTAGGATGGAGCGCATCTTGTGCGTTTGCTTCTGTGGAGCCGTGACTTGCCTATTTGTTTAGAGCATATTCCCATCGTTACCGTCCTTGTTAGAAATGGGATCTCTAGTTGGCAAGGGCTTGCACCTTTGTCCAAGTAGGGACCCTTCTTCCTAGTCAGGGTAAGGGTGTTACACTCGTGAAGTAACCCCTGCTCACCCTCGTGGTAGCTTGGCACGAGCAGTCAGGCTTAATTCAGAGGCAGTGTGTAAAGCATTTGCACATAACCAACAGTAATACAGTGTAAGCACTACAAACGGACACCACACCAGTTTAGAAAAATAACCAATATTTTATATACTCAAGACAAGACCAATTACGACAAAAATCCACAATACTATACTTTACAAACGAATACTTGATAAGGTAACTTCTTCTTTGCAAGAATAGTTCAAAAACAAAGTTCGTACGAGTCGGTAGCTCCGTCCGAGCCTACCGCGATGCTGAAAACCACTGAGTCTAACAGTTCCAGCCGGCCGCGTCGATACGGGCCAGCAGAGTCATGAACAGACTCGGTTACAGTACCTTTCTCGTTGTGGCTGGTACGGAGTGTACGAGCCGGTCGGCGTTCATCGCGGTTGCGGTGCAAGACGGAGCGATGCAAGGTGCGGTGTCCCTCGATGCGGTGCAGGCAGCGGCTCGATGAGCGTCGTGCAGACGGAGTCGGTGAGTCCAAGGCGTGCGATGCAGGGTGAGACGATGCTCGATGCGGTGCTGATAGGTTGCGATGCAGGCGACCAAGCCGGAGTGCGGGAGCTGGCGTCGGACAGCGGTGCGAGTCGGAGCGGTGCGTCGCAGACGTGCGAGCGGTGCCCCAAATGCGGTGCGGTCCCGACTCTTGAGCCAGTTGAAGCGACCGCGTCGGTCGGGTCCGGCTGGTTCAGTGAAGCGATGCGATGCGAACTGCGGTGCCCACAGGTCACGGTGCAAGCAGCGGCTCGGTGTTGGCGGCGTCGGACGTCGCCCACGGTGAGACCCGGGTTGCGATGCGAAGCGGGGCGATGCGGTCTGCGGTGCAAACAGGTCACCGGCCAGGGATGGATTCGGTTGACGGAGTCGGTTGCAGTTCCCTTCCTCTGTGGCAACTGAAACAGCGTTCCAGAAGCGGTACCCAGAGGCTTGTGAAGTCTTTGTAGTCCCTGAGACTTCTTAACAGGAGGCCAGCTCGGTTCCAGGCCCTTGGAGATACTCAGCACAAGTTTGTAGAAAGTTCAGTCCTTTCACTGCCCAAGGCAGAAGCAGCAGCTGCAGGCCAACCCAACAAAGCAACAACACAGCAAAGGGGCAGTACTCCTCCTGGCAGCTCTTCCAGCTCTTCGTCTTGGCAGGTTCCTTGATTCCAGCGAGATCTAAATTCATGGGGTCAGGGCCCCAATATTTATATCCCAAATTCCTTTGTTCTCTGAAGGCAGAGAGGCCTTTGCCTAGTCCAAACCAGTTCTGGAGCACTTTGTTGACAAGTCTCCGTACCTTCTTTCAGAGAGTAGGCCAGGGACATCAGACGCACCACAGGAGGTGGAGCCAGCATTGTGGAGGGAAGGCACTGTCCTATTCAGGGCCCAGGTGCAACTCCTCCCACCCATCTACATGTAGATCTTGCTATTCAGCCCTGTGCTGACTCACCCTGTCTCCTGGCATCCTCCAGCCCCTGTCACTCATACTCCAGACAAGGAATACACAACCTCGCAGAGGCAGGCTTGGATGGTTAGACAAGAAAATACCGACTTTCTAAAAGTGGTATTTTCAAACACAGAATGTTAAAACCAACTTCACTAAAAGCTGCATTTTATCATTCTGAGTCCAGGCATACTAAACTCGAATTTCTACCATGTTCCCGGGGTCAGTTAGGATTATCAGCTGTAATAATCCAAACTGCCCGTTCTGGCCTAGGGGAACAGGTAGCCTTGCAATAGTGAAAAACGAACTAGGCTGTAATTCACTATCAGGACATGCCACACACACCAGGGCATGTCCTACCTTTCGCATACAACGCACCCTGCCCACAGGGGTACCTTGGGCCTACCTTAGGGGTGACTAACATGTAGCAAAGGGAAGGTTTAGGGACTTGCAAGTGTGTGCACTTGCCAAGTCGACATGGCAGCCCCAGGCTGCGCACAGGCTCTGCGATGGCAGGCCCGAGTTACACTTTACGGGCTGTTTGCGTGGGTGGCACAATCCAGTGCTGCAGCCCACCAACAGCATTTGGTCTATAGGCCCTGGCACTCGCAGTGCACTTTACAAGGGACTGACACATAAACCAAATAGGCCAATTATGGAAACCCCAATCCATAACACATTTTATACAGGAGCACTTGCACTTTCCCACTGGACAGCAGTGAGGAAAGTGCGCAGAATCATTACACCAGCAAAAACAGAGTCAAAACCGGGAGGTCAGAAAGCAAAAAGTCAGGGGAAACACGCCAAAAGATGCCAAGTCTAACACATGTCCCCTCCAGCTGAAAGTAGGGAGAACTACCCAACCCCATTGGAGTTCTCTTCACTAAGGCGGAAGAACCTGGACAGACCATCTGCGTTGGCGTGTTCGGTACCAGGACGGTGTTCCACCGTAAAGTCCATTCCCTGTAGGGAGATGGACCACCTCAGCAGTTTTGGATTCTCACCCC
The DNA here is from genome assembly GCA_963921515.1 of Calotriton arnoldi. Taxonomy (NCBI): domain Eukaryota; kingdom Metazoa; phylum Chordata; class Amphibia; order Caudata; family Salamandridae; genus Calotriton; species Calotriton arnoldi. Next base: position 362,877 of record CAWUFW010005116.1, read on the forward strand.
TCATTTGCATCAACCATCTGAGGGGCCTGTGGTCTGTCTGAACTCGGAAGTGAGTCCCAAACAGGTATGGTCTCAACTTCTTCAGTGCCCAGACCACAGCAAAAGCTTCCCTTTCTATGGCACTCCACCTCTGTTCCCTGGGAAGTAGTCTCCTGCTAAGGAAGACTACAGGCTGATCCAGGCCCTCTTCGTTCAGTTGTGAGAGCACCGCTCCCACACCATGCTCTGAAGCGTCAGTCTGCACAATGAATTCCTTGGAGAAGTCAGGTGCCTTGAGCACGGGCGCCGTGCACATGGCTGCCTTCAGGGCATCAAAAGCTTTCTGGCAGGACTAAGTCCAGATCACTTTCCTGGGCTGCCTCTTAGAGGTCAGCTCTGTTAAGGGGGCAACGATGGTGCCATAGCCCTTAACAAATCTCCTATAGTAGCCGGTGAGACCTAAGAAGGCTCTCACCTCTGTCTGGGTCTTGGGGGGCTCCCAAGCCAGAATGGTGTCAATCATGGGTTGTAGGGGCGCCACCTGGCCACTTCCTACCTAGTGTCCCAAGTACACCACAGATCCCTGCCTGATCTGGCACTTACTGGCCTTGATCGTGAGGCCTGCGCCTTGCAGACCCCTCAACACTTTCTCAAGGTGCTGTAAATGTTCTTCCCAGCTGGAACTGAACACAGCAATGTCATCCAGGTAGGCGGCACTGAAATCCTCCAGCCCAGCCAACACCTGATTGACCAACCTCTGAAAGGTGGCAGGGGCATTCTTCAACCCAAAGGGCATCACCCGGAATTGGTAATGACCTTCTGGGGTTGAGATTGCTGATCTCTCCTTGGCCCCATCGGTTAAGGCAATCTGCCAGTACCCAGACGTTAAATCAAACGTGCTGAGGAACCGGCCAGCTCCCAACCGATCAATGAGCTCATCAGCTCTGGGGATGGGGTGCGCGTCGGTCCTGGTGACGGCATTGAGCCCACGGTAGTCCACACAAAACCGGAGTTCTGGAGTGGCACCGGGCGCAGCAGCCTTTGGGACCAAGACCACTGGGCTGGCCCAAGGACTGTGGGAGGGCTCAATCACCCCTAACGCCAACATCTTAGAGACCTCCTCCTTGATGCTGGCTCTGACCCGGTCAGTCAACCTGTAAATCTTGTGCTTCACAGGAGGGCTGTCACCAGTGTCCACGTCATGTGTACACCAGTGAGTAACACCGGGGGTCAGAGAGAACAGTGGGGCGATCTGTCCCAACAACTGGCGACAGTCCCCCTGCTGCTCTTGAGTCAGAGTAGGGAGAGGATCACACCCTCTACTGACCCATCATGCTCCTTGGTAGACAGGAGGTCAGGGAGAGGCTCACTCTCCTCTTCCACCCCATCATCTGTCGCCAAGAGCATACTCACTTCGGACCTCTCGAAGTGGGGCTTGAGGCGGTTCACGTGAAGGACCCTCAAAGGGTTCCTTGGAGCCTGCAAATCCACCAGGTAGGTGACGTCACTTTTGCGCTCCTTTACCTCATATGGCCCAGTCCACTTGTCCTGCAAGGCACAAGGTGCCACTGGGGCCATGACCCACACTTTTTGCCCAGGTTGAAATTCGACCAGAGTGGCATTCTGGTCATACCATCTCTTCATTTCTTCCTGGCTTGATTCTAGGTTCGCCTGAGCGAGTTTCCTGAAGCGGGCAGTTTGGTTTCTAAAGGCCAGCATGTAGCTAAATACATCCTAGGGAGTTTTCCTGGGAGCCGCCTCCCAGCCTTCCTTTACCAAACTCAGAGGTCCTCTGACAGGGTGGCCATACAGGAGCTCAAAGGGGCTGTACCCAAGAGACTTCTGAGGCACCTCCCTGTATGCAAAGAGTAGGCATGGCAAGAGGACGTCCCACTTACGCCTCATGGGTTCTGTTAGACCCTTGATCATGCCTTTCAAGGTCTGGTTGAATATCTCCACCAGACCGTTTCCTTGTGGGTGGTAAGGAGTGGTGAACTTGTAGGTTACACCACACTCCTTCCACAGGGATGTCATATACTTCGATATGAAATTGGTCCCCCTATCAGAAACCACCTCTCTGGGGAATCCCACACGGGAAAAGATCCCCATTAACGCCCGGCCCACCACTGGCGCCGTCGTTGTCCTGAGAGGGATTGCCTCCGGGTACCCGGTGGCATGGTCCACCAAGACCAGGATGTACCTGTTGCCCATGGCTGTCTTGGGATCCAGTGGCCCCACAATATCCATCCCTACCCTTTCAAAGGGTGTACCAACAACAGGAAAAGGTTGGAGAGGAGCTTTGACCTTCCTCCCACTCTTACCACTTGCCTGGCAAGTTTGGCAAGACCTACAGTGGGCATCTGACTGCCTTCGCATTTGGGGCCAAAAGAAGTGGGTGACAAGCCTGTCAAAGGTCTTGTCCTGCCCCAAATGTCCTGCCAAAGGCACGTCATGAGCCAGACCCAGTAGGAAGGTCCTGAAGCGCTGGGGTACCACCAGCACACGGGCTGACCCAGGCTCAGCAACCTTAGGCTCACTGTATAGGAGACCACTCTCCCAGTAGATCAGATGTGACCCGGACTGATTACCAGCTGCCTGGTCTGCAGCCTGCCGCCGCAGACCCTCCAGAGTAGGGCACTCGCTCTGCTCCCTGCAGAACTCCTCCCTGGTGGGACCCCTTCTTGCTGCCAATGGGTCAGCTCAGAGATGTCTCCCAGTTCGGCTACCTGCTCCCCTGTAGGCACCGGGGCGTCCCCTCGAGGTCCGCCTCCTCCCAGTCCGTGGGAACTTCGGGGACCAGTTTCCCGCGCCCTGCCCTTTCTCTTGGCAGGGACTTGGGCCACTGTTCCAGGCTCCAAGTCCTCTTGATCACCCTTTCTGGCTGCCATTGACCGAGTAGACACGCATGCCCACTCTGGCAACCCAAGCATCTCCAAGTGAGACCTGAGCTCAACCTCCTTCCATAAGGACTGCTCCAGGTCGTTTCCTAGCAGACAATGTACAGGCATGGTAGGGCTCACAACCACCCTCAAGGGACCTGAGACCCCCCCCCCATTCAAAGGGAACCTGCGCCACCATACACTGGCGCTCAGAGTTGTTGACAGCAACTACTTGGTGGAATGCTCCTGGGACTACTTGCTTCTCAGACACCAGGTGACACCGGACTGAGGTCACACTGGCTCCAGTGTCTCTGAGAGCCTCTACCCTGTTCCCATTAATGGTCACCCAGGTGCTATATTTCTTTGTGTTAGGGGGCACCTGGTTTCCTGGGACCATCTCACTGTCCCCTAGTGAGACAAGGGTCATTTCTGCGGGATCCCCAACCTCCTGTGGGTACCCCTCCTCCCCAAGCGCTACACTAGCCAACACTTTGGACTGTCCACCAGTGGGCGGCTGTGTCCCCTTCGGGCACTTGGGGTCCCCCTTAAAGTGACCTACCTGGTCACATGCATAACACTTGCGGGGGCCGGTCTCAACAGGCTTCCTGTAGAGACCCCTTTCTTCTTATCACCGGGGGGCTGGGAACCTTTACCCTGGGTACTAGTTTGGGGCCCTTTAGAGAACTCCTGTGCTTTACCCTTGTCCCCCCACCCTTCTGCTGGGGACCCTGCCCACCTTTGGCTGAGTCTCCCCAAACGCTTTCTTGTGGACCCTGGTACTCACCCAGCGGTCCGCTTCCATAGCAAGCTTCCTGGGGTCAGTTAGCTTACTATCCACTAGGTGCTGGCGCAGATCTGCAAAACATAGACTAGACAAGTGCTCCCATGCAATCAAGTTGTAGAGCCCCTGAAAATCTGTTACACTACTGCCCTTTACCCAACCATCCAGCGACCTGCAGAACACATCCACACATTCCAACCAAGTGTTGGCATCAGACTTCTTACTGGACCTGAACTGATCCCTGTACTTTTCAGGAGTAAGACCATACTTAGTGAGAAGGGCATCCTTCATGTCAGCATAGGTGAGGTGATACCCCTTACCCAAAGCTATCAGAGCATCCCTTGCTTCTTCAGGGAAAAGTGGCCACAATCCTGCTCCCCAATTCTCCTCAGGGACCCCATTCATGTGTATGGCTGCCTCATAACCCTGAAACCACCTTTGTATGTCATCCCCCTTCTTGAACTCCTTGCCTACATTCTTGGGAATGTGCACAATCCTGTCTGCCTTTCTGGACGAATTGCTGCCACCATCTGAGCCTGACTTACTCCTAAGTTCTAGCTCCTTCAGTTCTCTCTCATGCTCTAAGAGCATCTTCCTCTCCTCTATGGCCAATCTCTTCTCCTCCCGCTCACTCTCCAGCCTGAGGTTCTGCAGCTCAAACTGCCTTGCCTCCCGCCTGTCCTCCAGCTCCTCTGGGGACAGACTGCTGCTGCCTGACCTGGCGGGTCCCCCCCTACCCAAAAGCATATCCACCCTGGAAATAGGCTCCTCCACCTCCTCACTGAGATTACCAGGCTGCCCACTGGCATGTCTGGCTGCTACCCAGGCCCTCAGCGCCTTCTGTAGCTCCTCCTTCCTTGTGAGGCCTTTAATTTGGACTTTCAGGTTTTTACAAATTGCTCGTAGTTCCTTTACGGCGTAGGTTTCCAACCTATCCTCCTCAAAGATAATTTCCAGAGATGCAACTGATGATGCAGCTGTGTCAGGCATGACAAAAGTAGTGAGTTGAAAAGTGGCAAGATCAAAAATAGGCCAAAAGAAAAAGAACCAGTATGTGGTACGTAATGGTCTGCGATATGGTAGTAGTGCACACCAATCACTGTAAGTCAAGTGCAAACACAAGTCCTATCCTCACCGCTGACAACCAATGTTAGAAATGGGATCTCTAGTTGGCAAGGGCTTGCACCTTTGTCCAAGTAGGGACCCTTCTTCCTAGTCAGGGTAAGGGTGTTACACTCGTGAAGTAACCCCTGCTCACCCTCGTGGTAGCTTGGCACGAGCAGTCAGGCTTAATTCAGAGGCAGTGTGTAAAGCATTTGCACATAACCAACAGTAATACAGTGTAAGCACTACAAACGGACACCACACCAGTTTAGAAAAATAACCAATATTTTATATACTCAAGACAAGACCAATTACGACAAAAATCCACAATACTATACTTTACAAACGAATACTTGATAATGTAACTTCTTCTTTGCAAGAATAGTTCAAAAACAAAGTTCGTACGAGTCGGTAGCTCCGTCCGAGCCTACCGCGATGCTGAAAACCACGGAGTCTAACAGGTCCAGCCGGCCGCGTCAATACGGGCCAGCAGAGTCATGAACAGACTCGTTTACAGTACCTTTCTCGTTGTGGCTGGTACGGAGTGTACGAGCCGGTCGGCGTTCGTCGCGGTTGCGGTGCAAGACGGAGCGATGCAAGGTGCGGTGTCCCTCGATGCGGTGCAGGCAGCGGCTCGATGAGCGTCGTGCAGACGGAGTCGGTGAGTCCAAGGCGTGCGATGCAGGGTGAGACGATGCTCGATGCGGTGCTGACAGGTTGCGATGCAGGCGACCTAGCCGGAGTGCGGGAGCTGGCGTCGGACAGCGGTGCGAGTCGGAGCGGTGCGTCGCAGACGTGCGAGCGGTGCCCCATATGCGGTGCGGTCCCGACTCTTGAGCCAGTTGCAGCGACCGCGTCGGTCGGGTCCGGCTGGTTCAGTGAAGCGATGCGATGCGAACTGCGGTGCCCACAGGTCACGGTGCAAGCAGCGGCTCGGTGTTGGCGGCGTCGGACGTCGCCCACGGTGAGACCCGGGTTGCGATGCGAAGCGGGGCGATGCGGTCTGCGGTGCAAACAGGTCACCGGCCAGGGATGGATTCGGTTGACGGAGTCAGTTGCAGTTCCCTTCCTCTGTGGCAACTGAAACAGCGTTCCAGAAGCGGTACCCAGAGGCTTGTGAAGTCTTTGTAGTCCCTGAGACTTCTTAACAGGAGGCCAGCTCGGTTCCAGGCCCTTGGAGATACTCAGCACAAGTTTGTAGAAAGTTCAGTCCTTTCACTGCCCAAGGCAGAAGCAGCAGCTGCAGGCCAACCCAACAAAGCAACAACACAGCAAAGGGGCAGTACTCCTCCTGGCAGCTCTTCCAGCTCTTCGTCTTGGCAGGTTCCTTGATTCCAGCGAGATCTAAATTCATGGGGTCAGGGCCCCAATATTTATATCCCAAATTCCTTTGTTCTCTGAAGGCAGAGAGGCCTTTGCCTAGTCCAAACCAGTTCTGGAGCACTTTGTTGACAAGTCTCCGTACCTTCTTTCAGAGAGTAGGCCAGGGACATCAGACGCACCACAGGAGGTGGAGCCAGCATTGTGGAGGGAAGGCACTGTCCTATTCAGGGCCCAGGTGCAACTCCTCCCACCCATCTACATGTAGATCTTGCTATTTAGCCCTGTGCTGACTCACCCTGTCTCCTGGCATCCCCCAGCCCCTGTCACTCATACTCCAGACAAGGAATACACAACCTCGCAGAGGCAGGCTTGGATGGTTAGACAAGAAAATACCGACTTTCTAAAAGTGGTATTTTCAAACACAGAATGTTAAAACCAACTTCACTAAAAGCTGCATTTTATCATTCTGAGTCCAGGCATACTAAACTCGAATTTCTACCATGTTCCCGGGGTCAGTTAGGATTATCAGCTGTAATAATCCAAACTGCCCGTTCTGGCCTAGGGGAACAGGTAGCCTTGCAATAGTGAAAAACGAACTAGGCTGTAATTCACTATCAGGACATGCCACACACACCAGGGCATGTCCTACCTTTCGCATACAACGCACCCTGCCCACAGGGGTACCTTGGGCCTACCTTAGGGGTGACTAACATGTAGCAAAGGGAAGGTTTAGGGACTTGCAAGTGTGTGCACTTGCCAAGTCGACATGGCAGCCCCAGGCTGCGCACAGGCTCTGCGATGGCAGGCCCGAGTTACACTTTACGGGCTGTTTGCGTGGGTGGCACAATCCAGTGCTGCAGCCCACCAACAGCATTTGGTCTATAGGCCCTGGCACTCGCAGTGCACTTTACAAGGGACTGACACATAAACCAAATAGGCCAATCATGGAAACCCCAATCCATAACACATTTTATACAGGAGCACTTGCACTTTCCCACTGGACAGCAGTGAGGAAAGTGCGCAGAATCATTACACCAGCAAAAACAGAGTCAAAACCGGGAGGTCAGAAAGCAAAAAGTCAGGGGAAACACGCCAAAAGATGCCAAGTCTAACAGTCCTCCATCCTGAAAACAAGGACTTGTCCTCGGCAGCAGCAGACTCTGGTCCCTGCTGATCACTGAAGCACATTTGCTCAAGTGAGTTCTCCAAGGTCTAATCGCCCTCCGAAATGATGTCAAGTTCAAAAGAGAACTGAGTGAACTGAAGGGTGAGTCTAGAGCAATCCCAAGCTATAGAAACAGACAAAGATGCGGTTAATGGAGTGTAGAACAAAGCCGGGTTCTCTCTTTTGCATGACTACACCTCACCCATTCTAACAGGAAGTTCAAAGTCCAGGAAATTGAGCTCAAATATAACAATATTTTTTTTCTCGGTTTGATGCCTCGTAGCGCACTTCTGCTGTAAACCACGGGTGTTACAATTAGCCTGATTAATGATACTCAATTTATCAGCCTCAGAAGTGTGGAATGCAGCTTGGGCCTTGCCAGGATTTGAACACATGACCTAGAGATCACTACATGTATCAGCAGCGAAGGTTAACTCACTGAGTTATCCTGCAAGCTAATGCTACAGCACAGCTGTGCAATGTTAACCATCCATTGAGTCTCTTTAATTTCTCTCAAGTAGTTTTACAATCTACTGTTGCAAAAGCTAGCTGGTGATTTAGTGCATAGAGGTGCATAGTGTGCAGATTGCTCAGGGTAGGTTTAGGATACCACAATAGAAAGGCACATTGCACAGTTCCGAAACATATAGTAGGCCCCACAGGAGGACACACTCATATAACAAGGGATAGTGTGCAACCAGTAGTAGAGAAGTACAGTTGTAGAGGCATTATTATTTGGCGACTGGTGGCAGAGAGGAAGAGTTTCATCCTGCAGTAATCTCAAAGAACCCATTTGCATACGTATGTAACCCGCTTGCGGAAGACCCGCCCCTGCCACAGCGAGTTCCTCTGCTACTTTTTGCTGTTCTCATGTTGGGCTGCGCTGTGGGAGGGCGGTCAGTTGGAGATCCCGCAGTATGTTATTTTGTATAATTATTTTCCAGAGATCACACAGCTTGGACAGAAAAGTGACTGCATGGTAATTTCACATGCATGGTAAAGACTTTGTTGTAACTGCATGTCGCGGTAATGACTGCATGGTAAACGCTGTTTCTCCCAATGAGTTGTACTGGGACCTTATGTAATGATGTATCCCATTCATTGTTTTTTGAAGTGTTGTGCCCACTGTGTAAACTTTAGTACTTCTCATCCATTGGTACCCAAAATGTCTAAATGCCATAAAAAAAAGTCCGCACCCGACCAGTGATCTTTGATATGGAACCAGAGTGTGAGCTGTGCTATGGAACAAACCGATATTCGAGTAAAGGTATCCTGACTTTCTACTCAAAATGATCACTGATGACTTGCAAAAAAGATGGTCCAATGAAAGGAGTTATTTGTACGCTCACCATTATAGAGTCAGGTAAAACTCCCCTAAATTGTAATTATTTCATGAAGAAAATATTCATTTCTGAGGTCTTCTTAACAACTGTATGAGGTGGAATGTAGCCTTGAAGCCTCTGCTCTGGTTAAGTAACTTGGATTTGTGAGGATCGGGATGCAGAAGACCCACAGAAAACATGAGCCTAACCTGGTCTCCTCTGTTGCTCTTTCCTCTTTTTCTCCCTCCCCTCGCTCCTCTGCCACCTTATTTCTTTTTAGCGGGTCGAGCATCCTTGCATGCACAGTTGCAGTGCTTAAAGAGACTTTTGTCTATGTACTACTCTCAGCACCGTAGTGACGTTGTCACTTCCCAATGGAGGTAATGAGTGCAATAATAGGCAATATGTCTGCTAATTGACTACAGGAAGAGAAGGTTTCCACCCTAAGTTGATCTTCAGCAGTGAAACATTGCAACTAAGAATTACTTCTGACTCCACAGTCTACCCATAGATAACATTCATGGCCAAAATTGAACAAAGGTGTTCTTTAGTAAGGACTCGCATAACAGCTGAGCAATGAAAGCCTGGTCTGGCTTACTAACACTGCTTGTATTTTCTTTTTAAATGCATGTGGAACCGTACAAAATACATAAATGAATGTAAAATAGTACAAAACAAAAATATAGCGAATATACAAGTAGAACACTCAATTAATATCACATAAAATGGGGGAATTCTATCAGATTTTTCATTATACTATCTCTTTGCCTTTTAGGCACAAAACCAACTCTCTCTAAAACTAGTCTAAATAGATGATTTTACGGGTAGACCCATGGTCAGGCATACAGCATCCACAAGATCCTGGTTTTGCTCTCACCAATTAAATGATTCAGATTTGCATTATATCATTTAATATATTCCAAAATACTTTATTCCTGTGCAATCAACTTTTCAAGGCATAATTGCTACGCAAAATTGTGTTTTAATAGCATATGAAATCCTAGTCAGATTTGCTTTTGGAATTGGGACTAATAAATATTTCTAAGTTAGGCTGGTGTCATAAGCAAAGAAAGGGCTGGGCCATTTGTATAAAAGCAGATTTTAAAGGGTTTTATTTTTCAAGAAAATAGATTATCGTCCTCACCACAGGCGGAATATTTTTTCTCTCATGCTGTTTTGGAAGTCCCTGTGTACTACCTTTGCCCTGAAAACTTAATTAAAAAGGGAAAGAAATGCTGTTCGTTCACAACTGAGTGCACTTAGTTTAAGACACCCACTGGGGATTTGAGTACTATACAGCCTCTTTATTTACTGCCAGATAAAAATAGTAATACAAATAAAAAATGGCCGAAAATAACACATACACTGTCCTTACCATAGAACCATAATAACCCATATGGCACAGTGAATTCATTTTAAAAGTCCATTACAAATACAATTGTAATTCTTACATTAGTTAGGAACATTAGCTTGATACATCAGACCAGAATCCTTTTTTACCTGAAATACACTTTATGTACTCTATTATACTAAATTTTGTGACAAGAAAGCAAAACCTATGCATGTCAGTTCTGTGCCTTTTGTGCCATCAGCTTGCCAACTATCGCAACTGATTTCCTCTTCTGAGCAAGTCATCATTCCTGTTTGGTTGTTTCCTAGCTCATAGTGACTGATTATTACCCTGTGTGGATCTCACCATCTGCTTTCCCCTTTCAGTACCAGGGAGGAGTGCACAATCCTACTTCTCTTCTTACTTTTCTTCCATTGTTGTCACTTGCTTTTTGAAAGGCCTATGGAAAATTCGAGCAGCAAACTCTCTATTAAAGCCAACAGCTATCACCCAAAGTCTGTAGTCAAAAATATTGCAAAGGGAGACATTTTGAGGACTAGTAAAAACACACAGTCAAGGAACAGTATCCAATGTCAAAATTAAGGAATTGGAAGATTAACTGACTTAATGAGGCCACTAAAGTAAGGATCTAGAAACAAAACAGCACAGGAAATAAAACCATTCAACATATCAACCCATTTGGAAAAAAGACAGGAATCAGAACCAGCGGATTTATAACCCGCTTTTACAAAGAATACAAGTTGATCTGAAAATGTTTACAAAAGCGCTGGTATCGCCTTCAAAAATATCCCACACTATTAATAATTGTACCACAGAAACAACAGATGGACTTCAGATGGAGCAAGAACCTAAAGGACACGTCATGTCGGTCAGAAATTATTGACTAGATGGAACACACACCAATAATTATTTTAAACACTACTAGGATTCCATATCTGCCTTAATTGTTCAATTTGTTAATTGGGGATTAAATAAAGAACAACATTCCAATATAGGATAGGATCCAATTACAGAATCCTCCAGTGATTGTACATCTACCTGATAGAACATCCATGTCAGAAAGTGTATATTGGAAGTTCCATGTGTCCTTTGAAAACTAGAATACAAAAACACTACAGAAATATCCATAAAATAGTCTCAAACAGACCCTTGTAAAAACACTTAGATCAACTATGTGAACATAAACAAACTTTCAACTTCTTTGCAATCGATCATATTAAAAACTGTCTTCTGGAGGCAATTGCAAACTTCTTCTACAAAGGAAGAGTGAATGGATACTATTTTAAGACACTGCTAAACATGGCATTAACAAAGAACCTGAAATGTGCCACCAGTTATTTTAATTCTTCACAAATAATAAAGTTCTTAAAATGTACAACATCATACCACCTTTGTTCTGCTCCCTCCAACTGTAAACCAGCATTTCATCTTGTGAATAACTCTGGGTAGAATAACTTCTTGGACGCTAGACAAACATCCATTCTGTTTCAGCAGCCTTTTAGCATTTATTCTTTTCATCATTGACTATGCAAGTTGCATGTGACAGAGGATCACTGATTAAAGTAGTCCTATACGGTGAACAATCATTTCTGAAAGTAAAATATATGATCCTGTTGGAACTTTTAACATAAACTTGTAAGAGTAACATGGCTGAATCCTGACCCTTAATAATTGGGGTCAAATCTAGGAGACTTTTTATACTAGTTTCACCTTGTACATAATATCGCTGACGTAAGTGTTGCTGGTTTGTGTAACGCAATGATCATAATATTGTAAATACCAACTGTCTAGAATGAACCACGGATCCACAAACCTCTTTGGACTCTTATCTGTCTTTCTTCAAAGATAGAGATATAATGATTTGGAGATGTTTCGTCACATGAACGCCAAACTAATCAGGAATGTCACTAAACTAATCTTATTCTTCCAAGATAATGCTTGCTTCAAGAAATTAGAAAATGCTTTTCACATTTGCAATAGGGTACCTAACTCCCAATTATATATAATTACATATGCGGTACATCCCACTTTGTAGATCCTAAAGTAGAAACCTGTTTTCTCCCATTTGTACACAACTATTAGTTTCTTTGAGGATAGTAGCTCTAATTGTATTAGAATTTGGACTACCCTAAAAGATAGGCGTAACCCTCAATCATAACTTCTATTATACACTAAATATGGTGGCCATTGAAAGCGTTCTCTCCCAGGTACATTTTCATCTACGAATAATGCCATGGATGTAACGTGAAGCAACTGAGACACAACTTCCCTATCCTGATAACCTTTACATACATTAATTGTTTTGCTCACCTTACTGAACTTGACTGCAATAAGATTAGATAGTACGCAGACCGCCAGACCATGAGCATTCCAGCACCTTTTTCCCCACCCAAACCAAAGAGCACATCATGTTAATTCCTGTAAGATGAACTCAACCCATCCCTCTGGTCTTGTGTTTTTTACCAATCTTATTACCAAACACCTGTGAATATTAAACACATATCACCATATTTTTTCTACTTCGTGTTAATGATAACTGCAGACGAACAGGGAAACCTGATGTTTATTAGGAGTTAATTCATTATCATTCTTAAGAACTCCCTTGAGACCTTTCTTCAATAGTGTTGTATCACTAACATGTTACTAACTCTATCAGGGCATACGTTTCGTTTTACTAGCCTTTCTACACTATGTTTCTCTCAATAATTAGTTTGAAGTAGACAGTCACATTTTTTTTAATACATTTTCTTTTACATTTGAAGTAGGCATTCAGATATATAATAAAAACGGACACTATTAAATGCTAACTGGTTAATTTTGAGAACCTGTTTACTCCATGTGTTTACCACTTCTGCCCGTTTCTTACATGGGTTTCAGGGGTAATACTATCCACGAAACAATGATAAAGAACAGAAGCTGCATCTGAATCTTGCCATGTTGGTGTGGTGGTTTATTGATGCAGACTCTTGTAAATTATGCAGTGTAACGTGATGGAATATTTTTCCAACAATCAAGAAATAAATAGCAGAGGTGATTCACTAGATCAAGGCGTCTAGAATGTTTTCGTGCAGCATCCTACAATGAGATTCAACACGTTTAAATGTGAATGTCTTATTACCTGCTTATGAAGTCTTCATTATTGCCCTACTTTCATTTCTATGTCACAGAAACAAAAGCAGGACTATAATGAAGACTCCATTCCTATCTGGCCTCCGATTCTTATAGAAACATATATGGCAAAGTCTACCATTGGCTTCCTTAAATGCTGTTTCCTGCTAAGCTGTACCTCTGTGTCTTCATCGAATATGCTGACTCTCTGCAGCTGGCATCTTGCTGCCTGGAACTGAGAATGCTGGTGGAAATTGTTCCGTGGTGTTGAGGCTTTTGCCCCAAAGTAGCAATGACTGTCGTCTTTTTCATGTTCTTGGCCAACTAAGGAGCCGTTTACGATCTCGTTAGGAAGGCCTCCAGATGGGTTCCAGGACGAGCAAATCCGATTTGGAGCCTATGTTTCCGACCGAATCTTCCCCCGTTCTGAACGTCCAAGTACGATGCGAAGATCTCGTCCGCATCGACCGAATCATTTCCAAACCCGATCCTGTCAGTCCGACACGTTCGCAGCCGAATCGTGCCGCGCAATGGAGCCGGCTTCCGAACGAGCGAGTACTATGCACGATTCGGACAGCCGTATCGACTCGGTCTCAGTGAGACGAAACGGCTGTGGGAATCGGACTTCGGGGGGCTGTAGCAGGCCCCCCTTTACCCGGGGCCCTCCGAATCGGTCCCGTGGGCGTACCCATGGGTCCCCTCTTTCAATGCATGCACAGTGTGGCGGGCACCATGGGGTGCCCGCCACAGGGTGTACGCTTTTCCCCACTCACCCCTTTTTGCTATGGGAGCCTGTGTACGCATTTGGCATACAGGCTCCAATAGAGTTCAATGGGAGTCCGAGCGAACCGAGTCCGAATACGGGTGCATCGGAATCGGTCGCTCGGACTCGCGGAGCGCAATTCGCTAGGAAAACCCTCCGGATCCGAGTCGTACGATGGGCTTTCCTAGCAAGATTGTAATCGGCCCCTTTTCATGGGGCCCCTGGAAATATGTGTGGGTCCCTTAAGCAGTTTCTGACTCAGAATTCCTCCTGCCTGTCTACTGTTGTTACGCTTGTGCCACAGTCCAAAGCTACTTATCACAATATTGTTGTACCTTGGAGTTCACTGACTTTTACATGTTCCAAAACTACATTAATATAATGTGTCCTGATTTAAAGAACTAATTAACATTACGATTGATTTTGTGGCTTTCCTCTACAGGATCCCAATGATGACACCAATGATGAGGTTGTAAGGTGGGATCTCAAGCTACTGCCACAATAAAGATAGGGCCTAAATAGAGTAGCTATTGTAGAGTTACCAGTTAGGTCCTGATGAATGTTTGCAGATAACCAAGCTTAGCAGAAGGGCCGAAACATATTGACCAATCAGGAGTAAGAGTGACGTATCTTAATAGTGCCCCCATCCTCATGCTCCATCTTTGCTTTGAATCCTGTGCAGGGTAAGCATTTTATTTATCACTTCAATAAACATGATACAATTTTAATACCATGAATTCTGGACCCTAGTTATCCCAATCCATACATAACCATAGAAAAGAAGTCCAAAAGCTCACATGGAGCCTGCTTAGCACCATGATTGGTGATCACGATACAGCAATCCTGATGATGAAGCATGCCCCTATTAGTGTGTGAGGGGTGTTCCTTTTCCATACTAATGGTTCTATCACCCTGAAGAGCAAGCCCAACAGAAGTTGATATGCAAGTAATCAGAGGACACAATGACGTTAAGTAGTGATACCAGAGATCTTCAAACTGAGGTGCACACCCCCTGGGGGCCCATGGCAGTATTTCCAGGGGGAAGCAAACGTTTCAGCAAGTACTTGTAAATAAAGATGACCTGGAAGCGCGACTTTGTTTATTTGTGGTGTTTACAGGCAGGCTTCATTTACAAGCAGCAGTTGAATTGTGAAACAAAAGTAGGGAAACATTGCTCTTGTGTGCCATGGGGACAAGTTAAAGAAGCGGCTAAAGAGAACAGAATATTCTGTGACTATTTTGTTGTTTTTTCACCTTGGGAATCTGCATATAAAACAACGCACACACCTTAAATAAAACATAAATGCAAGGGTAACTAATCAGTAGGAAATGCACTCTACTGCGAGTATAAGATAGGCTGCTGCAATTTGATTTAGTATTTAAGAAAAAACAAGTGCTTTAAAAATATTTATGCAGCTTGTTTAGTGTTTAAGATATAACAAGTGCTTTCAAAATATATATTTTAGTAAAATATTATCAGACTTTACTTAGTTCAACATTTTTGTTAGTGTTCATTGAAAGGATTACAGAGCTCTGCTTACTTTTTTTCTCGGACCAAGGGCATTGGAGTGCTTTAAATGAGCATCAGATTGCATTGCACAAGGACAGATTAAAAACAAATATATATATATATTTAGGCACAGGGAGATTTAGTGGCTTGCCCAAAATCTCCAGATGTTGAGCTGACACCGCGACTCAAACCTGGATTCCCAGTTCGAAAGTTGGCTACTCTAACTGTTAGGCCACATCTCCTACCTTATACTATCTCTCAAAAATAATAAATCTTTGTTGCCATGAAGCTTCGAGTGACTTCATCAATGAAAGCCTATACCAGCTCCCAATCACTCTTTCAATTTGCTGATTAACCAATTGCACAAATGTATATTTCTTTCAGGTAGCAGGCACCCTGTGTGAAGGTTCATTTCCTCTTTAGCTCTCTGTCCCTCCCTTGACTTCATAGCGTAAGGCTGGAGGTATCATTGGTGTTTCAGGCGCAGTGGCATTAGGACCCAGGAGAGTAAGGGGCTAACTAAACCATAATTATGGCTGCTAGACTATCCTTCCTTGACTGCTTGCATTATGGCACAGTACATCCTTGCTGTACCAGTGCTGTTTTGGACCTCTGAGTATTTGCCCAAGTGAGGGGAAAATTGAAGCAGAGGAAACATCTTAGTTTGGGTCTCATAGATGGGGATAGGAAGATTGGCACAATTGTGGCCCATGTTTTTGAGAAAGGGCAGAGGAAAAAGCCTGCTTTGCAAGGCAGTAGCTATTATTAGAGAAGCAGGTGCAGTGGCACTTGGGCGAAGAGAGTGAGGGGCTTACTGCAACACAGTCGTGACTGTCTTACTACACAACGACACAATGGGGGCTCATTTTCCTTGGTAGCAGTAGGGCCAAGAGCGCATTTACTGCAAAGAGGGGGGCAAAATATGAGAGCTCATTTGTTTCTGAAAAGAACAGAGAGCCTGTTTCAAAATTGGAGTGATGGCCAGGTACGGCAGAGAAGGAGTAAAAATGGCAGAGAAGACAATCTGCCACTCAGGACCCCAACAGTCATTAGTGCAACAGGTGCCGTTGCACTGAGGCTCAGGCGTGTGAGGGTCCTACAGCAGGCCAGTTATGGAGAGTAGTGTTGTTGGTCAATTTCTGTTTTTGTTGGCTGCAATTGCTCTTTTATATGTCTTACAGTTAGTGTGCATTATGAGTTACATAAAAGGTACCCCTAAAATGCCCTTATAAGCCCATTCCCTGCTCTCAGTCCTGTCACTCCAGCTCCCCCAACCCTTGCCACAAAGTGTGGGAGGGGGCCCCAACTTCAAAACATTTTGCTGAGGGGGCTCAGAGCAAAAACATTTGAAGAACTCTGAGTTACTATCATACTAGTCTGAGTATAACACCCATCAGAGACTGATAGTTCGATAGTGTGTACTATTCAGAACTACATGGCCTAATACTGCAGCTCTCCCCTTTTTCCATGTCATGTTAGCGAAAGCAGTATGTGTTTTTTCCTATCATTTAACCCTCTTTCGATCTATCTCAATTGTGCCATTAAGTGTCCCATCTGTGACAATGATGGTTACTGTCGTAGCATTTCTTGTACGAATTGTAAATTTCTCACATTCACTCTGTTGTTCTTAGTTTATAAGTGTGACTGCTATCGGAGACCGGCCAACTCATACTGTGCCATTAAGTGTCATGCGATATCGACTCTCTTCACACGATCACCCGGTGAGGAGCTGATATCACACAGTGGCGGGGAAGACGAGCTGGAAACCACTGCACAGAGTGGGTTTACAGTGCTTGTCTTTGGAGGCATGGAACAGTCAATGTCCATCGATGGGTGTGAAGACACCATAGGACATCGACGCCAACCTCAGCAAGGGTTTTCTTTTCCTTTGGGAGGGGGGACGTTGGTGGGTGGAGGGAGCAGAAGAGCCTCTAAGGTAGTACTTGGCAGAAGGCACCTCACTGTCCTCACATGCTGAAATTTCTGTTTAAGTTGGCAGGTCTGCTGCCGCTCAGTTATTGTATGTGTGTTCTGCATAAAGATAAGGTGCTACACTGTATACTGCTCCCCTGTCACAACTATCCTCTTACAATATGATCCTGTCAGAGAGTAAAAGAGAGCATTTACAGCCTGGATATGGAAAGCACGTTAGCAAATACAATAGGTCTTGCTTTAATGTGCTAACGCATGCAGACACCGTCACGCCAAAATGCTGTTTCATGCGTTAACACGTGAAAGTCAAACCTATTCTTTTTGGAAAATCTTGTTACTAGGTGATTCCTAGCAGAAATAGTCGCCTGGTTTTGTAGCAGGTTTTGTGTCATCAGCTCCCTTCTAACCTGCCCTGAATTTCGAGCTCATTCCTTCTAGCTGTAAATGGAAGAAGTTAGGAATAGTCATCCTGTAGCGCAACTGTTTCCTTAATTGAGTGAACCTTACAGCAATTAGTAAAACCTCATTTGTATACACAGATTTTCACAAATGCACACCTGAAAATCCAGAAATTACAATCACATGCTAAATTATTGGCTGTGTTAGAATGACGACTATCAGGCTCCTTCTACCCTTGCACTTACCACCCCCCACTAAATTATCAGGCCAGAACTTACCACTGCAGTGAGTTTATTGCGCTGGTCACCTGTATATAATAACTATAGGTTCACTTCCAGCAGTTTTAAAATAAGTCCCTGTGACTTTCTATCACATGCTTTGGCTTCCAGCACGAGTGTCAGGGCCTTCGCAACTATCTGTCGAAAATTGCAATGTGGCACAGAATACAGTTACAGCGACGGATTATATATATGCACTAGTGAAAAAAATCAAGGACACTTCTGCTGATTAAATGTAAATACAAAATATTGTCAAATAGACACCACCACGCAGTTACCAGATATAACTGGCACTTCTCCACACAGTTTAGTAGGCCCACAGGCCCTCAGCTGGATCGAGCAGAAGCCATTTGCAACCGGTTTCCTTTTCCGCTGGGTGCACGCGAGCAGGCACGCGCGTGACCTCTCCGGGACCCCGTGCCACGATGAAGCGGCCATAGAGACGGAAGGACCCGGCACATTCCTCGAAGGAAGTATATGTAGAATGCAAGGTTCATCTCGAGTAAACATCGGCGTGAGCTACAGCACAACCACAGAGCTTTTAAATTGTTTAAAAAGCTTCCAAGAAATAACCAATTGGTTTGCTCACTCCAGGGAACAGTGGCATCCTGGCGAGTACAGAGAGACGTTCTTCAGACGGCACATATTTCCGAAATGATAATATACCGTTTCCTTGGACGCGGTCCAGGGCCCGTGCTTGCGCGCGCCAGAAATATTTGGAGTCGCATGCAGCAACTGTTTTGTGTGGGACCCTTGAAAAACAAATATCATGTAAACAAACTGGAATCAGATGAAAGAAGAATAAAGAGATTCTGCACTAATCACTCAGAAAGCGAGGAACAGCTTGGCTTTTCTGCGGTCCATCTGGCTAATGCGGCAATATTTTGCAAAACCTTTTACACTGGCCCTGCCTTTCATTTATGAACAGAAGGAAGAATCCGCTTTGCATATTTTTGCATACCCCCCATGAAAGGTGTGCTGTGCACAGAATGATGTTTTGGCAGGTGTGGGTAGAAAGAGCCCAGGCTGATCAGTGAGTTCTAAGAAAGCTCAGCGGGCTAAAACACCCACTGCAGACATCTGCCTGTAACCTGAAGGTGATAGCTTCACATTCTAGGAGGACCAACAGAGCCTTTCATCCTTCCGACGTCCGCCGATTTGGGTAATTCAACAGTTAGTTCGTACAGACCAGTGTACTGTGTCATTGTACGAATTATTAACCTGATACGCAGGCACCCTCAGTGGCATGGTTTCTAGATTGCTAGATGAGACGTGTATTGTTTCACGTGCTAGTTTTCTTCTTAACGTTTCTAGTCACTTCTTTTTTGTGATATTCAATTAGAAATTATATATCTATGCCATTTCTTTGGAGAAGACATGCTTGCAGGAAGATGGGCTCACGACCTCTTTGTTCTATGGCGGGTGGTGTCTCTGAGACAGTTTATTTTTGGGGAGCAAACAAGCAGCTCCTGAATTACTGTTTTCTCCCTGGTTACTTCCACGTTGTCAGTCTGGCAGGTTGGCAAATTGTGGATTGTCCTGGCTGTTCCAATGAGAGATACCGAGGCCATGCCCAGCTTGGTGTGCCCCAGTCTCTCCTGCCCAGGCAGGAAGCGAGGGAAGAACATGGAGGGCTGGAGAGTAAAAACAGGCTGCATATTCCAAACACCCAGGAACCCTGGGTGCGCAACACCGGGTCAATTGGGACCAGGTAGAGTGGTATCTCCCCCAATGATGCTACTGCACCTAGCTTGTAATAGGGTTCTGTGAACCTAAAACATGGGTTGTTCAGAATGAGAATTTGGCATGACGTCACTTCTCCAGGAGTGGGAGTGTTATCACACACCCACTGTTTGTGTCTTCGCTGCTCCTCAATAGCCGAGGCACTAGACTAGACAGAGGTCCAGAGTGGAAACTAAAAGAAGTCTTTGTGGCATGTAGAGTCTTGTTTACTGTTTCTCCTGTCCCCACCTTCATGATGTCTAAGACCGGAGTAGTAAGAGCAGTGCAAGGGATAGCAAAGAATGAACTTATGGCAGCCAATGTTGTCATTGGCTACCCCTAATCAATGTCTGCAGGATTTACATATGACACCGTTCGCTGCCTTGGGTCTGTGTGTAGCGGTGACATCTCTCCATTATTCTTTCTAACGCGCATCAGAGTGGATTGTTTTTACATTTGTTTAAATCACCGCACGAAGATGGTTGCATGCCTTGATACTGCGTATGAAAGAAAATGTGAATTGTCCATGTCACTGGAAGATTCCTAGCTTGTTTTCTCAGTTAACAGGGTATTGTTCTATATTTTAAAATTTGGAAATGCTATTTATTAAGTGCGTTTATTGTATCACAGTTTCAGGTGTGCCTTGAGGTCATTGCATTAGAGCACACACGACAACAACATCAATCACAACATGACAGATGTATCAGTGTTGTCAACAGGGGCATAATGAATGTACATCTAGAGGGAGAGCGTTCTGACAGAAATATTTTAGTTGTTTTGTGTAGTAGCTTATGGGTGGATGATTCTTCCATTATTTACCTTAGTGCTAAGTGGCAATGCTATGTGCTTGCGTTTTCTCTTCCACACCATCGAGTTATTAGCTGCTATATGCGATGCAGAAATCAATGATTTGCTGGCATCAAAGAACAGGATATATCTGCACCGCAACACAGGGCTATACATTTTACTCTCATGGTTTTGCTTAATTCATCAGAAGCGCATAATAAAAGTGTAGATTTTTACTGTATGGTAACTATAAACTAACATTTTTTAAAGCGAGAGAGAGAGAGTGTGTGTGTGAGTGTGCTGTGTCTGTGTGTGTGTGTGTGTACACACACCAGTACATCTTTGTAGTTAGTTATTACTAAAAATGGATCAGGATAACCCATATTTTTCTAGATTTCACAATTACAGAGTTGTCTCCTCAGACAAAGGAGTATTAGGAGGGCGAGGACGTGCCTACTGGGGCACCACCAAGACCTGGGTCCTGGTGCAGCTCTTCCCCCAATTCTCAGACTACCTCAAAGTTGAACTAAAAAAGGGGACCTGGTGGTGAGGCGAATGATAAAGGAGAATGTGGAAAAGGAGCAGAAAATCGTACAAGTTCTGGCCAGCAGCCTGCCACACGCCAAATTGCATTGCTGACTGCCATAATGACTACTGGAATGCAGGCTAAGAAACAGATACTAAATACGTGTAAGACAAAGATCCTGATGAATGGTACAGAGGTGGAAAACACCAGCTGACCCCCACCTCAAGAAATCTTTACCTCCTCAAACCACCAGCATGGAGATTCAGTTGGCACAAGTCACAGTGACTGCCACCAAATTCAAAACTCGCTGAAGGTGATGCGGAACAGCACAGGAGTGGAGCCCCACAACCTACACAAGCAAGACGCCATGCTTCTGGGGTAGGCAGAATTTCCAAGCTGGTAGCGAGAGGTACTGGTGGGAAGAGGGAGATGCCAAAGGAGGAACGGGAAAGTGGAAAGTAATCAGGTCTTATCCCTTTCCCCCACATCATAGGAAAAGATACAATGGAAAATGCTATGTATTAGACTCCCCCAACTAGCTAATCCCTCGTGTACCTCCCCTTTCAACCCGGATGTAGGAGGCAGCTATACTGGTTTCATGCCAAGCCTCAGTGCATAAAACTGCCCCACACTGCATTGGCAGCAAAGGCAGTAGTAATCACTTCACTACCAACTGACAGGGAATAGAGATGAGCCTTATTTGAATGGTAAAAGGGCAAATGAAACCATCATCTTTAATTGCCAGGAGACTGTAAAACGACTATGATAATGGGATATTTATGATTTAGACAAGTTGCCTGACAGATTTCGAGTGCATAGACCAAACCTCAAGGAAATGATGAGACAGTAGGGAGAATGTCCAGTATGCCAATACCAGATCAAGCATGGAGGGATATGAAATGATGGATGTGTGGCAAGTCAAACCAAGGCATAGATAAACTCCAACAATTAATGTACTATACAAATGGAGAATGGAATCAGCACCAAAAGGAAAAACCACTCAGAGTGTCAAAAGGAGCTGGAAAAAGCATCTCAACCATTCACAGCTCACCTTAGACAACACACCATTAGGGCACGCTTTGGGATAAAGAGAACTGAGGAAACAACAGACAAAGGAATAAAAGACTATGACTTTAAAAAAACACCTACATCCCTCCAACCTGAAAACCATAAACACCAGAGGTGCCCACTACTGTTCTTAAGAATCCCTTTATTCGAACCTACACTCCAAGAATCAAGACACACCTGAGGCCAGCAAAAGGATAGGTAGATAACCTAAGAGCAGTTGCAAAACGTGATATCTAACCACAACCACCTCCACTTTGAAAGCCACAGATTAACAACCATCGAGGCAGATGACAACTGAAGCAGATGGCCTAATGTCATTGCAAATTCCATAACCCCCAAACCACAGGTGTAGTCAAGAGTCATAGAGGAAAGACTACAAGCCAGAATAAAAGCTTGTGGAAGGACCAACAATCATCTAAATCATATCAATGCCAAAGACCTCATCACCATTGTCTGGATCTTGTAAAATGGGAATATGAGATAACAGCCAAATGAGCCCAGCACCCAACTGCCCCACCCATGGGAAATTACTCTGCACATTAAAATCAGGTTGGTCAACGCTCATTCAGCACAGCAACACTCATCTATTTCCCACAACCTAATAAAATAATATGGATGCTATCACCTAGACTTCACTGACTCACACTTAGAGATATTTTTGTCTACATCAGGGAAGAGGTGATCTCACAGGGTTAAAATAAAGCCTGGAAAAACAAGGAGATGGTGGGGCGTAGCATTGACATTTTCCAGGGATTTATCGGGTACCCGCATTCAGATCATTCAGATCAATCAAATACATATGCATAACATGCAAAGCAGAAGCCAATATGCCCTTTGTGATGACAGTTTATGCATTGTACCAGATTATGATGAATCATTTTTATGTCACATAATTGAACTGACACTGCATTTACAGATATTGGCACAGAAAATACTGAAATACTGGGTGGACTTTACTCTGTGAACGGATACCCCAGGAACAAAACTGGGGCCCAAAAGGAAGGAGAAAATGAAGGTGATGAGATTTAACCAACTGGTGTGCGGCCCTACAGAGAAAACAAACAGCACTTACCCTTCACCTTATTATCACACATAAGTTTGGAAATGACAGTTTTACAGTTATGCCCTAAATATGGGCAGACGACTCCAGTTACTTTACTCCTAGTACTAAGAGTTGCATGTCCATGCAGCAAATCTGTCCTCTACCAATTAAGCATTTATAGCCCACTGCCAAGAGCTATCGGGGGTAGAGGGTCTTAAACAACCTTTACAGCCCAAAGCAGAAGGGTTATATTGCTATTAGAATATCCCACCCCTGAGGGGCAAATGTTCTAAAATAAACAGGGAAAAACGAAAAGACAAGCATTGGAATCTTGGTCAGGAGGTCTCTGTCAGCCGTTGTGGGCCCTGAGCTTCTACATTTATTAAGCATGTTCTAATCAGGCAATATTATCTTACGGGTAGCTCACTTCCAGGTAATTATTGACTGGGGTGCAGTCAGTGGGCCGAGACAAAGCTGAGGCTCCTACTCCAACCATAGCCAATAAAAACCTGGGAGTGACTTCAACCTTGGATAATATATTGAATTATAGCTGTGACACCGTTACTAATGAAGATATTTTTCACTGAAGGGGTTCTGAGTGACATTAAGTAGATAACAAGAGAGAAGCTCAAGTTGTCTATGATGTAATTCAGAACCCCGAGGTGAACATCTGCTATGACACTTAATACCACCCTAATTTAAAAAAGTAACATTTTAATAGACACCAAAGGTTTTTTGATAGTTCGTTTAAATATATTTGAGTAGACATTTAAGAGGTGCAGGAAACCGTATACAGACATATCTGAAACTTACAAATAATAGATTTGTGCTCCAACGAGCATGAGAACCTTCAAATAAGTTGCTGTTTGAATATTTCATTGTTTTCTTCTTAGTTTTTCTCACTTTATCTTATCAATTAGTTGCCACTACATGCAGGCATGTTCACAGTCTTCAAACTATTACTTATTGAGAAATAAATATAAGGAAGTAATAAAACACATTTAAAAAGAAATATTTATTGTCTATAAAAATGTTCTGTATAAACGACCTCAATCAAGGTAAATTCATTAAAACCTATTTTGAAATAAGTAACATTATAAATCAGACCTAAAAACTGGGCAATTGTTTCAAAACATAGTAAAAATTGTCATATAGTATACCACATTTACAGACACAGAACAATTTACATATGTAATATTACAAATGAAAGGGAGTGCATTGGGGAATTATTTTATTCCAGTAACATGTTGCAGCATATATAAGAAAGATTTTCATGTACATATTCATCCTTGTGCACAGATAAGTGAATTATTCTAAAGCTTCTCTTGAAGCAGCATTTCTCCAGCCTGCTGTGGGCACACCCTGTGAGCTAGGTGAACATACTAGTTCTTTATTAGAACTCTGTGATGTTCACAGGCAGTTGTTATGGGAAGAAGACCCAGTGATATGTGGGTTAAAATTGTAAGGAAGCTTGTCTCAAGTGCTAGCTATGAACCTCTTACGTAGGTACTGACTGAGTCACAGCGACTCAAAATACAGCATTTTTGGGAGTGTACATGTGTCCGATTTACAATACTAGTAGTCAACTTCGTAGAGTAAATAATACCCATTTCCAAATCACACACAACTCATTCTGAAGAAATCCACCAGACATAAAGACATCAGGGATTGCATACAAAGCCTTCATAGTACTATATCCAAGACTCTAAAGAAAACGGCCCACTCTTCTCAAAAGAAAAGACACAAAAAAATTCATCATAAGTCAGACAAATAGTGGTATATCGAGAAGATGGCCTCCATGACTTAATGGAGGTAATCGGGCATTAATATGGCAAGGCCCACACAAAATGCAGATAAGCTTTCACATAAAATATTTAGGAGAGGATGAATAGAGCAGTGGAGATGATAACAAAGGCATACTTGCCAACTTATCAAAGAGCCAACCAAGCCAAATATTTATTCTCTTCTGAGAATTACCTATCCCTCAATCACTAAATAATACCTATGTCCATCTACATGACTCTGTGAAAGCCTTTCATTCTTGAATTCATGTATCAAAAATGCTTGATAGCTTAGAAGACCTAAGAAATTAGAGTGTAGTTCCTCTATTCCCCATTCACTCCTTTCTGGTCTAATCTTTCTCTGCTGCTAAACGCTTGGACATAGAGAAAGTGAGGAAGCTGGCAGTCATAATCAAAGTCTGGAACCTACCAGTGGAACCTGCTTCATGGACTAAGGATGTCATCTAAAAACTCGGACCTGGCATCAGCGTCTTCAGTAATGCATCCCTAAGCAGAATGATAGTACCTGACTAATTGAAGGAGATATAATCACCCCCCCGCTGAGGAAAACAACAGCTGACCTGGAAGTGCTACACAATGGGCGTCCACTTTCACATCCCTTTCACCCCAGCACAATCAAGGAAAACAACTTCAGAAACTGGTGGAGCAATATATTTTACCTCACTGTTGATATTGATTATTCATATCCTTGAAAGATACACAAACCATGATTGATGACTTCGAGGAGGATCTATTTATAGACCTAATTAAAAACTCATCAGGCCACATTGATCTTGTTAGACCTGTCCGCAGCAGACACTAAGGAATACCATTGCATTCCACTAATAATACTTCTCTTGGTCTTTCATTGGATATAGTTAAAGGGAAAGCTTTTTTATTCCTTAATGGCACCAAAACGGAAAGACTGCTATTGGGCAGTAAAGAGAGCCTGTAGCCCTGTAAATATACGCACAGGTTGAGGCATCCTTAAGTAAATTTTATTTGTACTTCAATTTATCCACCTATTTAATTTGTTAGTAAAAGGAGCAAACAGCTGTCCTTGTTACGCAAGGATCTTCCATTACTCCAAATGGAACAGAACCTGGAGAGTATCAGACCACCTCTTGTGTCCAGGTCCTGAGCTGTCAGTAGTGCACCAGGTGCAGTGGCACCGGGGCCTGAGATCTGAGGAGTACACTGAACTCTAAGTGTTGCTGTATTTTACTACCAAACTAAAGATAAAGTAAACTTAGCTCCTTTGCTGTCTGTTGTGAGTCAGTGTGTGGCTTAACCCTGATGCCAGTTTGTGCAGGGATATTATCACCAACTGTCTTAGTTTGGACAAGGGCCGTACAATTCCTTGACTAGATAACATTTCCAAAATTTTATGCACTATGGGATTGTCTGCCCTGTTCACTGTCCCTTTAAGTATCAAAAAGGATGACAAATCAAAGGTTAAGTATCACTTTACAGAGCTCTGCAAAACACAGAGGTTGCATAATGAATTAAGTAAGAGCCGTGTGAGGGGATATTATAGGTTTGTAGTGCCTGTTGAACCTGTACTGTACCTGACCCTTGATCTTTCACACTGGGAGTGGTCTCTCCTCTTCCGTGTCAGGGCAAGAATGGATTGCCGGTGTTAGAAAGTGGGTCTCTAGTTGGCACAGGTTTGTAACCTGTCCAAGTAGGGACCATTATCCTAGTCAGGGTAAGCTAGATACACACTTTAAATTAACCTGTGCTCACCCTCTGGTAGCTTGGCACAGAGCAGGCAGGCTCAACTTAAGAGGCAATGTGTAAAGTATTTGTGTTACACACACACACACACACACACACAGAGAGTAACACAATGAATATACTACAAAAAGACTCCACAGAGGTTTAGAAAAATAGAGAATATTTATCTGGGTAAAACAGGACCAAAATGGCAAAAGTCCAATAAGTAGAAGTCGAGGTATGAATTTTTTAAGAATAAACCAAAAATAATGCTTAGAAGTCACTAGCAGTCAAAAAGGTTACTTGAGGTTATGAGAGACCAGTACAAATCCAAAGTTCAGGATGACCGCGATGGAGAGCAGGCCGGCTACAGGACCCAAACAGGTCCTGATGAAGAAATACCTTTGCTGGAGCAAGTGTCGACGTCGAGAGCCCACTGCGTCATCATTGAGCCATTCAAAGGGGGTCCCGCATCATCTTCGATATCTGTTGAAGTGAATGCAATGCAGCGTTGTCAAGCTGCGCAGAACGTAGCTATCGAGCCATGCAGGCTGGGGTTCCACTGTCGTCGAACAGCCTCTGCGTCGGCATCGAAGGGCGATGCAGCCGAATTTCTCATGCAGTCAGGACGATGCTGTGGGTTTTGCAGAAATCAGCTGCAGAACCCACTTCTGAGGCCCAGGACTGGATGGGGCACCTCAGGCAAGGGTAGGACTTACAGATGGCAGAGTCCAGCAGCACCAGCAGGATTGCAGGAAGTTTTTGGTGTCCCTGAGACTTTAGAAAACACGAGGCAAGCCCTTGGAGTCACTCTAGGTTCAAGTGAGATAGGTCCAGTCCTTGCCCTCAGCAGGGCAGAGATCAGCAGGCAGCAGAGCAGGTCGGCAAAGCAGAGAAGCAGTTCCTCGGAATAGTCAGTCAAGGAAAAACGGCAATCCTTACAGCAGTCTTTACTCCAGCAGAGTTCTTCCCAGGTCCAATAGTGTACTGCTTTGGTAGGGTCAGAGCCCCTGTATTTATACCCAAAAGTGCCTTTGACATGGGGGGGGCTTCAAAGGAGCTCTCTGAAGAGCTCAAAGATCCCTTTCAACCCAGTCCTGTCTGCCAGGCTAACTCTAGGGATGGGGTGGGGGGGGGGGGTGAATCAGTGCTTTGTGTGTGGACAGGATGCTACCTGTTGAAGTGTGTCATCCCCTCCCATTCCTCCCTGCCCAGGAAGACCTATCAGAACGAATGCAGACGAGCTTAACCTTCGTGTGTTAGTGGCTGTTTAGAGGGAATGCACTGTGTAGCTGTCACCTATTCCAGTTGTATATTGAAGATAGGCTGCAGACACACAGAACAAAGCTTGGAGCAGAGAAATGTCCACTTTATAAAAGTGGCATTTCTAAAATAGTAATGTCAAATCCAACTTTACCACCAGAGAGGATTTATAATTACCAATCCAAAGATATCAAACATGATTTAGCTACTTCTTGCTAATCAGGAATTACAGCCAGCCGTGGCCCCTGCAGGTAAGAGCGGTGGGGCCGGGTGAGGGGGGATTTCGACAGACAATGAGGGATAATTAAATAAATAATTAATTTTCCTCGTCATCGTCTGTCGAAATCCCCCCCTCTCCCCCCCCCCGGCCCCACCGCTCTTACCTGCACGGGCCACAGCTGATTACAGCTTAAAAGTGTTTTAAGGAATTCCCAATGATAGCCTATGAGAGGAATAGGCCTCACAGTGATGAAGAACTAATTTAGCTGTTTGTCACTACCAGGACATGTAAAACTTGAAAGTACATGTCCTACCTTTTAGTTACACAGCACCCTGCCCATACGGCTCCCTAGGGTCTACCCTTGGGGTGACCTTTGCGTAATAAAAGGGGAGTTTAAGGCTTGGCAAGTGGTTTTAAATGCCAAGTCAAAATGGCAGTAAACTGCACACACAGGCCTTGCAATGGCAGGCCTGATACAAGTTTGAAAGGCTACTTATGTGGGTGGCACAATCAGTACTGCAGGCCAACTAGTAGCATTTAGATTACAGGCCCTGGGTATATGGCATGCCACTTTAGAAGGGACTTACAGGCAAACTAAATATGCCAATCAGGTATATACCAATGTCACCATGTTTTAGGGGAGAAGCACATGCACTTTAGCACTGTCAGCAGTGGTAAAGTGCTCAGAGTCCTAAGGCCAACAAAAAGATTCAGCAAAAAGTGGAGGTAAGCAGGCAAAAGGTTGGGGGAAGACCACCCTAAGGGTGACAGGTCTAACAGGCAGCTCTTGTGTTGTTGAGAGGACTGTATTGCTTTGGGGGTTTCCGTCCCGCCTGTCCCATGTGATGGTTTAGCAAACCAAACCTTGTTACATATTATGTTTTTTTGCAAAATCTTTAATTCTTTGTTTCAGTGCTTTTTTAAACCCTTACTAATTTCCTTAGGGCAATTGAAATGAAGAGAAGCTCTATTTTAACTCCAGCTACTAAATAGCATTGATGTTTGTCTCAGGGTCAGTTCTTTCTCAGAGATGTAGGAAATCTATGGAAGGTTAAATCCCTGGGTGTGTGGTTTGCTCTTTTATATTGTTATAAACCAGAGGTCTTCAATCTGTGGGGCGCGACCCCCAGGGGGGCCCCGGAGTCCTGGGAAGGGGGTCCCGCCTTTCCAGGCCTAACTTCTGCCTGGAAAACAAAACGTGCTCTTCCTTTTGGACAAAGTCAAATGTAATCCTTAAAATGCTTCAGCTGAAGTTAATTGAGTGTCATGTGCTGTAAAAGGAAGAGGCCCAGCAGACAGGTGAAACAATCCTTCAAACAAGTTTTCATGCCAGGGTGCCTGCCTGAATGACATGCAAATGTGTGCTAGGAGTTAATCTGCAAATGTGAAGGATGCTTGGGAGTGGTTCTGGCTTTAATTGCTCGAATCACTTCAAGCATTGTGATGGCAAAGATGTGTTTTTTTGTGTGGCGGTTAGCAACTGGGCTCTGAAGAGTGTGCTTTTAATGATAACTGTATTTACACAGTGCTTAGTACCCCTGAGGAGGTGTTGAAGGGACAGTTATGCAAAAAATAAAAATGCATTACTTATGGTCTTATATTACACAAATCTACATTTTGGAAGCTCCATTTTATCCTAAAACTCTTTGCACATTTTGTAGCAGTCTTTCTTATAATGTGTGTAATGCAAGTATAAAATAATGACTTACACATTCACAGTGCTTTCTGTCACAGGCTGTGACCTCATAGCACTAAAAATACACAAGTCACTATTTTCCACTGCACCAACCAAATTTAATTCTGTGGCTCTCTGGTTACACACAGACCTATGCAGTGCATTAAATAATAGAGGTTTTATAATGTACAACTTTTTACATTTATTTTTCATTTAAGCTACCCATTATTTTATATGTAGCTACCTGATGGTGAAAGACCTAAAAAACGAACAAAATATTTTGGGGCTGATTTATGAGAGGCTTGCGCCGCCAGAGCGTCATATTTTTTGAAGCTTCGGCGGCACAAGCATCTCAATCATATCTATTAGGGGAGGCAAAATCACCCTGCGTGGCTTTGCATGGCCTCATAGATATGGAGTAAGACAAAACAGCGCAAGTCGCTGCGTTTCCTTACTCTATGTCAAGTAGGCGTTCCATAGGCGTTGCGGTGGGTGTTCCCACACAACGCCCAAGGATTTTGACGCTGCCCCAGATTTACAAAACCATGTAAACCTGGGGCAGTGCCAAAACCTTACACCTCCCCACACCAGGCGGAACGAGGAGAAATCTTTTCATTTCTCCTCGTTTTTTCCTCTTTCCATGTGTGCTGCATTCTGCAGCACACATGGAAAGAGGAAAACCCCTTCAGGATTGTTTTTGTGCAGGAAGGTGCCCCTTCCGGCACAAAACCATCCTGCCTATGTTGGCACTAGGCAGCAATTTGTATGCCAACAAATGAGGAAAAGGACAAGAAGGCACCATATTTCAGAAATAAGGTGCATTCCTGCCCTTTCACATTGGCGTAGGGCAGCGCAGCAATAAGACTTGCTGCGCTGCCCTACGCCAATGCCTCATAAATGAGGCCCTTTATTTTTAGCCACACCTTTGACAACGCCCCCAACCACTGATCTTTGGCTTGCTAAAAACTGTTTAATTTATTTCCCCAATGTATAAATGATTTGCTGTGGGAATTGGGGGCGTTTATGGTTGTCGATAGTTGGCAATGATGAGGAGGCCCAAGTTCTAGAAATTTTTGTCAGGAAGGGGTCCTTACGCCTAAAAGTTTTTGACAGGGGGGTCTCGGCATCAAAAAGTTTGAAGACCTCTGTTATAAACAAACTGTTCTTAATACAATTATTGCAGATTGTATCACTGTCAGACTTTTATTAATAGTTTTATCCTTGTGACAAAAGCGGATATTCAATTTTAAACTGATTGGTTGATATTGTATTGTACTGGTTTTATATTGCTTTTATAATGTTGTATGTTTTAACTGGATATTTTTTTATCATGTTTGAATGTCTTTTATGACCAATTTCAGCCGAATAAAGATTTTGACTTGACTTGACTACTACCAAACTATCATGCAGTGGGCCCTTGCTTACACTTGGGCCCATAGTAACTTTGCTACGCCATCGCTCACATCCTGGCTTGAGTGCTCAAATGTTATTTAGATGGGCATACACCAAAAACGAATTGAATAGTTACAAATAGTAAAAATCTTAGGTAACCATGACTGGCCCTATGCATGAAGGTCTCAGGCTACCACCGAAAGCCAGGATCAAATGTGATGTTATACGCACCATGCATATGGTGTCGTGGAATAGAGACTTAGGCTTCTAACTGGTCAGACTCTGCATTCCAAATAAAAAATACTGTTCGGCCACTGTAAAGACCATTTGAAAATAAAGATGAAAAACCTAGCTCCTTTGGACGTCACACTCATCATGCGGCCTGCTCTCATTAACCTCACTTGTAGTTTGTTACTACTTCTTGCACGCAGCACTAGTGTTATTCAGATGTATGAGTCATCCCTGAAGTGACCAAAAGATGGTGTGCTATAAAAGATCATGATAAATAAATCATCATGATCAGTGCTTTATTTCTAAAATAAAAAGTGCTGCTGCCCAAAGCGCTGCTCAGTCACTCGCGGCCGGTGCTATAAAATGTGTGCGTGTCGAATACCAAGGGTGCATAGTCCTGAATCCATGTCAGGCGTCTTTAATCCACTGCCAGGCACTCCCTGCCCCATTATCTCACTCTTGCAGGTTTCTACTTTCTCACTTGGTGACAGAATTTCTGTCTTTCTCTTCTATGTGTTTTTCCCTCTCTTGCTCTTGGGAAATGCCTAATGAGAATAAAATAAGTACAGGTACCTAAAAATAAGAACCGGTGGCCCCCACCGGCAACCACCGGCTCAAATTAAGCACTGATCATGCTGTCCCACAAGTTACCAACCACAAATGGCTGATTATGGTGTGTGGTCTGATATATATGTGTGTGTTTTAGTATGTAATCCAGCATTCTGGGACACTGTAAGGATTTTGCCTCCAAATACTGACAATGTGCTGCACCCATCAGGTTCTCTGATAATAGGACTGTATTTGAAGCTTGTGGGGCCCGCTTGGCACCTCTTGTTTGTGGTGGCATAGGACAGCCACTTAAAATCGTCTTGCTCTATGACTTGTCCTTTATATTACATACATGCATATTCACATATGCATACATACATACAAACACACCATTGATATAACAATGCAAGGATAGCAATGAGTAGCACTAAACAAGAAGCAGAAACAGCAGGCGAAAGAATATTTTGGCTGCTGACTAAAGCAGTAATGGCAGTAGTGGTTAACACGTGGTAATGCATCGCTATAATTGTGAATCTTATTAATTGTCTAGAATAACATACACACATCGTCAGAGAGATCGGTCAGATACAAAATGGAATGTGCACAGACACATGGCATTTAATCATAAAACAGGAGACCTCAGTGCGGTAATTACAGCAGGAAGAACATTCAGACTAATAGATGACAATGAACATAATTAGGTCCTGTACAAAGGGGATTGAGGGACTGGCTTAGCAATAGAAAGGATAATTTCCGCATAAGTGACAAGCATAATGTGCCAGCCATAAACACAGACACTCGGGAGTCACGAGATTTCATTCTACGGGACAAAGCCCATCTCGGGAGGCACAGGGATGTGCTGCACTTTGCCAAATTGAGTAGCAATAGCAATTTGGATTCCGCCAGACGAAAGTAGCAGAGCTCAGATATGTCGATGGCAACACGGGTCAGGTTAATGCCTGGCCTAAGCTCCTTGGTGCTCTTTCCAGGAGCACCTGCTGTGCCACTGCCCACTGCATGGCTCATCACCCGCTTTGATTACAAACCAGGGGGTGGATCTTTATCAGACATGCTGCTGCATTTATCTTCTGGTGTGGATTGTGCCTATTGTTTATGCACATACCCAGTAGTGATGCAAACTAAACTGTCTGCCAACACAATGAAATCTGCATTTTGCATGTTCTCATGAAGAAGAAACGTTGGATTACAAAGCCTGTGCTTACTGCGCCTATAAAATACACTGTGGTCTATGCTGTCTACAGAATTTACTGTTTTGACTGAACATCTGTGTCGCTGTCAGGAGTTGAATGAACTGTGGAGTTAAATTTGCCACAGTTCAGCAGGAGAAGTCATGGGGTTACTAAATTGCAGAAAATGTGTATTATTTCGAAATCACGGAAATATGTATAAAATCGAGGCACCTGCTCAGAGCCTCGCAGCATGAGCGGTGTGTACCTTGGTACATGGAGCACAGCCACTTTGCAGGGATGGGAGGGTTTTGCATATTGAACAGAGGTAATATATGTTCAATGTTCTGTGTCCAGAACAGCTGGGCATCTCGATTCATGTTGCTGGATACACTTTTGTGTCTTCTGGGGACTACTTGACGACGTGAGCAAAGCTAGTTCCGCAATTAATTTTATTTACTCTTTTGCAATGACATTTGGAGGTGCCCGTAACCAATCAGAAGACCTGTTGTGTAAGAGGCACTAGGGGCTGGCGGGAATTAAAATAAGTCTATACTGTGAATGTCGCTGTCATCAAGTAAGAAAGAAAAAATTAAAGATTTTTTTATTGGAAAGGTATTTAGTCACCTGTGTGCCTTATTTGTTGTTTTCTGTGATTTACTCATTGGGCTGAATGTTTTACAGCCAAGCAGTAAATCGGTATAGATTTACTAAGCACGTGATAGGACACCATTTCAGCCTAATCTATTGACTCACTGGAGGTGTAGCCTCCAAGGTACTCGTTCTAACCGTGTTGAGGCGGAAGACCAGATGAAGGTGTTAGTACTCTACATCCATGCTTCCACAACACCCGCACTGAGGTATTTACAAATCTAGGTAGTCAAAGGCTCTTTAGGGGGTTCTTTGCAGTGGAGCCTTAACCACACAAGAGGTCCTTTAACAGACAGGGAACAAAAAGCACATAACAAAACAGTTATAAGATGAAGAGCACAAAGTCCAGAACGAAGGTACCAAAAATAGACTGTGTTAATAGACACAAGTAAAATAGTTAATAAGAAGAAATATCACCACAGAATTATAAAAATAGAATAATTTGGATTTCAGCTTAGGATTTTATAATAAAGGTTTGCATTAAGGGCCCATGTCAGAGGAATTTGTTGAAGAAGTTTTCTCAGAGAGGCTGGATGAATTTAGCAGGTCAACTAGGGTTGTCGGAGACTGAGTCATCCAGCAGCAGAAGCTGCGCTCAGTTGGAAAAACTGCTTTCACACTACGATTTTCTTGAAGGAAACAAATCTTACAAGTAGGTTGTATGAGGATGTTAAAGTCCCTTGAATTATTGTCTGAAGAGCAAGGCGTAACAAATTGTAGTTAATCTGCATTTACTTATCTTGTTGAAATGTATTTTTTTCACACTTCGAATTTTCAATGATTCTGGTAATTTAGTTGCCCTAAAACACTAGTAACTAGCCCTAGCCAGCCCAGGAAACCGTGTCCACCGACGATTAAAAGGAAACAGAATGATATCAAAGAACATCTTCCTGAACTAGATGTGTACTGGGGCTAAAAGATGTTGGCCCCAACTTGTTTTCTTGAACTTTCCTGGTTGAATGCCTGTAACAACTGTGCAGAAACTGGCAATTAGCTCTGGTAAAAGATCGTCTGACAGATCAGATGTATGGGGGCATTAAACCCGTAATATCCTCATGATTAGGAGAGCTGGTGTACCACTTGTCTCCAACAATTCTATGTCACGATCAGGTAATTGGTGTCTCTTATTCTGAAGATTCCTGTTATTTCCAAAATAAATTCATAGCTGCCAAGGTTTCAGATTGCTTATGTGTGACATTTTCATAATTTCAGTGTAATTATGAGTGACATTTCAACGACTATGAGTGACACTTTCACACAAGTAAAATCAAGTAACGAAGATGAGGGAAACATATTAATATCAGAAGTTACACCCATTTGAGCAACACGAAATTCTAATTAATATCTTAAAACTGCTGCAAAGCACCAGAAATAGAAGGGCAATAACCAGACACAGACTGTGTGACTGCAGTCCTTAGTAACAGAGGGCAGGCAGGTACTACTGCAGCTGCTCAGAAATGCCAAACCTTTTGTGTGTTAAATGAAAAGGATGCCACCTTGGTTTGGGCCATACAAACATACCTCTGTGCTGGACGTTTGAGCTCTCCCACATCTGCTTTTGGTGTGGCCCAAGACACTATGCCTGCAGAGGTGCCACCCCTACCTCAAATGCAGAGAGTAGAGAATCATGGCCGTACTATCTTGGGACCTACAGCTGTTTTGACCATGGCAAGGGGCTAGAGACACTGTGAGGTGCGGAGGTTTAGTATTGCGGGCATGGGAACCATGAGCCTGCAGTGGACTCTGCGTGGCAGGTTCAGGCCGGGACCCACCGCTGCACCCGCCTCCTTAGTCCAGGGCTATCTTTGGTGAGTCTGCTGCTGTCCAGTGAGTGTTCCTCCTAACTCTACACCACGAACAACCCGCCAAAGCAGACACAGTCATTGGACAGGCCATAACGCCTCCGCATAATTCGGGCAACCTCAAAACCCTCACGCTGACTGTCGCTTCATACCCTCACTCCACAGTTGAACCACCAGGGTGTATTTAATGTGCAAAGCCATCTTTCTGGCATCCTGACACCCTCAGACATCCCGAAGACTCTGCCCGCTGAGCCCCACAATGGAGCAGCACCAACAAAGGCAGCAGTTAGGGGTTTCAGAAGCAAAAACGTTTAAATTAGGGGCACAGTTCACAAGTAATCCACATGAAGACACCGTTACCTCTTTCTTTCTTTGCGTTGTGTTTCTGTGCGGCCGCTGCAATCGCCGATCACTGCTCAGTGATGTGAGGCTCGACTGTAACTGAATTAGGCGCGGCGCCGGTCACATTAGATTTTTGACTGCACGCGGCAGCCGGTCCGGTGCGAAAAGCAGAAGGACGCAGCACTGCACGCGCCATGATTAAAGCGCCACCGCTTTCTCCCATAACAAACTCCCCGCCTTCGGCAGCAGGATGTGACGGCACGTCTCCCCCCCACCCCGTGGCGCAAGACGTTATAAAATAAATCAACTTAATCTGACCGGTCTGTCCCGCCCCGGCTGTGACGGTAGAAGCCATTTGGCCTGACAATGAAGTCAAGCTATCTGAGAGCGGCGCCACAGGAAATGAATCAGAAACAATGTAGCAGTGAGCTGCCTGCCAGCAGCAGTCTTAGCTCAGCTACAAGCACCAAACCAGCAGGAGCAGCGCGCGCAAGGCAAGGGCGGTGCGCTGCCAGCTACCAGTAACCACACCACAATATTAGTTTTAAGCAGTGCTTCATGAGGCTTAGACACTATGCAAATTATGCGTGACAATGCATTTCAGTGCGGTGATGCGGAGCACCACACTGAAATGCGTTGGTCTCACGCCTGATGCGTGATACTTGGCAGGACTGTAAATTGTGTAACAAGAGTATATTCTGCCAAA
The DNA here is from genome assembly GCA_963921515.1 of Calotriton arnoldi. NCBI lineage: Eukaryota > Metazoa > Chordata > Amphibia > Caudata > Salamandridae > Calotriton > Calotriton arnoldi. Next base: position 399,430 of record CAWUFW010005116.1, read on the forward strand.
ACGAACTGTGTACCCAATATAACTTTAAGGTTTATGCACACAGCAAACAATTATAACATTAGTAATAGATAAATGCTCCAGTCCTAAATCTTGAGTCTCCGTATAGTTGAGTAGGCTAAGCGTGAGTAGCAGAGATGCTCTATTGTTTTTATTTATTTTATTGTAAATATTTTGCTATAGCACTGACTTACTTCCAAGGAGCACCAGAGACCATTTTAGAGAATATTTGAATTGCATTAGAAGCGTTTGGAATCCGGGTACAGCTGACAATGGCTGACAACGAGCCCTGGATTACAGAGACCAGAATGTGCAGTGGCAAAGGACGTTGGGTAGAAACATGGAGATAGACTGGTGCTAGACCGCCAAATAGACTGTTGGGTGTTTTCATGACCTTTATTTACTCCACACAATCACTGATATTTACATGATATTATGTATACGTACAATTTCAGTTACAGGAAGTGAAATCATTTACCCAGAAATACTTGATGTTTGGTCAAGTGTGTAGATTTGGATTTGGATCCTGGTCTCCGGGACCAAGGGATACCAATACAGCCAATAAATCACATCTCCCGCCCCAAAAGATTGCTCTTTCCCATCATGCCTAATGTGTGGCTGGGACAACCTTAAACTCCAGCCACCTGAAGTGACTTGGCTCCATAGTGCACAAAGCATCAACCACCTTCCTATGCTGATGACATATTGTGTGGCAGATTGTCACAAGCACCGGTGTTGAAATTAAGTGCCAGTGCTGAGTACCGGAAACCACCGGCTCAAATTACGCACTGGACCTTCTTGGTTCCAAGGCTTGTCTGCTATCTCAGGACAGGCCGAGATTTACACACAGGGTTTGACAGGTTGATAGGATTGCTCCGGTCCTTAGTTTGTACATACCTTGGGCACCTGTTTTTGATTTCCGAAGGAGAAGAACACATCCTTCTGCAACGTACTTCCACAAAATATATGATTTTTATTATAGCTAATATTTAGGTTGTATCTCTGTGCCAGCCCATCGCACAGCCAGTGCTCAGTCTATTCTATGGTTTAGTAGCAGGGGTAATTCATGTTGTCACAAAATATAGTAAGTTATTTGAAATGTTCTGCTCCAAAACCAACATTCAGGCTGAATAAGCCAAACTAACTTGTTAGAAAAAGAATGCATCCACGATAAAGGTTTCCCATGCCAAACACTTCATTGATTGCTTCAAAGGTGGTAGGATGCACTCCATAGTTCCCCAAGCATTTCAAGCAAGCTTAAAGTTTTCAAATTATTGAATGGCCTGGATAGGCATTCGTTGAATATGGAATTTAAAGATTTGAATTACGATTGTACATAAATTGTTTATGCATTAAGACTTGGTAAATAAATTGGATTAAAATGAAAAAAATCTGTGGAACCCATTTGAATGGGAAGTGATTTCTTGGCAGTGCATCCTGTGTTGGGACCCGACGAGGTTCCACTACCACTGAGAAACACTTCATTGAGACTTGCATAGCTAAGGACATTATTCTGAGCAATTGCATAAAATCATTTAAGCTACAAGGTAGTTATTCCTCATTGAGAGTTTGCATACCGCTCTCGTCTGCAGAGGTTTGTGTAGTATGGAAAAGACCATGGAAAATAGGGTATGGTCCAGCAGAGCTATGAAAACCATTATATAATGAGTATGCTTCTACAGGTGTATGTATATCACCAAACATAGATTGTTAAAGGCTGAAAGAGGAGGCTGACCTTAGCAAACATTTGCCATCTGTCCACTCGCCTGATTATATGACAAACACATATTCCTGGGGCTATCCATACATGTCAAAAGAGCGTTAATAGATCATCCTTAAAGACCACTTCTCTTATAGCACATCCATGAGTTTCTACATACATGTGCACAACTAGTAATCATGGAAATAATAGCGAAAGTGCAGCCCATACTGTATGGATTTCGAAACCACAACACAAATGTGTCCAGTGAAATACAGAGGGTCTTTTAGAGATACAATAAAGAGACTAGTAAAGATGCAGGAAAGCAGTGTCTCTGGTTAAATACATGGGGAATTGTATGGAAAAAAATAAGAGACTGGAGATGCAACATGGAAACCCCTTTGGCTACACAAAAACACATCACCAACCTATTTTCAAACAACAGTCAAAACCACCTTCCTTCATCTCTTGCCTGTCCTTCACTCTTCTTATCACACACATCCTTCCACATCTATCTCAGATAGCAACAAGACCTCCCACATTTACCCTAATTGGGTAGGGAATTTCTTATACTTGCCTCTGTCAGAAATGAAGCCAACCATACTTTAACAACATCCTTCACTTCACCAATTGATACAACCAGTAACCACCCAATTCCACCAAATGCCAATTGTACATAAGATTTCTCTTTAATGTGCATGAACTGCGATGACCATACTTACTAGGCTAAATGGTAGTGTGTTGTTCTATATAACAGAATCTATCCCCACAAATAATTAAGTGAAATGCTATACACAGAATGTATGACAACTGAACTACAAACAGCAACACAACTATAATTCTTATGCATGATGATATTTCTGTTATTGTTGACCCTTCTATCAGTCCATCGGTTTATCAGCAAGTTAATTCACCCCTTAAGGTTAGCTCTCTCCTTTCCAATTGGAAATGGTGTGCATTGTTCCACTACTAGAAAAAAGCCCCGATTGCTACCAGCTGCTGTTCCACCTCTTTGTTTCCTTTCTGTGCCAAGGTAACTGGATAGGTAGGTAACAACAAGCAGCTTTCATAGTTTATTATAGCTGACTCCCTTCTTATCCAAGCTCAGGCTGGAGTTGAGCCTTTTCATACCACAGTGGTAGCACTTACAGCAGTTCAGAATGAACAGTTTATGATCCTGTCTCAGGGTGGAGTTGCTGCTGTCATCCTCCTTGCCCTCTCTTCAGTCTTTAACAGTGTGGCATTCTACAATGGTGGATAGACTAGTTGTGGCAGAGAGCGGGCTGCCGTCTTGTTTCAGTTGTTTTTAACAGGCTGCAGTCAAATGGGTTCCCTGACTCCTTTCAAATCCACAGCCAAACCTATTCTGTGTGGAGCCCAATAGGCATCTTTGTTAAGCCCGGCACTGTTTAACTTATACGTTGCACCATTGGCTGACCCGATTAAAGAATTGTAACTGTTTTGTACGTGTTAGGCTGATGACACAGAGATATTTTTGAGACTGGATGGTAAAGGTGATGCTGCTGCTATCAGTTTCCTTTCAGGGCTCAAGGCTGTCACAGAGGGGACGCTGGAAAATTGTCTAAAGTTAAACTCAGATAAAATAAAGGTGAGGGTGTTGAAACGCTCTACCTTCCACTGGTTCCCAGGCTGGTGGCCAGATACACTTGGCCAGTTTCCTACTCCAGTGCAGTCTGTCAAAAACTTGGGGGTTGTGTTCTATGTGGAACTCTTATGTCACATTCACATCGAGAAAGTCACAACTGTCTTCTACGTTTGAAGATCTTAAAGAAAATGCTTCCCTCCCTTCCTAAAACAGCCCATTACCCCATCATATAAGCCGTGTTGCAGACACTCGTTGATTACTCACATGCTCTCTGTCTCCCCAGCTACTCAATTTACTGACTTAGAGTGGTACAGAACAGTGCTGCCCACCTGCTTCTGGACCTCCTACATCACACCTTGATTGCCGAACACCATGTGTCTTTGAACTGTCTCCCCATCCAGGAGTGAATTCTCCTTCAATGAGTCTGTTTCGAATGATCATGCCCTTTTTTCAGGGTTCTCTGTCTAGAACACTTTGATCTTTCACAGCCTTCTTCCTACATAGCCGGTAGATTAAAAAAATCCTGTTGAAGTGTTAGGCCATTTGATCGACTGGTAGCCAAAGCCTGGATTTTGGTACCTTTTCAAATGAGCTGCTAGACTGACTTTCTTAAATATAGGACATAAGTCAAGACTTGGATTTATATGATGTTGGTTGAGTCTGTTCTGAGCATCAGGATGCCATTTTTCTCAATCACACACTCTACAAAACCTTTAAATAAATAAATACTAACAGCGTGAAGCACCCTATCCACTCATGAAATTATCATCACATATAGAATCTGCACAATAGTGCACTAATAGTAGAGTAGTATCTCAAACTGCATGGCGCAGAGTGAAAATCGAATGATTAACTGCAACTCTCACTAAATCTCCTACAGAGTAGCAGTAGGTATGTAAACTCTTGCACTATATCATAACCCACTGCTTTTCCTATGGACACAGTCAATGAAGTTAGTGATGTAAATAACTACATACAATGGAAACAGCTTGAAAAGAAAAACACAGGAAGAAAATGATAAAACCGTAACTTTGTGACACTTGATCAGAAGAGATGTGTTGTCCAGGATGAAAGATGGCGGCCTCTCTTCTAACCCTGCTGGAAGGCTGTGCTCAGCAGCGCACACAAACTCCTGAAATGAGATGCTGCTGCATTTGGAAAGGGCAATTAGATTGACCTTAGTGGCCCAAGGTATAGGCTGTTTGGCTAGGCAAAAATCAGGAATCTATATAACGTTTAAAGCTCAAAGGTTAAAAGGACTGAAGTGAAACAGAAGAAATTCAACCTGTAGAAAATGTCAGTGTTTTTACTGCAGGTCGGATGAGTAGAGTAAAGCAGCAAGACTAGCCAGTGGAGAGAGAGTGATGCAGGCGGACATCTGATGGGCGGCAGGGGTCAGCGCCGTCCTCCTCCGCCATTCAGACCCAATAATGAGTCCTTTCGCCTCTTGGTGTGAAGGAGAAATAATCAGCATTTCACGCGGCTTCCCAAATCGAGGCGACACACTGTTTCCTTGTGGAGTGATGCAGAAACGTGTTGCTGGGCCTCCCCGAGCTTTCACCGGGGAGTTGGCCGTCTGACGCTCTCCGGAACTTGGCTTATTGACAGAAGAACAAGGATGGGAAGAGGTCGAATACGAGAAACATCACTGCTTGCACAGAGAATGTATTTTGGAGCAGATGTATCACGGTATGTAGCTGATGTAAAGTTGGCTCCACTTGAAAAGTGTGTTTTGTATTGTTAGATTCGTTATGGACACAATGTGCCCGATTTAGAATTTGGCGGACGAGTGCTCCATCGCTAGCATGACGGATATCCCGTCCACCTTATTACAAGTGCATTATGTTTCAAAATGTAATGAACTGGGAAAGAGCATTGGAAAGTAAGCCGGCATGAATGTATTATAATTAGATTTATATAGCGCATCAAACCCCAGATGAGGCGCTGAGGCAAATTAACTGTTAGCTTAAGACTGTGGGGAGTGCTTGACTGGAAGAGCGTTAAGTTTAGTGTGGCCTACGTGGGAAGTGTTTTAGTGTGGTGCATGAGTGACCAGAGTGGTGCTTGTTATATTAGGTCGCTGATTCCAGGGGTGTGGTATTTGTGGACGAGGCGAGGCAGAACACATCCAATTTACATTAATCCATTGCCGTGCCTGTTTGAGTGGGTCTTCACCTGCGAGTGAAACGAGCAGTCGTGGCATGCACTGTACACAGGTAGTCACTGAAGGAAGGGGCATAACGCAGGCCTCGCAGCCCCTTTGAAGCAGGGGAGCCCCCAACCTCGCAGGGGGCCCCAACCCTTCAAGTGGGCCCCATTCAGCCCAAGGCCAATGAATATCAGTGAGCTATGGGAGACTGAGGGGCCCCTCATCACATTCTGCAGGTGGGCCCCATCATTTTGCGTTACCCCACTGATTGAAAGTGCTCTAAATATATGTCCTTTGGAGCAATAAGCGAGTGGAGTGGCCTGCATACACGTGCTAAATACAGTCAGCCATAGTAAATGATCCGAGTCCAGTCAGGAGTGGTGGAGAGTACCCAACATTATACGGCTAGCAAATATTTGGGACTAGGCCTTTCTTGGGATGTAATGCTATGTGTGAATGCTCAAAGATTTCTGCCTGCCAAGCATGTCCCTAGAAAGCAGTGCACAACACTATTCATTCCAGGTCAGGAATCGCAATGAGTGGTGGTTTGTACAACGACTTGAAGTCTGTGGATGCTCTCACATGTCTGTGACATCCATGCAGGCCCATCTCTTTATATGTATGGTCTGTGCCTGCGTGCACCTTCCCGCAGCGCTCTTTTCAGCACATTTTTGCTGGCACTAGAAGATCATATTTTGTACTTGACAAACATGTTCTTTGCACTAGACGAAGTAGTCCTGCACACACGATCAGCATTAGTACATCCTGTCTTTCATCTTATTTCACAAGCACAAGGTGGGTGAGGACTTAAGGAAGTGGGAAGGGTGCGGCACCTCTAGACAAGCCTTCACACAGCCCCAGAGCTTTCCACTGAACTTGAAAGGAGCTATCTAGGGTGTTGACCCCAAACATTAGGCAACATATCAGTCTCACCTCAATGTGGCTGTGAGTGGTAGTTCAGCCCTTCTCTCACTGTCTCTGAAGCTCCTCCACTCAGCTCACCACAAGGAAGTGATCATGCAGTTTTGAAGATCCTGACCTATACCTTGCAGTTCTTAAAGGCTCATTATTCTTTCAGTTTTAGAGGTGGGCAGTAGGCATGCCTTCTGCCAGCTATGGCCATGCCAGGTTTGAATGGCACACGTGTATTTATAATTAATCCCCATATTTGATGATAAGGCTGCTGCTGGAAATGTAAATGCTCAGCTACACAATGCTTTAGTTTAGCCTCTTACACTTAAGCGATAGCTCTGCGTGCGCAGTGGAGCCTTAAAGGCATAGATGTGGTCTAAATAGCCACTGTAGTCTCACAATAATGAAACGTAGCTTTAAATGCAACATTATGATGTACAGGATATGCCTCAAATGCCCCACGTAGCCTTACAATACTCAGGTTCATCTCTTGGGGGTTCCCTCCTATTGCCTCTCAATAGCCTCCTTTATACTGTTAAGGAAGGTAAGGGGGATACAAAGGGTGGCACCTACCGGAAGTAAACATTCCACTCAGAAAGTCATGTTTACTTCCTGCTCTTGGCATTGTCTTCCGTGATTCTCATCCACAGGTACAATGGCGGCCAGTGGCATAACACAAAATGATGGGGCCCCCTGCAGAATGTGAAGGGAGGCCCCTGAGTGTCTCATACGTCACAGAGACTCCCTGAAGTTGTGTTGAATGGATGGGGCTCCCCCTGAAGGGCTAGGAGGCCTCTGTACAGTTGGGGGCCCCCATGCGCTTCAGGGGCCTGTGTTACACCCGTGATGGTGGCCCAGCAGACCCCAATTGATGTCCCCGCCTATTCGCCATCTCTCTTGTCTCTTGCATTATCCTCTCCATAATGACTCTCTAAATATTTCTTCTCACAATCTCCTGTTCTCCCTTCTCTTCATATAACATTGTCCTATGCATTTAAACAGACACAAACACACAGAAATACGCAGACTGCACAAAGACGCAAACAAAACTGGATGTACAGAGTGTGAGAAACAGATAGCCAAAATCCCACACAAGGCAGAAATAGACACATGCACATATACTAACAAGCAAACCGTCTCTGTGTGTATTCACACTAACATACACAGAGACATGCACTGGAACAGGCAAATATGGGAAAAGCCACCACTCAGAAATGTCACTGAACACTACCCAGATTCGGGTCACTCTGAGACAGCGGCAGAGATGCACTCATGCAGTTACAGCACGACCAAAGATAAATGCAGACAAACCCAGATAAACTCACACAGACAAATACAAACACACAGACGCACATACCACCATGCATACCGTCTTCAAATTCAAAATGCACAATGGTCTTTACAGATATATATTAAGGTCCTCATTACAAATTGGCCCTGAAGTAAGGGATACTTTGGATATCGGCAATGCCCGGGCTTGATATTATGAGTTATCCCCACAGGCCCATCTGGAATGTGAAATAACATTCCCATTTTAATTTTACCGGCCCAATGTATGCATATTTTCTTCGAATGATGGGCCATATGCTAGTCACAAAGCCAACAGCTTTTCGAAGGTCACTATGTAGTCACAATTGCTACAACACTTGAAATTCCTGTTTTGGTCGAAATTGGGTGCCTGTGTCTGGAACACGATTTCAGTGGACTTGTAATGAGGGCCAGGCGGGCACACTTCAGACTGCCACAGGCACTGAAATGGCAATATGTGTCCTTTTCCGACGGCTTTCTCTTCCAACCAGGTTAGAAATGTACACAATATACCTGTTAAACACACAGGTAAAGAAATGTCAATGTGAGTAGACTTTAAATACATTGCACTACACATACATAAAGTCTTATTTACATGCAAAATGCAATAAATTAATAAAAAAACATTCTCTAAATCTTTACGGTTAGAAAAGATGCTGACATTAAAAGATTTGTTGATGATAGGGGGAGTGGCTTCTAAGCCTCAACACTCAAACTAAAGAGCCTTGTTCTGGGGGAGGTGGGAGAGGGCGCAGAAGGTGAACTCCCTCACTCACCCCACCAGGCCACTGGCCACTGCAGATGCTGGTGGCACCCCACCAGCATCTGCAAGGAAGGAAAGAATCCTGGAAAAAGTTTAGCTGGGTGCTCGAAATGTGCAGAAGTGCTGCTTTGGTCACCAATCGGGATATGTTTTTATGCACAAAATATGTCAGTGTTTCTTGTACCGGCAAATTGTGCACTCGTTTAATCCTGTGAAGGGGCACAATGTGCACCACTGCACAATTTAATGCAACACCCCTAGGTGTTATTAACATATGGCACGTGCACTATATTTAACTTGGATTTCCTTCAATGTTCTGAGGCTTCAGTTCATTCTCACGCGCTGTAATTCTCGGTGAGATGATTTAACATAACTGTGATAGATTGAGGAACTCCCATGAATGTTTAGTTTATAATCTGTTCGCACAATGTAAAAATGCAACGGAACTTCCTTCCTGTGGAAAAGGTAGGTGCCTGCTTGTACGGTCTGACTGTATGATAACTCCCTGATAGCATCTGTGCGAATGAGGAAACTTTCACCAAGAAAAATTTCAGTTTGCAATGATTTGACCAACTCAGAATAAATGATGTCTTTCGGAAAAAGCAGTTTGTTGCAGCCGGAGTTTGTGCGCACTCGCGTGTTCACCGGATACCTGGCACTCCGAACCATAAGCCAGCATTCAGGGCTCTTTGTTGTCATTGCACATCAGAGAACATTGTTGCGCCCATTGAAGTTGTGTCAAATGGATCTGAGCACATTGTTTGCAAAAAGGGATCAGCTGTCAAAGACGCTTCACAGACGCACCTTGCAAAGATGTGTAGGTAGTGTTTCTGCGGGCATCGAGAGCATATTCTGTTACAAAGGACACTTGAAAGGCAGGTCCTAACTCCATTGATGTGGTTGCTGTGCCTCCGCGCTCATCACATTTGGAGCTATTTCCCAGAATATTTAAGCTAGAACTGAGTTATATTTTTATGTAGAGTGAAATATGACATATGCAGGATACGGTGCTGCCTCTGGCATTTGCTAAACTATCCTTTTCAAAAGTAGTCAAAATGTTGCAGATTATTTTTTTATTTTGGCCATCTGATCCCTACTGCAGACCTGGGAACACCGAACAAAACCCATTCTACTTTTTCAAAGGCCTTTCTGCAAGTCTTATCAATAATGAAGGGTGATTGATATAATGCGTTGTTGTTGAAACAAAACCTTTGCAGCCACGTTGCATCATCTTCCTTTGATACGTTCAGTCACAGACTTTAGCTAGAGTAAGTCTCTGTGGGATTATGTCGTTTTGTGGCAGCTGCCGGCGGGTGCGATTTGCTGTATGTAATGGATCCAGTTATCGGCTCAGCAGTGCAGTTGCAGAGCGGTACACTCCCTCCAACAGGGCAGTCACAATGCTTTAAATAGTTAGATCACATCATCGCATTGGATTCACTGGGGACTACAATCACATTTTTGTTGTTCATTTCTGAAGGAGAGGGTGCCTTTTTCTGGGATTACTGTGTGTTATGGCATCTGCCATCAATCCTGAGTGTCTTCATTATTGCCAAGATTTACAGAAGTGGCTTCTAAAAGAAGCAGGAAGCCCTCTGCCCACCAGCCACCCACTTGATAGGCAGATTTGCTAGTCCAGTGGTAAAAGAAGCTAAAGATGAATACAGGCATACCTGCCAACACACACGGTGCCACCGCGTGACACACGATATCGACTCCAATCACACGGTCACCCAGTGAGGAGACGATATCACACTGTGGCATGGAAAACGAGCTGAAACCACTATAAATAGTAGTTTTCCAGCTCGTTTTCCAAGGCTTTGAACTGCTGACGTCCATTAAGGGGTGTGAAAACACCCCAGGACATCGGCACTAGCCTCAGCAAGCTTTTGTTTTAGGGGTGCGGGGGCTTGGGAGCAGGGGTGGGTTCAAAAGTGTATCTTAGGTACTTCTCGGCACAAGACCCCACCCCCTCCTCACATGGTGAGATTTTTGTTCAAGTTGGCAGGTATGTAGAGGTATCAAAAAGACTTGTAATGCACCTGGAAATCACATACAGAATGCTGTAAGTGAACTATAATACTTTGACACACCAGGCTACATGTATGTCCTCAGTTTCCTTCAGAGAGCAGGTGTCTCAGCCTTCTAGCCCGGAGAGCCCAAGTGCTACAGAAGATGGCCTCCAGACTGTCAAAGGGCCACTCAAAGCAAAATCATAGCTTCAATGCACCAAAATGTGTACATGTTGAATTATGTCATCCCTGATGTTCCACACGGGAAATATCAATCCTCAACCAAGTTCATCCTTAGGAGTGAAAGAACTCTGGCTTCTGTGTGCGGAAATGCTCCTTTGGTAATGTTCTGGTTCTAACTCTCAATTGAAATATGTCCTGCAGAACATTCAAAGCATTCACAAAGGGACATAAATCTGATTTTCAAGCTCACACACTAAAGGGGAACTGCACCCCATCCTGTCCTCCTGCCTCCAAAAAGGCTGTTGCGGTCATCTTGTAGAGTGCTTAAAAGCAAAGATCTACAAAATAAATAAAGAACTGTAGTCCCTCCAGAAGAGCCACCTTGTCAGGAACATTTCCCCAGTTTTCTGAGGTCACAGTACTCTTCTTGGCTAGGGTGGCCACCTCACTCCATACCATTAAGGTGCGTTTCCATTCCTGAGTCTTTCACTTATATAAAAAATTCCTATGAGGTTTGGTTAATTCATTCAGTGAGAGGAAACCAATACTACAACTCCTTGCAAGCAGTATGTTGACACACAAAAGCGGAGGACTGGTTACTCATCTGTGATATTGCGATTGGTTGACATCAAAAGAATTAAACATTTACCATGGGCTTGGATTATCTTTCTCTGCTTGGTAGTGTAACACACAAAAATATGTGTTTTAGGCAAGACTCCTGTGCTTGTTATTACTGTTCGTGGGAAGAAATCTGTGTGTTCAGAGGATATGTGTGAAATCTGTACCCAGATTCGCTGCCAGCACTAAATCCCGCAGATGCTCGGAAGGAGAAAGCTCTGTAATTGTATCATAAGTATTTTGTTAATGAGAAGGAAACATAAGTATTTAAGCAAACAGAACTCCATTTGAACTGCTGCTAAACATTTGCGCAGATAAAACAAATGCTGGTTATCTGAGAATGTATTTATAGGGAAAGGTTCATGTGATCCGAGACCCCCCAGGCCTGCCCTGCCTTAGACCTCAGCAGTTAATCCCAACTGCAGTGGAGCCTGCCTGACAGCCACATATCTTTGTCCTCAGACATAATCCAAACGCATATTTGTCTAAAAGGGAAACAATTAAATTCCAACCATTCGGAGGGAAAAAAAGCTTTTTAAAGAAAACACTCCAAAGAGCCAAAGCATCATATGTGAGAAAACATGCGATAAATCAGAAACATAAGTCCATACGTAAAGTAAGAACAAATGGAAAGATAGACATTTCACTTCACGGCCTTATTGATCTATTGAAAAAATTGTAGAAGCAGAACCCACTGTGACTTTTTATGTGGAAAAATATATACCGCATATGCCTTGCTCTGCACTTCCTACAGCTCTTCTGGCAATTGCTTGGATACATTGTACTTTATCAGATGAATGAATATAGAAGGCTGGCACAAAGCTTCTAAATGTTGAATCCTTTGATGGGCATCTTACCACAGGTGCTGAATATTTTCATGCAAACCTTGATGGATAGTCTGTGGTAAGTGCACAACAAACTAAATTAATATTTGTGAAAGTCCTTAATATTTTGTTGCCCATTTTAGCCCAACATACCCAACAAAGCGCCAAGCATTTATATGACAAAAATTGTGTGAGGTGCTCAGCTGTTACTTGGGAAAGTAAGTTTTAGGCATCCTGGTGGACTTATACAAGGGCATCATCACACAAATTTGGCGTTAATTGCCTGGAAAACCTGAAGACGTACCTCTTCTGCCAAGCATTTCCGTCCTAATAACGTGCAACAGTAAAACTCTAATCCCCACATTTCTTTATTACTGCTGTTCTGTAGCTTCTTAGGATCGCAAGAGCAACTTTTAAAACAAATCAATAAATAAGTAAATACAGACACAAATTGTTCAGCAAAGTGTCTAGACCAGGAGCGGTCCGTGCAAGTAAGAGAACCTCTTCACCGCTCTTACCTGCACGGGCCGCTCCTGGTCTAGACCTTAAGTGAAATTACATAGAAACGTAACCAGTACTTACAACAAAAATTGGTAAGTTCCGGGCATTTTGGTAGGCATCTTGAAGGATGTTCTAGACATTTTGATGGCTATATGGAAGCATTACTTTGGGAAATGTTTCTACTACACAATACTCACAATATAGGTCTAGCTGGAACGGAGGAAGCTATGGAGCAGCACTGGGAAAATATTTTCACAAAGAGGACAGTACACAATTCAAAGCAGAAATTTGAAGATACAGGGCACAAGGGTATAAGAACGAAAGTCAAACAAGCATTAAATCGGCGACCATGCAGAAACCGGGCACCAATATAAGGCAGGAAAATTGGTTGACTGGATTTGTGTGGTGGTCATTCCAAAAGATTGTCTGGAAAGTGCATGTGGCAAGCTGTGTTTCAGCTTTTAGATGCAAACAAAGCAAACTGAAATCACTCTTTCAACTTCATACTTGATTGATTATTCTAGAATACAAACACAAACGAGACGTATGTGTTAGGTAGAGTGACCAGATATATGATTTCATGATTTTGCAAGTAAAGTTTTGGTTTGTTGCAAATATTCCACTGGTACAAGATGGAGTGGCTGTGCGGGTATAATGCATTTAACTTTATTGTCATGGCTCTATGTGCCTTATGACCTTGACAGATGTAGCGTGTGTTCTGTCTTGCTTCACACCTTGCCACTAATGCTCATATCCAGACCACACATCCATCTGCTCACTCTTAAGCAACTCATCACTCTTGGTTGACACTGAGTAGACTAGATGTAGGTGCAGGCAACGCCAATTTCATGCAGACTAACTCACCCCGGCACTCAGATGTAGGCACGCTCTAGCAAACCATCATCCAATTATTTTTCTGCACAGGTCGCTCAGGTTGAAGGTTTATCTGTGACCATGAACATAGAACCAGGCTAGTGTGATGAAGCACTTTCTTTCTACTATTCTGAAGAGGAGAGAGGAGTTGGCCTAACGGCTAGGGCGGTCGACCTCAAATCTGGGGAACCGGGTTCGAGTCTCGGCAAGGACGCACATGCTCCTGTGATTCTGGGCAAATCACTTAATTTCTCTGTGCCTAACAAAAATGAATGTGTCCTTATGTAACGTAACTGGTGCTCTGATACCTGATACCTTCAGGTCAAGTTTGCGCTATGTAAAATTCCGTAAAAGATGAGCATCACACAGAGAAGAGCCTAAGGAAAGAGAGCTCACTACAGTTTACAGATGATTTAAAGTATCAACTATTTTCGTTAATATTTTTGGAGTAAGTATCAGACAGTTTTCTGGCGATTTTGGATAAATAATGGACTCTATCACATCCATCTACCACCGTTCCTCCCTTGAAGTCGCAAATGTTACAACACCTAAGAAAACTGAAAACCCTGAGCATCCTACTGGCTTCCAGCCTTAGCCTGACCTTACAAACCAACACAGCTCTCTGCGTTATTTTACCTTCTATTATATGAATGAAGCCTGCGGACCAAAAGCCCCTCAATGTATATATATGATGTCTGATTGTTGGGGGAAAACAGCAGTCTGACGAGACACCTAAAGCGATTTCGAAATCTGTACATACAAATGTAGACGTGTGACCTGTAGATATGAGCAAATAATTCTTGGGAGTCTGCAACAGTTTCAGATTCCTGGCAGTGCTCCTGAATGTCTTTATGTATTCCAAAAATGTCAGAAGTTTACTCCAAACAGTTGTACCTGGCGAACTCTTTGACTAGAAGGTTTGTGTCGGGGAAATCTAGGCTTTTCTTGACAGGCAAAAATGTTTTCTCCGTGGCAGTAATTTTTAAATAAGCATTTCTATTTGTGAATATATTGACATATGGTAATACTCAAAGAGACTTGTAAAAGCCGAAGATTCTCAGGAAGACTCCTGGAATTCTTTCTGAATTCCAAAAAAGATGGAAATTTACTCAAAGCGTAGAAGTAGAACTGCATAGATAGTTGTGAATCAGGCTCTTAGTAGGACCCTTAGGTGTGGCAAGACATAAGGGAATAGGGAGAAAGGATGGACTTTTTTTTCTGCTGCACCTTTCACTTAAGCTTTTTACAATGTTCAGCCCTGTTCTTTCACTGGAGGAGCGTTTACTAGTCCACACCAGTGAGTTTCAACTAAAAGTGGCACAATTTCTTTTCTACCGCTCTGATTTTTTTTTTGTTTTTGCACTTTTATATAGCGCAAACTCGACCCAAATGTATTGGAGCACTTCACATGAGCACCAGTTACGTTACACAACGTCACATTCATTTTTGGTAGGCACAGGGAGATTAAGTGATTAGCCCAGAATCACAGGATGTTGAGCCGATGCTCGAACCTGGTTCCGTAGCTCTAAAGTTGGCCGCTCTGGCCGTTGCGCCACAAAGAGTGCTTTTTCAGGGATTCAGCTGGAAAACTGTATTATGAATATTTGTGTAATGATAATGTTCTCGTGTATAGTTGAACATCTCTGGACGTCCCACGATACATTTATTCACCATTTCCTTAGGATTACCTCCATTCATGTCTACTTTGACCTTGTAAATTTGCTCTCCGGTGGAAATGTAATGCAGAGTGACTCGGATAATGTTGTTTACACAGACTTTAAGTGGAGTGACATTATAGTCAAGCAAGTGTCACATCATCCTAAGTGAAGGAAGGCTTAATCACCATAATCCCGTGAATACTAACGCTCTTTGGGCATGCGTAGCATAATAATGCACTGTTCTGCATTTTAAATTTAATAATTGTAAGGTGCCTCTTACTGACTCTACAGTTTATTTTCCCTGATGAAAGCAAATATGTTACCGAGCCAACTCCTAGCCATCTGAAATGCAACTGATCCCTGCCGGGATATAGAGTTCCCTCGAAGTATGCAGATTCTGAATAAATTAAATTCTGCTCTTAAAACTTGTAATAAAATGATGGGCTGGAATGCCACATGAGTGATTGCCAGTCGTTAGACTATTTTCAAGCATTCCTCCCATCACCTTTTGTGTGTTTGATGTAACAACCAAAGTAGCTGAGGGTACGCTTACATGTAGGTCATGTGCTCACTCTGCCACAGGGTCTAAGAGGCACCCAACTGAAGAGGACAAAATAGGCTGAAACTGGTCTGATGTTCAAATTTTGAGAGTACCTGGCTTGGCAGTTTGGACTGTACTGTATCAGTTGGGGCAGTACCAAGGCTGGTTTGCATATGGCTCTGTCTAATTTGAGGTGGCAAGGTGGACAAAAAAACGAGCGATTGGAATGCTATCCGCATGATTGTCAGTGGTTAAACTACTTGTAAGTATACCTCCCATTACCTTGTATGTGTTAGATTTCATAATAGCACATCAACACATATTCTTGAATGAAATGTTTGTCAGGAAGAAACTGACACATTTGTAGGTAAATAGACAAATACATAGGACATAAGGACTGATTCTAGGTTTGACTAATATTGCTCACTGTATAACGCTGAAAGAGTGAGTTAGAGTTGCAAGCACTGCATCATACCTACATATGGGCCCTCTTGTGTGAACTCCCATTTGTTCCAAAACCAAAAAGGTTGCACTGGATGCAACGTTTCACCCAGTGGCGTAACAAAGGCCCTCGCAGCCCCTGAGCTTCAGGGGGCCCCCTCAGCACAGTACCCTGGCCCTGAGAGTTCCTTAGTGAGTACGGAAGGGGGCATCTCCTTGTACTTTGCAAGGGGCTCCCTCAAATCTCGTTATGCTAGTGATTTCACCTGGAGCCAGCTGCAGTCAGATATTCGGCCTACTCACTGTGTGTGTAAGCTGCCACTCACCTCCACTAAAAAACTTCGACCCGTGCATTTCTGAGTCCCTCTGTCCTTTGGCAGCGGCCCAGATGGCACCGTTGAAGGCTTTACAATAAATCCTGCTGGTTCCCACCCAGTAGCGAGGGGCCTGCAAGGTCTTTGGAAACTCTTCCGCTTCTCCCATCAACAAGGAAAGAAATGTGGTCACAGTTGTCTGACCACTTGTGTGGTGTATAAAATGCATTTTTGTACATTGGGGCAGGACTGTCAGCACTTTTGTGTTAATATCCATTGCACCAGCAGCCTGGGGTGATTCATCTTTGCATGAGATTCTTTTTTCAAATGAGTAGCACCTAGAGGGCAAATGTGCATGTCTCTCAACATTTTGTTACATCTCTGCAGGCGAGACCCTCAATTTTAGTGAGAGACTCCCTTTTGTTACAGTGCTTGACAGTATTTTACCTGGCAGCCGTATATTGTAACATGTATAATTATAACACAAGAGATACGCATGTTTTTTCACAGGTGTTTCTCAGTTTAACATTGTAGTGTTTTTTTTTCTTTATTGCATGGACTCTGTTGGGCTTTACTCTTCTCCCAGGCATGCTGGAGTAACAGTAATAGCACAGTGGGTAATTCGTTCTTTCATTGAAGGCTGTGTTGAGGGGCAGATCACGATTTCAGATCTTGACATAGTCCACTCAGCCTTCTGTCCACCCAAAGGTCGTATATGTGTACCATAAATTGGCATAGTAACATCTGTTGTACCAGGCAGGTGAAGAAGGGGAGGCTGGCTGGTGAGCACATGCATTTCCACCTAGGGCAGGTTGCACCCGCCAAAGGCTGGTGAGTTGAGAGGAATGACTATGCCGGTGTATTTTGCACCTAACACATTTGGTATTACAGAATGAGTTAGGAGGTAGAGAAGTGCTCTCCGCAGCCAGCTCTGTCTGCTCCTCAATTCACCAGGGATTCACCTCTTTGTGCACTGATGCCGAGAGGATAGCGAATCAGCCACAAGGAGGAAAACAGAGAGCCTGACTTTGCTGCTAACTCCAGTTCACTGACCAACTCAATACATGCCAGAAGGGTAGTTGATCAGTTTCTGTATCATACTACGCCATACTTGATCCAACTCAGTATTTCATATTTGTAACTGGATTAAACAGAGCAAGGAAAGTCTTCCACATAGAACAGTTACTTAGCAAAACCAGTATGGTAACTGTGCAACTTTTATTTTAAGGCACTTTGTCCTTTTTTCATGGCCTATCTGTGTGCTCCGTTCCTTTTCAGGTGGCTTGATTCATGATTTTAAGTGTCCCCAATACCACCCATTAGTCATAACCTGTTGCGTCTAATTGGCAAGGGTGTGTGATTTAGCACAGATTTTGGAGACACTCATTTGAAGGAAGCACATCTATTTCTCCTGATACTGAATGACACTTCTATTTCGAACAACATAGTTTTGCAGACAAATGACCCAGACGGGATTGCTTTTAAAGCCCCAACCAAATTGAATTCCAGACAAAGGGTGGCAGTTTAGTCAATAGTTTATCTTGAACGCCTACCATTTCTAGACCCCATCCATGTACAGATGCTTATTCATGTCACTGGGAGCCTGAATCTATCACAATTACAAACATGACAGATTTCTTGGAAATGTGATCTATTCCAAAGAAGGATCTTACTAGCCGTAGGTCCTGTTGGAAATCAGATATGTCAGTGGTGACGTGTCCCCTGTCCCAAAGAGCGAGATGGTAAGCTACATGGCTGATGCAGTCAAGTTATAAAAGTTTGAGTTATGAAATATATTTGCTGATTCATTTCCTGAGGGTAAAACGTATATTTTGCTTCAATATCCTTAACAACCATTCTTACTTAGATTGCAATCTGGCAGTGTGGGTTCTTAATCTACCCGTTTTTAGCTTGTGAAGGGAGTACAGAATGATTGCAAGTGGAAATTGTAGTTGCAAGAAAACGTCATATCTATTTTTTTTTTTTTAAATAAATCCATAATATTAATTATTCTGTAAACTGTGGCATTTCAAGATTCATAGAAACAGAGGGTACGAGCCGGACTGTGTTGTTGTCAAGCACAGGCATATTTCGCAATGGGACACAATGCATCTCGTACACACCAAGGGGAATAAATGAGCACAGTTTTGTAACATGTGGACCTTAACAATTCAATAAGGTTCGAACTTCGCCACATTTCATAAGCATCACAGAAGTCATTTAAATATCAATTTCACATAACCCTTGGAGTTCCACTCTGGTTTTAAAATGATTGATACATATGAGTGTGTGCATGTATATATATATATATATATATATATTATCTACTGGCGGTCGCCAGTAGATAGTTATAGTTACAACCTATTATCCATAGGAAATCCGCGACATTCTATTTGCAATAACGTTGGCGCCGGTTGACGAATCTTCGCGAAAGTTTCCAACTTGTTGGGGCGCTCCGGTCCGCTCCTACCCTGAAAGTCTCGGGGTGATACGTCAAGCGGGGGCCGAGAAAAAGGGGGGTCCCAAAACGCGTTTTCCCCATTCATTTTTCCATAGGAACCTTTAGTCGCAGCTACAGCTCGAACTGCTGAACGGAATTACCCCAAATTTGGCAAAGAGGTAGCCCTTGGTTCAGACTGGTGCCTTTTGCTAAAATGGTGTAAATCCGTTCAGTAGTTCCTGAGAAATTCACAATTAAAATCACATATATATCTATGGGCGCGTCGGATCCGCGTACCCTCCCGATCACGAGCTGCATGCTAATTGGCTGTCAACACTCCAAATCAAGAAGTGTTGGCAGCCATTTTGTCCTCGGTAGAACCGAGGGACAGAAACAAGTGCGCAAAGCGCAAAGGGGGCAGGGTAGAAACACCCTGACCCCTAGGTCTGCTCAGGGGTCCCACAAGGACCCCTGGGCAGAAAAAGATTTTTATTTATTTTTTTAAATCGGCGGGATGCGCTTAGGGTGCGCGTATCTTGCCGAGAAAATAAAAAGAAACAAGTGCGCAAAACGCACAAAGGGGGCAGGGTAGAAACACCCTAACCCCTAGGCCTGCTCAGGGGTCCCACAAGGACCCCCTGGGCAAAAAGCATTTTTTTAAAAAAAATCGGCAGGATGCGCTCAGGGTGCGCGAATCCTGCCGAAAAAAAAAAAAATCGAAGCGCGGTCTCCCGCGCCTCGATGTTAATTGGCCCCCGGGTGGCCCAAGTCCCGGGGGCATGGTGGGGGGATAATTTAATGTGTGGGGGCCTCAAGGGCCCCCAAGCCCCGGGGACCGCCACCCCCGGGGCTTTTTAAAAATGGTGCGGGAGGGCTCTGAGCCCTCCCGCAGCCCCGGGGACCACCACCTCCCGGGGCTTTTTTTAAATTAATTTAACAACCTGTGTGGGGGCTCCAGCCCCCCACACGCCCCGGGACCGCCACCTCCCGGGGCACTAACAAATTAAAATGGGGGTCCGTTTTGGACCCCCGAAGCCCCGGGGACCACCACCTCCCGGGGCTGTGCTCATGTAGGGAGGGGGCCGCGCAGCCCCCTCCTGGAGCCCTTGATGGCCCTGGGGACCGCCACCCCCAGGGCCGGCTCCTGCAGTGTCCCGGGGTGCCTACCCCGGGACACTGTAGTTTGCTATGGCAGGACGGAGCCTCGCGGCTCCCGTCCTGCCATAGTAAACTGCTTTGGATATTGGAAGAGAGAGCAGGGAAACCTGCTCTCTCTTCCAATATCCAAAGCACATTGCTTTTCCACATGGAGAGCAGCATGTCAGCTGCTCCCCATGTGGAACAGCAATGCCGGCTCCCAAGGGACGTGGGGAGCCGGCGGGACTGTGGGGGGATTGGGGACCCCCACAGTCCCCAACGGAGAGGGCCAGCCCCGGGGGATGGGGTCCCCGGGGCAAGTAGTGGCCCAGGAGGGGGCCACGCGGCCCCCTCCCCAAAAAAGAAAAATCTAAAAAATAAAAAAAAATGGAAAGGCCGGCCCCGGGGGATGGGGTCCCCGGGGCCTTAAATGGCCAGAGGAGGGGGCCACGCAGCCCCCTCCAAAGAATAAAAATAAAACGGCCATGCCCCGGGGGATGGGGTCCCCGGGGCCAATACAGGCCCAGGGAAGGGGGCCACGCGGCCCCCTTCCCGTTTTTTTTTAATTAAAAATTTTAAAAAGGGGTAAGGCCCTGGGGGATGGGGTCCCCAGGGCATAAAAACAGGAAAAAGGAAGGGGGCCACACAGCCCCCTTCAGGGGACAAAATGTTTTTTTTTTTTTAAACGATCGGGCCCGCAGGCCCCGCCCCTTCCTTCACCACTCTGCAAACGCGCCCCTGGCGCGTTTGCAGAGGGGGAACGAATTCCCTTGAATACTGGGGTCCCTGGGGCCAACTAGCCCACCAGGAACCTCCAATATGCGCCAGGGGCTGCGTTGCAGAGACGTGTAGAGAGGCCACACCCCTTTTACACCTCTCTGCAACGCAGCTCTGTGGCGCTTTTGGAGGTATATGGTGGGCTAGTTGGACTCCGGGGACCCTCAGGATTCAAGGGGACTTAATCCCCAACTTAAAACGCGCCACGGGCGCGTTTGCACAGTGGTGAAGGGAGGGGGCGGGGCTTCAGGTGACATGTGTGCAAACAGGCCCCGTGGCGCGTTTTAAGATGGGGAATTAAATCCCCTTCAATCCTGAGGGTCCCTGGGGGCCAAGTAGCCCAACAGGTACATCCAGAAAGCGCCACAGAGCTGCGTTGCAGAGAGGTGTAAAAGGGGTGTGGCCTCTCTACACGTCTCTGCAACGCAGCCCCTGGCGCATATTGGAGGTTCCTGGTGGGCTAGTTGGCCCCTAGGGACCCTCAGGATTCAAGGGGACTTAATCCCCCAACTTAAAACGCGCAACGGGGCGCGTTTGCACAGATGTCACCTCAGGCCCCGCCCCTCCCTTCACCATTGTGCAAATATTCCTCTAAAATCAGCCGAAATACGAATTCCGATTTACTCACCTGTTATCAGGAGAGACCTCAGTGCTGTATCTTTCAGCCCAGTACTGGTCCTGAAAAGTAATTCTAACCATACTTACCAGTAACTTGAATTTCCTTCCATAGGCTAACATTGACTGGTTTCACTTGGAAATTCTTCTAAGTGTGGAGTTTTGGAAGTTTAAAATATTCCTCTAAAATCAGCCGAAATACGAATTCCGATTTACTCACCTGCTATCAGGAGAGACCTCAGTGCTGCATCTTTCAGCCCAGTACTGGTCCTGAAAAGTAATTTTAACCGTACTTACCGGTAACTTGAATTTCCTTCATAGGCTAACATTGACTGGTTTCACTTGGAAATTCTTCTAAGTGTGGAGTTTTGGAACTTTAAAATATTCCTCTAAAATCAGCCGAAATACGAATTCCGATTTACTCACCTGTTATCAGGAGAGACCTCAGTGCTGCATCTTTCAGCCCAGTACTGATCCTCAAAAGTAATTTTAACCGTACTTACCGGTAACTTGAATTTCCTTCATAGGCTAAGATTGACTGGTTTTCAGCAAAAAAGTTTCAAAGTGTTGATTTTCACAAACTACAAATATTCCTTAAAAATCGCCTGTATGACTTAAACGCATTCTTTCAACTGTTTACAGGAGATGCACCAGTGCTGGATCCAGGATCCAACACTGAGTAAGAAAAAGTAACGATAACAGTTTTTACCTGCTAAGTGAATTTCCTTCCATAGGATAACATTGGTGATTCTATGAGAAAAAGTTTTTAAGTGTCAACTTTTAAAATACAATAATATTCCTTAAAAATCACGACTGTAACCAAAACGCTTTTACTCAACTGTTTACAGGAGATGTACCAGGACTGAATCTAGGATCCAGTCCTGTGGTTACAAAAGTAATCCATAAAGTAACTAATTGCATTTAACTAGAAATTCACATTGAGCTGAATGTTGCATTGTGTTTGAAAATGTGTTGCCCATTGCAACAACTGTAACTACTGTACTTAAAAGTCTATTGCCTATCTGCAAAGTATTTAAACTAAAGTAATTCATTCTGAGAAAGTATTTTTGTAATGTAATGTATAATGTAATTACAATGTAATTTAAAAAATAAAATATGTAAAAAAAAATTGTTTCTAAAAATGTAGTAAATCAGTATGAAAAAAATTAATATAACAATTAATACATTTAAAAATTGTCATTTACAAAACCTTTGAAATTCACTGAAAAAACCGTAGGTTTCAGGCACGTTATAGTTAGAAATTAGCATTTAAAAAACCTTTGAAATTCACTGAAAAACCATAGGTTTCAGACACGTTATAGTTACAAATTAGCATTTAAAAAACCTTTGAAATTCACTGAAAAAACCATAGGTTTCAGACACGTTATAGTTACAAATTAGCATTTAAAAAACCTTTGAAATTCACTGAAAAAACCATAGGTTTTAGGGACAGTTATAGTTACTTGGACATTGCACTCGTACAAAACCCGTGAAATTCCCCGTTATAGTTAGTTCAGCTAACTATAACTCGCGCCCCCGCAATGCACTGCTGATGACGTCACATATTACATCACTCATGACATGGTCAGTGACATCACTGATGACATCTCAAATGACATCACTGATGACATCACTGAAGACATCACTGATGACATCATCCAGTGACTGTGTGTTTCTGTAAAGTTTAAATATTTTTAATATATATAGGAAAAGACGTATTGAAGAATGAGTGGGTGTGTAAGTGTCTGTATGGATGATTTAGTAGGTGCGTGACTGACTCTATAAGTGAGTGATTTAACGTATCTTACTGAATGCATGGGTTAGTGACTAAACTGGATGAATGTCTGTATCCGTCTGTCTGTTGCTGTGTAAGTGGCTGCATGTGTTTGTGAATAGCTACATGAGTGTCTATATGAGTTATTGAATGCTTGTCTGAGTATCTGTATGGGTGCCTGAGTGTTTGTGTGGGAGGGGGTGTGCAACTCTGTGCATAGATGTGTGAGTGGGTGATTCACTGGGTGGATGGTTTCAAGAGTGCATCTGTGATAGACTGTATGGGTGGGTAAGTGTGTGTAAGAGTGTGTTAGTGAGTGAATGTATGTCCCAGTGGTACATGTGTGAGTAACTACATATGTGAAAGGCAGTATATATGTGTGTTGGAGTATATAAATAGCTATAAGCAAGAGTGAGTGATTGTGATAGTGGCTGTATGGATGATTGTGTGCTTGTATCAGTGATTGTATAAGAGCGTAACAATGTGCTACTATTTGTATGAGTAAGTGAGCTGGTGTGTGTATAACTGTATAGGTGAGTAAATGGCAGTGTGTTTAATTATTTGCATGACTGACTAGGTTTGTGAGTATCTCTATGGATGAGTGGCGTTGTTTGAGTGTCTATATAGGAGTAAGAGTGCATATGATAGTCCTGTACTGAGTGACCGTAAGTATGAGTGACTGTACGGGTGAGTGAGTGGATGTGTGTGTGTAGACCTAAGAATCAGTGAGTGTGTATGTAGTTATTGGTGTTGGAGTGTCTATGGTTTTGCGAATGGCAGTCTGTAATTTAGAGTGGGTGTATCAAAGGTTATATTAGGGTGTGAGGAGGTGCATCAGATTATCACGTGGATGATGTAATCAGTGATGTCATTTGAGATGTCATCAGTGATGTCATCAGTGATGTCACTGACCATGTCATGAGTGATGTAATATGTGACGTCATCAGCAGTGCATTGCGGGCGCGAGTTATAGTTAGCTGAACTAACTATAACGGGGGAATTTCACGGGTTTTGTACGAGTGCAATGTCCAAGTAACTATAACTGTCCCTAAAACCTATGGTTTTTTCAGTGAATTTCAAAGGTTTTTTAAATGCTAATTTGTAACTATAACGTGTCTGAAACCTATGGTTTTTTCAGTGAATATATATATATATATATATATATATATATATATATATATATATATATATATCATGCGGTTTGGGTTCAGGCTCCATATCTTACAACTATTTTTGCTGTTGCTCGCTAGTGGGCTGTACCTAGCCCATGCATATGGTGAAGTAGGAATAGCAGCACTCAGGGTATCAGTTTTTAACTTGTTTCGGTCTTGATCACAGCACGTGTGATTCAACTACACTTTCCTTTGTCCTTTTTAGCCCAAAGTCAATCCCATTCTCTATACAGAGCAATCTATTTTGGGATATGAAGTTTATGCTCCAGGTACATTAAAATAAAAAAAATAAAGATACTTTTCCATCATACAAAAAGCCATCATGCCCTTATTTTTTATGTTTTTGTTTATTTAACCATGCATTCATGTTGATATATATTATATCATAGTTATGCTCGTTCCATAACTTCCTGTGTCTACCTTGGACGATACCACTATGAACCTACCAGTAGCCTTTGTAAATAAGCTCAGCATGGGGTCGGCCCACTCATTTGGCGTCACTGTTTCGAATCCCTATGACCCTGCCAGAAGGGTTGACACATAAGGGGCGGTAATAGGGGAAGAGTCCTTCTCTTCTAGAGTTGCCCTTAAGGCCCTTGTTATAAGAAATGCGAGAAAACCGATAAGCCGATACCGGTGGGTAAAGTAATTAATTACCATGTGCAGTATTAGTGCACCATTGCAAGTTTGCCCACTCACAATGAGGAATAACCTTGAGGACTTGGGCTTGTTTTAACAATTAAAACATGCCCGAGAAAAAAAACTCCAGGGTGCAGGTTTTGCTCAGCATCCTCGAGTCCTGATTCGGTTCAACACTCCTGTTTCCGACCGAGTCGTGTGGACGGCCTTGGACAGCTGCCCCGGCTCCAGCAGAGGCCGGCCATCTGCTTCGCTGTGCGCTTTCAAAGCTTGTGAGATGTGGCCCCAGAACCTCATTCAATCCGTTACCTTTTTATGGAGCTTTCAAAAACGGGTTTGCTTATCGCAAAATGTATTTACTTCTACGCTTTCTACTGTATTTGTTGTTTTACTTTCTCCATTTTAGCTTAGTACTAATAGTATACCTTCGTGGTGGACACAGCGCCCTACAAGCTCCGTTGATGGACATTATGCAACTGTATTGGGGAAATCATCATGTTGTGCACATTTAATTATTAAGCTGATTGCCGTTGACTATTAGACTGTAAAAGGGACGTACGCACTCAGACAGACACAAACATATAACAGTTTTACTTGCACACATTTATTTTACCTCCAACCAGTAAAATAACTTAACGATCTAAAGCGCTCATTGCTGACATCGGATGTGATCTGCAAGCCATGAATCGCATGTTGGCACGGCCAACTCAGCTTTTCAAACTCAAACCGAGTGCCATTAAATTAGGTAGTAGAAAATCTAGTTACTTGTAGCGCTCAGAAACTGAATACTGCGGCGTTAAGCGCTACGTAAAAGCAAGTTATGATCGACTGCTCAGCACAGAGCACAACTAAAATATTTGAGATTTTCTTTGCCTCCAAAGCCCTTTGAGGTCTTGGAAGCCGCTAAAACAGCAGCGGTGGCTGCTGGAGATATGGAAAGCAGCGCGCGAGGCACTCGGTACCCCCGCGCCTCAGATAACACAGCGCCCTCCCTGGTGCTGTTCAGCATGTGTTCTTGATCAGCGCCTGGCCGGGCTCAGATTACTTTTCACTGCTGCAAGCTGGCCGCATCTCCCTTTGAAAGCAGGGTACTGGCGCTTTAACCTTGACACCGTGGCGCGTGGGGCTCGCGCTGGAGAGGCACCGAGCTGGTGCCGCCGCGCGAGGAGCACCTGTGCGCGCAGGCTGTTGGACTGGATCCGGGGCCCCAGGAGTGCACCGGCTGCAGCTGCCAGGGCTGAGGAGCAGTTGGAAGCGCTTCATCGCGCCCTCTCGCGGGATCTCCCGAGACGCACTAAAGGGTTTTCACTTTCTCTGGATGTATAATTTCCGCTGATTACAGGGAGTTCTGGGGAAAGAGCCCTTTTGTACGACTGGTGACGGGGAGGAGCTGCCTCGGGGGCTGGGCTGTCAAGCAGTCTCTTTTGTGACTGCGCTAGTGCAAATATTAGCCAGGGATTACAGCCTTGCTCTCTCCCAGTCCCCGGGGCAGGATGTATTAAAACATACAGCTGTGTAGATGATTTCTCCTAAAATGCGTGGGTCTTGCCTCTTGAAATACCACGTTATGTCAATAAACCGCTACAATTTGTATATGCTAAAATCTACCTTGCTTACTTTTGTTTCATGCTCGCTTTCAACGCATTATTTTTTGTTGTATGTGTGTTCTAGGTTTCTAGGCGTTTGTGAAAGGCATAATTTATTTATTTATTGAGTTTTATATAGCGCTGGCTAGACCCGGAGGTATCAGAGCGCTTTACATGAGGAAGAAACATTGTTTCAGAACATGGTTACAAAGTTACATCAGTTACTGGAGCGTAGTTACAGGAATTACATGAGTACAAAAGCATAGCATAAACATGAGGAAAAACATAGGCAAGGGGAGAGAAGAATAGGGGAGAGAGGGAAGGAATAGGGGAGGTAGAGTATAATAATGGGGGGAGGAGGAGGGGGAGGGTAAAGGAGGCACAACGGGGAGACGAGGAAAAACAGTGTCCGACGTCCGACTGGGTAGGTGACGGCCGAGGGGTGAACCAGAGCCAAACTCCTCTATAGCTGTATGGGACAGCTCCACCGGTCATCGGCCAGAGGTTGCTCGGGCACCGCAGTACATACAGAAAGGTTATAGTTTCCGCCTAGGGGGCATAGTCCAAAAAGTTCCATTGAGCGCGCCGGTCACGGTGTACGGTGCTGTGCTCCCAGCGGTAATGGGGTAAAACCCAGGCCTCCGCTGTGTGAGACTCCCTTGTCGCTGTGGACTCTCTCAGAGGGGTCTCTGAGACTCCAGGACATAAATGCTGGATCCCTCCCCAACAAGGGGAGAAGGAGTGCTTTAGAAAGGGGCCCACTCATGGTGGCCATTATTAGAAAATTGGTGTATCATATTAATGCTTACAAGGCAGGGGAGCATCGTCCATCGCAGCGCGGTAATCGCAGGCGTCCAAGAAGTGGGTCGATAGAGACATTTTGGAGCAGTCGAGGGGCTGCCATTTTGAGGAGGACAGAGCGGAGGACAAGATGCCGGCGGTAGCAACAGGGCACGGCAATCAAAGCCTCGTCATTTTAAAGCTTACAAGGCAGAGGAAAGTCGGCCATCGCAGTGCGGTGATTGTAGGGACAGATAATGGTGCGTGGAGGCACTACATCTGAACGGCAATTAAAAGTATCAGGATGTGCGGGGGGCGTGCGGGCAAACAGAAGGCGCAAGGGGGTTGGGCACTCGTGGCGCTGCTCGGCTCCCACCAGAATTCTCCAGAGCCATGCTTAGCGTTCTGAGTGCGCCTCGCGGATTCCCTCTCAGTGTCTAGCTCCTTGTGAGTATGGAGCTGCTGGCAGCGAGTTAACGCTCTGGCAAGGAGGGGGCAGGGGGCAACTCAATTCGCAGCATAGTGATGCTTCTCTTCCCCCACTGGTGTCAGGTGACTCGCAATGTGCCCCTCACTTCTGCAACCTCCGCCTCCCGCACCGTGATGTTGATTGGCGCTGAGGCTTAACTCGCTCCAAATACAGGGCTGTCTCTGGCGGCGGCCATTCGAAGGTCAGGCACTCTCGTCCACTCAGTGCCACCGTGGGTTTTCACTCAATAATCGAGGGGAGGGTTCCACTGACCTCTATTTCGTAGTGCTGATGTTCTTCGTGGACACTGTGAGGGATTCCTTGTGAGTGTGGAGCTGCTGGTGGCAATTAACGCTCAAGCGGGAGGGTGGGAAGGAGGGGGCACATCAGCACGGCTTCTCTTACTCCTCAGGTACTGGGTGACTCTCAGTATGTCCTGTACTCCTGTAGTCTCTACCTCCCGCACCGTAAGGAGGATTGGTGCAGAGGCTCAATGTGCTTCTGAGGCGAGGCTGACGCTTGTTGCGACCATTTTAGGGTCAGGCACTATCGTCTTGTCAGCGCCACTGACATGAAAGTTACCGATGATGACAACTTGAGCCAACCAATCGCTCCTTGGGTGATGCTTACGTGAGGTACTTTCTGACCTCTCACACCTTTTTTCTCCTCTATTTTTGATGTGAGTATGTGCGTGGTGGGTTGACAAACTCTAAACGTTTAGAACGCAGAACACTTGGAGTTGGGCACTGATGGGGAAATACTGGCACCCTCCCAGGAGCAAATGAATGAAACTCACCAGACATAGCAGGTTTACTCAGAAACAGAGTGAAATATATTTATTGGTACCAAATGCATGCATCATTGCTAATTAGCAAGGAAGAAGTCAGGTCTCCTGCCTTAAGGGCTCTCAGACCGCTTCTTCCCAGAGTGACAGTTTTCTAGGTGCTATATACATTGAGTAATGCCATGTCAGCAGAACTAGAATAAGGCACCAAGCCAAATATGGCTAACAGGGATGTGTAACATGGCAATCATAAATGGCTAGATATGGGCAGACCAGAAAGGCTGGCTCGGCACTGTGTAAGCAATTTGCACAACCAGATAAGGAAACTTATGATGACGTCAGGACAAGGGAAGTGACCTCTAAGGTTGATTCAGAATAGCTGCTGGAAGCTTGTTCAGGCAAGGTCAGATAGGAAGCCCTTTGGAGCTCTGGGCCTCATGTTAGTGTGAGTGCATACATATGAATTTAAATGGAAATACATATATATTTTGCAACAATCCTCCCTTTTGGATAGACCTATCCAACATTAGTGTAAAACCAAAATATATATATGTATATATGAAGGAAACATTAGTTACATATCTTTGGATGGCATTACACAGTGTTTGCATAAAATGCATATATTGTCACATTGATACATCCTGATGAGATCATTATTATCTCAGCAGGCTGTTGTGATACCGGCAGCATACTTATAATTGGGTGTCCAACAAATATTGTTTGCTCTATGCAATGCATCAGGCTACATTGTCACTTAGTCACTCAGTTCCCGGGCACTTTGAGCAAGTGTCAGTAATTTAAAGGCACACAGTGAGCGGTCATCTGCTTCTCCTCCTGGTCCGCAGTCGTCTTGTTCAGGGGCGGCTTCACGGACCTGCCCTGCGTTGTCCTCTTCCGTCTATTTTTCTGCAGGTGCAGACCATCACCTTTCTTCGAGACTGCGTCGTGTACTACACTCAACAGCATCAGTAGATGTCGCGTCCCTCTGACACTTTATGATGGGCCCCCATGGATCGTAGAAATGGTCTGGTCTGTCCTCTTCTTGACTGCTGTGTTGCTCAGGTCCTCTGGTGACAGATGGTCATCAATTTTGGTACCGTCCTCTCAGGCGTTGGGGTGCTGCCCTGCATCTTCTCCCCTCAATCCATTCATGGCATTGGTTCACCGTCTGTGGTCCAGTCCACCTAGAACTCACACCACACTCTGCAGCAGCAGCACCTCTCTCCTCTGTAACATTCCCAAGAGAAAGAGAGAAATTCGTAATAGAGGAACAACCATCTCACAGTACCTCTTAAATGTATTTCGCTTCCATAGTTGGGGACAGCACAAAAAATCCTTTTTTTGTCAAGAGATCTTCTTGTATTGCATGCTTAATTAATGTAAACTTCAAATGACACATCGCAAGCTTGCCTTCAGCCTACACATAGCACAAGTAACATGCTACTCAGCTGCCGTGCCGGGCGCTCCAATGTTGAATACCACAAACTATGGCCGCAAACATCTTCGAAGTAGAAATAGAGTAGAAATACGTATCTATGAGCGTGACTTTCATCAATTTGTTTTTTGCCATAAGCACTAAGCATATTGGGATTCGTAGGCCCGTACTTATAATAGGGTAACTGAAAATGCACGTTCCAGCATCTTTAATTCTTTCACTGAAAAGTCAGCACTGACTTTTTACTGACATCCAATTGATACAGGCCCATTGCATAGCTACCAAGTGGCCCTAATTATGTGTGTCACCTGAATTCTGGGATTTCCGTTATTATTTTAAAATAAGATCGTTTGAAAAATCCCATCATGCACATTAATGTTGATTTTAAAAAAACGGGACTGGCTGAAGGTGCGACGCATGATACAGGAACACTTGAGAGCGGTGGGGCAATGGATAGCTATGCATACACATTCTAAGCCAAGAGACGCAGCTATCAACAGTGCAGCAGGTGCAATAGCACCACGGCCCAGGAGTGTGAAAGGTCCTCTGCACTCCAGTTGCATAAAGCTGCCAAGTTTCCCAGGTCCATGCATGACTAGTTCGGCCAGTCCCGTTTTTTCTCATAATTAAAGGACTTGCAGTCATGGATTTATATTGGGTTAAATGAGACTACAAGTCCCACAATTCTAAGAAAATAAATGGGACCGGAAACCAGGACTACAAGTCCCAGAATTTGAAGAAAAAATTGTGAGTGGCCTAACTAGTCATGCAAGGATCTGGGAAGCTTGGCAGCTATATCAGGGCCATATTTTTTTCTTGCATGAATTAGGGCATCCATGCTACACCACTGCCCAAAACTGCTTGAGAGTCCCTCTAATTAAGGAAACAGAAGTGGAGGATGCAAATAGTGAGACACAAAACCAAGCATGAATAACTTGCCCCATCTTCCTTGTGTGCTTAATGGCGGGGAAAACATTTAGGGACACAGAAGGGCGATCTGCATTTGAAAGGTTCTGCTGCCCATACAGATGTCGCAGAACTGGCGCAGACCGTGACATTCCCTGCAACTGGAAAAGTAATTAGTGAAGTTAAGTTGCAAATGCTGTAAACAACTGAAGTTGTTATTCATTCTGTACTGCTCCTGGAACGTGGGAGGACATGTAAAATGATAAATTAGGCATGGACTGCTTTAATCTGTAAACTGAACATGTTACCAAACGGCCTGCATTTGTAATTAGTATTTACGGCCACAGGAGAGTGCCTCCTTTAAAACAGTGACAGGAAATTGATCAGTTTAGGTCTCTATGGCAACCCGAGGGCCTCCGTGTCTTCTGCAGGGTGCGTGCAGCCGATGGCTTCATGCACATGTTTGGAAACATATTTATGAACTGGAAAGATAAACTGCTCAATAATGCAAACGAGGCAGGCGAGCATAAATTCCAAACTGGTAGCCTTCGGAGGAAAGCTCCAATACCTGATAACAGACCTGAGTGTACTCCGGTTGCTATGGTGTTCCCTCTGCAAAGCAAATATATGAAAAGAACACCTTTACAATTAGCCTAAAATGCAAATTGCCTCAGGCCAGTGTGAGGCTGTCACACTTGTAATAATAGACAATAATTGATGATTTATGGGACGGCGCCATGGCAACCAAAGTTTCCCAGCACCCCTTGGTTACTTTTATGAAAGAGACCCGTGAGCTTCTGTGGAAAAAAAGTTTCTGGCTAAACAAATAGGGTTTTCTGTTCATCCATTACCCCTTGTTTTGTGGTGGAGAAAATCCCACCGGGATTACAACATCATCTAAAAACAGCGAGCACTCCTCGACAGAAAACACAGACCTTTCCTCCACATAACCCTTTTTGCAGAAGTGTGTAATTTCTCTCTCAGCCTGGATTAGAAGAAGCTCTGTTGCTAAAACATGGCCTCTCTTTGCATTTCACAGGCTCGGCTCCTCCATTTCAGGATAATAAAAAACTAATCTTTTATCCACTTGACATTGACAGCATGAATTACCCTCTCTGCATTGTGTGGACAGTGTGAAAATGAAGGTTATACAAATGCATTTTAAAGGATTATTTTCTTTGAGTAGCAGTATTTCAGGCCACGCTGACAGCTGATTAACTCTTTCCCAAGATTTAATGATACACTTAAGGCCTCTCGCTCGCTCTCTTACTTCTCTTTCTTGGCTTTGTTACGTTTTCTTAAGCCTCTGCCTATTTGTGTATGCTTAGGCTCACATACATGTATGCCTAGATGTATGTGTACATAAATATAAATGAATTAGAAACTCTGTGTTTAATCTGAAGGTTAGAACTAAAAGATTTATGAAAGATTTATTCTTGCTTGTATTGATGTTATAGCAAGACTTGCTTTCATTGATGTTATAGCAAAACTTAAAGTTGTCTCATTTATGTTTTTAATATCATGTGTAAAAGACTAATAACCATGATCTGATGGACTTGGAGCCCTTTCTATGGGGATAAATGTAAGAAGAGTGGGTAGCAGGTGATTTACAGAGCACTGCTTGTCATCCGTGAGGATATCCAGGCGCTGTCAGGATCCAGTGGTTCTGGGCAGTATTCTGGGACTCTGTGAAACCTGGTGTTGTACATCGACCATCAGGCAATGGTGGATGTGCTAAAAAGGGCCACCTTGGAATATGGTCCAAAAGATTACAAAGCTAAGAGTGACAAAGGCGTCTGACCAGCCATAACCCTGAGGACCAACTGAGAAGGGATTTTTGAGCTTGTTAAGTTTCGGATGTAATTACGGAGAATTCTGCAGAAAGTATCCACACAATGAAAAGTTTGACGGCCAAACCTCTTGCATCTAGTTGGGCAGGCAGTGCAGAGACATCTGCTGGCACAACTGAGACTTCTTTCAAACGATCAGTTTTGCGATATAGGGCCTGATGTAGAAAACATTTTAACGGGTACAAACCCTCAGATTCAGTAAATCTGAGGATCTGCGACCACTAAACAACTTTTTGTAATTTACTAAACCCAATTAACAATTTGAAAAAGGTTTTCCGAATCATTAAATGGGATAAGTAAACATTAAGGAATTGCTATTTACAACGGGCATGCTAAGGGCTTTCCCTACAAATACCAATTCCTTAAGAGATGCATGCATGTTTTGGGACCGATATCTGGTTACAAAGCATTAATATTTTACCCCCAATCTAAAATTGATGGTGTCATTCGCAATGGTAAGGGATCCCCAGAGACCCTTTCCCCTTTGAGAACATTGATAAAAACCTTTATTAGGAGTAGGCAGTGGTCCATCGGAAAACGGGCTGCCATAATAAAACAAGCATTTGCAATGCAATAGGTCTCGCATTACTGAAAGTTTGAGCTATTGTCATTGCAAATAATAATGCAGAGCCAATAGCTCAAACTTTCATTAATGCGAGACGTATTGCATTGCAAATGCTTGTTAGTGGATGCCAGGTTCCGGGCAGCAAGACAGGAGGGCTGCACATAGTGCAAATTGATAGGAACAGAGGTGACAGGTTCAATTTCCACCCTGAGGCATTATAGGTGAATCACAAGGTTAAGTACTCTTAACTAACCAATGAGGTAGTGCCACCAACAGGCTTACCTTCAGCTAAGCCCTTATAATTGAGGAAACTGCAAGGAAATACTGGAATGTACGCCTACGAACACACAGTGTGTCTGCAGGGCTTTCAAGTAACACAACATGGGAAGCTGGGGGTGGGAAGGATGGGACGACAAGCAACTACAGGTTATACATCTTGATCTCAAATGTACCCTTACACTTAGAAAGCCTCAATGTTCACATAAACTTTGTCATACCTGTGCATTCATATTTTTTCAGTTCAAAAGTCGTCCTTTTATTTGAAATGCTTCAAATGACTGTTCATGTTGTTGATGAAAACCACCACCATAGTACGGGCTCAGGACTAAATAACGCTCTGCCTCGGTCACCTCTGACAATGTTGTTCGGTCCCCACAAAACAAGCATCAACATGGCGGCTCACGCAGTTTGGTGATACGCACAGAGCCACCGACAAAGAGAGAGGGCTCAATCTGCTGAACAACCAAAACCATGATTTCCTTTTTTTGCCATTTTCCTCTTAACATCCTACTGTTAACTTCCACTCTCACTCATTTTCTTGTGGTAATGATGAATGGTAAATGTGGCTTTGAGGTACTGTGTGTATTGTATTTGAAAACTGTAGGTAGGTAGTTTTATTTCAGTTTAATAAAAACTCTAAAATATTGCACAGATAAAAACATTAAAAAACATGTACTGCTATATTAAAATCAGATTTTAACGGTTTCCTTGAGCATCACAGAAGTTCATATTGTTCCCTGTTTAAGTAAAGTCACTGTGGAGCCATCCTTAAGTTACATTCATCAGACTATTTGCGGTCAATAATAGTTCTGCTTTAAGATACAATTTTATTAAAGCAGCTATTATTTGTGGGGATTCCCCTTTCTTGCAGAATAGTAGAGCGTGCCGACATGATCTAATACTATACATATTAAAAAATTTCTTCAATAACATTTTTCTTTCTATAAGTAAGATCGGGTAGATTGATAAAATACGAGTCAAACTTTCTTCATGCAGTAAACAAAGTCTGCACTTTTTATTCAGAGGTTGCGGTTGCCGTTTGGTGATGTATTCTAGTGTTTGGCATAGACCAAAACGTAACTGCAGTAGCTTATTTTTATAAAATGATCCGAGTAATGTCGTGAGGTATTTCTGGGGGTGCGGCTCCCTGTAAGTATCAATCGTTATCCATGCATGCCTTCTTTTTCTGAACTCTTCTTTATCTTCAAGCCATGACAGCTTCCTTGTTTGCTTGTAAATGACTTTTTTAAAAGAGTCATGCGGAAGTGCCATGTCCCATAGCTCTTTAGCTCTCAACGTCGTTAATGCTACGTTGAGGGTTTGGGCCCAGTTGTTCGAATTTTGGTGCATGTCGTTTTGAATTTCATTCCATATCAAAACTCAGTGGATGTTACTAATAACATGTATTTGATCAATGCACCTGTTTGTGCTAAATTTTGGTTTATCAGCCCGAATTCTAATCGAATCTGAGAGAGGGATGCACTCTGGGGTAGCTGAAATAAAAGTCTAAAGACCTTATTCTGTGCTGAATTGAGGAAAGGCCCAAATTTACCCAGGAAAGCTTCAGTGCCGTAGCAGAGAGTTGGAATGAACTTGGCTTGTATTGCAGTTAATAATAGCTGAAAGGTCGGGCTTTGTAATTTCCGGTGAATTCACTGGAAAGCTGAGATCAGGGACGCAATTCTTGGTTATAGTGCACTCTGATGTAAGTTGTGTGACTGCCGTTCTTGTAACCATACTCCAAGGTATTTGTATGACATAGCTCGTAGAATTGGTTTCCCCCCCAATGACCAGCTGCCTTTCATGTTTATTTTCCTGCCAAAAATAACTACCCATGTTTTTGTGAAGTTAATAGCCATTTCATTCTCAGTACAGTATATATATAGTTGGTTATGTAGTCTCTGTAGGTCCATCCCGGTTAAATTCATGAGAACAAGATCATCAGCGTATTGTAGTGAGAACTGTAATATGTAATGTAATACAACTAAAATAGTAGTTGATTAGATGTTCTATATAATGGGTGGCATCCATGTTTCAGGTCCAATATATGACTTTGGTGTCAATGTACTAAAATACAGATGGTTATGTGATCCTCCAGATTCCATAGTGTCTTCTGCTATCAAGAATTCGTGGGATAACAGAAGTCAGGAATCTCATCACCTTTTGAAAATCAGTATTACATGTTCTTACATGTTCCATAAAACACATGATCTTGGTATTACTTAGTGTCCAAGTAACAAATGTTACATTATTTTTTCCTACAACTGGGCTTGTTGAGCCACCAAGTATGAAAATCCTGACATATTTTCAGAATGACGAGTACACAAGCAAATAATCTCCATTGAAATCCATTATACAGAGACTATCTTCACACAGAGCACCTGTGCAAACATTTTCTGAACTCAGGGCAACAAGACATGTTGGCGTTGAGGCACTTCAATTTCCGTAGCAACGAAAAATGTTTTGAAGCTATTTGTTGCAATCTAGCATCCTCATGTGGTCTTCTGTGTTGGTATTATAAGGTAGCTCTCTGTAGTGATATTAATGTAACAATAGGTCTGCTCAGACATGATTTGTCATGGGTTTCATCATTCCTTCCACTACAATCTGCACAAGTGTGCCTTTAAACTAATACATTTAGTGCATGACTGGTGTCAGTAAAGTCATTGGCAAGCAGAGGTAGGTACAACACACAGTTTTAGTGTGAGCTCTTGCTAAATCCATGTACTGCTCAAATAGAGAATTCCACAGCTGTAAATTGGTTTCAATAACGAAAACCTTTGATCACCTCAAATAGCGTGACCTAAGTAGCAGGGCAGGTCACAGATAAAATGTGTGAGGTGCAAAATGTTACAGCCCAACCAAACAATAGCATAGTGAATGATTGATATTGACTGGAACGAGCTCTGAGCATGAGAAGGAACCTTGTGAAACTGGTCGACAATCACTTGTGACAAGATTGATGTAGCTGGTGGTTCTGCTGAAGTTTCGATATTTGGACTTAGTCACTATTTTGAAAATAAATCCATGTAGTGCTGTGTAGTTGCTGGAGTGGAAATCAGTTCACATATTTTATAATATTACGTTTTACCATCAAACGGGCTAAATTCCTCTCTGTTGAATAATCAGCTTCTGGTCGATTAGATTTTTGCCATTGTTTTAGAGAAGAAGAAAGCAATTCATCTAACAAATTATCATCACAAATCATTAGTCTAATTTTAGTCAATAAAGAGAGTTGGTGTATCTATTTAAAGAGTTTTTATTAATAAAATCTTTTAGTAGATCATCTTTATTGAAAATCACAAGCAAATTCAGATTAATCTTGTTAGAAATGGGTCTCTGGTTGACAGTGGTTTGCTCACTGTCCAAGCAGGGACCCTCACTCTAGTCAGGGTAAGTAAGTTACACCCTCAGAATGACCTATGCTCCCTACCTTGGTAGCTTAGCAAGAGCAGCCAGGCTTATCCTCAGAGGAAATGTGTAAAGTATTTGTACACACACACACACACAGTAACACAGTGAAAATACCAGAAAAGTACTCCTCACCAGTTTAGAAAAATAGCCAATATTTATCTGAGAAAAACAAGACCAAGATGACAAAAATCCAACATACATAATTTAAGTTACGAATTCTCAAAGATTAAATGCAGTTATATCGCTTAGAGACCCAATAGCTCAAACTGGGGCGAGAACGATGTGCTTGACTGAGTCGAATCTTAAAGTTTAGGGCTGATCGCTATGGAGTGCGGGCCGGCTATTGAGTTGTACAGACCCCAGTTACAGTACCTTGAAAATTATAACAAAACAAACACTTTGCGAGGTGCCGGGGAGGTGAGGCGTCCCTGGGGCCGGTGCGGTGTCGGTTCCTTACTGTCAGTGCAAGTCGTTGGCATGTCGGTGCTCGGGACGTTGCAAGGCACAGCAAAGGTGATGCTGGTGGTGGTGCGGGTTCGATGAAGTGTTGAGAATCAAGCCACGCAGCATCGATTTCGCAGTGTCAGTGTCACTCCACGGGACCACTGGTGTGGCGGCGAATCGGAGTCAGGCACCACAGACTTCGGTGGCGTGGTGCTCGGGACTCCTTCTGTGGCGGTTCTTCGGAGGTGCTACGGTGTTGTCAGGGCCTGCGTTGCAAATCGTGGTCATAGCGTTGAGCAAGGACCACAGCTCTGGTGCAGGCAGTGGCGAGATGGCGAAGAGCGGCCCCGGCTCCGGAGTCACACTCAAAATTGATGTGCTGGTTTCTTCTTGCTAAACACAGAAAACTCACTTCCAAGTGCCCAGGTACTGGATTTGACAGCACTCTGCAAAGTAGGGCTCTCAGCAAGAAAGCTCAGGTGTTGCAGGTGAAGTCTTTGATGGCCCTTAGACGTCCAAGAGGAGGCAAGCTCAACTCAAGCCCTTGGAGAAACTTTGAAAGCAGGATGTAAAGAGCAAAGTCCAGTCCTCTCACTTCCAAAACAGAAGCAGCAAGCAGCAGGCCAGCACAACAAAGCAACCAGCAAAATGGCCGTCCCTCTATCAGCAACACAGCTTTTCTTCTTGGCAGAATCTCCTCAATCCAGAAGTGTTTTGAGTACATGGTGTCAGAGGTTCAGTACTTATACCCATTTCAGCCTTTGAAGTAGTAAACTTCAAAGAAAGGTCGTTGTAGTGCACAGGACCCTGCCCTTCCTGGCCCTGGCTCCTGACACACTACAGGGGGTAGAGGCTGCATTGTGAGGGGATGGGCGCAGCCCTATTCAGGTGCCAGTGTCAACTCCTCCCACCACTCTAGCTCAAGAAGACCCATCAGGTCTCTCGCTGGATAGCGGAAAAGTTCCCGACCCCTGGAAGCACGCGATCATCAGCCCATTGCTGAAAAAACCTTATTTAGACTGCACTAATGCTGATAGTTAACCAGTCCCTTGCTTCCAGTACCCCTGTCATGATCGGAGTGCCTCAAGGATCCGCGCTCTCGCCCACTCTCTTCAACCTTTTTATGGAACCACTTGCCGTCATTCTGAACCTTGCTCACATTCAGTTATCACATGTATGCGATGACACGCAACTGTACCTGAAGTTCTCCTATCAAGAGGACATAAAAACGATAAATGCTGCACTTGCACAAACCCAACAATGATTAGCTCAGAACCATCTGCTGTTAAATACTCTCAAAACGGAATTTCTTTTGATTTCCCCCCCCCCCCAATCACGCGGCTCCTACCCTGGAATGGCTTAAACAACTCACTGCTCTGAACTGCACCCTTCATGTCGTAGACTCTGCCAAATCTCTAGGCATCACCTTGGATAAACACTTAAACATGCAAGCGCACATCAGTGCAGCTATTAGGGGAGCCAACTTTCAACTTAACACCCTTAAGAAAATCAAACCTTTCCTCCCCCCGAAGACATCAGGCAGCGGTTCAATCCTTGGTTATCTCTAGGTTGGAATATGGTCTGGTGACCCTTGCTGGACTTCCCAAAGCTAGCTTGGCCCCACTCAGAGCTACCCTGAACGCATCGGCTAGACTCATCAGGGGCTCCAGAAAGCATGACCACATCTCCCCAGACCTTTTGCAACTAAATTGGCTATCTATTGAAGCCAGAATCCGATTCAAGATAGCTTGCTTGACCCATAAAGCCATACATTACAACACTCCGATCTACCTGGCAAATAAGCTTGAACTTTTGGGCTCTGGCCGGAACCTTAGAAGTACGACCACCCTACTCTTGAAACCACCAAGATTCAAAAAGAAAAGATCTTACAATCGTACTTTCACCGGTCTTGAACCAAGAATCTGGAACTCCCTGCCTCCCGAGATCAGATCCAATCCTTCCACAGTATCTTTCAAGAAACTTGTCAAACGGCTACTCTTGAACGAACTTTAACAGCATCAACTTGCTCTCATGCTCTTGTTTTGTCAATATTCTGTTTCTTATTGTACTACACGGTTGCGCTTTATTGTATGCTGGTATGTTAAATTGTTCTCGTGCTCTAGGGCACCTCTGATACCCCCAACTCTTAACTGGTTTTGTTTCCCCATTTGTTGTAACCTCACTTACTGTCCCATTGAGTTTGTTACCCTTGTTTTCTCCATTTCTGTACAGCGCTCTGATACCCGTATGGGTCTTGTTCGCGCTTTATAAAGCTTTTCAAAATAAAAAAAATAAAATAAAAATAGTTACAAACCTAAATCCCTGCTTCCAGATGTCAGCGAGAAACTGATCAATAGACAACTGACTGCTTTTCTGGAGGCCCGCAATCTGCTGCATCGTATGCAGACTGGCTTCAGACCCAGCTGTAGCACTGAAACAGCCTTGCTATTAACCATGGAAGATCTCAGGAAAACCCTGGACTAAGGGGTGGCAGGGGCGCTCATTCTTCTTTGATTTGAGCGCAGCTTTCGACACTGTGTCCCAGCTTGTCCTCCGATACAGATTGAAAGCGCTCGGGAGAACGGGAAAAGTACTTAAATGATCGACCTCTTGCCTTGAAAATAGACTCTTCAAGGTCAGGGAAGGCCCATATCTGTCAGAAGTTCAGCATCTTAAGTGTGTGTGCCTCCAGGCTCCTCCCTGAGCTCCATGCTTTCAACATATATGTACGGCCCCTAGCTGACATTATCTGCTCATTTGGCTTCAGCATGGTGTCATACTCTGATGACACCCAAATTATTGTCTCTCTGACACCTAACATCAATCAAACCACAGTGAACCTGTCCACCTGTTCGGAGCAAGTCAATTAATTGGTGGCCTCCAGTCGCCTTAAACTAAATGGCGACAAGACAGAGGTTATGGTGGTGGGGGACAACCCATCTCTTTGGGGGCCAGCTTATTTGGCCTTAATGCCTGGGTGACCGTCCGTCCCCCACACTGGAAGTCAAGCACCTGGTAGTTCTTCTGGACGCTGGCCTCATTATGGCCTCCCAGGCTAAAAAAGTTGCAGGTACATGTTTCGGTCTGTTAAGAGCTTTGAGCACTGAAATGGCACACTGCCAAAACACGAAGAACTGTGGTACAGGGCCCCATACTCTTGCGACTTGAGTACTCTACCTGGGTAGTTCTGTCTATGTTGTAAAAACATACAGCTCGCGTCTTATTAAACATTCCTAAAGCTCAATCTGCACGTTCAGTGCTTGCCAGCCTCCACTGGCTCCCTGTAAAGAGAAGGATAGAGTTGAAAGCTCTGTGCATAGCACATAAGATAAAATATTCTCAGGGCCCACACATTGTAAACCAGCTAACTGTCTCACACAACAGTATGTGAGACTTGAGGTCAAACAACCAGTCTCTCCTGGCCATCCCAAGAATTAAAAGGGCCAGAAGTGGAGGACAGTCTTTCGTGTATTTGGTATCCAGGCTCTGGAACTCCCATTCTATACACCTGAGAGCAACCTGCAATCTCACCAGTTTTAGAAAGCAATTGAAGACACACCTTTCATCTAGTCATTGCACCACTCTGCCATTACTATGTCTGCTTGTGCTGGGAAGCCATTGTTGGGTAGCCACATGCTCTATAAAATTGGGTTACATAACATCAGCCTGGTGATGGGCCTTCAGGATATGAAGGGCTTACCTCAGCTCCCTTCTTGTGTGACTGTCTAAAGTGAATTCACAAAGCCCAACTGTCTTTCAACTCAGACTTGTATTCAGAGACAGGCGTAGGCACAGAATGGTTATAGTAAGAAAATGGCAACTTTCTAAAAGTGGCATTTTCAGACCTACAATTTAAAAATCAGCTTCACTAAAAGAAGTATTTTTAAATTGTGAATCCGGAGAAACCAAACTCCAATTTACTATCAGCTCCCAATTTGAAGATATACTTGTAAGATGTTAAAAGGAAACTCCAATGCTAACCTATGGGAGAGAAAGGCCTTTCCGTACTGAAAAACAAATTTAGCAGTTTTTCACTACCAGGACATGTAAAATTCACCAGTACATGTCCTACCTTTTAAATACACTGCACCCTTCCTATGGGCTACCTAGGGCCTACCTTAGAGGTGCCATATATGAAATAAAGGGGTAGGTTTGGGCCTGGCAAGTAGGTGCACCTGCGAGGTCGAAATGGCATTTAAAACTGCACATACAGAAACTGCAGTGGCAGGCCTGAGACATGTTTGCCGGGCTACTCGTGTCGGAGGCACAATCAGTGCTGCAGGCCCCCTAGTAGCATTTGACTTACAAGCCCTGGGTACACCTGGTGCACTGTAGTAGGGACTTACTAGTAAATCAAGTAGTCCAGAAACCAAATGCCAGGACCTTTTAGACAGGGAGCATTTGCACTTTAACACTGTTCAGCTGCAATAAAGTGCCCAAAGTTATAAAGCCAGCAAAAAACGAAATCCAGCAATCAATCAAGAACAGGAGGTCAGAGGCATAAAGACAGGAGAGACCACTTCAACAGATGCCAGGTCTAACAAATCTCAATAGTCAATATATGACAGAAATGAAAAATCAATATTAGTTAATCAAATCCAATAATAATTGCATTAAAAGCGCGTTCCATAAAGAAAAGAATCCCTATTCTAAGATTCGGGTGAAAATGAAGTTAGTCAGAACCTAAAAAGAGTTCTAGTCCGAGAGAGTGAGAGAAAAGCATAAAGCTTCAGCATTTAAATCAGCCCAAATAAATGAAAAATATCAAAGCAGACCTTGCCATAAAGAGAGGTTTAAGAACTCGGTAGAGTCTCAAAACAATGTGTCATAAAGTTTGGTTCTGGTGACTCTCAATAGAAAGTGGGACAAAAGATAGGGGCAAAAACGTTCTGGAAAGTGGTCTGGAAAGTGGTAGCTTACTCTAGGAACACGCACTGTTATAGACTACATATTTCGTGAAGCTTATGTAACATGTTGCTCTTCTCGTCACTCGTCAGCCAATAAGCGTGCGATGCTCTCCTGCGAACAGGATCACTCCTCATCTTCTCACATAAATACAATATTCCTCAGTCAGCAATGTTACGTTTGCAACTATTTTATAACTACTATGTGCTCACGTGGGGTTTGCCTCATTCAGGCTTACTTTCCCACATATATCTACATCTTTAACCTTCTAATATCTAAACAATAGTACAAGTAGAAGTCGAAACATCTATATTAATGAAAAAGAAAACATTTTGCAGAATCACCATTAAAGGGAAAAACAAGCGGGTAAGAAAGTCAAGTTCACATTTTAAACTCCTCATTTTCAATGTATGAACTCTTCATTACCCCATTAAATGACAAAAATTAATCATGTGTAAGCAGTAGTCTTTGTATAGCTTGAAACATTCTACGGAAATACTTAAAACTATGTAAGCAACTTTATTAATTATTAGAAAAACATGATCAGAGAGAGGTCAACAATCAAACTTTTTATGTGTATTTATCATTTTCTATTCAAGCTTGTTTTCAAGCAGTTTTCAAGAAGTGTTGTATTAATAGTTTTGAGGCCTAGTAAAAGTAAACAGGACAGCTTACAGTCTTATGCATTCTAAGTACATTACTTTCATCAAAGCTTGCACATTAATTCTGCACGTTTACTTATAACCAGAGTTATTTTCTTGCTAATTTTAAAATCTGTTTTTACATAGTCAAAAACTATATCCGAAGAAAGCCCCTCAATGTTGGCTTGGTTCCATTGGAGACCCTGGCAAATTGTTTTTGTGACACAAGAAAAGCTACTTGTTTGGCTAGCCCTTGTGTGGCTATCCACCCAGGTAACATCTCAGCCAAATGGATGCACTGGTTTCATCATAGTCTTCTGACGCCCACAGTAATTTAGTATTTGTCCTGCAAATCAGGCAAATGTCACACACTCTTTTTTGTGGCAAAATGTAGTTCTGGAAGCAGTTTTAAAAACGGTGCAGGTATTCTTCCATTTTCCTAGCAGCACACTAATTAAATGGAATGCTCTCAAGTAATCAACAGAGGTCACTCATCCTGGTTCTTCTCTACCGACCAGTCCTCAGACTCTCCAAAGGCAAGCTCCCCAAAAAGAATGTCAAGTGCCCCAAGAAGCATTGACCAAAATAGCTTTGAGACCCATGTCAGGAAACTGACTCGTCCCATTCTGATAAATCAAGTCCTGGGTGACAACTATTCAGGCAGTGGTAGGAACTGTTCTTTCAACCTTCTCTAGTATACAGGGAGAGAATCTTCCCAGCACAAATAGATACTGAATTCTTCTTCTTCCTTCTTCTCCCAAGCAGATGTTAAATTGAAAACTACAATGCCATCGGTAAAACCCTTAAGGGATCCAACACTCTATACTCTTACTTTTACTACTGCAAGATTTCATTGTTGTGTTGGTAGTGTACCCAGCAACCCCAAATTCCATACAACAATCCTTGAAGTAAAAACTCAATAATGTCTGCAAACAGCCTTGTGGCAAGCACATTCCAGCACTCTCTGATCTTACTATTCCAGGATGTGCCACAGACACATGCAAGTAGGGAGTCTAAAGTGGACTCTTTCTCGAAAGGGGCAAGCAGTAACAGGACAATTCATTGTTCGAGTGCAAGACTAGGTCATCTCTCCCCCTCATCTTCAGCTATCGGGTATGTTACCATTAAATGTCTCAGTTAGAAAATAACTCAGGCATTGATATTAAGCTCCATGAAAAGGTGCAAAATTCACAAGTCCCAAGTGGCAAACTCATTAGTTCACTCAAAGTGACCCAGGCAGTGAATTCTGTGTACAGTTTGTACCCAAGTACCAGTCCTACAATAGAGAGTTCTTATCATATTACATGTTTAGTGCTTTCTGGTCAATATACAACTGGGATTTTATTTCGATATTAGTTGCAACCAGCTTTTCTGACTTAATTTAAAGGATTCAGTGTTACTGTCAATTCAATTCAATTCAATTCAAATTAACTTTATTCGGCACATGGCCACAAAAGTTTCAACAAACAGACAATACATATTTAAAATACTTTTTTTTTTTTTTAAATATTAAAAAAGATAAAATTCCTTTACAAGCTGAAATCATGATTATACATAGGTGTAATAATGGCAATAG
Organism: Calotriton arnoldi; assembly: GCA_963921515.1. NCBI lineage: Eukaryota > Metazoa > Chordata > Amphibia > Caudata > Salamandridae > Calotriton > Calotriton arnoldi. Next base: position 444,017 of record CAWUFW010005116.1, read on the forward strand.
AATTTCGCACTCATTTGACATAAAAAATACAAATCATTTCGTCTCCCCACCCAGTTACTGCACTTCATAACGTTTCCTAATGCCCATTGCTGTTTTAATAAAATTCAACACAGCAGTGCAGATAACAGGATTAGTCAGTGATTGCAAATATCTGTACCCCTCTACATGTGTGCATGGGCGAATATTCATTAGCAAGGGTACCAAAAATCTACTCCTTTGGTTCTTTATAAAGTGCGCAAAAAAGAATAAAGTGCAAGGTGCTCTGGGTAGTGCTATTGTCGCATGGGCAAGGGATAAGACTGTCCATCCACCCGGATTGTTTAGGGAACGCTACTAAAGAGTGCAAAGTGCTAAGGCGGAATCTTGTTAAAAGAAAGCGCATCTGGCTATTCGTAGTAAAGGATAGGTAATATTGCTGTTTGGGCATAAAAGGGTAGCTAGGGCCAGGTACCTCCAGTTGTGAATGACGCAAATTTGCCCAGACACTATACTCCTCTTTAATTATACCCTTCGTGTTTGTGGGGATACTCGACGGGGTGTCAAAGTACTCACCCAACCCAATATCGAATAACCTATCCATCACAAACCGGAGCCAGGGAATCTTCACCGACTTATCCAAGTTAATACAGTCTTCGATGATCTCCCTGGAAAACTGTAACTCTTCTGTGACCCATATTTTGGTCCACAAGAGCAAAGGGGCAGAGCCGATGCGATCTTCTATATAGTCCATCCCCACTTCTCGATGAGAGAAAGAGGTGGCAGAGCTGCTTGGAATCATCAGCAGACGTTTTATAAACTTATTTTCCATCTTCAGCTATCGGGTGTGTTACCATTAAATGTATCAGTTAGAAAATAACTCAGGCATTGATATTAAGCTCCATGAAAAGGTGCAAAATTCACAAGTCCCAAGTGGCAAGCTCATTAGTTCACTCAAAGTGACCCAGGCAGTGAATTCTGTGTACAGTGTGTACCCAAGTACCAGTCCTACAATAGAGAGTTCTTATCATATTACATGTTTAGTGCTTTCTGGTCAATATACAACTGGGATTTTATTTCTATATTAGTTGCAACCAGCTTTTCTGACTTAATTTAAAGGATTCAGTGTTACTGTCTTATTTGCATGACATTCATTTTGAATTGCAATGATAATTATTCTTCTCCATTACCCTGTAACTGATTCATATTCAACAGAGAGGGTTGCCTGCCCTTTTACGTTTACTGTTTTCTTACTGTTGCCTTACACTGAACTATTTATTATTATTTTTTTATTGTTCTCCAGTAATAGCTTGATGTGGGACAAGCAATTAGGCCATTCACTCTGTTGTGGGACAGCACTGGGAGAATAGAGCTTAACTATTTCAGCAGGCTACATGTGACTTTGGCCTGTTTAGCAGGCTTAATTACCAGCAGATGTTGTCATTCCACAGGTCCAAAATGGAAAAATATGGAGAAACCCAATTTGCAGATGCAATTTCCTGCAAATTAATTCACAAATATAATGTGTGTTTGCACAGAATGTGATACATGTGCACAAAATGTATTGCATACTTGAAGTTCTGCCATGCTCCAATGTGTAGTTGGTGTAGGGTCAAGGAAATCGGAATACAGAGAAGCTCGTCTTTCATTGTCAGATGTAGGGCTTTAAGTGGGCCAGGTCCTGCCGGTGCTCAGCAAATCGAAAGCGCTCGGGATAACGGGAAAAGCACTTGAATGGTTTACCTCTTTCCTTGAAAATAGACCCTTCTAGGTCAGGGAAGGCCCATATCTGTCAGAAGTTCAGCAGCTTAGGGTCCCTCTCGGGTTCTCCATTTTTGCTCTCACCCTAAGGGTGGAAAAAAAAAAACTTAGCTCTGCAGCAGTACCACTGCTCAAAGCCTTTGAGCTTTGAGTCTCGTTTTAGTTCTTTCAGTCTTATCATTTCAGAACTGAAGCACTTTCAATAGTATATACAACTATGCCATAGTTGTAGCTTATTTATTTTATGCAACTAACAACCACTGACAAAGCTAATAGTCCTGGCTTGTTGTAGGCATAATGTTACGTGTTGTTTTGTATATCTGGGTGCAATGACAGAAACAGCAAAATACCAGTCGGGTGGCACACTATACTAAGCACAGATTTTTAGCGTATGTGTTTTTAAGCCATGCCCCTAATTACATCGGCAACGCCCTGTTGAGAGACCCCCCCAGTTTTTCATCCCACTTAAAGCCCTGGTCAGAGGGATGCACCTGGATCTTCGGGCTACCTCAGCTTCGCTATCTCAGAGTGAAATCTGACTTGTCGCAACACTCGGTGAGCATGTAGTCAAGTGTCGACAGGGACATATATCCTCTGCCTGCATTGTACTCCATGAACAACAGGATGTGAGCATTAATGGTGTCCCCTCAATTATGATTAGAAATTATGCTGTGCAAATTTCCCTGATTATGTAATTTCAGGCCATTCTACGGACGTGCTGTACTTGGACTATGTGTGTGAGCATTTGCACTTTCTGCTTTTGACCAGACTTGGAATACTTGCACTTTCTGCTTTTGCAACAGGAAGCAGAGCACTTGCTCTTCCAAATGGGCCCTCCTCCTGTGTACTTAGATCTATCTACTTTACAAATTGGGACCTTTGTGCATAATATCACAAGATGTCAATTCAGGGTTCTACTATCTATTACCTGGTCAAAATTTTAACATATTTAATCCGCCTTTGCAAAGGGGAAGGAAAAAACTGTAAACCGTGACCCAGATGTTACGCAGATTTTACTAATGCTGACGTAAATGGTGACGCTATCTTACTGTTTATTTTGGTGGCCTTGATAAAAACACAACATCTGCTTATAGTGATTCTGTTGCAACGTTCCCTTCGAGATGTACTTTAGGCAGAACCTCCAGAGGTACAGAACCTCCAGAGGTACAGAACCTCCAGAGGTAGAACAGGAATTCTGATCGAAGCAGATCTTCAGACCTGAACCAACGCAGCGAGACAAAAACAACACGCCCAGTCAGTAATCGTAGCAGGCAGGCGTACAACGCCCATTGGGCTGAAAGGGCCTCAGCCCCCCCCGTTGTGTGAGTCAGCCCGGGCTGAGACAGCTTCCCGGGCACACACACAGCCGCACCCGAGTACTTCACAGGTCTTTAAAAGACCATTTACTTGCTAACGAGGCTTTGTTGTTTTTTCACCCCTTCTTAGAGCCCCTGCATCTCCACTCTGACTATCGCTGGAAGAATTAGCCCCCCCCAACATTTTTCGTAGCCCCCCCCCTCCGAAATGTGGCTCTAGTTGCGCCTCTGGTAGCAGGTAAACAGTATGTAAGACGAAGAAGGTCCCCAAAGGCAGCTTGAGTACATGGTCATTACTTAAACCATGACTGCAAATAAACACGGCCGAGGAGGCAGGCCCGGGGAGCGGTGATGAATGAACTGTGTCACTGTTGTCGGCCGATAACCTCCGGCTTGACACCCTTATCTTGAATCCTTGAAAGGTACATCGGATTGTTATTGTCATTTTATTAAGTGAACAGTAAGTGGAACTAGCTTTTTATGAAGCGAAAGACAAGCTTTTTATTTGTCTACTCTTTATTTCGAGGTCTCTGATACTCAGGGTGTTCTATGAATGGCAACTCTAGCCAATGAGGAGACATGTGTGCCAGGCAGTGCGTCTCAACTCAGATCCCAGCAAACAGATGGACTGGGCAATGGTTGCAGGTGCGGCTGATAACATTAGTATATTCGGATTTATACGGTTCATGGGATGATTGAAAATCCAGAGTTGTCATGAACCAGGAAATAAGGATCTCTTGCTGTTTGAGACTTAGCATTTTTTAAGAGCAGCGCCCGTGTCTCTGCAAATTTGTTCGTCATGGATATATGCATCTTGCTCTAGGATGAAGTTTTGGATAAATAAGGTACCTTACCAATCATTTACCGACAGCCTGTAGAACAGGCTACGCCAATGTTTTGCCGGCTGAGAGGTGTAGAAACCACTTGGAAACCCCTCACCTGAATGTTAGGCTGGCCAGTCTCTACCATTCGTCTTGGAATGCAACAGGGTATTTTTAGGTCATGGACACCCTCGCTTAATCGAAGAAACCTGCCCACAATCTCCCTCGTATGAAACAGCACCTCAGCCAGTGCAGTGGTGGGACATCGGTTGTTAATGGCGGAGGATTTGATGGCCGGTGTGAGCATGCATTACTCACTGGTGTGATGTGAGCTCATTTGCGGATTTTAGTTTCCCTAACCCTCAACTTTTTGTTCTCTGCTATCACTTAGTCAGTGGTTGAGCGTAGATGAGGCAGGCAAGTGATTGTGATGTTGTTGAGTCGGTCAGTGGTGGTGCGTGGGGCTAACAAAGTGCCAGTAGAACAGGACATTACTTGTGGCATACTTCTTATGATCTGTGCAGGATGATGCTGAGTACAGTCACTCACAGAGTAAGGCGTGGCTGTGCAAGGGGGAGGCACTTCAAGCTCTTGTGCTTTTCAAGATCACTCAAGATATCTACATTACATAGGCTGCCTGTTTGTGTGTTGTTCAAGTCTCTTTGGAGTATCAAGCGCTGGAGTGTTTTAGTTAAGTGCTTTTACACACCATAACATAGCATAATGTAAAAAGAATGCAGGCAACGTTGTGCTGCGTGTCATTATAGTTGGGAATATGGCTTAGTGTGCTCAACACCCTATACTGACAAATGACATGTTCAAAAGGTCATGAATTTTAATTGTGCCAACACTTTCATGTGTCTGAGGTGTGTAAATTGAGTGTCGTAATTTTCCTAATAGTATTGTTATTTGTTATTTACAGTACTTAGAAACTGCAAAAGTATAATATTTAGTGCTATGTAAATAACAAGTTATTATTATTCATATTATCAGCCTTGACTCCTTGGAGCTCGGTTTAATTCTTACCAACGAATCCACAAAAGTGATGGGTGGAATGCTGGAATTAGTCTCAACCACTGGTGCTTTCTTGTGGCCTTATCCCAGTCCATTATTAATTCACCCGTCATGCCACCTCAGACAGGACTCAGCCATATGCAAATCAGTCTTGGTCCTGCTCTAATAAGAACAAGCCCAGACTGCCAGGCTGGGTCCCATCTGACCCAGAACAGAAGAAACTTCAGACCAGCTTTGGCCTATTTGGGACTTGTGGGTTGGGTGCAGCTTGATTCCAGTGGTGCAGTGAGCATCGGACCCAGGTCTGGGCATGCCCATCGGACTTCATCTCAAAAAGTAATGGTCTGATGAAACACCAGTGAAAGGAGTGTTTAGTGGCAGCGGGCATGATGCCTCCACACAATTGCCAAGAACTGTGTGACCACTAGAACTGGGTGACTTTGGGTCTTGTTTGGTGGATGAGATACACAGTCAACATGTGACGGAATCTTGGCTACCTAATTACTAGTGCCATAGGCTACAATGAACTTGTAATATGGCAAACAAGACATAAGTCATGTTTGTGACTGAGTACCCCATGCACCAAACTCTAAATAAGGCCTCTTGTTCTAGACTGAGACCAACAGGGATACTTGAGCCCCTAAAGACATTTGCTTGCCTGTTCCGAGAACCTATCCCTGGAGAGACTGACAATCAGGAGGTTACAGATAGTCCAGAAATGGAGGAGATTGTTGCCCAGCTGGCAGAATCTCAGCTAACTGGTGTGCAGCTAAGTGCCAGTGGCGGCCTACACAATATATGGGGACAAATTCTGAGGCACCAGAAACAATAACCGTTTTGTGAAAGTAGGCCTGAAGACTGGGACCCTGCTGCCCCACTGCTAGATTATGTATCTGGAAGCCAGCAATATCAGCAGAAGCCTTCAACATCAAGATGACTGACTTCTCCTAATCCAAGAGGTCCCTGGGTGTACCTATGGGTTTAAGTTCCCTGGAGAACACTTAGGGCCTGATGCTTAAAGGTTTTGCTGTGAGTTACTCTAATCGCTCTCCTGCAGTCTCAGAGTAAGTTCAGAGTACTTTTGGCTCATTGCTGAAATTCATACAGACGCCCGAAGCACTACAAGAGTAAGTCACACTCACTCAGACGCTCATCATGAAGTGCGACCTTTGGGTGCATTGCTGACCTCAGTGGACACGTTGTATATAACATTATTTAACACTGCTTCACTGCTTCTTTTTAAACGAGGGATACTTTTGTTTATGCTTGAAAACCTTTTAATTTTGTCTCCACGCTGCTTTACTTGTGGTTTATTTTTCTTATTACTTTACCCCTTTTACTAAACAAGGTAGGACCTTTAAACCCATTTAGTGTTTAAATAAATTGGTATTTGGTCGGTGTGTTACACACAACCCTCACACATTTTGCCTTAACACTACTTTGCTGGCGAGATTAGGTTACAAAAGCTGAGCCAAAGTTTTTATTAATAAAATCAGCCTGTGGAATCCTTTGGGGGGTGTTATAACCCCTTTCTCACATATCCTTCCCTTTGTGACGAAGTTCTATTGTTTTTTTTAAATTGTTATTTGTTGTTTTGTGTATTTCTTTACTAATACACAGAGCAAAAGAATCAGGAATATATCATACTATATACTAAGTTACATTCTTCTTAAAACGTTCCCTGATGAATTAAAGCAACTCCTCTGAATCTCACAGTGTCCTCACTGAAAGGCCAAGAAATAATTCACATAAGGTATTCGCAACTATGAATAGTTTTCACTTAAGGAAATAGGTATTTGCATTTGTAGTTGACTTGTCTGTAGATATAAAATGAAATCTGGTAGCCTTGATGCCTTATGACATGCCACGTGAACTCTGTACAGTTTTTAATAGATTGAGAAGCAAAAAATGAAGTAAATACCAGGTCTGGCTTTAGGGTGGTGTGACTGGAGCAGCCGAGTCTGGTGCTGACCTCTGTGGTGGGGGGTGGTGGTGGTCGGGGGGCAGCGGCGGTGTTAGGGGTTGGGGGGAATGGATGGGGTTAAAAAAACCTTAGTATTTCCCTCAAAAAGCACTACCGTTTAAAAAAAAAAAAACGGAAGTTCATCACTTATAAGTAGCTGACATTAGTATAACTTGCACAGCTGTGATGCCCTGTTTTTGACACATATATTATATCAATGTTGATATCTGGAATCTCCATCTGAAATCTATGGCAGTGCAAGTTATGCTTATGTCAGTTATATATAATTAGCTAATTTCAGTGTTTTTTTGTTATTTAAATGGTAAGGCTTTTTGAGTGAATTTCAAAGTTTTTTTAACATAAGTTAAAATCTTACTACCTTCCTCACATACAACTCCACTTTCACCTTTGTTTTTTTCATATATATAATATATTATATATATATATATGTTGCCTATTGGCAGTCGCCAGTAGGTAGCTATAGTTAGGACCATGTTTGCATAGAAGAAGTCGAAATTTTCCGAAAATAGTGCCCCAGTGAGCCTTGTTGTGCATGAAAAGTTTGGGGGTGATCGGTGAAGTGGGGGCTGAGAAAAAGGGGTGTAAAAAGTGTGTTTTCCCATGTTAATTTCCATAGGACCATTAGATATGCCTGCAGCCTGAACTGCTGGATGGAATTACACCAAATTTGGCAAAAAGCTAGCTTTTGGTCCACTGATTGTGCTGTTTGTTATTTGGTGTAAATCTGTTCAATAGTTGTTGAGAAATGTAAGAAAATACAGTTAGTGATAACTGTGGCCGCGATGACTTTGTGAAAAATAATGAGCTCGTGCAGGGAAATGCAGAGCTCTGATTGGCTGCTAACACTTCAACCAGGAAGTGTTGGCAGCCATCTTGGGACTCGGCTTCAGCCAAGTCCCACAAAAAACAAAATAAAAAAGAATAGGGGGCAGGGTAGGAATACCCTGACCTCATAAAGTTAGTCCTGGGGTCCCAGAAAGACCCTGACAGGCCCAAATATTTTTTTAAAAAAAAGAAATACCGCAAAATTGCAATATTTTCAGTAAAAAAACATGTGTGGGTTCACACACTTGTTTTTAATTAACCCCTGGGTGGGCCAGGTTCTGGGGGAATGCCAGTGAAATAGTAGGGGGGTGCACGGGCCCCCCCGGGGCTCATGAAAGCCCCAGGGACTCCCACCTCCCTGGGGCATTGGTTTGTATGTAAGCCGGGAATACCTACGTGGCACCCCCGTGGCCCAGGTACTGCCACCTCCCCGGGTAAAATGTTTATTAAGTAATGCGGGGGTCCCAGTGCAGCCCCCTTCAGCCCCAGGGACTGCCACCTCCCCGGGGCTAAACTGCAGATTTTCACTAGCTTAATACGAGTGAAATCTGAGCCTAACTATAATATCCCTGTAACCTTTGTTTTTTTCAGTGAATTTGTAAGGTTTTTTTAAATTCTATTTTCTAACTATAATGTCCAAGTAACCTTTATTTTTTTCAAAGTATATATAGATACATATAATATGCATAAGCTTATAGGATCTCAAGCATCACGTCCATAGATACCTGTGCTCACTTAAACAGTGTTTGCCTTGGTCCAACAAGGTATTCCACTTGCTTTCCTGCTCACCAGGGCCCTGTTTTTTTCATTTTATCAAAACACATTATAGTCAGTTCCTTCCTTTAATATTAGCAGGATTGATAGGGCATTGGTTTTGCATGAATTAAACGAACGGTACATGCACCGTTTTAAACAAGGTTAAACAGAGAGATCACACACATTCCGACTTGTGCATATGCAGTGACTTTTGCTGTGTTTTTCGTGAGCAGACGAATACTTCCAGTAAATCATTTTGGATCTGAAGTCTTCCACTGTAGGCACAATGGCACGGGCAACCTCCTTGGTACCACGTGATTCTTACTAGACGCTGAGCAGCGTGTCACATTATACGCCATTCTTCCACTGGAACAGTGATTTAGGCAGTGCATGGCCCTGATGTGAACCACCATGTTCCTGTGTCTCAGATCAATGACAAAGCCAGTAAGAGATAGAGTCTTTTGTCACTGTATGCACTTAATGCCCGCCCCAAGCATGTATTTAGTGTTGAAAGCATTGGGAGTGCTGGAGTCAGTGCAATTCTTCAGGACATGACATTGCAACTAATATGCCTGTGCTTAATAGCCCCATTTGCTATTAGTAGCGATGATTATCAATGCCTCTTTCTGATGGGCTTTGCTGTTGCAAAGTGGCATTGATAAATGGCAACATGCCTTTGAGCCGCTAATAGATGATCCATCCGGCCTTAAGTGTTCCTTTGGAATGCAAAATATTTATGAATGCAAACAGCTCATGCAGGGCATCCTGGTCGATGCCTCCCACATGGCTGAACCTCAGCAGCTGTGCTGAGTGCACTGTTTTACATTAGTGGCACCTTTGGTACATTGAATATAATCCTATTCATTCATTTATTTATTTATTTTTATGTAGCGCTACCACTCCCTCAGTGAGATCGCAGGCATTGATACAGACCATCAATGCATTCAAGTGTAAATGTTTAAGATTGTGGGCTTAATCTTTGGGGTAGTGGTTGTTTGAGGGGCTGTTTAGATGGTCTTCTATGAGTAGGTCGGGTAGGTGATGGTTAGAGGGTGGTGAGGCTAGAAGGCCTAGGTATTTTTGAAATTCTCTATCACCTATATCATTGAACACAGTATATAACACATTTGTGTTCGAGCAAACTCAATGGCTCTTAGTTTACCAGTTTTGAATGAGATGAAGCCCTGACTCACTGAAGCTAGCCACATACTTCTAGGCTGCACATTCTCTCCAGGAGGAGCACCATCATCGATGAACTATGTTAATGGCTGCCCTAGTAAGGAACTTACTGAGACAGTCACTCAGTGCAGTGTGCCACCAAAACATTGTTCCTTTTGACCGCAGTGTTAGCCTCTGCTGAATCAAATTGGACCACACACACCTGTAGGAGTGAGCTTTCCCTCAGTGTGGACTTTTGTAGCAAAATTGCTCAACAATACATGCTGGGCGATACACGCATGCAGGAAATAGTACCACTCATGTTTGGTCACTTCTAGTAATAGTCTTTGAAGAGTAGCTCCAGCGAATGATGCAAGTCTTTTTTTTTTTTACGTGTTGTAAAGCGCCAGCTCGACACGAAGATGTTGGAGCACTTCACATTACCACTAGTTACATTACACAAGGTCACGTTTGTTTTTTAACATGGGGTGCCATTGCTCTTCTAGTCACAGTGCTTGAGGGATAGTTCGGTTGGATCATACATTCCTGTGAAGATGAGCCATGCTCATCATTGGTCTCTTCTAGTGACAATACTTGACAGATTCATTTGATCACACATGCCTGTAGAAGAGGGACAGGTAGATGATGCTTGATGGATAGATGTATTCTATCAGAAATGTCTGTTGGTGACAAACCTTCTTGTCATCATTTGTTTTAACTTACAGTGATTCATAAATAGCTCCACTGGTTCATACATGCCTGTAGAGAAGTGTCCCGCTCGTCATTGGTCTGTTCTAGTGACAATGCTTGACGCTAGCTCCATTGGATCATACATGCCTGAAAAGATGAGTTCCCCTCAATAGTAGTCTCTTCCAGTGATATTGCTTGATGGATTGCTCCATTCAGTCACACATGCCTGCAGAGAAGAGTCCTGCTTGTCATTGGTCTCTTCTGGTGACAATGGTTGATGGATAGATCAAATCGATCACACATGCTCATAAAGGAGAGACCTGCTTGTCATTGATCTCTTCTGGTGATACTCCTTGACGGATTGCTCTATTCAATCATACATGCACGTAGACATGAGTTCCTCTCGACACTAGTCTCTTCTAGTGGTATTGCTTGATGAATGGATCCATTCTATCACACATGCTTGTTCAGAAGAGTAAAACCCATCCTTGGTTTCTTCTAGTGGCATCACTTTACTGATAGCTCCATTTGATCATACATGGCTGTAGAGAAGAGTCTTGCTTGTCATTGGTCACCTCTGGTGACAATGCTTGATGGATAGATCCAATTGATCTCTCATGCCTGGAGAGGATAGACCTTCTCTGTATGTTTTCATTACTAACAATGCTTGATGGATAGCTTCACTGGATCATACATGCCTCTAGAGAAGAGTCCCACTCGTCACTCGTCTCTTCTATTGACAGTGCTTGAAGGTAGCTCAATTAGATCATACAGGCCTCTACCCCACCACCACCAGAACCAACTTCCACAGATGCATGACAATCATCGCTGACTGGATGAAGAACAACTGCCTGCAGATAAATGCAGACAAGACGGAAGTACTGATCTTTGGCAACAGCAGCAACACACAGAATGACTCCTGGTGGCCATCAGACCTAGGACCCGCACCCACTCCCTCTGACCATGCCAGAAACCTCTGAAACATCATTGACAACAGGCTCACCATGAAATCACAGATCAACGCCATCTCCTCTGCCTGCACCCTCACTCTGCACCTGCTACATAAGATCTTCAAGTGGATACCAACACACATGCGATGTAGTGTGACGCAGGCCCTCATCACCAGCCGACTGGACTACTGCAACTCCCTCTATGTAGGAATCGCTCCACACCTCCTACAGAGACTTCAGACCATACAGAACGCCGCAGCCAGACTCATCTTTGGCCTTCCCCAATGAACCCACATAACACCCCACCTCGGGCAACTCCACTGGCTCCCCGTACAGAAGAGATGCCAGTTCAAGCTGCTGACCCATGCACACAAGGCTCTACACAACCAAAGACCCGCATACATTAACTATTGCCTGAACTTCTAACAACTTCCGTGAAGACTACGCTCCACCTCTCTTTCACTTGCCCTTTCTCCCCGCATCTGCCGAAGCAGAAGTAGAGGACGCTCCTTCTCCCACATCACAGCAAAGACCTGAAACAGCTCCCCACACACTTCCGGACCATCACCTCACTTCTGGAATTCCAAATGGCCCTAAAGACCTGGCTGTTTGAACAAGTGTCTGGATACCCTATTGGGTGATTAGCCGTGCTTTATAAATCCTGATTGATTGATTGATTGATAGAGAAGAATCCCCCTTCTCAATGGCCTCTACTAGTGATATTGCTCGATGATAGCTACATTCAATCAAATATGCCGATTTAGAAGAGCCCCACTTAACCTTCATTTCTTCTAGTGATATTGCTTTATGGATAGCTCCATTCGTTCAGAAACGCCTGTTGAAAAGAGTCTTGCTTGTCATTGTTTCCTAATAACAATGCTTCACATATAGCTCCATTCTGTCATTCATGCCAGGAGAGATGATTCCTTGTTGCCATTGGTTTCTTCTACTGAGAATGCTTAAAGGTAGCTTCATTCGATCACACACGCCTGTGGAGATGAGTCCATCTCATCATTGGTGTCTTCCAGTATTATTGCTGAATGGATAGCTCCATTCGATCACACACGCCTGTTGACACTTGTTGGAAGAGTCCCATCGTCATTGGTTTCTTCTATTGACAATGCTTGACGCGTAGTTCCACTTGATCATACATGCCTGAAGAGGAGAACCCCCCTTCTCGTTGGTCTCTTTTAGCGACATTGCCTTAAGTGCAGCTCTAGTGGATGATGCTTTCACTAGAAATGAGTCCCAATCAGCATTGATCTCTTCTAGGAACAGTGCTAGCAGGATAGTGCTTTCGCCAATGAAAACCATACAGCACGCAGTGGTCCCAGAGCCAGCTTTCCCTCCTGTGGCTTGTAACACTGCTGATCCCTTTCAGCTACACTGCAGGCCACTCTTGGTCCATTGCTGAGTGAGATTGAGAACAATGGAAGTCAATTAGGCCATTACTCTTACATTTGTAGAAATAACAAATGACTTATCAATGCTGGATAATACATTAAGGAGGCTATTAATGGTGTGTGTACCATGGCAGTTCGTGGAAAAGGACAGTTTCCACTTTAACCCTGCACTGTGGGAGGCATGCTGAAAACAGAGCAGTTTTGCCTGCAAAGAGGGGCATCTCGGTAAGTGCCTGTAAAAAGGTGTGTTTTATTTCTCGCTCTAGATGCTGCCAGAAGGCGTAATGGTGCTTTAGAGCTGATATTACAACAAAGAAAAGGCGTAATGCATCTTTAAAAGCTAAACTTCATCTTCTTTACTTTTATCAAATTCGCAATACATTTTTCATGACAGTTTATTTAACAAAGTGTCAGTGAAGCTGCACAGATGATTGATGTGACCCAGGCAGGATCAACATGAAATGTTTGTGAATGTCAGCAAAATGGAGCCATACAGAAGCAGCAAGTTTGCCGTTGTTCTAATCGAGAAAAACAAACAGCAACACGTTGCTCTTTTTGATGCATTTACGCATTTATGGATGAACTATTACAGGATTTCCTCTTGAAGTTAACATCTTCACGAGGGTCACATTTGCTGTAGCCTGTCCCTCTCTGTGCCATTTCACAGAGCAAACATTTTTCTTGGCACCTCCTAAATCACTGGCTGGATTTCCAATCCTTCCAATAGGAATAATGGTTTCAATAAGCACTAATTGAATATTGACCCAACACAACCCAGATTAAACAAGACAGAAGAACAGCCACAACTATAGACGCATTGCAGCAGACTTATGTGTGCACATACGTGTCTATGGCATTATAATCTCAGGCTTAAACTGACAAAGAAATAACTAGGTAGGGCCATACTTTTCATATGGAATAAGTATCCCACTAGCATTCCAGGGGATGTCTTTGCAATATATTTTTAGAATAAACATAGCTATGTTCGGTTTCATACCATAGTTTTGCACAACCAAAGAGTGGAAATAGCAAAATTGCATAGACGTTGTTCTGTTATGTTGCAACAGTAGCTTTTTTTCTCTTTCGTTTCTGGGCCCAACAATGACTTTACAACTTTGTCACTTTGCTCAGATTCTATACTTCACACACAAAGACATTGGTCCTCCGATGGACCTTGCTTCGTCGCAGTGAGGGGTGAGAAATCAGGATGTCTAACTGTTGGCCACCTAATGAGGACCAATATTTAGTAGCCAACTTACAAATTAGTGATCACATTTATATACACTACTCTCAGAACTATGCTATAGACATAGAATATTGTAATTAAAAGACCAAATCTTCTAAAGAAGTTCAATCTAACAAGAGTCATGCATACCAGAAGCTCTACTGTGGCTACACAGAACAAGAGCAAAAGAACTTGATGTTCTGAAAATGATCTATGACTCTTCCTAGCATGCATTACAAATCAGATAATTATAAATACAGTTTCTATGGAAAGAGCATTAAGACACATATAATAAGACTCCGACACATTTTAGATAATTTTGTTATTATATTGAAGATCCAAAATCAATGCACATAAGTAACATTTTAAGCAGTTCAGTCATGAGTCTTACAGCATACAGTATAAAACCACACATTTAGTCAAAGTAAATCTATTGCGGAATAAAAGAATCCATAAAGAGGATGGTTCAGATTAGAGTTTCCTACTACCTGCAAAGGTGAGAGGATGATTCAGAAGAGTTCTCTTAGCATGGAAAAAGGGATCAGATTTGAGTCCACTAAGGAAACGTCCTTTGGCATAGGCAAGGGGAATCGAGCTATAATCAGGAAAGTTCAAGTCTGGTCTCTAACCAGACAGCTCCAAATCGTCCAGCAGGCAAGTCCATCAGCAAAGGGAAAAAGGCAAGGGGCATGGAAATTCCGATGCTATGGTGGGTAGGTAAGAAACTGAGAGAGAGATTCCAATAATAATCACCCCACATTGGAAAACCACTTTTTATACCCCAAATAGTTCATTTGTGACATCAATTGTCACCATATAATGGTCTGATCATCATGTGACCATTCGTCTTCTCATCAGGTACGAAATTGATACTCCAACATATTTTCCCTGTTGCTCATGAGAAATGACTTTCCATTCCTTCCTCGTAGGATAGTTGACAAAGCGCCTATTTACTCTGTTGCTCTTTATGTATTAGGTGGAAGGGTCAAGTTCCCATCAATTCACTCACAATGAAGTACTGAAAAAGTGTCTATTGATTTAGAATGTTGCGTAAAAAGGACAGCCAAAGCAACATTTGAGGAAACATAAAAAATAAACTCATAATCAAGTTTAAGAATAATGAAACAAATCAAGCATATCATATAAAGAAATAATTATAAGGTTTGTCAGTGATTATTGCATAGAAATGTCCAACTCTAAATATGGCCTACTAACACAATTTTAAAAGCACATACATGTAAACTATTTTTAAAAATCCCTATAATAAAATCGTTTTAGGAAATCTAACACTCTCATAATGTAAAGCATTTATACCGAAAGGTTTAGTCATATAAAATGGAGCATGAATACGTAGCCTCTCTATGTGTTTTCATTAGCAAATGAAACATTGGTGCTAAGTCTCATCATTAATATTTGCACAACTGTATGGAATACTCATTTGTTATATAGATATTCTGCTTCATATTAATAATTTGTGTTATTTTGTATCAGAGAAAGCTTTCTCACCAATAATTTTTCATAACAACCTTGTTAAAGTATAAGATAATCCGTTAATAAGCATGTTAAATGAAATATTCACAAAAATCTTTTTTGTAGAAATTCAAGCACATTTTTATGGTGCTGGTACTTCCATTTTTCTCAATTTCAGTGTTTTTTTCTAAACGTGTGCAAAATGCACATTAGAGTTTCATTGTCAAAATCGCTTCATGTAAAGAATGATCAGCTTTTACGCTGCATCACTTACATAAGATTATGTATCATAAATCTACGAGTTGCCATCACTGAGTGCTGAAGGGGCACAGCATAAGAAGGTGAGACACGCAGGCTTCATGAGATGCGTCCTAGGAAAGAAATCGAAAGGGATCTGATGTAATTCCCATCAAGTGGAGAACTAATTGTGTGAAATGATGTAAAGGTGAATTTTTGTATATTAAAATGTCAGTCTTGGGCATCTGATTGCTATGTTGTGCACATTGGTTGACCTATGTTAGATCTATCAGAATAACTAGAATATGAGCTTAAAAAGTGGGCAAAGCTCTATTTCAATGGTTGGCTGGCTGATTTTCCTGTAAAGGTTTGTAAGCCTTGTGCTGGATTCGAAACTTATTTTGTGCACTTAAATCCATCTTGGGTGTATAGAAAAGTTCTTTGCAAACAGCAGATCCTGAGCCAGAAGAATGGCTCTGCAGACTTTTACACAGGCTGCTGAAGCTTATTGCCAAATAAATAATTATGGTTTGGAATGTGGTTGTGTCAGCAGCAGAAAAGTATGGCTATTTGTAATGTAGAAATGATACCTTTGTGGAAATTCATATGCCTTCCAAAGTGTTTCTTCATATCACACTTGATATATTCATATCTATTCATAACCATATACATTTTTGCTGTGCTTATTCCAGTAGAGTGTCCCCAGAAGTGGTGTGTGCAGGGAAATTGACAACTTGGGTATATTTCCATGCCTTCTTCTAGAGGTTTTTGTACAATTTCAAAAAGTAGCAAATGTCCTCAAATTGTTGGAGTACACGGAAGATGAGGATACTTCGGACTCAATAGTACAATGATTGTGAATGGACCTTGGTGTCATTAATCGGGGTAGCCTGCTGTTTTAAGACGTAACTCACTCTCCAAGTTCTCAGATATTCTTTCAAGCAATATCCAAGGCCTGATGCACAGGACACTGTCAAACGGACAGTAGAACATTTATAACTGGAGGTTTATACCTCCATTTTGGATACATTTCTGACTGGACTGGAATTCACAAAGAATACTATGAGAAACCTGCACTGGCGTTGATTACTACACAAACTCACTTGAGCAAACATTGATGCATGCGTAATTTAAATTAAAACAATAAATTTTCCCTTTCAGATCGTATTTTTATGTTTCTAGATGGAGAAAAGATTTTACCAGTTGTGAAATCGCTTCTCCTACACCCCAACAACGCTATGGAGGAGGGGTGCTGACCCCCCCATACCAGGGGAGGAGGCAAACATACTTGCTAAGGCCATTGACAAGAGTACATTTCAGACTGTCTAGAGAGTGGGGAATTTGCTGCTCTAAGCTTGTGAATTCCCACATACTCAGATGTTTGAGGGTCTCCATCTACTTAGGCAGGTGTCCCCCCACCCTGGAATGGCTATAACATGTATCAGTATCTAAAATAACTTAGTCATGTTATTGCACACATGCATGAGAAAAGTCTTTCCTAGGTCAGGCATTAGCCAAGAGATTTTATTTTAAATAAAATAATTTATACTACAAATACTTGCAGGTGTTCTTAGCCAGCCTTCTTCATCCACTGGTCTGCTACAGTGTCATTCACATTTTGCATCTTCCCACCACAGCATACAGTATGGGGTACATGGTCAGTCCACTTGACTTACCTTCCTGCGAGTGACCACATTCTGCTCTTGCACAATGTGCACATCCACACAATAAGTAGTCCCCTTCAGTGCTGAGGACTACTGGTGAAATGTGTGCTTTATACTAATAATATATATTTTGGCTCCAGGCAATGCTTATTTTGCTTAGGCAAGAGACTTGCAACTCCCCTCACGCTGCTACTGAGCCGCTCGTTAGTCATGTGTCTTCATACAAAAAGTATTTTTTTTTAAAACAAGCATTGCCAACGGCAAAACGTCAGCAGCCAACCCCAGACCTACTGGAATTGCCAATGCTTGGCATTTTGTTTCTGCCAAGGTTTACTTGTACTTCTAAAAAGAAACATTCTAAAGTGAAGCAGGTTTAAGACTTGATAGAGTCGGGTTTTACCTTTGAAAGCCCACATACACACACGTTCTTGGTACTGTACTGAATTAGGAATAATACATTCCAAGTGCACGTAAGCACACCACACAACCTCCCTTCAGACCTTTAAGGAGGGATTTCACCACAGAAACATGTCACAGGGAACACATGCATTACTTCCTCCTGTAAAGCAGGGTTTCAATGTCCATTGGATGCCAGTGACAGTACTTTCATTTTTAAAGCCATTTTTCCTAATATTGAGTTTGAGGCTGAAGTTTACAATTCTGGCATCTATGACTGTATTTCTCTTAAGGTGTGGCCCACGTATCACACACAATGATTGGTTTCCAGAAAATGGATGTAGTACAGAATTTTTATTTGAAGTACACGTTCGGCTGTACACGTTCTGCTGCATCAGTAATGCACCTGAATTTTTCAAGAAGTATTCATATGATGTGAATGTATACAACATTTTCAATGTATTAATCTGAAAATTATGTGCCTAGACTAAACCTTAAATTGAGTAATAAAATGACAAATTTGCATACAACCTCACATGGGTGCAAATGTCTGAATTTTATTCATTCACAAATGTTCCCCAGGAGTACTGTTGGGAGCCTCTCACTAGCTGGCGTAAGGCGCGCAGACCCCGCCACAACGGTGAGTCTATTCTCCCCCGCCCCGGAGCTGCCTTTCTGCCACTCTACCCCATTTCCCTGCCCCGGCACCGCGCACAACGCCTGCAGCCGATCGTTGCCTTTAGCTGCGACCTCACGGTCGGAGCCTCTTTTCTTCTTTCTTTCACTGCATCCACACTCCCGGCGCCAACGCCGCGCATTCCGCTTGCAGCCTATCCTTGTCTTTGGCTGCAAGCTCGCGGTCGGGCAGGCCTTTCCCGATACCGCTTAAGCTCATGTTACAAAAGATGCATTGAAGCGCGCTCCGCACCTCGATGCTCTATTAATTAGGCTGCTTTGGGCATGGTGCTTGCACGGCCAGCCCACGCTTCTTTCCACCAAGTCACTCACTACCGCTAACACGTAGTTTAGGTATGCTCCGCATCACGGAGTTCCTTTATTTAGGTTACTTGTGGCATGCTGCCTTCAAGGCCAGTCCTGACCTCCTCTCACTGGGGTCCGCTCAATAGAGGTCCTCGACTTCCCCCCATGTGCTCTTTCTGCAGCGCTAATATAGGGTAGTGACATGTGCTCACCCTGCAGCGCTTGTGTATGGTAGTTACTGTCAAGTGCAACCACTGCGCTACGCCCCCATTCACAACTTTGTTCCTACCCTGTCTTAGGCATCCTCTTGATGCCTTCTAAATGTCGACATCCGCGACCCCCTTCCATCTTTTCACTCCCTGGCATGCTTAAAGAGTGTTTTCTAGCCTGTTGCTCTGCTTTTTGCGGTGGTGCATTATATGTTTTTTACCCTCAGCATACAATTGACCTTCACAATATGTTTGGCAAATTGTGTTGAGTGTTTTCAGTAACTTATACAATTTCACATGCTTTCTTCTTAACGTCATTAAGTCAACTGCTTTTTTGTATGCACCTATGACTGTGATTCACAGCCACACTTGCCCCCCTCTTAAACTTCTTTTAAGTTATATGGAACCCTCCTCGAGTGCACCGAGGATGAGTTACCATTAGCTCCCCTCAAATGACGGGTAAGCCCTGATTTTTCTTCATGATTCTCATAATTGTTTGTACGTAGCCACTGTATTTAAATCAGAGATTCTATTGATTTGGCACGTTTATTAAGGAGTGTAACTTGTGTTGCTTTTCATGCTTGTCATTAAATGCAATTTTTGATTTATAGGAACACCGCTGAACACCAGCTAACCACGACTGACGTCCAATCCGCCAGTCGCCACATCCTTCAGCACCAACCTGAGTTGGTCTGGTGTCACTTTTTTGCACACATCTCTCATTAGGTCCTGAAGAAAGCCACAGCACCTCTATGGATGGCACTGTGGCTGAAACATGTCGACCCTATGATCACTAACATTCATGCTAGGTTGAATTCTCCGGGCATGGGATTACAACTATTTTTTAACCCTGACCCCTGGGTGTACCAGTAAAATTGTTGTCAACATACCAGGTAGTCAGTTTTAACTTCACTAGCACTTTCTTTCTCATACTCTCCCTCCACACCCGGCTCATCATAAGGTTTTAGTATACCTCTTGTTACACACAACTAAAACATCCCTGAGCTCCTCCCTCTCCGAGAGGGGATTGTAGCCCGCACTGCGACCAGGTTCGCAGAGCGAGGAGGTTCCCGGTGATGAAGCATGCCACCCACGGGTGGGTGAGGGAATTAGTCCTATAAAAGGGAACTCCCCCCCCCTACACTCCTATCACTTTTTCCTCTTTTGTCTTGACCCAGGGTGGCCTTTTGTGTTATTAGCCTATCACATTGACAAGTTACTTGGACAACTCCTGATTTTTTTTTTGTATTCCTACTTGTAATCTTGTGGGATTTCCATATGAGCATTTGTACATAATGTACAGTTGTGCATGAGAGTGTATCCACGCTTGTGCAATTGCACACATTTTTTCTCATTTCTTTTTTTGTATTGCAGTAGAAACACTGTCTCCATTACATTTCTAACACTTTGAGGGTGCACCCTTTTCCATTCTCAACCTCGAATCAAATTTACTTCTGCTCTGGGCAGGAGTAAATAGCTTGCAGTTTCCAGGGTGAGAATGTATTTGTCAATTCCCATGAGAGTTTTCGGGTGATAGCAAATTTTTCAGCCACTGCACCCTGGAATCCCTCCCCCACCTCCAGAATAGGATTTATATGTGTGTAACATTACAGCATTTGGGAGTAATATTGCACATGGGTAAATCCCTCTAAGAATGCACATTCAGTTTCTGTGAGTAGCAAAATTGGTTTTACGCTTGCAAACCAAGCCATTTGCTCATCTGTGCCACTCGCAGTGCTTAATTTGAGCCGGTGGTTTCTGGTGCTTGGCACCGGCACCTGTTTGTCAACACTGGCGCTATGACAGTCTGCAACATGGTGGCTTTGTTAGCCTTATTTAGAGATGAGGCCAACAACAGCTGTTTATTAATTCATTACACATTAAAAATGGCCAATACCTGTAGCCCAAACCATTCTTTTAGCTTTGGGGACCTGGAATAGCGCTAATTGTCACCCTTGTAGGAGTGTGATGGTTAGTAGTTGTGTTGGGTACGTCACTGGCAGTGCTCACAGAGGCAATGATTGGTGCAAGCTGCAGTGGCCTCCTGACGAGGGCCCTGGCACGTATTTATTTACAAATTAAGCACTGGCCACGCGTGAAAATACCATCAGACTATGAGAGTTTTCGAAATCACTTAATTATGCTGTTGAACCAGAACACTGATGACTAGTCAGTTAAAGTGCAGGTTATAACTGGCTGGTTCCTGACTGAGATGAGAAGGAGTTCTTGCTGACCTTTCTAGTACACAGAAATAATCTTGACAATCAAATGAGCAGTCCTTGAATAAACAGCACAGCTATTGAGCACTCTCGATGCAACATCAAACATTCATTGTTTTCCTATCCCATTTCTTGTTTTTGTGGCAGATTTATTAAAGCTAATATAAAGATATTGCCTTTCTGCATGTGTACTGTATGCAGGCATAAATCAACTTATCTACTGCACACTCTGTTATTGGAGGCTGCAGGCTTGCCGCGTGCTTTGCTCGGCATAGGAGCCCGCTCGCTTCCCTACTGAGCTACGTAGTCTCATCACAAAGCGATGTTAGGCTTTGTTGCTGCCTCTTCAGGTATGAGCTCCTTGACATAGACAAGCACTGCCAAAGCCAAAAGGTCCATGAACGTTAATTCACCAAAATGCCAGGGGTAGTGGAAGTGACATCACATGTCATTTCCTTTGTACTCTCTCACACGCATGCATGCTTACACACACACACACACATTCACACGTACACACACACACTCTCTCTCACTTACACACGCTCTCAACCATAAGCACGCACAAAATATTTAAAGCATTTTTTAATTACCCTAGCTGCCAGTGACGGTCATAGTCCAGCTAATTGTAATCCATTCTTTATTACAGTGATAGTAAATATTATTCACTTTTACTGTAATAAAAAAATTGACAGAAAACAAAGAAAGTGGAGCTGCAACCGACGGCCATAAGGACGAGCTGCCCTTGTATTATTGGCTCTGATTTTGCCACTTCTGAGGCCAGGGGTCGCAAAGGCAGTGCCAGGGGTAGCAAAGGGCAAGGCAGGGTTCGCAACTGCGACCCCTGGAGACCCCTAAATGACGTCTATAAATAGGTCGCACCTTTTTTTGACTAATCAGCTTTGCCAATCCTTTTTACCGATGCTGAGCAACAAAGAAAACTAAAGGCACAATAGTGCAAATGCGTGCTTACATGTCATGCTGCTGCTGGTGGCTTCGTCAATCCATAGGTGCACGTATGAATGTTGATGTATGTGTGTACATGTGCTACTATCCATGCCCTCACCCATGGAATGACATGGATGCCATTATAGTGGACACCACAAAAAGCAATAAATTAAAAAATACATTTGCACCTGCGTGAATGCACTTTTATGGAAGTGGAGCATCCTGGCAGCAAATGTCAGCTGCTGGGCCCTCTAAACTAATTAGAAATATTTTTAAGGACCCGGAGGGGTGGTGGAACAACGGAGGAATGGGTGGTGGGAAGCAATGGCAAGTTGGTGGGGGGGAGCAATAGATGAGCTTGAAGCCGGGGAGGTGAATGAACAAAAAAAATTTAAAAGACTGAAAAAAAGGTGGAGGGAGGAGGAAGCAACATAGAGAGAATGTAGTGGTGGCCAAGTATAGAAAACAAGAACATGAAAAACAGCACATGATGGAGAGAGCATTTGGGAGGAAGAGGGAACAACGTGGAGCGCACAGTGGCAGGTTCTTCAGAATAGGAGACCAACACACAAGAGAGAGAGCAAGAAGACGCATGCACTCTCATAGAATGCTTAAAGAAAAAGGAAAATAGTAGTTTCCTAAATGTGACCAGTGGAAGATACAGTCAGCTCATCAAAAGAACGGTAAAGAAACTATGCTCCAGGGGAGGGACAAACCCAGGAATAGGAAGGCAAGCCATTGAATAAGAAGCATGCAAATGAGAGTGACAATAAAGTCAACCAATGGTTAGCATTGGGAAGAGTCTAAGCTCTCTGTAAGTTCTTGGTATGGTCCACGAGAGGTCTTTCATAAAAAGCTGCCTGTATGCGAGTCTTAAAAAAGAGGTAGACTTCAGGCAAGTTTAGAAGAGGCTTCATGATGCACGTTTACCAATCTGTTGCTAATTCTAGCAATCCATCCAATAAGTTTCATCAAAGATTGTCATTGGCAGATATTAATTCAGAGTATGGGTGGTAAACAAATGTCAGCATCTCATTGATAGTAGAGTGAATGCTCAGTTTGCATCACAGCAATGGGTGATAGAGTGGTTGCTCCGCCCATCCAAAGGTAGATCTACATACTTTTACACAGGCCTCGTCTGAGCCAGACGTGTTCTCTCTATAAACAGTTGTATTTAACTGTTCCACAATTGGTGTCTTTCTTGAAGGTTGTGGGATAATCTCGTTAACAGCAATTCTGTCTACAATTCACCGAAAGACGTAGGACCTCTCTCTGGGTGCCCCAAATTTATCCTCAAAAACTCCCTGATACACCAGTAGTGCCAGTAACTCCAGGGGTGTCATGTTATTGGGATTATAAGTGGAATGTTGAGATTCCACTGAAAAATGATGAATTACCAGGGGAATCGGTAATACCTTGCCTGAATAAACTTTTATTTCCTCTGGAGTTTCACACAGCAGTTTCAGCTGCTTTCATCATCCAGCGCCCACAAAAGAAACTTTAAAACATATAAATCCAATGGGGTCATTAACACCTACAACCATCCTCGACAGCCACTCATAATGAAAGCCTTAGCAGCATTATAGTATCAGTGCTAAATACCCTCGCAGCTCTGTAGAATGACTGTGAAATAGGTAATCCTTTGCTGCTCGACCTCTACTCTAGCTTATTGAGTTGGTATTTGGTGCCATAGTGAAGTGGCATGATCAACTTACATTTTTGGGGAGTTGCTCTCAACACCCTTTTTTATGTATTAGAATGAATTTATCCCTTCTGTCATGAGAATCACATATAATATCTCAACATTTTGATGGCTGGCACCACATAAAGAGAAAGTCGTCTAGAATATTAAATGTAAAATGTGAATCGAAATCTCAGTAGGCATAGAGACTCTGGAACATTGCTCCTTTAAATTTATAACTATTTTATTTATATATTTGCATTTCAGTCAATATTCACCTAGTTCAGGTAAGGAAGAGCTATTAAGCAATTTAACTAAATACATTTTCAAGTGTCTTTTCCAGTTGTCCCTAACTATATACATGTTAATGTTATGGTTACTATATTCTCAAACTACTAGCGCCTAATGTTCTTTATGGTAATTTCATTTTAATAACAAGTGTTGTTATGACCAATTTAGTGTTATGCAGTATATCGAACGAGAAGCATGAAGGGATGAGCTGCTTTTTCTACATTCAAATTTGTGACATATAGGTCATAAACAGCTGTCATCATCCAGCACTTAATGCACTGAGCCATCTTGCTTGCTTTAAATGTTCAAAGCTGTATTTTTGTACTCTGTTCCTCGAAAAATATACTGAAAAATATTTTAGTTCAGTGGTAGGCAAATAAATTGACACTGAGTACAAGTGTACCAGCAGTGCGAACGGGGAAGAGATATAAACGCTCCATTAAGAAACATCAAAAATGGATAAAGTACTAAGCCCAACTGGGATACAAGTTTCAGTTAAGAAATGAACTAATAAGAGGTCTTGTCTTGGGATGGTTAGGCTACTATAATGTGATTTATACAGGTCCACAGAAGAATTTGTCAGAAAGACTGTAAAATTAAGCAGCCAAAATGTGCCCACACACAGGTAAATTTGACCAAAGAACTCTAAAAGCAGTGGTGTCTGGCATGGATTGGGGGTGGCAGGGTAGAGGGTGGAGGGCGAGGAAGGTGGTAAAGTAAAGACAAAAAATAAAACTTACCATACCTCCTTGCAGCTCGTGGTCGTTCCTTGTCATCGTCCCTCTGCTCCGCAGGAACCAGGAAGCACACCCAGGCTCCCCTGACCAATCACAACACTGCAATACAGCGTTGTGATTGGTAAGCAGAAAGAAACCTAAGTGCACATGTGTATTTTGGTTAACCTGAGACAGCCGGCCAAACACATATGCGTACTTGGGGAGTGCACAAGCACTCCTCCTCCCCCCTCCCATGCCCCGCCCCACCATTCACAAGCAGGCTCAGAGTCGGCAAACGAAAAATAAAACGATGTTAGAGCATCTTTTTCTGTTTCGGTTGCTGGCTCTCTGCCAGGCATCGTGGCGACGCTCCTCCGCCATTGCGAAGGAGCCGCCACTGCCTTTATTGTTGACTGTTGTGTGCTGACCCATTTTATTTAATATTTTAGTCTTCTAAAATTCCCTTAAGATAACAATATTTGCTTTATAGAACTGCTTAAAAAGTAATCAGTAAATAAGATACATAAATTGGTGCTGCTAGCACCACTAGAGCACCTGTATAGTTTCTTGCGGATGACACCCATGCTGGCAGGTCATGGAATTAGCTCATGCTATTTTGCTGTTCATAACGTCTGACTCTTTCTAATAATGACGTTATTTCGCTCCATATCCGAGCGCTGTTCGTGACCTGTGAGCCTTAAGGTCCTGGCTCGCGGAAAGGAAAGTTATCCGCGGTCCTGGATTGAGCGACAACTGTGTGGATCTTGTCCCCTCTGCGCTCTCATTCGCCGCGAATGCAGCAAGTTCAGCCCTTGGGTGGTTTTTTTAATCACTAACGCGTAGAAATAGATTTTAGATTAACTTTGAAAATGATACATAATTAATAACCAGTAAATTAAGTAACCATTAGAGGCAATTACAGCGATACATTTTCATTTCCTAAACACTATTTATTCATTGAGTGGATTTTGCACTTGTGTTCCGAGGGGGGGCGGTGCAAGGAGTGAATAGGATTGGGGAGGGGGGGGGGGGGCTAACACTGACTATTCCCGCCCCGTTCACCCGCACACACATACAGCGCAGGAAGCAGCCGATTAAACATGGGAGATTCCAAAGTTAATGGGGTTCTTTATAAATCAAATCCTATGTGGCTTAGCTGCATTTTTTCACAAACATGAAAGAAATGTCACCCTTCCGATACAGACGAGTGAGTTCTAAGTTTAGAAGCGATGTTAAACATTAATTACAATTAACTAGTGATTGAATGCAGTGGGTCTAGTGAGGCCCCTGGAATGCGAAGCACCATCGCTGGATCAGTCGTGTTGGTGCAATCATTTTTACGGGAAGGAGAGGGAAGCAGGAGGGCACCGCTCATCCTTTGATATTAGTTGGGAACCACCTCGATGTGAATATTTTTTTGCCCAAAAGGTTTGGAGCATCGATTGTAAGTAGGAATTGACTAGAGACACGAGTAGAAAATAGACTAACTAACTAGCATTGTATTGCAGCATTTATATAGTGCTTCTTACCCATGTCATGGTAGCAAAGCGCTTTGACAGTGATTGTTTAACTCGTGCAAATTAAAGCTTTTCTACTTTTTAAATGTGGAAGCCAGGGCTAACTTTAAACCAGATTTGGGTTAATCTGTTGCTTGTTCTACAAGCAGCAAACATGGACCAAGACAAATTTGTTCCCATTTTTGTCAGGAGCAAAACATTTGCTGATAAAGGTCTGACTTTTTGAGAAGTGAATAGAATGACATAAAGTTGACTCGGTGGACTATAGTCTATGTAAATACAGGAAAGATGCTTCTTTTTGCATTTAATTTCTATCAGTTTACTCAGTGGCGGACGCTATTTACTGGGGGTGGCGGGGCGGGGGGATAGGGAGGGTTGTAAATGGAAAAAAAAAACAACCAAAAAAAACACTTACCTTCAGGCCAGCCACCCGGCCGGCTGCCGCCTCTCGGTCCGCTCACCGCCGCCTCTCACTCCTGGAAGCAGGAACAGGAAGCTCCTGACTCCCCTAGTTAATCACAACGCTGCAATGCAGCGCGGTGATAGGTCTGAGCGCCGTGGATCAGTGCTCAGGCAGGGGGAATGGGAACCTGGGGCATGTTCTGCACCCAGGCTGTAATGCAGCCTGGGTGCAGAACATGCAAAGTGCGCATGACGGTTTGGCCAGCCCGAGAGGGCCGGTCAAATCGTCATTGCGCCCCTGGGAGTGGACAAACCACTCCTCCCCTGCTCTTGCAGTCCAGCCCGCCCCGCACCAAGAAAGGAAAACTAAAATGATAATAACGCTAGTTATTATCATTTTGGTTTTCTTTAACTGCTCACAAAGCAGTGAGGTGACGCTCCTCCGCCTTAGTGGAGGAGCCGCCACTGAGCTTACTTCTCCTCTGTGCTGGGCTGGAGAAGCTGGAATCACTTGAGGGCTATTAAAGCTGATTAGGTCGAGCCTACTAGACACAGAATGCACTGCCTTTTGCAAGATATATTGTGTGCTTGTCAATAACACACAGAGGCTTGGAGCCCAGCAATTGCTTTCCATTGGTTGGCTTTTCTGCCACTCTCATTTGATTGCTTCTTATTCGATGGCTTGCCTTGCCCATCTTGTGTCTGCCCCTCCTGTGCAGCATTGTCTTATTACTTGTGCCCTTCAATTGCTTACTTATAGGGACCAACTTTCTTTTTCTTTTGACTTAAGCACTTCACAAGAGTGCATGCTTTTTCTCAGCAGTCTATCTCATGTACTTCTCTTGACTCTTCCCCCCCCGCTACCCCCTCCCCCGGTGTGCTGTGTTGTGCTCTTTCACTGTGCGCTTCTCCCTGACTCACTAAGTACTGCACTTGCCATTGTATGCTATCTCACCCCTGTGCTTTTTTCTTGCCTGCTCCACGTTTCTCTCTCTCTCTTCTTGTTTACTCCATTGTGTTCCACATTGCTCTCTTGCTCATTGCTTTTCATCTCCACCCCAACCCGTCATGTTGCTTCCTCCCTACCCCTAGTTGCTTTCTCCTACTCAAGTACTCCGAGTTGCTTCCCCCACCCGTGCCCTACTTTTCTCTCGCCCACCTCTTCCAGCCCTCTGCCACCCCACTACCGTGTTGCTCCCTCCCACCTCAGCACTTCATGTTACTCACCCCTCACCAGCAGTTTAATCCCCAAAAATTGCTTTCATCATTTTGTAGGTGGACGCATGTGTAGTGCACATGCCTGGAAAATAAGACTACTGCTGAATCATAGCACTTTTTTTGTTAAATGCATTGCCTTTAGCCATGCTGTGCAGCATCGGGAATGATGTAAAGCTTGGCTAAAAAAGCATTGGCAAATCAAAAAGATCCCAAAGGTGAGACCTACTGGCTTTACCAGTGCTTGTGTTTCATTCCACATAAGGTCTGTCATTTTTGTACACATCATTACAGGGATGACTCATCATCCAAGATATCAAAAGGCTATGTGCATTGCTGTGTTTTCATCCATTTCTACTCTTCATGGTACATAATTCCACTACTTGAACAGTACAAGGAACTTTATGCGTTGGAGAAAAGGGCAAAGCACAGTCTGCGTCTAATATAGACACGATGCTCAGCGGCTAACTAAAATATTCATCTTCATCTGACAGTTTTTGCTGTAAAGAATCCATCATGCTCTGGTGACACTTTTTGGTGTCTGTGCTGGGGGCTTTGTGCATGTGAAAGGAAGAGCAGACATATGGAATGGCCTTCTCCAAGGCACCGGTGGGTACAGTTGGTGTGTCTCAGTGCGCCTGTTGGCACTGTTGGCAGCTCAGCTCCCTGGGAAAAACATTGCTTTCAAACATGAGTAATTGATGAATTGTATGTAATATGCAAATTTGAATGCATAAATCTCCTGAATGACAGCTTAATTTATGTGAGCCTTTAAGAATGTGGGATTAGATTTTAATTAAATATCTTCAAAGGCACCCTGACTTGTTAAGTTTTTTTGGCTGCTGTCTCTGTGTATATGTGTGTGTGTGTGTGTGTGTGAGAGAGAGAGAGAGGGGGCAATGTAGAGATTGTGAGGGAGAGAAAAAGTGTGGAGGTAGGAATGATTTTGCACTCATAATTAAGACATTGTATGCATAATTGTCGCCCTCAAAAATGATATCAGAAATTGTGTATTGCAGAATGCTTATTTAGCTACTGGAGACCATATTTCAGATTCCATATTGCATAAAAAGAGAATCACGCCATAATGAGAGTGTACTTATTTTAAAAACACAATTGAAGGAATATAAGCTCATCATTTTATACACACAAGGTATGTGCTGGGCTATAGAAGTCTATCAGAGAGAAGTCTATGTGACGGAATAGCCAAGTATAGGATCTTGACACTTGAGAAAAATTCTACCCCACTACATTTCCTTTTCAGTTCGTTTTCATCCATTGAAAAATTGAATGGACTCCTGTTTGCGGTTTTTGATCATTTAGAGATCTAATAAAAAAAATACAGTTCTTTTTGCATCTTGTTGAATTCATGGTTTATCTCCAAGCAATTACCAGATGCCAATCCCGTTTTCTGTAAATACTCCTCCTATTACATATATTTGCATGAGTTTATAAGATACATTATTACCTAGCCTGATCAATCTTGACCCACAATCTAGGTTTTGCAGCCAAAGAAAAGGTTGCACCTTAGTTAGAGCTATTTTGCAAATATTTGCTTTTCAACACAAGCCTCTCTTGCAAAATTATCAAAATTAACTTCCAAGATATACTGGTAGAATTCATAACATACATTTCAGACATGACTGTGAATATAAAGTAACAGAGATGTTACTGTCTCATTAAGTGCATACATTAATTAACACTTACCTCTAAGCTCTGTCATATATTTAGTACTAATATATGCATTTAGAGATGAGATGTGTTCAGTGTTAGCTTTCAAAGTTCTCAAAATGACCCCATGTAGTCCATGTCTTATCATGAACATCCATAAGCATGTGTGATGGATAATTCCATCATGGGTAGTGGCATGAGCCTGATACTTATTTAAAGTAACTACAATGGGTTCATAGGGCCCAATACAAATGAAGTAACCCTCCACTTACCGGCTTATATTGTGTACTTGCTAGATATGACAATGTTACACACTCAAAATCTGCAAACAATACATGGTGAACTTTTCAACATCAGAAGCCATAGAATGAGGACCGGGTTTCAGGCTTGCAATAGCTGCCATCCCGCATTCAATGTCTAGAGCCAGTGCTTCCAAAGTCAGCCTCCACTTCCTGGTCTTCTCTACTTATGCATGAAGGTGATAGGGCCTCCTTTAAATGGAGTATAAGAGGCGTGCAAGAGCCAGTTTAATTGAGCAGATTCCTCCCTTTAATAGACATTGGTAAACTGACTCTGATGGTATGAACACCGCACATTTATATTAAGTTGACTTGCATCAATTAGTGTTATGGAATATTTGTTTGTTTCAGCGTGGAAAGGAGAACCCATTAGTCTTCTATGTAGGTATAGGTCAAAAGTCTAAGCTTTGAATGGTGAATTGGCTTGTCAAGAGCTGGTGATGGTCATGAAGATAATATGTCTGGCTTTATCTGGGCTCTGTTCCTTTTCTTGCTAGAATTGGGGTAGGAATTCTTTGTGACCGACCTAGTGCTTCTCAACTAAAAGTCTCAGTTGGGCCCAGTGGCGGATCCTCCGCTAAGGCGGAGGAGCGTTGCCCCACTGCTTCTTAGCAGTGTAAATAAAGGAAAAATAAAATGATAATAACTCAATGATATTATCATTTTATTTTTTTCTGATTTTTTTCTGATGCTGCAGCTTTGCGGGCAGGGTGCGGCGTGGCTGCTCTGCTGGCAGAGGAACAGGGGGAGGAGTGGTGGGCACTCTGTAAGTGCGCATGAATGTTTGGCCGGCCGTCTTGGGCCGGCCAAACATTCATGCGCACTTTGAATGTTCTCCACCCAGGCTGCATTACAGCCTGGGTGGAGAACATGCCCAGGCTCCCATTCCCCCTCTGAGCGCCGAACCACTGCACTCAGACCAATCACAACGCTGCATTGCAGCATTGTGATTGGCTTAGGGGAGCCTGGGTGCTTCCTGTTCCGGCCGGAGTGGAGGAACAAGGAGGAGAGACACGGCGAGGAGGTAAGTAAAATCTTCTTTTTATTTGCCCCTCTTGCCCCCCACCCCGCCACTGGTTGGGCCATCTGTGAATGCTCACTGCTAAAACAATTGAAATGGATTATTTTCTTGTAAATTACATCTGTGGAAAGTGCTCAACCCAGCATGCCTGATCTGACGCTCCTTAGGTATCCTTCAACCTCTTGGATCATTTTAACTAAGCTCTCCTTTCTGCGCCCACTGGCAATGACATAACAATGCGATTCTAATCAAATTAGCAAAATCACCCAGTCACTGTTATGATTGGAAATTGCCTCGGCTTGCTGATGCTTATGGGAAATACCGGCTAAAATATAAACAGAAGAAAAATGTACCCTACAATTGCACACCGAGTCGCTAAAATGTTTACTACTGCAGTTTTGACATTGCTTTGCTTATTCGCTCATTGTATGACGACTGCATCCCTAATATTATTTTTGGTTTATTAAATAGGCTACATTGCCTTAGAAAACCATCATTTTGATTAGGATTGCTAAGTGTACAATCCAACAGTTGCTGTTCGTTTTACTGTTCATGAATGTAGGCTGTGTTAATGGATTCTTGCTGCTTTTTATGTCTTTTTCAGTGCTTACAGACTTGGTACTTCTCACAGTAGATGCGTTAGGAAGTAAATGTGTCCTGTCGATCCTGAAAGCACCAGGGACCCAGACATTGCTTAGTTAACCTGCTGGTGCCTGAATACCCCTTTTGGTATGAACTGGGGACATAAAACCTTCTCTTTGGAACAATGGTGAGTGGTGGGGTGCCCCCCTCTTTAGCGATTGATATGCCTTTTGCCACCTGCTGAGGCGGTGCTATTCACAAAGTCGTGGCAGCTGATTAGCACTTTGATTCCAGTGAATTTATGCCCCACAGCGAAAAGAAAGGAGCACAGCTCCAAAGATTGTAAATTGTATTTGTCTATTGATGCCAGTCAACACACACCATTTTACAGTTCTATGGTACGCCATGTCGCACATAAGCCACTTTGCTCTATACGGTGGCCCACTGCATTTCTGGCCGATGTGCGCTTTATAAATACTGATAAATACATCAGATCTACCAGCCAGAGGCAATTTTACAACATGTGATCCTTTATCAGATTCGGGAGGGAGGGA
Source organism: Calotriton arnoldi (assembly GCA_963921515.1). Lineage (NCBI taxonomy): Eukaryota > Metazoa > Chordata > Amphibia > Caudata > Salamandridae > Calotriton > Calotriton arnoldi. Next base: position 475,966 of record CAWUFW010005116.1, read on the forward strand.
GCACCTTGGGAGGAGGTGCTCAAACCTTATTTGAAGGAGAGCAGGGACTGAGGGTGCCACCGGCGCACGGCAACGCTTTATACAGAGAAATTATTACAGATGGTATAGGTGATGCATGGCTAGCTACTAGTGGTGTAGTCCCCACTCCAGATCCCCCTGCGAATCTTAAATTAAGTAAATCAGAACTTTTGTGACATGCCTAATACACCACCCGCTTTTCTCAGCAGCTCTAATAAAGGCATATGTGCTGGATCCCGTCTCCTGGGAGGCACTGAAGCTGTAAATGGGTTTAGTGAGTCTAGGGCCCCCTCACATGAGGCTAGAAACGAGCTGAGTGGGCGGTTTCCAGCTCACCACATGATCCAGGTGGTAGACCGCATCTTTAGCATGTGCCATGTGAAGAACGGTGATTCCATGTGTCACACCATCTCATCGTGTGAATTGGCAGCTCTGATACATGTGTACATACATCGCACAGAAGTTGACATGGTGCTGCTCCACTCACAGGTTGTCTTTCACCCGAATTCTTCACTTTGGGAGCGTCTGAATCAAAAATAATCCACAGGATCCAGACATAACGTGCATTTGTAAAGAGCATGATCACCCAGAAGGGTATCTTGGCGCTGAATAATTATTGTTACCCAACGGTACTCATTTTATCGACCTCAGAAGGATGAAAGGCTGAGTGAACCCACCTGGATTTGAATCTGTGACCATGAGGTCAAACACAGGCCCCTACAGTGGATGCATTAGTCCACTAAGCCACCAGACAGGTGTCAGCCGCTTCAGGCACCGTGTGAAAATATGGCACGCATTACAGTTTTGTTCTCAGTTGTTCTGGCAGTACTTTGCAGGCCTCGCTTCTCAGCATTGTTAAACATTAGTGTAGTACAGGCAGCAGGAGAGCTGTCATTGTGAAGGCACACAGCATGCTGCAGAACAATTGCAGGCAATAAATAGTGCTCCCAGGTTCCCAATGAAATTGATAAGTTCACATATATAGAGATAGAGAAGAAGTGATTGTATGTTTTTATTTCAAAATACAGAAAATAATTTAAACATAAACACTCGTGGGATTGGGAGACTACTTCCGCATCAGACTGGTTAAAGAAGATCCTCGGGGAGAGGATGTGGCATAACGGCCAAGGCGGCCGACTTTGAAGCTGCGGAACCGGGTTAGAGTCTGGCGGGAGGCTCAAGCATCCTGTGATTCTGGGCAAATCTCTTCATCTCCCTGTGCCTACCAAAAATGAATGTGTCAGTCTGTAATGGAACTGGTGCTCATGTAAAGCACTCTGATAACTTCGGGTCAAGTTCGCGCTATATATAAAAAAAAAAAAATAGTCATGCTTCCTAGCATGACAAATGTGTGATCACATAAATAAAATGTACTGGTGCTGAGAGATTTTACACAAGGCTTGTGTCAACGTTTGCGCTAAATGACGGTCACAAATTGTAACTGCAAAACTTCCCAGCACCAATAAAACTTTGCACAAAACCAGTGCAAAGGAATATTGAGTCTAGATGTTAAAGCTATCTCTTGTCCATCTTCGTTTTATGACATTATTTTTTATAATATGAAGTAAAACTGAACCTGGACTGACTTTCTTGACAGCAAGCACTGCATGTATTCTTGAAGATAATGGAATGCAACATGCTTGCCATTTCAGTATTTATAACAGCAAACAAAATATTGCACACATGGTATTGCATTCATTCACCTTTCTTGAAAAAACTTAAAAGTGAATGGGGAAAAATGTTGTATTTTCACCACCCGAAAATAACCTGATACCATGGAAAGCACAGATGGAAATGTGTCAAATTTAAAGTAGACCAACAATTGAATCTTGCCCGGGATTATTACATTGTTGGAAACAAAGTCAGGAAGCAACATTGTGTACTGTGTCGAGCAAAACATAGACAATGTTCTTAGAAAACTGTCTTTTAATTATTTTGCAAGGTGCATTCTTACTGTGCTGCGAGGTTGCATCTTGTAAGATGCTGCTACTGTGTACTGTTTGAGGTCAAAGATCAAGTGCAGTTTTGTTACACAGGTAAGAAAAGATTGAACTGTTGTATGAGGAAAGCTGTGCGCTGGTCACAAAATGCCACCATTTTGCTAGATCCTTGTGGTTTGGCCCTGTCTTGGAGCCATGCGGAATATCTATTTCTTTCTGGCATGAGTAGAGCTATGAATATTGTCAGGCCGCTTGGACCAAGCGTGGTCTAGGGTGTGCCGTAATTTAGACAATACTCTATGTAATTAGCAAAACGGAAGCACCTGAACTTGTAAAGGAAGAAACTAGACAATAAAGAATTCAACTTATGTCAAAAAAGCACAGCAATTCTGTCGTCCCCTGGGAAATGCAGTCACTAAACAGATCCAGTTTATGGACATAAACAAACAACGGTGTTGCTGGTATCTTTTAAGGTCACCATTATGGCTTGTTTAATGTAAGCTGGTGTATGTGTGTTTTGCAGTAAATGTGCGCCAAACAATTCACGAGTTGGAAAGAAGAATGCTGTATATGTTTGTTTATATTGTACCTGTGTTAGACTACCAAACAGAAGAAGAATCCTTCCCAGATCACACCTCTTCTGCAGCGTTTCTGTCCACTTGTGTAAGGTGCTGGAGCAGGAATCAGTTCTTAATATAAAGAATCTTGGTTTACAATCACCTAGGCTAATTCCCACTCTATACCTGTTGTTGAGGCAAATGGACCTTTTCTGTTGTTTTAGAGAAGTTCAGGATCTGTGCATCACATAAATTAAAATCACAATCACTAATCTATTTTCAGTCAATAAAGAGTTTGGTATGAGCTAAAGGGTTTTTATTAATCAAATCTTTTAGCAAATCATCTTTATGAGATCACAAGATAAATTCATTAATTTTAGTTATTAAAGTCATATTAGAAGTCAATTATCAATCAATCAGCAATAAATCGCTTCCGTAAAGGAAAGAATCCCTATTCTAAGAATCGGTAAAAAAGGTGTCAGTCAGAACCCATAAAGAGTTCTAGTTCGAGAGGGTGTGAGAGAAAAGCATAAAGCTGCAGCATTAAAGTCAGCCCAATAGATCAAAAATAATTCAAAGCAGAACTTCTCATAAAGAGAGGTTCAAGAAACTCAGTAGCGTCTCAAAGCAACATGGACTGGGGAGAGATGTGGAAAATGGAGAAGTCTGGTCTGGAAAAAGTGTTGGGGTTTGCTCTAGGAACACTCATTATTATAGACTACACATTCTGAAGCTTTTGCAACATGTTGTTCCTTCCATCTCCAGTCAGCCAATCAGCTTTCGATGATCTTATGGGAACAGGATCACTCCTCACCTTCTCACAGGAATACAATAGTCCACAGACAGCAATGTTGAGTTTGCAACTATGTTGTATCAATTCTAAGTTTCATTATAGGTCATTCTCCCATTCAGGTCTACTTTCCCAGGTATGAACTACATTTCTAACCTTCTAATATATCACGTTTATTCATTTGTTTAACAATGCTCTATGTAGAAGTTGAAACATTGATATAACAAAAAGAAAAGAAACTATAGATGGACGGAATGCTGGACAATGCAAACATTCACCCCCAATCACAAGGATCTGGGTTTAATCCATCATTCTTTTACTCACCACACCACCCCAGTTTGGACTCAGCCATATGCAAATCAGTCTTGACCATGTTCCTTATGGGAACAGTCCAGCCCGAACTGCCAAGCCAGGTCCACCCTGGACCGGAAAAAAGCATCCTGGGACCGGTTTCAGGGCATCACCCTTCATCAGCAAGGCTAGCTTGAATCCAGTGGTGTAGTGAGCATGGGACCCACGTCTGGGCATACCCTTCCCACTTAGGGCGACATATGCAAAAGAAACAATTGATGGACGGAATGCTGGACAATGCAAACATTCACCCCCAGTCACAAGGATCTGGGTTTAATCCATCATTCTTTTGCTCACCACACCACCCCAGTTTGGGCCCAGCCATGTGCAAATCAGTCTTGACCCTGTTCCTTATGGGAACAGTCCAGCCCGAACTGAAAAGCCAGGTCCTCCCTGGACCAGAAACAAGCATCCTGGGACCGGTTTCAAGGCATCACCCTTCATCAGCCAGGCTAGCTTGAATGCAGTGGTGTAGTGAGCACGGGACCCACGTCTGGGCATACCCTTCCCACTTAGGGCGACATATGCAAAAGAAACAATTGATGGACGGAATGCTGGACAATGCAAACATTCACCCCCAGTCACAAGGAGGGGAAAGCACGAGATGGCTCCCAAAATTCTCCAGAATGTAATGTTTCGAAATATCTATAGCACTACAGATGAATCACACAACCTTACAAACTGCATGGGAGCCCTTCTTTCGTGAGCGTGCTATATCGTTCCTTCAAACAATAGCATGTGCTAAACACCAGGGACTGTTCAATGCTGGTATTTGAGGGGACACAGTACATAAATGGAATAGTTGTATGAATGGGTTACAGGGTATTCTTTGATGTCATCTATTTTGGGTAGATTTTATGGGCAAACATATCATCGTAGATTCTCTAACTGGGTATAGTGAACTAGGATTCCAATGTTCCATTTGCCATCAATGACTTTAGGTCTCAGAGAAAAACTAGGGTTCTTGTTTCAGTGCCAAAGCTGCATAGGGAATAATAGCAAAACAGTCCTCCTCAGCATGCGTTTTATGCCTCCAGAGTATTTAAATGTTTGTTTAAGACATGCGGTGGACAACATGTGCTACTTTTCTTAGTCCTTTGCTTGGTCATACTCTTCCATAGCAATGTGTCTTAGCAACTGTTATTGCGCAGTTGAGTACCAAGTTAATAAGTATGTTTTTTAGGGTCAAACTGAGGGCCCAATTTATATGTTGACGATAAGTATAAGCATATTCCATCTCAACGGCGATGGATTATGCTTACCACCAACATAATGGTCCGCCCACCAAATTTAGACATTTGGTTTAATCATGGCGGAGACTACTCTGTTTCAGCCGTGATTAAACCCCTCTGACGACCTGTGATGGTGGTGTCTTGCAATGCTTTAAGAAATGACCGCCTGCTTGGCTATCATTTCTAAATCCGCCCTGGCGGAGAAACCTGCCATCTGCCAGATTTTAATTCTGGCCCTGAGACTAAAAAAGCAGAGCTTGACCAACTCCTTTATCAGTGCGGGACTTGTGATTATAAAACATGTGCCTCCTATTTGTATTGACAGCGGAATAGAGGCTGCAAGGGAACAATGGGCGCTGTGGCCTGAAAACAGGCACATCCTTACTTTATTCCCCATAAGGCCAACCAGCCTATGCTGTACTGCGGAGGAACAACAGCATGAAGATATACCATTTCCACAAAACAAGATGGGCTCACCCAGGTCTCCTTCTTGTGAAAGCTGCATAGAATCAGGGCCTAGCACTCTAGATAACAGTTGTCAGGCATACGTGGTAGTGTTAAGATTCCTATCAGGCTCTGCTCCTCTAGACAAGAAAATGGGAACTTACCCTGTCTTGGATGCAGGATCCTGCCAGTTTGACATTTTCCTGGTAGAGTACTGACTGTGGTCTGCATTCAGAGCAAAATGGATTGCCATAACCCAACCATGGAATTCCCCACATCCTATGTCACCAGTCACCTACAGGGGGGTATTGGTTTAAACATTTCTGCCAGAGCTCATTTTGGTCTCTGTCCAACCTACCTGGATGCAGATAATGCCTTTTGGCCTCACCATTGACACTAAGGCTGCTTTTCCGGTCGTTCTCTTGTGGTGTGTAGTTTTCCTCATGTGGTTGGTGCTGCAAAGACCACCTGAACCAAACATTATCAGACACCCCTAAAGCACCCTCCATTTAACCCTTCAGCATGTCACATTTTCTATTGACAAACTGGCTCCTGCAAATAATTAGATCTCATTGTGTTTGCTACATTCTCATCCAGTTTCTTCCCTCGTCAAACTTCAGGCAGTGAAAGGGAAGAGGAGGGAGAAAGGTTAGGATGATTGCGAAAGCCTTTTTTGTTAGCACCTTGTCTTTTCTGCCAGTTGAACATTTATAATTAACTGCCTATGAAAGAAACATATGATTTTATGAGTATGCTTGCCAAGAGGCCCAAGGTGAAAACCTTCTGTATTTAATGTGTAAATTATAATGTGCACAGTTGTGAAAAGGAAATTTTGTGAAATGTTAACATCTCTGCAAGAAACTAAGTGCAGCTGTCAGGGAGTTTGCACTCTTGAGGTCTAGCGTGAATTAAAAACGGCTCATAATATGCTACTTTTGAAGGGTAAATGAGTAGTTTACGTTCAGCACAATTACCAACTTTCTGGAGACTGCACGATAAAGGATAACAATAGCCCTACAGCAAGAATTTGCAGAATAGACAAAGCCGATTCCTGCTTGCTTTTGCTTCGATGTCTGTATTGTGTTCTTTTTACGTTGCATCGTGTAATACAATTTTAAAAGCAAACTATTTTTTTACTCAGTAACTCCCCTCCGAATTGAAGAATGAAACAATCACAGTGGCTACCTTATGGGCCTTAAATATATTGTGAATTAATAGAAAACACAATTCTCAGATTCGTAAACATGTACATGTCTACAGAGAATGACAATAATATCATGGGACTACTATCAAGATAAAAAAGGCTAAAACATTATAACTTTTAGAGACGCAGTCTGCTAGCCTCTTATCAGGAAACTCCGCACCGTTGGGGTTCACCAGGGATTTATTAGAGCTCAGGTAAGTACAACCAACAGACCATGGGGCACAGAGCAACTGACATAGAATGCCCCCGAAAGAAATTCCTCCTCCAGTTTCATATGGCGACACTCCGAATTGGGACCGTCACCTGTGACTCGTCGCTGACCGCACAAGGAATGCACCCTCTAATGTGCTGCTCTACACACCTACCTAAACCAGACCACCAAAAACATTTTCAGCATTTTGAACTTCATAGCATGTCCTTTATGGGTCAAATCTAAAGGTTTGACACACAAGAATCATCACTCCTGAGGATTCCCTTGATAAGTTAAAGTTCTTCTGCCACACCACGGAAAGCGTCCAACATCCTTAGCACATGGCCCATCAGCCCAGACACATTCAGACATCTTCCCATCCTCGTCATCACTGAAAAGAAATTCCACACTGTAGGCGCTCACAAGAGATTTATTGGAGATCACTAAGTACAACCAACAGTCCATGTCCTCGACAATGGTATTTGTTTCCAGGCTCCCTGTGGCAGCATTCCAAATTGCAATCCCCACTCACATACACTCAGGAAGAGAAACCCAAAACCTCTGTAAAGCCACTAACAGCAGGCTCAATACAAAATAAAAGATCCTTTTTTTTACAAATTGTAAGAGGTAAATAACCCCTACCTAGCTGTATTTCTGTGGTATGTGGTGACAATGAACCTTCTGTCAAAAAGTTGTAATTTCCTAAAGGCACTTCAAAATAAACTGTAATAACTCCTAGTAAAGAGGTGTATCAATCATTCTGGTGCAGCAGCAAAAGTGTCCCCTGCTCGTGAACACTGTGGTTCATAACTGAAATAGATGCTGTATATCTGGCTGGTATACAGGCTTGCTGCGCACCCTTCTTGGGGATAGCCCCATTCACAAGTAATCCAAATCTAAACCACAAAATGTATACGTTTGATGCAGACCATATAAACTTAACATTTTAATTTCCCAATGTTGAGTCCAAGAATATTGCCAATGAAAAAAACTTTGATTTTCTTGTATCTAAATGTAAAACAACCAAGTTCCACACTCCATTTCAATGCATTTCAGGCATCTCAGTGTCCTTCATCAGGAAAAAGGAGCTGAAAATGAAAACTGTAACAATTTTCAAGGAAACCCTGAAAACAACCTAAATGAATCTAAATAACAACTGACATGTTATAATCTCTAAATGATATGTTATCAAACTCTAGGCATAAAATCAAAAAGAATGGTAGCAAACAAAGGCAGTCTAACACACTGTTTATGTGATTACTTCCATGTCACCAAAAACATCTGACACCAACTCATGCCATACCTGACCCAAAATGAAATAACTAAAAGCCCACTGTTCAACTAAAGTAGAACGTTAGTCTTCTGCTCATAAAAGGCCCTTCGTGCTGTAGCAATGCCTGAAAGAAAAAACATGAACCACCTACAAATCCAAATGTGAATGGGTAAATGCTTATGCATCTGTAACTAATTATCCCCCGTGAGTTAACCACCTGGCATGTGCTACCACAAATATATCAAAAGTGGAGACGAAAGATGGACAGAATCAAGTGTGTGACTTCTGAATAGCAGAGGAAGCTCATCTATGTTACAGACAGAGTCAATATGAGACAGTAAACAGGCTGCATCTCGGTAGACGCCATCCGACATCAAAGAGTTCTCTTATTGCACGGCTCTTTTTACGTCATTTCTATACAACGCAAATGAGAACGCTAACCCCTGTGACACATGTGGTGCCATATTTTCAACAGGTGTGGAAACTGATACTTATAATAATGAGCACAGGAGAAAAACTGTGGGGAAATCCTAGCGAAAACTCAGGAAGGAAAATAAACATGAAAAATAAACATTAAAAAATTGAGTAAACCCATGAAACAAACATGACCCCAGGTAACAATGCAAATCTAATCCCTAACCACCACAGGAAGCAACATAATGAAAACAAATAAAGGACAAGTTAAAGGAAACAAAAACAGGATGTAAAAAAGATAAAAGTATTGTGCATTGACAAAATGCCAATTCAAATTAAAGTAAGAACATTGCTTTTGTACACATCAATAATATCTTCCCACATGACAATGATTATTACATCCACAAAAGAACTGAGTAAAACAGTTCTTCTGGCTATGTAAGACAATCATAAGAAGCATGCCATTTCAAGTCTGTTATTTAGACCAAATGGTTGCAAAGTATTCCACCTTTTTATCCAATAAATTTCTCTCTGCAGCAGCCTTTTTTATTGTCAATACTCTTGAGCGTTTCCACCACTTCCACAATCTGAAACCGTAGTTGACTGACATTGTGTTTAAATTCTAACCAATGCATGGCTACACTTGAGGATTTCAAATGGAGGCAAATGTTACTTTTATTTTCAATTATTCTCACTTTGATTTTACGAGTTTTTTTGCCTATGTATAATAAGCCACAAGGGCACTTCAAAGAATAAATGCATTTACTGGTATTACAATTCGACAAATGTTTCAAAGAGATTTTTTGCCCACTATAGGGATGAGTCAACGTTTTCCCAGCGATGATGTTGTTACAATGGGTGCAATTACCACATCTAACTGTACCATTATTGCCTATCTCTCTTGACTTGATGTATTTAGGTGCTTGACCATTGGTAAGCAAAAAAAGGACTTTCCAAAAAAAGATCTCCAAAGTCTTTTTCACTCTGTAAAATGTTCCACCTTTTAGAAATGAATTCTTGATTTGTCTGGAACTAATAGAATACTTAGAAACTAATCTGAATCTTGTTTGTGGTAGTTTTGGGTGTTTTTCTAACAATGATTGTCTACTTTTAGTTTGTATTTGGGTTATCAAGTCTTTTATCACTGTTTCAGGGTAACCCCATCTGGAAAACCGCTCAACATATTCTTGCAAAGAATGTGCTAGAAAACTTTGTTCTACTGTTCGATTCTCATAAACTGAGAATAAGGTATGAAATGGGATGAAATCTGGAATACAACAAAAAATTATTATTCCTGTCTGTTCTTTTTCAGAACAATGATCCATCCTGCTTGAATATTTCAACGTCTGGAAAAGTGATCTTGTCTTTATCTATGGTGTGTGAAAATGTAATGCAGGGATTTCTGTTATTCAGTTGAACAATGCTCTCCTGTAAGCTTTGATAGGACTCAGGCCATAAAATGAAGATATCATCTATGTACCTCAAGTACATTCTCAAATTTATTTTGTTTCCAGGTATCAATGTTGTGAATAAAATCTGATTCAAATGCAGCCATAAAGATGTTAGCGTGCTGGGAGCCCCAGTAAATCCTATTGATATGCTATTTTGTTGAAGAAAGAAATTGCTTTTCCATTTAAAGTCAAAAAGAACAATTGATGGACAGAATGCAGAACAATGTCATACATTCACCCCAGTACAGAGATCTGGGCCTAAATCCATCGTTTTTTTGCTCACCATGCCATTCCAGTTTGGACCCAGCCATATGCAAATCAGTCTTGACCCTGCGCCCAATGGGAACAGTCCAGCCCGAACTGCCAGGCCAGGTCCTCCCTGGACTGGAAACAAGCATCCTAGGACCGGTTTCGGGCTTTCAGCCCTCATCAGCCAGGATAGCTTGACTCCAGTGGCATGGAGAGCACTGGACCCACGTAGCTGTGGCACAGACAGAAGTGTAAAAGCTCAATAAGAAACACTTTGTTCGCTTGTAAATCCCAATGTCTTAACAGAACCCATCAGTGGCATCAATTCCCTCCTCATGGGAAATTGATGTCTAAAGAGCATTAATGTCTATGGTGCATAACCAAATCCCTTGTTCTCCGCTACTGTCAAAGTCTGACAATTTGTTGAGGAAGGAAGTTATATCTTTCACACATGACTTCATGGCATGTGCAACAGGTTGAAGGAAGTGATCAAGGTATTTCCCTAAGGGTTCATGAATAGAGCCACATGCCACTACAATCGGTCTGGAAGGGGAGTCAAGCAGATTCTTGTGATAGCATGTACAATTTTGGTCTTTTTGGAAACGCTGTAGACAAAAAACACTTGACAATGAACCTTCTGCATATGTTTGCTCCATAAATTGTCTCACGACATTGGCCACAATTTCAACATCCATTACACCTAATGAAGTTAACATACTTTTCACCTATCTATACCCTCCACCTACCATTTTTGGAAATATTGTCTTCCTACACATGCTTGTAAGTGCCCAATATATGAGACAAAAGAGAAAAGAATCATGTTAGATTCTGCAGTCATACATTTGCAAAAGCATCAACATTCCTCAAAATTTTCTAGGGCTATCCCCTGCTTCATCTGTATCACTATTCTACATTCCATCTACATACTATGCTTCCTACTGATTTGTTTTTGCATTTTGGCCTCTCTTTTCATTGCTGACTGTAGACTGAAGACTGCTAAGCAGCCAGCAGCTATATGTGTCTGATGAAATGGTATGCCTTTGTTCTCCTGTTGAGGCACCTGATACTTTCAGGAAAGTCTGGCTGCTTGCCTTGGTTTTAGGCTCTTAACAATCTTCTTAAGCTAACTGTTAGCCCAAACCGTCAGCAGGGACTTACGCAAAAGCAGACAGCAGTCTGTTAGAGGAGGAAAGATGGGTGTGAGTTTCCTGCCCTCCTGTATCCTAGTGAATATCTGTGCTATCAAATGGCTGTTTTAAGACATGGATCCACCCTCTCTCTTGTGCTCTGTGGGTTATTCTGTAATTATAACATTAGAAGATGCTGAAATGCCTTTAGAGAGGATTGGATTGAACTGGGTCATGGTGGGTGGAGTTGGTAGGCAGGAGAGAGCTTCTTAGCCCCTGTGATGTCTTTCTTCTTGGAGCTTTAGCTGTAAGGGATTCAGACGAGATGTTGGTGACAGTAAGCACTCTCCCACAACTATAACACATTGTTTTAAAAATAGAGGTGTTCTGTTAGGTAAAATTTTAAAAACTGGATTAAACCCACCTAACCTATCTTTTTAGTATGGGTCAGACTAATATTGAAGTGAATTACACTTACTCAGAGACAGATGGCAAAATTAGGCAGAAGCAGTACTGAGATATAGTACTGGCTATATTAATAGTAATCTTATTTAGGCCACTACAGTAGATTATGACATTGCCTGGATCCTTTGCATCAGTGGAACACAAGCAAAAAGTGAGTGTTCCTCCCTAAATGTTTGTGTGATGGGCACCTCTTGCATATGCCTTGTTTCGGGGAAGAAAGCTCTTGACAACAGAGGTATATGGTGTGTGCTTTGCTAATGATTGTGCTTTTTAAAAACTCTATAATATTATAAAAATAGATGCATACATTACAAATATTTTTAAGATTGTGTAGAAAAAAACTGTTACTGCTCATCTTGTAGGTCCCACTTCCATGCTCAGTAAAGGAAGTGCTTTAATCATTCTCTACAGATGCTGTCACATGAGTAGCCTACTGCAAAAGGGATATAGCAAGAAAACCTCCTAAAAGTACAGGAAAGAGTTGGGGTGAGAAATAACCTACTCTCAGGTTGTGTTGGTTTACATGAAGCTATTTGATGCAATCCAAGTAGATTTAGAAAAGCTGATTTAGTTTTAAGGTGAAATGTGAACCCAAAAAGTAGGCCAAAAAAACGACAAGGCTATTACAGCAGAGACAGCAGGTGGCTAGAACGCTGAAATGGGAATAGGGAGCAGGATGGCAGGATGGCAGGACGAAACAAGTAAACTAGAAGGGTAAGTAGAGTATGAGGCATTAAAGGCGAGTGAACAAGGTGATGGAGATACAATAATCGACTGGAGGATAAGACAATTGGCGAGTACTGCAGATAAGAGAGTCGGGTACCAGAAGATAAATGGAGGGTGAGACCGGAAGATTGAGATTGAATGACAGCTATGGTAGAATGCCTCTTTTAATTTATGACTTTTAATTAGAATAAAGTACCCTAAATGTGTACATTATAAACTGAGAGTCCATTGAGGATCCTACCACATCTGACCTTTTGTCCTAAGGACTCATCCACTGCGTGGTAGTGCTACACATCTGTAATGCTTTACAGACTTATTATGTACTGTTCGGGGTAAAATATTCTATATATCAATAAACATGACCGATGTAAAATACTTAGCTGTCGTAGGGGATGTCCTGTCAGAAGGCGCCCCTTAGGTGTCATGCTTTCAGTAACACACCAACGAGCAGCTACCATGGCACATCACCCAGTGATTACGTTCAATGCAGCAAAAAGGAACATCCGAAAATAATTACCTGGTTTTTAATACCGGTGCTGGAAGGCATTAAATAGTTCCTTTCATTTAATCCTTACTAGCTGATGCACGTCAGTTGCCTTTAACATGCATAAAAGTGACGGAAGATAAAACTAATTTAATAAAAAGACTTTTTTTGCAAGTTTAATAGCCTTTTTTTTACTGGTTGCCACGCTGAGCATGAAGCAAGGCAGGAAATCAATAACCACATGAAAGTATGAGGAAATGTGTGCTTATATTGTAGGTCATTGACAATTAGATGATATTTTCAAGGATAAAATGCGCATGTCACAGAGGGAGGCTGAATTGACAAGACCTGACAGTACTGATGAATGCTGAAGATGCTGCCGACTCTTCCTGTGTACAAACACCAGCCCAATGGCGAAAATGTCTTTTTCTCTGATTTCTCAGTAAACTTTAGTTCTCTCGAGTTTATAGTTCTTTCTGCTGTGGAAACTTCGGTTTGTTCTTTATGTCCCCAGCCTAATGGGTTGCACAAACATGTTCCCAGCTGCTTCCACCAGCAGTGCCCTCTGAGGGACCACTTATCTGAACATATTTCTGTTGCAGATTACAGCAGGCCCTGCCCAAAGGGTGGCATCGAAGTGCGCAACAGGTCATCTCGCTATAGGCACAACTTAGGAAAGTGGGATAAGCAACATTTTTCACTCTCAAGCTGAGACATTTTTGAGAGAAGGTTTCGATGGGCTTTTTTTTGGCACTGCTAAAGAGAGTGTCTCACAGTGTATCATATCTCAAATAACCTAAATATGGCTGTTTGGTGCCCTTATAACCAAATGCAATGCAAAAGAAAAGTCTGCCTTTTCATTGCTTGGGCCCTTGTCTTTTTACATTGTCACTTACAAACAACGCGTGCACCTGCAAAAACACAAATGCAGAATCACATGTACGCGATTCAAGAAGAGATGCCTGGAGTTATTACGCCTTCCATGGTCTCCGAGAGTACTTCAGAACTAGTGAAGCTAGCTTCCGTGCACCAACAACACTAGACATGCCAGTCTGGATTGTGCACTACAGTAAATCAGTGGCAGCTACCATTTAAAAATTATGGTGAGGCGCGATGGCGCCAAACTCACCATATATGATGCCGCACTTCTCCCCAGCGTTCCACGAGCAGGAATGGAAGGGCTTCCTTCCTGCTCAGTGAAATGCGAATCCAACCAATCCTGGAGCTGCTCTCATCAGCGTGAGAGCAGCTCCAGGATTGGTGGGAGCAGGCTAACCCAGCACTCATTTTGAGGCTCAGGACTGTGCTAGCAATCTCCTGGTTGTTTCACAGCCGTGGGATTGCTGGGTCTACAGTGGGGATGTCGGGCTCGCCGTAGGTAGCCAGCTGGCCAACCCAAAATGCGCACTGAAAGGGGAAGCAGTAATCCTGCAATAGCATGATTCAGCCCCACCCCCTACCTCACACACGCGCTGTACACAGTGCGAGCTGGTGGCAAAATAAAATGTCATTTTATTTTTGTGTGTTAATCTGCTGCGCTCGCAGCAGGCGGGGCGACGTTCCTCCCCTATCGTGGAGGGGCTGCCGCTGCAGTAAATGAAGCACCAAAAGAAAAGTTTTGATCAACTCTGCTGGGTAAAAAGAGGCGCCTTCAAGTCATGGAAAGTATTTGCCTTCTTTGTTGGCGTGGCTACAGCTGGGTGCAAGCTAAGTTCGAGAGATGTATGGGTGCAGGGAAAGAGTGATATAGTGAAATTCTGCTAAATACACTTGCAGTTAAATGATAGAATGTCCAAACAAACATAAGCAAAAATAAACTATTGCAATATAAAAATTATATTTCTGTAAAACATTGTCATAGAGCAGACACATAGTAGCATGGAGTGCTTTAGTTGCTTCTGACAGAAAATCCCTAGAGGTGAGAAGAAGCCAGCAAGTAAAAGCCGTAAATGCTTTAATATGTACTATTGCTTAATGTACAGGGATTTACTATTCATACTGCAGTATATATGACTAGACTGACAAATTTATATGGTATAAAGATGAACTGGACAGATTTGTGCACATGCAGAAGAATCCGCAGGATGCATTAATAGGACCTGCTTATCTCTAGAGGCCGTATCTGCCCTCCATATTTGCAATGGTAATGTTCTTCATGCCATGTTAGGGGTAGAAACCTGTGATGGGTGGAAGCCCTTCATTCAGAGGTGACCTTTGGATGGATACCTCCCTGGGCAAAACTGAATTTAGCGCCCCCTTCCACCCGACGTCGGTGTGGTGGAAAAATGGGAGGGTGGTAAGGGTGGGGAAGGTGAGGGGAATAAGAAAAAGGAGGGCATGAGAGGAAAAACAGACAAAATGTGGACACGAATTCCAGTATTTAACACACTTTATTAGCCAGGTCAATAGGAGACTGCTGCAGGCAGCTCATGCGCCCCTCTGAAGGTTGGCGCCCTGGGCGTGGGAATAGCTTGCCCACACAGAAAGGAGTCTTATTAAACAGAATGTAACTCAATGGCACACATGCTTTTTGTAATTGAATGTACTAGGTATGCCTACAGCATGAACCGGGTTCTGAAAGGCCTGTCATGTGGACTGTGTATTAATTGTCGGCCTTCTTAGGCTGGCACAACTGCATTGTGCTTTTGAAAGCACAGAACAGCAGAAGTAACTTTTTTTAAGACCCAGGACTATTTGCCATTGCCCAGTTGCTCATCAGTGTCCCCTCTGGTGTTTGTGTTAATGCCAAACTGTATTCAGTGCGTCTAGGTTACCTGTGCACCTACCTGGCGTAAGTCTCAATATAGCGTTGTGTGCAGATTTAACCTCCTGCTAACAGAGTATGCCCTTCAGTGTCTCTCCTGTATTGTCTTTTTCGGGGTACCAAACTTTATTACCTGGAGTATGATTTCCAGTTCATAGTGCCGCTCTCATTTAAACCTTGTGCAATACGTCTAACACCTTTATCCAGCACTGATCCCTGCCTATGTAAACACTATTTGTCAGACGTTAGCCATCCCTGTCCTAGACTTAACTCAACCAATAACAATCTTAGATGATGGTTTCAGGGAAAGCGATATGGGACAAGTATAGGTTCAGTAATGATACAACATCACCAGGGAGCGGGTGTGGCGCTTCCACCACGCCACCAGGAACTGGTTAGATTTTACTCAGTCATTTTGGCACTTCACTCACGATGTGGCGCCATTACCTTGAATACATAGTGCACACATTCTGGTACATTTGCCTCGGAAATCACATATAGTACTGTGCTAATATAAGCCCCAAGCTAACCTTTCCATACAATAAATACTTCCTACAGTGGTTAATTATATCAGCCTAATCTACATCTAATTACAGAAAACACATATAGCAATGCTAATGCACCCCTGAATTACGTATATTTTCAGCGGCACAGATGCTAATAGAAACATGGCAGGTCAATTATTCAATTCAAATGAAGATGACTCTGATAAGACCACTGGCACTGCGCACCCTGGAGCGCCAAATGTATCTACAACCTACCACCGCCAGCAGCACGTACCGCACATGTACCCAGAAAAAACTGCTAGCCTCAGGCCTATTGCTTGTTGTGCTGTGGTAGAATTGGAGTTGAACAGATATTGTGCATAATGTAGATATTAAATATAAAGTTCTGTAAGGCTTATGCAAAAGATGTAATGTATTCCCAATTCCAAAATGTCTTAAAATGAGGTTGACTGTTCCTCTTGCATGCGATGCCATATTAGATAAACATTAAGAAAATACGTTTCCAATTCGTTGAAAAGTATATAAAAAAATAAATGTCCTGTAGCGTGCATATTTTTATAGTCATTTTTTGGGTGAAAATGTTTTATGGAAGTTCCTCTTGCGATTTTGACCACAGCACAACACAGCAGCACTTGTATTATTTTACCATCTCACTGGAGCGAGCACTCAAAAAATCGCAATCATGATTAAAATCTAGAAAATAATGTAAGCGGCAACTTTGAGTTTTGGATTGGCCGAAGTAAGCGCACGTTGTTCATAAAGTGCATGGTGGGCGAGTGGAACACGACGATACATAAAGATGTCAAAGATGGGTGTTTTACCACCTTTTATTTGTTTCTGGCGGGGGGGATAGCTGACGTTTAATTCGGCACATCCATCATACTGGTCACCGTGGTTTAGTCAGAAGGGTCCAGCTCTTTTTGTCTGTTGTTGAAGACGTCCGCTGCAGGAGGCTCCTCCGTTCCGCGGCTAGTTTCCACTGCGCATGGCGGCATAGTGCGCGCGCTCCGCGGGCGCCATTGTCTGCGCGTAACCGTGGATACGGGTCCCGGTGATCAGCCTGAACGGCCTCACGTGTGAATCATGTTAATTGTCCATTTTACATTGTTGCCTTTGATCTGGTTCGTAATATAATGGCGTGTAATAGAAGCGGGACACGTGATCCATGTTAGCTGTGAGAGGAGACAGTCGGGTTACTCCGAGGTCAAAGTTTCTTTCTCTTCTTAAACACTGGAAGGTCGCGCAGAGTTTAACTACCCATGGCATCTTTACAATGCTGCAGTAAATGCCAGCCCTTAGAGAGATTAGGTTTATAATGTGGTGCAACCTAAGGCCTTTTTGTAATAATGGAGAGAGAATATTTGTGATACTAAGTGTGATAAAATGTAGAGCTCTAATATTTGAAAAGCCCCCCCTCAAACAAAAATGCACCTCTTCTCCTAAACGTTTCTGTTGTGCCTAATGAAGGAGGACAGTTGACCATGAGCAGAGGGGTTATGTTTTAGATTTCAATTAATAAGGCTGATGCCTGCTAAGCATTGTTCCCACTTTTTGTATAAACCTTTCATTGGTCACATTAGTAAAGAAAGCGCATTAGCAGTGCTTAGATTTTGCATATCTTGAGGGCTACCTGTAAGTAGTTGCGCACATAGAGCATATTCATGAAATGCTGGGCGAAACAGGAGCATGTCTGAACATTAGAGCCCTGATTACCAGTACCCCAGAGGGGTGATGTTATTACTTCAGTTTCGGAATTTTCAGGTCCAATAAACTGCACTTATTCCGAGTTTTTGGGCAATAACGTGGATTTTTTTAATGCACCAAAATCCAAATCACTGTAAATACTGTGCTGTTTTTACTTCTTACTTTCCTGCAGGTTTAACCTGAAATTTAACCAAGGGTGCAGACTTTGTCACACCTGGTACATACTAAGTGCATTACACTCTACACAACTTGGAGTTCCCACCCCTGCGCATAAAGAGGGTTGCGCAGGTGCCAGAGAACTCCAGCCCAATCACAGGCAGTGCCACTGACGGGCCTTGTTTTATACGAGTCCCTTGGTATACCATACGACAAAAATACTATGGTAATCTGTTTAAGGCATACTGTTTTAGCCGGTCTCATTCTTAAGCTTGACTATTGTAGTGACTTCTGTAGCGGCTTCTGTGCAGGGGGAGTGGTGGGGAGGGGGAGGGGGATATGGGACGACGGCCGAAAACAGAAAAAGAGAAAAGAAAAAAAAAACCTGACTCAGGCACGCCGCTTTTCTTCTCAGAGTCCTCACTACAGCACAGGCTCCCCTGCGGCCAATCCTGACGCTGCTCTCATGTTTGAAAGAAGCGTCAGGATCGGCTTGAGCACTGTGAATTTGCGCTCCCAGAGAGACTGGGAACCTGTGCTTTTCTGTCTCCAACCCAGCAATGCAGCTGGGTTGGAGATAGCTGAGTGCACATGTCGGTTTGGCAGGCCTGAGACGGACAGCCAAATCGACATGTGCACTGATAGCAGTGCCTACCACTCCCTCTCCTGGCTGCCCCCGCGATGGCCCGCCCCCAAGACTACAACTTGAAAAAGAAAACTGTAATAAACCCGTTTTATTATCGTTTTATTTTTCAAGTTTTAAGGCTGGCGGGGGAGGGGGGGCGACGCTCCTCCAGCATAGTGGAGGAACCGCCACTGAGTGCCTTTTGAATGGGAAGAGTGATCTTTGTACCGAATCCAAATTCATTCAAAACATTGTCAATCACTTAAAAAAGCTTGACTAAATCTGCTATATCTTCCACCTTCAAAACTCTGCTTTCTGGAAACTTCAACAGACCACCTGTCCCCCACACAGTTTCTCCATTGCTGGATCTCAATTCTGATTTTTCTGAAACTCAGAGCCTGCAAAAACCTACTTTGATTCCACACAAGTTTAAGATAGTAACATATCAAGGGTACAGGGGCCCCTTACAAAGCAAAGGAAATTAGGTCCCATTCTCCTCAGTTGGGTAGTTAAAACAGCCATAATTAAGATGCTCTTCAACCTCTGGCCTCAGTGTCGCTTCACCACCTGCATCACATGCACAAGTTGCACTGTAGACTTGTGTTCAAACCATGATCTTCTAATTCTTTGCAAAAAAGAAATACCTATAACAAAAAACGTATATGCATAGGGAGGCTTACTCTTAGATTTAGGCTTGCACTTAAGACTAGAGTATATTTGAGGCTAAGCGCCTTATTTAGAGTTTGGTGAATTAGATACTCTGCCTCAAATGTGATGAATGTCCTGTCCACTGTGTCACAAGTACATTATAGCCTATGGCATTTGTAATACAGCAGACAGGATATCCAACTCGTATTGAGCGTATCACATCTGCCAACTTTAATTAAGGCCTCAGAGTTTGTGTTATGGCTAAGATTTAGGTTTAGGATACATTCTTGGTTAGAATTAAGGTTATAGTAATGTTTAGGCATATGTTTCATAGGGGATTAGTGAAAGATCAAATTTGAGTGTTTAGGTTTAACTTTAGTATATTTCATCTTGTACTCAGCTTATTCGAGTTATATACTCATTTAACATTACTATGCAGCTCACTTACACCAAAATAGGTAGTAGGGTGCTTTATATATAACTCAAGTTACACAGCTATAACAAAACTAATAAAATAACTATAGAACAAGAGAGAAAACAATAAACAGCTTGGGACCAATTAGAATGCATCTGAGGAAGAACGTTATTAAACAAAATATATGTATTCAGAGGAATAACATTAGTGGCAGAAGAGATTAATTTGCAGGTGCTTCCTGCAGGTGAGAAGAGAGGGCTCAATTCTTGTGGTGTGAGGTAAAGAGTTCCAGACCGAAGTTGCAAAACGTATGAAGGATTCTATCTGAGCAACAGATGTTGTACATTTTGTTACCTCTGGTTGTATGGAGTTACTTTTTCTATGGCATCTTGGTCCCTCAGAGATAGGAAGTAACTTAAACAGGTTAGGAAAATTGCTACAGTGGATCACTTTCTAATCAAGATCACACAAATTGAAGGTGATCCCAATATTTATAGTGAGCCAATGGGGATTACGTAGGATTGGATCATGTGGTCAAATTTCCCTAGGGTGATAAACAGTCTGGCTGGTGAAGAGAGTAATATATTTGAGCAGAGCAAGGGCTGATTGGGAGGCCCCTGACAGGATAGTATTCCGGATGTTTAGTCTAGAGACAACCAAAGTATGATCTACAATTCTCAAGTAGTTAGTAGACATGAAGTGTTTGAACTTTATTGAGGGAATGAAGGTAGAGATTTGCAGATTTTGCCACCATGTATGTGGCATGAGACTTAAGGTGGCTCCAGTGGTAAAGCTAAGGGATGTTACTCTAGGGAAACAGACAGAAGTCATCCAATACCACTTCCTGTGAATCCAGTATCAATTTAGTGGTATTTTTAGTAGTGGCAATTTCAGTAGTGGTAATGTTGATGAAGGAGATTTTATGAAATGGTATCACAATGTAGTTATCTTGAATGTAGTGATGTATACCCTTCCTTCTTTCATCTGCTTTCCCTTCAGCATGCTTTGTGTTCTGTCTCTTTAGCAAATGACTTCTCCATCATTCTCTGCCATTCCTCCCCTTTCTTGCCATACCCAATTCTTTTATTCTTTGTTTCTCCCAGTTTGCCTGCTTCTCAATTATTCCATTCTCCTTTTCGTTTTTCACTCTTTCAACTTCTCCTGCTTCCATCTTCCCTCTCTATGCCACTGTCTCCTCCTCTCACCCACCTTCTCGCCTCATACTCCCTTCTCTTCTTCTCTTCTTCTCTCTTTCTATCCTTTTGTCCTTCTCCTTTCGTTTAATTTTTATGTTTACATTAATGTGTCAACAGCGGTTTTCTGCTGTTTACCATAATTTTCTATTCAAACATTAAGATGAAATGCTCTCTAAAAAGTAATTTCTGGGAGCAGATTGAATTGATTCCTCCTATAGTCTCAAATCTCATTGATTTTACTGGTGTGAGTGCAGTTTTTGATTAACATTTTGACCTCCTGCAAAAAACAAATTTGCTCTGACTTACCAATGCAAAAAAACACATTTTTCACAGCGTGGTTGGTTCACATAATGGTTCACCTGTTGGTGCAAAACTGCATTGAAAGTCATGTAATCTATGGAAGCATATCTCTGGTGGGTTAATCAACCTGTTCAACATACAGATAACATATGACCCATAACCGTATGTCTCTTAAAAGCCAAACTAGAAATATTTTTATCAGGTACTTGTATCAACAAATTTAAAAAAAAAAATCACACCTCAATTATTATTTAAATGATTCTGGGAGAACTGTCAGCCCTGGCTTTGAAAAAATATGTCACAGAGCATATTATTGTTTCTTGATATTGCAGTAGGCAACGCTACCTTTTGGTGCCTGGCTACGCTGCCATGTCGGCAGAGTTTGTGGGGTTGTTGGTGGAGATCCACTTCACTTTCAGCAATCTGAAGTAGGATTGAAATAAATTTCTACTTGGTTTGTTCCGCGGCCTCCAGAGGATAGGATACTATTTCAGCGCCGACTAGAAGCCCGGAAGAATGAAAGGCGAAACATCAGGATAAATTATGCTAAACGGATGACTAAACCCCAGAGGAAATTATAATTCCCTGGTACAGTTTTCCTCCATTAATCTTTCAAAAGGAGCATCTAAAGTTGATCGAGCTGCAGCAGCAAGTCCCAGGGACTCGCCCGATACTGGTATTGACATTGCGCAAGTGATATCAGTCAAGAAAACCATTGTGGGCGTAAAGGAAAGATCAGCGGGGACACATGGCAAGTGGTGGCACAGTCAACTAGATTAGCTGAAAAGGTTACATTAAATATAAAAGGCAATTCAGCGTTCCTTTTTGCAGTGTACAAGGAAACTTGCCATTACGTTGAAACTTAGAAAAATAATTTGCAGCAAGCAATTACTATGCAATTATAGGGTAATTACATGGATATTTGTGCCCTGGAAAATAGTGTGTTACTAAAATCAGTTCCCTCAATCAATATTGAGCAGAAAAGGATGCTGAAATCACAGACCTTTCAACCTATGCTGATTAAATTGTCATCACAATAACAGTTTCCTAGTAAAGTCGCTTCATGTTTGTTCTCCTTGATTAATATGTAAATTCCCGGCTGATTCTGGTGAAACAATGCGTTTAAGTGCTCGCCGCCATTACCCATCTGTAGTGATCTTATACAAATTGTCCACCGGCTTTTGCAGCAGTTTCTCTGGTTTGGTTTATGTTAGCGGCCCTGTCTACTAATTTAGTCTTGTGATGTAACTGTAGTGCTTTCCTGACGAAGTGACTCCGTTGGTCCTTTGTGGTTTCTTCCAAGAAGTGCTAGCTGAAGAGGGCACACTAATTTGCATGCGAATTAATATACGGAATAAATACAGTTCAGATTCAGTCTGCCTTTTCCCAGGCCTCATAGCAGAACAAAAGTGCTATGAAGAGTTAATTGCTGAGTTGAAAGACATTTGTGTTACTGAATTCAGTCAAAGCATCTCAGTAGTTGCAATTCTAGACCAAGTGAGTAGCACAATGAGCAAGAGAGACACTTAAACAAAGAGATTATTTTTTTGGGCAAATTTGAATTTAGCGTAATAAGTTTCAAGTCTCATGCCTACTGGGAGAGAGTTGCACATTGTGTCAACCTGTGTAAATACTGTACTCCTGCACTGAAATGTAAGGTATAAACTGGCCGGTTGAAGAAGTCCAGGGCCTGTGGATCTATTGCATAAGAGAATGTCGTAGAATGCGGAGTGTCCAACTAGAGGCCATAAATCACCAGTGCAATATTCATTAGATGCATAGGAGAATCATATCTCTGCATTCAGATTATCAAGCTAATATTGTAAGAATTGCACTCAAATATTGTTAAATGTCCACAAACATTAATTTTGTAAATCTTTCCATGTCTTATTTTAGGAGACACTTAGCTATTTGGTTTAATGTTTAATGTTCTTGTAAGAAGTAGGGCTCTATGGCCATGGGGTTTTATTCACGCTATGGTTTACAATCTCAATTTTTCTGCAAAATACTCCCAATCTCTATACCTTTATCAAGACACTCGTACGTCCAGTTGAGTGTTTGGCAGAAAAACATTCGAAATGAATCAATACTTCTAAGAAAAGTGAAATGTAAGAAATGTGGTTGGCATGACTCTGGGGTTGGTGTAAGATCTTATGTCTTCCCAGGTGAATTACATTTCTCTGCCACTTCCTTTCATCACCACTTTTCTTGGAACTGATTCTGTGCAAAGGAGTAAGGTTCAACAACTAGGATAATGTGGCGCACTCATTAAATGGTAAACTCACAGTGTGCAGAAACTAAATTTCATCTGTATCTACCATTCTCCACATGATGCAAAGATACTCTTACTTTATATATCCAGTGAATAGTTAACTTTTTCTAAATTTATTCTGTTGAAGTTTGTGTTTAGTGGAGTGTATTAAGTCTGAGACACACTGTTCATTGAAAAAGCATTTTATGCATAATCTTTGTTTTATGTGCGTTTTAGAGAAGTGGATGCAACTATTTTACTGTTAGCGCAATAATCAGCAATTTTTAATAAAATCAACTGTAAAATATTTCTGAAAACTGCAACAGATAATCATTTTTTTGTGGTTTTGGAAATCATTTTTTGTGAAGTGTGCCTGGTGTACCGAGCCCAACGCTGGTACAATAGCCCTTTAGCCACTGTTATTTTTTTATGACACGTTTCTGGTCATACTGGCTGATACACACAGTGATTGTATAGGTATGTTTGTGCTGTCACCATTGAACTAACTCTCTTAAATGTTCAATAGCTTAATTCAGTATACTAACCATACCTGTTTTCAGTGTTTCCTATTCCATTGTTGTCTGAAAGCTGAAGTAATTCTTCTTGATCAGACAGGGTGGCTTTTGTTTTATATGACTCCTGCTTGCACGCAGGAAACACAATAGTCCCATTATCACACACTGTATCTGCTCATGATACGCTATACTTCAGACACGTTACACAATTCATCATTTATCTTCTGCTCATCCCCAGGGTTTGCAATGTTTATTAACTCTATATTTTGGCTTACCTGTAGGCCTAGTATTGCTGAATTATTTTTCGTTATCAAAAATAACTGAAAAATGAATGTATATCCATTACAAGCATGGTTAGGTTACAAAAAACTATTTACTCGATGAAAAACATTTTTGAACGTTCAGCCTCCATTGAAACCATGTAAAGAAAGAATTAATACAAAAGGTGTTCCTACACATGCAGACCCCCTCAGTGCAGAGATCCCTCCTCATGCCACTGGACATACACCTCCTAAGTTCTTCTTTTTGGCAAGTGAAGGACCATGAAATTGTGCCTTCCTTCCAATACTGTTTTATAGCTAATGGATTGAGCATTCAAGACTCACTTGGGTCTGGTACCTGTGATGAGATTTTCACGATTATCCTTGTGATTCCACTTGTTAGCTCTCATTATGCGTGGTCCATAATAATTCCTGTTATTTCCATGCTCCCGGAATATAGTTAGTGGGGATCCTGGTAACTGCAGGGTTGGGAAAATAATGTGAATTAAGAATTTTTGAGCGAATAATATGGGAAAATTGGACTTACTTTGTTAATTTCTGCATGTTTTCTCCAGTATTCCTCCAGCAGACCTTTCCTGCTTGAAGCAGGTAAAAACTCAAGTGAAACACCAAGGAACTGTGGTGTTCCCATAAAGCTGATATTTCTCAGTGGGGCAGTAACTGCTGGTACCAGCCCCATTGGAATTATCTGGCCATTTATAATAAGTGGCATAGAGTTTTAAAAAATATGGTTGAGAATCTCCAGCCATTACTAGTAATTATCAAATTCAAATTGTTGGCATTGTCAAAAAGTCTGCTCTGTGCCCTTTCTCTATAGTACTGCATCACCATCAGCATGTGGTCTTGGAAGGACTCGCATTTAAAGAACTGATGCCCCATTCGTTATTCTGTATACTATTCTTACTCTGATGTGGGTTTAAGCATCAATCAGTTTGTGAAAATCAGCCATGTATTACTTGTGCGCCTCTCATTTCAATATCACTTATTCTAGAAGCATACTTCTGATGAAATATGCTTCTCTCTGCTACTTTATTTGTACCCCAGAGGTATTTTAGTCCCAGTGTAATATCTCTTTTCTCTCCGCCCGAAAGCCAGGTAAAGACTGTCGGTGAATGCTGATGCTTCTTAAAGGAATTGTACAACGGGTTTATAGGAGGTTAAATCTGAGGAAAACTCTCTCAAACTCAACAAACCATTCACTTTCATGAACTTTCCAACGACACTGTTGCTCTGTTTGGAAGCCATGCAATTTATAAATACAATAGCCCCAGCATCACTGCCCCTGCTGCTAGGAAACTTGTAATTATACGGAGGCATTTTCCTCCTCGTTTAGTTGACTCCCAATTCCATTTAGCCACAATTGGACCCATGAACATTGCTTCATAACTTACTTACGAGGCACCTTTGTTGGATAATGTCGTTGAGTTTGGAGAAGTCCAAGCAGACCTGATCCATCAATTTTCTTTAACTCAGATTGATAGTATAAAGGAACGATTTGGTTGTCAGACCGCCAACTGTTATAACCATGCTGCGGTGAATCCACCACCTTTCTTTCCTAAAGCATTTACCTAATTTTGCTGAAACTAAGGTTAGGCTTGCTGTCTTTGGTCTGCTTCTACTTTTATGGAGTGGATCTCAACCAGGTTTTTGCAGTCCGTCAATAACACTCCTGTTACCAGCAAACAGTTAAACCAAGCTCGCTCCGCCAGTTCTACTGTATGTTGTGTCTCATCTACCTTAGTTTATAATAAACTGAGCCATCCCAGCTCTAGCCTGACTTCCGGTAAACCACTGGAAAGCGATTAATATCCTTTCATTTTCACTTATGTCACCTAGCCTCTTGGCAAGGTTTGCGCTCTAGAAGTACCATACAAATACATTTAATTAAGGAAGCACTTCATTGTTTTCATTTCTGAGCATTTCAGAAATTACTTTTTTCCCAGCTCCATCGTTATCTCAAAATGCACTTGTGCACTGTACCATCAGTAAGATGTGTGTTCCACTTAAACAAAACGTACACAGTTAAAGTAAAAAAATGCATGCATATATACATATATATGACCTTTAAATAATATATCATCTTGTCTGACTGCGCTGTTTTCTGCTGGGTCTGATTGCCTTTCGTGGAACACTGTGCTATCTTTCTCTTCTTGGTACTATTTTTACCTCTCAAAAGATTGGCATGCAAAGACATCAAGTGAGAGTGTCCCTTAATGTTTGCCAAGTTTGTTTTTCATTCGTGAGCTCTAAGTGTACATCCGCCCAAATAGGGCTTTTTTGTTAATATCAATCCAAACGATTTTAATATAAATTCAAATTATGTGTGCATTTCAATATGCATGTGCCCAGGTATGTACATGTACAACCCATGAAACTGTTTCATACCCGTGTGAAGATATAGTTCTAACACTATGTGCTCTATTAAAATTTGGCTAAATCTCATTTACCCACCCACCTGGCAAGAAAGCCATAAGATATGTTTCTGTTTGATTAAATGTACTGTAATACTGATCGACACGTACATTGTTGCCATTAGTATGCCATTGCTGTGCATTAAATAGTCCAGGGATGGCTTTCCAAACAGTTCCATTGCCCATCAGACTGTGAATAGGTTTGTGGAGATTTGATGTCAGTAGGGTAAGGAAATGTGGCTGTCTCAGACTCAGTGCCTTGTGCTAAGCCCCAGTGAACGGTCTGGTATGGCATATATTGTCATTGTTGGGTGAGCGAGCAGTTTATTACCCATGAGAATCTGACCAATCACACTAAATGACACACCTCATCTCCTCCTGCTCACCAGATGTTGAAAGAAAAGTAGATATCTTAAGAAAACGTGCCTCAAAAATAGAGTACAAGCGTATTTTTGTTTCCGTATTCCTTTAGGGAATTAGACCTATCATTGTAACTTATAGTTTGGGGCATTTCTCTCAGAATTTGCAAAAGCTTACTGGACATAAGGGTAAAAGCCCATTTCTGTTGGCTGTTCACTCACTAAATTGTTGTCCTTCACAAGAAGCACAGACAGATTTTGAACCTGTTTCTATAAGAAAGTTATTTTAGGTTCGAATCGTTTTTATTAAGCCACACATTTCATCAATTACAGGCAAAATAAAGCATAATCTATTGATTAACACACAACCTGCAATGGCGGTCTCAAAGTAAATGCACAACATTTTAGGTTTCCAATTCTTTAACACAATGCTCCATAAAAGAACACTATATACTCAGATCACAGATGCGGGTGAATGGCGGGTGGGCGAGTAAACAAGGAGGAGCAAGAACTTTAAGACTGCCTATATATGTGCCCTCCAGTTCTAACTAGTGATAGAACATCTCTTCGTTCAAAGGTCTGCATAGCACCAATATCCTTCAGGGCTTTTAAATGGGAAACGTTTTTGGACTGAACTCCTAGCCAGTGGGTCTTTTATGGTGTTGGATTTTTGACTTTGAAACAGTTTTGTCTGTTCCATAGCTGCCAGGGGTTGAGCTCAAGTTAACATGTTTGAAACCTTTGCCTGGACCTAACAGGTTAGTGACTGTATTCCTTGTGGTGGACTACCATCCAACCCAATTAATAATTCACTTTCTTACAGCAACAAATGATTGTGCAGCCTAAGGATTTGTGAAGCATTGCCCTCTCTTTGTCTTGCACCTGTAGCTTTAGCGGGTATAGTTGGCATCATCTTCTTTATGAAAGTCTGCAGCATAGCAGTGCCATGAAGCTGTGGTCTGGGAAAATGTACACTCTGAGGCCCTCAAACTTGGAGAAACTGTTCTTTGCTACCTTCTTCATTACATTCCGTCCTGATCAGTGTCAGATAGCTTTGTCAACACAGTGCCTAAATCCTTATTTCTCACCAATGGGTCTTTGGTAGATAGCCATGTAACTTTCAGCACGGAAACTCCTGGCAGCATATCGCCATCCATTACTACCATTTGAAAGAAATGTTGCACCTCCTTCTTCCAAAAACCATTTTCATTCACGACTGATGGCCCCAAAATACACATTGTATTAACCTTTAGCACTTGATTTATTTGAAACTCTTCCATAGAATGACCATCTCAAATGCGTTCCATGCCATTAGGTTCTTGAGCACTTGACACATTTGGGGCTGGCTCCTTGACACAAAGAAGTTACGTTTCTCCGTTTCCACATGCTGCATATTTTCTTTGAGTGCTATGGTTACACACCACTTCATAAAAAAGGGTTGAATGTTATGGCTTGGTGCCACATCATGTTTTCAGTGGCACTTCCCCTTGCAAATGCTGTTCCTTCACACTTTGTTCTCACCCCACAAAAGCCTGCTGGGGTCCTCTCGTGTTACTAGCCTCTCTCTCTCTCTCGAGGGCACTAGATTGCCCCTCTGTTAAACAAGAGCCACCGCTGAATCATGCCACGCTTTCAGCTGCTGAAGCAAGGTCATCACATCATCGCAACCATATTGGATACCACAGGAATACAAAGCTTTGATTATTTGCAGGACTATGACATGGTCCAGAATGCTGAGAAACACCATGAGAAGCATTGATGCCTCAATAGGCTCTATATCACCTATAGCAAGACTAGGGTGGACGCAACTCAGAGTTTCACTCCACGGAATTCCGCGGAGTTACATGAAAACTCCGCAAGATTCTGCGGAGTTCGGCGAACAGGCGGAATTAGGCATGCTGTGGTGCTCACACTGATTTTTAGCGCCAGGAGCTCGTTCCGCCCTGACAAATGAAAGTGAATGGTGCCACGCGGAACGCCAGAGAGCGATGCTTCATAAGTTGATTTTGCTGCCGCTCAGGTAGATTTACTACTCAAGCTGCAACTTTCTGACCACGAACATTCATGTTCGCCCGTGTTGGGGAAATCTCGCCGGGTACCCTCCTAGTGACCGAAAATCATGCTAAGTTTCGCCAAATCTCGCTCACGCTCGTCAACTTACAGCGAGTCGCATGCGAGAAAAAACTCCACCACGCTGTGGTTGGCAGAATTTGGCCAGAACCTCGTGTTACATGCGTAACGTAGAATGGTCAAAACTCCGCCAACTCAGCCGGCAAGCAGAATTTATCGTCCACCTCTAAGCAAGACTTGGTTCCACCTTTCAGTGGTATTTCACCAGCCTATGGCCAGGGTCGTGAAGGAGCTCCCACAGAGCATAGCTATCTTGGAACCCAGCAGGCTCTGCCCCACCCGCCCCCCAAGAAAATGGTTTTAAATGTACTGTATAAATTGTGATACATTTTCCATCACCTATTAATTTTTTCTTATACAAATAAAACATAATTACAAGAACGTATTGCATAAAAAAATTAATGATCAGTGTGGATTGGTTAAATATGGTGTCAATCATGGATATTTCTTCCTAGGTTAAAGAGTAGCTATGATCCTGGCAGACAGTAAAATGTCATTGCTATGAGAGAAATGTTCGTTAAACATTCTAAACGTAGTGAAATTCGTGTATTTTGCATTACACAAATTCCATGAACGTTTACCTGGTGGGCTACAGGTTGAAGCACAATACATATTGTGGGAACAGTGAATTTTTGGCTGAGAGATATTTTCTCTTCAAACCAGTCTGCTGCCAGTATCTTAAACTTCTTGAAGGTATGCCTTTGTGTTCAATTGTCACATAAGATACCATCCAAAGAAATGTCACAAAAACACAGAATTTCACATAATGTTCCTGAAAGTTAGACATATTTCAGAAAAAAACCATCTTTTTGCCCACCCCTGGTATAAAGAGATTGTGCTTTCAGGCAATATTATATAGGCGAACATAACCTGTGCTCTTTTCAGTGAACGATGGTCAATACAGCAATAATGTATTGTGTTATAACATTTATATAATGCCTCATACCCCTGGCGAGACCCGAAGCAGTACATTCAACAAACATCATCTCTTTGGGTTCATTTATCCCCCCAGTATTGCCTTATACAGTCCTTTAACATCGCTGCCATTGTAAAAAGAATCCAAGGAACAGATGTAAATCCCCTGACAACTGAAATATGAAGGCGCAGTGGCTAAATCTTATTTGTGTGTGTATACACTAGGTTTATGCTAAACAACAGAAATCCAGCAAATTGCATGATGAATGGAAAGTGGATTGGCTTATCTCGGCCTAAGATAGCTAGAAGGTGTCATCATTTAAAAAGCGAGTTTCGGCGCATTGATGGAGAGTTTTGCCGCCGTGAAGCTGATAGGCTGAGGGATAGGTTACATTTCTTTGTAAGTTGGAAGCCATTTCTACAAGCAGCGCGGCCGGGCCCCATTCATTGCCGGTGCCTGGTTATTTAATACAATGCCTCGCAGCATCGTGTCAGACAGGTGGGCCATTATTCAGCAGCGCCGGCTGCATTACCACCGCTGGAACACTGGAATATTTCCACATATATTGCAAAGCGGTACTTTTATTTATTATTTGACCCATGAAAAGGTTGATTTTAATATTCTGCGCCATATAAATCTGTTCCTTCCGAAAGAGTGGGGCAAGAAATATGCTCGGTCCACGCGCTCCGTAACAGAGGCGCAGAAGCGCATAAAAAGCCATCTGCAGTTTCATAAAAAAAATGACATGTTTACTTTCAAAACATTTTACCTAGAGCATGAACATGTTTATTTCTTCATGTTACCTTTTGCTAGAGTTATCCTCAATGATATTTGTACTGTATTGCCTTCTGACAAAAATTAGATAAAACCATCAAAATTACATTAAATGTTGCCATTGTCTGTGTGGATAGTCTGTCCTTTATCGTTTGTTTCAGCTATTTTATTGTAGCTGTCCCAAACTAAGTCATTCGAATATTGTAGTGTCATAAAATAGCTCCTCCCAATCTGGCACCAAATTACATATTGGGTGCACTTTCCTGGTCTGTGCCACAGCACACTCTTCATTGGGGCAGTGCTTAATTTGAGCCGGTGGTTTCCAGTGCTAGGCCCTGTTACTTAATTGTCAGCACCGGCACTTATGACAAATGGTGGCACTGACAGTCGAATTTAGAGTGAAGGACAACAGCTGTTTATTAATTCAATACACAATAGAAAATGAGTAATACCCACCACCAAGGACGTTTTTGTAGCTTTGGGGTCCTGGAATCGTCACACTTTTAAGAGTGTGATGATTAGTAGTGTGTTGGTGCTGTCATTGGCACCTCTGGTAGAGGCAAACGGTGGCGCAAGCTGCAGTGGCCTCCTGACGAGTGCACTGGCATTCATTTTCTTACAAATTTAGCACTGCTGTGCCAGGCACAGACCCGGACAGTGCCCCCGATTACGAATAAAGAAATGTGCTCTTTCTGTGCAGGGGCACTTGCCCCTTCTCTGGGGCAGAACAGCATTAAAAGACAGACCTGTACATGCAAACACTAGCCTGTATTTAAATGCAGAGAGTTTGGCAGTTCTTAAAGGAAGGGTTGGTGGCCCTCTGTTTAGTGGCTGCAGTGAGTCACTGTATACTCAGGCGATGAGTGCCTGGGAGGGACTCTGGGACCACTTACCTTCCCCAAGGGGTGCTTTCAGGAGTGCTCTCACAGTGTGAAACCTCAATATGTGGTGAATAATCAGTGTGCTTCCCAAAAGCTTTTTGGCCTTGTGTTTGTACCTACAATACACAGCAGCCACAGGGGCAAAGGCTTTCCTTCATTTGCGTGAGGCTGCACCGCCCTGCAAATAAGGGAACACCCCCAGAGATCAAGGTATTGGACATTTTGTTCAAGTGCGATCCATATTACAGAAGAAATGGTACATGAGTCTGTGGCCACTTCTGTAATACCAAAGTGCATCAGGGGAACAAAAAGTGAATGCAAACATCTGTTGTGCTCCTGCAGGGCACTTTGTGTAATACAACTCCTGGGAGGAGATGTGATCTAAGGGAAAGCTATTGACTTGGACTATAAGGACCAACCCTTGGCATCTGACCAAAAACCATGTGGTTCTGGGCAACTCAATTTATTTCCTTGTGCCTACCTCTGAATGTGTGTAATAGTGTAAATATTGGTATTGTTAAAAGATATTTAATTTGGACTAGCTGTCTCAATAACATGTACTCCTCGGATTTCCCTTCACATGCTAGTTTCTGTAACCTGCTTTCAGTCTACCCTAAATACAAAATCCAGATTTGGGTACAGTGCTTCATGCTCGAGATACTCCTGCTGCAGTGAAAATGTTTTCTGCAAAGGTCTCCATGGCGTCTTGGGTCTATGTTTGACCCATCGCAAATGCTTAAAATAAGAAACAAATGGATCAATAAAAGCTCTACAAAGTCCCTATATAGTTAGGGTTTCTTTCGACAAAGCTGATTAGTTAACACTTGATCTGCACAGTCCATCCACAGTATCTATAATCAGCAGGGAGCACAGAGCCCCAGTTTTGATCTTAGTCGGAGAATACTTGCTATTCACTCCAAAGTCTGAGTGCACTACGTCAAGGGGACAGATGAAGGGGACAGGTGAAGGGGCCAACTGAAGGTGACCTACCTACAGCTCCTGCTGGTGGTGGTGTCCACCTTCTTTCTGTGGCCTGCTTTTTTACCACCAACCTCAGAAATTCTGACTTTGATGAATGGCCCAGAATTAGAGGCTGGCTGTAGCTCAAAATTCGTTAGCTCCTTTGTCAACCCCTGAAAAATGTACGATGCTAACTGCCTCCAGGTGGAATCAGCCTTGCAGAAGAGCTACAACCATGTAGATATCACAACAGCACAATGTGCCCCAGAGAGACTCATTTTTGCTGTGAAACCCCTGATATGGCTGCTTCTCTGGTTGGAAGTGCAGATCCTATGGTTCTCATTGAGGGAGTAGCAGGCACCACAGAGACACCCCCAGTCACAGTGTGATGAGAGGTGATCTCAAGACTTTAAGTGGGCCAGGTCCTACTTGGTCTCAGACCTGGCAGTAATTAAAAACTGACTATGAAGCAGGTCCCTACCTGGCCCTAATTTCCTGTCCTTAACTTTACAGGCAAAAACACTGAGTAAATTATCAGCAGTGACTGTAACCACCCTTAAGATAATCCATGTCAGCAATTCTTGTTTACATTTCGCATGTATTACTTCATCTTGTATTTCCTGCTATGATTTGTTTTTTTCCAGATGTCATGTTTCTGCAGTCCTTTCTTTCAAGTAACATGACTCTTGTGTAGTGCATACTGTGAACTGAGTCACTTACAGGTGTTTATGTTCAGGTTGTGGTGGGTGTTTATGGTGGTGCATGCTGGGGCTCTGGAGCTGAGGCTGAAGGCGGGTGAGTTTCTCTCAGTGCCTGCCAGTGGATCATGAAGGTGGTCAGACTACATACCACATCCAATCCTTGCCCCTCTGCCGAGTGCACAGAGTGATGGTCACAAATGTTCTAATGGTAATTGTGGGAAAGTGTGTGAAGGAGGTTCACAGCTACTGAAAGATACACAGCACTATAGGCAAAGAAAAGGCAGCGCTTACAGGTGAGTGGGTGAGTTGTGTGTGTTGGCAGTAGTGAAGTGGAGGAGATGAAAAAGAGAACATGCAGAAGGAGAGAGCAAGGAGACGTGCTGACAGGTAGGAGAGGATGTAGCCTTACGGCTAGAGCAGTCGACGTCGACGCTGAGGAACCGGGTTCGAGTCTCGGCAACGACGCTCAACATCCTGTGATTCTGGGCAAATCACTTAATCTTTCCGTGCCTAACAAAAATGAATGTGTCCTTGTGTAATGAAACTGGTGCTCTGATACCCGATATCTTCTGGTCTAGTTCGTGCTATATAAAACTCTATTAAAAATTTTTTTTTTTTTAAAAAGATGAGGTGTGAGATATGCAGATTGGGAATTTCAGAATTACATTGGGAGAAAAAGTGTGCAAGTGTCTAACGAGGCAGAGACTGCAAAGTAAAGTGGTTTGAGGAGGCATATTGCAGTGAATGAGACACTCCAGAGACCACTACGCCTTCCACAGACCTTAGTAATATTATATTCACTGCCTCATATTCTCAAAATTGAGCATTTTGAATTACAACCAGTCACACCAAAATGCTTTCTACTCATTTGTTTACTACTGCTAACAAGAATATGGAAAGCCATTAGGCCTGGTTTGTTTAAAGCATGTGTATGTTGTCGAATAATACCTTGACGCAATTACAAGAAATTCAGAGGCACCCCAATAAGGTTCAGGTGGCATGCTGCATGATGCACAGGATTTTAGTTTACGTGGTTTAAGCCACGCCCACAATTACATAGGCCAGGTATCTTGAAAGGATTTCTAGCTGTGTATCTTTGCCACACGCCTTTTAGAGACCCCCACCTTATTCATCCCACTTAAAGCACTTGGTGATCTGCTGCCCTCTCTGAGCCCCTACACACCTCTAAACCTGAATGCTGACCAACTCACAGCAGAACCAAATAGGATGGTGTGGAGGCGGCCTTAAACCAGCTAGAACTGATGGGAGGCTCATGACTGGGTACCAGCTCAGAAAATGGCTGGCATGGGTGCGGGGGGTGTGTGGGTCAAGAATATAAACGTGTTTTGCATTCAGAAATGCACGAGGAAAGAGTTCAAATGAAATATGTAATAGTTGACCAGGATCCATATTTCCAGCCAAATCATAGGTGCACTAAAATCTCATATTGCAACCATGCCTGGCGTCACTCTAGGCAAATATTTATGTCCTATTTCTAAGTTAGCTTGGAAAAATGTAGAATAACCAGAGGTAGCATGATTACCACCAGCCATTTCTGCATCTCCCCTCAGGCACTTAATGGCTGACGTAGACATTTTTTTTTTAAAGATTATTGGAAGACGTACAGTGTTATCATCACTCCTGCTATTTTCTGGGAAAGTTGAAATGAGACAGCGAAGAGCACATGTTTAATACTCGGGGTGTAGGACGTAGTCGTTGTAGAGGCCTCGAACCAGCGCGTGTCGCTTGCGTGGCCGAGGCGCAAATAAGGGGACACCACACAGTGTGCGTTATAACCAGCGTGGTCCCGACTGCCGCCGCGGGCCACGCCTCCTTTATTTTATAGTCGCGTTGGCGTACGTACGCCTTTGAACATTACAGTCGTCTCTCTGCATGTTTCGAAGGGGGGAAACGTTTGACCTTTGCGCTTTCCTCTCAGATTACATCATTTACGAGCTGTCTTTAACCCGTGCAAAACATGCCGTCTGATGTCAGCAACCCACAGGCGTTGTTTCCCGCGTCTGCGCATGTGTCATTGGGGGTCACCTTAATGTAGCGCTGATGCCGTTTTTGATGATGCATACGTTATTAAAAATGTGTACTTCGATTTAGACTTAGAAAATACTGTGAATATAAAAGATTATTGTTCTAGGAAAAGAGTGACTTTATTTTTCTGCCTTGCTCCCCACAGCTCCCGACCGGGAAGGCCTCCAAACGCTCCCTGGGAGTGGCAATGCAAGAGAACGCGCGGCTCCTGCCCCACGGAGTTCCCGGCCTCTTATCACCCGGGCTTATCTCCCCGACAGGTAATAACATCAGCCGCGTCTCTTCATAGCGAACAGTGGTGGAAATAAACCAATATTGATCGAGGCGCCCTGTCCTTCAGGCCTTTTCATGCGTCACCAGAGGTTATTCCATTGACTTTCTTTGAGTTATTCAGGAAAACTGTGCTGGCTTAACTGCAGCGGCAGCAAGAATGCCACCGTCATTTGCTGCCCGGAAGTTGCATGCATACTTTGGTCACTTAGGGTGAACGCAGAATTTCATCATTTTTGCAGCATATGCTTCATATTTTCAATCACTGTTAAAATATTATTGTTTACTTTAGAACCAGTCAAGGTTGGACATACTTCACAGAGACTTGTGGCCTTTTTATTTTGAAACCTAGAAAACGCTGAAACCCACTGAAGCAGACACCTGGTCTCTGTAACTCAAGGGTCTCCAGTGGAGGTTCAGCAGTGCCGAATCCAAGCCAGGTTTTCAGGAAAACTGCCGAATTTTTGATTGATTCCACTGAGTTTCAATGTATGCTAATCTATTTTATCTGGCTATCCCGAAAATATGGCTGGGAGTCGGCTTTCCTGGACCTTTGTTGGACGCAACCGGTCTAAGTAAAGGTAATGGATGAAAGGCTAGAGTCGGTGGGGTGGGGGATGGTAGGCTTTTCTCTTCTGCGCTGCACATTTGCCAGAGAAAAGGTTGTTGCTCGATGAAAGAAGGGCAAGAAATAGATCTAAAGTCAGGAGGGAGATTTTAAGGCAGAACTTGTACAGCCATGTTAAACTGCCAGGGTTATCAAGTGACACTGTCTGATTGACAGATGACAGATTTAGTAGCAAGGGCTCCGTAGATGGTAATCTTGGGAGAGAGGACACCCGGATGGGGATTTGCAAGTTTTGAAATGGTGAACAGTTGAGGTGACACTTGATGTTGTTTTTCTAGCCTAGCAGTGGTCATCCTGCAGTCTTGATTTGAAAAACTAAAGAAGAAAAAAAATGATAAAAATAGGCTTGGCATAGACTGTAGCAGGTGGGTTATACGAACTCATCGGCAATACTAAGGAATGCCAGGGGTGTGCAATTTGTTCATAAACCTTAAGCATGCAAGGGCCCATTCATCAATTTGTCCCGCATCTTAGGGTTAGCACCAGAAACATAGGTATCCCAGGAGATGGTTAGGGTGGGGTCCATAGGGATGTGGTAAGCACCCACAATTGGTGGTTTGTCACAAACCCTTAGAATTACTTTTTGCACCAATTTGCACACTTTTGTGTAGAATGTGACACTGACACATGCACCAACACATTGCCACTGAGTGTGGTGGAAGGCTTTTCTCCAGATGTTCTCCAAAGTGTTTTCCAAAAGGGGAAAGGAGAATAGATAAAATGTACAAATGCACAACCCCTCCATATCTAGTTTATACTTGTCCCTGTAGATTGCCTGCAGTTCCGACAATCCACAGGCGTCCTTCTAGGGAATAGTTACACCGAACATCTACATCTTCCATAAATTTCCCAGCCTAGTTCTTGGAATCCTGTGAATCCCCAGAAAATCCGACGCCTCTGTAAATTGAGGCAGAAATTTACCACGCACAGAATTTCTCAGTTTTCCATAAATCATGTTTCTTGGCGAATAGGCTGGTTTAGACTGAGAATGTAGGTCAGCGCCATAGGATACCGGTTTAGACCTATCTAACTTCAGGGCCACCAGCTTACATCACAGTAAAGTAAACTCAGCATTTCAACTTCCTAAAGGTTTGTTGAGTGAGTGCGTACCTTTTTTGATTGGCTAATAATAACTGTCAAATAATAAAACGATTTCTTATACTTTTAACTAAACATGCAGCCAAATTAATACAGTATGCTAATTATCAGAAATCGATAAAGGACTATCAAGAGCCGGGAACAAAAAACGAAGTAGTGAGTGTGGATTTGTTCCCCCTAAATACAGTATAAACATCGATTTTACATGGTCCAAAGGGGAAACATCCTTTACACTGAAGGCAGAACCACACTGTGCCTTTACAACGCATTCCTTCACAATGACTTGCTTTAGGTGACACGTTGTTGGACTGGTGTTGCATTTTAAGTTCAACACCGTCCCTACTGTTGCGCAGACCGAAGTTGGAATAGTAAATGATGCTATTCCAAAGTCCAGCACCCCCTTAACTCCTTCCGTGCACGCGGAATTTCCACGCTGTGCGGGCGTTTCTATTAGTGGGCGGGGATTCGGACGGCCGGGGGCCGTCCTGCACACATGCCCACCGTGACGCGTGATGGCTCCCGGCCGTCACGAGCATGGAAGAGGTTAAGGAAAGTCTTTCTAACGACTTGCATGCTAAAGGACGCATGGTAACGACGCGTTCATTGTATTGCCTGCGGTGTAAAGGCATGCATGGTAAACGCATGCGGGGTACTGCCATACAATCGGTCAAAAGGGTTCTCCAGCAGATACCACATTTTACATATGCTGCACTCAGCTAATTATTTCAGCTTTCAACAGAGGTGGAAATGTAACATAAAAAGTCGTAGAACTGTGAACAGCAGGGTGAAAGGGGAGCAAGGGAGGTTGCTGCGAGAGGGAAGATGTATGATAATGTAGGGAACACATGGGGTAAGGGGGAGAGATTTGAGGCGAGGAGTGAATCCTGTTGAATTATTTTTTAAATGTATTATCTCAGATTGAAACTGATTGCACTTTAAATGTCTTCCATCTCAGCAGCAGCAGCAGAAGAAAAACACATGATTTGTAAGAGAGTATTAAGTACAACTGTAAAATAAAAATGGATCCTGTATCTGCAAAAAGATGGTATCAGAATTGTACAAATGTTTGTAAAAAGAAGTGAGACTATTTAACAGTGAAGTATACAAGTAGCAGAATTCAGTTCAATCACTTCGACCTCTAGCTTCCAGCAGTTCTTTCTTCCAAAGAATGCTAATGGTCTGCTGTAGAAATCATCAAATGTGCGCGGGGGCTGGAAACAGCTGCATCCGATGTAATGTTCATGGAAGTCATCAGTTTAGATTTTCCTTTGCCAGTGCACTCCCTTCAGCAAATCCACCAGCTGCAGTGCAGGCAAGACAGTGTTGTGTGGATCTGGTGATACACCTAACTCACCAACTAACACATTCATGCATTACTCACAGGAATAGAAGTTCAGTACTACTGCATAGTAAATCCATACATCACAGTTTGTGCAGGACACACATGGTGGGTTTTAGGTTAAAAACAAACCTGATTGGTGCAGTTCTGCCCACTAAAACAGAGGTCATTTCAACATGTCTTCTTCTTGCCTGCCCAGGGCATACTCCCCCTCACCTCAGATCTACACTCACAACAGCATGTGTAGAGTCACTTTTCATCATTTGTGAAGGACTGTTCAAAACACTTGAGTGAAGGATAACTTGATGTGATGGTGACAAATAGTGATTCATATCATTTTATGGCAGCCAGGACATCCCAAGCTTCTCACATTAGTTTATCAAAATATATTTTCCATGTGACGAAAACAATAGCAAAATAAATATGCCTATGATTGTTTTCTGTAAATGTTCTGCAGTTTTGAGGAGATACAAGCTAGGTAGTTTACAAACATTGTAACGTTCCCTTGCAAACCCGTCCTGCTTTCCAAATTAAGAAAAAGTTGCAAATTAAGATTGCTTTTAGGTGAAACTATTTTCTTCTGCACCTGAGGCTTGAAAGGCTGAGTTGCTTCTTCTACCTTTACTTTCAAAATGTGCCAACATTCATCAAATTCATCAATTATTAGACACAAATGTAAGAGAAAGCTATTCTAAGAAGCAAAACATGACAAAAAATAGTCACGAAATAGATGACTAAATTTGTGATTAAAATAAATAATTCCTGCAGGGTTTTCAGTTTAAGTAATATTTTAAAAAGTTTTATTGCTTGAACAATCGCTACAATCTTTAAAGTTCTATAATGTTGAGCTGATATCAGTTTGAAACAAAGAAAACGAAAATCGCTTCAACATCCCGGGGACTTCACGCCTGCACTAAATTGATAAAACACAGGACAAAATGCTATTAGTTAAGAAGGCATTTTAAAGTGCAAGATTTGTTCAGCAACTTCAGAGGCTGTTTTATCCTTACTGTGAATTTCATTTTCCATTTCCATGTACAAGCTAGGTATCTACAGTTGATGCCAAGTCTCATGATTGGTCTGCGGAACAGTTAATGTTTTCCACCACCTTGTCATAGCACTTAGAAGAATTACACATGCATACCTTTACCAACTGCATAAAGCAGTCAAATTATTAACATAACTGTTACCTCTGTTTAGAGGTTTTCATTATATATTAAGACGAGTAAAGTTAGTAGTCACAACAAAATCAACGAGAAAATATTAAATCTACGTTCACAAAAGTGCACTCTCGTTCTTTGTGACTTTTCTCAGCATCATAATAATACTACAATTATGGAAAAACAGTCACTAATTTTCAGGATATTTGACAGCATAGACGTCTCAAAATACAGAAAATGGATTTGCCCCAGAGAAAAACAAAGTAGATATTTTAAAATTTCTGTTCTGAGAGTTGGACTTTATATTCATGAAAAGGTAAAACAAAGACCTTATTGCAAACTTGATTTATAAAAGCGAAGTCCTTATTGCAATTGTTGATTATAACACATCACATTTTTAGGACACTTTGTGTCTTCAAAACTCTTTTTAGATCGAGCTTACTAGACAGCTCATTCACTGTCTGTTGTGACACATATTGTGTCATACAGAGAACATAGAGGGGTTTGGAGACCGCCCATTGCTTACTATTGGAAGACTTTCCTTGCCACTCTCATTTGTCTGCTTCTTATTGTTGCCGCAGCTTGTCAATCTAGTGTTTGTCCTTCCCATTAAGCATCACCGCTTTACCAGTGCTTTGGTTGTCTGGCATCTCTGCTTTCATTGCTTGCTTTTTAAAGCACTATTTTTTTCTTTTTTTGTGAGGCACTTCATGAGAGTGCGTGCCTTTTTGAACAGTCTCTCTTCAGTCGCAGCCGTTAGGACTCGGGGGTGAGGGTGTGGGGGGGTCACGCGGGGATGGAGTCATGCGGGGTGTGGGAGGTTTAATTTAAAATAAAAAATAAAAAAAGTTAACTTACCTTCGCGGCCGGGTCTCGCGTTTTCTCGGCACCAGTCCTGCTCGGCGCCTGCTCCTGCTCTCCTGCCTCCGGCAGGAACAGGAAGCAGGCAGCCTCCCTCCCCTCCCCTAAGCCAATCACAACGCTGCAATGGCAGCGTTGTGATTGGTCGGGACACCAACCAGCCAGGCGCCTATGGGGAGGCCTTTTTCTCCATGTAGGCTACATGCAGCCTACATGGAGAAAAGGCAGAGTGCGCATTACAGGTTTGGTCGACCCCAGAGGGCCAAACAGTCAGCGCTCTCAGCAGTGGGCAAGCCACTCCTCCCCTGCCCCAGAGCAGCCCCGCCCACCCATCCGCCCCCAACCAATCACTTCTGCTTTCACGAGTGCGAGAAGCAGAAACATAAAATGGTAGTTTTACCATTTTATGTTTCTGCTTCTCGCACTGCAAGAAAGCAGTGGAGCGACACTCCGCCTAGTGGAGGA
Organism: Calotriton arnoldi; assembly: GCA_963921515.1. Lineage (NCBI taxonomy): Eukaryota > Metazoa > Chordata > Amphibia > Caudata > Salamandridae > Calotriton > Calotriton arnoldi. The sequence goes on from CAWUFW010005116.1 coordinate 517,241, forward strand.
GCCGCCCTTGTTTCCCTCAAGTGCTTATCTCCCCCTTTACTCCATGCTCCTCTGTCGCTCGATTGCTTCTCCCCCACACCCACTCTCTTGACCTCACCTGTGTTGCTCTCGATATCCGCATCCCGTGTTGCTCTGCTGTTCTCCACTCATCCCCATGTTGCTCTGCGGTTCCCCACCCACCCCGTTTTGCTCTGCCTTTTCCCCACCATCCTCCCCCTGTTGCTTTGCCGTCATCCCCACTCTCTCCCTGTGTTGTTTTGCCGCTCCCCCATGTGCGACTTGAAAAAATACAAAACTCTTTTGTCTATTTTATTTTCCTTTTAGTTACTGATTCAATTTAGAATGGTAATGATCCAGCGCAATATTAGCCAACAGCATTCATACACCATATACTCACTTGGGCCCATACATTCACACTACACTAATACTTACGCTGGGTGTCAGATGTACTCTTTTATCAAAGTCCCTGCTACCAATTACCTTCTGATTGAAGAGTAATAACTTACCAATGGATCCTTTGCTAATTGGGAAGTTTAAAATGAGTGACATTCATTATAATCCTGAAATAACCACTGAGTCAGGAAGTTTTAAAATGTTTATCTAAAGTTTTGGCAGAGTAAAATACAGAAAACACGGTACTTGATTGAAATACCCAAGAAAAAGCATAGAAATGATTTTGCTAATAAATGACGGTGTTTAAGGAAGAGGAGAAGATAGAGACAGCAGCGCAACTAAAGGTTGCAGTATAATTACCTAAAATGCGAGAACCAAGCTCCTTAGCCAAGGAGTTGGGAAAAAATAGGACCCAGGAAGGATGAAGAGCAAATACTTCTTCCAGGATCAGGACAGGACCGGTGACCTCTCTACAACGACGCCTGCGCCGTTCCCCTCTCTGATACTCGACTTCTCTCGATTCTCCCGTCTAATGGACTCCGCCGCCCCCTCCTCAGGACCTCTTCCGGACAGGAATTCAGTCAGCAACCGATCAGCTGGGCAGTCTGGAGTTGAGAGCGCTCTGGCAGTATGGACGCCTGTTCTTCATGAACGCATGCTCTTCTGGAATCCTTCTCTGACTAATTTACTAATACTATATTCTATAATACCCTTCTACGCCCATGTACCTCCCCTTAATGTTGCTAAAATATGGGACCACTACTTCTGATTGGACAGGGACAGGAGGTGGATTCTCGCACCATGTCAATTTGGCCTAAATTGTAAAGCCTATTGTCTTTACGTTCCCTCCCCTTCAAATTAATACATTCGCTTTATTTCCCACCCGTCTCATGACAAATGTTATATATTTTACAGGAGAAAAGTAACAATTTGTTCCGCCGGAAACATTGGGTACATCATCTTCGGCCAATAGGTCGTGGCCTTGGGAGACGTCCAAGTTGACTTCACTTGGCAGGCATACAGGATACATGCGCAGAACCCTCTGTCTCTCGAGTTTCAAGACACCAACCCAGGCCCAAGTTTACGAATTACTAAAAGTGCAAGAAGAAAATATTAAAATCACAAATAAAAAGTTTCACTGTATACCCACTTTCCCTAACTCTATTCCCATTTAATCATAATACTATCCTGCATTAGTAGCGTTAAGAAAACGACAATTTAATAATGACATAAGAGCAAGCTTAAGCATGTGAAAACATTTAACGGCCATTTTAATACACACTGCGCAGAAGCAGAAGTTTCCCACCAAGCAAAGAAAGACGTCACACCATGTGATCAGGTTGTGACATGCGCAATAAAGTCCCGCGCTTTTAGCGGCCATCTTGGTTTATGGACAAGCGTTATTCATTAGTAAAACACATAGGCAAGCGTCTATCCCTTTCGTGTTTGTGAATGCAAGGATTAGTATTGACAGTACAAATTTAATATATTAATACTATGAGGAAGATTGCATACAAGCAAGTTTCAATTTTGAAACCTTGCTCCATCAGTAACTAGAAAGAATTTTAAAAAAGCATCCGCATAATTTTGTAGGCGCACGCATGTGTTGAGCGAGCACCAACAAAACGATGCAGGTGAGCACATCAAGACTTTTTTTACAACTTTCACCCTACTGCAAAAACCATTGGCAAAGTCAATCGGTTACAAAGACAAGACCTATTTGCTTTGCCAGTGTTTGTTACTGCATTCCAGTCAATTGATGGCTAATTTTCATGCATGCTTCAAGTAGGCGTGTGCGAAATTTCTGACGTTCACACTCCTTTCAGGTTTGTGAGGTTTTTAAAAAAACCCTATCTATATGCATTTGACGAAGTTGACAAAATTTAAAAAAAATGAAATTATTGGTGAAAGAAACAACAATTGACTTGTATACATTGAAGCATTGTAAATGCATAAAATAAACTAAATATGTTCGTATTCTGTTGGAAATCACCACAAAACTACTTGCTACAGCAGAATTCTACAGTAAATTTGATTTTGCTGCAAATGTCACTCACAGGTAAAATTAATTATGCAAGATTGACAAACACAATTTTCACTAATATGTGGGGTCTTACTGCATAATGTTTTTTGGGAGTTTTTGTTTGTAATTTCATGAAAGCGAGGGTTTTGTAATTGTTAGGGTAAGGCATTTTCAGGAAAAATATAGTCTAGAGGCAAACATTTTTTAAGAGAAGTGTTAGTGAAGGACTTTCTCCCTATCCACTGGAAACAAGGAAGAGATAGTCTCAAAGTGTACTCGATTTTGGCAGTAAAGAAGGAAACAATCGTTGAACAAATTAAAAATGAAGTTGAGGACCAGCAAATACTTCTGCTAATGACGATGAAACAAGAATAAAATGGGCTACTGAGGGGGGAGACAATTTACGGAGCATCTCGTATAGAAGAACTATACTTTTGGAGAGCTGTGGATAAAAAACTGTGACAATATAAAAAACAGGGAATACAAAGGTTTTTATTGTGCAGTCGGTTGTTTTATTAATTTATGCCATGCTTTATCTGGCAGCCATACAAGTGCTTGTCACAAAAGAACAAAAAAAGTATGAGTACAAGAAAGTAATTATTTATAGTTACAACTTCATATTCCCTCAGAATAACTATTCCAAGTGTCTCTTATTTGTTGGTCGATTGCTGGCGGACCTACTGTGCACTTTGCAAAATCCACCTAGTACAGAGTGGGTTGTTCTTCAAAAAGAGATCATTTGAATGTGGGTGGTCTGAAAGGGTAGCAGGCAATGCTTTGTTAAGTCCACCTTACATTTGATAGGAAGCATAGGCAACAACCTCTAGGACAGGAGTGATTCGGCATCTTTACATGTATTGGAGATAATGCTCTCTGTCTGCAATATTGTCAGGGCCATCTTCAGAACAAAGGTATATAGGATGATAGTGATGTTAGTGGTTATCTACTGTTGTGATGTAAACAACAATTTGTCCAGAGTACTGAAACAAATATGGACAGGTGTTATTGGATTTAGTGACATTTGTCCCAGCGATTTTCACTGAGACTTTGTGGCACAAATATTCAGTCATAATATATACCTTGGTTTAGTTAATGACATTAAACTGTTCATGGTGCATTCATAGTGGTTAGGTGGGATTTACATACATTGTGCCATAGCTACATTGTAAATATAGAAAACAATTGGTTCTGTTGGGCGATGCAATTACTGTGATACATGTATTCAATACAAAAGAAAAGTTGTTTTACACTTCCTTATTCAAAATGAAACATCGATTTCAGTTAGGGAAAACACAGGTAGAGTTGATTTACTCTTATATTTTTCAAGAAATATTGAATATGAAAAGGCTGTCACAAATATAAATAAATTGCGAAAATACGAAAGTGACTATTGTGAGAAGGTGACATGTGGTGACTGGTGAAGTGAACAGTACACTATATACAAAACAGACATATGTGACATAAATAAAAAGAATTGTTGAACATTTTTCCTGTCTCGTTATTTAACACATGTAATACAAGACCCAACATTAATTGACTATTGGTCAAGAGAACTGTGTGGACATGTGTGATGGAAGAATGTCGATGTTTCGACCCTGGACACGGCGAGAAATAGTAAGCATCACTGCAGGTCTTCCTCAGGACTGTGAAAAGAGGGGTGGACAGCCAAATGGTCAAGAAGTAATGAGGATCCAATATGAGATTTCAAATAGTTAGGTTCAATCGCAGTGCATCAATTGTGCGAATTCTTCCTAATTGAAAAAGCTGGATGCCTCCACCATCCGGTTGGAGTCTTAATAGTGGGCAATGCCACCGCTACACACAACATCCACCAGCCGGTTGGAGTCCTGTACTACTACCTTCACTTTGTAACTGCAGCCAAGAAATAATAGTCGAGTGCTTGAGAACAGCGAGCGTCTGTTCTTCCTCACACTAATAAATCCTTGAATAAGGAAGTGTAAAACTTTTCTTTTGTATTGAATACATGTATCACAGTAATTGCATCACCCAACAGAACCAATTGTTTTCTATATTATCAATACCCAGGTTCTGAGGGACACCGGGATGCCCCATTATCCTTAATATAATAATATAGCTACATTGTAGGCATTGGGAGCTGCTCTTTATTGAGCGACTCCTGACATTTTCTTTGATATACACTGTGGAAGGTCTGCTTTCATGTTTTCATGCTGTCTGTTTGACAGTACCCTCAGTCAGGGACTGCAAGTTCCTTCCCCCCTCATATACACTGCGTCACAACTACTCAACTATCATTGACATTCAAGGAGTCAATGTAATCCTCCTGGCCCATTTCCTGAGCCCCCTCGAACTTTTTACATACTAAACTAGTGTTGTTAGTTTTCTTATGGAATTTTAGATCCAGTCATTTCCTGGATACTAGCATACTCCTTCTATACACATATTGTATTTTTCTGTGCTCATTCTCGGTTTAAAATCAAAGCAACGAGTGAACATATTGGAATGTAATACACTTAGAAAATCAATGTCTTCTGACAACATATCAGTCTTGTCAAAAGAGACACAAATAATTGGGTGTTAACGCTGTATATATACTGGAAAGCATTTCTCCTAATGGGACTCACAATAGAGACATACAATCCAAGACCCTAAAGCAGTGATACTGTAACACACAGGCAATTTATAGGAATGGTAAATTACTAGTCCCCAATTGTTGGCCAGTCACGATGACATGGGTTTCAGCAGTGCCGGACTGGCATTGGGCGTTTTTCCGGTGGGCCGGAAGGGTGGGGGCCGGTTTTCGAGCAGTGGGGTTCGGTTTTGTTACTGGTGGCAAGTTTTGCAGCATTGCTGCAATATCGACCCTCTGTAACAAAAGCGGCAGCAGTGCTAAAGCGGCAAAGGTGATTCTCACTTGTACCCCCTCCCACACCCCCATCCCTGGGGCCGGTCCATCTGTATTGCCTGGGCTGGTTTGTGTTCCCAGTCCGGCCCTGGGCGGGAGACAGTAGAATATGGAGCCACGAACATGGAGTTTGAAGAAGGAACTTAGAAACACTGGGGGAATCAAGCTGTTACTGCTACCAACTGTCCTGGGAAACCGCAGAGTAAGAAGAGGAGGACTGAAATAAGGATGGAGATGATTAAGACAAAGGTTACGGCGAGCAGGGAAATTTTGATAGAGAGGGAGGTTTGGGGGTTCCCTCGAAAAGGTAAAAATGTAAAATAAAAAGCAGAACTATGTGATCCCAAATAATAAAAGGCACGAGGCAAATATAGTCAGCTGAAATTGATTTTTCTGTTTCGATTTATCAGCTGGGTGATTGCAATTCATTTAAATACTATTTGAGGATTTGAATTCACCAAATCTGGTCTGTTTGCTCAAGCAGGGATTTCTGAATAGCACTGTAAAACTCTTTTGATGTTAACTTTTATGTCCTCTTAGAAAAAGACTAAAACTAGAGACTTTGCTTGACTCAATAAACAGTGATGAACACATTCATTGTAACAATCCGGATGAGTCTGTAGGGTCACATCAGACCTCTTCCAGTTTACCAAAGAGATCAAAACAAGCCTTCCTTTAGTAGCTTCAGTTCAACAGGGCACACACACCACACACACACACCAAGGAACCTGTCCTGGCCATATCATGGAAATACCCTTAGGGGGTCATATTTAATGCTCTACAGTAGTAGGAGCTGCTGACTGACAACCCCGGACATGTGGCACCAGGGATTCACTGACTTACCGGACCGGTCCACCATCATTGGATGCAAGATCACACTAAATTGATAACCAGGACGCGAGCTGCGCTTTGAAAAACTCCTAAATAAATAAACATTAATAAAAATAAAAATAATCGTGTATGCACTTGACTTTGTGTTTATTAATAAAATAAAATCTCCCTTACCAATGCTAATCTTAATATTTAGATCTTGGTGGAAGGATCTCTGCCATGTCACACACAAGCAATGAAAATATGAAAATATATCACCTTTTTACTATTTGCTTGAATAATACAATTCCCTTCTTTCCCTCTCCTTCCTTCAGTGCAAACAAATGCGGGGACCGCTTAGATAACTGCAACTTTTCTTTGCCTTCTGGGAAAACGAAGGACTAAAATTATTGCTATTTCTGACAATCTTGCAGTGAATTACTTTGATATATAACGGTAATAAATTAAAATGATTAAGTTAACGAGTTGTACAAGTGTTGCCAAACTCCAGTAGTCCAGCTTTAGTGCTGCTCTACATTGGCAGTTTCAGCTTCCCCCTGTGGTGAATGGATCCCTGCTACCTACACACTGTCACTGTGATAAATGAGATATCCAACAGTGCCCGGCTTTCCATATGCTCTGTCCCCAAACCAACCTAGAATAAAAATCTTCCACACAAATCACGTCTTTTGTGCTAAAAAGCCAAGCGGGTTACACTACAGTAGGAAGCAGGTGTTTGCGCTAGATGACAGCCCCCCCTCCCCCACACCCCCGCATGCACAAATTGGCTTACATATGTTAAAAGTAAAGTAAGACTTACATCTAAATTAGATTGACTGTTTCACTTGTTTCAAACTTTTATACATAAACATTCTTCAAATTATGGGTAGAATTGTATTAAAAAGTCATGAATTTCAAATCGTTACGAATTTGAAATTGATAACATAACATTGAAGAGGACCAGCACTGCCACTGGTTTTTGATCTTGCACATCACAAGTTGTACAATGGCATTAAAGTGTATTACTGTGTACTAGATTCTTATGTCATCTGCGAATGAATGTTCATCTGTGATATAACTTCTACTTTCAATACACATTTCCATTTTATAATGAATATGGACGAGTCCAGAAGATAACAAGATGAAATATTCAGCGCTTAATTTGTAATAGAATGAGTTCCAGTGCCCGAAGCTCTGCTCAGAAGCCCGAGGCCGGCGCAATAAAACATTAGTGCACCTAATACCAAGGCTGCATTGCCTTAAAACCACCTGATGCCTCATTAATTAACCACCAAACACTCCCTTCTCCTTTATTTCCCTCTTGCTGGTTGCTGCTTTTGCCCATTGTGATGTTTTTCCATCTTTCACTTCCTCCGTCTTTCTCCTTTGTGTGTTATGCGCAGGAGGGACTCCTGCGCATGAATAATGTCTGATGCGGAAAAATAAGCGCCAGTCCCGAATAATGAGTGCCGGTGGCCTCCACTCGCAACCACCAGCTCAAATTAAGCACTGGAAATATTGTAAAAGACCCAGCTTTTCGAGTAGTCCCTCTAGGCCCTAGCTTTGGCTAGGCTCACACCTGCTTAGCACCAAATACCCTCCCGGATCACTGTGCACTCTACAAATCTGCATAATATAACAACATAACATAATATTGTAATAGTAACTGTAAGTTAAGGAATATAAGGAAGACAGAAAGATATAAAGGATTAAGAAAGATGAACTTGAGTAGAAGGTTGTGAAAGCCAGCCAGTGGAAGTGAACTTCTGGAGTCCACTAAAAGAGTGGGGAGGTGTAATGTCATGATTTGGCCATCATGGAGGTCATGAACAAGACTGAAGGATGAGGTGGGTTTGCACCAGGATTCTGAAAAATAATGGACTGGGGCCAAATTAATGTATACAATCTACAAAACGGAAGTCAGCGAAGGAGACAAAATGTTTACTTTTCCGTAGCAGATGCTGTTGGTATAGGCAAGGTTTGTATGTTTTGTTGATGTTGGATTTGAAATCTAGAGATTACTTGAAGGTGAGGCCAAGAGACCTGGTAGCAGGAGAAAGTGTTGTATGCAAAAAGAGAGAGTTTATTTTAAACAAAAAGATGAGGGGAGAGAGGAGGCAAGGATTAAGTTTCCATAAGTTGGCAAACAACAAGTCATGACACATGAGCAGGGTTTATGATCTGTGTATGACCAAATACTGTATGACCAGATAGGAGTGATGAGAATCAGTTGAGAACTGTCCATCAAATGCCTATACAGGAGGGTATTGTAGAATTCAGTGTGCCACTTGGTCAGTAAGTCTGAACGTCATTGATGAACCAAATCGGTGAGCAGACATTAGCCACCATTGCTAAGCATGCACAGGATGTTGTCAACAAACTTTAAAGTGTCTGTTTTATGGCTGTACCAGAGCTGGGATCTAGCTCAGTATGAATGCAGGAGGTTGTGAGCTTCAATGTGTTTAAGCATTTGGACAGCATCAGATTGCTCAGTTAGCTTCTCATACCATACATGATTTGTAATTAACTGTTAATTATTAGATTTTTGACTATCAAGGGAAGGTTTCTTAGTATGAGGAGGGCTTGTAAAGCTTTATGGCAGAAGGTAAAAGTCCCTAGACAGAGAATGGTTGATGATTCAAGAGGAGCTTGTACAATTTTCCGGGTTCGTATGAATAATAGAGAACGGCTAGCTGTTATCACAGGTTGCTGGGATCATGATCATAAGCTCAGTGAGTAAAATCAGAAGAGGAAATCTCTGAGAAAGAGGATGAAGCATGGAGCATAACATCAGTAACTGAGACAAACATCTAGTTGCAAACCTTTTGGATTTGTATCGAAATGAAATTGGAACATTTTAATGCCATTACTCTAAACTATGCAGCTCATGGCAATGCACCTGACTGTTGACATTTGCTGAAATCTCTAAAACCAATGGATTTGAGATCAGTTTTTGTTCCAAGGTGACACTCGAATTTCAATTTTTTTGCCTTTCTCTGGACCCTGTGTTTTTCTGGCTTTAGATCTCTGTGCATTTTACCCCTGCTAACAAGAAGAAAAAGTGCCTGTGCTCCCCCTTTAAACATGGTTCATTAGGCTTATTCTTCATTGGCACGTTTAACTGCTGATAAGTCCCTAATATGAGGTCTAGAAAGTGCATCCAGGGCCTGGAAGTTAAATGCCACTAGTGGACAGCAGTACCTATTGACTGGACCTACTGTCTGTTACCGGACAAGAGCCCTGAAGGACGACATGTTCACTCTTGCACTCTTGCACCCAGGACAAAGAAGTGGACTCCAAGGGTCATTTGATGGACCTACTGTGTGGCTATATTTAGATAACAAGCTGCTAGCGACCTTTTTGGAATTTCGCAGGTGACCAGTGTCAGCTGGGCCTGGACTTATCTCAGGATTTCGGGAAGAGTGTTTGCTCGTGGTCAAGGGGAAGTACAGGCTTATCAAGGCCACGGACAGGGCTTGCCCCGTTTTACTTGTATGGGTCGACCCTCGATGCTGCTCTGGTTATATTTACCTCATGCAATCATACTATGGATTCCGTCATTTAAAGGATCATAAGGAGAATTTTGGTTACTCAGTTTGAGAGCAGATAAGATCTTCTACCAGTAACTGGGTAAGGAGTACAGTGTGTGCTATGAATTGTTGTAGTTTGATCTTTCCCGCTCGTTGTTAATCTCCAACTGTCAGGCCTTGAAAAAGTCCATAGGACGAAACACTTGTCGGCTGCCAGTGTGTCTCACCGTTTTGAATCGAAAAAGACCGGATAATAAAGGAAAGAAACATTTTAAATTTGGACTAGCCTGGATTACTTTCATGGTTACTAACCAATTACTGTATGGAATATATTTTTTGTGTGCCTCTGTATCTGTGGATGTAAACAGGCCTGGACTAGACCCTGCTGTTAGCCTCTGCCTAGCATCTTGTGAGTCTCTAAGTACCTCCGCTCAGATCCTCAAGAACTTTAGAAGTGTAATCCAGTGGTGGGTTGTTACTTAAAGGACTATGTTAAGAGGTAAAATCTTTGATCAGGATGAACCTGGTTAATGTACCCGATCCATGCTCCATCGCGGTCAGCGTCAAATTACGCTTAGGTCCTGCTTTCCCACGACCATTGACTATAAATGGCACTTTATGCTTCTTGGCGCTATTCCTACTTAAAACTTTAAATATTCATATCTCCTGTTCCCCTTATTGCTTTTTTTGTCATTTTGTTTATTAAAATCTACTCTAGTTTTCTAATTCGATTTCCAATTTCATTGTTTTGCATTTTAACTTTATTACTGTTTTGGTACACATAAATACTTTACACATTGTCCTAAGCTAAGCCTATTTGATCTGTGCCATAGCTGCCAGGATATTGAGCTCAGGTTAATTAACTGAATTTGAGGGTTCACCAAGTCAAGGATTGTGATTATTGCTCAAGTTGGATAGTCAACCCCCTTAACTTAACCCAGCTTCTTACATTGAAGTTCAGCGGTGGGATCCAGGCCTTGTGTCTTTGCAGTACTACTCAGTGATTTAAGTTGAAATGGGGTTCTCCACCCAATACCACCCCAAGACCAACAGACTTGATGAGAGATTCAACAAGAACCTGAAGGCCATAATTATTGGCCATTCTGGGGCCTTGAGATGTAAGTTGGATGTCCTGTTACCCTTGAGACGTAAGTCGGGCATCCTATTACCATGTCTGTTGTCTGGTGAAGTACCCCAGAAAGGAGTGGGCTTCAGCCCTTTGAGCTACTGTTTTGACACACTGTAAGAGGACCTCTCAGTCTTAGTATTGAAATGTGGGAGAAAGCTCCCAGGAAACCCCTTCAGTATGTTGTTGACTACATGTTAGCCCTCAGGGCCAAGATGGCGTGCTACATGAAAGAAACCACTATGAATTTAGAGGTCAGCCAGGATATGGTAAATAGTGGTATTACCAGAAAGCCACTCTGGATAAATACCAACCTGGACAAAAAGTGTGCATGATTGAATCCATGAAACCCGGTGCCCTCCAGGCCGGTGGACTGGGCCTTATGAGGACAGAGAAAAAAAAATGAGGTTACCTACTTGGTGGACCTCCAGGCATCCAGGAAACACTTAAGGGTCCTGCATGTAAACAGACTCAAGTACCACTATGAGAGGTCTAAAAGCACCATGCTCATGGTAGCCGATGGTGGTGAGGAGAAGGAGAGTGAACCCCACCTAGACCTCATGTTATACAAGCAGTATGATAGGTCAGTGGAGGGAGTAATCCTCTCTCTCACTTTGACAGAAGGTCAACAGAGGTTAATGGAGCCAGTTGTTGGGGCAGTTTGTCTTTTTATTCTCTCTAACCTCAGGGCTCACCAATTGTTGTTCCCATAATATTGACAGAGGGGACAGTATGCCTTTCAAAACAAGATTTACAGGCTATCTTACAAAGTGACAGCCAGCATCAAGGCTGAGGTGTCAAAGATGTTTGAGCTGGGTGTGATTGAGCCCTCCTGTAGTCCTCCTGTAATCCCTAGTCCGTCCTAGTGGTATTGATACCAAGGATTGCCTTCTTGGTAATACCCCAGAACTGCAGGTCTGTGTGTGCTGCAGGGGACTAAATTCAGTCACCAAGACTAATGCACACCAAATACCCAGAGTGGTTGATCTCATTGACAGGTTAGGGGCTACCAAGTTCTTCAGTACCTTTCTTTTGACTGAGGGTGCAATGGAGAGGTCAACATTCTCTACTTCACGGGACATTTCCAGAATGCCCCTGCCACCATCCAACAGTTAGACAACAGGGTCCTGGCTGGGTTGGAGGAATTCAATGCCATCTACTTAAAGACATTGTAGTCTTCTGCTGGGAAGACCACCTTATTCCCCTAAATGAAGTGCTTCAGGCCTTTCACCAGGCAGGCCTAATTATCAAGGCCTGTAAGTGCTAGATAAGGCACGGGGTTGTTATACAATTGGGCCACCAGATTGGCAGCAGACAGGTAGAGCCTCTCCAACCCAAGATACAATTCATCCTGGCTTGGCAGCCCCCCAAGACATAGACTTAAGTGAGAGCATTTCTGAGCCGCATTGGGTATTACAGAGGGTTTGTGAAGGGATGTGGAACTCCCCAGTGCCTGAGCTGATTTCCAAAAAGCAGCCACGGAATGTACCTGGACAGATCTGTGTCTAAAGTCACTTTACACTCTGAAGGAGACCATGTGCTCGGCACCCGTCCTCAAGGCATCTGACTTCAGCAAGGAATTTGTTGTACAGACAGTTGCTTCATAGCAGGACATTGGGCCGTTTTCTCACAGCTTAATGAAGAGGGCCTAGACCAACTTGTAGTCCTCACCAGCCAACGGCTTGTACCATGCTGATGGCCCTTGTTGAAGTGAGTCCAGACCCTCCAAGGGCTGTTCCTGAGGTCCTGGAACCCTAGGTGTGTCAGGCTGTACTTCTCCTACCACCTCCGAAAACCTGAGACTTAGAAAGTTTTTCAACTTCAAAACCTTTGCAGGACTGGGACATACATGACAAACCGATCTGACTTAGTTGCATTGCCGCTTAGCTGAAGATTCAGGTTTCTCCAACTCAGATCTTCTCTGCTGCAGCAAATCCAATTCAGTGAGACCTCGTGGAGAAGGTATTCGGCCTCATGGAGCCCTCTCCACCTATAGCCTGCAGACCGGCCTTGCTTACCAATTCCGAAGTCTGAAAAAGTGACTAAGTGCCAATGTTGAAATCTTGACAATGCAACTTCTCCTAAAGTATCTGGCTGGCGAGGGACCTTTCCTGGGTATGAAATTCAAATTTCTTTAATTCAGACCTTTCCTGCCTTGCCCTGCTGACGAATTTGGAGTTGTATTTTTGAGACTATATCCAAAGGTAAAATCTCTAACTGTGTTGAACCCAGTCTCTGTATCTGACCTATGTTCCATCGTGTTCGACCTCAAATCAGGTTTAGGTCCGAGTCTACCACAATCAGTTGACAGTGGTTAGCGCTGAACACATTTTGGCGCTACTTTTATTTTAATCTTTAAAAATTCATATATTTGTTCCACTTATTGGATTTTTGTCATTTTGGTGTCATTTTACAGCACTCTATTTTTCTAACTTGATTTAGGATTTTAATTGTGTTGTGTTTTTACTTTATTGCTGTTTTGGTACTGCATACATGCTTTACACATTGCCCTAAGTTAAGCCTGTCTCCTCTATGCCATTGCTACATGGGGGTTGAGTAAAATAGTGTAATTGAGGGTACATCCAGATATGGATTGTAATTATTGCTTAAGTCACACCCCTTGACTAGTAAACCAATCTCCCAATCTCTCTCTCTATCTCTCTCTCTCTCTCTGTCTCTAGCTCTCTCTTTCTTTCTCTCTCACACACACACACACACACACACATCTATCTATCTATCTATCTATCTATCTATCTATCTATCTATCTATCTATCTACCTACCTACCTACCTACCTACCTGTCTGTCTGTATGTCATAGTTAGGTCATAGTTGCCATAGAAAAAGTGTTTTTTTGTTTCACTAACTGATGCTGTTTGACAAATCTTCATGAAACTTAAAAAACAAAGTTAATTCACTTCAGCTACTTCCTGGAAAGTTTTGTGCTGATCCATCGAGTGGGGGCTAAGATAATGAGGGGGGGATCCAAAACGCTGATTTCCAATGTGAATTCCCTTTAGATATTTTGGGAAGCAAAAACGGCTGAATGGAATTGACACCACTTCCTTCTTATCCTAAAGGTCAATCTGCAGGATCAGTGGAAGCCAAACTAAATTCAAAACATGCTAAAACAATTTACTAACAAGGCTCCCACTTGTCTCCTTTTTCCATTACATTTATTCAGTGAATATAGGTAAAGTTACTTGGCAATGTAGTCAGCACAAATAATATAACTCAGAAAATCAGTTGTGTGCTCTTGGTACATAAATTCTTGAACCAATACTCAATTCAATTTAAGAAGACATCAAACAAATAATTTGGTCATTTAGAATGAGTAGCAAGTGCCCTGCATGAGAAACTAACATTGTGTGCTTAGAGAAAAAAACATACATAGTACACTTGTCAAAACATTTGTTATTAAGTTAAGTAAAACAGACAATGCAATTTGTGCCAAGTAAATTAAAGTTAGAACTTTTAGTCAAAAGAGCTCTACATAAAAACAGTCAAATGAATATGAGCAACTGCAAAATAATGAATATACCCTAACAAAAAATCTACAACTGGAAAAAGTGCTGCACAAACCAGCAGGGATTTGAGGAAAAAGAAGCAAAAAAGTTCCTAACAAAAAGCTTGTCTTTTTAATGATTTGAACAATACACGTTATACAGAAAATTATTGTGACATTTTAAAATACATAGCAATCATTAGCAGTGGGTTTAGGAAACTTAAATGTTCCATCAAATAAAAACATTTTTCTTGCATTCCGTCCACTTTCTGTCCAGACACATTTATTTGACAAATACAGTTACACTATGCATTTCTACACAAACATTTCTTATTTATGTAATCTTTTAATCTTAAGCATAATTTCACACCTAACATGGAAAAGTAAACTTCATATAATAGACAATGACGAATTTCACTCCCACCAATCAGCTGTGGCTACCAGCCTTGGAAAATCACATATTGTTAGCTAAGAAAAAGATACACAGACGAGCAAGATCATCATTCGGAAATTAATTCACCTTATTTTTCTGTTTTACAGAGAGAGAAACTTGTGCAAATTTTTTGTCATGCATGTTTTAAAGGTCTTCAGCTAGCAAAACAAAAATAATATCAAATACATTTTTAACTTAGTAATAGTAATTAGCATTCTCAGAATTATACCAAATTTGGTATTTGTGTTATATACTTAATTTTTGTTCTTTGTAATATATTAATCTGTTGTTATTTTTATTATGTAAATCATTTGTTGATAGTACCATACTAGTTTTAGGGTTTGTGGTGTCTCCAAAGGTGATTTTACATTGTGAAATTTGCTTATGCTCTGCTCAGATTTGATTAACCATGCTTGAAAGAAAATGTTTTCTCTTATGCTTTCACATAGAGGTTATGGAAGGTGATCCTGAAGCTAAAATGAGAGCACATTTTCTATAACTTCACACTATCCTCCTCAGCCATGTGAGACCAAAGTCTAATATCTGAGTAAAACATGTACTTCCAACAGCAACCTGTAGGTTGATTTCCCATTGTTCTACTGCAACTTCCTATCAGATTTAGGTACACCACTCTTAAAACCATGCTGTAGAAATAAAGGATAGCAACAAGAAGACCCAACCTCCTGAAGAAGTTAAATCGAGTGAGAGTTATGCAGGCCTAGAGCTCTGCAACAGCAACGCAAAACAAAAGTATGTAGCCCTGGTGCACATGGACTATCCTCAGCACACTTCATGAACTGTTTTGAAAAGAAAGCACATATTATTTAAGGACGTAATCTGGACCTTCCCAAATTTAATACCCATTGCAAATCATTGGGTAGTGAGATAAATTTATGGAAAGTGACATTTTTTGCCGACATAATATTGCCCGATAGGTAATAAAACATAGAATCTTATGATAATTGCTGCTCCACCACGATGAATAGAGTGTTCAAATGTTAAATTACTGCAGTTATGTGTTTACCTATTTGATTATCTATAATAGCCCAACATGTACCTACTCTTCTAACTAAAACGGTTATGAGCTCATAGAGCAATTAACCCCTTAACTGCTGGGCCTTTCCCCCCCCAGTGCTGAGCCCTTTTTTGGCTATTTGTAGTAGTTCGCGATTAGGCCTCTGTAACTTTTTGACCACATAAGGTATCCACGCCAAATTTGCGTCCTTTTCTTCCAACATCATGGGGATTCTAAAGGTACCCAGGGTTTGTGGATTCCCCTGGAGGGGTCCCAGATTTTAGCCAAAATACAGCTAAATTTTGGTTTTTGGGGGAAAAATGGGAAAAAAGTCCCGCATATGAAAGCGTCTGGGTTTTTCCCTGCAAATGGTATCAAAAAAGGGTTTGTGGGGCTGAAATCTCCATTTTCCCAGCTTTTAGGGAATGACAGACTATTGTAAGAAAACCAAAAAATTTTACACAGTTTTGGCATTTTTCTGGCGGAAGTTCAAGCATTGGATCCATCTCAATATGGTTTTAGAGAGGGACATAGCACTGAGTCTGCGCTCATTAAGGCCACTGAGGAGATCAGGGAAGCCGTGGATCGAGGAGGCAGGGCAGCCTTCATTTTATTGGATTTGTCCGTGGCCTTTGATACGGTCCATCATGAGATTCTGATGGACCGACTCAGGGCTTTTGGGGTCCAGGGAAAAGCGTGGGATCTTCTTAAATCCTTTTTATCAGACAGGGGACAGATTGTATCCCTAGGTAAATTTCAGTCCAAGCCCTTTGCACTGCCTTGTGGTGTACCGCAGGGGTCATCTTTGAGCCCCACACTCTTTAATGTGTATGTCTCATCATTGGCCCCCGTCATCAGTGCATATGGGTTTGGTCTCACTTCCTACGCTGATGACACACAAATTGTGGTGTCTCTATTACCTGGCCAAGAACTGGGATTAGATAAACGGTTTCAGGACTGTATGGAATCTGTAGGGAGATGGATGGCAGAGAATTGCCTGAAATTGAATTCAGGAAAAACGGAGGTAATGCTGTTTGGGAACGACCTTAATTTTTGGACGCCTAATTGGTGGCCTACATCTATGGGGTCTCTCCCTACACCCTCAAAAAAGGTAAAAAATGTGGGTATAATCCTGGATGAGAAACTCTCCTTTGGGGCCCAAGTAAGTGCAGTAACCTCAACAACAGTGCATGTTCTTAGAACTGTCAAGAAGGTACTGAGGTTTTTACCTTCGGAGACCCGGCAAACGGTAGTCACAGCATTGGTTATGTCAAGACTAGACTACTGTAATAGCCTATACTTAAACATACAACAAAGACTTCTGTATAGGCTTCAGCTGCTACAAAATGCCGCGGCCAGATTACTTACGGGCACTTCCAAGTTTTCTCCTATCTCCAAGGAGATTAAAAGACTACACTGGCTCCCGGTGAGGAACCGAGTGCATTTTAAATCTCTGTGTATGGTCTTTAAAGCACTTCAAGGCTCAGGACCAGATCATTTGAGGTGCCAGTTCCAATGGTACATACCAGCAAGAACTCTTAGATCTTTAGGAGCTAAGTTGGTTGTAGTCCCATCAACAAAAAAGCTCAATGGGGAGGCAGAAGTTTCTCTTTGTGCGCAGCAAAGGCCTGGAATGACTTGCCATTCTATTTGAGAAATGCCACCAATCTTCTAGCATTCAGGAAGGGGTTAAAGACCTGGCTTTTTGATAAATAATCCTCCTTTCTCAGCTCAGCTCTAAGGAGTAGTAACTAGCGCCAGGACACCTCCGGGTAATCGTGCGCTCTAAAAGTTCCCATAACATAACATAACATAACATAACATAGCCTATTTTTGCTATTTTTTGTGCTTTCAACCTCCTTCCAGTTAATGGTAGAAATGGGTATGAAAGCAATAATGGATCCTGGAAATCTATACATTTTAGAAAAGTAGACAAAATGCTGAATTCAGCACGGGGTCATTTGTGTAAATCCATCAAGGTTTCTTTATAGAAACTAACAGTTAAATATAGGAAAAATGGAAAATTAGTTGAAAAAAACAGCCTTTTGTGTCAACGTTTTCACCTGTAATTTCTTCTAATTATGACTGCTCTTTGAAAAGCAATATACCGTTACATCCACTGGACCTTACTGGTTGTGGGGATATATAGGACTTGTAGGTTCACCAAGAACCCGACGAACCCAGAGCCAAAAACTGAGCAGCGTCTTGCAATGGTTTTTTATTATGTACCGGGTATATAGCAATTATTCTGGGAAAATGTACACATGGAATATTCGGTATGAAAGACTCCTATGTATTTCTGAAATGGGAACACAATATAGAGTTTAGAAACAGTAGATATTTGCACATTTCTGAAATTGGTAATACTCATACTAGCATGAGAATTATAGGTCATTTTTCAAAATAACTTCTTTTTTACACATTGTCTTTCATTTGGAAGGCAGAAATGCATCAAAAGTCAATAGGTAATAACAGTTGCTTTACAAATCTGAATTACCGTAAGTGTCCCGATAAAAATGGTACCTCACTTGTGTGGGTAGGCATAGTGCCCACGACAGGAAACGGCTCAAAACGCAACGTGAACACACCACATTTTCACAATGAAAAAGTACCCTTTTTTGCAAAGTGCCTAGCTGTAGTTTTTGAACCCTTGCTCTGCCGGCACCCAGGGAAACCTAGCAAACCTATACATTTTTGAAAACTAGACACCCAGAGGAATCCAGGATGGGGTGACTTGACTGGCTTTCACCAGGTTCTGTTACCCAGAATCCCTTGCAAACCTAAAAAATTGTAAAAAAAAAAACACATTTTCCTCACATTTCTGTGGTGGAAAGTTCTGGAATCTGCATGGATCCACAAATTTCCACCCACCCCGCGTTCCCCAAAGTCTTCTGAGTAAAATGGTACCTCACTTGTGTGGGTAGGCCTAGTGCCCACGACAGGAAATAGCACAAAACGCAACGTGGATACACCCCAATTTCACAGTGAAAAACGACCCTTTTTTGGCAAAGTGCCTAGCTGTAGTTTTTGAACCCTAGCTCTGCCGGCACCTAGGGAAACCTAGCAAACCTATACATTTTTGAAAACTAGACACCCAGGGGAATCCAGGATGGGGTGACTTGACTGCTTCTCACCAGGTTCTGTTACCCAGAATCCCTTGCAAACCTAAAAAATGGTAAAAAAAAACACATTTTTCCTACATTTCTGTGGTGGAAAGTTCTGGAATCTGCATGGATCCACAAATTTCCACCCACCCCGCGTTCCCCAAAGTCTTCTGAGTAAAATGGTACCTCACTTGTGTGGGTAGGCCTAGTGCCCACGACAGGAAATGGCACAAAACGCAACGTGGACACACCCCAATTTCACAGTGAAAAATGACCCTTTTTTGGCAAAGTGCCTAGCTGTAGTTTTTGAACCCTAGCTCTGCCGGCATCTAGGGAAACCTAGCAAACCTATATGTTTTTGAAAACTAGACACCCAGGGGAATCCAGGATGGGGTGACTTGACTGGCTCCCACCAGGTTCTGTTACCCAGAATCCCTTGCAAACCTAAAAAATTGCCCAAAAAAACACATTTTCCACATATTTCTGTGGTGGAAAGGTCTGTAATCTGCGCGGATCCACAAATTTCTACCCACCCCACGTTCCCCAAAGTCTTCCGAGAAAAATGGTACCTTACTTGTGTGGGTAGGCCTAGTGCCCGCGACAGGAAACGGTGCAAAACGCAACGTGGACACACCACAATTTCACAGTGAAAAACGACCCTTTTTTGGCAAAGTGCCTAGCTGTAGTTTTTGAACCCTAGCTCTGCCGGCACCTAGGGAAACCTATACATTTTTTAAAACTAGACACCCAGGGGAATCCAGGATGGGGTGACTTGACTGCCTCTCACCAGGTTCTGTTACCCAGAATCCCTTGCAAACCTAAAAAAAATTGTCCCAAAAACCAAATTTTCCTCACATTTCTGTGGTGGAAAGTTCTGGAATCTGCGTGGATCCACAAAATTCCACCCACCCCGCGTTCCCCAAAGTCTTCCGATAAAAATGGTACCTCACTTGTGTGGGAGGCCCAAGTACCCGCGACAGGAAACGGCCCAAAGCGCAACGTGGACACACCACATTTTCGCAGTGAAAACGGACCCTTTTTCAACAAAGTGCCTAGCTGTAGTTTTTGAACCCTAGCTCTGCCGGCACCTAGGGAAACCTATACATTTTTTAAAACTAGACACCCAGGGGAATCCAGGATGGGGTGACTTGACTGCTTCTCACCAGGTTCTGTTACCCAGAATCCCTTGCAAACCTAAAAAATGGTAAAAAAAAACACATTTTCCCTACATTTCTGTGGTGGAAAGTTCTGGAATCTGCGTGGATACACAAATTTCAACCCACCCTGCGTTCCCCAAAGTCTTCCTAGAAAAATGGTACCTCACTTGTGTGGGTAGGCCTAGAGCCTGCGACAGGAAATGGCGCAAAACGCAACGTGGATACACCCCAACTTCACAGTGAAAAATGACCCTTTTTTGGCAAAGTGCCTAGCTGTAGTTTTTGAATCCTAGCTCTGCCTGCATCTAGGGAAACCTAGCAAACCTATACATTTTTGAAAACTAGACACCCAGGGGAATCCAGGATGTGGTGACTTTACTGCCTCTCACCAGGTTCTGTTACCCAGAATCCCTTGCAAACCTAAAAAATTGTCCAAAAAAACACATTTTCCTCACATTTCTGTGGTGGAAAGGTCTGTAATCTGTGCGGATCCACAAATTTCTACCCACCCCACGTTCCCCAAAGTCTTCCGAGAAAAATGGTACCTCACTTGTGTGGGTAGGCCCAGTGCCCGCGACAGGAAACGGTGCAAAACGCAACGTGGACACACCACAATTTCACAGTGAACAACGACCTTTTTTGGCAAAGTGCCTAGCTGTAGTTTTTGAACCCTAGCTCTGCCGGCACCTAGGGAAACCTAGCAAACCTATACATTTTTTAAAACTAGACACCCAGGGAATCCAGGATGGGGTGACTTGACTGCTTCGCACCAGGTTCTGTTACCCAGAATCCCTTGCAAACCTAAAAATGGTTAAAAAAAACACATTTTCCCTACATTTCTGTGGTGGAAAGGTCTGGAATCTGCGTGGATACACAAATTTCAACCCACCCTGCGTTCCCCAAAGTCTTCCGGAGAAAAATGGTACCTCACTTGTGTGGGTAGGCCTAGAGCCTGCGACAGGAAATGGCGCAAAACGCAACGTTGACACACCCCAATTTCACAGTGAAAAATGACCCTTTTTTGGCAAAGTGCCTAGCTGTAGTTTTTGAATCCTAGCTCTGCCTGCATCTAGGGAAACCTAGCAAACCTATATATTTTTGTAAACTAGACACCCAGGGGAATCCAGGATTGGGTGACTTTACTGCCTCTCACTAGGTTCTGTTACCCAGAATCCCTTGCAAACCTAAACAATTGTAAAAAAAAACACATTTTCCTCACATTTCTGTGGTGGAAAGTCCTGGAATCTGCGTGGATCCACAAATTTCTACCCACCCCGCGTTTCCCAAAGTGTTCCGAGAACAATGATACCTTACTTGGGTGGGTAGGCCTAGTGTCCGCGTCAGGAAACGGCGCAAAACGCAACGTGGACACACCTCAATTTCACTGTGACCCTTATTTGGCAAAGTGCCTAGCTGTAGTTTTTGAACCCTAGCTCTGCCTGCATCTAGGGAAACCTAGCAATCCTATATATTTTTGAAAACTAGACACCCAGGGGAATCCAGGATGGGGTGACTTTACTGCCTCTCACCAGGTTCTGTTACCCAGAATCCCTTGCAAACCTAAAAAATTGTCAAAAAAACACATTTTCCTCACATTTCTGTGGTGGAAAGTCCTGAAATCTGCGTGGATCCACAAATTTCTACCCACCCCGCGTTCCCCAAAGTCTTCCGAGAAAAATGGTACCTCACTTGTGTGGGTAGGCCTAGTGTCCGCGTCAGGAAACGGCGCAAAACGCAGCGTGGACACACCTCAATTTCACTGTGAAAAATGACCCTTATTTGGCAAAGTGCCTAGCTGTAGTTTTTAACCCTAGCTCTGCCAGCACCTAGGGAAACCTAGCAAACCTATACATTTTTGAAAACTAGACACCCAGGGAATCCAGGATGGGGTGACTTGACTGCCTCTCACCAGGTTCTGTTACCCAGAATCCCTTGCAAACCCTAAAAAACTGTCCCAAAAAACAAATTTTCCTCACATTTCTGTGGTGGAAAGTTCTGGAATCTGCGTGGATCCACAAAATTCCACCCACCCCGCGTTCCCCAAAGTCTTACGATAAAAATGGTACCTCACTTGTGTGGGAGGCCCAAGTACCCGCGACAGGAAACGGCCCAAAGCGCAACGTGGACACACCACATTTTCGCAGTGAAAACGGACTCTTTTTCAACAAAGTGGCTAGCTGTAGATTTTGAACCCTAGCTCTGCCGGCACCTAGGGAAACCTTTCAAACCTATACATTTTTGAAAAGTAGACACCCAGGGAATCCAGGATGGGGTGACTTGACTGGCTCTCACCAGGTTCGGTTACCCAGAATCCCTTGCAAACTTAAAAATTGTCAAAAAAAACACATTTTCCTCACATTTCTGTGGTGGAAAGTTCTGGAATCTGCATGGATCCACAAATTTCCACCCACCCCGCGTTCCCCAAAGTCTTCCGATAAAAATGGTACCTCACTTGTGTGGGAGGCCCAAGTACCCGCGACAGGAAATGGCCCAAAACGCAACGTGGACACACCACATTTTCACTGTGAAAACGGACCCTTTTTCAACAAAGTGCCTAGGTGTAGATTTTGAACCATAGCTCTGCCGGCACCTAGGGAAACCTAGGAAACCTATACATTTTTGAAAACTAGACACCCAGGGGACTCCAGGATGGGGTGACTTGGCTGGCTCTCACCAGGTTATGCTACCCAGAATCCCTTGCAAACCTAAAATATTGTAAAAAAAAAACACATTTTCCTCACATTTCTGTGGTGGAAAGTTCTGGAATCTGCGTGGATCCACAAAATTCCACCCACCGCGTTCCCCAAAGTCTTCCGATAAAAATGGTACCTCACTTGTGTGGGAGGCCTAAGTACCCGCGACAGGCTAGGGCCCAAAACATATTGAGGTGACATTAAAATTGCCTATCACTAAAACAACCTGGTTTTAGCAAGAGGTCACCTCGGTTTTTGGCCCGTGCTCGTACTGCCAGCTAGGGAAACCTATCAAACCACACATTTCTGAAAAACTAGACACCCAGGTGGTTCCAGGGAGGTATGGCTTGCGTGGATCCCCCAACGTTTTCTTACCCAGAATCCCCTGCAAACCTCAAATTTTGCTGAAAAAAATCACTTTTCCACACATTTTTGTGTGGGAAAGTTGTAGACATCGCCGGGCAGACATGCATTTCCTACCACCCAGTGTTCCCCAAGGTCTCCCGATAAAAATGGTACCTCACTCGTGTGGGAGGCCCAAGTACCACGACAGGCTAGGGCCCAAAACGTATTGAGGTGACATTAAAATTGCCTATCACAAAACAATCTGGTTTTGCAAGGAGGTCACCTCGGTTTTTGGCCCCGTGCTCGGCGGCCAGCTAGGAAACCTATCAAACCCACACATTTCTGAAAACTAGACACCAAGGTGGTTCCAGGAGGTATGGCTTGCGTGGATTCCCCAACGTTTTCTTGCCCAGAATCCCCTGCAAACCTCAAATTTTGCTGAAAAAATCACTTTTTCCACACATTTTTGTGTGGGAAAGTTAGTGACATCGCCGGGCAGACACGCATTTCCTACCACCCAGCGTTCCCCAAGGTCTCCCGATAAAAATGGTACCTCACTCGTGTGGGAGGCCCAAGTACCACGACAGGCTAGGGCCCAAAACGTATTGAGGTGACATTAAAATTGCCTATCACAAAACAACCTGGTTTTGCAAGGGGTCACCTCGGTTTTGGCCCCGTGCTCGGCGGCCAGCTAGGAAACCTATCAAACCACACATTCCTGAAAACTAGGCACCCGGGGGTTCCAGGGAGGTATGACTTGCGTGGATCCCCAACGTTTTCCTACCAGAATCCCTGCAAACCTCGAATTTAGCTGAAAAAATCACTTTTCCCACACATTTTTGTGTGGGAAAGTTGTGGCATCGCTCGGGCAGACACGCATTTCCTACCACCCAGCGTTCCCTAAGGTCTCCCGATAAAAATGGTACCTCACTCGTGTGGGAGGCCCAAGTACCCGCGACAGGCTAGGGCCCAAACGTATTGAGGTGACTTTAAAATTGCCTATCACAAAACAACCTGGTTTTGCAAGGGGTCACCTCGGTTTTTGGCCCCGTGCTCGGCGGCCAGCTAGGGAAACCTATCAAACCCACACATTTCTGAAAACTAGACACCCGGGGGGTTTCAGGGAGGTATGGCTTGCTTGGATCCCCCAACGTTTTCTTACCCAGAATCCCCTGCAAACCTCACATTTAGCTGAAATAAATCACTTTTTCCACACATTTTTGTGTGGGAAAGTTGTGGCATCGCTGGGCAGACATGCATTTCCTACCACCCAGTGTTCCCCAAGGTCTCCCGATAAAAATGGTGCCTCACTCGTGTGGGAGGCCCAAGTATCCGCGACAGGCAAGGGCCAAAAACGTATTGCGGCAACATCAAAATTGCCTATCACAAAATGTTTTGGGCCCTAGCCTGTCGCGGGTACTTGGGCCTCCCACACGAGTGAGGTACCATTTTTATCGGGAGACCTTGGGGAACACTGGGTGGTAGGAAATCTGTGTCTGCCCGGCGATGCTCAACTTTCCCACACAAAAATGTGTGGAAAAAGTGATTTGTTCAGCTAAATTCGAGGTTTGCAGGAGTTCTGGTAAGAAAACGTTGGAGATCCACGCAAGCCATACCTCCCTGGAACCCCTGGGTGTCTAGTTTTCAGAAATGTGTGGTGTGATAGGTTTCCTAGCTGGCCGAGCACGGGGCCAAACCGAGGTGACCCTGCAAAACCAGGTTGTTTTGTGATAGGCATTTTATGTCACCTCAATACGTTTTGACCCTAGCCTGTCGCGGGTACTTGGGCCTCCCACACAAGTGAGGTACCATTTTTATCGGGAGACCTTGGGGAACGCTGGGTGGTAGGAAATGCTTGTCTGCCCGGCGATGCCACAACTTTCCCACACAAAAATGTGTGGAAAAAGTGATTTTTTCAGCTAAATTCGAGGTTTGCAGGGGATTCTGGTAGGAAACGTTGGGGGATCCACGCAAGCCATACCTCCTGGAACCCCGGGTGTCTAGTTTTCAGAAATGTGTGGGTTTGATAGGTTTCCTAGCTGGCCGCTCGAGCACGGGGCCAAAACCGAGGTGAGCCCCCTGCAAAACCAGGTTGTTTTGTGATAGGCAATTTTAATGTCACATCAATACGTTTTGGGCCCTAGCCTGTCGCGAGTACTGGGCCTCCCACACGAGTGAGGTACCATTTTATCGGGAGACCTTGGGGAACACTGGGTGGTAGGAAATGCATGTCTGCTCGGCGATGCCACAACTTTCCACACAAAAATGTGTGGAAAAAGTGATTTTTTCAGCTAAATTCGAGGTTTGCAGGGGATTCTGGTAAGAAAACGTTGGGGGATCCATGCAAGCCATACCTCCCTGGAACCCCAGGTATCTAGTTTTCAGAAATGTGTGGGTTTGATAGGTTTCCTAGCTGGCCGCCGAGCACGGGCCAAAACACAGGTGACCCTCTCACAAAACCAGGTTGTTTTGTGATAGGCAATTTTAATGTCGCCTCAATACCTTTGGGCCCTAGCCTGTCGCAGTACTTGGTCTCCCACACGAGTGAGGCACCATTTTATCGGGAGACCTTGGGGAACACTGGGTGGTAGGAAATGCATGTCTGCCCGGCGATGCCACAACTTTCCCACACAAAATGTGTGGAAAAAGTGATTTTTTCAGCTAAATTCGAAGTTTGCAGGGGATTCTGGGTAAGAAAACTTGGGGATCCACGCAAGCCATTCCTTCCTGGAACCCCAGTGTCTAGTTTTCAGAAATGTGTGGGTTTGATAGGTTTCCTAGCTGGCCGCCGAGCACAGGGCCAAAACCGAGGTGACTCCCTTGCAAAACCAGGCTGATTTGTGATAGGCAATTTTAATGTCACCTCATACGTTTTGGGCCCTAGCCTGCAGCGGTACTTGGGCCTCCCACACGAGTGAGGTACCATTTTTATCGGGAGACCTTGGGGAACACTGGGTGGTAGGAAATGCATGTCTGCCCGGCGATGCCACAGCTTTCACACAAAAATGTGTGGAAATAGTGATTTTTTCCAACAAAATATGAGGCTAGCAGGGCATGTTGGGTAAAAAAACAGTGAGAACCACGCAAGTCATTCACCCTTGTACTTCCCCTTTGTCTACTACTCAAAAATGTAAAGGTTTGCCTAGGTGACGACTGAGCTAGGGCAGAAAGTCCCCTGCTACCCATTGTGAAAAAAATATCTTACAAAAGGCCATTAAACCGACACAAATATAAATCTAACACTCATTTGATAAAGCTAATCCACCACTTACACAGGTTGGTTTCAGCACCTCCAGAAACGCTGGCTTCAAAGCACAAAAAAGTATATAAATATTGAAGCCAAGCCTTCTGAAGGGGAGCCATAAAGCCACATCACGGCACCAACCACTTTATGGTCCATTCACACGCCATTCACACACCACACACAAGACTTCCGTACCGCCAGCCACGGGCCCAAACAACCATATCACTTGCACTCACACAAACATACTGCCGCCATGCAAGGGCCCATCACATTCATATGCCACAAGACATAATGACTTTGACTCAGTCCCGGCTCCTGGAGCGAGTTCCGCCGGGCGGTGACGTGCGGTGGGGGAGGGGCAGGGTGGGGGTAGTAAAACCGGAATCCGGCCGAATCCAGGTAAGTTAGCAAATAAATAAATAAAACGAATTTCGTAGCGTGCGCTGCATCGCCAAATGCGATCCAGCGCGCGCTACGAAATTCGTTTTATTTATTTATTTGCTAACTTACCGTGTTCAGACGGATTCCTGGTTTTTACTACCCCCCACCCTGCCCCTCCCCCGCCGCACGTCACCGCCCGGCGGAACTCCCTCCAGGAGCCGCGACTGCTTTGACTATATTCTACCACCTGTCAAGTCTCCACCTCCTTCTTCCAGAACGTTACCGAACTCATGCCCAGTGAACCTATACTAATGACTTCCATGACAGCCACATGAGGCTCAGGAAGACATGTCTTTCATGCACCTTTAGTGCACTCACTATGCTAAATCCAACTCCTTCCAGTTTGTGGATGCAAGTTGGGGGTGCTCTAGTATGCCGCAAAAACATTTCTCGAGCTGAGCAAGCATATCTACCTTTGAAACTAAGGCAAACATGCTGGAAATTTTCAAAAGATAACATCATAAACTATGAACGGATGAATGTGAAACAAGGGTAGTCCGTGACAACGTAGCATATGTCCAATCCACCGTTATGTGCAGTGACTGTAATGCACTTATCATACAGCAAACTGACCATCTACTAAGTTCTAACGGAGGATGAACATGGCAAGCAGCATTGACCCATAAGTACTACAGTAAATTCAGTGTGAGTGTGGCAGCAATGGATTTGAATCCATGGGTGAAGAAGAAGTCAGGACTTGTATCTATACTACCTTTACTATCTGCCTTCTACCTTTGCAATATTCCTCGGAAAGCGTACCTACCGTAAGCTGTTCTAACCCGTTCGTGTGTCTGTCCTCAGAGTCCTGACTAACCCTGTCCAATTGTTAAGAGACCCTATTCTAATGCCTTTCATCTCTAGCTACTTGAAGCTTGAGTGAACATTTCTGTCACGAGCTATCAATGCTCTATCCAACTCCTTCCAGTTTGTGGATGCAAGTTGGGGGATGCCCGAGTATGCCGCAAAAACATTTCTCGAGCTGAGCAAGCATATCTACCTTTGAAACTAAGGCAAACATGCTGGAAATTTTCAAAAACTTCCTAAAGAGAACATCATAAACTACGAAGAACGGTTGAATGTGAAACACGGGTACTCCATGACAACGTGGCATATGTTCTGTCCACCAGTATGTGCAGCGTGGGGACTATAATGCACTTGTCAATTGGCGAACAGAACAACTACCACGTTCTGAAAGCAGATAAAGGTGTTGAGAAGTCCATGATTTCATGAAGTAGAGGAAGAAATATCCTGCAGCTGCTTGCGTAGTGAAGGAGTGGCCCACAGACAGTAGGTATCCATTCACACCAATTGAAAGGTTATCCTATTGGCAGCTCCACCTCAGTCAATTTCCCAGTATTTTGCTTTAGTGTGATACAACATAAAGCAAGTAGGAAAACAGAAGGCAGGCTTACTTGGGCACTGGGGACAGTAAACACGAGTCTCCTGCCTCTTTCCCTGCATCGAGCACACTTTACAACGACGACATGGTCGCTCCTTTTTGGGTGTTGCAGGAATTTTATCTGCAAAGTGTCGCTCCTGCAGCCTTAGTAAACAACAAGGGGCACAATGAGGGCTTGATAAAGGTCCACCGTACTTGCCCTGGGTAGAACTAGAAGACAAAAGAGGTACGGTGTTCCTGGGTGGCAAGTTGGCCACCTGGTTAGTACTCAGAGTGGTGGGGAGGTGGGGAATACCTCCTTTCGGAACTAGGACCCTCACACACCCAGCAAGCTAGGTGTCATGCTTCATCATATGGGTCTGCTCCTCGTCGAGCCGGCGCTGCAATGCTCGACGGGCACCCATAAAGGGGCTCTTTATCGGAGATCTTTTGTTCCTTGCCGTATAGGTGCCGTGGGTGTGAGGGGCCTGGTAAGATGTAGATGTGGTGTGTGGAGTTAAAACAGGTAAGGGAATCCTCTATAATTATTTTTATTCTGGAGAGGTCACAACCTGATTAAAAAGTAAAAAAGAAGAAGGAGGGCGACTATTTTGTTTTAATCTGACAAAAATTACGCTCTACCCCTTAGTGGTCAACATGTTTCTCGCCTATAAAATGTCTCTAATAGATCAGTTGGCGATTCCTCAGGACCTAGTGACTAAATGAAAACTATCTACAGTGTATGGTGTGGTTCTACATACCACTTCTTCTCTCGGTAGGACGTTGCCCCGGAGAAAAGCAGCCAACCTCTTAAGGATTCAAGTGCTGCTTCATCAGACCGCAGCGGAGTATATGGACACTCAACGTAGTGTCGCTGCTCCCGCTCAGAGCAGTCCGGCTCACCTACCCGCTCTGCAGCCTTGCCACGTCCTCCAGAACACATGAAGTGGAGGCTTCTGCTTCTGTAGCAGTAAGACTTTCAATCACAGACAACTGAAAGTCAAGGAAAGACATGAGTCTTCCTGTGGTGGTCTCACGATAAACAACATACGCATTGTATGTTGCCATCTGGATCAGGTGCGTAAACAGTTTCTTATACCAAGTGCGGAGTTTTACGACTCGCATTGTATGAGCTGAAGAACCTGGTCGTTCTTGTCCACTCCGCCCATGCACTTGTTGTAATCAAGTATACAGGTGGGCTTGTGGACTTCGGCCATCTGACCCCAAACCGTGACAGGGGAAGTGCTCTCAGCATGAATTGTAGTGAGCATGTACACATCACGCCTATCTGAGAACTTAACTGCGAGCAGTTCGTTTGGAACGCAACGCAGTGCTCTGGGATTTCTGGAGCTTCTTGCAAACAAGCTCCTGCGGGAATCCTTTGCGGCGACAACGAATTGTACCGCAAGCCACGGTGCCAGCTTTATAGAGCTCACTGAACAGCTCTACTCCTGTATAGAAATTGTCCACATAAAGGTTATAACCTTTGTGAAGAAGTGGCTGGACAAGCTCCCATACAATCTTTCCTGTGACCCCTAGCATGGGAGGGCAACCTACAGGGTTAAGAGTTGTGTCCTTCCCTGTATACACTCTCAAGCTGTACACATAGCCAGTCGAGCTCTCACACAACATGTACAGCTTGATGCCATAAGCGAGCATGTTTGCTCGGAATGTACTGCTCTAAACAGCAGCCGCCCTTTATACAAGATCAAGGACTCATCAATGGCTATATTCTTTCCAGGAGTATAAACCTCTGGAAACCTGGCAGACAAATGTTCCACGACAGGCCGAATTTTGAACAACCTGTTATAGTCTGGATGGTCCCGGGGCAATGCAGCAGAGTTGTCATTGAAATGCAGCATTTGCATCTGCTCTAGTATGGTGCGAAGATGGGGGTTAACCAAACTGTGCGAGTAGACCAGTAGGATAGCAAGGTTGGTTTATGCACTACCCCCATTTTAAGCGTGAGGCCCAAAAATATCTTCAACTCCCCTAGAGAAGTGGGAGTCCACTTGCGCGCCCTAGAATGAGGCCCAAGAGTGCCTCCTTGCTCCCTCAGAAATTGTTCGGCATGCAAATTTGTTTGCTGCACAATTTCGTCTAGGAAGTCAACACCAAAAAAGAGATGGAAGTAGTCAATTGGCAAAAAATTTGCCGCATCTACTTTACATCCAGCGTCACCAGTGAAAGGCGGAATTTGGGGCTGAACTAAATTGGGAGGCTGCCAAGACAGCACTCCGTCTGTGCTTGCGACCGCACGTGCCTGCACTCTGGGTTGCTCTAACCTGTTACGGGTGTCCTGCTGCACAGACTGTGCTGGCAAAGGCACAGAACGACTGACATCGTCTCCTTCAGAATCGCTGGACGATGAGTCATCGGATGGAACTGCGCCGACTGAAAAGTCACTCCCAGATTCGGCTCCATTGTCCTCTCCCTCAGATGCTGTCTCAGTATCTGCTGTCTCAGTCTCTGATCCTGACTCAGAGCTGGACTCCAGAACCAGATTTAGGGCCTGGGCAGCATTCATCCAACGATATGCCATCTCTGCTAGTGCCTAAACTATCCTTTTAAAACACAATCCTACGTAGAAGGCAGATAGGTTGTTGGTTTTAAAGTGTAGGTGGGTGTGTGCGTGAGTGAAGTGTTTAAGTCAATAATGACGAAGTCACCTTACCTTTGCGAACTCTGTACGCTCTCCAAAAAGACTAAGAAAGAGAGAAAAAAGACACAGTATTACTTTACCTTGCCACATACCCATCATCGCAGCCTTTTAGCGCTGGTGGGAGCCAGTGCAACCATCATTTTGGCACCAAGATGCCTACGGGTGAACGTGTGCTTTACAATTGCACACTATGACCTCCTTTGATGCGCCCACCACCATCCTTGCAAACGTGCCCCTCATCTCTCCATAGCCCCTCTCTCACATACATTTAGTCTGTTACAAAGTGTTTCTACTTTGTGGCTTTACTAATCCACTTAGCTGTCTACATAATATCGATCTGTTCGTTTCAGCATACCCTTTATGGCGTCAAAACTGCCACTACACAAAAGTCAGATATCTCTATCTAGCAGAAATTTTTTTTGTACTCTGCAGCAGTACCACACTTTACTGCCTTTCAGGTAACTTCAAAGAGACTCATTATAGTTCTTTCACAGTCTCATAATTTCAGCACTGAGAAATATCTCTGTAAATAAATATTTATATATATATATAACAATTAATTCCCAATGTCAGAGCGCTCAATACCTGGTGCAGGCAGCAACGGGTAGAATCCTTACCCGATATTTAAATTCAGAAACACAAAGGATGCCGCACTCCAAGACCGGTTTCAGAGTTGCTTTATTTTCACCACCACTACCACCAGTCGTGGTGAAAATAAAGCAACTCTGAAACCAATCTCTGGAGTGCGGCATCCTTTGTGTTTCTGAATATATATATATATATATATATATATATATATATATATATATCAAGCTCCGTTTCCTTGTTTCCCAAAACGAAAAACAGCACTCGCGGGGGCCAATAAACTGTAGCAACTGCCTCCGCGAGTGCTGTTTTCTTTGGGAAACAAAGAAACAGAGCCTGGATAAATATCGCGGGCGCACCCCCGCGTTTGTGAAGCACCCGTCCGCAAGTGCGCCGTTCACTGTGCATCAAGGAGCATATATATATATACATAGATTTTATCTCTACATATATTTATATATATGTATCTATATACATATATCTATACATATATATGTATATAGATACATATATATATCATTCACTCTTTAGACTTATGTATATATATGTATCTATATACACATACATATGTATATAGATACATATATATACATATATCATCTACAGAGAGAAAGAGACTCTCTCTCTCTCTCTCTCTATATATATATATATATATATATATATATATATATATATATATATATATATATAAAGATCTCTCTCTTTCTCAATTTTTTTTATAGCTATGGCTTCCCTGGGGGCCGATTGTGGCCCCCACGGAAAGCACATAGCTATAAAAAAAAATTGCCCCCACAGGGGGTCGGCCACTGAGCAGGAGGACTGACCCCCTGCCAATATTGCCACCATTGTACTTTAAAAAAAAATATTTTTAGCATATATATATATGTATTTGAAAGTTGACCATCCTGTGATGCCTATTTTTTATTTGATCCCAAAAATCCATAAAAATATTAACAAGCCTCCAGGCAGACCCATTATATCTGCTATTGGAAGTCTCTTAGAAACAACGTCCAGATTTTTAGACCATTTTTTACAGGAGTTTGTTAAGGGTTTACCCTCACATATTCAAGACACTGGAGACTTCCTGAGAATATTGCATGATTTTAAATGGGAAGAAGGGGATCTTTTAGTGACTCTTGATGTGTCGTCTCTGTATACAAGCATTGCCCACAAGGATGGATTAAGAGCATTGAGGCATTTTTAGGTAGTAGACCCTGTGTTTGTATCAACACTCAGAAATGCTTTTAAGAATGGCGGAATTTTGCCTTGAGAATAATTTATTCCAATATGGTAATGATACTTTTAAGCAATTAAGGGGGACAGCGATGGGTACCTGCTTCGCCCCCAGCTATGCAAATCTTCACATGGGCTGGTGGGAGGAGCAGGTACTCAGAACCATGTATAAAACCCAGTGGCAAAATAACATACAATTGTGGGTTAGATTCATCGATGACCTCTTCATTATATGGAGAGGTTGTCCAATACAAGCCAAAGTATTTATTTCCTCTTTGAATGTGAATGATCTTAATTTGACTTTTACTGATAATATGAGTCCATCCTGTGTTCATTTTTTAGATTTGAAGGTGTTTATCAAAGAGGGGCAGCTACATACATGCACCTATAGGAAACCTACTGCAGGGAACTCTGTTTTACATAGTCAAAGTTTTCATCCTCAAAAGTTAAAGCAGAGTATTCCATATGCAGAACAACTAAGAATGAAGAGGAACTGCAGTGAGAGTAGTACTCTAGAAGTAGCACAGGAGGATCTCAATGTTAGGTTCAGACAGAGGGGTTATAACCAGATGGTTTTGGACCAGGCATTATGTAAAGTAAATACAATGACCAGACAAGATATTCTCTTTGGGGAAACTGGTAGGACCAAGAAGGACAAGGTGTCTAACTCTAAATCAGAGGTAAGATTAATTATGGGGTTTAATGCTTACCAGGCGAGGGTGAGAGCCAGCCTGGGTAAGCATTGGCATCTCATCAGGGGAGATCCGGTCCTGAAAGAAATAGTTTCCAAGCAACCTCTTTTATCATTCAGGAGGGCTAAATCCATGAGGGAACAATTGGTGATCAACAGTCCAGAATTGGGGAAAAGGTAAGCTGGTTGAAACCAAGCCCTGGCTTCAGTAGGTGTTCTAAATGTAAAGCCTGTAAATATGGAATAAATAAAAGAAATCCAAATGCCCCTGTGGAAGAGACCCTGGAAAATATTGAAAAGTCTGAACTGTAGAAGTGATCACGTAGTATATGTTTTAACCTGCACTTGCCCTATGTTATATGTAGGAAGCACTATCCACATGGCCCATGTTAGGATATTACAGCATTTGAGAGCAGTTAAAAACCAGGACCCCAGTTATCCAGTGGCACGCCACATTAATGAGGTACATGGAGGGAAGATAGAAGATCTATCCTACTTTGTTTTGGATGCTGTACCAAAGAAAAGAAGAGGGGGCAATAGAGAATTGGACTTGAGAAAATTGGAGTCCAGGTATATTCTAATGTTGGATAGCAAGAACCCTAAAGTTCTTAATGCGGATGAAGGACTCCATGTACATCTGTTGTAGGAGGATGTTAGCACACCAAGGGCCTACATATGTGATTTAGGGTAGATTCTGTGTTTCAAGTGGCAAAAATATAGATTACTAAAAAAAATTCTTAGGTGTTTTCAAACAATAGTATAAAATTTACTATCTAACTCTACCCTATGACCAATAAATCTTTTTCTGTTAACCGAAAAATAAGATAAGAAACAAGATATGAACTGTGAATTCCGTTTGCTTTTTCTATTTTTTCCTATTTTCAGTTTTTTTAGATTTTTACACAGGTGGTAGATATTTTAATGAATTTATGTAGTGATGGACATGACATAGACTGTGAATTTCAAACAAATTGTACTTGGATCTTAAAAGCATTGAGGTATTTACGTAATTCTTATGGCAAAGTGTTTTTAGATTGATACAGGATGGACTCGGTTTTAATAATCTTATGTGGGGCTTTCTTAATAGTACTAAGGTGGTTTTTTTTATAATGTTATCCTCCAGTAGCAATAAGAATGAGTATAGTGTTGAGGTTTTAGTCATTCAGATTTTATCTGGTTTAATCATGATTTTTTTAAAAATCTTTTCATGTGGATGTTCTTAAATATTTATTCAAATTGCTTATTTGCACAATTGTCCGTTAAGCGCATGTTGCACAGAGTGATATGTTTACAGTTGAAGTGTAATTTGTATATGTTATTTATTTATTCGTGTAAAGAGCGGATATTATATTGTACATAGTGAGATTTTTGTACATTTCTTTGTTTTCTTAAAATTCTGCGGCATTTGCACATGAATGGGATTGTAGGAAGCAAGTGGTAATATTTGGATTGATGGGGAATCCAACATGAAGTATAGGTAGAAATGATGAATGATTACTAGAATCTATAGAACTATACAAGATTAGGAGAGGATAGATTATTGTAATAAGTACATCCATTAGTCATATAGGTTAAATGGGCACTGGCCCTTAATTGTCTGACAAAAGGATTAATCGAGCTATACCAGCATTCATCATTATGATTAATTGATCTTTAGAGTGAAGGATGAATTTGCCATGGTTCTAAAAATGCTTTGCATAAATTCAGAGCAATAAAGTTTTTTGGAGAAAAAAACAAATTTGCATAACTACGAAAGATTACAAGCAGGAAGTTGTTTTTATATTATAATCTCAATCCAGGGTATAATGTATAAATTGTGTTTTGGTTTAGCTATTTTAATATGAATAAATTTGAAATATATCTGCAGATAATGTGATTAAGCTTCACGATTGTAGGCTACTTTGATGTATTTCTTTCTGCTAAGTCTGTTGTCCATGTCTATGGGGGTGTATGCATCACGTGGGTGTCATTATCAATCACTATAAAACTAAAAATGGGAGTGTGGCTCCGTTATGTGAACAAGGCAGGGGATCCTGCCGAAACGCGTCATAGCCCGATAACGTAATGGAATAAAAATTGGACTCAACTTTTCTGGTGTCATCGTGTCTCTGTTCGGTGCAACGTAAGGAGGTGCCGGTTTGTGATGATATATACTCTCTTTCTCTAATTTTTTTTATAGCTATGGCTTCCCTGGGGGCCGATTGTGGCCCCCACGGAAAGCACATAGCTATAAAAAAAAATTGCCCCCACAGGGGGTCGGCCACTGAGCAGGAGGACCGACCCCCTGCCAATATTGCCACCATTGTACTTTAAAAAAAAATATTTTTAGCATTTTTGGGGGGCGATCGTGCCCCCCAAGGAAAGCCAACATGTCTACATAAAAAATATGCCCCCACAGGGGGTCGGCCACTGAGCAGGAGGACCGACCCCCTGCCAATATCGCCGCCATTTTTTTTCCATTTTTTTTTTCATTTTTGGGGTGCGATCGCGCACCCCAAACAAAGCCAGCTTTCAACAATTAAAAAAAATATGCCCCCGGGGGGGGGCCGACCCATTACCACGAGGGCCGACCCCCCCCAAAGACATCCCTGGTGTCTAGTGGGGTTTCCTGGCCGTGGATCGCAGCGCTGCCGCGATCCACGGCCAGAAGCCCTTTCAGAAGGCCTCGTTTGAAAGGGGAGACTCTCCCCTTTCAAACGAGGCCTCCTGAAAGCTGGGGAGGCCGTTTTCGGCCGGATTTCCCCATCGGAGTCGAGCGCGGCCTTACCTGCTGCTGTCCTCGGCTCCGGTGGGAAAATCAGTGACGTCAGGCGCCTCGCGGCGCGCTGGCGTCACAGATGGGCGGGAGGGGGCGGGGAGACGCGGAAAGCCTTCCACGTCTCCCCCAGGGGAAATAAAAAAAAACAATCTCGGTGCGATGCACCGGAGGTTTAGAGGGGCCCTCCTGGTGACGGCCAATGGACGTGCGCCGCACCAGGGAGGTAGTGCTTGCGTCGGCCATTGGCCGACGCAAGCACCAAAGGGGTTAATACAGGTAATATGAGGTTTTTTGTTGGCAATATTATTCAGATGAATTTCAATAGATTTCAGCTAAATTGGAGGCTAGATATTCATTTGAATTCAATATGCTGAAACGCCCTAGGAGATATGGACAGGTAAAATGTAAAATCAAAGTCACCTCTCCCTCAATTCAACGAATGCATAAAAATCAAATACGCCTGTCAAACTTGTTGTCTTGGTGCATGAGTGAGAAATTGGAAGAGCTTGATTTTGTAATTGAAACCACCTATTAGTACCTAGATCTATTGACAAATGATACTTAGATTCGAGAATTTATTAGTGCCAATGCATATGTCAGTGAATTTCTGGAGAAATTGCAGCATCCATCGTGGCTGGGGTTTAACCATTTTCTGAATTATTGTTGTCACAATATCCAGACATTATTCATCTTAAGTAAGATGCTATCCAAAAGGATTATATTTTTTTAACTCAAATCTAGATAGATCCCTAGAGCTCACAGTGATTCATTTGAAAATCAAGCAGAGGCCTACTGAAAATGCAGAGAGATCAGAGTGGCTTTCTTTACTGAGTTAGCATTTGCTGTCCCTCACTTAGTACAAATGACAGCCATAAGCTAAAAACCCTGCAGGACAATTGAATGACAGCTCGTGCATGAAACCGCAAAGTGGCCATAAAGTTAACCTCTCAGTTAACTCTTTAGTTGTCAGTAACTGCTTTCTATCTAAATATACATATCAAGGCATACTTAACATTTTGGATGTGCCTGTTGTAATTACTGTATCCCGTGTCTAGTTTAATTTGATCTACAAAAAACATCAACTATTTTCCTGAAGTTGTTTGATATCTAATTCAGATTTCTTGATCCCATTCTTAAGGGTCACATTTTGAAATAGAACTTGTTCAGTTCCACAAAAGGACAGGCCCTGGAGTAAAGTGTACATTTGATCAAAACAGCAATCCCATGGCCTTGTTTTCAAATAAATGTTCAAAGAAATGACTAAACTTGGCAACTGAAAAATACAAATATAAAATGTGTCTATTCAGTCTGCTAAAGAAACAGAGTTGCTTTACCATAAAGTGCTTTACCTAGACATGCTTAAATATACATTAGTCTTAGTTAACATAAGTGTACTTACTTGGAGAATATTGCTCCTCAGTGATGAGCGAGTATGTTTTTGCTACATGCACATCCTGATACCCAAAGGCACTGGAGGACATAGTTGGCCGAGCAAGAGCTGCACTTCCTTTCCTAGGTTGGCCTTCTATGAGCACTAATACAGTGGGTGTGCACTCACTGCTTTAGCATTCATCGGCTCCCAGGGTTGGACCGGGACAAAGAATAGGCCCAGGAACCAAAATTAAAGTGGCCCCCATTAGCGACCTAGGTAGCTAAAAAGTAGGCCGCATTTGCAAATCAGGCCAGTTTTGAACTTGTAAATACATACTGTATGAATATTGTTCAAGGTATGTATTTGTGTTTGCTACAGGCGATGTTTGTGGTAAAATCAGGGAAAATCAACAGTAAAAACTAGCCCACCAGATCATAAACAGTCCCACAAACATCTAAAACAAGCATTGGCAGAGCCAATAGGTCTCGCCTTTGGGACATTATAAAGATTTAACTATGCAGCACAATATCCTTGGTGCAACATCAACTGTTGCATAGCTAAACACTTATAAGGTCCCAAAGGCGAGACCTATTGGCTATGCCAATGCTTGTTTTATGAATGAAGTGGATGCATCATGCAAGTGGTGCAGGCGCTTTTTTTTTACTTGTATTTTAGAACAGACCACGGCGGTTTGCAGTGAGCTTTTAACAACACGTCGCCCACACACCAAATTGAGGGAAATCAAAATAAAAACGTCTTGGGGATGTTTTCTTGAATAGTGCACGGAGTCGGCCTATTTTTAGAAAATGCGCTGAGCACATGATCGGGTTGTGGCACACAAAGGAATGGCGCCACCTTTCCCTGCACCACGTATTGGTGGCCTCTGCTCAAATAGCGGCATGTGTTTTTGTGGCTGTTTGTGTTATGTGTTTGAGTTGTATGGCAGTGTGTGTGTTTCTACGGGTGGAGTGTATCTATGTGTATGACTTTATCTGGCACGGTGTTATTCAGCTGTACCACGATGTGGTGCACAAGTATTTGTATGACTGTGTATGCGGTGTTGTGTGTGTTTGGATTCCAGGCAACGTGTAGCTACAAATACTTTATGCAAATACAACTTCATGCCAGTTGCTGGGCTCTGAGACAGAGGAGAGTACGAGTCACGAGACTGAGCGTCTGTTTTCGTAAACACTCCTCGGGCCTGGGAAAACGAAATCTCTCCAGGGCAAATCACGCAGCTTTCGGCAAACGAGTTCGATGTGCAGTGACTGACAAGTCACCTTCACCACTATCCCACCAAGAAATGTTGAATGGTCAGGACTTATCAATTTGTTTCTTAAACAAATTGATTTGTGGCAAAAACAAGTCGATTCATGAAAAACTGGATTTGGAACAAAAACATCACACGTATCGATGGGAAAATAACGTATTTGTAACAGCCACTGATCAATTCGTGAATAGCAACTTGCACATCGATTTCAGCAATCAACTTCATTCAGTTTTCAGTGAGAAGAATCAGCAGATTTTTCAAATTTTGAACTCTTAACTATTTGCGGGAAATAAATGTTGGACTGTGTGCAAGGTTTGCAATATTATTTTCCTTTAAATCACTGTATTCGTTCTTAGAAGGAAAATTACAGTACATGTAAACTTACTGCTCTTTGAATTTACAAAAAGGCTGACATATACGGATATATTGGGAGAAAAAAGGGGCAAAGAACACTGAAGAAACATTTAACAAGCGCGGCCGCGAAAGCCAAGCTGCTCGCTCCCGAGACCCCTAGGCCATGGGAGTCTCTTGGAAGTCTGAAGTGATTCCAAGAGGCCCTCTTCTTAGAGCAGCGCATGCGCGCTGCGCTAGGCGAGACCTAAAAAGGCCTACACACTGATCTGTGAAACCAGCCTGTTGGGCATTGCCCGATAGCCCCATAGGCCTGTCCGACCCTGTTGGCCCCCATAAACTGGAGAAGCAGGGGACGCTCACGTCAACAGCACTGTCCATCCACCCTCCCGTGCAGTTGATCAGATTACTAATTTCTCTGCAGGGTTGCTAAACGGCCCATGCAGAGCACTGTAAAATTGTTTCTTGCTAGCAGTAAGCAAACTAATTAAACTCTGCACACCCACACTCTTGCTGTGCATGAACATTGACGTTTGAGTGTCTGCAGTGTAGCAGATGACATTTTTGCTGCAACCTCCCACACCAGAGATTGTGCATCCAGCTTGCACAAACCTGAAGCAGGTCAACACTTGCATAAGGGAGAGAACTCTCTAATACTTACAGATATGTGGTTACGCAATTTGAGCTCAATGTGTGCAGATTGCATCAGTAGCCTTGTTAATCAGGGCAAATGTTTGAGGACGCACATTACCATTTTCTCAGCAGTCGCTTTATGACAAAGTTAGACAATGTAGGAAGCCAGTCAGTGGAATATGCCTTTGAATCACAGTTATGCTGCACTACACTTCCATATGCTACAGTCATAATAATATGACTTAGCGACGGACCAACGTTGTAACGAATTTGCAGAATATTTTTATAATAAAATTCAATCTATTTATGAATCCTTCGCTCCACCCGATAGCCACACTACCCCCTACGCAGAGGACCCTCATATAGGGAGTAAGGAACTCTCTTTAAAGACTTTCCCTTTAATGAACTATGAATCTCTTCAGACAATCTCTGCACTCATTAAGAGCGGGTCGCCTAGAGACCCTGCTCCACCTAAAATGATGAACCAGGTGGCAGAATCAGTTGCTCCAGTCATTCTGGATTTGTTGAACTCTTCCATAGCCGCAGGGGTGGTCCCCCCCTATGGAAAAAGCCATGGTCAGGTCCCTTCTGAAGAAACCTAGCTTGGACCCAGACTGTCTGGGCAACTATCGACCTATCTCCCTCCTCCCAGGAATTAGTAAAATACTGGAGAAACATGTCAATCTGGCGCTCTCGGCTCATCTTGAATCCAATAACCTTCTTCATCCTTCTCAGACTGGCTTCCGCCCCCGCCAAGGCACAGAAACTGCTTTATTAGCAGTCGTGGAAGAATCCAGAAAGATTCTCGATGCAGGAGGCTCCTCTGCTGTGATCCTTTTGGATCTCAGCGCGGCCTTCGACACAGTCAACCACCTTCTTCTGGTTCAACGACTTAGAAACCTGGGTGTGTCCGGAGTAGCCTTAACGTGGCTGCAATCCTTCTTGGAGGGAAGATCATTTCAGGTGTTCGAGGGTGAGGCCATTTCTAAATCCTGGCCCCTCCTCTGCGGAGTCCCTCAGGGATCTTCCCTGAGTCCCACACTTTTTAATGCCTATATGACCCCCCTAGCGGAAATTGTTCTTCCCTACGGGGTGCACATTGTGACTTATGCCGATGACACCCAACTGGTTGTTGCACTTAACCACTCAGACAGGGCTTCCACCTCACTATGTTCCTGCCTTGAGGAAGTAGCCAGGGGGATGAAACACTCTTATCTGAAATTGAATGGTGATAAAACCGAGCTTATGCTCCTTGGCAACCTCTCTCTTTTCAAGGCAGACACCATGTGGCCTGCCTCGATGGGCACGGCACCTGTCCCTAAGTCAGAAATAAAAAGCCTTGGCTTTTGGCTGGACTCTGACCTCAGTTTTAAAGTTCAGGCCAGAAAGGTGGTGGCCTCTTGCTTTGGCATCATAAGGATGCTTCGTAAAGTGCTCCCCATGCTCCCCTTTCAGGCAAGAAAGCTCATGGTCCAGGCGCTTATTCTTTCACGCCTGGACAACGGCAACGCCATATACCTTGGAGCCCCGAGTTCGGTCCTCGTCAAACTGCAAACAGTACAGAACTGCGCCGCAAGGATTCTCATGGGTACTCAGAACCGGCAGTCGGCAAAACCAGACATGAAGGCTCTCCACTGGCTCCCCATCCGGGAGAGAGTCCATTTTAAGGCCTTGTGCATTACCCACAAACTGATAGGAGGGAAAGGACCAGAGATTATCTCCTCTATGGTCAAGCCCTATCGAGCTAACAGGCGACTACGCTCAGACGAGCAACACCTGGCAGTCGTCCCCCGAATTCAGAGAGTCAGAAGTGGTGGTCGGCTATTCTCTTATAATGCTGCCAAACTTTGGAACTCCCTTCCTCTTCAGCTACGTGGGGAACCTAATCATCTTGTCTTCCGCAAACTGCTGAAAACATGGCTTTTCCCTAAGTGATTTTTTGAAGCTTCAGTTATCCGCCAGCGCTGGGATGCCTACGGGTAGCTATGCGCTTTATAAATGCTGCTTCATTCATTCATAATAATGCTTTTATTATCCTGTGGCCTTTCCTGTTCATCGTTTTGAGGACCCTCTGGGGGGGGTCTGTGATCTGTAAAATTATAAAAATGAA
The DNA here is from genome assembly GCA_963921515.1 of Calotriton arnoldi. Classification (NCBI taxonomy): domain Eukaryota; kingdom Metazoa; phylum Chordata; class Amphibia; order Caudata; family Salamandridae; genus Calotriton; species Calotriton arnoldi. The sequence goes on from CAWUFW010005116.1 coordinate 558,985, forward strand.
TACATATATAAAAAATAAATAATTAAATGAATCTCTATCATAGGGGAGTAGCGTGCTGGGGGATGTGGCGTTCTTATTTCATGCCACGGTGAACAATGTTACAGGTGTCAACAACAGTATGGGCAACTTCATTTAGTCGCATGACCAAAATATGTTGGTTGCAACAGGCTCCTTGCCTGAACACCATTGTCGTTGCATTGAGTCAGTGCTCGACATCTGAAAAAATATTCATGACATCAGTTTGGCCTGGAGGATTTTAGTTTAGTTTATTGATTCAGCTGTATTTGTGGATTAGCAGGGATTCACATTTTCCTTCTTTGAGGTAATTCCTTTTGCAGTCACATTACGGAGATTCACACTCTGTCGCTCCTTCTTTTTTTTAGAGTATTGTACAGCCGTGATTGTTTCAGCTTTGACAGTATTATTATTATTGTGGCAAGAAATGACCAAGCTATGTATCTCTTCCTGTCTTAATTAATTTTACTTTAGCATGATTGTATAAGTCAAACTTGTTTAATGCTCTTTCTGTTGTTAATAATCCTGTTACTGTGCTCATCTCAAGCAGGGTGAGACGTGTTTTTTTTTATTTTTTAATTCTTCTATTTTTCCTTTGTAACTCCTTCGTGTCCTTCCAACGAAAGAAACTTTCGAAATGTTTTTCGGAATGAACGTGCATGGCAAATGACAAATCTGGGGAGCCCAGGACAAACAGAGCCCTCCTGTTATCGGAAATAGTGCAAAGATTTTTGGTATTCCTAGGTAAACTTTGCCATTGGGGCACTCTGAGGCTTTTATGAAAATGTATTTTTCTTCGAATTTTGAGCCTCTCAGCGCTGCTGCCTAAGCTCATCTTAGCCAGTGCCGGACTGGCCGTAACAGGCGTCAGGCGTTTCCCCAGGAGGCTGGAAGGGCTGGGGCCAGTTTTGAAGCGGTGGGGGCCAGTTTTGTTACTGGATGCAATATCGGTCCCCAGTAACAAAAGCAGCAGTGCTTCAACCTTGCAAACTCCCCCCACCTGGGGGGCTGGTCCAACAAAATTGCCAGGGCTGCTTTGGGTTCCCAGTCTGGCCCAGATCTTAGCCAAAAACGCCTCAGTCCCCATACATTCAGCAGCCCTGCCAAGTACCACACATCAGGCGTTAGACTAACGCATTTTAGCGTGCTGGTCCGCATCACCGCACTAAAATGCGAAGTCACGCATTTATAGTGCCTCCTTGCACCACCGGCATGGAGGCAGACAGACACTAGCAGGACGAGAGCACCACCAAGCACTCATAATTGAGCAAGCAGCGCGTACCCAGTGCTGCTCTGGAGTGTGTGACTGCAGCACTAAGTATGTTTTCATCAGGTCAGAAGTGTTGGTCGCACAGCCCGGCCCTCAGAGGTCAGCTGCGGCATTCATCTATCACAGCTCTGCTGCTGAGACTCAGCCTGGGCCAGCCACCGCAGCATTCACGTGACTTGGTGTCATGTGACTGCATTCAAATGGTCAGGCGGTGTGCCTCCATTTGCCAGCAAGTGAAGTAGACTGTTTGATTATAGTGCGGCCATTATGTGTCTTTAGATATTGCCGCTACCGCAGTCTTCCGTGCTGCAGAAATATGGTGCCTTAACATGTACGACAGCATGCATTGCCTGGTGAAGGTCGCACAGTCATCGCAGTCGCAGAGGTGGGAATCATCATGAGATAATCATTATACTGGATCTGACTGCTTCTGGTGCGTGTTTTAAGACTCATCCTCGCGGCTCACTAGAGTCTGTGTGAATGGGTGTTTTTAAAATTTACAAATAATATCCTTGCGCATATTTAGTTTACAGCCTGAGCCTGTAGCTTATGGCTCACCTCGGGCTGGTGCGGGCGGTGTCCTAACCTCAGGCCACATGCAGATCGGCCCAGACTGGCAGACATGCTGGCAGGCAGCATTTGTGTTTTTCATTTCTGAGCTGCCATCAGGAGAGAAGTAGCAACTACCACAATTCATGACTCGGAGTGCTCTCTACTGTGGTGAGGAGGTCGTTGTGGCACTGCATGATATTGTTGATTTCCACAGCCGGCCGCCGGTCCTCAGGCGCCCTCCTCAGCCCCCAAGCCAGCGGCCTTCCCTGCAATTGCTGGCCCGGGCCCATCAGAAATCATGGTTGTTGAGTAACAAACAATCTCTATTACTGACCTCCTGTCCTCTGGCTACATGTGTTTGTTTTGGGAGCCCGTGGCACAGTGTTTGTTTAGTCGGAGCTTGGCTGCGACGGACGGCGGAGCACACACGTTTTTAAGTGCGACCACCAGCCAGCCGGGGCCCTGTGGACCACTTTTGAGCTTCTCTACCACAGGTCTGACTTAAGTATCGATAACTAAGTCCTTCAAAGAAAAAGGCTGGCTGCACAACTGAGACAAAAACAGCAGCCTGCCCAACAATAGAGTGTGAGAGCAGTAAAGCAGCAATATATAAAGCCCCTGAGAGTGTCTGTAGCATTTTAAAGGCTAGCCCAGTAGTAAGTCAAGTGGCCTTTCAGAGCTTTCAGTTTGTTATGGTGGTAGGGAGGACTGTGGTCGTGATACTGTTAGTAAGGATTGGCAATGCCAATAGGCCTTTTTTTGTTGTTGTAAGTTCAGTCTGTTTGTCATGTGGGTTAGTGGCCTTCCATTTTTGGTGCTCTGCAGCAGTTTTAAGATTTTCTTAGAGTTTCTAGTTGCGCAAATGGGTGTAATTTCTGATATTTATATGTTTCCCTCGTCTCCCTTGTTTGAATTTTGCTTGCGAGAAAGTGTCACTCAGTCGTCGAATGTCAATCATAATTACACTGAAGTTATAAAAATGTCACACATAAGCAATCTGAAACCTTGGCAGCTATGAATTCAACTTCTTACTTATACAAATATTTAACCCACCCACATGTAACCAAAAGAGATTTATGGAGAAGACTGTCTAATGGTATGGGTACCTGTAGCCTTAATGTGAGCAAGAGCGCCCAATATTCAGAAAATACGGAGTGTTCAAAAAAGTACTCCAACCATGACCTACTGTAGTGTAGCTCCTATTTCCCTAATAGGCTCTGCGCATTGGAATAATATCCCCTATAGGTTTGACATAGGACTAAGGTCAGTATGTCCCTATTGAGTATATTAAACTTAATTACTTGTGCCAGCTAGCTCAGAGGCCACTAGAAACTCCTTGACAAACAAGAAGGGAGTAGTTTCCGGCAGCCGCAAAACATGACAACTTTGTTTCCCTTTAGAATCAGAACGTGTCCCAGAGTCGTGGAAACAATAGATAACTCTTTCACTCAGCTCAATCGTGCATACTTAGTTTTCCTCAAAGTTACACAGAAAGAATAGACGGGCGTTTTCAATAAAAGATTTATTGAACAGTCTTGTTTCTCGTGTAAGTTAAATGTGCTGTTACGATCACAAGACAGTATGCGAGATAAATAATGTACATCGTAAGCAGTAGAAATAAATAGTACTGCGATAGCATTATCTTTAGCAGATATTCATTTACATAAATAACACAGACTAAAAATGCGAGTACTCATACGATGCGTTTCTAAGCTAGTTCTACCCCAATGTACCTAACCTAACCTAGGTGTAGGGAGAGGTATGAAGTAGGTGAAGTATTCCTTACTATGGTATACTAAGAGTATGTTAAGTCTAGTATGCCTAGTATGCCAAGAGTCCCTCTAGGTTCTAGTCAGCTCCATAACTTAAGAATGAGAGAGGTAGGAATCTCTTGCCAGACTCGAACTCCAACACCCCGCAAGGGAAGTCAGATCACTGGAAGCTGGACTCTCTGCGTGCAGGGATGACAGCGTCTTCTCAGTGCGTCAGGCCGGGAAATGGGCTCCTCTGAAGTCGAGGTCTCCTCTAGTTTACAAGGGCTAGGGAAGGTATATTTATACCTGAGAGGTACCTCAGAATGTTAGCATTGACGTGAATCGGACAGCGGAAGACGTCATGAATGAACCCCTAGGGTATAATGGTTCATGCATAATAGATGAGTCCTTGAAGAAATCAATAGTCCTGTGCTAGGGAAACTCCCGAAGCCTAAGGGCCTGTTCTTCAAGAACTCGTTGTGACGTTAGGGTGGACGGATGTCGGAGACCATGCCTGTATTTGGAGTGCACGGTTTAATGCCTAAATAAGGACTGGGATTTTATGCCTATATAAGGGCAGGGCGAATTGTGCCTATATAAGGACATGATACAGGAAAGCCCGTGTATGGACACCCTAAGAGGAATACAACACTACCTGACTTACAAATATCTGTGTTGCTTGAAAAGACAGTCTCAAGTGGACAAAATTGATCAGTGATTTAAAAGGTCGATGATGACGTCTATGAAGTGCTGGCCGTGAGTTTGATTCCAGACAAGGCCAACCTACTTTTCCATTCCTCTAGAATTGATAAATTAACTACCATCAAGTTGGCATTTTTTAGCACTCAAACATGGTTTGAAATTACATAAAAATACATTTGTAATTATGCTCTGTGGATCAATATGTATTTCTCTCTCCAATCATCAAATGTCTTACATACTCTTTAACCTATGTAGCTCTTCTTTGTATCTCCTTGCTGTATCTCTCTGGCTTGGTAAATCACATATACAATTACTGAGGTTGTGTCCCTGGTCTCATACACTGCTCACCTGAGGCCACTCTCATTATATGCTGGCATCTGAGTTAGCGAGACAACATAATATGCACTGAAGCACTTTATATCCCTCTGCCTCCTGAATTGGTAGAGCTAAGTAAAAGACTCTACCTACATGAATAAAACAAAGTAGTAGAATGATTGCTGTAAGAAATTGAGTTAATAGTTGAGAGGGGTGGAAGGCCCTTCCAAATAATAGCCGCAATCCTTGTCAGGGTGAACCACAAAAGTCACTAAATAAACCTGTGCTTAACCCTCCAGTAGCTTGGCACAAAAGCAGTCAGGCTCAACTTAGAGGAAATGTGTAATGTATTTATGCAGCAATTAAACATAATAAAAAGAAAACACAACACAAGAAAGATCCCAAACCAATTTAGAAAAATAGAGTCAATTTTAATAAATAAAATGACATCAAAACGACAAAAATCCAAAAGCAGGACAGGGGTTATGAATTTTCAAAGTTCTAGGTGAAAATAGCACCCAAAAGCACAAAGCACCACTCACAGGTATCTGGTCATGCTAGACCGGGCCAAAGTTACAAGTTCAGGCCGATCGCAATGGAGCGTGGGGGGTCGGATACAGGGACCAGGTTTATCCCAGTGAAAAGTTTACCTACTCAGTCCCAGTCCAAGGGGGGAGTCTCCTCTGTAGCTTTGCACTGGCGGGGACCACAAGGAGTTCATTGTCAGCGTGATGAGCAGGTGGCCGCTGGAGCTTTGTGTTGGCAGTTGACGTGAGCAGTTACTATTTGGCACCAAGGGCAGGATGTTACTGGTACTTCACGTTGGTGGGAGACGTGGCGGATGTTTGTGATGCGGGCAGTTGTAGCTGATGCAAAGAGCAGGTTATCACTGGAGCTTTGTGCTGGCGGGCATTGCGGATGGTATTTCTTGCATCGAAGATCTGCGTGCAGTAGCGAAGAGCTGAAAACATCTGGATTTTCACCTGGAGTTCTGTTTTGAGGCAGGAGGAGTAAACTCTGATGCCAATCAAGGGTCCAGAACATAAGGGCACCTTTTGAGGATCAGGACTCACTCCAGCAGAAGCCAGCAGCAGGGCTCAGGCAGGTCCAGTTTCTGCTGGCCAGCTGGGCAGTTACAGGGAAGGCCTCTAGATGCTTGTTGTGTCCCTGTAGCTCAAACAGGAGGTGAGCCTAAGTCACATCTGGGGATCCTGGGTTCAAGGCAAGCAGGCCTAGTCTTCCTTCTTCAGACAGTAGGGTAGCCCTTCTCAATCTACCACATGCCCAGGAGTGTTCTGATGAGAGGTTCTGAAGGTGCCGCATTTATAGCTAGTGCCAGCATTTATGTGGAAGCAATCCCTAACCTACTCTCAAAATGTTTCTGGTCAGGTTTCCCCCTTCCCCTGGGTTTGGCTCCAAACTGTCTAGGGAAATAAAGGCAAAGGTAGGCCTGGTGTTAGGTTACTTTGTGTGTGCTGCAGACAGGGTCCTTTGAAGTGTAATCAGGGCAAGGCACAACAGCCGTCCGGTGAAGGAGACCCACTCCGTCTACACCCAGGCCCCTTTTGTCCCCATGTCTGGAAGGAAAACACAGTACACCACAGGAGAGCCATTCACAGTCATGTGACACTGAACACTGGCAGAAAGGTACATTTGGTTTAGACATAAAAATGGCAACTTTCTAAAAGTATTCAAGAAATAGAATGGATGGAATGCTTAATTTAATCTCAGCCACTGGTAATTACTTGGGGTTGCATCCCAATCCATCATTATTTTGCACACCATGCCACCTCAGTTCGGATTCAGCTATATGCAATTCAGTCTTGACCCTGCTCCAACAGTCCAGCCCAAACTGCCAAGCCAGGTCCTCCCTGAATCAGAACACAAGCAACCCAGGACTGGTTTCGCCCACGTTATGGGCTCATCAGCCGGGTACAGCTTGGTTGCAGTGACACAGTGTGCACGGGACCCATGTCTGGGTATACCCGTCCCACTTAGGGTGACACAAAAAAGTATGCAAAAAAGTAATGAATGGAATGCTTAAATTAATCTCAATCACTGGTAATTACTTGGGGCCGCATCCCATTTCGTTATTTTGCACAACATGCCACCTCAGTTTGCTTGTGTTCTGGTTCAGGGAGGACCGGGCTTAGCATTGTGGACTGGACTGTTCGTATTAGAGCAGGGTCAAGACTGATTTGCATATAGTTGGGGACAAACTGAGGTGGCATGGTGTGCAACGTAACGATGGATTGGGATGCGGCCCAAAGTGAATACCCATGGCTAAGATAAATTTAAGCATTCCATCCATCACTGTTCTGTTTACTTATTGTGTTGTCCTAAGTGGGACGGGTATGCCCAGAAGTGGGTCCTCTGCACACTGTGTCACTGGAACCATGCTGTACCGAGTTGTTGAGCCCATGACTAGCGCGAAACTGCTCCTGGGTTACTTGCATTCCCGTTCAGGGAGAACATATCTTGGCAGTTCAGGCTGGACTGTTCCTATTGGGGCAGAGTCAAGACTGATATGCATATAGCTGGGAACAAAGTGGGGTGGCATGGTGTGCAAAATAACGATGGATTTGAATGCGTCCCAGAGTGAGTACCAGTGGCTGAGATTAATTCAAGCCTTCCATCCATTGCAGTTTTGCATACTTATTGTGCTGCCCTAAGTGGATGGGTATGCCCAGACGTGGCTCCCTTGCACATTGTGTCACTGGAACTAAGCTGTACCCGGCAAAGAAACCCATAACTAGAGCAAAACTGGTCCTGGGTTGCTTGTGTTCTGGATTAGGGAGGATTTGGCTTGGCAGTTCAGGCTGGACTGTTCCTATTGGAGCAGGGTCAAGGCTGATTTGCATATAGCTGGGCCCATACTGAGGTGGCCTGGTGTGCAAAATAACGATGCATTGGGGTGTGGCCCAGAGTGATTACCAGTGGCTGAAATTAATTCAAACATTCCATCCATCACTCTTTTGTATACTTATTAACTTTCTAAAAGTGGTATTTCCAGAATAGTAACTTAAAATCCAACTTTACTATTAAAGAGGATTTTAAATTACAATTGAAATGAGTAGAAGAAGCATTTGTCTATCTGTTTCCAAACTAATGTGTTCCCTTATTACATGTAAGCAGGTAACTCAGTGTTAGTCCGTGGGAGAGATGGCCTTGCCACAATGAAAAACAACTTAAAGCGTTTTTCATTGTTAGGACATGTAAAACATAAACATACATGTGCTAGATTTTAAATACCATGCACTCTGCCCTATGAGCCTACAGGGCCTATGTTAGGTGTGAATTATAAGTAATAGGCCTGACAAAAGGTTTATTTTGCCAGGTCGAGATGGCAGTTTAAAACTGCACCAAAGGCTGCAGTGGAAGACCAGAGACGTGTTACAGGCTACGTCAGTAGGTGGCACAATGAGCACTGCAGCCCACTAGTACCATTTAAATCACAGAATTACAGGCCTTGTGTACATGTAATACTATATGCTAGGAACTTACAAGTACATTAAATGTACTAGTCAGGTGTAGGCCAATTTTACCATTTTTAAGGGAGCATAGGCACTATACCAGTGGTTTCCAGGAGTAAAGTGCACAGAGTTCTAAAACCCAACAAAAACAAGTTCACCAAAGGAAGGCCAACATCTGGAGTGACCATACAGAGAGGCCCTGGTCAAACAATTACTAACCCTTCAATCCCAAGGGCCTTGTCACTGAAAGATTTGTTACCCTAAGAACCAGTCGTAATTACTTTTAGTAATTGTCAACAGAGGAGAAAGGGTTACAGAACTATAGAAGGGTTTCTAGCTCCATAGGTGTGGCTGAACAAACGCCTACTGACTAGAATTCATTTAAAAGTAGGATATTCACTGAGGTTCTGGGAGGGCGGGGTCTATGCTGGCTTTTCAGTTTAACCATCAAACATGCAAATGAGTTCTTGTTAGTGTCATTGTATGTAAATGTGTACTATGTGGATATATTGAACATTTGTTTGGGATCCAGCCATCCGGGATCTATATTGGACATCTCAGCTTTATGGGCAGCTGCAACCTGAGGGTTCGGTACAACTGGTAATCAATCAGGTGTTGGAGAGAAGAATTAAGAAATATATGTCATATAGGTCACAAACTATGGCACCTACCCATTCCACTGTAATCCTGAGTGCCCCAGTCACATCCTTGGGGCCTGAGTCACAATTTTTTGTCAATCCTAAAAAGCTCAGCCAAGCTCATATTTTTTAAAACATGAATTTGTGCATAGCCCCATATTTTCATGTGCACCTTCATATCTGCATGTGTGAAGTATGGTTGCTTACACACCGAATAGCCATGTGAAGATTAGAGCCTCGGCCTGGATTGTGGTATGACAGCAGAAATCAGCACATCCCTCTTTCAGGGAGGGATGCACCAGAAAAGCTGTCACCCAGATTATCTTTACCTGCACTGACCAGGCCTCTTGCATGACAAGATCTGACTGGCCTCTGAACAGCAATGTTCATGAGGTTTCATGGCTTCCTCCCTTTCCCCTAAATTACACTTATGACTAATTTCCCTGTGAGAGATGTTTAAAGCCTGTCCATGGAAAGATGCGCCCTGCAACATGCACGTGGAGGTCCAGGGTTCCCCTGACGTTAGGAGGTCCCTTTTCCTCCGCCCACTTGGTTCTTGGGAGCCAGTGACTATAAAAGCAGCAGGTGAATGCCCACTGCTTTAGGAGCAGTGGAGTAGATGTGCTAGAACACACTGCATCTCACCTGCTCTGCCAGGCTTGCTCTCCTCAGGCTTTTAGTAGGACTGGGCATGCGTAATTTGCTGTAGCGTAATTCTGCAAAATTACATGGAATTATGTATAGCATGTAACCAAACATCTAGCGCTATTTTCTTAGCACAAAATGCACCCTTGAGTCCAAAATGAACTCGAGGATGCATTTCGCGCTAAGAAAATAGTGCTAAATGCAACAGCACATGAACAGCAGCAGCCAGCAGCCGTGACATTTATTGTGCCTGTTCTACTGTGGTAGGTTTTCCATCATATTATAGGATCCCATGATATCCTGGACTTGATTTTCAGGAGCCACATCTCCCCAGCATATGCTACAACCTGCCCTACCAAAATGAATTATCTTCCAGCAGTGATCGTCTGAAAAAAACCAGCTTCTGTCTCAGCACTGAGAAGAACCAAGACACAATGTTTTGATTCTGCCGTTAAGAGCTATGAATTTGTCTTATACTTGTTGTCCTATGTATTCCCCGTGTATTCAAGGCTATAAGTACCAGAATGCAACTAGAAAACCTGGACAGGATGAGTTTCTGATGCATGGAATTGGGAGACTTGAGAGCTGTGTTTCCAAGGAAAGGATGAGTGATATCACTACAGGGGAAGGATTGTGGGTAGTAGTAGCTCTGAGAGTGTCGGGGTGTTGGGAGTAAATGCACATAGAACTCAATATCTCCCCAAACTCACCATAAACCTACAGCCCTATGAAGACTTAACTAGGATTCCCCAAGGTCAGCAAATGTGTTCCATGTCCAACTTAATCCTGTGTGTATTGCAAACAAGATAACATAATGTATATTTGTAAAGCGTACGTTCACCCAAAAGGGTGTCTTGGCACTGAATAGCAGATGTTTACTGCTACCCACCTCAATGGTACTCATTTTATCGACCTCAGAAGGTGAAAGGCTCAGTGGACCCACCAGGATTTGAACCAGTGACCATGAGGTCAAACACAGGCCCCTAGCGGCACATTCGTCTAATAAGCCAACAGAGCTGGCTGCTCAAGAAGAGAAGAGAAAACAAGCCTTGTTTAAGTGATACTGAATCCTTTAGTGACCAGAGAGGTAGAGCTGGGTATGCTGGGGTTTCCTCTTTGGCACCTCGATTATTTTTACTCATAACCAAGAAAGAATAAGAAGCACAACTAAAGCTTTTGCAGGATGTCTTACAGAGTGCAGGACAATTGAGTATGAGACAAAGAAGACTTCCCCACTCAGACATCCAATGCAAGAGGCCTGTAATTTGAGATGTGGATGCTAATTCGGATACTAGCCCCATTGAGAATTGCTGTGTATTTGAATTTGCCAAGGACCTGCCATGTTTTCCCCGGAAAGCTCAGCTGTGGTGAGCAACTGAAGTCTCTGAAGGAAACTGGAGGGGAAAGTGAGGAATTATTGGGGGCATTGGACTCGGATTTACTGAATCCCCTGGTAATTCCTCAGTACATAGGAGAATCAATAATTCTGTAACCCCAGAGTTAATGGGATCCCTGATATTGGTAACTCAAGGGGTGCAAAAGTGCCACAACCAGCACTCAGGCACTATTAATGAGGCCGTAAACACAACTTCTAACATTGTCCTACTGTAAAGTCCCTTGAAAGTACATCACAGACAGTGTAGAGTAAGGATAACAGAAAACCTCGTAAGACATTTCTTTCTGAGTGATTCAGTAATACTGTTTGCCCAAAGAGGAGAGCCTACCATGAATATCACTGCCAAGCATATAGCTTCTACTATCACTGATTCTACTGCCGCCAAAGACTCTGCACTTGATAATGCAGAATATTGATCATGGCTATGATAGAAATACATAAGAAAACAAGAAGGAGGTTGTTGTAATCTAAAGAAGTCCAGTAGTCCAGGTGTATATTAGGTAAATTGATTTATTAAGAAGATAAGATCAAGAGCTGTAATAAAGAGCCCCACCAGGAGCAGCCTTCCTGCTGCTCAGCCCATACGCCAACTGACTCTCTCAGACATCTAACATTCCATACATCACCATGCACCAGCATTCCACTCCACACTCACACTGGCTGAGCAGCAAGGATATGTGGGATATTTGAATCAATCTCAGTAACTGGTATTTAATCTGGGCTGCATTTACTGTGCTGCTCAAGATGGGGAGCAACAATTTCAAACCAGGCTAGGTCTTGTGCCAACAAGAACAGTGTAGCCCGAAATGCCACATTCCCTCTGAGTGGGACCGAAAGCACCCATAGATTGGTAACTGTCTTGTTGGGCCTCATCAGTGAGGTACAACCTCTTCCAACAATAAAAAAAGTGATGAGCTTAATGCATGATTTAATATCAGACATTGGTAATAACTCTGGCTGCATTCCAGTCCATTGTTTTTAGTTCACTGCACCGTTCCAGACAAGGACATCAGCACTGCTCGTACTCATATAGGAACAGCCTAGTCTAAACTGCCAGACTATGCCCCCTCCGAATGGAAAACTGTCCCATTTTAGAAATACAAGCGAGGGGTTGAAATGGAAACCACAGCATGGAGAAACCTCAAGTGCGACCTCAGACCTAATTTCTAATAAAGATGATGATGAAAGAAGAGCAATGGAAATAGGTATTAGACTCTGATACAGAGTATCTCAGGTGGCTCTTCTATTCCATTGGGCGAAGAAATCTTTGATTCCATCCCGCATCCTACTTGAGCTACCCCAGTGATGCATTCTAGTAGCACATAATGTTCTTCTCTCTGCAGAAGAATTCAAGATGGATGAACATAGACGGGTGACCCTCATCACAGCTCATTACCAGCGATTTTCAATGCATATCATTATTTTTAGGGTGAAAAAGCAGGGAAGGCAGTCTGCATTGCTAAGGACTCCTAAATATGATCCCCCGCCAACAACAACACAGTTTTAATATAAAAATAGCCCATATTGTTTTTCATAAAGTTTTTATAGAAATGTGTTTTTATTTGGATCAGATCTAAACATAAACATAGAGAATGGGAGTATGGTAGAGTGCGTGCATAACATATCATATTGCATAAATCATATAACATATATAATCTGTAATGGAGCCTATATATTACAAAGCATAAACCAAATCCTTTATTATATATGGTATGAAACTCGTGTGAGTCAGGTGATACACTGAGTGATCATAGGATAGAGTGGCACTTTAGGAGGATGGGGGTGGGTTTACAATAATTCAAAGGGGTGTTCTAATGACGCATGTACACACTATATTAAAGAGTTATTACAGTCCGGAATGAGACAAGAAAGAGTAGAGAGAAAGAAGATAGAGAAGATGGAAGTGGCGATTTAAAGGGAGTGGAGGAGGAAGGAAGGGTTGAATGAGGAGGGAAGAAAGGGTTTGGGATGGAATAAAGGCCTGGTTGGCCATCCATTCAAGGAGGGGTGTGTTCAGAAGATTGACAACGGTGGCCATTTTGATATGAGCCAAACGAATCCTTTAGAAATATATTTCTGTTTAAAAAAACTATTTTGCATATGTCAAAAACTCATGTTCTGTAGTTTGGGGTGACCCCGATTGGGTAAAGGCACCAGAGTAAATGTGTGTCATAAACCTTCAACGTGCAGGTTATGAATGCAGACCCTCTAATGAAACAAGATCATGTTGAAATTAAACTTCAGGTTTGGAAATGTGTTCCATGTCAAACTGAAGGTGCTCGCCTTCACAGAAGACAGCTTCCTCTAATAGCAAGTCATAAAAGGAGAACTGGTGTGGTGGTGCTGCTGAGTTTGATTTCCCGATGAGCAATATGAGCAATATGAGCAATAAAACATGTTTTCAGGAAAGACTGCGAGAATAAATCATATTTTGTCAAGAGAGGATGCATTTGTTAAATTGAACCTTCAAGTGCCTGTGTGAACAAAATTCCCCAAAAGAAAACAGTTTGGTACTGCTATATCTACACGTAGACCTGTGCGATAGCCTTCTTGCAATTAACAGTTTGGAAATTTTAATTGAGATCGTTTTTCTGAAATAAATGCATTGATATTGGTCACAGTCTTTGGTACAGTGACTCTCACCTGTTATTTGTGACTCGCTGCCTTTGCTACTAGTAAATGATCTATTGGGGCTAGTGATTCAATCTTTCATTTATCGAAGAACACAGCAACACATGAACGTAAAACCATGTACGACCAATCAAAGGCTGGTACAGTCATTGATTTATCATAGGATTTAACGAGTTGGACAATTTATTTGTCAAATGAAGCAGTGGAAATGTCTCATACGACCAAACCCCATTCTCTGTAAGGTCCAGCTTGTTATCTATTCCAGACTACAGATTGTCTCCTTTCCTCAAACTAAGCTTAAAGGGAAGCACTTGGGGGCGGGGGGGGGGGGGGGTGAGCGAGGATGCCATAGGCTATGAAGTAATTTCCTGCCCAAGAAGCTCTACTTTACCTGCCATTCTTCTCCAGAGCTGCAGTTGTCAGCAAGATCAGCTCGAGGAGAGCTGCATCAGCTCTCTCTATTTGTGGCTGCAGAATACTCCACACTACCCCAGCGGAGCAACTCTGCAGCAGTGGCAGGATGCAGGACTTGGCCAGTTCTGGTTGTAAATGACATGTGGCCAGAGCCATGATCCAGGTCTCTGCCACTGCCTGGCTTGACAAACAGCGCAGGCTTGATATGTCGCAAGAGCGCAAACAATAAACTTAGACAAGCAGTGCCATGTATATGTCTTGATGAAATGCATAGCTGAGGGATCGGATTCTGTGCCATATGTGTGGCCAGTGTGTCATGGGCCCTAGCTGCTGTTTGAATATGAAAATAGAGCAATAATCGGGTTTCAGTGGGCCCCCCCGCCCCTGGACCCCGGTGGCACTGCACTTGTTGCATCAGTGGCAGCTACACTTCTGGTATTGAGTGAGGTCTCACATGGGAACAATTCTCATAACCGATCTGGACATATTTCATGGTGTTCATCAGTTTTATTTTGCATGTGGTCTTCTTTACGTATTTACCCATAGGAATTTTATAGCGTCTGTAGGAGAGTAGGATCTGCCTCTTATGTTGCCCCCACTTTTTTTCTGATGTTTACACTGGTTTCTGGCTATAGTCTGGCTGGGACCCTGCCAATCAGGGCCCCAGCCTCTCTGCCTCTCTAAACGACTTGGAGTGCACTCTAGGTGCACTAGTAATTGGATACTGTGGTACCTTATAAGTCCCTAGTATATGTTACCTTAGGTACCAAGGGCACAGGTACTTCACAGGCCTACCAGGGGCTGAAGCATGTATTATGCCACCCCTGGGAAGCAGACTAAATCTGACACCACAGGTCTGCTACTGCAGCCTGGGTAAGGTGGTGCATGCACCCCTTACTGTGATGTAGGCTACCTATATCACTACATAGATACACACATATAAACCTATAAGTCACTCCTATGGCAGGCCTTATCAATCTTGAAGGCAGAGTGATTGGTTCCTATGTGAGAGGGTGCCCCTGCATGAGCAGAGCCCCTCTGCAGCATTCGGAGACCCTTCTCTGAGGCTGTTTGTAGTGCAGACTGACCATATACTCTTAAGCGCATTATAACCTCGCGTTAAATGCTAACTTTGGGATGGCTGCACGGAAACATGTCGTGTTTGGTGTCAAACATCTTGGAATACTACCCCCCGCCAGTTCTGGCGGCGGGGGTAGCATTCCACCCTTCTAGAGGGATAGACATGTACCTACTGTGGAAACGCGGTAGAATCCTGAAGAGCCCTGGCATCACAAAATGGATGCCACCAGTCACAGACACTGGGCTGCCCTCCTGCTGATGACCGAAACTCGCAGTGGAGGAGGCCCAACAATAGGTATCCTGTCACAGGAGGGTGTGGCCACCTTCCAGACAGGGTTTAGTGTATTGGGGCTGGGTGGGTGCACTCCTAGAGTGCTTTGAAGTCCTGCACT
The DNA here is from genome assembly GCA_963921515.1 of Calotriton arnoldi. NCBI lineage: Eukaryota > Metazoa > Chordata > Amphibia > Caudata > Salamandridae > Calotriton > Calotriton arnoldi. The sequence goes on from CAWUFW010005116.1 coordinate 574,262, forward strand.
GGGGAGCAGAAGGCTCCTCTGTGCATATGTGCGAGTTCAAACCAGCTCAGGGGCTACCTGCCCCTGCTCTGGCGCGAAACTGGACAAAGGGAAGTGGGTGTAGCCACCTACTCCCCTGACCCTCCCATAGGTGGGGTCATAGAGCTAGTCCCTCCCTTTCTTTTAGTATAAGAGAGGGAACCCTGCGTTGCCAAGCTAGATCTCCCTGGACGACGCTCTAAAGAAGAATCCTGGACCTTCGACGTTCCACTACCTCTCGGAAGACTGAAGAATCTCCCTTGGAGTCAAGGAGTGACTCCCCTGCTTGGCAGGCACCAAAAACTACAATGACGGTCGCAAACTACGCTGCTCCCGCCGGAGCCCAAAGTCCCTGCAGCCCAGGAAGAGGATTTCCTGACTTCTCCAAGGCCATCGTGAGTCCCCAGCAAAGCTGAGGCAAGTGGACCCCACGAGTGATGAGGAACCGCAGTCCCTGGGTACCGTGCACTATTGTCGAGTGCAACCCCTTCACAATGTTCTACGAATGTGTGCTTTGGACCACGTGTGGTCCCAGCCTCTAGCAAGAATCCCTCTGAAGATCAGAGGCCTACCCCATCCCGAGTGACCGTGGGCCCCTGTTGAAGGAATCCTCCCAAGGCGTCTTCGCGATCCCTTGCCAGCCGGCTTGTGGGTCTCCTGAAGACTTTTCTACAGAACCAAAGGGATCCCCTGGTTGCTCCAGGCCTGCCCTGACTTACCCTTGCTGGGTGAGTTCCCCAGACCTTGCTGGTCTGCATCATTGACTTTTTGCTCTTTCCACGAGACTTGCTGCTGCCAAGGCTTGTTGGCTCCAAACGGGTCGCCGACATGGCAGTCAGCTGCAGACTTTGTGGGACACGCTGAATCCAGCTCCTGGTCGTCCTCGACGCCTCCTGGACCTCGTGGCTGAAGAGTCAAGACACCCGTGAACGACCTGAATCTGTCGACGACGGTGGGCATTCATCTTCCTTGCCCCGGGTCACTGCCCAGTGACTTTGAACACTGTCCCCTCTGCTTTCAGGTCTTCCTTCTTCCGAATCCAGGCTTGGATTCCACCGGACACTTCTCCTGTCGTCGCAAGCAGCAAGTCTTCAGTGGCTCCCATTGAAAACGACGCCGCGACCTGACACCAAAGGACACCTATGCACCCGGCTTCCCTGGGTGAGGTAACTCCAGCACTACGGTGCTCCTGTGGGTGTTGGCCCTAGAACTACTTACCCTGTAAGTGACTTCCTTGTAGCTACTCCCGAAGTGCCCTGAAACTCTTAATTTCCAACCGCGACTTGCCCCATTGAAGTCAACGGCGACCTGCGCCTGTGTTCACTCACTGCACGCGTCCCCCGTGGGTCCTTTACTTACCCGCCTTGGGTGGTTTCGTGAGGCCCCAGCACTTCTGAAGGCACTAGGCCTTGTCCCTTTGCAAGTCGTTGTTCTTAAGTCTCTTTTTTAGTATATGGTCTGGTACGCCCCTAGGGCCCCAGCCATATTTGTGCTTAATTTATTGTGAAACGTTGATTTATGCATATGTTCCTGACTTCTAATCTCACAAGAGATTAGTAGAGAGTTGTTTAGTAATAAATACATATATATTTGATATATATACCTGTGTGGTGTCTTTTCATTTGGTGATTCAAGAGATTGTGTGGTAAAACAAGCTGCTTTACATTCCTCCAAGACTTAGCCTGAAGGCTGCTCTCCACAGCTACCACTAGGATAGCTTTCTGTAAAGGTTGTCTTAAACCTACCTACCATAAGAGTCGAATTGAACTGGTGCAAGGTGTCCACTTTAACTAGTGAACAGCATATACCAGGCCAACTTCTCACAGCGTCAATTTAAATTTGTTCGTTTTAAAGGTCATTCTCAAAAGTACATTTACTGTCATCCAAAGGAAGAACAATTTTATGGCCTCTGAATGTTTCGTTGACAGTTTATTGGAAGTATAAACCATGTCTTAAGTGTGGGAACATTAGAGCATGAAGTCAGCACATAAAGACCTTAATCTGGAGGGGATTTAAAAAATTTGAAATCCTTACGGAAGTGCAGGATTGAGGGGCCAGCCTGATGTTTTGAGGGTTGCCCCTCTCGATCTTGGATGAATAGCTTGAGAAGGGCTGCCGAGCACTCTTTTAATTTTGCTCTTATTGATTTCAAGTCTGGCATCGCTGCAGAGTCTTGTGCTGCGTGGACTTTGAGGTGGCTGTTATTTTTGTGCATGGTTGCTACTGCCTTGTAAGTTATATGGAAGATGTTGAAGGCATGTCGGACTTGGGGGGTGATCTGGACAGGCACCTCAAGGCAGTGCTTAATTTATAGAAAAAGAAGTGCCAGGGCCCTCCTCAAGAGGCCACTGCAGCTTGCCCCACCCATTGCCCCTGCCAGCCCAGCCCAGCCCTGCCAGTAACAGTACCAGCACAACTACTAACCATCACACTCCTACAAGAGGGACAATTCAGACTATTCCAGGCCCTCAAAGCTATGAGAATGGCTTGGGCAGCAGGTATTAGTCCTTTTAAATGTGTATTTAATTAATAAACAACTGTTTATCACATCTTTAATTTAGACCAACTGTGCCACCATGTGGCAGACTGTCATAAGTACCGGTGTTGGCAATTAAGTGCAGGTGCCGAGCACCGGAAACCACTGGCTCAAATTAAGCACTGTCTCAAGGTCAGAGTAATGTACTCATACTTCAGCCCTTTGATGATATGGGGAGCAGCCTAATAGATGCTGTGCAGCGGAGCCAGGAGACACTGTTAAGCAGGACATTGATGGGAATGGACCAGTATTTATTGTATTGCATTTTAACATATATGCATAGCGCTTACTTCCCCTAAAAGTCAATGGCCGTTCTGAAGCCCGAGTCTGAAAGGAAAAGTCTTTGAAGAAGAGAGGCGTGACATCAGTTTGTATGGCCATAAATTCATGACTTGAGGGTGACTTTCTGACTTTTCTGTGTGTGTGGGGGGAAGGGGGCTTTTTCATTTCTTTATTTGTATGAATTATTTGAAACATACACTTTTTGCAAATCACAATGAGGAAAAGTGACTACAGAGCCAACTAATAATCAGTTGTGCCCCCTCTGTGGAGTTGTTTCTGAAGGCACAGGCCTGTGTTCCAGTAGAGCTGGTCACCTGTTCTTTTTATGAGCAGACAAGCCTCGCTGAAGTCAAACTGTCCTGCGAACTGGATGGCTGTTGTGATAACACTTGCCATGCAGAACATGTTGAAAGAGATTAGATTGATAACGCTCAATGCGGTTTGTTTTTAGCTCTGTTTCCCAAGTGAAAGTATAAGAATGTTCATCGATTTACTGGTGTCATTGTGGCTCCATCTTAAATAAATATGTAGATATTTTCCGAGTATTTTAACAAGGAGATTAAAGATTACCCAGTACTGAATGGCACCGCCTGTCCCTTTTGTTTGTGCAGTGACAGGAAGTCTTGCTTCAGGAGAAATGTTTCATTGTAACAGCAGTGAAAATTACCCATGCTCCATTTCTACATCTAAACTTAAAGTTATCTATAAACCAAATGTTCAATGGTATTACAATTCCATGGCACGCGGAAGCACTGCGCAGTGGGCTATGTGTGACAGAAGAATGCCAGTAGAGATTACTCAGGAAACATCTGTGAACAGTGTGCCACCTGCCGGAGAGGTTATGACCTTTGAACTCAAAGGCCCTTCTTGCACAAAGTCTGGGCAGTTTAGACATGTTCAGTAATACAGAAAAGGCTAGCACTAAACTTCTCATCCCATGGTTATGAACGTTGAAATGCACAATATACTATCTCACCCTGGCACAACAGACGTGCACACCTGCTTACATAAACACACACATCACATGCAGCTGAGCACACGTGTGTGTGCACAAACACACACACCCACACTAATGCCATTTTGTATTCATTTAGACAAGGTGTGCAAATATATTGATATAAAATTGTTGCAAGTGTCAACAAACACATTTATTTAGATATGTGTTGGTTTCGAAGCGACCTTGAATTTGCACTTCTGTTTAGAAAGTAGCTGGGTCTCGATCCATGAGTCATGCACTTGAATTGGTCGCTTAACAGCAGCAAAGAACATATCACATCAAACCAACATTTACTTACCACAGATAAAAAAACACTGCAGAGTCTGCTTAGGAGTTCACTCCCAGGTGAAAATCAGACTTTCCTCGGTACAGTTTACCGCTGACCTGTTTTTAGTTTTTTCTAGAATTGTTGTAAATCGCGATTGCAAGTAATGATTGAAGAGTGTCCCAGCGTTGGAGAAATGCCCCATGTATTAGCACAACCCCTGACATTGCTATATAAGCACTTAGCTGCTCGTTATTGTGTAACAAGTTGTGAAATCTGCCAAAATATCTAGTGTACAATTTATGTTATCAATTCCTGCAACTTGTACAAGAGCTTCTGAATGAGTAACTGCTTGAAATTATTTTTCAAGATAATACAAAAATAAATTCATTTGCCTTTGGAAAACAACTTTATACATGAAACAAAATACTGCACATTGACATTACTTATAGGGCATTTAAGAATTGCTGTTCAATCCCTCTGCTGGATTTTATCAATCAGAAACGTTTTGTGGCTAAATTGTCAGTTAGTTGCTTGATAAATATGCGTTGATGCTTGTGAAACACTTCTCCATTTGGCCGCAATAAAAACACAGGGACCAGCAAAGAGGTAACAACCATTTCTGAATTAGCAATTGGTGACAGCAGTATTCTATCACAGTGCCATCCATATATTATTCCTGCTTTACCTGGAAACAAGTAAACCTAACTCTTGTTTACTTGTTATGCAGAGACGTTAATTGCATATATATCGTAAATAATGCATGCACAAATCTAGGACTCTGCTACTTTTGAATTGTTACTTTCCTTTGTAGCGTCTCAATATGCATATCAACATATATCCTTTAGGTAACCAGTGCAATTATAAAAGTTCTTAAGTAACACTTGCTGCTCTTCACAGAACAGTGGTTAGTGGTTAATACTGTTACAAGCATGATGAACCAGCCTGGTGGATTTCTTAAATTCTGCTCTTGTGCATTCTGCACATGTTGTGGATTTGTTATGTAGCAACCCAGCTCTTCCTGTAGAAGTACACATGGAGAATGCATAAAGCATTCAAACCTTCTCTTTTTGTGGTAGTAGCCTCACAAAGGTCTGGGCACAAGGTCATGATCCAGATACTCATTCCCTAAAAAATGTTTTTATTGCTTTCAACAGGTGTGAAACAGCCCCCCAAACCTCCCCTTCCAACCAAGGAAGATTCACAGTCACTGCATTGCACATAAAACAGGCCACTGGTAGCGTAGGATGATATACTATATCAACAATGTCATATGAACTCAACATATCTAACAGTTTTGAGACATCCCTTGATCAAACTTTTCAGCAGCAGGGTCTGTGCATTGCAAATACATGTAGGCCACTGGCAGCGTAGGATCATATACTATAGCCTTTTAGCCCGCCGAAGCGGGCTATACCGGCTATTAAAGGCCCGCTGCAGCGTTAAAGGCCCGAGCCGAAGGCCTTTAACAAGGCAGCGGGACTTTAATAGCCGGTATAGCCCTGCTACGAAGGGCTATAAGGCTATTAGAACATTCTGCCACTAGAGGGCAGAATTGTCAGGGACTGTCCGGGACTATGTCGGGAACACAGTCAGGGACTTGGGCAAGGACTGGGAACGGGGTAGAAACGTACACAGAGAGAGGAGTACAGCGCTACCCAGGATCACACAGGAAGTCAGAGGAGAAAAGGGATCCAAAGGGGAAGCCTGTACAAAGGAACAAGATGGTTAAGACTCAGAAAGGAAGGGCACTCACAAAGCAATTTAGCATTCAGACTAACTACACCCAGGATGGATGTGCAAGACATATATATAATACAACATTAACAATAAAGGGGATGTGGGGTAAAGCTCTCAGGAGCTCCACACGGTAAGACTGAAGCTCAGTAAGTTCCTCACCCACAATTGCTGTTACAGATACTGACTGAAAATACCCACATATAGGATATGTATGCAAAGGCAGGGTCTGTGGAGCTTATACCTATGGTGATGTTATAACAGTAACTCAAAGACAATACTCACAGTGAACAAGAAACACCACCTAGGTAGTCAGCTGTGCCCACGGATCCTGGCGATCAAACAGGAACACGCAAGGCAGTAACAGCAAAGGGGTAGAACTAAACACAAGCACAATAGACAAGGAGCTATCAAGGAGGAGTGCTTAACAGGAAAGGAAGGAAGTCACAGGGCACACTTGGTAGAAAGCAGGTAACAAACATACAAGGTAACAGAAGCAAGACAGCAGAAATAGAAAGACAGCAAACTAGAACTGGAACCAAGGAAATGGGAAGAAAGGCAGGGACTGGAAAAGGATATACAGAAGGGGAGGCTACAAGGGTATACTAGAATAGTGCAGGTTCAGGAATCAAAAAAACAAAGTAGCATAGAAGGCAGTGCTGGGGCAGGAACAAGAATTGAGCAAAAGCTTAGGAGTCAAAGTAGCACTGCAGGTAGTGCTAGTTCAGGAGAAGGGAAAATGCTGCAGGTCAGGAACAAGGAATGCTAAGGCTTAGGAGTCAAGGTAGCACTGCAGGCAGTGCTAGTTCAGGAGAAGGGAAACTGCTGCAGGTCAGGAACAAGGAATGCTAAGGCTCAGGAGTCAAGGTAGCACTGCAGGCAGTACTGGTTCAAGGAAACAGGAAATAGCTACAGCTCAGGAAACAAGGAGTCAAGAGAGCACTGCAAGCAGTGCAAATCAGGAACAAGAAATAGCTGAAGCCCAGGAACAGGAACAAAGAATAACTATAGCTCAGGAACTCAGGAAACAAGGTAGCACTGCAGGCAGTGCTAATTCAGGCACAAGGAATAGCTACAGCTCAGGAAACAAGGTAGCACTGCAGGCAGTGCTAATTCAGGCACAAGGAATAGCTATAGCTCAGGAATCAAGGAACAAGAATTAACTATAGCTCAGGAATCAAGGAATATCAAAATCTCAGGAAACACTGGAAACAAGGATCGGCCTCACCGGTATACAGCTACAATGACCAACCCTGGGCTGAAGGGAGCTGGGGCTTAAAAGAGCTCACAGTAATCACATGCATCAGGTGTGAGCAGGCTAGCAGCAGCCAGCCACAGGTGAACTGAATTCCTCCACCCATCCTTGGCCTGCAGGGGTGGAGACAAAGCAGTGAGCAGGGGATTATAGGTAATGGAGTTTCCAGCATTAGCAGACTGGCTTCCACAAAACCCGGCATGGATTGGGAATGGATGTCAATTCCTAAATGATGTCTAAATGCCTGGAAGTCAGGACATGCATACAGGGGAGTGTCTGGAAGCAGATTAGAATACTGGAAAGCCCCACAATTCGGCCCCCTGGTGGTGGGAACGAGAGCACAGGGAGTGAATCGTGACAAGAATGTTCTAACAAATTAAACAAAGGCTTCAGGGAGCGCGAGGGGATTGAAATCCCCTCAGGCTCCCTGAAGCCTTTGTTCACAGCCACAAAGAAGCATTGGAATGTTGGAGCTCCGGGCTTATACCAGCCATTATAAGCCCGGAGCAATCCATTGTTTTCAATGGAGCTTCCAACATTCCAATGTTCTAATATATCATCAACAATGTCATATGGACTCAGCATATCTAACAGTTTCGAGACATCCCTCGATCAAGCTATTCATCAGCAGGGTGCACATCCTGCAGAAACTCATTCCAATCTAGAACATGTAAGGTCTGGAAAGGATTCAGTGTTGTGATGGTTCAGGATGTAGCCATTGCTGGTGTAACTGACCACAAGGGATGTGACATTAAAGAAGTTAAATTCATCGAAAGATTAGCAATTTGAAAATGTCTGTAGGAGCCGTATTCTTTGTTGTCTACCCTGCCACCTTTCAATCTGCTGCTAAAATACTCGGTAGGCCCTGGTGAACACCATAAAACTACCTCTAGGTTTGTGACTAGCAGGTTCTGATCGTGGGCTTTGCAAGGACACTTAAAGACTATGATTTTTTAGATGGTTCTAAGAAGGGGTAAGCAAAAGATTTTTTCTTGCAACATTTGCAAGCTTTTATGGCAAAAGTCATAGCTTCGTTGAGGTTGCAAAGTTGTATATTTTGCTCCATTCCGAGAGAATTGTGCCTTTTGCAAAACAAGGCAAACTTGCAGAGAAAAATGCAGCAAACATTTGCTAATGTGCAAAGACACATTATACAAAAGGTATAGAGAACCATTGTGCCTATATTTGCCACTGTTCATAAAAAAGGACTGTGACAGCTGAACTTGAAGATAAAGTCTACATAAATTTGCCATCTTGAGCTGGATTAGATGATCTTGCATGTGCAGAAAAACAGAGTAAAAGCATGATTAAATCGGCAACCTTTGCAAACTTTGCGAAGTGCAAGAATCTGTAGCTTTACAAAATTTCACCAGAAAAAATAATAACTTTTTTCCCCCTTGCTGTGAGCAGTTCACAAGAAAGTTCGGGAAACTGCAAGCAGGTTGGCTGGAAGAAGGGTGGTAGAATTAATCTTTTGTGCAAGCTTGGGCTACTAAAGACACTGGGCCTTATTCCGAGTCTGGTAGTCGAGGGACTGCTAGACACGCAGGGGCACGGCAGTGGCGTTCTTCCGACCGCACTATTACGACCAGGGTAGTCAGGCCACCCTGGGACCACCGCAACCGCCAGGGATTGGAGTTCCGAGATCCCTGGCAGTGGCACGGCAGCCTTGAGGCTGCAGTAGGCTTGGCGGGGACGCTGCTGCCCCGCCAAGCATATTACGAGTTTCCTCACCACCACACTTTTCATGGCGGTGCGACCGCCATGAAGAGTGTGGTGGTGAGGAAACAAAGGGGGCCGTACAGAGCCCCCTTCTGCCTCTGAGCCATGGGATGCATTCATGGAGGCACCTGTCGTACCCCCCTGTGTGCATGCACCTCAGTACCTGCACTCATGGACTGCAGCAGTCCATGTCATGCAGGTACTGATTTTGACGTTCCCATGGCGGTGCCTATTTTATAGGCACTGCCATGGGAATACCAAAGAACAGCTCGCCAGACAGGAGAAAACTCCTAATCTGCAGATGGTTCAAAGATGGGTTTGGCTTGTGCGGGAGCAGGGCAGTCCCACTCCTTCACCGCCTAACTCATACCAAGGCCCACAATGACAATCTGGTTCTGAATTCTCAACATGCTTCATCATCATTCAAATATAAGGCATGCACTCGCATTCGCTCTATTTTGTCAAAACGGTTAAGGAAGTAACCTGGTCATATTTAATGTGGTTGACTCACCTTCAGGGACATCTAAGCAACCACCCTAGTACTTTTAAAAAAAAAATCGGAACTTCCCTACCAAAACATGAGAGATGAGAATACTGACCTGTCAAATAAGGTGTCTAAAATATTGACTACCAAAGTACGGTGGAGGCAAGTAATCTCAGCCAGGCTGCAAATCCATGATTCTGTCTGGTGTCTGCAACCTGAGCTCCCCTCAGTCACGGCCAATTATTAATTTTGCTGTGCTTCAGCTCAGGGTTTTAGCGCAGGCGCAGTGGCATTGGGTCCTTTGGGACCAAGGGGCCCAGTGCACCACATTGAAACATCTTTCTTACTGCTCAGTGAGGGTAAAGAGGGTCCGCCACGCACACTTGCTGCGCCGCTTTCTTAAATAGCATTACCTCGACGGCCTAGTGGGGCGCGCGCATAGAATAACTATCCGTTTAGGCCCAGAGGCTTCCCTTTCATTGTGTGCACATTAGGACGAACAAGTATTTACAGAAGAAACTAATTCCCACAGTATCATTAACGGCCCAATAATTCTGCACACATATGCAGAAAGGAGCTCTTCGCACTGCTCGCTGTGTGCGCGCTGCTCAGCAGAGTGCAATTGACTTGGCCCCGGCCATCGCCGAGCAGGTGACTTGATTACACTGAAATCAGGCAGAAAATGTCCTCTTCTGGCCACTCGAGTGAATCACTCAAATTATCGAGTGGCAAAACTAATTCTATGCCTTGGGCCATCAGAGCTGCCACTTCCGATAAGTCAAGCCTTCACTTAGAGTGAAATGGCTTTTTATTTTATTCTCTTTCATTTATTATGCTTATTTCAACAAATCCTGTTAGAGGACGTGAATGAGCGGGATGTATGTGTGTTTTTTTTTAACATAAACACTTCTCACGCAGTGCGGCTTGACAATTTAGGTTCACTGGTTATTATGCATCCTCGGGCGAGTTAACGGCATTATTGCGATTCAAAATGAGGCGGTTTTTGAATGTTTAGAATAAAATGTCACCTGATCTTTAGAAATCTCTCTTTTCTATCAGTATTTGTGGTTAGGCCAGAGTTTCCATGGACAGTCTGTTCTTTATTTTCATAACCAGATTAGATATGTTTGACGAATCTGCACGAAATTTACACAAAAAACTTAATATGGTTTGGGTTTGGCATGCCCATGTTTGTGCGGTCCCGTTGAAGGGTGGTGGGTTGAGGGGAATAAAGAGAGTATTAAAAAAAGGTGGCTTTCCCATTTGAATTCCCATGGAATGTTTGCTCTCCACTACAGCAAAGAAATGCTTAATATAAATCCACCAAAGTAGGCGGGAAACTAGACCTTTATTAAAGGAAGTATCTTAGCTTAGGCCGGTCTCGACCGTTAGTAAAGGGACTGTCTATGAACCAGTGGCGGCCCCTCCGCTAAGGCGGAGGAGCGTCGCCCCACTCAGAAGGTCAAAAAGGTAAAAATAAAATGATAAAAACTCATTGTTATTATCATTTTATTTTTACGTCCATGCTCAGCTGGGGTGGGGCTGCTCTGCTCACAGAGCAGGACAGGGGAGGAGTGGTTTGCCCACTCCTAGTGCGCATGACGTTTTGGCTGGCCCTCTCGGGCAGGTCAAACTATCATGTGCACTTTGTATGTTCTCCATGCAGGCTGCATTACAGCTTGCATCGAGAACATGCCCAGCCTCCCATTCTCTGGCTGAGCGCCGATCCACGGCGCTCAGACCAATCACAACGCTGCATTGCAGCATTGTGATTGGCTATCAGGAGGCTGGGAGCCGGGTGCTTCCTGTGGGCGAAGAGGACCGAGAGGAGGAGTAGACGGCGACAGTGGTGGCGGCAGTAGAGAGGTAAGTGTATTTTATTTTCACTCCATCTGCCCCTCACCCCCACCCGTGACCCGCACTCCCCCACCGGTAAATACCAGCCACCACTGCTATGAACCCACGTTCAAGGACAGTTAGCAGACCCAAATTTAAAAAATAACCCTCCCCTATTTGTCTTTTTCTTGTGTCCACTTTGGTCCTTTGAAAGCCAATTTCACAGACCCGAAGGCTCTGATTGACTGGTTGCAAGAGAAAATGTTCTCTTGCAGCTGCCATTACAGGGTGTGGGGCACGGTCCCTTCATCCGGAAATACATGAAAGGTCACATAACCCTACTGCAGCTAAACAGCCCTAAAATAATTTTTGTAACACCCCTAAAGAATTTACGACTTTTTAATTAAATAGAGCACATCACATACACTTCACAATGTATCTGTTTGCAAGATAAAAATATTCTGATATGTGATATGTAATCTAATAAATGTAAATGTTCCAGCTCCGGAGGCACACCAGAAAGTAAACAGTACTCAGTAAAGCCATTTCTCTTCTGTTCCTGGCACTGCCTCTGGGATCTCTAAGGCCAGGGATCGCCATGCTGCTATCTCTGGTGACCCTTAAATGACATTCATGGTTGAATCCATAGACTTAAAATAAAGTCCACAAGCTATCGACACATATGAGTACTGCTTAAAATGTAAAAACTAATTTATGTACTCATAGAAATCATGGTTTAGGAATGAATGTAGAAAGAGCTTCAACTCATTGAAAAAAGGTTTAATAGAAGTAGAGACAATTTAGAGTAAAAAGAAACACAAATGTTTCAGGACTCTATGGAGATCAGCTGTAAGCACTACCTATGACGCACACAAACATACATAAAGCAGGGAAAACGAAGTAAGTGATTTAATGTTAATGTATTTAATACAAATGTGTACATAAATTAAATTATATATTTTTTGTCTGTTGCAAATGGCCCTTTCTGCAGGGTCACCCCCAAATATGTTGCTTCCTCCTTCCCTTTTTGCTGAGTTGACTTTTGTTGGCTTTAGGACCCAGGCCACTTTACCACTGCTAACCAGTGTTAAAGTGCATGTGCTCTCTGCTGAAAACATTGGCTTATCCACAGTTAGCATATTTAATTTACATATAAGTCCCTAGTAAAGTCCACTAAATGTGCCCAGGGCCTGTATATTAAATGCTACTAATGTACGCTCAGCACTGATTGTGAGACCCACTCAAGTAGCCCTTTTAAAAATGTCACAGGCCAGCCATTGCAGAACCTGTGTGTGCAGTTCAAACTGCCATGTCGACCTGGCAAGTTAAACCTCTTGCCAGGCCCAAACCTTCCTTTATGGTAAATTTAGTTGACACCTAAGGTAGGCCCTGGACAGCTGAAGGGCAGGGTTAAGTAATTTAAAAAGTAGGACATGTTCTTTTAAGTTTTACATGTCGTTTTTCACTACTGAAAGGCCTGTATCTCCTGTAGGATAACATTGAAATTACCTTATTGCGTTTTATATGTGTAATTCTCAAATGGAAAGATAAAACTAATACAAGTTTGGTGTCTCTGGAATCACAATTTAAAAACACAACTTATGGTGAAGTTGGTTTGTGAATTACAATGCTGAAAATCCACTTTTAGAAAGTTGGAATGTTCTTTCCTTAGCCATTTGGCGCGTGCTGCCCTTCACTGCTCACATGTCTGGGATGGGTGACAGTTGGGCTTTGTGTATTCCTCCTAGACAGCCAAACACAATGGGAGCTTAGGCGTGACCTGCTAGTCCATCCGGGCAGGATGGGAGGGAGGAGTTGGGCACAGCCTCACTTACACCTGAATAGCCTGTGTCCTGTCCACACACGAAGGGCTGCATAACCCCCTGTAGTGAGTCTGGAGCCAGGGTAGGAAGGACAGGGACTCTGTGCACTTCAAAGGCATGTATTTGAAGTATCCCCCACTTCAAAGGCACAACTGGGTATAAGTACTGGCCTTTGACACCACCATTTCAGTACACTTCTGGACCTGTGGATACTCTGCCAAAAAGGAGGACTGCTATGCTGCTGAAAGGACTGCCACTCTGAAGAAGCTGCTGCCGTGCTGTGCTGACCTGCTGCTTGCTTGCCTGGAGAGGAAGAACTGGACTTGTAGCCCATCTTGCACCCAGTACCCCAGAGGGACTCAAAGGGCTCCTGATGTGAGCCTCAGGTACATAACAGGCTCCCCACAGCCCCTAGGCCCTTGGAAGTGGTCTTTCAGCTCTTAAAGTCAAGCTTTTAGGCAGTTTGCGAACAGGCCCGTTCACTCCAGAACCGCGCTGCACACATAGAGAATACAAGCAAACTGCCTCGAGACCGTCTCTTCACACAGCAAACATCATCCGAGGGTGTGAATAACCACAACGAGGCTCCAGCCTGTCCGTCCATGATGCCCAGATGGCGCTTCGGGCCCCATCGATTGCCAGCGGCTATCTCCTTCCTCCCAGCTAACTTCTCCCCCACAAATGGGACTCTTGGCACAAAACTTGAGAAGGTAAAACTTCAGTGGGACTAATCTGGGACTGTATCCGACCTGTGCTCCATCGCGGTTAGCCTGAACTTTTGGATTTGACCCAATCCAGTGCGACCAGTTATCCCTGGTTGGCGCTTTATGCTTTTAAGCACTATGTTACAGTTTATTCTTTCAAAATTCATAACTCCGGTTCTGCTTCTTGTATTTTTGTTGTTTTGGTCTTGTTTTATTTATAAAATTAAGTTCTATTTTTCTAACCTGGTGCGGAATCTTTTTGTGTGGTGTTTTCACTGTTTTACTGTTGAAGTGCTTTACAAAAACTTTTACACATTGCCTCTAAAGTTAAGTCTGGCTGCTCTTTGTCAAGCTACCAGAGGGGTTTGGTTGTGTCTTACCCTGACTAGGATTGTGGTTACTGCTTGACCAGGGCTCACACCCCAGTCAACCAGAAACCCAATATTTAACATTAACCATGAATTGTAAGAGAATATACATGAATGAACAAACTGAAACTATGCACATACATGCATGCACATTATGATGTACTTTACTTCCCTAAATCTCGTAACTTTGTGAATAGGACCCATTGTGCTAACTTTTTAAAGTTGTCAGCACTCTTAACTGTGGTGGTGTGTGTGTGTGCATGTTCTGCTGCCACAGGCCTGTGGCACGTCGCCAATGACCGACACAGAGACTGGAGTGCACTCGTGTCAGTGGTAGTCCTCGAGCAGTCTACCCCCCCTTTTTATAAGTACCCCTCTGGCTATGCCTGGCCAGAGGATGACATGCTTATACAGCCGGTATTTCTACCAAGCAGCAGGACCACTGACCTGCTACATCCCTCCCCAATTTGGTTTTAAAGATTAACGTTCAGTCTGTTCAACATACAAAATCTTTGAGCCATCGGCTGGGTTGAGGATTCGGCCGAAGGCTGTATCAATGGGACTGGCTGCAAGTGGGCAGGTCACTGGAAGGGAGCACACTCAGCGGAATGTTTTGTTGGTCTTCGTGGGGGCTCCCTGGTTTTTGTTCCTCAGTACCGTTCTCACCGGTGTCACCATCCTCGTATTCCGGTCAACCGACGTCGTCTTCGCTTTTGAATGACCTTGAGGAGAGGGGTGATGGTATAACTTCCTTGAATCATGAAATGTTCCTTGAAACTTCTTCCTGTCCTTTCCTGGCTGTCACCATGGTACCATCACTGGCAGTGAATGTCTATATCCCGGGCTTATAGGGTGTACTGAATTTCCACCCAGGTCTGCGGTCTTTGATGATGGCTGAATCGCCGGGTCGAAGTGATCTTGATCTGGCTCGGCGCCGTAGACTGGCTTGAGTGTTGCACTGCTCACTGCATGTTTGTGTTCCCTGTGCATCATGAGGCGGCGGTGCCCACACTGGGCACGTGGGGATGAAGTCCCTCCATGGACTGTTAAACATCAGGGCCCAAGGAATTTGTTGAGTCGTGCAGTGGAGAGTGCTCCGATATTCTCTGAGAAATGAGTGTAGGTGTCGCTCGGGATCAGCTTGTTCGATTGTGGCAATGTGAAGAGCTTTGTTTAAAGTGTGCATGAACCTTTCCATGCCGCCGCTGGCTTGCGGCCACTGCAGGGTGATACGACGGTGGCGGATTCCTCTCTGTCTGAGGAAATCAGCGAACTCCGCGCCGTGGAATGAGGGCCCGTTGTCACTTCTAATCTCTGTCAGGAGACCGAAGACTTCAAACACATTCTCAAGAACAGGAGCCACATAGACAAACGCCGAGAAGGCAATTACTTCCACGACAGGATATTTGGAGTAAGCATCCACTAGGGAGAGAGTGGTCTTTCCCTCAGGGAACCTTCCGAAATCCATGCTCAGGTTGGACCAGGGATCAGTGCACAGCTCTTCGGTGATCACTGGTGCCGGCCTCTCAGTCACGCTCATTACCTAGCATGCCGGGCACCCCTGCACAAGTTCTTCAGCCATTTCTTCTAGCCCAGGGAACCACACTGTTAGAAATGGGGGTCTCTAGTTGGCAATGGCTGGCCACTGTCCAAGTAGGGACCCTTCTTCCTAAGTCAGAGTGAGAGGGCTACCCTCTTTAATACCCCTGCTCAACCCTGTGGTAACGTAGCACGAGCAGGTAGGCTTATCTCAGAGGCAGGGTGTGAAGCATTTATGACCATACACAGTAACACAGTGAGGAACACTACAAAGGGACACCACACAAGTAGTTATAAAAAATAAGTATCTTTATATAAAGGCAGATTTATCACAAGACCAATAACTGTAAAAGCCACAATACTGTCAAAAATAGGATAGCTGTTGAAGGGCTGTCAAAGATAGTTCAAAGGTTGCAAGAATAAGGTTCAAATTCAAGGCAGGGGTCTCTGCGCCCCTTTCTCGTTCAGAGGTTGCAAAAATAAGGTTCAAATTCAAGGCAGTGGTCTCTGCGACCCTTTCTCTCATAAGACTGTCAAAAATAGGATGGCTGTTGAAGGACTGTCAAAAAATAGTTCAAAGGTTGCAAAAATAAGGTTCAAATTCAAAGCAGTGGTCTCTGCGACCCTTTCTCTCACAAAGTACCTGGGTTTAGTAGCAAAACCAACAAAATGTCGCAAAGAAGTGGTAGCGATGATTCTCGGCACGCGAGGCCGGCGATGCGTTGAAATCCTTGCCGCAAGGGAGGATGATGCGCCGATCTGCGTGATGCGTGCGGAGACACTGCGACCAACTTCTGCACGCTAGGCCGCCGATGCGATGACTTTCTTGCCGCGAGGGAGAAGTCGATGCGACGATCCTGTTGCGCTGTGCGATTGTGTTGCGATGCAAAGAGATGACGCTCCGCGAGGGAGCGACGAAATCCGGTGCGATGCGATGAAAATGGCGGACGCACGGCGTCCGCAAAGCGATGTCTTGAAGCGATGATTTCTTTAGGGGTTGCGAGCGCTCGGCGACAGCAGCGCGATGATTTTTCCAGCGCGTCTCAGCTGCAGCGGCTCGCAAAGGGGCGTTAGCGATGGTTTCGTGTTGCGAGCACCCAGCGGCAGCAGCGCGATTATTTTTCCAGCGCTCTCGGCTGCAGCGGCTCGCAAACGTGCGTAAGCGACGATTTCCAGCACTCTTTTCTCTGAAGCAAAACTAGAGGCCCTGGAACTCACAGGAGCCTCATCAGCAGATAGCAATCCTCGCAGGGAGGAAGCAGGAGGTTGGTGGTGGAGTCAGATGTGCCTGAGACTCCAGCAGGAGGCTAGCTCTTTTCCTAGCTCTTGGGTAATTGCTGTAACAAAAATAAAAGTTCTCTCAAAAGTTCCTTTTCCTCTTCTTCAAGGTCCAGTGGTCACTGCTGCAGGCCAGTGCAAGAAACAACACACAAGCACAGGGACAGTCACTTCCTGCAGATTCCTCCAGTGGCACGGACAGAGTTTCCTCTCCAGATCCAAAAGCAATACAATTGTAGGGGTTTGAGCACAGATATTTATACCCCAAACGTCTTTGTTCTCAGAAGCTACAAGTCACTGAACCTAGCCAGAACCAGTTCTGCTCAGGCCTGGAGCACTTTGTTTACCAGGCTGCATTCTTCCTTTCAGAAAGAGGGGGTCTGCTAGCAGACACACAGTAGGAGGTGGAGCCAGCATTCACCTTGCCAGGCACAGCCCTATTCAGGTCAAGGAGCCACCCCTCCCCACACTCTAAATGCAGATCTCTCTATTCAACCCAGGTCTGACTCAGCCTGCCCTGCCCCTCCAAAACCAGACAGCCAATACACATAACAGCAGAGCACACTGGAAGGCTTAGGCAAGAAAATACCTACTTTCTAAAAGTGGTATTTTCAAACACAGAATATAAAAATAAACTTCACTAAAAGATGTATTTTAATATTCTGAGCTCAGGCATACTAAATTCGTTTTTCTACCAGGTTCCTGGGGTCAGTGAGGACTATAGAATGTAATAGTCAAACTGCCCATTCTAGCCTATGAGGAACAGGTAGCCTTACAGTAGTGAAAAACGAAATGGGGTGTACTTCACTACCAGGACATGCTACACATACCAAGGCATGTCCTACCTTACACATACAATGCACCCTACCATAGGGGTGACTTACAAGATGCCATGGGAAGGTTCAGGGGCTGGGAAGTGGGTGCACTTCACAGCCAAGATGGCAGTTCTGGACTGCACACAGACACTGCAGTGGCAGGTCTGAGACACACTTTACAAGCTGCTTCTGTGGGTGGCGCAAACCAGCGCTGCATGCCCACCAGCAGCATTTGGTTTACCAGCCCTGGGCACACACAGGCCACACTACTAGGGACTAACAGGTAAACCAAATAAGCCAATCAGGGATACACCAATTCACATAGACATATTTACAAAGGGAGAGCATATGCACTTTAGCACTGAACAGCAGTGGTAAAGTGCCCAGAGTCATAAAACTAACAGAAACAGGTCAGCAAAAATACAGGAGGCAGGCAAAAAGTTTAGGGGTGACCCTGCAAAAAGGGCCATTTCCAACACACACCTTCTGCGGAATCCTTGATTTCATCTTTGTGACGCCTTGGTGTCCCCCGTGTGCCAATTGCACGACATGACATCTTAGGGTCTTTGGGATTATGATGCGGGACCCTGGCAACAGGATCCCATTCTGGGTGGTGCTGAATTTGTCTCGTACCCTCGTCAGACTCTCTTTATCTTCAGGCGCCGAATCGTTGGCATCCTGGAGGAAGTCTCTCCATGTGCCACTCTGTATGGCATTGCACACTCGTGTGATGATGGGGTCCAGTTCGGCCGCTTCTTTGATGTCCTCCAGACTTAAGACTCGGGGGCAAGCGGCACTCACGATCCTCCAGATGAGGTCTTCCACTTCGCCAGGGCTGTCTTGTTTTTTGGAGGGCGCAGGGTGGTGAGACAGAAAGTCGGCAGGGTTTTTCGATCCTGGTCTGTAGACTACCTCCGTCTTATAATGTTGCAATTGGATGGCCCACCTCTCAATCCGTGGAGGCGGGTGTGGAGCTGACCCTCTGAAGAGTGGGACTAAGGGCTGGTGGATGGTTACTACCTTAAAGGGCTCGCCTCTCAGGTACAGGTGAAAGTGCCTGCAAGCCCACTTAATCGGCAGAGCTTCCTGTTCAATTTGTGCATACTGTGCCTAGGTTGGCGTCAGCGCTTTACTTGCGAATGCTAGTGCTGCCCATCGCCCTGGTTCTCGTTCCTGAGCAATCACGGCTCCTAGCCCTACTGGGCTGGCATCTACTAACAGTTCGGTGTGTTTTTCAGGGTTGAAGTATACAATCGTGGTGTTGTCGAGGCAGGCATCTTTGATCTTTTGAAACGCTTTCTCCTCTCGGTGACTCCAGGTCCATTTTCCTTCAGTTTTCAAGAGGACTCTGAGTGGCTCTGCCAGAGTCGCAAGGTCAGAGATAAACCTCCCGCAATACGTAGCCATCCCGAGGAAACTTCTGACTTCCAAGGGTGTGAGGGGCGCGGGTGCTCACTTGATTGCCTGCGACTTGTGGTTGTCCACTTGGATGCCGTCTTGGTTGAAGATGTACTCGAAGAATTAAATAGAAGGTTGAAAGAAGGAACATTTGTCACAATGTAATGTCACCCCATGTTCATTCAGGCGCTTCAGAGTGTTCTTCAGATGCTTGTGGTGCTTGACTGCTGTGGGAGAGTGAATCAGTATGTATGTCATTGCTGTCATTCAGGACACTAGGTAGTCCTGACAAGGTTTCACGTATGATGTGTTGAAAGACCTCCGCGGCCGATAGGATTGCAAAATTCAGGCATTTGTATTGGCGCAGCCCCAAGTGAGTCCTGAAGGTGGTGATATATCGGCTTTCTTCCGCTAGTGGCAGCTGGTGATATCCGGCATTGAGGTCCAGCTTTGAGAACCACGTGAGTCATTGACATTTGCTATGATATCGTCCATGGTGGGTGTGATATTCCCACTAGATAGCATGTCACATGTCGATACATAGATGGATTTTCCCAGGTTGTTTGGGTTTTTCTGTTATCAGCATCAGGGAGACCCACGGGGATGGCCCCAACACCTTTAATTATGCCCTGCTGTTCTAGCTTCTCGAGTTCTCTCTCAACCAGCGGCCAGTGGTGGAATGGGATGCAACGGTGTCTGAGCTCCACTGGTGTGACCGTAGGATCAATGTGAAGTCTTATCAGGGAGCACTTCAGGTGGCCTAATCCTTTGAATAGCTCCGGAAACTGGTCCAGCAGATCGTCCATTTGGTGTTGACCGCACACTTTTGGCGAAGGACACCAGGCCAAGGTCTTCTGCTGTGTGGCTGCCAATCAATGTGTCAACCTCTTGGTCAATGACGTGAATCATCGTCATGACTTCTTGATCATCGGACTGCACGGGTACGAACATCCGCCCTCTGAGTGGTAGCGGGGAGTGGCTCTGGTAGGCGAATATCTTGGTTCGAGATGGTGTCAGTTGGGGCTTGGGCTGTAGGTGGTTGTACTGCTGGATCCCCATTACATTGACTGAAGCCCCGGCGTCAATGATGGCTTTCACTTCCGATCCAGCAACTTGGATGATACATGTTGGTTGCGGTCTCCTGCAACGCTTCAGCTCCTGAGTGAAGGAAATGAGAAAAGTCTCTTCCTCGTCTTCCTCTGGGGAGGAGTCGTCAAGACGGCGGGAAGGCTTCCCTGCCCCCCTGGATTTGTCTTGGTGCACCAAGCTTATGATAGACAGTTGGTGCACCGCCTTCGTTAGCGATCTGTTGTCTTTGCCTCCTTTGCCTCGGATCTTCTTCCTGCAGACTGATGCAAAATGGTTGGGGATTCTGCAGTTAGACCACTAGTTGATGGGGTGTTCTTCTCTGACGCAGTACCCACACTTTGTCTTGGGTGTCAGTAATTTCCTTCCCCTGCCAGTGTCATTCCTGCCCTTCGTCTGTACAGCAACAGCATGCTCTATTTTGATGTTTGCTGGTCTCTCTGGGGCCCGTTTGAAGGCCTAGTCCATTTCGGTGGCTCTTGCAGCAGACAGATCGTGTGTTCGCACCAGGATCAGAATGTCTTTGAGGCTGATGTTGGGTTGCCATAGAATTAGGCCTCTCAGCATTTTGTCTCTATATCCTTGGATGACCTGCGCCCGGATCTCCTTGGGTTGGTCATTTGCTGTGCAGGTACTGGCTAGTTCGTGTAGCAGGGCATAGAAAGCGTTGATGGATTCCCCCTTGCGCTGCCGGACTTGGCGTAGTTTGAATCTCTTGAAATCCGGGTTAAGCTGCGGGTCGAAGTGGGCATTGAGTGCCCTCACGGCTGCACCGTACTCTGTGACAGGGCCGGTGTTTGGCAGGTGCTTGAATAATTTGTATATTTGTTCTGCGACATAGTGGAGGAAGTAATGATCTCCTGATGGCCCCATCATTCTCTCTCGTAGCAACAAAGTCACTTTCCAGTCGCTCCATCCAAATTTTCCATAGTGGAGAGACGATCGCTGGGTCAGCTAGCTTGCTGAATGGTGGTAGCGCTCCTGTGAGGGCTTGTTGTACCGGGGGTTGCTGCTGAGGTGTGTCTCGGGCCTCGTCTGCCATGTTTGCTCCAACTTGGGACTTCACTGAATGTCTGTGGTCTGACTTTGCCCTTCTATCTTTGTTTCCTTTTGTCTTGCTTTCTTGTATATGTATCTTGTTTCATTTATTCATTTATTTATTTATTTTTTCCTTCCTCTTGCCTCTCTTTTTCCCCTTTGTCCTCTGGGGGTGCTTTTGGGGTCTGGTGCAGCAGCCTGGGCCGATCTGTGGCTATCTGGGCCTTGCTCTGTGCTCCTTTCCTTTCTTTTAGTGCCTTGACTTGAGGTTTCAATGTTATTATTTTTTTTTCTTGTTTTCCTGCCACCTCACTGTCTTGTGGAGGGCTTTTGGGGCTTGGGGCAGCATCCTGGACGGTCTTGGGGCTCTCAATAGCCTAAAGCGGGCTTTTCTGCGGGACGAGAGCCGTCAGAGACGCGCAAGTCGCTGCGAGTGGGCTGAGCTTGTCCTTGCGTGCTACTCACTGCGGTCGGCTCGTTAGGCCCAGTGGGCGAGAGCAGCGGCAGCCGGTGCAGAGCTCCCTGTTCTTCTGGTGACGCCGGTCCACAGCCGACGCATTGCCCTTCGTAATTGCGGTCATGCCAGTCTGCAGATGAGGCGTGCATCCCTATGCTCACAGTCGGTCCTTCTTCATGTGGGCGATGTATGCAGCGCTCCGCGATCTTGTCAGTGCGTGGGGCACGGTCCGCCCTTGTCGCCAATGTCTTGGTGTGTGAGTGCATGTTCTGGTGCCACAGGCCTGTGGCATGTCGCAAATGACCGTCACAGAGACTGGAGTGCACTTGTGTCAGAGGTAGCCCTCGAGCGGTCTACCCCCCTTTTTTATTAGTACCCCGCTGGCCATGCCTGGCCAGAGGATGACGTGCTTATACATCTGCTATTTCTACCTAGCAGCAAAACTGCTGACCCGCTACATTAACCATGAAAAGTTTTACAACTTAAAACTGATAGGTTGGTAATTTAAATAGGATGAAAAGTGAGGGACTGGGAGGGTTCTCAGCATAAGTTAAGGGTAAGGGCCAGTTGAAAAATATGTTGAATGTCACGATAAGAGGTGGAGAACTTGCTCAAACGATGTCAAATTTATACAACAACCATTTAAATGATAAGTTTCAATTGTAAGAAAGTAAGATGAGGTGTTATTAAATCCACACAAAACAAAGTCAACAAATTGCCGAAGCGTGTAAAACAATTATATATTTCTCCACATGGAAGTTCAGAAAGAAAGTCATAAGGTTTTAATGAATAAATACACAGGTTGGCGCTACCAGTGATGTAAACAACATATATCATGTCCATAATTAGTGTAAAATGGGTTTATATTCTCCTTTGCCTTGTGAGAGGTGAAGATTCATACTTTACAAAAAAACAGCAAAACGTCGGTAGATTGAGGACCTTAAGTTGGGCTGTAATGACATCACTTAGAAGTGATAGAATTACAGTAAGAAGAAGTTCATAAAAATAAGATATTATCCTTGGACATAAGCATCTGTGGCAATTTAGTTTGTGGTATACAGAGGTCTTCAATGTCACATTACAATTTTAACGAGATGTACCAGAGACAAAGCTATTCTTTGAAGAACTTAAGTTAGCGTACAGATTGGACGACATTTGGACAACATTTGCACAACAAAGTAATTGGACAAAGAATTTGTGGTGGCACTGAAGAACCGGAATAACCCACTCACTGGGTCTCGGCGGCGGGGGAATTGCCCAAGTCTTCCATACCCTTCATACGTAGTAAAAGGAGACACAGGAGCCTTCGTCTGCAGGAGGAACCCAGATTTATTCAAATAGCCCGGGCTATGGAACAGAGTCCCAAGCTCGTTAGAAACAAGACAGAGGAGGCTGCTGCTTTACTCCGCAGCTTACAAGCCTTTTATACTTTTTCATTCCAGTCTTTTGGCTGTTAGTCCATTGTTCAATCAGGGCAGTGTTTGCAGTTGATAACCAGATCCAGACGGTGTTTGTAGTTGGTGACCTGATCAAGGCTTGGTACTCAAATTATTGTTCACTCAGCTTGATCAAAGCACGGTCATTCAGGTCATTGTTCGATCAGCTTGATCAAAGCTCGGTCATTCAAACCATTGTCCAATCACCCTGATCAAGGCCCAGCAGTCAGACCATTGTCCAGATAACCTGATCACGGTGTCAAGGATGTTTACCAGGCAGGGAGCAGGAGATGGGAAACAAATCATTTACACAGGGCGTGAGTGTCTCATGGTTTTCTGTCGAACTGCAAAGAACAGGGGGGTTGGGTGTGCGACAGTTCCTGGGCAGAAATGCAGGCTGCAAGATGGTTTTTGTCGTGTTAGTTAGAATTTCCTCAGGCATCAGCAGAAACGACCAGGTGGGTCGTGTGGAAGTGTTTGACACGAAATGGCAATGAAAAAAACAATGGGGTCCTGGTACAAATTATACCGATTAGAAGAACACTTTTCCTCAGACCCTCCTTTTGCCATTGAGTGGCAAATACTTTAAGAAATGTCAATGTTCATAAGGCATCGGTTTCTTGTTGGAGCATCATCATCATATTGGTGTTGCGAATGTTGGAGGGTGGAGGCTGGATGGTCTGGACACACATTGTACAGAGCACTGGCAGGCACTGAAAACACAAACAGCAGGAGACCAGGACAGTTATTCCCAAGGCAAGGAAGATGAGGACCCTCCACCCCCACTGGGAAAGGAGGCCCCAGATCCAGCCTGTGAGGGACCAGTTGCCTTTATCCAGATGAATTTCGGAAGAAAGGCGATGCAGACGTTGGATGGCATAGTACACTGAAGGTGCGTTGTCTGGG
The DNA here is from genome assembly GCA_963921515.1 of Calotriton arnoldi. Classification (NCBI taxonomy): domain Eukaryota; kingdom Metazoa; phylum Chordata; class Amphibia; order Caudata; family Salamandridae; genus Calotriton; species Calotriton arnoldi. The sequence continues at coordinate 598,242 of CAWUFW010005116.1, forward strand.
ATGTACACGCAGCAGCTGGAGCCGATCAATTTACACACACCACCACGATCAGCAAGGAGGACGTCTAGGACCATGCGGTTCTGCAGTGTTATAAGGCGGTCCGCCTGTAGTTCTGCAGTGATGTTGGAGAGGGCACCAGCTGTTACTGTGATGGTGGCTTCAAGGACCCTGGTCAGTCCTCGTACAGCCCGACTGTTTGCCATGGGGCCCCAGAATGGAAGGAAACCTTTAAGGAAGTCCCCTGTTTCCTGGCCTGCTGTATCCTCGGCTGATATGACGCCCCTACGTGAGCGACGCAGAGCGCCCTTCATCAACAGGTGGTAACTCCCATGGGTAGAATACGTTGGCGGAAGGAGGAAGGCCAGATAGCAGGTACCAGACCAGTTACGGGGGAGCCAAGTGTAGGCGGCAGTGCCACAGATAAAATAGGTGTTGGGGGATGCCACCAGCTTCGGAGGAGATGTAGAGTTTAAAGATTGTGTGATATTACAAGTACTGGTACCAACTTTCTTAGTCCCTAGGCCATGGATGCAGGCCCGGCCTTGCACATTTATGACATTCACAGTGTCTCGTTCATCGGGCAGTATCCTTCTTGTGCGGAATCTGGAAAATGTTCGTCGAGTGGTTGAGTTGAATACTACCATCTCACCGAGTTCATCTGGTGATAGTAGCGATGTGGATGAGCTGGTCGGGCAAAAAGGAGCATTGGCATGGCCAGATCTGTTCCGCCAGAAGTCATCCTGAAATGTTCCAAGGGCAGAATTGGCAGTACCATTGACAGTGTAGGCCTCCTGTATCAACATCCACCATGCAAGACAAGACCCAGAGATGGAAAAGGGGTAGGGAAAGAATGGGACAGGGTGTATCATGGAATGCGGCATCAGTCCGCAAACCCAGCAGTTGGAAATGTTCATGATCAGCTGATGATGATGCAACATTTGGATGAAGGTGTTATTGAAGAATTCTGCACGGCGGGGTAACTCGTGGGCTGGTAGCGTGTAATACTGGTGCTCTGCAGGAGTTGGGGTAGGGGTTGGTGAGGTAACAGGATGGTAGATTAGTAACAGCCAACCAAGAATAGACAGGATGAGGGAGACAAACAGCGTCACCACGGTGGCCATGAAGCATTTACTATGTCGGAGACTGACATATTGTTTCTGGATTCGAGTGTTTTGGACGGCAGCCATTGTGCTAAGCCAGGGACCTCTAGTGGCTGTCTGTGATTGGTGGTTGCTTCACTGGGCGCAGGTGCCAAGAGCCCTATGGCGTACCTTAGTCTGACACACCAGCACTACTCTCGGCCGGGGAGATCACAGCCCTACAGCCTATAGGCACTTGGCGAAGTCAAAGGCAAGCCTTCCCTCGGGGGCGCAAGTTATATCGGTCGGAAGTAGGGTCAGTATGGTCGGGAAACAATTGTTCTGGACGTTGAGCAGAGTTAAGGGAGGGTTCCACCCTTCCTTTCAGTATGCTGTCACTCTCTGCTTCCGTAGATGTAAAATGCAGTCTGGCATCGCTGAATGGGACAAACGTCGGGACTGTTTCTGTTTCTGAGTCTCCTTGTCCTTCCCTCACCCACTGATCATAGGGGAGGGGCAGAGGCACACGCCTACAGTGGGACGAATGCACCCAATTCTTCCGACCTTCTACTTTCACGGCGGTGCGGGTGGCCAGCAACACCTGACGGGGCTGTGTCCAGCGGGGTTCGAGGCTCTTAGTCCGTTGAAAATTTATTACTAAGACCCAATCACCAGGTTGGATAACGTGTCCTGGGCCCTCGCTTTTGTCAGGTATGGCCTCATGCACCTGGTGATAAAGAGTACGAAAGGTATTAGTTAGACTGTACAGATAATCAGTTAATACAGGGTATTCAACATCAGACAGTTTCTTAGGCCGCGGGACACCCCATACATTGGCAGGCCTCCCGAACACAATCTCATGGGGGATAGCCCTATCCTGGTGTGGGCTGTTGTTCTTGTAGACAATAGGGCCAAGGGCAGAGCATCAACCCAAGTGACACCTGTCTCGGCTACTATTTTGGCCATTTTAGTTTTTAGGATGTCATTGTACACCTCCACTAGACCTGCTGACTGGGGGTGGTTAGCTGCATGAAATTTTTGTTTTATGCCCAATGCTGTACAGATATATTCCATAATTTGAGCCGTAAAGTGTGTCCCGTTGTCACTCCAGACCAAGCGGGGCAAACCGAATCGTGGGAGGTACTCTTTTAATAGCATTTTGGCGGTAGTGATAGCGGTGCAGTCTTTGACGGGGTAGGTCTCCACCCATCGGCTGAAGGTACAGACCACCACTAGGACATATTTTAAATTGTTACATCGGTCCATCTGGATGTAATCTATTTGGAGGACTTCAAAAGGAAGGTAGGAGGAGAGAATCCTCCCTTAGGAGTAACTGTGCCTTTTCCTGGGTTATACATTAGGCAAATCATGCATGTTTTAACCAGCTTTTCAGCATATGTTGGTATCTTAGAGTTGTACCATGTAGGTTCCAACAGTTTACATATCCCTTTGCACTAATGTGAGCAGGACCATGGGCCATTGTAACTACTGGTAGCACATGACTGTCAGGTAACATCCATTGTCTTTCCATAGTCGTGCGGACCCAGCAACCATCAATTCCCTCCTTTGCTAATTGCTCCTTCCACACCCGTAGTTCCTCAGGAGTAGTATGGGACTGAATATCGATCACACTCTGTACTGTGTTTTCAACCATGCCCTCGTCTGCCACCCACCTAGCGGGACCTCCTACATACATTCCTTCCCTTTTTCTAAGAGCTGTTTGTCTGGCCGTCTGGTCAGCCAGGGCATTGCCTTTCCCAACATCATCTGTCACTTTCTTATGGGCCTTACATTTTATAATGGCCACCTTTCTGGGGAGTGTCAGGGAGTCTAACAATCGGTGAATTAGGGGGCCATCTTGAATCTTGGTCCCATGGGAAGTAAGGAAATTCCTTTCTTTCCATAACCTCCCGAAGTTGTGGGCCACCCCGAAGGAATATTGGCTGTCAGTATAAATATTTACCATCATCCCTTTGCTTAACTCACAGGCTCTAGCGAGGGCCACTAATTCTGCTGCTTGAGCAGAGCACTGCGGAATCTGAGCTGTTTCTACTACTTGTCCTAATGTCGTGAGGGCATAGGCGGCTGAGGTGTTACCATCTGGCCCTCTGAGACATGATCCGACCACATATAGTGTACCTTCTGGTTCTGCTATCGGGGTATCCTGTAAGTCAACCCGTCCCTTCGTCTCCTCCTCTGTCCTTAATATGCAGTCATGTGGGTCTAAGCGGGCATCCTGAGTATCCAGTGGGAGTAATGTTGCGGGGTTCAGTACAGTGCATCTCTTGATGTTAATGTGGCTGGAAAAGAGTGTCAGTTCATATCCTGTGAGTCGTGCGCTAGTGAGGTACTGTGTCTTGGTGTTATTAAGGAGGGTATCTACAGAATGGGGGACCATCAGAGTCAGGGGGAGTTCATGACGATCCCCGCACTCTGACGGACCATGAGGGCGGCCGCAGCGGTCGCCCGTAGGCATCCTGGGAGAGCCCTTGCAACAGGATCTAAGGTGGCTGAAAAATAGGCACATGGCCGATGGTGACCTCCGAACATCTGGGTCAAGACAGCGCATGCACAGCCGTCTGTCTCATGTACAAAAAGAAAAAATTGCTTGCTATAATCAGGAGTACCGAGGACTGGAGCAGTACACAGAGCCCTCTTTAAATCTTGGAAGGCCTACGCATGCTCTCTAGTCCATGGAAAGGAACTGTCTGATATGTCTTTAGTGGTGAGGGCAAGAAGAGGTTTGACCATGGCCGAAAAGTTGGAAATCCACTGTCTACAGTATGAGGTTAGGCCTATGAAGGCTCGCACCTGCTTTTGTGTTCGTGGGGCCGTCATAGCATTGATAATGGCTACACGATCAGCGGTGAGCTGCCTTCCTCCTTCGAGAGGAGATGACCTAAATAGGTCACCTTCTCTTGACAAAACTGAAGCTTTTTAAAGAGACTTTGTGATTATGGAGGGCAAGGTGGCGTAACAAACAGAGAGTAGCTTCTTTACATGATGGGGCAGAATTTGCAGCAATGAGGAGGTCATCTACATATTGTAATAGTGTGGAGTTATCAGGGAGTTCCAAGGAATCTAGTTGACTTTTGAGGGCTTGACTATAGATACTGGGGCTCTCGGTGAAACCTTGAGGGGCGCGGCAGAATCTAAAGCTTCGCCCACCAAGGGAGAAACCAAAAAATGTCTGCTGTCAGGATGTATAGGAATGCTGAAAAAGCATTCTTCAGGTCTATGACAGAAAAGTGCGTTGCGTCAGAAGGGACCATCGTTAAGAGGGCTGTAATGTCTGGGACAACAGGATATTGGGAGATTGTTATTTTGTTAAGGGCTCTCAGGTCAATCACGAATCTGTATATTTTAGGGGAGAGAGCATCTCCATTAGTCTTTTTAAGAACGGGAATAATGGGACTGTTACAGATATTGCCACGTGTTTCCTCCACTACGCCCTTGTCCATTAATTCAGATATTATTGTTAAAAGGGCCATTTCTCCTTCCGCGGGTAGTCGATACTGCCGGAGGCGGGGGAGAAGTGCACCTGGCTGGATGCGTACCACATGAGGGGATATGTTGAGACACCCTACATCAGTGTCTGATGATGCCCAGAGGGAGGAAGGTAAAAACTGCAATTCTGGTGGGAGGGGACCAGACAGATACATATAGGAAGCTGCGGTGGGAGAAATTGTTAGGGATACACCTTGGGGACTACATGATATGGTCGCATACAGAGCTTTCAGTAAATCCATGCCTAACAAGTTTTCACTGCAACCTGTAGTAAGGACCAAGGGAGCGTCAACATGTGCAGGGCCAATATCGAGAGGGAGGGTTCAGAGACAGGGCTCGTCACAGGTGTTCCTGCAAAACCCACGGAGACATTTATTTTGCCAGAAAGGGGTGCCTCCGGGACTGACAGACGTGCAATAGAAGACCTGGTGGCCCCAGTATCCAAAAGAAAATTCTGATCGTTCCCCACAACTGACATTTGAACATACGGGCCCCTTTGATCCACTGGAATTTGCACTCTGGTAATACCCCTTTCCTGGCTGTCCTATGCTTGGTAGGACCCTATCTCATCAACTTCGTCATAATCATCATTGTAATAAGTGCGTGTTGCTTCGTACCCATCAAACCTATTGGCCGGGCGCGGCCGGACGGGAACGTGATCCCTGGGCCTACGTTCTTTATCCTGTGGATGGGGCGGGCCATGGTCCCTAGTCGGCCTTCCCTCCCTGGGAGCGCGAGGCCGAGTCTTCCCTGTTCGGATGTTTTCAGCTAACACGGGACACTCGTCTATCCAATGGCCGTACCCCTTACAATAAGCACACTGATCTGTCTGGAGGGCTCCCGTATGTTGAGGGCTGGAGGGGGTAGACTGGCGAGCCCTCGGAGGGTGTTGGGGTTGAGGTCTGAAATTCCCGTGGGCATCGGGACCTCGGGGAGGGTAAACCTGCTGCAGAAGTGCCTTAGTCTTAAGATCCCTAACCTTCTTACTCTCCTTGTCTCTATCTTCATTCTCCCTATTCTCATGATATTGTGCCATAGCCAAGATACCAGTCATAGTTTGGGCAGACCACGTACTTTCAACTTTCTTAAGCCTGGTGGAAATCTCAGGAAGCAAGTTGCTGACAAACTTATCGACAAACACTGGGCCAGAACCTGGGGTCCGGGGATCCAAACCACTATGTCCCTTGTATTCTGTCTCAAAACGGGTAAAGAAGTCAGCCACATTCTCATCTTTTCGCTGCCTACAGGCGTTTATTTTATCCCAGTTAATGACAGTTTCCGGCAAAAGTGTTTTCATAAACGTTATTATTTTACCGGGCAAAGTCAGGATGGCAGCTTCTGGTTTAGTCCCTCCTACCCTTGCTTCTTCCATAGCCTCTAGGTCAGCCCATTTACCTCCCAACGACACTTCATGATCAGTATGTCGAATCTTGTCCCAAATTTCAGTGGGGACAACCGTACTCAAAAAGTAAATCTATATCCTCAAGAACGAGAGTACCTGCAGATATAATCTGACCTAATTCTCTGTAAAAGGCAGCCGGATTCTTCCAGGGATCTGGTAATTGTTCTTTTAACTGCATTACTTCTGACCTTTTCCAAGGAACATGAACCCAAAGCCTGCGCCAGTGTGCCTCAACAGCCCCTCGGCCATTATTTTGGGCATCGGTAAGTGCGTTAACAAAGACAGGGGCTGCCTCTCTCATTGGCATAGCTGTCTCTAGAGGGGTGTTGGAAAAAGCGGTCATATCACGGTAAGCCATTAAAGCAGACACAGCACCAAACATCCCCTCTCCTGAACATCGCCTCTTCTTATTTGTGACCTAAGGTCCATTAATCCAGTGGGTATCTGCATAAGCGCATTCTCAAATTTTTGCATGACCAGCGTACACATGTATTCAGCGCAGGTGGTCTGTTCCATAATCGTCCACTGGGAAAAGGTGGACCATATGTCTTTAAAGGCATAAATATTCCCGTTTTTATCCAACATTCACACTGTTGCTTCTGTAGGTCATTTTCTCGAAGGGACGAAAAGCTGACTGCAGAGCGCAAGGAGGCCAGTCGGGGGAATTGAACATTTTATATAAATCCTGCTTAACTGTAGACCACGGGGAAGTAGGAAAAGGGCGGGTAGGGGTAAAGCCGCAGGGGTTGGGCGGATGGAGACTTGTTGTCATTCCCGCAGTGAGGACAGGGTTAGCGGGCGTGGTCGGTGTCATAGGAAAAATCGGGAGGGTTGTTGTGACAGGAAGAACAGTAGGAGGGGCAGTGGGGGCAGGAGTGGGCGGTGGCGGGGGGACATGTGGGGTGTGAGGCGTCAGGGCAGGGTACATTGGGGCATATGCAGGAGGGCTTTCTAGCATGGTATCAAGCAAGGAATCACCTTCTTCTCCCCCATCCATATGACCCTTTCTTTTCTCCTCACGAGCTGAATAGCATTTTTGTACCCGGGCCCCATGCTCCCTGTTGGCTATTTCTACCGATTTTGTCATTTGATTTTGTAAATTTACTCTGGCGTGGTCGGCCATTGACATGCGTTCCTGTTTTCTTTCTTGAGCCTTCTGCTTTCTAGCTCTCTGCTCTATCTCTTTCCTCCAAAATCGGACAGATTCAAACATAGACGGGCGCGTTTTTCTTTTCATTAATCGTTCCTCTAAGTTGGCGAGAACTTGGGAATTAAAGGAGCCATAAAGTGGCCACTGTAATTCCGCGTTACTTTGTTTCATATATTTTACCCAGAATGAGGAAAACATTATGGCAGAAGGGCCATGTTTAACATACATCGTATGGCCAGGGGTCCCTTCTGGAGGAAGCGGACAAGCCGCCTCCAGCTGGGAGTCCTGCGTACACATACAACAACATAATTTCTTGAACTTACTACTGACTGGCATGCTTGTAAATAGGTAACAGACACCGGCGGGTTTTAAAATTCACCTCGCCTGCTTGGCTTTTGCAAAGGTCAATAACAGCAGAATCATACAGACTTGGTGGGTGATCAGTCCACCCTTACCTTACAGGGGTAGTTCTCTTCTGCAGACGTAGGGCTGTGTCCTGCTCCAGAAATTATTTGCTAGGGGACTCCAGCGAGGACGCGGTCATGTGGCCCAGACCTGGTTGGGAGGAACAGCGGGCGAGTCGTTCGGCTTACCGGATTGCAAGAATCCCTCGGGTAGGGCGCCTCCGTCGGAGTCTCTCCATGCACCTCCTCACATCCACCGGGCCTGACCTTCGTACTCGTGGAGTCCCTGTTCGGGCGCCATTTGAAGAACCGGAATAACCCACTCACTGGGTCTCGGCGGCGGGGGAATTGCCCAAGTCTTCCATACCCTTCATACGTAGTAAAAGGAGACACAGGAGCCTTCGTCTGCAGGAGGAACCCAGATTTATTCAAATAGCCCGGGCTATGGAACAGAGTCCCAAGCTCGTTAGAAACAAGATAGAGGAGGCTGCTGCTTTACTCCGCAGCTTACAAGCCTTTTATACTTTTTCATTCCAGTCTTTTGGCTGTTAGTCCATTGTTCAATCAGGGCAGTGTTTGCAGTTGATAACCAGATCCAGACGGTGTTTGTAGTTGGTGACCTGATCAAGGCTTGGTACTCAAATTATTGTTCACTCAGCTTGATCAAAGCACGGTCATTCAGGTCATTGTTCGATCAGCTTGATCAAAGCTCGGTCATTCAAACCATTGTCCAATCACCCTGATCAAGGCCCAGCAGTCAGACCATTGTCCAGATAACCTGATCACGGTGTCAAGGATGTTTACCAGGCAGGGAGCAGGAGATGGGAAACAAATCATTTACACAGGGCGTGAGTGTCTCATGGTTTTCTGTCGAACTGCAAAGAACAGGGGGGTTGGGTGTGCGACAGTTCCTGGGCAGAAATGCAGGCTGCAAGATGGTTTTTGTCGTGTTAGTTAGAATTTCCTCAGGCATCAGCAGAAACGACCAGGTGGGTCGTGTGGAAGTGTTTGACACGAAATGGCAATGAAAAAAACAATGGGGTCCTGGTACAAATGATACCGATTAGAAGAACACTTTTCCTCAGCACTTAACAATTACATTAACCCTTTGCCAGTATTTCACTGGATTGCTTTCTCAAAAAAATGACACGATTCCTGGAATGAAACCAAATGTGGGTTTGCAACAGGCTTTTCATAGGAGGAATACATTGAAAGGAGCAACAATACCACAGCATGACAAGAACACCAGGAAGTGCCCAGGAATGCTTAGCTAAGATACTCTACTTTCAACCCATAGTTTGAGTCTGGTCACATGCATTTTCCCTTCCCCTTTTATTTGAAATACGTTGTGATGTCTTCTCATGTGAGCAAATAACATACCATCAAATAATCCATTAGATTAAAGGCATCGGGAGATTGGGACTGAAATGTCCTGGGAGGTGGCTGCTCAGCTTAATAAAAGAGAAACCATTGGTGTAGGTCAGAGTCTTTAATTCTCACAAACACATGAGAGAAAAGGTCCTGCAAGAGGCTTCATGAAGAGGCCTGGACCAGTATACTAGAAGCAACAGTGATTAAGGTAGTGGATAGGTGTTTATTTTCAGCAAAAAGATAAATGAAAAGCCTTCCTGTGTCAACATGTGCTGGGACAATCCTTCATCAATGGACAGCTTGTCAGTGGGGAACAGAACAACACTTAACTGGATTGCTTTTCTCTTTGCTTTCTCTGTCTATAGAGTGCCCATTGATCGAACTGGTTGTACTAGGATTGAGCACCTCATAAAATAAATGTTCCTTTAGCAGTAGGTGAATTGTTTCATTTCCATATCTGGCCCTTTTAGCCTATGTGACCCTGACTTGAATAAATGTTTGGCTGAGGGTGATTTGTTTCTTGTTGTCTTTTTATGTTTGATTCAGCTTCCTTTCTCTTAGTCATCACCACAAAAGAGCACATGCACAGAAACACCATTAATTAAAGAACCCTTTTCTGGTTCACCCTTTCCCCTCACTTTATTCAATAAGCCTGCAGGGACAGTGCAGCCAAGCCACATGCTCGACATATATAATATTTCCTAAGGGTTTTCACTTATGCACAAAAGCTACCCAGCAAATCTAGTTTACTTCACCCTGTTTCATTATATAATGGGGAATGGAACAAATGGGGTCTGGTCCGTATTTCGCCTCTTACCTATTTAACAACATTTGTAATTTTGCACCAGTATAATAAAAATAAGAAACCATTTTCCACTTTTGTGGAACAAAGCAATCACATATTTACTAAACATATTAAATGGAAAAAGATGAAGCGGTTTGCACAATGTTGAAAATTGGGTTACTGGTTCAGGGGGGTTAAACACTACTCAAGCAGCAACTGCATTCTATGTCAGGGTGAACACAAGTAAACCCCAAATTAAACTGTGCTTAACCCTCTGGTAGCTTGGCACAAAAGCAGTCATGCTTTAGTTAGAGGCAGTGTGTAAAGTGTTTATTCAAAACTTCAAATAGTCATGAAGTGAAATTTCAACACAAGAAGAATCCCACACCAATTTAGCAAATTACAGTAACATTTAATAAATTGAGTTCAAAATGACAGAAATCTAGCCAGTAGAACTGGAAATATACAGTTTCAAAGTTTTAAGTGAAAACAGTGCTTAGAAGTGCAAAGCGTCAACTGTGGTTATCTGGTCGCGCCGAATCAGACCAAAGTCCCAAGTTCAGGCCGACCGCAATGAAGTGTGGGCCGGATACTGGGACCTAGTTAGGCCATCTGGACAAAGTGCCTTAAATCCTGGTTTGAAGAGCATTGCAAAATTTTGCGTGTAAGATGCATCACCCAGAACCAGTTCTGAGAAACACCATTTTTACATGCTCATCTTCCTAAGTTGCCTTCTCTCCCTAAACACAGTGACATTTGACACACATTCGTTTGCGTGCACACACAGGATAACATTTTACGAACTCAGTTCTGCTTACAATACCACTTCGTAGGCACTCTATCAGAACACCTTGAACATTCTGTACAAGGGCTAAGTTTGGCACGCAAGATGTTGTTATTTACTTTTGACCGCTCGGTGACAGAGCTATCACAATAGAATAAACAATTGTGGCCTGACTGGGGCTTTGGCATGGTAACATGGAGGATGTTATTATATATATGACATCAAGCCTTTGTTTAGATAGAGGAGCATTTCACTACACTGAGAGGTCGGTCCGTGCTGGAATTCCAACTCAGCTGATTCCTGTTATTTCATGCAAGGAGTGCTGTCCAACTCTGTACCAAGACGGGCAGCTTGTGACACTAACCCAGGTATTGGGAAGGTAGACCACCTGAAAGGGATTTGGCAGAATCACTCATCCTAGACATGATAGATTAGGATGTGCTAGGTAGGAGTACTTGTATGCAAGCATATATTCTCTGTAATAATCAAAATGGTTTGAATTGTTTGTCTATATTACCATTCTCATAATGCTAATCACATTATTCTGTTTCCTTCTGTTTGTTATTGCAGCACACGTATTTTACTCAAGAATCACAATGCTTCAATAAATATTGAAACCACATGTTGTGTATTTCTTGTATATTTCTTTGGGTATGCATAAGTAACTAAGCAAAAGAAGAAACTAATGTGCAGGACAGAAGGGAACATTATCAGAGCAAGTATAAGGCTAGGTATTATGGGAGAAATTGTGTTAAGAATGTGAGGTGGAGAGTTGGAGATGCGGTTTTGGTGAAGAGACAAGGGTTTTGTTTAGAAAGGCCGATCCAAGCTTTTTGGACCTTTCAAAATAAAGGAGATAAGGAAAAATTTTGTTGTAGTGGTATCTGGATATGTGTGGAGTATGCCCTGTCTAGTCAGGATGGGAGCTACTGTAAGTGATGAGAGGGGTGTGAGGACGAGTATTCTCAACTCAGCACCCACGTCTCCAGTAGTGAAGGATGCCGAGGCAAAAAAGGGATATCATGAGACCAATATGGTGGAAAGACCACATGGTGAGTGGGAGTGTATGAGCAATTTCCATGCTCCAGCGTTAGCTAATGTTTTGTTGACTAATTTGTGCATAGGCATGGTGTGCATTATGGTTCTGTTAGGTAATGATGTAGTGTTATGTTCATTAGTTATTGCATAGATATTCTGATCTTATCATTCTGTTAATATGCATCATGTTTTTCATTTTATTATTTAGCAATGTGTTTTTCCAATTTGTTTTGTTAAGTTTTGGGGAGGGAGATATGATATGGTTAAGGTCTCATGAGGTACTGGCCAATCCAGGGTGAGGCCACTGCAGTGGTGGATTCTAGACTTATGTTGCATCAACATGTGGAATTCTGGCCTCCAACAGTACATTGGAGCTGGTCCCTGTGCTGATGGTTGTGTGGTCCTGCTGTTCCAGACTTGCTTGAAAACAAAACGTTTAAATGCACCAGAGGATCATGTGTTCCTTCCTACTGCACACCACAACACAAACTCGACATTCCTACCTGCTCCCAATTGAAAGTTATCACTTATTAGACGTAATAAGTTACCCTGAAGTTATCCTATGGGAGACGTAGCCTCGCAGTAGTAAAAAACAAATTTAGGGGGTTTTCACTTCCAGAACATGTAAAACTTAAAAGTACATGTCTAACCTTTTAAACACACTGCACCCTGCCCTATGGAATGTTTAGGACCTACCTGAGGGGTGACTTATATGAATTAAAAAGGGAAGTTTGGGACTGGCAAGAGGTTTAGCTTGCCAGGTTGAAATGGCAGTTTAAAACTGAATACTTAAGCTGCAATGGCAGGCCTGTGACATGTTTAAAGGGCTACTTAAGTGGATGGCAAAATAAGTGCTGCTGGCCCACTAGGGTCTTAAAAGAAAGCACAGCCAGAGAGGAGGCCAAAAAGCGGTTAGATGAACTGAACTGAATCAAGAGGTAAATGGATATAAGGAATACCTTATAAACAAGAAAACCATCAAATTAAAAAAAGATGTTAACAAGTTTAGTTTAGAACGGGTATATCCCTACACCAATAAGGATTATTATCAACAAACCAGAGAGCAAAAGGGAGAGAGACAATATGAACAGAGACCGATTTATTCCAGAGGGGGTAGAAAGGGAGTGACCTTTTCCGAGACCTCTGGATCAAGCAGTGAAGAAGAGGGACCCTCAGGTGCAGAACAAGGTGGGCATGCATCTAATGGCAATTATGGGGATTTTTTAGATCATCGCAAAAGAAGGGGCCCGAGAATAAACCAAAACCCAAATCAAAACCAGGGCAGGGGTCAGTACATGAGGAGTCAACCCCAAGAGTACCTTAAAACCAGGAATCAGAGGTACTGGCGTTAAACAAATCCACAGAGAAAAAATTTCCCATAATAGATCTATCTAAAAGGGTTCTGACGAGCATAGAGATTGACATATTAGAAAGGGGTTTCACCTTTGCACCTACAGCTAATGTTAACAAATTTACCTTAGAGAAGGATTTAAAAGCTTTTTTCCGCAAAATTAGGCTTAAAAGAGTTTTTGAGGAGAGGGATTATATAGGATCAGACAATATTTCAGGTCTAAAAGGAAAGTCCACGTTTACACCCTCCATCTCTCAAGTATGTAAAAATGTGGGCACATTTGAACGTGTGGTTGAAGCGAAGGTGAGGAAAATAGTTAGAGAGGCACATCCAGACCTAAACAATATGTCTAGAGATCATAGAGCAGCGATTGCAGCATTACAAAATGATACGAGCCTGACAATCAAACCGGCGGATAAAGGGGCCGGTGTGGTGGTCTTCGACACAGAGGATTACGAGGGTAGGATGCAGGCACTCCTCGATGTCAGGCACCACTACACCAAAATACCTAATTATAGGATGGAAGTGTTGAAAACACAGGTAGGTGAGGTTCTCAAAAAAGCTAATAAGAACAATTGGATACGCCAGGAGGAACTTAAATTCCTCAGTAATGACAATGCCGTTATTCCGGCAATTTACGGACTCCCAAAAATACACAAAGATGAAAGAAATCCGCCAATGCGGCCAATAGTGAGCTGTTTAGGGTCTCTATTAGAGCCATTCAGTAAATATGTTGATAGTTTCCTCAGACCATTAGTTCAAAAACAAAGGTCATATATTAGGGACTCTGCTCACATTATCTCTATTGTCGAGGGCACCACATTTGATGAACACAATCAGATGTTGGTGAACCTCGACATAGAAGCACTCTACACTAACATACCACAGAATGACACTATTAAAGTGATTGAGGATGTTTTAACGGAGGACGAACTCAAAGGAGCAAGTAAGGAGTTCATCATGCAATGCATTACATTAGTACTGAAGAACAATATGTTTTTATTTGGTGATGATATGTATCTTCAGTGCAAAGGGACCAGCATGGGAGCGACCTGTGCTCCCAGTCTGGCGTGCCTGTATGTGGGAAACTTGAGAACAGGCATTTCTTCAATGAGGCGGCGCCTTTTTTTTTAAAACATAGTCACCTGGCGCCGCTTCATTGACGATATTTTCTTCATCTGGGAGGGTGAAGAAGCCAATCTGATGCAATTTTTAGAATGGTTAAATTTTGGCGATAAAAACCTGAAATTCACGGCTGAGTATAACAATAGTTCAGTGAATTTCTTGGACATCACTATTAAGAATAAACATTGGAGCATTGGAGGTTGAGCTTTTTACTAAGGCCACTGACAAGAATACTTTCCTACATTATAGGAGTTATCATCCACAATCACAAAGAGACAACATCCCTTTTGGACAGTTCCTCCGATTGAGGAGGAACTGCTCATCATTAGAGGATTTTTACAAACATTCTGAGATGTTGAAGGGGAAACTCCAAGATAGGGGTTACCCAAAAAAATTAATAAAGCATGCATTCAAACGAGCTCGATTTTATAATCGGGACAGCATGTTTTATCCAAATCCAGTTATAGATAACAAAAAGGAAAATACCATAAAGGACAGGATTGTGTTTGTGAGCCAATTCTCCAATGTTAGTAACAAAATAAAAAATTTGGTCAATTCAAATTGGAATATTTTAAATGAAGACAAAGAGGTTAAATTATCTAAACCACTTTTTGTTTTTAAACGGAATGATAATATACGCAAAAATTTGGTTCACACTTACAGTGAGACTCGACCCATGGTGCAAGGCACATTGCAAAGGGAGAAGGCCCTTGGTAACAACAAATGCGAGAACTGCTCAATATGTGACCATTGCTTAGTAACTAAAACACTGACATATAATGGATATATTTTAACATCTAAAACTTTAAATAATTGTAGAAGTTCCAATGTGGTTTATCTGTTACGTTGCCCATGTGGCTTAGCATACGTGGGGGAGACGGGAAGAGAACTAAGATTAAGATTGCTAGAACACAGATCAGCCTTGAAAACCAGTAAGCAGAACGCACCATTAGTGGACCACTATAACACATTTAACCACAAACATATTGAGTTTGAGTGGTTCATTATTGAAAAAATTACAGGAAACAAAAAGGGTGGTAACTTAGAACTGAAAAGAAAGAATAGGGAACAATGGTATATTTCAATACTAGATCCCATACAAAAAGGATTAAATTCAAGGGAAGACTGGATGAAATTGGTAATGTAGATGAGGGAGTTTTGGGTCCATCAGGTCACTGATGAAAATTAAGAATAGTGCTGTAACTTGAGAAGTATAGAAAAGAGAGATTTTTCTGAGTGGGTTCATCATTGGTATCACCATATAAATCACTCAAAGACATGGGGTAACTTGAGGATAGTATTAGTGCACTAGGGGGTGAATACACCATCCCTTTGAGAATTAGCTATTTTGTGTGGTTACACAAATGTTTGATAGTTTTATAGAACAAAGACTAATATTAGATAGGACTATTCCCAAACAAATGTTAGATATACATTAAATAAAAAAATAAAAACAATATATGGGATGTGTGTTAAGAATTTTATCGACCCGTACATGTTTGAGTAAGTACATAAAAAAAAAATTAAAATTCAGACGGAGTTACAACCTGAAATGTGATTTTTATGTAATGATACTACGTTTGGCCAAAGAGATATTAAGTCTGATAATTAGCCAGGGATTGATAGAGGCACCACTATAAGATGGCGCCACCAGGGTGGGAACAATGGTCATGTGACCCGCTGACGTAATCTAAGGCCATTGGACTAGGCATACTCAACGCGATATATACCCAGGAAACACGGCGGTTCTTTTTCTATCGAACCGCTAAGCAGAGCAGGCACCAGAATACGCGGAAGCCGTAAGCCACAAAAGGTATGTGGGGGATAATAACGAGTGCGGTAGATAGCGAGTGTAACAACTATTATCATGAGTGACTCGTTAGTTTTGCGGAGGGTAATAAATACACGAACATACAGTGTAAGTTCATGAGAGGTTCCTACAATGCTTGGGGAACACGCTGGATACTTCCATTCCAGAGTGATATACAAATGCGGGTGGATTATGGCAACGCATAAGGTTTTAGTAATGTACGAGTTTTGAGGTGTGTTTATGATAGGTTCCTACAGTGTTTGGGGAACACGCTGGATATTACCACTCCAGAGTTATATACAAATGTGGGACGCATGAGGTTTTAGTAATGCACGAGTTTTGAGGACGCTAAATGGCGGACATGATGGAAACGTGACAAACTTATGTCCGTTATTAGAGAGATACATCAGTCATATAAGGACTAGCACATGTTCATGTTGGCAACTTTAGCTATGGGTATGGTTTTGTGCTTAAGAATTGAGGCATGAGTTTTAAAAATGACAATAAATAGAAGGCATGGCTAAATGATAAAGCTAGCCGATGCACCAATAATTATTGGGGTCCTAATAGAGGATCGTATTATTCTTATTATTGTTAATGCATTACTTTGCCTATAAGTTTGGCTATGGCTAAGCAATATCACGCTATATAGAAAAGTAAAGTTAGCGAGTGTAAAATTGTTGCATTACATTGAGTATTTTCTATCTAAAGCGCGCATCCATGCTTTTATTCTAGCTACGGATACGCGTTTGGGCACTATAATAACCCCCGAGGCCAAGTGAATTGTCTCAATACAAAAGGTGAGATTTTATTAATCATAGGTGGGTTCACTTAAATGGGGTCCCATGGAGGCACTAGGGGTACATTTGCGAGGAGTAACTTAAAATCAAATCTCCCTTTATTAACTACATAATTAACAATTTATATCCAATCAGTAAGATGGGGAAGGCTTGACATAATGGAAATAGAATTGCTCTTCCTCTACAAAATAGATCGTCTCTCTGTATATAAAGGGTAACTGGAACAGAATTGGACTCCTAAAAGAATAGTGGAAAATCCCATGCCGGGTCACAGTGGAGATCCATAGGTAAGGAGATGGAAATATCTGGAACATAATTGTTCCAGTCATGTTTTAATACAAACAGAATTCATGAGAACTATTTTTATGTCTCCGCTCCAGAGTACATTGAAATTACGGGCAAATCATCAAAAATTCTTTCAAAGCAATCTTCAACTGAGTGCTTTTGCACCGGTGAGTTGCGAAATGGATGAGTGAATGAATGGTGAGTGGGTTATGAGTCTGGATGAATAGAGCTGGACCTTTGTGTTATTAATAAGGTAAACCCAAGTAGGGATGTTTGGAGCACTTATGGATATTGTAAGAACTGCGGAGAAAATATCACATAATGTGACATGTTTTTAAATTATGAAAAGCAAGGGATTTTTTCCACCTGACATGTCTACATATAGTTGGAGATGAAAAGATGGAAAAAAATGTTTAGGTAATTTTAGGTAAAAACATGTATTATCAATTTGTTAGGAATAGGTTGAATTTTTAAAAAATATTTGTATATACCTATATTCTTATTCTTTCCACATTAGGTGCGTAAAGGATCAATTATATGTGACATTTACAATCATGGAAAGGAGTTAACTAAACTAATTGTCCTGAAGAAGGTGGTTTGATTGAAGCTACCCCACCGAAATGCGTCGACGCTTGAAGTTTGTTAAATTTGATAAAGGACAGTAGCAAAACAAAGACAGGAAATTAATTCTCCCTGCAGGATGCTGTCTATTATTTTCAAATTAACAATGACAAAACAAATATAACTGTCTCATTATATTCCTTTCCAGGGAGTTGGTAGTGTAATACATTTTTAACATTGTGGTATATATTGGTTTTAACATATTGTAGATGTAATTTTTAAATGGTTTTTGTATATTTTTATGTATTATTGTGGCATGGTCAATTAAATATCTTTATAAGTGCTTTAACATCCTGAGTGGAACATTAACTGGACACAGTGTGAGAATTGATGAATGGTTGTGGTGAACAAGTATGCGGATATTATGTAGAGTACTTTCAAAGGGATTTTTTTTTTAACATTTTGGTTATTTGGTGCTCTGTCCCTTTGGAACACACGAGCACCTCTCCTTGTTTACAAAGTTTAAAACTGCATACTTAGGTTGCAATGGCAGGCCTGTGACATATTTAAAGGGCTACTTAAGTGGATAGCAAAATAAGTGCTGCTGGCTCACTAGTAGCATTTAATTTACAGGCTTTGGGTACATGGAGTACCACTTTACTAGGAACTTATAAGTAAATTAAATATGCCAATTGGGATTAAGCTAGTTTTTCCACGTTTGAAGGAGAGAGCACAAGCATTTTAGCACAAGTTAGCAGTGGTAAAGCGTGCAGATCCTAAGGCCAGCAAAAACAGGAGGAATGAAGGCAAAAAGTTGGGGGAAAACCATGTCAAGGATGTCAGGTCCTACACACAATTTCTTATGTAACATAGAACATTGTTACTTTGCTCTGCTTTTGCCTTGGCTATAATTTCTGTGTAAAACGAACTAGAGCAAAGTGTGTTTTATCATTCGTTATCTTTTTTTATTTTAATGTTTTAGGCTAGCACTCTACAAAATACATAAATAAATATTATTGTAGCGCCAAATCAGTGCAAATGGATTGGCTCAGAGTTTGCCTCATTGCAAGCTTTACATTAGGAGAGTTTCCGAGTTCAGTTAACATGCTAATTGATCCTTACGTTTCAGTGTGCTGTAAAGCTGCTCCTTTATTCCATGGAATATGGCAATAGCAGGAGTTTGGGGTTCTGGCAGGCAGATAATGCAAGCTATAACCACCTATACTCACAGTAATCCCCATTGAGCTTGTACTCCAGCCCAATCTGCACTCAGGTGACTAATTATTTACATATAATGCAGACTGAAGTGTAAGGCAAAAGAACGTAGGCACCTAAAAACTTTTTTTCTCTGTTTCCGTATAGAGAAAAGTGTTTCCCTGTTCGGGAATCACTTTCTTCTACCTCTGAAGATTTTGAGGGCTTGGAGTACCTTTCGGACTCCCATCCCTGACAATAAATTTTCTCCTTTTCCTTATTGAAGTAACTCTCTAGCCCCTTTGAGGTGGGAATATACATGTTATGTTATGTTCTGTTATGTTACATTACGTTACGTTATGTATTTTTGTAAAGTTCACTATTACTAGCATGGGTATCTTGGTGCTGAGCAGGTGTGTGTGCCTAGCCCTGTCTATGATAGGTTGGTTAATTTAAAAGCCAGGTCTTCAGCTTCTTGCGGAATCCGAGAAGCGAGGAGGAGAATATGATGAAAAGTGGCAGGTCATTCCACGCTTTAGGTGAGATGTAAGACAACACCCATCCTCTTGGTCTGGTTCTGTTTATTCGTTGGATATGTGTGAGTAGGAGTCCTGTGCAGCAGAAATGTCTAGGTGGTAAGCAGAAAGAGATGCAACTGTTCAGGTATGTGGGGCCCGAGTTGTGTAGTGCCTTGAATATGTATGTGAGGAGTTTGAATTGAACACCTTTGTGTATCGGGAGCCAATGGAGCTCTCTGAGGTGTGATGTGAGTTCTGTGTGTGAGGGTAAGGATGAAACAGACTGCCTATTTCTGGATTGTTTGTAGTCTTCTAGTGAGTTGCTTGGTGATCCCGGCACAGAGGATGATCTTATAGATTCACTTGGGAGTCATTTGAAGAGCTTCCTCAGTATCTTCAGGGCTGGAAACAGGATGCAGTGATGACGTTGACTTGTGCGGTCATGTCCAGTTTGCTGTCAATGATTTATTCCATGGTTCCTAGCCTGGGTGCTGGGTGTCGGTGTAGAAAAGTTCAGCTGACCACCCGTTGGAGTCCATGGTGAGGTTTTTCGCCGAAGATCACTAAATCTATATTGTCGGTTTTGAGCTTGAGACAGTTGGCGATAGCGACTTTGGCCATGTAGGTGGTGAACTTGTTTCTTGTGTTGGGAGACTTGTCCGAGAGGAAGAGTATGTGTACGAGTTCCTCCAAACTGTTTGTTTATGGATCTCAACATCTTGCAAGTGCCCCCATCTCGACTGTCCACAACCTCACCCCTGTGAGCACACTTCTTCACAGACTATTCTGTGTGAGGAATGCATTTATATGTACAAATGTTCACATTCTGTGAATCTAGAACATGGATTTTCACTTGGAAATTAAAGTTAGTCCAGTATATTTAAGAATTCGACTGCTTTGATTATTTTCCTTTGATGCTTCCATGGTATTTTAGGTCTTTTAATGATTATGTCCACACTATGTCTACTGGAATACGGGTGAATGTAGTTACCGCCTTTTATGTGAAGAATAGTTTAAGCCATACCAGAGCATTACTCTGCCTATTCTTTTCACACAACGCCTTCCTCTTGAAACATATCACCTCTAAATTATGGTCACCTTCTCTAATGTTTAGATATCATTGTAGCATTTAAATGGTTCTGTCATTTCCCCTCCTTCCCATTTCTCAGTTCTTCCCTTATTCTCTCAAACGAGTCTTCTATGTAACAAAGGTACAATGACTTTCATCTCTCTTTATTAGTTTCTTATGCAGAATTACTACCATCTTAGTAGCTCTTCCCAGGATTGTATCCGATCTACTTAAATACTTTGGGGGATGTGTGCTTCCCCCAATACTGAGCACAGTTCTATACATAAGACCGTGCTAATGTATTTTACAGTGGTAAAACCACTTTCAATTTTTTGGTGGGCACTCCAACCCTCTAGTGACTCTTCCCTGCTCAGCCTGGCTAATAAATTTAATAACATTGACTTTAATAACACGCAACAGGTCGTAATAAAGAATGTCCACAGCAATGGCGACAGGGCCGGCTTTAGCGCTGGTGGCGCCCTGTGCGATAATGTCTGTTGGCGCCCCCCAGTGACCACCTCTGCCACGGAGTCCTTCACTAGTACCCTTTAACAGTGCCTCTGAAGTCTCCATAACCACTGTCTCTCAGATTCACTTAGTTTTATAGCACCACTCATACCAGTGTAAGGTGTCAGAGCACTTTACACCACACACACATTGCACAGAGACAATCATATGTGTGTAAATCGGTGTATAGGAAATGTTACATTAGACAGGACTAGAAGGTGTAGTGTAAGAGTGACATGTCATCGATACTGGTAGGCAATATTGTTTGAGTCCTTATTCTGAAAAATCACAAATTCAGAATTTAAAACGTAACATCATTGTTAGGGGTTCTCTTTCATAATAAGAATTGTTTTCTACCCAAATGAACCCTCTTCACAAAATTGGGAAGACAGGGCAAAAACACATATATCTCTAACATATACCTTGCAGTTTGCAGCAGCTCTAGGGTGACAGTTAATAGCTCAATGTTCTATATTAGGATTTTGACTTATAAACGACAAGTAACAAAAGGAGCTCTCTTACAGAAGCAGTAACCCACTGACCTATTTACATTTACATATGCATTTCGGTATCCCCATGGTACACGTTCCTAGCAGCAGGCATTTTTTTTTTTCAAAACTCTTTTTATTGAATCAACAGATATAATATTTGCAAGCATTACAAAGTCGTTATAGCATACAAATATCCATATATTGAATACTGAGCAGGTGACTATTATATAGTTATTGTAAAACAAAAAGATGAACCATTCGGGTCCGTAAACGACAGCCCTAAACATTTCAAAACTCTGTGTCATGTACTGCAAAACAATGTCCCGGTCATGCCCTTCGCGCCCATCCACCCACATCATATCTGACTGAACATCCTCACTGCCCTGTGCTGCGTCTCTATACATTTTCGATTTCGGCAGGGTGTGGCGTAGGTGGTTCCAATAACAGGCCCCTATAGTCCGCCCATCATTTCCATATTTTAAAGTGCTTCTGAGGGCACCCTCATGCTTTAAAAATAGGCTGTTCCTGCCCATACACCAGTCAAGACCCGCTCTCCAAGCACTCAATTTGGGTGGAGACGGATCCTTCCATGCCCTTGTAATATCCCTCTTAGCCAGGGTAAGACCCAAGAACAATAAATGCCTTTTATAGATGTTGCCCCCAATTTCATCCGTAATATGCAGAAGAATGAGCCTAGGCGAATGAGGTATAACCCAGCCCAGCACTTCAGATAAACACAGAATAACCCCCTTCCAAAACCGACCCAGTGAATCACAGCTCCAAACAGTATGCAGTAGTGTACCCTCCTCGCTATCACATCTGAGGCACCTGGGGGAGTCTATCAGTCCCGCCCTCCAAAGCCGGTATCTAGTGAAATAGGTGCGGTGCAGATACTTAAATTGAATAAGCCTAATACGGGATGCAATTGCAGCGTATCTTGGGGACTTCAGGGCTTCTCTCCAATCGTCACTGTCCAGTGAGCCAAAGTCTGTCTGCCATTTCTCACGGAGGGGGTCTAATGTCGTAGAGAGGATTGTCACTAGCGTTTGATAGATCTTTGCGGTTTTATGTTCCCCCAAATCCCCCATAAAAACTTTAGCCTCGATAGGGTTGAATTCGGGAAGGGAGTCTAGATGTGCACTATATGGTGATAAGGCATGTCTCAGCTGCAAATATTTGTAAAATTGAGCATTTGGCATGTCATATTCATGTCTGAGATCTTGAAAGGATTTCATCGAGGTACCATGCAGAACGTCTCCCAGGGTAGATATACCTATCGCGTCCCATTGTTTAAAGCCCACCAACGCGGTTACCTGTGGCATAAGGCCGCTCTGCCAGAGAGGGGTCTTCCCCCTCAAACGTCGCAGCCACCCCACTCGACGCAGCAAGTCAGTCCACACACCAAAAATAACTTGAGTTGCAGGCGGCAGCTTACGTTGCTCTCTCTGCGTGTAGAGCAACCTGTGTGGCAACACATCCCCCATCAACCATTTCTCTACCCGATATGCCGGATCATTGCTAATACCATACCACCAGTCATTTAAGACTAGAAGGTGAGAGGCTGCATGGTATGATTAGATATCGGGGGTCGCGATACCCCCACAATAGGTTGATTGAAAGCACGTCTTAAGTGACACCCTAGCAGCTTGGTCGTGCCACAAAAAGCGGCTGAGCCTGGAGTTTAGCTGTCGAAACCAGGAGGACTCTATCTGAAAGGGGTGGTTCTGTAGTTGGTATAGGAGACGAGGAAGGGATACCATTTTAAAAATGGCTGATCTGCCCAGTATAGAGAGGGGCATAGATGACCACGACTCCATCTCTGCCTGAGTGCGCATCCAAATGGGGACAATGTTCTTCTCCCATGAAATCGATTGGGTGTCCGAGATGTACACCCCAAGGTATTTCAAACCAGTGGTGGCCAGCGTCACCTCCGTCGTCCAGGCGCCCATATCCGGACCCCCACGTATCGGCCACAATATAGATTTCTTATTATTCATATACAAGCCAGTATGCTGGTCGAATATCTGCATTATGCGGACAATACCCGGCCCCATCCGATGTGGATCCATAAGAAAAAATAGGACATCGCCAGCATAGAGAGCGATCCGGTTGGAGAAGCCCCCGGGCCACTCAAAGCCCGTAACCTGGGCATCAATACGAACCCACGCGGCTAACGGTTCCATAGCTAAGGCAAATAGATATGGGGAAAGGGGGCAACCTTGACGAGTACTGCGTCCTATAGGGAAAGGATCGGATACTGCACCAGCTATTCTGACAGAGGCCGAAAGGTCAGTATATAGGAGTTTAATATAAGACAAAAGTCGGGGCCAAAGTTTAAGCGTTGCAGGAGAGCAAACAAATATGTCCATCCCAGCGAGTCGAATGCTCTGTCAATATCTGCTAAAAGCAGGGCCGCCGGGCCCTCGAGGTGGTCAATGGCCGCAATCTCATTATGCACCCGTTGGATATTGTTGCGGGTAGCCCGCTGAGGCATAAATCCGGCCTGGTCTGGGTTAACCAGTTCTGGCATATAAGGGAGAATACGGTTGGCCAAAGCTTTGGCCAACAGTTTTGACTCAATATTTAATAAGGAAATAGGGCGATACGAGGAGTGTTGGTCCGGGGGGCCGGCCCGGCTTGGGGAAGACAGCGATTTCGGCACGCCGCCAATCTGGAGGGAGCTTCCCGTCTTGAAGGGCCGCATGTATCGCTCCCAGGTAGTGAGGGAGGAATTGAGTCTGGAATGATTTAAAGAATTCACAGGGGAAACCGTTTGGACCTGGTGCCTTCCCGGAGCGTAGGTCGACCAGTGCCACACTCAACTCGTCCACCGTCAGCGGGGCATCCAAGTCCCACCTCGCAGCATCCGAAATGGCCTTGGGAGGCAAGTCATCAAGATATTGCTGAATCAAGGGTTCCGAGAGAGCGTCTCTGGGAGCATAGAGCTACGGATAGTATGCAGCAAAATTAGCAGCAATTTGAGTAGGGTCCGTAAGTGTCTGGTCATCCCCATCAAGTATCCCCGGTACACTCACTGGGAGGAGAGCGCGCTGGCACAAGCGGTGCAGAAGGGAGCTTGATTTGTCACCCCATTGATAGATTCTACTGCGGGAGGCCAGCCAAGCCTGTCTGGCCTCGTCGCGTAGCATATCAGCATAGGTTTGTTAAAGCAGAAGCAATTGGCGGCGGCTGGACCCACCGTGCTCGCCTCTACAATTCTGTTCTAATTGCAAGATCTGGGCCTCAGTCTGGATCAAGGCCTCCCTGCGTTGCTTCCGTTGAGCGGCACAATGTGCAATATCCACCCCCCTAATGGTGGGCTTCATAGCCTCCCAGAGCATAGCCGGAGAGTCCACAGTGCCCGAGCTTTCAGCAAAATATGTCGTGAGAGCCTGGTGTATGTGTAACGTGTATTGTGGGTCTTGGAGATGCCACGGCGACAGGCGCCATCGAAAAGGAGGGCGCGCCACCTCCAAGCGCAGTGTTAAGGCTACTGGAGAGTGGTCAGATAGACCTCCAGGTAGGATATCAGTCGCTGCAATGCGAAAATAATAGGAGTTTGGTATGAATATATAATCTAGCCTGGAAAAAGAGTCATGGACGGCCGAATAGTATGTGTAGCCATATGTGCCTGGATGTAGGTGCCTCCATGTGTCTAGCCACCCCATATCTCCCATCAGTGTATGCAAACGCATATTCCTAGGTACCTCGGGTGCCATGCGCGACCTCCACTTGTCCTGTGCCATGTTTGCCACATCATTCCAGTCTCCACCTATGATGGAGAGGCCTATAGGCATTTCTAATAGAATTGTCGTCAATCGCTCTACAAACGAGTCCGAGAGTGGGGGGGTTCATATACGCTACCCAGGAGGATGGGCTCTCCGTGCAATGTCCCTGACAAAAAAACGTATCTACCCTGGGGGTCAGTCCACGTTTTAGCGTGTATATAGGGAACCCGGCGGTGAATAAGGATGGCCACCCCTCGGGAGCCCCTGGTGAACCCGCATGATAAACTTGGATATAGCCAAAGCGAGCGAGGCACAGCGCCTTAGTGCCCATAAGATGGGTCTCTTGTAGTAGGAGAACATCGGCCGAGGCACGCTTGGCCTGCCGAAGGACCGCACCCCGTTTGATCTTATTTAAAGCCCCCCGTATATTCCAACTAACCACCTGGAGCCTACCTGCAGGGTCCATCACAGGGCAGGGTATCTAATGAAAGGGCAGAATTTCGGGGTGTCACAGGGCATATAAACCGCAAAAAGAAGCGAAGAAGACACAGTGTAATCAACAACATTTAACCAAACCAACCCCCTCCCCCGCCCACCCCAAACAATACCTCATAACAGCTGAAGCATCTGTCGCGGTATGTGTTGCGCCTCTGCCCCAACGGGAGCAGGGTCCAACCCCACACCAAGGATTCCCAATAGAACTGTCCCCAAACATAAATATAGTTCTCAGATACTGAGAAAAGAGTTATGGGGGTAGGCCTCACGTAGGCCCGTGACAGGGCAGATGTCATCCGCACTGCAACCATTACAATGAAAGTCCTCCAGCCCAAGTCATGTTGGCGACGGGGCTCGCCGATTCTCTGCAATTCTTGATTCAGAAGCACTCCGCGATATGGAGCGGCTTCGCGATCGTGATCTGCGAATAGGTTTCGCCTTAGGCTTGACCGTCTGCTGCGTAATCTCTCCGGACGATGATTCAGAATCAAGTCGCGGTGGAGTATGCGGCTTGTGGCTCTGTTTCTCATCCGTCCAGGCGAAGATCTCCTCCGGGGTGTCGAAAAAATGAGTACGTGACTTGTAGATGACTCTCAACCTCGCCGGAAAAAGCAAGGCATATTGGATCTTTAGATCCCGCAATCTGGCTTTAGCTGCAGTAAAGGACTGGCGTCGTTTCTGCACCAGGCGCGTATAGTCTGGGAAGATTAGGATATGGTGAGACTCAAAGTGGAGTTTGCCAGCCAACCTGGCCTGTGCAAGGACAGCATCGCGATCATGAAAGTTCAAAAGTCTCGCAATGACGGGCCGCGGTTGGGCCCCCGGCGGTGGTTTCTGCATCAGGGCACGATGCGCACGCTCGATACTGAAACACTGCAACAATGCCGTCTGGGGGATCCAGTTCGCGATCCATCCCGTGAGGAACTGCTCCATGTTGTTGCCTTCGCATCCCTCCGGAAAACCTACGAATCGAAGGTTGTTTCGTCGTGCCCTGCCCTCGGCATCTTCCGCCCTTATCGCCAACCCCTTCGTGATGGATTCCAGCGAAGTCACTCGCGCCTGGAGGGATGTAGTTGTATCCTCCACGGTGGAAATGCGTGTTTCAGCCTTGGTAAACCTATCCACCGCTTTACGGAGGTCCTGACGGATAAGGGTAACATCCGATCCCACCTCTCCGATCTTGGCCTCAAGTGCCTCGCGGGACTGGGTTATCGCCGCCATCAAGGCCGCGTTGTCCGGCCCCGCAGGGGCCTGGCTCGACATCTCCAGTGCGTGTGCCCCAGGGCCCGCATAGCGATCCAGGGTACTCTGTTTCGATACTTTGTCCCTGGTCATTGTAGTGCAGGTGAGTAAGTAATGGCCCAACGATGGAAGATATGACGCCACTGGGTATGTTTGGCTGCAGATCCGCAGCCCCGGCAGACACACGACAGGGCGTCCGATCTCTCGTTCCGTAGCCCGGAGGCAATCCGCACCCAAGCCGCACCAGGCCTAGCCCGGCCGCTTCCGCGCACAGGTGCCTCCGCGCCCCCCTAACGGGCGTCACCTATCCGCCCAGTCTTCACGCAGGCCCCTCGTGGGGTGCCCGCTGCCGCGTTCAAGGGAACGTTCCACTGGCCCTCTCACACGAGGGTCACTCGTCAGTGCCAACGGGGATCTTCAACCCAGCAGGTGGGCCCTCTCATCAGCACAGTCCCGGATCTCCTACCAGGGAGGGGGGGCCCCACATAGGGAACCGCTCCGCAGTCACCGGCAGCTATTCACCTACAACCCCTCGCTGTGCAATGTCAGTGGTCAGCCGGTAACATAAGAGGAGGGGGTTGTACGGGGTAGCAGAGGGCCCACGGGCAAGTGCTTTAAAAAGGGGGGGGGAGGGCTCCCACTCCTGTCGCTGCTCCAAGCGGGCCCGAGCAGCACCCCACTCGCATCTGATTTTCCCCGGGGAGCCTGGTGCACTCACCACCTCGTCATCGGAGGCACCAGCGGCCATCACCAATCCGCCGCCGCCGCTGCAATCCCCGTAGGGGATCAATGCAGCATCTAGTGTTCCTTGAGGCCTCCGTCTGTGCACGAGATCACACGCACCAAAAGGGGACCCAGCGTTGATCTCTGCTAGGTCCCCGTAGTGCCGTTTCACCGCCGCGGGCCGCAGTGCGCTCGCCGCACCTTCAAAATGGCTGCCAGACCGAAGGGTCATAAAGGGCCCGATCCCGTCACCGCGGGATCTCCCGATCGCGGGGCACCGCAAGTGCCAACCCAGCCGGCCAAAGCAACAGAGACACTACCATGGGGCACCTGGGGCGTCATGGATTTCCACGGCACTCGCCGCGATCTCCAGAGGCGGCAGCGGGTCCCAGCGCCGGCGAGTCCCGGAGCGGCAGCAGCACAGCAGCAGGCGATGTGAGGAAGCCGTTCCTCGGGTTTCTGGACGCGATCTTCGCGGCACAGATCTCCTACCGCACCTCAGTGCGTCCGGTATGTAGTGGGAGGGATGGAGATAGCAAAACGAGAAGCAGATGACCAGGATGAAGGAAGGATACTGTACGAGCCCACGGAGCTCGTCTAAGATGCGTCCGCCATGTCGGACCTCTTGGCAATGCCCCCAGCAGGCATTTTAACCTTCTGCACTACCTTAGGATGAGCCAAAACTTCCACTAGACAAACCTCTGGTCTCTTTCCAGGAAGACGATTAATCACAGGAGTTATCTTGACATTTTAATTGATGTCTGAAAATGTCTGGAGGCCAGGAACGCCGCAGCAGGAGCTTTTAAATTGATAGTATACTTTTTCAAAAATGACGCCCCCACCGCAAGTCAACGCCCGGTGCGGTCACACCGATCGCACCCCCCTAGAGCCGGCCCTGAATGGCGAGATTATCAGTGTCTTTCGTGCATTGGGGCTGGCTGGTTATTCCTAAGCAGAGACCATCGTTCTAGATTTGGAGATAATCCAGTGTCCTGTGAGGAATTTGTAAACTGGCCACAGATGGACAGGGGCAGCATATCCATGACAGGGCTGAACTATGATCTCAACTTTTTACACAGTGCTGAAGGTACTGTTCCTTAAGGGCTCACATTGGCACTCTTTGAAGATGGACTGTATGCAGTGTGAAGAAAATACGATACCCACAAAGATGCATCTCAATCAGAACAGGAACATCAAAGTTGGAAAACTTAAGTAGAGTTCATCTGGTACCGATAAAAGTCTCCAACTAAAAACAACAAGACTAATAGAGACAAAACCCCACTTAATAACGATATCTCAGGTAATGAAAATTAAGATGGACTCAATCTATGAATAAATATCCTGCAAGATGGTATACAACAATAGAGCCTCACGACAGAACGGTTTCAGATTAGTTGTTAAAGTAAATGCAATCAACAATTATGAACATAAAGGCCAATAAATGGGAGCTGGGAAGACCATCACACTCATGCAAGGGGTGAAGGTGGCAGGCATGAATTTAGGTTTTCCTCTTCAGCTTACCAATGATGTCGGCCCTTCTTTACCTGCCCTTTATCCCAGATAGTGGTCCAAAAGCATAGCACCAGTCCTACTCTTACACAAATATCAAGAGAAAGAAACTCAGTTGCATGAATCTTTACTAAGATGTCTCCATTTTTTAAAACTTATTTTTATTAGGTATTTTGCAAACATTTACATGTCTTCGACAGTACATAACATTTACCGGTTACATAGACAGTAGGGCTGTAGCAGTATACAGACAGTATACATTTCGTAACAAGGGGGAACAGGAGTAGTGCAGGCTAGTGCGTGCACACACAGGTACCCAAGAGAAGTAAAAAGGTAGGTCGAGGGAGCAACAGGAGCACACACAGCAAATGCACTAAGGTGTCTGATTCCTCACCACTCACACGTGGTCAACTGTCAGTGCTCAAGGAGAAAAATATATACAGAACCAGGGGAGGGGAGGAGACAATGGCTCAGGTCTATGGCAGCAGTCAGGATGGGCAGGCAGGTGTGCTTGCATATCGCTTTGTTAAGCCATGTGACCAGGAAGCGCCCCATGCCCAAGAGGTGCATATTTTGGGGTGTGTGCTTGTTTTGGACTGCAAGGGCCCCTAATGTGTTCATATTGTGTCTATGATTGAATTATATATGAGGAACTGCCCAGGGGGAGACCAGTTTGGTCACTCAGAGATCTGCGAGCGGAATGAGCTCAGTGTCCGAAGAAAGTTCACCCAGGGTGCAGATGCCCGCATCATGCCAAGGGGCAATAGCCGGCATTGTGAGGAATATAGCATGTTACTACGCATGCTATTACATCGCGTTCCATTACAACGCGGTCGTTACAACAACCGCGTTGTTAGAAAGCGATACCTTTACATCGCAAGTCATTAAATCGACTTGCTAT
The DNA here is from genome assembly GCA_963921515.1 of Calotriton arnoldi. NCBI lineage: Eukaryota > Metazoa > Chordata > Amphibia > Caudata > Salamandridae > Calotriton > Calotriton arnoldi. Next base: position 628,070 of record CAWUFW010005116.1, read on the forward strand.
GGGGGGCGCTTTGGACTTACGAATAGTATAATTTACTATTCCAACTCCAGCGTGTGCAACAGTAGGGAAGGTGTTGGAATAGTAAATTTAACTATTCCTTAGTTTAGAGTGCCCCCTACAGCAAGTCGATCTAATGACTTGCGATGTAAAGGTATCACGTACTAACAACGCGGTCGTTGTAACGACCGCGTTGTAAAAGCATCGCGATGTAATGGCAGCATTGTAAACGCTGTTTCCCATTGTGAGGTGTGCCCGCCCTCTAGGTGTGCCGAGCAGTGAAAGCAGGGGTGGGTATGGCAATTAGTGAGATGCAAGCAACGGCAGAAGCAGCACAGTGCCATAGACAGAAGACGCATGGGTGGAATGGGAGCTCGGACCGGAGGGTGAAAACGTGTAACAGGCATTCCAGCATCCACGAGGGGATGCTAGTGTTGCAGTGTTGTCTAGATCGCACTCAGAAAACCATTGCGCCACCCACTGTAGCTGGGCAGAGAGATATTAGTGTTTAAAAATGCGTGCCCCCAGCCCGCCCCTGTTAATCGGCAAATACAATTTTTATAGCGCTGCTCGGCGGCGAATGCCGTGCCAAATTAAGTCGCCCAACAGATGTTCAAGTATGACGAAGAAGGATTTTTGCAAATAGATCGAAACATTGGCAAAATAATAGAGCAGGCTCTGCAACATCACCATCGTGGATATAGCAATGCGTCCTGCCGCTGGCAGCGGTAAGGTCACCCATAAAGAGATTTGCCCACTAAGACAGAACACCACCTGGCATACGTTGCCATCCTCCAGTGCCGTGGCATCATGATAGATCTGGATACCAAGGTAGCGGAACGTGTCAGGCCGCCACTGCACCACTTTCTCACCCAACCAGAGACTGGGGTCTGCTGCCCCAGCTGACAGCGGGAAGAGGCAAGACTTGTCCCAGTTGACAAGTAGGCCTGAGACAGCAGCAAAGGAAGTGAGCAGACGCTCAATCACACACAGAGACTCAAATACATCTCACACGTTAAGGAACATGTCATCGGCATAAAGTGAGACCGCGTGTATGCCGTCTCCCAAAGGGATTTCCCAATCGCGCCCGGGACCCATAGTTTATGTGCCAGGGGCTCCATAGTTTTAGAGAGAAGAAGTGTAGAGAGAGGACAACCCTGGTGTGTGCCTCAATCTATATGTATGGATTTGGAGATATACCTGCTAGTCTTGACCCTGGCTAGCGGTGCGGTACATAGAAGCTTGAAGAGTCCAAGCATGTGGGGACCCATACCAAATTTGGACAAAACGCCAAAAAGATAGCCCCACTCCAAGGAGTTAAAGTCCTTCTCCAGGTCCAGTACCAGGCAACCTGATCATGGCCAGCGACCTGGTGCCTGCTCCAGGACCCGAAAGAGGCGGCAGAGATTTACAGAAGTGTTGTGGCCTGGCACAAAACACTTCTGGTCTTTATGGACCAGCTGCGGTATCACTGGAGCCAGCCTGCTCACCAATATTTTTGCAAGGATTGTATTGTCTTTTATTGGCATTGTTGAGGGTTGCTTCCTGGTTTAGGGATGGAAATTATCACTGCTTCCTGAAGGGACTGTGAGAGGCAGGAGCTTGAGATTGCTTCATCATACAGGGTTTGGAGGCGGAGGACCAGAAGCGTGGCATACGTTTTATAGAACAACTGAGGGAACCCTTCAAGGTCCGGAGTTTTTCCTGATGCCAGCGATTGGGTGGCTTTGCGGTTCTCAAATGGAGTGACTGCCACATTGAGTTTCAATGCAAGTCAGGTGGAATCCATGGCAGGTCCACACCTGATAGGAAAGCCTCAATAGCCAAATCAGAAATCTCCAGGTGAGAGGACGCAGTGCCGGCGTTATCTTTGAAGAATTCGAGGCAGGAGAAATTGAGGGTCGCACAGAGTGCCGCTTCTTCTAGGGTCTCAGGGCGAAGGCGTCACGTTGGCATGGGAGGGGGAGTGTTGTCCCAGCAGATCTGAACATACTGATGGTTGTGGTCCGAATGCATCCTTCCCAAGTAGTCAGTGTGTTACATTTGCGGCAAGTTCAGTGGAGCAGACAATGTGGTCGAGGTGCACGCGGAGGTCATGAGGATGGGAGTAGAAGGAGTACACTCAGTCCTCCGCATGGTGTTACCGCCCTGTGTCTTCCAGTGCCCAGTGGTGCAGCCAAGTGCTCATATGCTTGGCATTAGAATGTGTGGGAGACTGAGGAAGCTGGGAATAAGACCTATCTACTAATGTGTCTAGGATGCTGTTGAAGTCTCTGCCGAGTAACCAGGGAATGCCTCCCCATTGTGCTAGGACCCTTGAAAGTCCGTTAAAGAAGGCAAACTGCTCCATGTTCGGAGCAAATATTGTACCAAGCAGCAAGTGGCGTCCCTCCAGTGTGCCCTCCATGAAAAGGTAGCAACAGTGGGGGTCGAACACATAGTCAACGGCCACAAATGGAACCCCTGCTCTAACCCAGATCATGATACCCCGGGCGTAAGAGGAGTTTTCAGCGGTGAAAACCTAGCCTCTCCAATGCCGAAGAAGGTGTGCAGACTCTGCTTGGGTATGCCTCCTGCAGGACAGCTATATTTAAGTTGCAAAAGCGTAGGTAATAGTATATTGAGTACTGTCTAAAGGGGGTCTGCATCTCCCTGATGTTCCATGTGATCACATTAAGGGACGAGGTAGCAAGTGTCAGGTTCGGGCCTTAAGTAGGCAGTGGTCGCCTTAAGGGAGACGGAGTCCTGGTGGGAAGTGGGTGGGCATCGGTGTGTGACGACTAGTGTGCAGTTTGGGACAGTAGAACTGGGGTAAAAATAGTATGGGCAGGGCGCATAGAGCACATCATCCAAACTCAGTGTAGCTGTGCACCATAGGAACAGTGCAGTGTGGGTAGGCTCAGCAGGTGAGGATAGAAATTATGAGGAGAGTTGGTAGCTCAAAGGCGAGGCTGCTTAAGCTGGAGAAGAGAAATGAAAGGAGCAGCGCAGCACGTGTGTCGAACTTTAGCTGGGGTGGGGAGGAAGTAAGTGGTGCCCCAGGCACATCAGGGGAGGAGAGGGGAGAGAGAAGGGGCCTATAGCACCCCAGATAGGGTGCCTAGCGTGCAGGGAGCAGGCACTTGGGGGCTAGACACTCCATAGAAGACCAATGGGCGTGCAACGGGGTCAGAGGATATCATCCACCGTCTGTGGTATAACTGCTGGCAGTGTGATCGAACTCCGTATGGATGAGCAGGTCAGCGACAAGCCACTGTTTCTCCTGGAGGAGTGCTGGGGGCCGGCATCGGAGCCTGTGTCAGTTAGCAGTGTGAATGGACGCTGCAGCCTCCAAGGCTCATTTCCTCTCATATATCAGCTATTCCAGGTCAGGAGGACCTGGTGAGTGTCGCTGCAGGGTAGCCCCACAGCGGCCATGTGAACGCCCGTGCTTACGGGAGATGGTGGTCCAGTCAGATGCAGGTGGTGGGGAGGCTATGTCGCCTCCGGCGTGCCTCTCTGCCCAGTCCCAGGCCACCACTGGTTCAGTGAAGAAGTGCGATTTACCCTCCGAGACTACTCACAGGTGCGCTGGGAAGAGCAAGGAATACTGGAGGTGAAGCTCCTGCAGTTTACGTTTGACATGCTGGAAAGTGGCTTTCTGACATTGCACCGCTAGTCTATAGTCTGGGAACAGCATCACACAGTGATTGACCACTATCAGGGGACCTGCAACCCACGCTACACAGAGTATAGCATCTCTGTCCTTGAAATGCAGGAGGTTAAGCACCATTGGGGGCAGAGGGGATCCCGGTAGAGGTCGGCAAGCAGGCACTCTGTGTGCCCTTTCCATGGAAAAGAAAGGTGACAAGGCGTCAGGGGGCATGAAGGACCATAGTCAGTCTTCCATGTAGTTCACTGTGTCTCGCCCCTTTGCAGTTCCAGGGAGGCCTCGACACACAAGTTGCTCCTGCATGAGTGACCCGATGCATTATCCACTCAAGCCTCCAGGCATTGAACACAGTCCTGTAGCACTTAAAAGTTCTTATGGGTGGCCGCCGACATCAGTTAAAGATCAGCTAGTTCACGTTCAGTGCCAGTTACCCTATCTGCCAGTTTCCTATGGTCGTTGTGGATGGCTGAAATCCACTGCCAGGGAGCTCATCTTATTTTCCATGGATACATGGAACCTCTCAATGGCTGCCAGAACTAGGTCAAGCTTCTCGACAGGTGGGCATGACTGCCACACTCTGTCTGGAGGGTCCGTTATTGGCCCCATAGACGCGTAGTCTCCGGTGCGCAGTGTCTGGTATGGCACAGCCGATTGAAGGAGCCCAATTGCTAAGGGTTTCAGCACTTTGAAGATAGATGGAAGTTGCGCATTGCGGAGGTCAGAGGATTTCCCAAGTGGTAGGTAGATGACCCTCCCCCCCCCCACACCAGCTTACAGGTGGCCTGAAACCAGGACAGTGTCCACAGGTCCAGTGGGGTTATTTTCCCCAGGTCGCAGTAGGTCTCAGGGCTGATGATGAGCAAACAGGTGTCAGAGGCAGTCAGTCCCCCTGCCAGCCGGGCCAACTCCAGGGTGCAGCACTGGGAAATGAAGACTATCCCCCTGGTCGCCAATGTCCGATCACTCGAGAGCACTCCAATGATGTGCCTTAGTGGAGCTGCTTCGAAGCTGCAGGTTGATGTCTCAGTGGCTGAAGTAGCAGCAGGGGGGAGTGAAGATGGGGGTTGAAGGAGGGGGGAGAGATGAGGAAGGGCAGCGTGCAGTCCTCCTGCAGGGGGCAGCTGAAAAGATCTGCAAGCGTGGTGTGGCCGGCCTTTTCGCCCCCGGCCCAGCACCGGGTTGTAATGTTTTCAGGTCACCAAGTTGCCCCAGTCCTGCAGCCATGTGGCACGTCTCTGATGCTGGCAGCCGCCGGTGTGGTGCTTGACCCCTGACGGTACCTCTCATGGTCCTTTCTGCAGGACGGTGGAGTGGAGGGAAGATCCAGCAAAAGTCTGGACAGATGGAAGGGGAAGGGGGGCAGCTGCAGCCTTGCCCTCGCCCCCCACTCACAGCCTGCTGTTTGTGTCGAAGTCTAAATAGGGGCCTCAGGGCCGCGTCCTGTTCAGGGCACAGTCTGTGGGATGGAGGGCCGAACGCGTGTGGGATCCTGATGTGGGGGCCATCTCCCCAGGTTGCGGCCTAGTGGTGTCCGGCTGACAATCCGCACCTCCAGCCGCTCAGGATGCCGATCATGGTGAAAACAGGCTCCTCCATGCCTCCCCCACTGGTCGCAGGCCCTCTGATGGGGGTTCAGGTGGGGACCTCAGGGTAGTGCCTCATCCAGGGCGCTGTCTGCAATGTGGAGAGCAGACTGTGTGCAAGAAGCTTGGTGCGGGGTTCCCTTCCCGGCTTGTGGCCTTGCACCGTCCGGCCGTTGATCCACACTGCCAGCTGCCCCGAGTGTCGAGCTTATCAGCCAACATACATTTGTTCACAAGGAACTCATTTCGACAAAAAGATGAAAATGTGCAAGGAGTATTAGTTTCTTACATCTAAATTAGAATTGAGCGGAAAAATATAACATTCTAACACTATTATTTCATAGGTTATGGTACAGAATCAATCAAAAGTTAGAGAAACTGAGAAAATGGAATAAAGCCCACATACAACGGAAATTCTGTTGTGCCCACTTCAGCCGAAAATGGGCGTAATTTTATTTGCAGAAACAATTATTAGAAAAAGAATAGAAATTCTACTGTGTATTCACACTATGTACAAGATAAAAAATGTGACTGATGTGCCCCAGTGTTGTGACACAATATAAAGAGGCTCCCTCGTGACCTATCTTGCTATATCCAATCTAATGGTTGCTCTTCAACATGGGCTTGCATAGGTGTGCTTGAACAACAACAAAGTATCAAGAAAAAACATGAAAATTCTATTATGATGTGTTTAACTTTTTTTAAATTCTTTTCAATATCAAAAATTTCCTTACTTTTTTGTTTTTTGTTTTTTTAGAACTATGAAAATATTATTTCAAGCATTTACATACAATTGAACAAAGTAATTTCATGAAATATTAAATGCAAGACATATTTGAATTAATGCCCCTGAATGCATAATCGTGAAAAAGAAAAAGAAAATCTTTCATTCATACTGTACTATACACATACAGCCACATACATACTCATACACCTTCCAAAGTTTTTTTTACGTATATCTGGGGAGTGAGAGACAACAGATAACCTGGTCTCTGTGACCAATAACATTAACTGCGAACAGCAAGATCTAAACAGCGTTGTGACCATAACCAACAGTGAAGAATTTATACAGTGACAGTAAAAAGAAGCAGTTGGTTATTGGAATAATAAGGGAGGACCCTTAGGAGATATGGTTTTTATCAATTTTTAGAGATTATTTCTAATGTTCTGGGACTCTCCCTTCCTTTGTTGTCAATGACGTTTCGACCCTCTCGTGTTAGGGGGTCTCTTCAGGACGGGGGGGGGGGGGAGTTCTGGGGACCTAGGCACTCTGATTGGCCGAAGGAGTGGTGGAATCGATCTTCCTATAGTTGTGGTAGCCAGGCGGCTAGAGACCCTATAGTTGTGTAATGGCACTCGGTGGACTCTGTCAAAAGATCAGCAGGGTACGTTCCAGCAAAAATGAGGGCTGACATCCGGAAGGTACCAGGTGAGTGCCGAGCTTGGCAGTGAGAGTCTCTGCTGTGCCTTCCTCGCTGTGTGTATGGGCCAGGGGAGGTGGATGTGTGCTGCAGCCGTCATTTGGACTCATATTGAGAGGCCCCTGCCTGGGAGCCTCGGAAGAGTCAGCCCGCCAGGACACGCCCCCTTCACTAAGATGTCTCCATGAGGGTTTCTTTACATACTTTGTGAAAATCGATGGGAAACAATGAAAAGCATGATACAGACGCTAAATGTGTCAAAATGTAAATCAATAGTACATGATAAGGGCAGAGCTTAATATATTGGGCACCAGAATTTCAGTTCCTTTCAATGCTTGGCGAATTAAAAAAACTTATTTAGAAAATGTGTACATACTAAGGTATCTTTGTGGGCCTGAACAGTCAATACTTTGTCGATTTCAGTTCAACATTAGGGCAAATTTAAAATTGTGATTTGCGAAATTAGGATTAATCAAATTGTAATCTTGCAGAGCAAATTTTCAAAAGTGCAAATTCTGCCAGAATGGTAGTTGTTCTGCATTAATAAATGTTGTATTGGGGACGGTGTAGTGCATACGTCTGTGTGAGCCGACAAGCAACACTTACAAACCCATAAATTGGTGGGTATTCTCTTAACCGTTGAGGTGGATACCCATTCTTGAAATTTTCATGTCAAGGGAAGAAGTAAATGGATTTACAGGGTGGAAGTGGGTAAGGAACAGCCCCATATTTAAAGGGAACATAGGGAAAGGGGTTCCTGTACTTGGAAACGTTTTCTTCCCAGCAGAAAAACAAAAAAGAATACTATGAAAATGCATATTTAACACATGCAATTGTATCCATGCAAGGGCTTCTGGATATCTTCGGGAGCAACTATTTATACAAATCGATGACTAACACTATGGAGTACATTTCTGACATTTTTGTGTGAAGATTTCTGAATCAGCCTTTACAGAGCTAGTTCATCATTGGTTAATAAAAACTGTTATTTAAAATGTACAATGAACATTTAAATGCAAATGTTCCTTAGATTGAAATCGGCAGAAAACAGGAAAATGAGCCAGCAGAGGAGCGTTTTAGTCTGCTCTAACAAAGAAACCTCCAAGTAAGCAGGTGTGTTTTCAAAACCCAAAACGATTACCATTGCCGAGAATGCAGACGGTCTGAAATGCCATATATTAAAGATGAGTTAATCTGCCGTATTTCGTATTCAGCAAGAAATGACGCGTGGCTATTTGTTTTATGCATGAAGCAGGCCCTTCCAACAAGCTCCACGCGTCGCCACAATGGGAAGAAATGGAAGACGTGTCCCACATTAAACAATTTATTGATGTTTCCCTATGGGCTTCCACAGCTAAACACTTGTTAATCCCAGAGCTCTGACAAGCGAGGTCTACAGAATTGGGCCAACCACGGCTACAAATAGCTGGTGCACATGAAACAGTAATCATTGCTTTCCAGTCTATTATTAGATTATCTTCATAGGGATAGCTTTTCTTCTCCTGTGAGCTGATGCATAAATGACATGTTTTACCCTCCAATAAATCTAGCAGCAGAGTGACGCTGACATGGTGCTTATGCTTCTCGGTCCCATGACAGATTATTTTTGATTGCTGCAGAAGTTCACAGCAGCTTGAAATCATAAGAATTTAAAGGCTTCGTTGCAATTGTACAGCACACCTGACTCTCACGACACAGTTTTTGCTGTCTGTGGCCAATGATGGATATGCTCTGCGTAGAAGGGATTGATGCACTGATTCAGATGGCTTGTCGCCTTGCCATGTGCTTAAGGTCTTGGCGGCAATCCCTGCAGTGTATTGCCTTTATCTGTGCATTGTACCTCTTACCTTTTTCTGTAGTACCTAAAAGCAAGGCTTGTCAACATGTCACTTGCAAATTCAGCACCAATCATATCATTCAGCTATGTCCTGTGCCAAGTACTCATATCCACAGTACCTGGTCGACCTGGCCACAAGCAATGCCCTTTGGCGACTCCGCATGTCACACAAGTATTTGAGATGTGCTTGGCTTGTTATTTCAGATTGGCATTAAAGTATGGCCAGGGACCACAGTATAACAAGAGTTTGCTAGACATGGCCTTCAGGATCTAGAGAAGAGGCAGTTGGAATGGATCATAGACTTTGCCTACACCTTCTGCCTAGAGAGAGATCACTCAGTTTTGGGACACACTTAGTGGGCTTGTGACTCCCACAGTCTGCAGCACACTGCTGAATGCCATGTCCAGTGGAGTCTGAGGCTAGGTAGAGTGGGTTTGGTTTGCATGAAGGTGCACAATGCCCAGAACCTACTGGGCAGACTGTTCTGTCACTCCCAGCCTGATCAGGGGGCAGAGTAAGTGGGAACAAGGCAATGCTAAAGGGCATTCCCTGCGCAGCCCTGAGGTTTCTTTGAGCAGGGTAAGCAGAGACCGAGCATGAACAATTCAAAGGTTAATCAAAAGCTATGTTCTGTGCTCACAGCCTGCTGAGCATGACCACGTTCTACGTCATGTAGTATCTGGTCTCAGCAGGAGTAGGCTCGGGGCATGGTCTGTCCTGTCATACCAGTAGAAGAGGCCTCAGGCATGGCTGGAGGTGAATGCCTATCTGACTCTAGAGCAGAGGCACAGAGCGTAGCCTTGTACCTAGAGCTAAGTTGGCACCGCCTTTGGCTTTGCCCAGCAACTGTTATAGCAGGACTCACAGTCTGAGCCCACTATTCACAGCCGCCAGGTGCCAGGCAGGTCGGATGGGAAGGGAGCAAAATATATCATTGCACAAGCAAAGAAGTCCATTAAAACATGTTTGCTAAAGGGATGTTATTGTTGACTGAGAAGATCACTCAGTAACATGTTAAAAAGAACAGCAAAGTAATTTAAAAAATCTCACTTGGAGGGACATAATGGTTCCGATTCAAAACATAAAGTGAACATTGACATTATCCAGTTATGTTTAGCTATACGGCTATAATGTGCCTCCTGTGCACTGTGCATGACTTCACACATGGCAACACAGATGACATAAAAAAAACTACATTAATGTTATTCCTGGAGACTTCACACATGACAGCAGCCACAGTGATAGTGATTGCCTAGAAAGGGAAGTCTAATGAAACACATAGAGGGTTCATTGACAACCTGCAGTACTACTTTCTAAAGCCGAGAAAGGCTTGCTCAGAAGTAATAGATATCCTCACAGACAAGAAATGTGGTTATAGGCCTGAAATACTTCTGTCAGAAACTACATATCCTCACTATATCACTGCCTGTCACCCACAAGATGTCCTTACAGAGGCTATGTAGGGAAGAAGTGTTTATTTTAGTCACCATAAATGTAATATTCACAGTACGACTGTCAGCAATTAAATGTCCTCACAGAGATAATATACTGAAGCTAGCACTGCTGCAGTTACACTCTGAACTCATGGACGCCTTTGCTGACATTAAATGGACGTGTAAGTCTGTAATTCTGTTGCAAACAGCGAAATCCTCGTGGTGTTACAGATGACGTCATCTATGATGACATATGGAAGGTCAAGAGCAGTCCATTGGATAGTTATAAATATGTAGCTTGCAATAGATTAAGAATACATATTAAAGTTATTTATATTTTGGATGCTAAGTATGACATGCTTCAAAATAATTTTTGAGACAGTTCATAGTATGTGATCCTGCCAGGGTCCATTTGACACTTTTTTAATTGAGTTTAAAACCTGTGTCTACCCATTGATGCAACCTTTACCATGACTGATATTTCCTCTTCATCTTAGAAGTAATATTGCAAAAGCCATTGTTGGGTGTTGAATTATTTTCAGATATATTGATTATGACTTTGCAGAGTGCAAACAATGCAATGGCCCAATGTGTATTTGTGTTAGCAAAGAAAGATCCAATCACCACTGCCTTATATAATGCTGAAAACATTTCCAGTATCTCTCCTGTAGACATCTCAAGCAGTGATGTTGCTTTGTTATATAAAAAACTATTGTATCAATACCATTATCATGAAAACAAATGTTAAGTCAATTTAAAAACTTGTTGCCAACAGAATCTAAAAATATAACTTTAGTACAAACTCGAGTTAACAAATCATTCATTTTGTAGGCAACCCACTGCATTGATATAAGTCCCTAGATGTGATCCACATAATTGGAACTGAAATATCATTCAGTGTAACTAGTGTGTGAACGTTTCACAGTACTCTCTAAAATCGAACCAGTAAAGTGATATGCTTATTTGCACCCAGTTCAAAGTACGAGAACGCCTTAAGAATGGTATGAATGCTGGGTGAGATGTACATAGCATTCTTGTGGTGAAACAATCTCTAATTCAGAGTTAGGCCCACAAAAATGTTTTTAAAATGTACTAAACTCATTTTGTGATTCGCTAACTGGTTACTGAATTGCAAAAGGGGTTTAGGAGGTCATAACAAATAGCTTTTTGGAAATTGTATGTTTAGGGTGTTTAGTCCAAATACTGTTTCATTGTGGTATGTATCATTGTTTTCAGACCGAAAGCCTGTGGCAAAACATTGACATTTTACTGACTCCTGACAAGGGGTAGTAAGCCATTTGCGAAAGGGCAAGGGTTCCCTTGGGGCTCCTTTCCCTTAGTGGATGTTATAAAAAAATTGTTAGGGAGTTGGCAGTGGACCAATGGACCACTGTCTACCCGCAAACAAACATTTAAAAAGTTTTTTTTTAAAACATAGCCCTGTTTCCTTTTTTTAAACACAGCCCTGTTTCGTTCATATGTATGCATGTATTTGGTTTTTCTATAGTGCAGACTTAGAAAAAAGCCAGTGAAGTGTTTTCCTTAATGATGTGTTAATTTCGTTTTTTAGTCTATTAGAGTCATAGTGGTCTTAGTGGTCTGCTGACTCCACCAGTCAACCATCCCTGTGATGGCCACCAATCATAGCGAGCCACAATTTGCAACCTACCTCATAAATATTGACGAGGTTGGTTGGATTGTGACCCACTACAATTTGGAATTCTTCACTGGTCGCAATGTTTAACCAGTATTTTGTGACCATTGGTTCATAAATCCGGCCCACTGTTCTCAAACCACATCCTCCTAAAGGGCTTCCTTCTGTTATTGATTAATCCTGGGCAGGGCCACAGGATATGCTGAACAGTTTCTTCATTTTACCCTCATAATCTTAATATTTATTCTGATTTCTCTTTCTTAGCGAAGGGGAGAATAGCATTAGCTGTCTCGGGCGCATGTTCAGAAATCCCATCCTTGTTGTAGCTGCTAAAGACCCCTGCAAGCATCCTGCAGGTTTTATATCTGCGTATGTTTCAGGAACATCAAAGAAAGGCACATTTGCTAACGTATTTAACTCTGCATTCAAGCTGAGCTGCTACGTTTCCTTTCCAAGTTAAGTTTAATCCTGCCTTGAAACTAACATCAATTATCATCAAGAATGTTAATATCCAGTAATTTTTTTAAGTTCATTATATGGTACAGAGGCACACAATGGGGTCATCAATCGCTATAATTGCTTCCAGAGTAGATCTGCGAAAGAAGCTGATCTTGCATTGCTAGTTCTTCCAAACATAGATGCCATCTTTTAAGGTTAAAAGCAACTCTACAAACTCAAAGCTTAATAATGCCTGCAAATTTGATTTCTTTTTGTTTCATTAAATGTCTTAAACCATTACATACTAGCAGATCCAATCTTATACAGTGGTGGCTGGTAACATTTGAAAGTGGTGAGGCATAAAAGTTGTTGATGAATGAGATTAAGTGAGAGAAGAGAGCAAGTCCAACTGCCAATGAAGGGGTGACAGGGGCTCTTCCCCCAGAGAAATATTTGAAAAATAGAGGACAAAATGGTGCATTTTGCAGCAAGGTTTTTATGTGGAATTTGGTTAAAAAGCAATATTAAAAGGCAGTTCTGAAGGGGCGCTCCTGAAATATTTACAAACCCGAAAGATATTGGCAGGGCAGTTGTAATTAAAAAACACCATCACCATTGCAAGGATAGTACAAGTACTTCATGAAGCGAAACCAAGGATGCGGTGTGCACTGTTTTTAAACCAATAATGAAAGTACACAACTCTGCTCTAAAGTACACAAACTAAAGCAGACGCCAGAGACACCACTTTTTAGGTCTGCAATTAACCAAGACTGAATTTTACAAAAATTATATGCATGATATACTCACTCTTAGGGGTTTTCTGCCATCCCTCTTCATTCATTGTGTTATTCACCATTTTCTTCTACCCCCCCTCCCCCACAGCATAGGGCAGTGGATTCACCCATTTACGTATTGGGAAACCTCAGTGTGAGTTACAGCATTCTGCCCTTTCACAAAGAGCACATCAACTCACAAATTTGTTTCTTTCAGTGCCACCAACCACTATGGAAAAAGAGCTTTTTGAGACCACAAAATGATTTCTGCTTATAGCTACTTTTTTCAGACCTGCGAGAGCCCAGCAGCTTCCCCAACAATAAGTGCTTGCAAAACCCATGACAAACCAAACAAGCATTGGCAAAGCCAAAAGGTTTGCAGAAACTGCCAGACCTACTGGCTTTGCCAATTATTGTTATTATTTGATAGCAAGCAATGTTGGCAAAAATATAAAATGCAATTAGCTCAGATGGCTGTTTGTTGCTGCAGTCACACAATAGTTGCTTATTTTTCCTTTAAAAATCCCTTTGTACTATAAGGCAGCAAGTCTAAAGAAGCACTATTGCAGGCCTTATCCATGCCTTATCGAAAGGTGGGATACACTACTATTTTGAACAATATGTTAATCCAGCACTAAATCTAGTATGTATGTCTCCAGAAATATAAAAGTGTGTATGTTAATTTTTTTAATGGGCCTTTTGCAAGAAAGCACTAGAGAAGGGATGCAGTCACACTGTAAGGCCTTGGAAAACACAGTCACAGAGAGCAAGAGAGAAATGCTATTTGTCAGATTCACTACATCTAACATTAGAAACAGTAACGCTTCAATAGCGTGCAGTATTTATTATAATGCGTAAGTTGTTGTATAGCTATTAAAATCGGAGTGTGCAAATTCTTGCACCCAATCACCACAATTTCGTTTTTAGGTCGAGCCTAGCGCAGCGCGCATGCGCTGTCTAGGAAATCGGCCTCTTGGAATCACTTCAGCTTTTGTAGAAGCTTGTGCATGTGGTGCTCACACGCTATTGGCCTTTGCGTCTGGCTTTAGCACGCAATTGGCCAAAGGCGTGTGGATGTCCCAGCTTTTTGGGAAATGTTTACTCCCAGAGCGTTTTGCTCTTGGGAGCCCGCAGCGGCGCGCAGGGGCCATCTGTTTTGGCTCAGGTTTCCTTGCCGCTCGACCTTGCCGCTTCCATTTGAAGGCGCGTCCCCTCCACCCCACCTCCACAAGAGTGCGCGTCGCTTTCACTTTCGCGGCCGCGCTTGTTTTAATCCTGCGGTGAATACTTTCAAATGGCGCCTCGTTCTTTTCTTCAATGAGTGTGCGTTTTCTCTTTTATCAGGAGCTAAAAGTTATTTAAACGTGTGACTGCCTGGACGTAAACAGAACTTAAGCCCATCAGAGTGCAGGCTGAGTTTGCAAGTTAACCCACCTTCAAGCTGTCTCGCAGCAAACGATGTTGGTTTCCCTTTAAATTCTGGCCCACATAAAGCACCTTAGTCTGACGGGGAGATACGACACGCTTTGCTCAAAAAGGAATGTGAAAACAATACCTTTCTGAGGAGCCAGGTGTGCGCTGCATACATTATTGAGGGGCCAACTTTGCAATTTAGTAACAGCAGACCTGCTGAACGGCCCGGACCCCTGCATCCCCCAACCCCCGCCACCCACAGGAAAAATTCCCGCCTTTCATCGTAGGGCCTCTCTCGGAACCCCGCATTTGACACGGTTTCTCCTCACTGCACTGGATGAGCAGCAAGGGCGTGTCCCGCCCCAGGGGCTCTCAGAGGTGCATTGTGGGCTGTGCGCGCTAACTGGGTAACGCAATACACATGTCCCGCTGCTGCCCCGGGGCTTCCATTCATGAGCAAGCTTTCTCCTACCCCTGCTGTGCTTTTAACCCTGATCTGCCATGGGGTTGGGGGTCCCCCCCTACGATTTCGGTTTCTGCAGACCAGACACTGTTTTAGCCGAGACGGAGGTAGGAATAACATCTCGCCATGCGCGGTCGGCAGTGAATAGGCCCGGGCACCAAAATAAAAGCGGCCTATCCGACAGCTGACAGAAAAGAGTGGCCTTCTTTTGCAGATTGGGCAGTTCTATCTTGCACAGACACGCTGCTTAGGTTTGGACAGACTCACTGTAAGGCCTTTTGCGAGCTATGAACGGCTATACATTTGGGGTCACAACAGGAAAGTGGTCATTATTCGACTGTAAATGGCAGTGAAATGTCGGCCTGGGCTCTCTAAAGGGATCCGTTGTGAAATATCCCTTAGACTACAGGGATGCCAAAGGGGGAATCTGTCTCAAGGGAATGGGCACAGTCAGTGCTCCCTACTGTGAAACTAGAAAACCAGGTTAGAGCTTCGTCGTCCTCTCAGCATCCTGTGATTCTGGGCAAATCACTAATCTCCCCTGCCAAAAATCAAAAGAAAATGAATGTGACCTTGTGTAAGGTAACTCATGTAGAGCTCAGGTTTGCGCTATATAAAACTGCAAAAAAAAACCAAACAACAACAAAAAAGAGACACACTCTCGGAAACCCCACCACCTGCTAGCCAGGGGAAACTTCTAAGAGACGACCATCAGGAGGGGAACCATACCAGCATACAAGAGAAGGCGCCCAGCCAAGAGAGGCTCACAGGACAGAAGAGGCTTTGTTGGGGCTATTGTCGCCTCCAGGGCCGGCCCTTGCTCAGACGGCACCCTGGGTGGAAAGAAATGTGCCACCCTGCTACTGATCAACGAAACGATGCAGCAGGGGTCTTTCCTTAGTCCCTAGCCGGCTACCTCGATGATCTGCCTTTGAACACAAACATCTCCATCCTCCTCCACCTTACCTGAATCACTGGCTGGTGCCAAGTTGTTTGTTGGGGTTGGGGAGTGAGTGCGTGGCAGTAGGGGGTGACAGGTATCTGGGAGGGCAAGGAAAGGGGTTCATAAGGTGTTAAAACAGCGGCTGCAACGCGTTATGAATGATTGGAAGTGCTTTAGACTGACTCACTGGAGCCAAGGCAGAGGGACTGCTGTTTGCAGGACCTTTATGCAAAGATCTTCAAAATGAAAAACGTCATAAGTTCTGAAGTTCCCTTAGACCTGCACAAACGTTGTAAAAAAAAAATGGGCAACTTTGCACACTGTCAGTATTGGGTAATGAGCACAGCTTAAAGAAAAGACGGGCTGTTTGTGCCTGGCAATGTTATCTGAGCCTAAGAAGATGCTACAATCTTTTTTGTCCGAATGTCCATGTGCTGCTCTTATAAATAAGTGCTTATAGTGTTTTGAAAATATAGTTATAACTTCACAGTGATCAATGAGAATTAATAGTTTGTGTTATACGGTATCTGGGTCCAAACCCTCATCACGTCTCAAAATAAGCCCTCAGAGCTCAATTCCTCCTCACTAGCCCTTGGGAGCCAAGGTCCAAACAAGAATACGTGGCACCCAAGACCAGTGCAAGAGTCATGACGAGCCAGGTACCAGCGGTTATTCACAGATCACTGTCCAGTAACCATAGTGCCCTTGGAATAGGTGGCAAGACCTGATAATAGGTTATGAATGTTCTCACCCGAAAAGACATCATTGGCAGCATCTTCTCTCTCCATACCCCCCAACCCACCAAATAGCAAAATATGTGTCAGAGCCTTCATAGGTCCCATTCCCAGTGTTTTTGAACCAGACAGCCAACAATTACAAATGTGTGCCGATAACAGAGAACAACCTCAGACAGGCTGATGTAGCACGCAACTGTCGAAATCAAACTAGCCTTTTACCGTGATCTATTACTACCTTGGAACAAGCCAGGTCACATCGACCAGGACTAACCATTAGGCCTACCCACCACTAAGGGTGTACAAAATCACATCATTTTATCAGCCTGAGACTAGTTCACAAAAACAAAAAAAAATGTCTACATTTTCCGCTCAAACCAGTCACCTGCTGGTAACTCACAAGACTTTTTTACCCAAGGTGCGAACTCACTTAAAAGAAAAAAGTTACAGAAAACCACACCATGCTAAAATTTCGAGATATTCCATACATTTTGCGTGATCTGAAATCCAGGAATTTCTTAAATTGTGCTGGAGTAATTACATTTTTTCCTAGGCCTACCCAAAATAACAATAAATAAATAAAATAAACCTCTCCAGCCAGAAACAATGATTTAGATAGACATGTTGGACAGCTTCCGGTTGTTACAGCCCTAAATTATTACCATCCCTCTTACTTACCCCAAAAAAAAGCATTGGCATAGCCAATAGGTCTCGCTTTTGGGACCTTATAAGTATTTAGTTATGCAGCACAATATCCTTGGTGCAACAACATCAACTGTTGCATGGCTAAACACTTATAAGGTCCCAAAGGTGAGACCTATTGGCTATGCCAATGCTTGTTTTAAGCATGCTTCCTACCGATAGTGCAGCCTATAAGTGCTACAAGTGCTGCTAATGTGACTTCCATCACTACTCCACAAACCACATGCTCATTTTGTTAATGCGCAATTAAAGACTCACCAAAGATATAGGCAAACTCTTCAGCTTAGTTAACGGTGATGACAGTGAGATTTGCCTCGCCATAATAAATCCATATCTAATTTTGAACATATTTTCACAAACTGGAATAAAATGTTGGTATATTTCTAAATATTGTTTAAAGATTGCAGTTTAGCAAGTCGAATAATCAACACAGAGTGACCTACGAAATACACGCAAGGTGTAGCAAAATAAACCTGGAAGTTATCGATAGGTAATTATGTATAAATACGTAATAGAACTGCTGCCCACAACTCCAGGAAACACATGGAAGATAAAAGACCGGTGTTACAGAATTAAACAAACTGGGGCTAGCTCCATTTTATATTCAAAATATTGCAGCCTCGAAAGTTCTTTCAATTGCATTGGATGAAAAAGACAGATCTGACTCATGAGATACAAGTTACTGCCTGGAGGTTTTCAGGACTCTGCAAATTACACATCCTCTATGCTTATAAGGGGTGGGTGGAACTCACAGAGTTTCACTCTGGGGAATTCTGCAGAGTTTCATAAAAACTTTGCGAGATTCCCCAGACTTCAGCGAGTGGGCGTAATTCGGCAAGTTGCACTGCTCGTGCTGATTTTAAGCGCCGGGAGCTTGTTCCAAGCGATAATAATCAGCACGAACGTCACCACGCAGCATGACAGAGGGCACTGCTTCTTACTGCTGCTCTAGTAAATTTTGTACTCGAGCGGAAGCTTTCTCAACGTGAACGGTCACAAACTGCCTTGACTGCCTGCATTGAGAAATCTCGCTGGCAGGCGTTCTAGTGCCCGAAAATCACGCGAGTGGATGGAAATCCTTGCTTGTACCCGGCAACTTAACATTGGCGAGCAGCGTGAGAGTAAAAACTCTGCCATACGGAGCTTGGTTGAGTTTTGCCAGAACTCCGCGTTCCAAGCAGAATGCAGAGTGGTAAAAAATCTGCACATTCCACCGGCGAAGCGGAATATTTGCCCCCTAATTATAAGGCAAATCTTAGCTCTGCCACTTTGACACGTTGTGTGATCCTGTACTTTTGTTTTCTTATTTCCAGGCACTGGAAGTCCGTACAACACTAATAAACCAAATGAATTAAGTGCTATTTAACCAAAGAGACATTTACAATGGCTCTTTTTCTCCTTGATCCCATCTCTTGCATAGTCTCTTTTTCACTCTATCCTTCATGGGCGCTCTTTTTTTATGATCTATTATGCCTTTGTGCAGTACATACTCGTGTCTCTCCTTTTCCTGCACTGCTTGAGTAAACTGTACAGCGCCCATATGAGCGGTCTCCAGGGACAGGTCAAGATATACAAAAGCCATATAGTGCCTGTCAGGACATCTCTTTGCGGTCACGGCTGCACATCAATATTGCCCCTAAAACACTGTATTCATCTTATACGTACCCAAAAATTAACCTTGATAATGCCTTTTTACACCGTAATGTATAACGATATGTTATCTCATGATGGGACCTCATGTCTAAATAAACATCCCGTTTGCTTCAGCATTATAGTATGTGAGCGCGTACTTCCTGCACATGAGGGACTTTATCTAATCATTAATCATCCTATTCCTGTAGGTAATAAACCTATTTCCTAGAGAAACAGGCTGGTTGCTGATTAGATAAAGCCCCTCGCATGGTTGAATGTGTGGCAGAGAAAAAAAGTCTGCATCTATGTTCATAAACACAAATGTATTGAAGCCCACTGCTCTGACTAGAACATGTTGGCAATAAAAACTCACATTAGGACTGCTGAATGTCTCATTGGGCCTGGCTTGCACACACTCTCTTAGTGCCCAGAAACAAACAGGCTACTCTATCACCGGCAGTACTCTCACCTTCATCCCCCGCACACAGCATCGTCAGTTGTGATGCTCAGAGGCAAAGATCATACTGCCAGACAGACTGTCAATCATGCATGGCTAATCACTGTGTAGTTTCAAAATAAAGGAGCACAGTGATAGGCAATATTCAGTAGTTATCCTGCCCCTGCGCTTCCTCATGTGACTACCTTCTTCTATCCCTTGATGCTACTATGACTCCTTCACATTGTCGTTTTAATGGTCTGAGTGGAACATTGCTACTCCAGGTAGTAACCCTATGCAGTGAGTAGCAGCCATATGCAGCAGTCGATCTTGGTCTTACAGACACACGTAGTAGCACCTCAGGTGCAGTGGGGCTTCTAATGATCACACTGGCTCTTTCCTCAGGTCCAAGGAACACAGGGTTCAGGTGGTGTTCATCACTGTGACCAGTGTGTAAGAGGTAGTTCATCAGCCCTTAGGAAGGCAGAAGTAAAGTTATTTTTGCTACTATGCAGTCACAGTGATAGAGACAACTTCCACAGCCAACCCTATAATGTAACAATACCCGGTGCCAATTTAAAAAAAAGTCAAGTTCAGCAGTGCTCACCAAAACTACCAAAACAACTGGTCATTGTTGATTGTACTTTAACAAAGATTGACTGGTAGTATTAGAGTCATAATCAGTAATTTGATGTCAATTGTGCTTTGCTTTTAAGTAGAGCCTCATCTTATGCATTTATCCACTCAACACACATTAAACTTTATGAGTATGGAATGCATTAGTACGCATCACATCACTATCTGTGCAATTAAGTAGAGTTGTTAGGCATCTCATAAAGCTGTGTCACCCGGGGTTAAACATTTTTTTAACTCTTAGCTCTTAATATGTTGTCTTATACCCCAAAGGTGGCCAGGATTATGAGTCCTCTGCTTGCACTCTAGATTCAGCTTCCTAGCATGTGGTATAAATTGCATCTGCACCTGTAGTGTAACGCTTTCCTCATGCGCTAATGGAATTGCTAATACCGCTGCTGCTTTGTGAAGACTTCAAAGAAATGTCGAAACACTTTCAGCCTGAAAGTATTCTATTATTTGTAACTTTGAGCTTTGTGTAATCTAAATGTAATAACAAATGAGGGTAGAGACATAAAATCCAATGCCTTATGTGAGAGGAATTCCACAAAGCTCAAGTATGCTTCAAGAACCTGTAAACATTTTTAGCAAACACAAGTGCAAATCATTTTCGGAACCGTAAGTTAAAGTACCTGCCTTCAGTTGGAACACAGGGTACCATCTGCTCTAAACTTTCTTTATAACAGCAGTACTTTACAAATCATAGTTCACACCACACAAATTCAAAATGTGCTGATTGGAACTCTATAATAAAAGAGTAATTTACCAAACTATTAGTTTTGTTTTTAGTATTTTAACTTTATTATTCCTAAAATTATATTTATATTAAAAAAGCTATAAAATTGTGCTGACTGCCTGCAAATTGAGCTTGAACGCATTCAAAAACCCAATTTTCTTTTGCTGGAACGATACAAAAACATCTTCATAATTTGAAACTCAAATTAATTGAACGCATTCACATTAAATGATTTTATGTTTTGTTTGCATTTGAAAGTAATTTTTAAAATTTTCAATAAGAAAGGAAGCCCACCGGATGGCAGGAGCTTTTGGGAAGAGCAGCACAGCAATTCTGATTTGACAGCAAAAATTCAAGAATGATCCTGGTCTGCAATAAAAAAAAAATTGTTATGACTGTATAATAGACAATTTGCTGCATGTATTTAGACATGGAAAAGTTTATCGTCCAGTCCTGTTTATCTGTTTGCCTACATTGAAAAGAGTGCCTTGTCAATTGGTCCTATGGACTTTAGACATCTCTTGCACGTAGCTTGACCCGCATTCTTTAAAGGTTGCTTTATGTGTAGTCAGTGCAGTAGGCACTTATAAGTCACTAGAGCCTTACTCAGTTCACACAATTATTTTCTTTTGGTTCAGATCCTAAGATCTTATGCCCCGTCAACCTTTATCTGGTGAAAGCTACTACGTGAATAAAGTTTGCCTTCAGTATGTAGGACTTCATGAATTAATGACAAAATAACACTAATTGCTGTTTTTCATTTTGCAGCAATGACGACTGTGAACACTAAAATTGAGCATGTGTGAACCAAAGAGAATTTTACAAAATGTCTCTGAAAAAGCATTTGTTTGAAAACAAAAGTCAATATATTGTTTTATACTGTAAAACAGTTAGGTGGTGGCCACTAAGAGTTTGGTAAGAAATTGGTACAAAAGTGCTATGGAACAATTAGAAATTGTGACGAGGTCTTGATGAGTCTTCATCCAAAGACATATGGACACCATTTTGTGTCATTAAGCTATACATTCAAATTCAGCCTATAGTGTGGGGGGATCCTACTCCTCACCCTTGCCAGAGCAATGCATCATTCTCTGGCTAAAATGTAGCCACCCTCTTTAAGGAACGTCTTTTCCCTGTACATAGCATCTTCAGAGCGAGTGTCGGACTCGCCAAAAGGTCTTCCACAGATTCATGTCTGAACACAGCTGATCACAATATCTATCAAGATCATCTGGCGAAAGCATGTGGATACACTGCATACACATTTGGACATTTTTCTGGATATTTTCTTGGGTTGTAGCCAGTTGCAAAAAGATAGCTTCAAACCTCTACTTTGCATGCATTTTGGGGTCAGATGGCTGTAATCCAGTATGAGCCTTGACCTGACCCTCTCAATGTCCTGGGAGTTATTTTCTTGAGTAATGTTTTTTTGTTTATTTAGAGTACTGATGACAGAGAATATAGGTTTAAACTCTGCATTTAATAACAGTATTACATTTGATTGTCAAGAATGTCTGCAGATATCTTCAAATTTAAATACATTTTCACTTTTGACATGACCAATCATCCAAGCCACTAGAGAATCTAGACTCAAGCAGAACCCACATAGAACTGTTAAATGAAATGATAGTCTGTGAGGTCGGTGGGGATTTGGCCTTTCAGATGTGATTCAGATTTCTTTAATTGGTCCATTTAGGGATTAAATCCAAACCATAATAATTTGTTGAAGGCAGGTTTTCTTTATGTACACCCATTACGTGACGTCTGCTTAAATGCCATATTTATGTCATAGATGTTTGCCACCAAAGATGTGCTATTAAATTGTTGCCTTTAAAATATATATCTACATAGAATTTTGCAGGCAGTTTGATGTATACATGGCACACATTATGCTTCCCCACACCTCTTTGGCAATAGGCATTCTGAACACACTTCATCAGCCATGAAATCGGCAAACTGGCTTCAGTGTGCTTTGTTTATTCCCACATAGCTTTAATGGAGTGTACTACTGACTGACATCCTCTTTAAAGTTTTTTATCCTCACTCAGTAACCAATCAAAGCCACAAAGTCAGCCCCTTAAGCAGCTGACTCACTGCATTCTGTTTTATTTCTTGGTCATGTTAGAATTAGAGATTAAATACCTGTATTTTGTAATAGGTCACATCTTGTTTCACTCAAACACATTATTGCAGAATAACCAATATACAGTAGCTCTCTTTTGGTGGATGGATAAATCATATTGCCAGAGTGTGGATGTGTTATAGCATTAATGTGTAGTGATAACTCTGTGTGGTCAGCATGTACAGTTTGTGACCTAGGTGTGTCTGCATTCAGGAGATGTGTGTGTTCAGACTTTTTAGTAGGGTGAACTGTGAGTGTCTAAATATGTGAGTACATAAACATTTGTGCAGTGGTGGCTGGTGACATTTGAAAGTGGTGGGGTGTAAACTTTCTGTGGGAGAGCACCATGGTGAGTGAGCGTAGCGAGCGAGCCCGAACAAATAAAAGGGTGGTTCGGGGGGGTTCTCCCCCGAGAACATTTTGAAAAAAGAGTGGGTAAATGGTGCATTTTCAAGCAAATCTGAGAAGCAAGAAGGTTAATAAAGCAATTGTGAAAGTGCAGTTATTACATTAATAAAGGGATGTCATATAACAACATGGTAGCTGCTTATTCAGTATAACCACAGAGCTTCATAACAGACTTCAAGATACAATGCTGAGAACCTCACAGATTTTTTTAATTTAAACTGCAAACAACTAAACAAACAACTAAACAGGTCACAAACTAGCAGCATTCAAGAAGAAATGTTTCTGTAGACAAAATCAGCACGTTTGTCTTTAATAGCAGCGAACTTCTCAATAACTTGAACGTTAAAGTCTGGGATTCTTTTGACGAGGTCTCTCTCTATAGAAAGCATTGCCAAAGCATTCAGTCTTTCCTCAATCCTGGTGTTCCTCAGGAATGTCTTAATTCTGTTTAAAGTGGAAAAACATCGTTCCGACTCTACTGTTGTCATAGGAGTGGTAATGACTATTTTTAGTAAAGTCACTGTCTCTGTAAGTGACTGTTCCATATTAAGCTTCTGAATTAAAGCCAGCAAAGAAATGGCACCAGTGGCCTGCCGGTATACATGCATTCCGTACAGTACAGTCAACTCAGTTTTCAGATCCTCTTTGTTGAGCATAGGATAAGCTTCCACAGCCTCTTTCAGAGCTTGCTCAGGGAAGGAATGATCATAATTTGCAAACTGATCACTTTGCAGTAGTGAGGCACTCACCAAATGTTTTGTAAAAGAAAAACGTTCCAGTGCATGCACAATTATAATGTCACATACCTCCTTTGCAGTTCGGACCAGACTGCTGATGTTTTTCCTGCGGTTTGAGAAAGTAGAATCCTTTGGCAGTCTGCTGTCTAAATTATCAACCCCATCTCTCACTTTGCTCACGCTGGTGACAAACAGACTGGTAGCTCTTTGCACAGAGACAGTTTCTATGTCTCGTTTTTGCAACTGGCTGTATAATATGTCAACCTGAAGCATTATTTCATGAAATAAAAACAGAAACTCTTTGTCTTGTAGTGTTCTAGCAAAGCCACTGGCTTCATTCCGACTTTTGTATTCAAAGTCAGCATTGGCTTCTATGGCGTCAAAACATTTCTCCAGATCCTCCCTAAATTGGAATATTAGCTTGATTGTACGTATGTGAAAGTTCCAACGAGTTGTGGGTCTCCTTGGAAGCCTTTTGGCCACAATTTCCTGAAGTACTTCCGTTCTTTTGGGGGAACGTGAGAAGAATGCTGCCGTGCCTCCTACACCGAAAAAAAGAATTTGTGCCTCTGAGATCTTTGATACTGCCTGTTGCATAATAAGATTAAGTTGGTGGGCGTAACAGTGCACATAATGGGTATTAGGGTACACATCTCTAATTCTTTTCTGTACTCCACCAAGGCTTCCACTCATTACTGATGCACCATCATAGCTTTGTGCAATAAGTTTTTGTTTTTGAGGCTGCTCTGGAAAAATCAAGTTCAGTTCACGCAGTATAGCTGGAGTAATGGTTTCTGCACTAGAGTCTCTTAAATGTGTGAAACCATAGAACCGCTCCACAACTTTACTGTCGTTGTCAAGGTACCGAAAGACTAATACGGACTGTGTTTTTGTGGCCACATCAGTGGTGTCATCAGCCTGAATAGCCACAAAGTCTGTGTTTTTCATCTGTTGGACAATATGGCTTCTCAAAATTTCAAGCATACACTCATGGAGTTCATTTTGTATCGTTTTAGAGGTGCCCTTAAAGACTGTAGCACTTGCTAAATGTGCTTCCATTTCATGGTCTATGCTTGCTATTAAATCCACAAGGCCTCTGAATATTCCAGGATTTGATGAACTTTCAGATTCATCATGGCCTCGCAATGCCAGTTCAAAAGCACCACAGAAACAAATGTAATCAATTATTTTTGACTGTATGTGTCTATTCCTATCAACTGCTTCATTATGCTTCTGTATTGTTTTGCGGTACGCGTCGCTTATGTGGGCTTCAATCGGTGTGTCTCCCAACATTCCCAGTCTCGTCAGGTTTTCCATATGGATTCTTGTGTGTGCATGCTTCTTTGTTTTGTCTGACAAATGCTTCAAGTCTATTACTCCTTTTTTTGTCCAAGGAATGTTACTACCAAACAGCAAGCAGGGGAAGCAGAACAGAGAATTTGTTGAAGTACACCCTGTAAGCCAATCAACTTTTGTGTACCAGGTGTTTGAGAATGTATGTTTGTAAGTCTTCCCTCTGTCTTGAGAAATGTGTCGTAGTTGTAGGTCGGGCCGGTCAGGTCCTAATCGTTTTACAGTTAGTTTGTCTTCAAGGCTCAGTCCAATGAATGGCCCTGCAAGTATCTGTTCTACTGTATTCATGATGTCTTACCAATATTAAAGTTACCTGTCAATAATCAAAGTACAATGTATAAGGTTTGGTGCAAAAACATCAAATTTCTCTATAAATACATATCTTGTGCATTATCATAATATACCTCCAACAGCTTCCCTTTGCACAACATGATGTTTAAAAATACAGCCTTACAGCCTGCTGCCTCTGTGTGCCATACTAGTTGCTCAAGGCCCTGAAGCAGACATATCTCGTGTGACAGGTGAGGGTCTATAACAAGGCAAGGGAGAGGGCCTTTAACAACTGGTGTAGCCCGAGGCAGCTGGGCTATAAAGCTATTATTACAGTCCACCCACTGAGGGTTCTACATTAAAAAGGGAGGAACAGAAAAACAAACAATGGGAAGTTGGTGCTGAAAGCTTACACCTGCCATTACAATCCCTGAACCACTTCATTGTTTTCAATGGAACTCGTAACATTCCAATCCATCTTTTAATACTGATTACACAGTTCCATGCCTCAAATTGATCCTGATGTGCACCCACCCGACCGAGCATGTAGACCACTTATATAGCCTTTAACTACCATGTAAAAAAATATAGCTTCAGTTTCCTTACCTTAAACACTGGAGTTGTTGTGTTGTGGGGTTGCAAGAGCAGCAAAGTAGGTTGGGTTCTGTACAGGACCCTGTTGTTCTTTGCCCAAAAATTATATAGAGCGCGTCAGCCTTTACCAGATGCTGAAAAGAAGAATATAACATAATTAGTAGTAGTAGTGGTAACAAAATACATTAATTATTAACGCTTATTCTTTGTGATTTTCACAAACCCTATGATTTCAGTCAGTCATGCAACATTGGCACCACTCTTAAAATTGTTCCAGCAGTACTACAGCCTTCAATCATGGCAGGCAGACCACATCGCAGACCTTCACCCAATGGCTGCGCATGCACTTTCACATGCTGGAAGCGGGCCTAGGGTCAGTGCTGATGGTAAGCTTTGAATATATGATCCAGTTTCAGATGTTTAATGCCCTCTTTGATCAGGTCACTGACAGTACTGCACAGCCAATCGTCCAAAATTCTAAATGTGTTTACATCTATAAATATTCATGGATAGTGATGACGTGTGTTTTCAATATTGCAACCCAACAGCAGCTAACTAATATTAATGCAAATAATCTCTGTGACGCCCTCCCATTTCTCCTATGTGTGAGCCTGAGGTACTGTTTTCCTCTAAAAGAAACTTTTTTCAGGATGTTGCATGAAACGTAAACTAAGCAACATTTTTCTGCTAAATGTTTCTAAGACTAGTCTCACACATCACCCACATTAAAAATAAACGACAGGAAAATATTCAGGGAAGTATTCCCAAAAATCTGTTTAAGTATCATAAGCTCATCAGGGCAAGACTGCAGAACAGAGCTCTCTGTGCACCTCTGAGAAGCTGAAGCATACAGGGCCTTGCGTCAGAAACAATTCTATCTACAAGGCATGTTATGTTTCTGAAGCTAGGCCCTGCTGGCAGTTTATCTCAATTAAACATTTGTGGTGTCGGTTTAATGGGGTTGTTCTGATCTGAATTCGATGGATTGCAGTGCTTGGCATGCGCACAGTACACAATGTCATATAATGATGTAAACACTAATTGGATAGTATTCTTATTAGCACATTGAACTGCCACGAAGCCATCTCCAAAATTAGCCCTTTAGTAACTCAGGCTACCTTTCATGTAGGCATTATAAGTTAACTAGGATGCAACAACAACCTGCCTGTGAGAGCCTCTACCGTGACGATCCTCGTAACATTTGGAACCCCCTGTAAAAGCAAGTGACAGAGGCGACTTCATCCCGCGACGATTGATGTCATTTGTCATGGAGTAAAAAGGGATTGTACACAACCTCTAGAAAAAGATCCAACCAGAAATCGGCTGAGTTTACATAATTTGCTCTACAATGCTAATTGGATAAGAAGCGGCATTTGCTGAGGGCCCCAATGAGTGGCACACAGGCAGCGGTCACGGACAGGTCAGTATGAGTTGTCTGTGTCCTTTTTCCTTTCTTAGCAGAAAAAACACTTGACACATTGCACTAATATTACGGCCATGCTTTCATATAAATCTGGGGTGTCCCATGTGGATCCAGGGTGGCTGGACATTTCAGATTTTCAGGATATTTGTTTGCATTCAATTTAATCTAAATAATTCTCATTTACATTCCGGTTATGTTGGCATGGACCCACCTGTCCTCGTCCTGTGATGGAAACTACTATCTATCCTAAATAATGTGTGGAATTGTCTAGTAGTTACATGCTGGACTTTGAGATATATAAAGGCCCTTTGTTGTATGTTTGCTGTACAGGCTTCTTTTCACCTGCCTTCACCTTAAAACCCGCTTTACAAGTTTATCCGCCGTTACTACAGTAAAATGATTACCACAGGAAGGATTAGATCTGTTCTGGCATGTGATACAGTGCCTTCTATAACTTCAGGGCATCTGTGACTGCATAAGCTTTTAGACCAGATACTGTGATGTGCTGCATGAACTCCAGGCTTTATAAAAGGTGTACGAGTCAGAGTGACCACCCCCCCCCCTTAAAAAAAATAATATATATATTATTTTATTTTGGCATTGAATCCCTTTTTGTTTTTACCATAGTACTTTTTTTTTTTTACAAAAATGGCAAAAGGGCTTGGTGAGAAAGTAATAAGCATTGAAGTCAAGTTGATAGCCACATGTACCGTAGGCATGTGGGGTAGGTAATGCACATTTCGAATCGCTCTGGGCAAGTGTGGTCACGCACTAATGACAGGCCAAGATGCGCCAGTACTGACTCCACCAGCAGGAACAAATGCATGCACACCATATTGATTCCTGTAACATATCAAATGTATTGCTCCACTTCTGAAGTTCAGGGTGCGATACCCCCTTTGGAGGTCAGCAGAAGACTGTGGTAGGGTCCTCTTGTGAAGTGAAATCAATCCATTTTGAGTCCTAACCAAATTATGCCTCGTTGTAGCACACAGCGTGAAATATTAGAAGACCTTTTCAGTTTCAACATTGCCACCAGCCCATTCGTGCCACATTTGAGATTTCGGGGAATAGACAGCTCGGGCATTGTTTCTGGCCGTCACTTCCTAGTGTCAACTCTTTTAGGAACA
The DNA here is from genome assembly GCA_963921515.1 of Calotriton arnoldi. Classification (NCBI taxonomy): domain Eukaryota; kingdom Metazoa; phylum Chordata; class Amphibia; order Caudata; family Salamandridae; genus Calotriton; species Calotriton arnoldi. Next base: position 656,588 of record CAWUFW010005116.1, read on the forward strand.
CGTCTGCTCGAAACACCAGAGACCTTTCTGGAAGTTAGTGGGGGCCCTGCAGTAGTACCATCACTAAATCTGGTAGTATTTGGGTAGCTTCGCTACGCTCCAACGCGGCAAAAATTGTGGTAAGCTGATTAAAATACGTTTCCCCCCTGAAGCTTTCTGGAGAAGTTCTGAGCTGTCCTTTGAGTAGTGTCGGAAATGGACGCATCGCGGTTATACTATTATCAGTAACAGAAAACGGGGAAACCAAAACCAAACTATTTTTCTGCACTCTGGCCATTATTACGGCTATGACTGTGCTGCATCACAGAGCAGAACAGACTGCCGAGTGCCGACTTTGGTGCTTTCACTTTGGAGACGACTCAGGTCTCAGCCGCGTCGACGAATTATGCAGGCCCAGGCCAGGGCCTCAACCAGTGACGTGACGCAGCAGCACAGTCATCATGGCCGTAATAATGGCCAGGGCAGAACTGCTGCTGACTTTAGTTTGGCGACGCAAGAGAGACACACACCAAAGTCAGCAGTGCTGACTTTGGTGTCTCTCCCGCGTCTGCAAACTAAAGTCAGCAGCAGCTGCTGACTGTGCTCTGGCCACAGTACGGTCAAAGACACGGTCCACAAGATTCAGTGACTGCTGGTCAGTCACATGCAACAACATATATGTATACTGAATGAATGCACTAAAGTAAATATGCAGCACTGCGCACTTGCGCAGGCTCGGTGGCGGCGCAGCTAGTAGTGTAATCACTAGTAGTACTAACTCACTCACTGCGTGTCGAGTGTCGATCCTTTTTCCCCGAGTCTGACTGACTGCGCTCAGCCTCAGGTTCGATGGCACTGGCAGCTCAGCTCACATGCAGCAGGGTTTGCACAGCCTGGGCTGCCCCAGTATGATGATCTGCTCTGCTGAAAGTTCTAGACAGAGGCCTCCCAGGGCAACGAGGTCAGGCGGAGCTCGAGTGCTCCCTCTCTCTCACTCGGCCACTCCCTTCTGTGTGTGCAAATGGCATGCACGCACGGAGGGGAGGGGGAGCACGCACCCGGAGCAGAGAGAGCGGGGCTGAGCTTACTGAGGGCAGCAAATGATGACCATGACCAATCACTGCACAGCTTTACAATAAAGCCATGCAGTGATTGGTCAATATTCCCCTATGCTCCTGGACATGCCCCCAGTCACAGGCTCTGCCGCGTTCTATGGAGACTCTGCCTAGAGACTAAAGCAGCGCTTGGATTGGCCTGGGGCAGGAGACCTCGCCGCTCCTTAGGAGGCCGTGGGGCTGCAGTTTCGACCCACGCCCCCCTCCTCCATTGTACAGGCGAGAGTGGCAAGACCCTCAAGACTACGCATGTCGGGCTGGCCATAGAAAGGCACCCGGCCAACCCGACATGAGCATTTTTGCTGCACTGGCCCAGGGGAATGCCGCAAGTTGCTCCTAACACCTTCACCCCCTCCCCCCCCGTGACGTCACGTCAGTAATGGCATGCCTGCGGCTGAGTGAGAGACAGCTAACTGCTGCCGTGCCGCGGGCTGAAATTTATTATTAAGTGCTGCTGCTGGTGGACCCCTGGGGCAAAATAATCAGTGGGGCAATGCCCCAATGCCCATTCAAAGAAACCGCCACTGCATTTGTGTCTCAATATCTGTGTGTAGCATGGTCGGACTGGCCATACCAGGCATCAGGTGTTTCCCCGGGAGGCTGGAAGTGTGGGGGCTGGATTTACATCAGTGGGGGGCTGGTTTTGTTACTGGGGACCAGTTTTGCAGCAGCGCTGCAATATCGGACCCCAGTAACAAAAGCAGCAAGCAAGAGTTTGCAGCCTCCCGAAGCCAGGCAGCCAGGGGCCGGTCCAAGAAAACTGCCAGGGCTGCTTTGGGTCCCCAGTCTGGCCCTGGTGGATAGAGGTGTTCTGTGAACATGTTATCTTGAGAGAGTTCATTTCTGTATATGGAGATATTTGTGTTTACATGCATGTTGGGAGATGTGTGTAGGGAGTTGAGTGTATGAGGAAGTTTTGGGCAAATTAGGATATCTGTGTGTTTGCCAGTATGTCAATCTGTCTGTGTTTACATTGCTGTATAAGCCGAATGGGCGATACCCTCCAGATTCCAGGCGTACAAACAAAACCCCAGAAAATGCCTCACCTTTAGGTGTGACTTCCCCATCCTCCTCGAGAGATAAGCTCGGCGTGAGCCCCCAGGTGCAATTGTAAAAATGTCAGAACTCGGACCTGACAAGCAAAGGACCAAACCTACATAGCTTCACAGTTTCATGCACGAAGTTGGGTTCCGTTGGCCAAGCTGAAGTTTAGCAAAAAAGAAGGGGTCTCACTGATATCTGTATGCAATTAGAGATGTAAATGATATTTGATATAACCCGTACATGAAGGCAGTGGTCGAAGTGGGGGACAAAAAGTAGGGGAACTGTGGGCGGAGAATCAGAGGGCGGGAATAACCCAAGGATTGGATCAGTGGGCGGAGTCAGAGGTGTAGCCAGAATGCGCAAGCATCCCAATTTTTTGTATTTGGCATTTCACTGCCCAGTTTAATCCAACCAATGGATACACATGATTATTTAAGGTTTAATATGAGTTATTGACATTAAAATACATTCACAAAGTGGGATATGCTTCCAATCACAGAATGTCCCAAATACGCTTAAAAGTGGAATCACAAGCCATTTGTCTCCGAGCCATGGAGTTTCTGTCATCAGCACTACTCTCTTTTTCCACAAGAGCAGTTCAAACATGAATGGCAAATTATCCTAGTTTGCAAATGTTTTCTATATAATTATGGCTCTGCCATATTTGCCACATAATACAAGATCTGCTGCATAATCTGACCATTTTAACTAATAAATTGTTTGTAGCTCAAACGTATCAAAAGTTAATAAAAATGTGACTTGTGTTGCTCCGGAGTGGACGGCCCATTGCAAAGGTTGACTGATCACCTTTCTCACTGCTGCATTTGTATGTTACACTGGTACTAATAAGGCAAAATCTTTCCAGACACTGTTAGCATGTGTACACATGTAAAAATAATACAATATCATAAAATATACTGCATTACGCTGCAGCCTTTTTTTAATGAATAATTTAGTCAACACTGCGGCATAATATTGTCCCCCATTGCTGCATAATTAATTCCAGTGGCCCCACAGCAGACAGTACATGTTAAAAGTGCTTGTGAATGAAGCAGAGAGACTGTGAAGTTTTGGAACTTAGTTTGGTGTGTGTGCAAATCCTGCATTGCCAATCCCTGGTGAGTTGCAGCTACTACTGCTGAAACAAGGCCAATGGAGGTACCTATGGGTGAGGCTGACTGGCCTCAAGGGCAGGGCCGGCCTTAGCACTGGTGGTGCCCTGTGCATTAATGTTTGTTAGTGCCCCCCAATGACCACCTCCGCCATGGATTCCCTCACTACCACCCTTTAACAGTGCCCCTCAAGTCTCCATAACCACACTCTCTCTCAGATGCATTTAATTTGATTTACAGCGCCACTCATACTTTCTATCCAAAAGAACACTTTTTGCAACATAAGGATAATCAAAGACTGGGGGAAAAAACATAACACTCTAATTTATACCTTGCAGTTTGTATGCAGCTCTTAGATGACAGTTAATAGCTCACTGTTCTATGTTAGGATTTTAACTTATAAACTGCAAGTAACAAAAGGATCTATCTGACAAAAGCAGTAACCCACTGACCTGTTTACATTATGTGCACTTTGTGATCTGCATGGTACATGTTCTTTGCAGCAGGCACATTAACCCTCTGTGCTACCTTTCCTTGAGTCAAAACTTCCACTAGACAAAACTCCGATCTCTCTCTAGGGGAAGAACATTAATCACCAGAGTCATCATGACATTTTTATTGTTGCCGAAAATTGCTGGAGGCCAGGAAGGAGGCAGCAAGCGCTATTAAAACCATAATATACTTGCAAACATGATGCCTCCACCCAAAGTCAGTGTCCGGTGCGGTCACACCGGTCGCACTGCCCTAGAGCTGGCCCTTCTCAAGGGTCCTGGGACCTCAGTGACAGAGTCACTGTTGATCTAGGGCAGGGGTCTTCAAACTGTGGGGCGCGACCCCCAGGGGGGTCGTGGAGAGATAGAAAAGGGGTCGCACATTCCCGGTCACACTGAAGGATTTTGCAGAAAATAAAAAGTCAAGTGTCTCAAGGCTGCTGTGATCGTGTTCCGTGAAGCACCCAGTGTATTCAGTGTTGCTGTATAATATTGTACTCTGAGCTTTGAATTAAGCTGCCTTTTTTTTGTTTTAGCATTTCGATAGTTGAGAGAGGTTTCTTTTCAGAGGATGTGTGAAGAATGACCGGAAACAAAAGTTTGAAGTTTTGATATTTTTGACCATCACACCAATAAGACTTTTTTTTTTTGCGGTGGAATTTGTCATTGTTGTAGGTTGAGCTGGGGTTCGTGGCAGTGGCGGAGAGTCCCCTATACGTTTTCAGCCAACTGTTGCTAAAAGTGACATTGCCGAATTAATTGTCATCTGGTACCTAAATAACATTTCCGTAACCCAAATGGGACGTTTCATTAAATTGGGAATGACGACGTAATGCTGGAGACGTGTAGATTGCACACAAACTTGCAGGGTGTGCTCAATTCAGCAGTTTTCCAATTTTTTTCGGCTCAACAGATATTGTTTCCTTTCTGCTGAAGTGCAGTTTTTTTTCATGCTCTAAAGTGCGCCCCTACCAAATGCAGGTGGTGTCTTCCTTTCTGCATCAATACAGGGGTCAAATACATGAAAATAGCGTAGGTGAAAGCGAGGCCCCAAGTCTCCAAGTCAAGGACCATAGAAATCAGGACGAAAGTCCAGCAGAAGTCCGAGGCAACAGGCAGTGAGTGGCCACATGGAAAGCAGGCTCGTGAAACCAATGTCAGGCAGTGCTGACCGCCTGCAATTCTGTCCTGTGCAGTAAGGGCCACACTCCTCTCTGCCCCCACAGATTTTACTTGCCCCCACAGATTTTACTTGCTCCGGGAGTTTAAATGCAGAAAGTGTGCCTTCGTGTTTGTCTGCAGCCGAGGTTGTTTTTGTACAGCCAGGCGGTGCTTCGCCGGTCCTGTGAATTATTAGCCAATAATATTACTACCGTATACTAAAATTATTCTGCTTATTTAGTCATGTGGGCACGCCAAATTGACTTGTCTCCTTGTTAAACTAATGACGTCATCACAAAGGCATGATGGGCTTCATGAATGTTCATGTTTGAAAACGATTACCTTTATTAAATGTAATTTAGTACATCAGTATGATCTAATGTACTCAGTGATGGACAGGGAACCCAAAACAGCCCAGGTAGTTTCGATACTAGCTACAAATTGCTACAAGCGAACATAGTGAGCAAGCCTGACATTCTCAAGGTCATTAATGGGGGAAAAAGGGTCTCTTCCCAGGAAGTGTAGGAAAAAATAGGACAACACAGTGCATTTTCAGCACAGTCTTCTAAAAGTTATATATGTCAGTAAGAAAATGGTGTGCCCAGTACAAAACACTCGAGGCACAAATCGAGATTATATATTGGGTGCACAAATTGGCTGCAGTGTGACCCACAAGGTGTGGGGCACTTACAAAATTCCTATTTTAAGAAAACTTTCACCAGTGTTTTTCAAATAATCGAGGGCTCCACCTTCGTAATGGCTCTACACCAGGGGTCTTCAAACTGTGGGCGCGACCCCCAGGCGAGTCGTGGAGTGATAGAAAGGGGGGTCGCACATTCCCGGTAACACTTCTGCCTATTATTATTTCCATTTGTAGTGTGCTACTGTTACCAAAAGGTGTCCTAGGGCTAATACCATCTTCTGCCTAAAATGGCAAATGAGAAACACACAGAAGGGGAAGGAGAACCAGCCAAATGGGGTAACCTACAGGGCGTAGAGCCAGGTCTTTATAGCTTCCTAAAGGATAATAGATTGTTGGTGGAGCAAAGCAAAGGAGGGTACAAGTTCCAAAACTGTGTGGCCTGGACCAAAACAGCGAGACCGACAATTTGTGCCTTCCTGAATTAGGGAACAATAAGAAGATTGGCACAGGCCGAGAGGAGCATACGGGTCGGTTTATGGAATAAACTGACCCGTATGCTTGGTGAGGAGAGGGTGAGAGGAGGTGGGATGATAGAGGACAGCAAGGGAGCGAGAGAATTCCATTTAAGAGGTCAGGGATGAGGAGAAATGTGAAGTGCCGAAGGATGTGCAGAAACACAAGAGTAGAGGTGAGTGTGAGCGAAAGGTGAGGGCACAGAGGAGGGTTACTGTTAAACTGTGAGAGAAGATGGCTGAGAAATGATCTGTGACGTAAAAGAGAATTTGATGCGACATGGGTGAGGGACAGCAGCGATAGGGGAAGAGAGGGAGTACTGGGATGGGTGCGGAGGTAACAGGGGAGAGGGACGTTGTTTCAAGAAGGTGTGAAAGAACAAAGGGGAGATGTGAAAGATGAATGGGGGGACTGGAGCGGTGTAAGATACAAATAGACAGAAATTTGAAGGGATAGACTTGAGGTGAATGAGAAGTGCTGAGGGCGAGAGAGGTGACGGGGCCAGAGAGGCCATGAGATAAATGCAAGAGACTGTTGGAGATGAGGGCAGTGAAAAGACAGAATGGCAAGAGGTGATTAAACGTGAAGTGAGAGGTTGAATAGGGAGAATTTAGAAGTTGTAAACAGGGGTGAAAGAAAATGGCCTGCAAAGTGAGAGGGATCCGGGGTTGGGAGAGGAGAGAGGGATGGAAGGGAGGGGTGGGAGGAAAGAGGCGTGGGTAAACTACTTAACTCTGCACAAGACTGCCAGGGTTTTAAGGGACCCTTGCTGCTCCTGGCTAGGGCCAGGTGAGCTTTTAATGTGGCAACATGTATTCCTGCGGAGTGAAGGCCCTTCACAAAGATTGACTAGACATCTGTTGTTTATTGGGGTATTTTGGTTATAAACTGGTACTGACGAGGTGAAATCTTTCCTCAGTGTTACTGTGTGTAAAAATTTCAAAATAATGAAGCAATACTATACCAAAATATGCGGCATCACAAAGCATTATTTACATTTTCTTACCACACAATTTAGTCGAACCTGCCGCATAATTAGGTCCTCATAATGCCAGTAGCCCTGTCTATAGGTTTAGAAATTTTTGCCAGGAGGGGGTCCTTACTCCTGAGAATTTTGACACGGGGTCTCGGCATCCAAAAGTTTGAAGACCTCTGCTCTAGGGTGTGCTGCTTCATAGACCTGCCCGCAAGAGTGGAGGTGAACTTCAGTATGGATTGTGGTGGACATGCCATCAAGGTTAACCCACACTTGCCACTGCTAGGGTCCACCTGATGGTGCTAAGACACCAGGGCTTCTAAGGTCTTGCGGGGCCTTCTAAGGTCTAGCATGGGAATGTGCTCCCTCAGGAGAGTGTTCTTGTGGACTGGTAAATAGGCTGAACGTGGTTCACCAGTTCCAAATTCAGCAGCTCTGGCCATAGTGCCACATCCTCTCCCCTACTGAACACCATACTGCCCCACTGAGAAAGACTCGCACTGCCTTCAACCACAGCCCAATTGTGCCCCGCTATAAACACCTGGATGCGGCTCAATTTAAATTACGCACTAGCCAAGAGCAATATGCTGCCTACAAAAAAAAGTAACAACATCCTAGAAAAAGCAAACACTTAAGTCAATGCAAAATTTAGTAAACCACGTGAAATGTAAGCAGGAACAGCATGTCGAGCCTTATGGCCTTTCGAAAAGCTTTAAAAACCTGGCTGTTCACTGATTAGAATGACACTGGTTTGATCCTCGGGTAAGATTTCACATAGCGCCAGGACACCTACGGGTAACAGTAGCGCTCTACAAATGTTATAATAATAATAATAATAATAATGGTTACCTTAACGCTTTGACACTCGTTATTCAGAAATCAGTGAGTGCTTTTGCCTGAAAAGTTAAGGACATGACTACAGGGCCCGGAATGGACCCATTTCAATGTGCATTGCTTATATCCTTACAAAACGTAAGCAGTATGATAAAAAGACCACATCCCTGAACGCAGAGCTGCAGTACACATTTTGTTTTCCAATCCATGCATTGCAGTACCTCCAGGATTGGTGCACTAGTTCCAAGTCCGGGGAAAACAAAGACAAGAAAACAAAAGTAGAGCTTCACTGGCAAACTCTGTAAAAGTGGCGCTAATGTGTATCTTGTGAATAAAATCAATCTGGCCACTTTGCTACTACTCTGTCTTACTTTATTTATTTTTCATATTTTTAACCTTTTATTCCCGATGCTGCACTTTGGAATTAAAATGTCAGAAAAATACGGCATTTCCAGCAAAAGTGTTTTTCTTTTTATGAATCATTTCACAGGGGAGCGAATAAACGAAAGGAGAGGAAAGAGAGTGAGAACCGCTTCTTGAAGTCACTGTTTTCAATAAGAGAGAAACTGCTAGACAGAAAGATAGGGAAGAAGGAAAGAGTGGGGGGGGGCAGCTGAAGCGACAGAGCAGAAGTGAACACGGTCCTTTTCTTCTCTGGGCAAGAATAAAAGACAGAGTCCTCCTGTTACTTCTCTGCCGCCCCGCCCGTCCTCGAACGCCAGGAACGCTGAGCTTTATCTATAGGCCATGGCGATTTCTTGCGTCCTGGACGCATTTTCAAAATAAACAAGCATTGAAAATGCAATAGGTCTCGCCTTTGTTTAAGTTAAAGCTATTTGCTTTGCTAATGGTATTGTATTTTAGCTAAGTCTTATTTAGTGTCTGTATGTGATATGTTGTGCTTTTATGTTGTTCGAATTGTAATTGTTATGTGTGTAGTAGTTTAAAGCATAGCGTTAGGAGGATAAATAAGGAGTCTCAATGGAAGAAACAGGAGTTGTCAATAAAACGCACAAATAGCAGCTGCTCTTCACACAGTTGTGCTGGTGCTTTTATTGGCAGCGCTGGCAGGGGCAATAGGTGGTGCAATCTGCACTCCTACTTGTAACCAACATAGGTCCGAAAGGGCTGGGTCCTTCCCAGACTAAGATAAACACAGCTTTGCTGTCACTGGATTTATATGTTGAATCCCCCAAGGAATCTTTTATGTAACTTACCAATGACGCAATGTGTGGCCGTTAGAGGGATCCGTCCATAAAGCTATTTTGAATGTAAGTTTAGTTTGACTGACCCACGAACCTTTTTACTAGTGTGATGCTACTTTGCTATTCACAAAACATGGTTTACACTTGTAGAGATTTACTTTGGTGCAGAAGTACCCGTGTATGGGGTAATATTAAGTGGTAACAACCCCCCTCCAAGGCCTGGGGAGTTTGTGCACATTCTTACTGTAAGCCCGGTAACACCCTCGCAAGGATCAGAGACTTACGCCTGTTAAGGGCAGGAGTAAACCTGTTTACAATATTGGAGTGGGCAAGAAATACCACCGATCTTACTGGGGCCGCGGTGGGATGGGATTTCTCCAAAGGCAAATGTACTCTCCCAAGGGAAAATAAAAAATAAAAATGTCTTTGCGATAATGCAAGGAGTTATTACATGCACAAATGTACAGTAGGTGCATTTAATTATATGCAAGTGCAATAGCTACAAGTGCATGTGACCGCAATTTGTACACTTGGTACATGTTATTACATGCAAGTGTAATAGCAATACGTAACTACATGCAGGTGCAATAGCTACAAGTACATGTGAGTGCAACATGTACACGTGGTACGTCATTAATTACATGCAAGTGTAATAGGCATACGTAATTAGATGCAAGTGCAATAGGTGCATAAATTACATTACATGCAACTGCAATAGCTACAAGTACATGTGAGTGCAATATGCACACTTGGTACATGTCATTAATTACATGCAAGTGTAACAGGTACAGGTAAATACATGCAAGTGCAATAGGTACACGTAATTACATGCAAGTGTAATATGCCCACGTAGTTGCATCCAAGTACAATATGTACATTTAATTACATGTAAGTGCAATATGTACATGTAATGACACCTTTGGAGTTGCCTCTGCATGGGTGTGACTGGAATTTCTGAACGTTTTTTAACTGTTTCGAGATAAGCTTTGTAAATTATAATCATGAATCAATCTGCGCTGTTTTACGGGACTCGAATTTGCTGCCAGATAAACGCTAACAAACGACTTGGTCCTACAAATGCCCCCACAATAAGCGCGAGGCCATCGCGTACATAAAGTCCGCGGGGTCCCTTCATTCGTGAGCTCAGAGTCTCACAAACACCCTCCGATCTGAGAAAGAAGTTCTTTCTCGTGCAAGACTTAAAATGAAGTGCGACTTCCCTTAGGGGCCACTCTATAAACCCCCGCCGCCCTGCGATTTCAGGGAACCGCTGAAAACTCGTTGAATGCGTATTAGCTGTCGGTCTAGAGCGCCTAGAGTCGCACCAGGGACGCAAGAGTTCACAACAGATAGATTGTCAGTCCTCACGACCCCAGAGAAAACAGATGTTCAAAACTAACCAAAAAAACAATTAATGTCCGTGTTTGGTCGTAACAGATCAACTGGAGAAGTAAGGGCATCGTATGCCTGGAGAGAGCTCTGCACCCTGTGCAAGGGCCAGGTGTAGCGGGGCTGGAGGGAGGAGGAAGAAGAGAAAGAGAGAGGCGGAGAAGAGAGAGAGCGAAGGGTGAAAAGAAGGAAAGGAAGAGGAATAAAAAGAAGAGGCAGAAGGGGTGCGATGGGGAGAGAAGAAAAAGAGAAATTAAAGGAGAGAGAGAGCGCGCTGCAAAAGCAGAAATAAAGATCGTGCCTGTCTGTCTGTCTAGTGTTGCACAGCTACAGCCAGAGGTGTGGCCTAGTGGTGAAGCGGCAAGTGCAACTGAAAGAGGCCAGCCCTCTAATCGTAAAAACAACAATTGATGGACAGAATGCAGAACAATGTCATACATTCACCACAGTACAGAGATCTTGGCCTAAATCCATCGTTTTTTTGCTCACCATGCCGTTCCAGTTTGGACCCAGCCATATGCAAATCAGTCTTGACCCTACGCCCAATGGGAACAGTCCAGCCTGAACTGCCAGGCCAGGTCCTCCCTAGACTGGAAACAAGCATCCTAGGACCGGTTTCGGGCTTTCAGCCCTCATCAGCCAGGATAGCTTGACTCCAGTGGCATGGAGAGCACGGGACCCACGTTTGGGCATACCCGTCTCACTCGGGGTGACAAATGCAACAACAACAATTGATGGACAGAATGCAGAACAATGTCGTACATTCACCCCAGTACAGAGATCTGGGCCTAAATCCATCGTTTTTTTGTTCACCATGCCGTTCCAGTTTGGACCCAGCCATATGCAAATCAGTCTTGACCCTGCGCCCAATGTTTCCGGTCCAGGGAGGACCTGGTCTGGCAGTTCGGTATAGACTGTTCCCATGGGGCACAGGGTCAAGACTGATTTGCATATGGCTGGGTCCAAACTGGGGTGGAATAGTGGGCAAAAGAACGATGGATTTAACCCAGATCTTTTGACTGGGGGAGAATGTTTGCATTGTCAGCATTCCGTCCATCATTTGTTTGCTGTAACACTTTTCGCCCTAAGTGGGATGGGTATGCCCAGACGTGGGTCCCTTGCTCACTGCGCCACTGGATTCAAGCTAGCCTGGCTGAAGAAGGGTGACATACCCTGAAACCAGTCCCAGGATGGTTGTTTCCGGTCCAGGGAGGACCTGGTCTGGCAGTTCGGTCTGGACTGTTCCCATGGGGACAGGGTCAAGACTGATTTGCATATGGCTGGGTCCAAACTGGGGTGGCGTAGTGGGCAAAAGAACGATGGATTTAACCCAGATCTTTTGACTGGGGGAGAATGTTTGCATTGTCAGCATTCCGTCCATCATTTGTTTGCTGTAACACTTTTCGCCCTAAGTGGGATGGGTATGCCCAGACGTGGGTCCCTTGCTCACTGCGCCACTGGATTCAAGCTAGCCTGGCTGAAGAAGGGTGACATACCCTGAAACCAGTCCCAGGATTCTTGTTTCCAGTCCAGGGAGGACCTGGTCTGGCAGTTCGGTCTGGACTGTTCCCATGGGGCACAGGGTCAAGACTGAGTTGCATATGGCTGGGTCCAAACTGGGGTGGCGTAGTGGGCAAAAGAACGATGGATTTAACCCAGATCTTTTGACTGGGGGAGAATATTTGCATTGTCAGCATTCCGTCCATCATTTTTTGCTGTAACACTTTTCGCCCTAAGTGGGATGGGTATGCCCAGACGTGGGTCCCTTGCTCACTGCGCCACTGGATTCAAGCTAGCCTGGCTGAAGAAGGGTGACATACCCTGAAACCGGTCCCAGGATGCTTGTTTCCGTTCCAGGGAGGACCTGGTCTGGCAGTTCGCTCTGGACTGTTCCCATGGGGCACGGGGTCAAGACTGATTTGCATATGGCTGGGTCCAAACTGGGGTGGCGTAGTGGGCAAAAGAACGATGGATTTAACCCAGATCTTTTGACTGGGGGAGAATGTTTGCATTGTCAGCATTCCGTCCATCATTTGTTTGCGGTAACACTTTTCGCCCTAAGTGGGATGGGTTTGCCAGACGTGGGTCCCTTGCTCACTGCGCCACTGGATTCAAGCTAGCCTGGCTGAAGAAGGGTGACATACCCTGAAACCGGTCCCAGGATGCTTGTTTCCGGTCCAGGGAGGACCTGGTCTGGCAGTTCAGTCTGGACTGTTTCCATGGGGCACAGGGTCAATACTGATTTGCATATGGCTGGGTCCAAACTGGGGTGGCGTAGTGGGCAAAAGAACGATGAATTTAACCCAGATCTTTTGACTGGGGGAGAATGTTTGCATTGTCAGCATTCCGTCCATCATTTATTTGCTGTAACACTTTTCGCCCTAAGTGGGATGGGTATGCCCAGACGTGGGTCCCTTGCTCACTGCGCCACTAGATTCAAGCTAGCCTGGATGAAGAAGGGTGACATACCCTGAAACCGGTCCCAGGATGCTTGTTTCCGGTCCAGGGAGGACCTGGTCTGGCAGTTCAGGCTGGACTGTTCCCATGGGGCACAGGGTCAAGACTGATTTGCATATGGCTGGGTCCAAACTGGGGTGGCGTAGTGGGCAAAAGAACGATGGATTTAACCCAGATCTTTTGACTGGGGGAGAATATTTGCATTGTCTGCATTCCGTCCATCATTTGTTTGCTGTAACACTTTTCGCCCTAAGTGGGATGGGTATGCCCAGACGTGGGTCCCTTGCTCACTGCGCCACTGGATTCAAGCTAGCCTGGCTGAAGAAGGGTGACATACCCTGAAACAGGTCCCAGGATGCTTGTTTCCGGTCCAGGGAGGACCTGGTCTGCCAGTTCGGTCTGGACTGTTCCCATGGGGCACAGGGTCAAGACTGATTTGCATATGGCTGGGTCCAAACTGGGGTGGCGAGGTGGGCAAAAGAACAATGGATTTAACCCAGATCTTTTGACTGGGGGAGAATGTTTGCATTGTCAGCATTCCGTCCATCATTTGTTTGCTGTAACACTTTTCGCCCTAAGTGGGATGGGTATGCCCAGACGTGGGTCCCTTGCTCACTGCGCCACTGGATTCAAGCTAGCCTGGCTCAAGAAGGGTGACATACCCTGAAACCGGTCCCAGGATGCTTGTTTCCGGTCCAGGGAGGACCTGGTCTGGCAGTTCGGTCTGGACTGTTCTCAGGGGGCACAAGGTCAAGACTGATTTGCATATGGCTGGGTCCAAACTGGGGTGGTGTAGTGGGCAAAAGAACGATGGATTTAACCCAGATCTTTTGACTGCGGGAGAATGTTTGCATTGTCAGCATTCCGTCCATCATTTGTTTGCTGTAACACTTTTTGCCCTAAGTGGGATGGGTATGCCCAGACGTGGGTCCCTTGCTCACTGCGCCACTGGATTCAAGCTAGCCTGGATGAAGAAGGGTGACATACCCTGAAACCGGTCCCAGGATGCTTGTTTCCGGTCCAGGGAGGACCTGGTCTGGCAGTTCGGGCTGGACTGTTCCCATGGGGCACAGGGTCAAGACTGATTTGCATATGGCTGGGTCCAAACTGGGGTGGCGTAGTGGGCAAAAGAACGATGGATTTAACCCAGATCTTTTGACTGGGGGAGAATATTTGCATTGTCAGCATTCCGTCCATCATTTGTTTGCTGTAACACTTTTCGCCCTAAGTGGGATGGGTATACCCAGACGTGGGTCCCTTGCTCACTGCGCCACTGGATTCAAGCTAGCCTGGCTGAAGAAGGGTGACATACCCTGAAACCGGTCCCAGGATGCTTGTTTCCGGTCCAGGGAGGACCTGGTCTGGCAGTTCGGTCTGGACTGTTCCCATGGGGCACAGGGTCAAGACTTATTTGCATATGGCTGGATCCAAACTGGGGTGGCGTAGTGGGCAAAATAACAATGGATTTAACCCAGATCTTTTGACTGGGGGAGAATGTTTGCATTGTCAGCATTCCGTCCATCATTTGTTTGCTGTAACACTTTTCGCCCTAAGTGGGATGGGTAGGCCCAGACGTGGGTCCCTTGCTCACTGCGCCACTGGATTCAAGCTAGCCTGGCTGAAGAAGGGTGACATACCCTGAAACCAGTCCCAGGATGCTTGTTTCCGGTCCAGGGAGGACCTGGTCTGGCAGTTCGGTCTGGACTGTTCCCATGGGGCACAGGGTCAAGACTGATTTGCATATGGCTGGGTCCAAACTGGGGTGGCGTAGTGGGCAAAAGAACGATGGATTTAACCCAGATCTTTTGACTGGGGGAGAATATTTGCATTGTCAGCATTCCGTCCATCATTTGTTTGCTGTAACACTTTTCGCCCTAAGTGGGATGGATATGCCCAGACGTGGGTCCCTTGCTCACTGCACCACTGGATTCAAGCTAGCCTGGCTGAAGAAGGGTGACATACCCTGAAACCGGTCCCAGGATGCTTGTTTCCGGTCCAGGGAGGACCTGGTCTGGCAGTTCGCTCTGGACTGTTCCCATGGGGCACAGGGTCAAGACTGATTTGCATATGGCTGGGTCCAAACTGGGGTGGCGTAGTGGGCAAAAGAACGATGGATTTAACCCAGATCTTTTGACTGGGGGAGAATGTTTGCATTGTCAGCATTCCGTCCATCATTTGTTTGCGGTAACACTTTCACCCTAAGTGGGATGGGTTTGCCCAGACGTGGGTCCCTTGCTCACTGCGCCACTGGATTCAAGCTAGCCTGGCTGAAGAAGGGTGACATACCCTGAAACCGGTCCCAGGATGCTTGTTTCCGGTCCAGGGAGGACCTGGTCTGGCAGTTCGGTCTGGACTGTTCCCATGGGGCACAGGGTCAAGACTGATTTGCATATGGCTGGGTCCAAACTGGGGTGGCGTAGTGGGCAAAAGAACGATGGATTTAACCCAGATCTTTTGACTGGGGGAGAATGTTTGCATTGTCAGCATTCCGTCCATCATTTTTTTGCTGTAACACTTTTCGCCCTAAGTGGGATGGGTATGCCCAGACGTGGGTCCCTTGCTCACTGCGCCACTTGATTCAAGCTAGTCTGGCTGAAGAAGGGTGACATACCCTGAAACCGGTCCCAGGATGCTTGTTTCCAGTCCTGGGAGGACCTGGTCTGGCAGTTCGGTCTGGACTGTTCCCATGGGGCACAGGGTCAAGACTGATTTGCATATGGCTGGGTCCAAACTGGGGTGGCGTAGTGGGCAAAAGAACGATGGATTTAAGCCAGATCTTTTGACTGGGGGAGAATGTTTGCATTGTCAGCATTCCGTCCATCATTTGTTTGCTGTAACACTTTTTGCCCTAAGTGGGGTGGGTTTGCCCAGACGTGGGTCCCTTGCTCACTGCGCCACTGGATTCAAGCTAGCCTGGATGAAGAAGGGTGACATACCCTGAAACCGGTCCCAGGATGCTTGTTTCCGGTCCAGGGAGGACCTGGTCTGGCAGTTCGGTCTGGACTGTTCCCATGGGGCACAGGGTCAAGACTGATTTGCATATGGTTGGGTCCAAACTGGGGTGGCGTAGTGGGCAAAAGAATGATGGATTTAACCCAGATCTTTTGACTGGGGGAGAATGTTTGCATTGTCAGCATTCCGTCCACCATTTATTTACTGTAACACTTTTTGCCCTAAGTGGGATGGGTATGCCCAGACGTGGGTCCCTTGCTCACTGCGCCACTGGATTCAAGCTAGCCTGGCTGAAGAAGGGTGACATATCCTGAAACCGGTCCCAGGATGCTTGTTTCCGGTCCAGGGAGGACCTGGTCTGGCAGTTCGGTCTGGACTGTTCCCATGGGGCACAGGGTCAAGACTGATTTGTATATGGCTGTGTCCAAACTGGGGTGGCGTAGTGGGCAAAAGAACGATGGATTTAACCCAGATCTTTTGACTGGGGGAGAATGTTTGAATTGTCAGCATTCCGTCCATCATTTGTTTGCTGTAACACTTTAAGCCCTCTAATCGTGGCTTCTACTGTGACATAACGTTTGATTTTGGGGACTGTCTCTGTGCGCGTCTGATCATCGGCCGCGTACAAACGGGGTATCCCCAGGACACGGACATTATTACCAGAGAGGCTGACCTTAGCTACGAGCCGGATGCACACGGGTGAAAAGTAAATAGTTTGTGGCTAATAAACGTATACCCAGGACACAGACATTATTACCAGAGAGGCGGACCTTAGCCACGAGCCGGGGTCGCACAGGTGAAGAAGCACAATTCCCAGTTAGAAGCCAGTAAACAAGCTAGGAGCACACCCACCTACGTCACGGAAAACAAAGATGGCGTCGGCCTGTCTACATGGGCCGTCCTAAAAGTGGACAAGGCGGTAACCCCAAAGCCAGGTTTTCAATCACGCGCCAGCGTTTAACATAAACGATGACACGAGCCAATTGAAAACAAGGGCAGGGCTTAAAGTTCCTTCCGAAAGTGTATTGATTCCAAAAGGCCCTCGCATGGCGAGGCAGCGCACGCGCTCTGCTAACGCCAGGCGAGACCTAAAAAGTAGGGGAACGGAATCTGTGGAATTAAAGAAGTAGGGGCATGCCATGCCCTGCCGACCCAACCCACTTCGACCACTGCATGAAGGTCTTTCTGTTATTGTTACCAAGATGTAATACCAAAAAAAGAGCCCCTTGAAAAATAAAGAGACTGGTGTGTGTAGTATCACTTCTGTGAGGATGGCATGGCATCTGTTTTTGTGCGACTGTTTCGCTGTGTGCGAGTGTCTGTGTGTGATTGTGGGTCTTTGCTTTGCTTGTTTCTGGTTAGACACATTTGAGTATGTGACATAAAAATGAAGGATAGATCTGTGTATTTCGTACGGAGAAACAGACATTCAGTGCGCGCGCGCAAACACGCGCGCAAACACGCGCGCAAAACACGCGCGCGCGCGCACACACGCGCACACACACGCGCACACACACACACACATATATATATATACACACACACACAGTGTCACTGGTACACTGGGACTCTTTCATGTAATTGGGCAGGTTTATTGATAATGCGTGTGCATATTGGAGTATGGAGAAAGGTTTCAGTGTTCATCTTGATCATGCACATGCTCAAACCACCACACGCCGAGATGGACATAAACCCAGAAACCATTCTGTTTATGCAGATTGGGTTTATATGTGCTTGTTGATCTTCACATAGAGGAAGTGATCTGTGTGTAATAACACACACAAAAGAACATACCACCCCATGCGCATCCTCATTGCAACCTTGAAAAGTGGTAACTTTAACTTCATTCTGATGAGTGCGTAAGGTGGGGGATGTGTGGATTTCTAACTTAGGCAGATATAGCCACATGTGCTTTGAATTGAGTTAACCGAGTGTTATATTTGAGTCCAACGCACCCAGCCCTGTCCTAACCAGCAACATTTCTGCATCCTTCTCTAAGAGCGATGGGATTGCAGTAAACCAAGTGGTATACCAGGCATCAGTAATTTCTCAGCTAATTAACAGTATCCTCAATAATTAAACTGCCACTATCCCTGGGTATGTCAGATGGCTCCTTGGTGACTGCAGCTTTTCCCACATAAGCATGGCGAGTAAATAGCATTGAATATGACAAAAATATACAGATATTTTCATGGTTTCTTTGATTGACTAAAGTGAACATCTTAGCTTATTTCCAATGCCAGACATGGTTTGGAAAAACACATTTTATTTTGCCGAATTTTATGGGCTATCACTCTGAGTCAATTGAAGATCATGTTAGGAACATGTCTTTTAAAATTCCCTTTATAGAAACAACAACCTCCATGATTGAGCATATAGGGCGTTGGTGAGATAATATACTCTAGAAAACGCCTTTAGAACTGCACACAATATTCTAGGGAATGCTGCACCATGGAAACACAACCTCAGTTTGATGATGGATATTTAAATATGTACATATATTTAAATGCATACAGTGCTTGAGATAATATGGTCAAGGTAGCCGACAAAATTCGGAAGAAACCATGTGGCCTTTAGAACGAGCCCTGTTCACCAGAGTCGAGCCCCAGAACAGAAAATAATGTACCAGAGGTGGTCTCCAGTACTAGATAGAGCACTTCAGAGGAGGCCTCCAGAACCAGCCATATCACACCAAAGAGACCTTTAGAATCATGACACAGTCATCAGATGAGGTGGCACAACAATCCAGATGAAGGCTCCAAAACTGGTCACAACTCTCCAAATGTAGCCCCTAGAACGGAACAGAGATCTGAAATTACCAGCGATGTCCACCTTTTATAGATGTAACACAACCTCCCATTTCTATTGGTTGTGTCTTTTCCTCTGCCCCTCGATATTCATCTTGGCCTTTTCTGAGCCTCGTCAAATATTTATCATTGAACTATTTCAATGTGAGTCCCAAAAGAGAACTTCAAAATGTTCAATGACAAATTAAGCTTTCCATCGTTGTGACCTCTACCAAGGCTGCCAGCTCACACAGTGCCACCATGTGTCACATGATATTGGTACTCTTCACCCAGTCACCTGGTGAAGTGCTTATATCACACAGTGAGCACTAGGCGAGCTGGAAACCTTGTACACAGATTAGTCTTCCAGGTCACCTATGAAGGCTTGGGGAAACTGATCTCTAATGACTTAGGGGCCATTCCACCTCCAGTGTATAGCTTCTCAGACATTGACGGTGTTTAAGTCCCACCCCTTTTACCGACCATGCCCTCTCTAAGACCCCATCTCCTTACTCACATGGTGAAAAACTGTTCCGGGTCGGCTGGCCTGGTGCACTGTAGTTGTACACTGTATGTAAGAGAAGTTTGCACTGCGGCTGTCTATGCTGTAACTGTATATGAGAGAATGTGCAATGCTGATATGTAGTGACTATCACTGCGGCTGCCCATATGGTACCCATTTTATGCGACTTTTTGATACTTAAGAAAATACTTTCTCTAGACAAAGGCCAGCACCAATGAGTGTGTAAATGTTTGTTTACAGGTACACAGAAAACCGTGCTTAATTTGATCCAGTGGTTTCCGGTGCTCGGCACCAGCGCCTAATTGGCAGCACCCGCACTTATGACGGTCTGCCACTTGGTGGGGCTGTTTGTCTGATTTAGAGTGAACACAACAACAGTTGTTTACTAATTTAATATATGTTAAAAATGACTAATACCTGCCACCAATGCTAATCTTATAGCTTTGGGGGCATGGAATAGTCTGAATTGTCACACTTGTAGGAATGTGATGGTAAGTAGCTGGTTTGGTACTGTCATTGGTAGCGCTAGCAGGGGCAATGGGTGGTGTAAGCTGCAGTGGCCTCCTGATGAGGGCCCTGGCACTTCATTTTTTACAAATAAATCACTGATGAATATATATTTGCATGTTGGGAAGACGCCATAAACAAATGTTTGAAATGTTTAAATAGCAGAAAGCAACTGAGAAAGATTAAAAAATGCGTTACCTGCGCAAGCATAACTGTTGTAAAATACGCTTCAGAGAAAGATGTCCCTGCCTTTGGATATGGTTTGTAGCGTATCAGCTAAATTCATGTGTGGCTTTTGGGCACACAGAAGTACATTGGAAGCGTTTTATTTTACGAGGCTTGGGTAGCTCTTTGTCGCCGAGGTAAGTGGAAAATAGCAACTGTGGGCAAAGTGGGAGCTAAGTAAATGTTCTGCAGCCATTTTTTATGGTAGATGAATTGATTCCTTCCGCACATTTTTCTTTTACGACCTAAAGTGATCCCTCTGGCTCTACCTTTATCCCACCTGCTTGCCTAAGAACTGGAAAATGCCATATATTTAAAGCAAATGCAAAAGAAACAATTGATGGACGGAATGCTGGACAATGCAAACATTCACCCCCAGTCACAAGGATCTGGGTTAAATCCATCATTCTTTTGCTCACCACACCACCCCAGTTTGGACCCAGCCATATGCAAATCAGTCTTGACCCTGTTCCTTGTGGGAACAGTCCAGCCCGAACTGCCAAGCCAGGTCCTCCCTGGACCGGAAACAAGCATCCTGGGACCGGTTTCAGGGCATCACCCTTCTTCAGCCAGGCTAGCTTGAATCCAGTGGTGTAGTGAGCACGGGACCCACGTCTGGGCATACCCTTCCCACTTAGGGCGACAAATGCAAAAGAAACAATTGATGGACGGAATGCTGGACAATGCAAACATTCACCCCCAGTCACAAGGATCTGGGTTAAATCCATCATTCTTTTGCTCACCACACCACCCCAGTTTGGACCCAACCATATGCAAATCAGTCTTGACCCTGTTCCTTGTGGGAACAGTCCAGCCCGAACTGCCAAGCCAGGTCCTCCCTGGACCGGAAACAAGCATCCTGGGACCGGTTTCAGGGCATCACCCTTCTTCAGCCAGGCTAGCTTGAATCCAGTGGTGTAGTGAGCACGGGACCCACGTCTGGGCATACCCTTCCCACTTAGGGCGACAAATGCAAAAGAAACAATTGGTGGACGGAATGCTGGACAATGCAAACATTCACCCCCAGTCACAAGGATCTGGGTTAAATCCATCATTCTTTTGCTCACCACACCACCCCAGTTTGGACCCAGCCATATGCAAATCAGTCTTGACCCTGTTCCTTGTGGGAACAGTCCAGCCCAAACTGCCAAGCCAGGTCCTCCCTGGACCGGAAACAAGCATCCTGGGACCGGTTTCAGGGCATCACCCTTCTTCAGCCAGGCTAGCTTGAATCCAGTGGTGTAGTGAGCACGGGACCCACGTCTGGGCATACCCTTCCCACTTAGGGCGACAAATGCAAAAGAAACAATTGATGGACGGAATGCTGGACAATGCAAACATTCACCACCAGTCACAAGGATCTGGGTTAAATCCATCATTCTTTTGCTCACCACACCACCCCAGTTTGGACCCAGCCATATGCAAATCAGTCTTGACCCTGTTCCTTGTGGGAACAGTCCAGCCCGAACTGCCAAGCCAGGTCCTCCCTGGACCGGAAACAAGCATCCTGGGACCGGTTTCAGGGCATCACCCTTCTTCAGCCAGGCTAGCTTGAATCCAGTGGTGTAGTGAGCACGGGACCCACGTCTGGGCATACCCTTCCCACTTAGGGCGACAAATGCAAAAGAAACAATTGATGGACGGAATGCTGGACAATGCAAACATTCACCCCCAGTCACAAGGATCTGGGTTAAATCCATCATTCTTTTGCTCAACACACCACCCCAGTTTGGACCCAGCCATATGCAAATCAGTCTTGACCCTGTTCCTTGTGGGAACAGTCCAGCCCGAACTGCCAAGCCAGGTCCTCCCTGGACCGGAAACAAGCATCCTGGGACCGGTTTCAGGGCATCACCCTTCTTCAGCCAGGCTAGCTTGAATCCAGTGGTGTAGTGAGCACGGGACCCACGTCTGGGCATACCCTTCCCACTTAGGGCGACAAATGCAAAAGAAACAATTGATGGACGGAATGCTGGACAATGCAAACATTCACCCCCAGTCACAAGGATCTGGGTTAAATCCATCATTCTTTTGCTCACCACACCACCCCAGTTTGGACCAAGCCATATGCAAATCAGTCTTGACCCTATTCCTTGTGGGAACAGTCCAGCCCGAACTGCCAAGCCAGGTCCTCCCTGGACTGGAAACAAGCATCCTGGGACCGGTTTCAGGGCATCACCCTTCTTCAGCCAGGCTAGCTTGAATCCAGTGGTGTAGTGAGCACGGGACCCACGTCTGGGCATACCCTTCCCACTTAGGGCGACAAATGCAAAAGAAACAATTGATGGACGGAATGCTGGACAATGCAAACATTCACCCCCAGTCACAAGGATCTGGGTTAAATCCATCATTCTTTTGCTCACCACACCACCCCAGTTTGGACCCAGCCATATGCAAATCAGTCTTGACCCTGTTCCTTGTGGGAACAGTCCAGCCCGAACTGCCAAGCCAGGTCCTCCCTGGACCGGAAACAAGCATCCTGGGACCGGTTTCAGGGCATCACCCTTCTTCAGCCAGGCTAGCTTGAATCCAGTGGTGTAGTGAGCACGGGACCCACGTCTGGGCATACCCTTCCCACTTAGGGCGACAAATGCAAAAGAAACAATTGATGGACGGAATGCTGGACAATGCAAACATTCACCCCCAGTCACAAGGATCTGGGTTAAATCCATCATTCTTTTGCTCACCACACCACCCCAGTTTGGACCCAGCCATATGCAAATCAGTCTTGACCCTGTTCCTTGTGGGAACAGTCCAGCCCGAACTGCGAAGCCAGGTCCTCCCAGGACTGGAAACAAGCATCCTGGGACCGGTTTCAGGGCATCACCCTTCTTCAGCCAGGCTAGCTTGAATCCAGTGGTGTAGTGAGCACGGGACCCACGTCTGGGCATACCCTATTTAAAGCAAGCAGCTTGAAACTCTCCTCCCAATGCCATTCCTAATGTGACGTGTGGACTCTTTGGGACGCGTCCATGCAGACACACTTGCATGCGCACATACACATGCAAGTACAAACTTAAAACAGGCACTGGCAAAGCCAGATATGTCTGGCATGCAGTTTGAGTCCTGCAGAAATTATTTCTTTTTCTTTTTTTTAAAAAAACGCCAAAATAGCCTGCTGCTGTGGAAATAAAAAAAATAAAAAAACATTGCTTCCTATACATAGTGGTTCTGTGAAATAAATAATTTAATGTACGATGATTCAGTGTACCTTTCAGATGTAAAATAGCCCCCTGTGCATTGCATGCAAGCACTTGGTATGAGCAAAATGATACATCAAATAGCCAAAAGAATAAGGTGAGAGGGATATACTGCTCTGGGAGCAGCCAACGCCCAAGCTCTATACAATATGTATACAGAGAGCTGAGCTGTTCTAACCAGACATAAAAAGCATGTTCTACTTCACACCCTGACTGATCCTATGATTTGCTACAATCCGAATCCCTTCAGACTGAGTAAAGCAGGTCTGAAACATCATATTTCTTCAGTCACCTTCCCTACCGCCTCCCCCCATAGAAGACTGAAAAAGAGCAATTCAATACTCTATTGACACAGCTTTCTCTTTCGTATCAGCTATAAACGTTGGGATTACCTGACTGATTGTTTTCTCTAAAAAGCCATAATGTAATCTCAAACCTAATACTCTAACAACTGTGCACTAATTAAAACTGCAATTATATTTTTGCTCAAACAAAACGACTTAATAAACATTATCACAAACTGTTTACCCTTCCCCAAAAAACAATTTATGCTCACTAATACAATTTCCCATTAAAACTGCTGCCAGGTAAATTAAAAACTCTTGAAATAGTAAGTAAATGGGAAATTAATTCAACAGTTTAATCTAGAGCTAATAACAGTTGCAAGCTCAGAAAAAGATTGCTACAGCGGGGAGTTAATTAACAGTTTATTCCCTATTTGATAAAAGTAATCCACTCTAATTCCAGTGTAATTTTACCTCAATGTAATATAAAACCACAAGCTGCTTCTGGTGCTGGTAATTATTAGCTTTGTCCTGTGGCCACATTGACAATGAAAGTCAGCAGTGTCTTAATAATAAGAGGGAGCTGTTGTGCTAAATGGCCACATTTAAGGCTGCAATATGAAATCCTCAAACCGCGGCAGTCGAGCGTGACGCCATGCGGGCGATGGTAGCAGATGAACTTGGTGAAGTATGCTTCTAGCTGTTGGGGGTGCTGCTTTTCAGGGGCAGGTGCGCCACCCATGGAGTAGGCCTCTTCTGTGCGGCTAGCTGTGCCAAGTCGCGGGGCAGCCTGAGACGTAGGTCATGCAAAAAAGGCCGCTCGTTGTGATGGCAACGTCTGGGAAGCTAACAGGGATATGAAAGCCACTCCACGCCCCCTCCTTCGATATGCAAATGAAGATTTCACAATATGGCCTGTGCCAATTCCATATCATGAGCCTCAACTACAGGCTTCTCTCCTTGGAAAGCAGGCAGACAGTGCCGCGTGTATAAACTGTGTTGAACGGGTTCGATCCACTTTTGGTCATCCACAACAAATTACCTACAACAGCAGATATTCTTCTTGATGGCTGGAAAACGTTTCACATTTCTTAGGGGGGGGGGGGTCTGATCTGAAGGACTTAATGCTTTGATCTACTAGGGCTGCTATTTGTAGTTGTTGCATAGATCCGCCTGTCAGTTTTCCCATGTGCCTCTGCGCCGGTATCATGGCAGATGATAACCTCCTTTTGTTTATCCCCCCTTTAAGTGCTTTCACCTCTTCCTTTCCCTTGTCTCTGAATATAGAGCGCATCAATTAGTCTTTTGCCTTTGTTTGCCGCTGCTTCTTATACCGACACTTGCCATCTTGGGAATCATCACATTATAGATAAGTGGGCGCGCTGCGATCGCAGGCGGCATCAAAGAGCCTCTGAGTAATTTAAAGAAGCATGTTGCCCGATGTACTACATAAAAAGTGACTCTGCAAGTAACTAATGTATGGAATTATCCTACTCCATTAGATGTTAACAAGGGTTAAGTGTTTTTTTTAATTTCTCCTGCTATCTCATACAAGATTTGTTTGCGTCATGAATCTATTTCAATTGACTCCTTGTGGGCCTTTAATGGATTTCTTTGATGTTAATGTCTGCTGGGAGGTGCTCCTTCGGAGAGCATAAGCAAACAACCACAGTGAGATCATTAATGGACCGCTTTACTTCCAATGCCAGGGGAGAGCAGGAGCTTTTCAGAGACATAAGATTACAGCAATGTATTAACACACACCTTGTCTTGGAACAAAAAAACACATTGCTTGAATTTAGGAGTGAATTAAAGGTGAATGTTGTTAATGGAGACAAAATGGCTGAAATACAGTGTTATTACTTGTATTTAGACTTTTATGCTGGGGGTCCAGCCTCGGACACTGTTTAATCAACTAACCACAGTGCTGCCATTAAAAAGAGTAACAGCAACATGCAATTCAAAGCTAAACCCACTGCATATGGAGCAGTCCTGCACGAAATGGATATTACTTCAGCACTACGGTTTTATACTTGGAAATATAACACTTCGAAATTGACACCTCTCCTCCCAAAAATCTTATTATTTGTACAAGTAAACTTGTAACGCAAATCCAAACAAAACATCTCATGAAAAGAACAGGAGTAACTGCTGAGATAACTGAACTTTGTGGTTAAGATCAGACTGCAGAAAGGAGGGCCACGACACCAAAGAAATGGAGAGAGAATAGTCGGGTTCAGACTCAGAGCCTGTAAGAAAAACAAATGAAAAACGGAGAAAACATAAAGGACAAGCAAGAACAGTTTAAATAAATTTAACCGTACAGACAGAGAAGACACAAAATACATTTGAGAAGGGAAAGAGAACAGGTAATGAAAAGTCAAAAAGAAAGAGGAGATCTGCGACAGGTTTTGCCTCCCCCCAAAAAAAAAATTAATGCAATAAAATTGAGAAAAGAAAAATAATCGGGTTAAGGAGGAAAACGAACTAAAAATGCTAAGCAATACATGAGCAGTAATAGAATTTCAAATTTAAAAAAAGCCGAATCAATGGCAACCAGGAAATGCAAAGCTTTGTCCTTTCTTCATGGCACCAAACATGAACCTGTGTGTCTTTCTGCCTCTTTGCTCATTATCAGTGAGTGAGGTTACTAATGAAATTCCACAGTGGGTCAACAACCATTGACAAGGGTTGATTGTGTACCAAAAGCAGTCCTGAAACAGTGTTTAACAACAGCCCCTTTTTAGGTTGAGCCTGTGACAGCACATGTGATGCATGTGCTCTCGCTTGCGAGGCGTTTTGTTTACGATAAATGGTTCGGAGCCCGCCTATTTCTTACCATTCATTGGCTCAATTGTCACTCTTCTTTGCTGCCTCCTAATTCGCCAGTGCATGCCAAATGTCACTTCCTTTCGTTTCTGTGGTGTTGCAGGGATTCTGCCCAAAAACAGAACTATGCGTGGGATCATGGGACCCTAGTGCATAGGAACTGAGTCATCCTAGCACCTTAGTACTCATGAGCCCTGGGCCGAAAAGCTATAGTGTCTCACTTGCTCTTCTACTCACTCACAGAGAAACAAGTGATTAGACACCCCAGAACACAACGCTCCCAGATCTCTCAGGAATCGCGGTAGCAAGACACACCCTTTCGCTCGCACTCTTGTACTTGTCCACCATAAGATCTTACAGAGACACAAACAAGTTTAAACTATTTATTTTAACTAACATGCTTTAAGATGCAGTATACGTGCCACAACAAGCAGAAAAATGCATAATACAAGTATGTTCAGCATAGAAGTTAGTCCATAAATAATGAAAGGAGATGTTATTGTGAAAAGACAGTATAGCCTAACCTCCCTCCCCTTGCATAGAAATAGTATTATTATATATTAGAAGATCTCCGGGCTTTGTCTGCAGACCCCATACCTTAGCCTATAGAGGGTAGATCTACATCATAGGTGCTGTCTCGCTCTTCTCCCTGGAAAGGTCCCTCTCCAAGTGTGTGCTACCTATTCGTGTATTTCAATAAGACCAAAGTACGTTGTCCCAAACAACAGCTGCATCGGTATGTTTTGTCTTGGTGCTAAGGCCTGGCCAGAACAAAATAACAAGGGACATTGTTGTTCGACCTTGCCCACAATGTTCAGACAAAATCCCAGGAACCTGCAGAGTGTGAACACAGTAATGGGTTCTCGTGTGAAAACGGCAATAGAAACAATTGCAAAAATAAAATCTTATAGTAACGTGCGCAAAGCAGCAGGCAATCTGCAGCATGCTCATGCTAACTTAGAGAAGACGACAATGTCCCCATGGGCCAAGTGAAACCCTCACCTTGGTCAGGTCATTAGCTCTGGGCTAAAACAAAAGTCAGAGGTTAGCAGAGGCAAAGCATCTCGGTGGTAGGCCAAAGAGCCTTTCAAATCCAAAGTAGAAATTTTAAGTATTAAAAAAAAAGAAGGATAGCCAATTTGTACCCAAAACTATATCCATTCCCAGTGAATCTTAAGAGACAAAAATTCCACGGGAAAAGTGGAATGCCATAAGCTCCAGCAGGTTGTCTGAATCTTCAATAGTAAAAAAGTATACCATCCAATTAAGCAATTAGAATGAGCATACATGCTCCTCATATCCAGTGGCCGTTAGGAGCATATCGGGGCAACCTGCGTTAACGTCGATGAAACTCCAATCCAAGAGGTGCTGTGCATGAGCACAGGTACTAAAGCCTGCCGTTTGTCCAAGTATAAGATCGCACATCAGGCGCCTACCCATGGAACAGTCCTGGTCATGGGCCATCAATGGACCCATCAACAGTTCATAATCCAGGGCAGCATGTGACGTATTGGAAAGGCAGACATCCAGGTCCCATTGAAAAGGGCACCGGAGGCAGTAGAACCCAGGTTGCACGCAGGTGAAGTAGGTATAACAGAAGGTCAGCCAAAAGTCGATGTTAAGAGCTTCTAATGGCATCAAACCAAAAAGCTGCCGCATTCGATCACGGTACAGCTGCAACTGGACCCGGCTTGGCAGCTCCACAGGTCGAGCAGCCATTGCGGGGCAGCAGTAGAAGTATGCCGCAAATCAAAAGGAGCAATAGGGGAAACCCCCCCGAAGGCGCTGGAAAAATAGAATGGATAAAAGCTGGTATTACTCCAAAAATAGTCTGAAAGGAAGTGATCCGGCCGGATCCCACAAGTTTAAAAAAGTGGACCAGGCCCTCTTTATCAGAAGCATTAAATATTTGGTGAATTAATTCTCCAAAATGTAGGGGGAGATTTGTGTTTAGCAGTGACTGAATCTCACTCGCGGTTCTCGCCACCTGCAATTCGAAGGTCTCACGAGCTGATGTGAAAGCCACTTCTTGTTGAAACAAAAGCGCTTTGAGTCTGCTTAGCTTATTGAAATCTGTTTTCAAAGTTGGAATGGAAGGCCACAGCGAACTATCTACAATCCCGTGCGGGCGTGGAACGAGAACATTGCTGCAAAATGTAACACGTTGTGAAACTGTTACTATATACGGGATTCCTGCCCGTAAGCTGCAGTAGTTGTGGTAATTTAGAATAAGATAACGGCCGCTAGAAATCAAAGTCAGTGCGGGAATAATAGCTGGGCCAGATTAGGGACCGAAACGTTGCAGGCACCGTGAAGTTTTACTGGTTTACAGACCAGGGAGTGTCCTACTGTAGAATCACAATCCCCTGCAAGGAAAGCCTCCTTATCTGCTCGTTGACACCGAAATGTGAAAGGCAAGGACCATAATTCATGAATATAGGTACTCCAGAGTGGTTCATATCTACCAACTGGATAGTGTTTCATGCAGGCCATAAACTGGAAGAGTGAATTAGACAATGAAATAACCCCATGTATTAACCACACAGGTGAATCAGTTTCTGCTACAGAAAATGGTAACTGTTCTAGTTTTTCAATATGTAACATTGTATATGTTGCGTCTTTCATTGACATCAATTTCTGGTTATCCGTCACATTAAATGGTAAAAACAGTCCGGAAGCATTCAGGTAATCCCATGGTACTTTCCCACTTTTGAGTGTTTGCAAGTTCCAACCAAATTGCATAACAGAATGCAGCTGATTTTGACCATGATACAAAACAGACACTTCGTTTTGAACAATGTCAATTACCGATGATACAATATTATCCAAAGTATATATATGAGAAGACTGTGTATTAATGCTGTTTTCAACTACAGCAAGAACTTTTTCTAAATTATCTTGGTCAATTTGACGTAGGCGCACTGCAGCTTCCATCTGCGATAGCTTCCAAAATTCATTTAATGCTGCGTAAACAAAACGTTTAGCACGAGGGGACTTTGGAACCAAAAGAAAATCAGCAAGATCGATGTCACCTGATAAAAGGGAAAGATGTTGGTTCACAGATGACAGTGTGGAATGTTCCAACCATTGTTGACATAACTTACCAACAGAATATGTGGTAACTTTATGAGAATGTGGAAAACGAGGATCAGGTCTACTCTGTGTAAACCAGTTTGTGGTATTCAAAAAGCATAATTGACATGCATTTGAGCTCGTTGGCCACAATAACCAACCCAAAGGGTCAATATTGGTTGAGTTTAGTGTACCGTTCTGAAACATGATGGTTAAATCCTCAATCGTGTGGTTGGTATGTGTATGCCATGTGTCATGGGCAGCCAAGAGTGGAATGGAGGGAGTATTCACATTTTAGCGGTGGCTAAACCAAAACAAGTAGTTTGCTGTACCGTCTGATTTAAAAATATGAGCTGAGACGGTATTAAACATGCATCTTTCAATGATTTAGTGCCCCGCACTTGCCAATCTTTGGTACCCCAAATAGATTTTAAATCAACCATGTCCCTCTAGTAATCATAACCGGTTATGAAGGACGAGGAATAGACCAATTTAGTATGGGTCAGCATAAATTTGGTGCGGGCAGGCATCTTCAATTTATAAAAATAGGACACAGGGTCTGAGGGATTGTAACCAGTAAAGTACATACATTTACTCCTTTGGGTCTTTGAGCTCCCCTGTAACGGGGTTGGGCAATGTTCCCGCTAGGTATAATTAAAATATGGTCTCTGAGTATTGGTTTTGTGTAGAAAATGATGTCCATAATGTTGGTAACAGAATAAATCAGCATAATTTGCAGAATTTAAATACAAATCTTCAAAAGCAGTATAATATTTCAAATCAGAAAACAATGAATAAACAGTGTTAACATCCCAGTCATCGGAGTGTATTCCAGGCAAAACCACATCACCTAAGGAAACGCGGAATATGTATGGAATTTGCAAAGTTTCTGTTGGGCCATGGATATCGAATGGTACTTTATCCCAAACAATGCCATCACCAATTGGGAAGGCTGAAATATTTACTAGGGCTTGATCTCTTTTCATTTTATGAGCTGAAGTATGAGGGGCCAGAACTCCATTAACCAAGTCCACAGCAGAGCGTTCAGGTAAGTAATGGCCATTAATCAATAAGAAAAACACAGCCACGAAACCAATCCACATGAAGAGGAAAATCATCGTCAGCACCATCCAGACGTATGTCCAGAGCGGGACCAGGTAAGTCCTTTTCAGCCGGGAGATGAAAACCCAAATACTTGTAGGGGGCTCTGCCACAGATGAAGACAGTGAAGCTTTATCAGAAGAAAAGTTATCACGGCCCATATAGTAACCACTGGACCCTAGCTGAAGCAACGGGGCTGTTCTTCATTTGAAAGTGAATGAATTGTACTTTCAGGAATGTCAATTATAGTTTCAACTAGTGGGGAAGCCTACTTATTATCCACAGTTGTAGATGTAGAAGGTAAAACAGGCAATAAATCAATTAAAGATTCCATTTCCCCCTCCATTTGTTGGGGAGTTGCCGGGGAAAGAGAAGCCATTGGATTCAGTGAAACATCACGACGCGGGATGCCTGTAGGCATACTATTTAGTATTGGCCGTATGGTGTAGCTTGACATGTTCGATTGAAATGTATTGAGTCTCCTTACGACCAGGTAGTGGAGGCAGAATTATAGTTCGGGTGCCCTTTAAACCAAGGACTGGGACCGGTGCACGGTACGATGGACCAAATTCTTTTTTGTTCTCCACTGCTGCATCCGTGGAAGAGGGCAAATGAGTGTTCGCCTGTGAGTCACGAGCCTTTTGTAGATCCTGTAACATAGCACAATGGTTATCTACCTCAAACATTGTGGCAGCCGCCACAACGTCTAGACCATCAAGATCTGGCACAAACATTTTAATGCCAAAGAGCAACTCGTATGGGGTCCGCCCACCCAGAGATCTTCTAGGGAGATTATTAAGTGCACGTTGGACTCCATAAAGATGAGTCAACCAGCCCCTACCAGTACCTAAAACCCTAGCTGTCAAAGATTGCTTTAAGTCACGGTTCATCCGCACCACAACAGAATTGCCCTCAGGCCAATATGGAGACGAGAATTGCACCTGCACCCCCAGAGACTTCATCGCCTCCCTGTACGCCTTAGAGGCAAAAGCCGGACCTTGGTCTAAATGGAAGGTGCCACAGGCAAATGTCCCCACAAAGAGAAGCAAATCTTTTATAACAGTTCGAGCGTCAACACTACGTTGCGACCAAACCCAAAGGAATATAGTGCACAAATCCACTGCAACCAGGATATATTTAAAAGCATTATCAGGCGTTAAAGGACCACAGTGATCAAGATAAATGCAACCAAATGGTTGATTTGAAATGTAGAGTTGAGTATGGGGTGGACGTGAAACAGTTGAAGGTTTAATCTGTTGACAAATGTCACAGGAAAGAACCTATTTATGCATTTGCTGGTATAAGCCACGCCACCAAAAACGTTGCTGAAAAAGCGAAATAGTTGCTATCACGTCATCATGTGCAGAAGCCACGCCTTCATGTGCAGCCACTATCAAAGAAAGTCTGCGGCCCCTCGTTGGGAATCAGCCGATCACCAACGGATGGAATAGTCACAAAGGGATTTTGTTCAGATGTTAAATGATAGGTATAACAAGAAGGGAAAACTTGGGGAAACGTCGTTCCCTCCTTCGTTGCGGCAGCAGCCGCCAAAATATCATCATCAATGTTAGTCATAGACCTAGTAACTGCTGCTACCAAGCATGTGGCTATTGCAGATTTGGCTGCCTCATCAGCGAGCGAATTACCAACAGCGTATGCTCCCACACGTTGATGGCCCAATGTATGGATAACATGTGTGAGTGGCAAACGTTCCTTAAGAGCAGCCACTCGGACCCAAAGCGTTTTATGCTTTATTGTGCTACCTTTAGAATCACGAAAATCATTTTGTGTCCAGAAGAATAAGTTGTCATTGAAGGATTGTACACAGTAAAATGAATCGCACACTACAAGTGTAGGGACGTCTGGATTAGCAAACTCAAGAGCCAAAACCAAAGCACGTAGCTCTGCCAAAGGATTGTGTGTGCACTAAGGACGATTTGAAATCACCATCTATTATCGTGCCTGCCACAATTGCTCAGGCTGCTGAATAAGCATGTTTAGAACCATTGGCAGGCTTTGCAGACCCATCAGTGTAAATAATGCATTTGTACTGATCAAGAGGGAGCAATGATAAAGCAGGAGGATGAGCATGTTCATATTGTAAAAACTCTTGTGTTTGCAAAGAAGGGTCAACGATAAATTTGACATCAGCTGACGTCAAAGAACTAACCCATTGTATCCAACGTGGATGCAAGGCTTTAGAATTCGGTACACTAGCCCTCGTGACTGCTTCTAAAGCAGGCACCGGCGAAACCATGAAAATGCGTTTACCCTGAGCCAGAGAGCGTTCCTTCAGAATTGCCATCTGAACAGCGGTTAAAATCTTTTCTGTAGAAGAAAAATGCATCTCAGCTTGAGTATACAAATGCGATTTATAAGAAATGGGGACAGTGTCCCTTCATTGAAAGTCACGTAAGTGAATCCTAACGCACCTGGTACAATTGGTATGACCAAATTAGTTGTATTGTCTCTTGTTAACAAGAATTGAGTTGCAAGCAGATCAGACTGCAAAGACCTAAGTATAGCTCTATGTTCCGGAAGCCAACTGGAAGATGAAAAAGAGGGTTGTATCAACGTGTAGAACGGTTTTATACGCTGGGCATAATCAGGAATATAAATCCTGCCAAAATTAAAAAAAAACAGCATAGTATGCAATTTTTTAAGTGTAGAAGGAGGCTGTAATTGAGCACATTTCTCCAAAAAGTGGGGGCCAACCCCCTACCTTCGTTATTGAGTTTATAGCCAAGGAAAAGTACTTCCAAAAAGGCAATATGTGATTTCACAAAACTAAATTTGTAGCATAACTTTGCAAAATGCGTGACAATGTGGTCCACGTGCATAAGATGTGTAGTTATTTTATCATCCATCAAATAAATGTCATCGATGTACGAAAAGGCATCAGGGTCAATCTCATGTAAAATTGAAACAATGCATGCTGCATACACGCATGGGCTATTCTTATATCCCATAGGCAATCTCGCATAGCGTCTCTGCTTGCCTAGAGCACCGAATGCAGTCAAATCACGGCTTTCCGGAGCCAAAGAATGGCTGAAAAAGCAGTTGGAAATATCCAAAGTAGTTTTATACTTTTTCCAAACAATGTTGTTTACTAATGCAGAGCTATGTGTGTTGTGAACCGCAAAGGTACGAACATGGCTGTTCAAATGCCTGTAGTCTAAAACTATACGATACGAACTGTCCGGTTTCAATATTGGAAAAAGAGGATTATTCATCGACGAAACACAGGGTTCAATTACATCCTGATATTCCAATTCAGTCAAGGTGTCACTTACGGACGCTTTAGCGTTACGTTTAATTGGATACTGTGGTTGGGGCTGTGGTGTAGAATGCAAATGAATCACATGAACTGGGGAATCCTTGTCCCAACCCCCCTGATTGCGATATAACGCAGGAGCTAGGGATAATGTCCACTCTGAAGCATAAGCAATTTTATCCTCATTAGGTACGTATTTGCGAAAAACTGGGTAGAATAACATCCTCCCCTCTTGAGGAAGCAAGGACAAAAGGGGGTGGCCAATCAACCTTCGCCAATAAAATATCATTAGAAGATGTTAGATTTTCCCAAAAGACTGCTATAACTGGGTGTTTGGTATCACCTTCAATTTGGAGGCTCACTTCATAAAGCCTATCAGGAGGAGCACCACGAGTATCGGCTGTTTCCACGGTAATAAAAGTGTCAGTTGCTTTTGCAGAGAAAGCGAAAGACACACAATTGATGGACGCAATGCAGAACAAATCAAAACATTCACCCCATTCAAGAGATCTGGGTTAAATCTATCATTCCTTTGCTCACCATGCCACCCCAGTTTAGAACTGGCCATATGCAAATCAGTCTTGACCAGTGCCTCATGAGAACAGTCCAGCCCGAACTGCCAAGCCAAGTCCTCCCTGGACCAGAAACAAGCATCCTAGGATCGGTTTCGTGGTTTCACCCCTTATCAGCCAGGATAGCTTGAATCCAGTGGCACAGTGAGCCTGGGACCCACGTATGTGGGCATACCCGGCGCACTTAGGGCGAGAAAGCAAAAGACACACAGTTGATGGACGAAATGCAGAACAAATCAAAACATTCACCCCAGTCAAGAGATCTGGGTTAAATCCATCATTCTTTTGCTCACCATGCCGCCCCAGTTTAGACCTGGCCATATGCAACTCAGTTTTGACCCTGTGCCTCATATGAACAGCCCAGCCCGAACTGCCAAGCCAGGTACTCCCTGGACCGGAAACAAGCATCCTAGGACCGGTTTTGGGGTTTCACCCTCATCAGCCAGGATAGCTTGAATCCAGTGGCACAGTGAGCCCGGGACCCACGTCTGGGCATACCCGGCACACTTAGGGCGAGAAAGCAAAAGACACAC
The DNA here is from genome assembly GCA_963921515.1 of Calotriton arnoldi. Lineage (NCBI taxonomy): Eukaryota > Metazoa > Chordata > Amphibia > Caudata > Salamandridae > Calotriton > Calotriton arnoldi. The sequence goes on from CAWUFW010005116.1 coordinate 691,365, forward strand.
AGTTGATGGACGGAATGCAGAACAAATCAAAACATTCACCCCCAGTCAAGAAATCTGGGTTAAATCCATCATTCTTTTGCTCACCATGCCACCCTAGTTTAGACCTGGCCATATGCAAATCAGTCTTGACCCTGTGCCTCATGGGAACAGTCCAGACCGAACTGCCAAGCCAGGTCCTCCCTGGACCGGAAACAAGCATCCTAAGACCGGTTTCGGCGTTTCACCTCTCATCAGCCAGGATAGCTTGATTCCAGTGGCACAGTGAGCCCGGGACCCACGTCTGGGCATACCCGTTAGGGCAAGAAAGCAAAAGACACACAGTTGATGGACAGAATGCAGAGCAAATCAAAACATTCACCCCCAGTCAAGAGATCCGGGTTAAATCCATCATTCTTTTGCTCACCATGCCATCCCAGTTTAGACCTGGCCATATGCAAATCAGTCTTGACCCTGTGCCTCATGGGAACAGTCCAGCCCGAACTGCCAAGCCAGGTCCTCCCTGGACCGGAAACAAGCATCCTATGACTGGTTTCGGGTTTTCACCCCTCATCAGCCAGGATAGCTTGAATCCAGTGGCACAGTGAGCCCGAGACCCACGTCTGGGCATACCCGGCGCACTTAGGGCGAGAAAGCAAAAGACACACAGTTGATGGACGGAATGCAGAACAAATCAAAACATTCACCCCCAGTCAAGAGATCTGGGTTAAATCCATCATTCTTTTGCTCATCATGCCACCCCAGTTTAGACCTGGCCATATGCAAATCAGTCTTAACCCTGTACCTCATGGGAACAGTCCAACCCGAACTGCCAAGCCAGGTCCTCCCTGGACTGGAAACAATCATCCTAGGACTGGTTTCGGGGTTTCACCCCTCATCAGCCAGGATAGCTTGAATCCAGTGGCTCACCTCCAGACGCTGGTGGAGTGTCTGCCACACTATGGTGACCTCCGCTGTGCTATCTAGGAGGGTTACTGCCCAACTCCTGTCGAGGAGGAGGGTTCTCACTGTCTGAGGCATACTTTGCTGTCAAAGTGGCAACTTTTTTCTTCTGAAATGGGGCTCGATATTGAGGTCGTTCCTCCTGCTTGACTTTTTCGTCAGACTGGCGCCTCAGTTCACGTCTTCCCTGCGTAGACTCGCCTTGTCTGCGATCCTGTTGCCCTCCTCCGCCGAATTATTGATCCAATGATTTCTGAAAGGAACGAGGAGAATGAGGATCAAGAACCTGGAACCTCTCGGGTGTCTTAATTTTAGAGCAGTCACGCAAATCATATCTACACTCAGAAGCATCTGGTGGAGGCAAACCTGCACAAGAACTTCTGTCATTGGTGCCGCACATTTTTGTTCCATGCCTATTTAGGAAAGACTGGACGACCCTCCTTCTCAGGAGGGGGTTTAATTTGCGGCTGAGTAAAAGGTCGAATCTGTAAACTATTGCGTCCCAACCATGAATACACATCTGCAATAAAAATCAGCAACTGTTGCTCCCGATCCACGTCCACCACCCTGCCAGGCATTGACGCACTTGCAAGCAAACTGCTTCACCTTTAATGATGGCCAGAATCATATCGGAGACAACAGGGAACATGCCCACTAATTTCATCCCCAAATCCAGGGTGTCTTAATTTTAGAGCAGTCACACTAATCATATCTACGCTCAGAAGCCTCTGGTGGAGGCGAACCTGCACGAGAACCCGGCTTCCGTTTTTGCTGCCGTACATTTTTGTTCCATGCCTTTTTAGGAAAGACTGGACGACCCTCCTTCTCAGGAGGGGGTTTAATTTGCGGCTGAGTAAAAGGTCGAATCCCTAAACTATTGTGTACCAAGGATGAATACACAGCTGCAATAATAATCGGCAACTGCCACTCCCGAACCACGTCTGCCACTGCTGCCAGGCGTTGGCGCACTTGCAAGCAAACTGCTTCACCTTTAATGTTGGCCAGAGTCATTTCGGAGAGAACAGGGTACATGCACACTAATTTCATCCCCAAAACAAGGGCTGGACTCGCCCCGTGTTCATCCTGTACCTTCTTCAGAAAGCTCAGCAGAATGGTCATGGAGAGGGTGCCAAAGCACAGTGTATACACTGAAGCAAACACCATCCCCCAGGTGGTGCAGTCCCCTAAACGAGGAATCAGACCACTCGGCATACTCATTGTAAGAATCCTGTGTTTTTCAACAGGATATGTATGTGGAAAAACAGCCTCGATCTACTCAAATTTTTGTACGAGCCAAAATGGCAAGTCATCCCGATTTTGAGGACGTTTACCCATCACATAGTTTATCATGATGGGACTAATCACAAGTCCTCAGCCGTGACCTGGTGCCGGCGGAACAGCTCCAGCCGGAGCTGCCTGAAGTGCACGAGACATAAACTGCATGACTCCTCTATGAAGATGAACCAACTGTGTGCAATAGGCGTAGCTGTACGATAGTAACATTGAGATAATTAGGAGGTGGTGTAAAACCAGCCAAAACAGGCCAGAGGGCCCGTCAATAGACAAGGGGCCCATTCGAACAAAAGAGACATGGTGTGGAAGGGTGCCATTAAACCAAATGGTGTGCTCCCAGGACGTCAACGGAACTTCAATTAATGCATAAGGATGATACGCTGCTGGAGGAGCAGCGACCATGTAAGCATTAAACAGATTATAATTCGCATCCACCACGGGAAATGTAGCCCAAGAATAAAATACTTCAAAGCGGTATGCGGGATCCGCCTCAACCATGAAAATAATGTTAGCCCCTGCATTGGGGACTCCGTGTTGAGTTAAGTAAGCTGTAATCTCCGCACGGTTAGGTGCCGCAATAGCGACCGGTTGTGTCATGTGTATAAAGGAATGAACAAGTAAAACGGCAGCGCAAAATAGGTCCAAAATACCTTTTAAACTTCAAGTTTGAAAAACCTATAGCAATAGGGAGACCCTACAAACACAGGAGGCCAAGCTCCCCCACCACGGATGTCTCTGGGAACCGGTGAGAGGGTATTGTGGACAAGCACAAGTGCTACTCAGGGGTCTCGTGAACAGGTACCAGACCAAACGTTTGCGGCACCATGTTGCAGGGATTCTGCCCAAAAACAGAACTATGCATAGGATCATGGGACCTTAGTGCATAGGGACTGAATCATCCTACCACCTTAGTACCCATGAGCCCAGGACCGACTAACTATAGTGTCTCACTTGCTCTCTTACTCACTCACAGAGAAACAAGTGATTTGACACCCCAGAACACAACACTCCCAGATCTCTTAGGCATCGCGGTAGCAAGACCCACCCTTTCACTCGCACTCTTGTACTAGTCCACAATAGGATCTGAAAGTAACATGAACAAGTTTAAAATATTTATTTTAACTAACGTGCTCTAAGATGCAGTATACATGCCACAACAAGCAGAAAAATGCATAATACAAGTACGGTTAGCATAGTAGTTAGTCCATAAATCATGAAATGTCATTGTGAAAAGACAGTATAGCCTAACCTTCCTCTCCTTGCATAGAAATAGTATTATTATATATCAGACGATCTCTGCGCTTTGTCTGCAGACCCCATACCTTAGCCTATAGAGGGTAGATCTACATCTAAGGTGATGTCTCGCTCTTCTCCCTGGAATGGTCCCTCTCCAAGTATGTGCTACCCATTCCTGTATTTCAATAAGACCAAAGTGCCTTGTCCCAAACAACAGCTGCATCGGTATGTTTTGTCTAGGTGCTAAGGCCTGGCCAGAACAAAATAACAAGGGGCATTGTTGTTCGACCTTGCCCACAATGTTCAGACAAAATCCCAGGAACCTGCAGAGTGTGAACACAGCGATGGGTTCTCATGTGAAAATGGCAATAGAGACAATTGCAAAAATAAAGTCTTATTGTAATGTGCGCAAAGCAGCGGGCAATCTGCAGCATGCTCATGCTAACTTAGAGAAGACAACATTGTCCCCATGGGCCATGTGACAGTGGAGCATGGACCAAGCACAGATTGATTCAACGTAATTCTTCCCCAAGAGCATATTTAGCAAGCACTAGTGGCTGCTCGCTATTTAGTTTGTGCTGTGATTTGTTCTTCCCCCTTTCACTCTCCATTGTGTGTTGTCGTTCTTTCCCCTCCCGCCCATCACTTCTCCATGTTGCTGCCCCATATGTTGCTCCTTCAATCCTCCCACACACCTCCCTCTTGTGGCTTGCCCTCTTTTAAACATATCGCACAGCAGCACAGGCTGCTGTGCAACATGGTTTTAAAAAAAGTGCTATGCCGCGATAAGTGCTGGCTGCATCATAACGCTTTTATTTACTTGACTTTAAGCCACATAGCACTGCTGTGCAACATGTCTAAAAAATTTACAAAACATTAGGGAAATCTACAGTAAAAACCAGCCCAGCTAACCATAAAACAGGTCCATAAACAGCCAAGAAAACGGCCCACATACTGACATGCCAGGCGAGCCCATCAGGCACTACCAGATAGCCCTATAGGCCAGTCCGACTGTGCATCCCTTGTAATTCCCAATTGGCTAGTAACAATGTCGAATCGTGAATTACATGAGACTTGTGATGGATGCCTTAGTGCCAAGTACCAATCTTGATCGTGATAAAGTTTTAAAAAAATATATACATTATGAAGCAACACTTCAGGACTGATAGAGAGAAAGGTAGAATGTTTCTTAATCAATACAAAAGATGGGCAATTAAAAATATTGATAACAAATCACAACTATCACTGGAGTGATTGATGGTGTATTGTGATTTATGTTGTTTGATAACTTGTAATACATTAATAAATTCATAAAAACACGACATTTGGGAGAAAGTATTGTCAACATTTGTGAATACAGTTAATATTTAAGTCATACGCAATGTTTATAAAAAATATTCCCCAAAAGAAAAAGGGAAGGTCAATACAGTTTTCAATATAAAACTAATACCATAATCTTACTATAAGTAAAATAAAGTTATATCACCATAAGCAGAGTGTCTACAAGCAGGAAAGCACATCGAAATGTAAGAAGAAATGCATGCCTCATACACAGATGGCAAAGTTTTGTTTGTAATGCCATGTAGCAAATGTTCTGCAAAGGTTGTCCTGACCGTTGCGTTTTTTGCCCTTATGCTCTTTTGTGATAAACAAAATTGTCCAAGCTCTTACAGTTTTCATAAACTGCTAATTATAGTATCCCAGCAAATGAAAAAATGGCTACATTTGTTGGGAGCGAACATCAATACGGCAAAAAAGTCACAAAGTTATTTTAAGTACATATGTTCCTGTATAGTTTTTAAAGTACACTATTTAAACACAATTTGTTTTCTAGGTACGTCCAATATTAATCCACCCTGATATAGTTGTGGTAGGACCATTCTGTTGTATATGCAATTAGCATAGAATTAATTTTAATCATAGAATGTGAGCACAAATACAAATGTATTTTTTTAAGACTGCTTATTGTTTTAAGTATTATTTTCTTACAGTGACACACTGTGAGGTTTTAGTTTGTAGTGAAAGCGTATGAAGTGTATAGGACTATTCTTTATGGATGTCAAGTTAAGCAAAAACAAATCCTATTATAGATGGGCCATGACCAAAAAGGGTCAGCAGAGTATGAGACATTACTGATAACAATCACAGTATATTACAGAATCAGAAGCGAGAGTAAGAGGCTTGAACAGCAGTTCTGAAGTCACTTTGACAGTTTGACTTTCTTTAGAAAAGAGATCTGGTACCAGACCGCCATTGTTTTTGGGCAATGTTTTCCTACAGGGAGACGTTGGTGCCCAAGAGTTGAAGATGCAGCTTTTTAAAGAACACTACATCACAATGAATTAACCATCTACAAACCACCTACCTTTACTGCCCCTCATTGATTCTATGCTTGTGTACAGTACTCCACTGTTTATTGGCTAAGTTGTGCTATTGAAATACTACATACATACATACATATACAAAATATTGTAATATTAAAAAAGAGGCAATTCACATGATTTTCCATCAAGTGATTGATTGAGTTTGTTTATTATAATACACCCTCCTACCCAAAGTTGTCCTGCACCGGAGGGATCAGCAAGGAGCAGAGAGGCCTACTGGATTAACAGATGTTTATGTAAAAGCATAATCTCCTTTAACTTATTATAAGTGGTGTGGATGGAACACAGGAACTGATTCCTTAAAGTGTCTGGTTTGATGATGAATGCAGAGCCACCCATATGTGTACAATGGTATTGAGGTACGACCAGTGGGCCACTGATGAAGAGTGTAGAGACAAGTCATGAATGTAGTCCTGAGATTGAGGAGACCAGGCTGATGGAACACTTTCTCCACTCTACTGAGGGCCTACAAGTTGATTCTTTCTTCAGTCAATGCAGTTCTTCTAGATGGCATTTAATCAATGAGCTGCAGAGAAGATCAAGAAGAAAGTGCGCTGCAGTGTTCTGAACTATTTGCAGGCAGTGGATGAGTTGCTTCAGTATATTTAAGTACAAAGCATTGCCATATTCTACTGTGGATGACATGGACCCCAGAATGACTAGTCTTTTTCCTTGTGAATTCAGAAAGGAATTTCCCCAGGGCCTTGAAGAGCAGAAAACAAGTGGAAGCCACTTTGTTTACTTGAGGATTAAGCCACATTAATTACCTAAATGAACACCTACATTTCTGACTTCATTGGCAGGATGGGTCGAGGGCCAAAGAAGTGTTCCACAAAGAATTCCACCTGTGTTCTTGTTGGCAGGACCACCAAGAACTAGAATCCTCTGTTTTATTAGAGTTGAGTTTGAGACTGTCATGTGACATAGACTAGGGGACAGTGGCCAGACAATTAGGAAAGGTAAAGATTTTGTTCTCTGTTGCTTTGTTCAGTCGAATTAGCGTGGTTTCTAATAAGAATTTGCATATTATTGGCATAAAAGTTGTACTCATAAGACCTAATCAAAGAATTTAGTTGTTTGATTTTTTCATATAATTTTTCTTTTGGCAGTGCTGCAACACCACTCTATGCTTTTGAATCTCTCTCTCTCTCACAGAGTGCTAATTTATCATTAGTAGGACGTGCAGAAACAAAGGGGTGCATTACAGCCAAAGGCACATTACCAAGCAGAAAAAAATACAGAGGCGAATTTCAAAAGCTTTCAAATCAACATCTTAACAAACATAGGACCTTGATTTAAAAGCTTTACACATTAGTCAGCCTGATTAATGGCTCATAGAGTGGGCCTTCTTTGGGCAGGAAATAACTGCTTCCAGCCATTTGTGATGGGTGAGGAGAAATCTTGCATCTTCAATTACAAACATTGCTGTTGAATGCACTGACCATGTATATATACCTCCTTCTTTGTTCTTCATTAAATGTTGGACTAGATATGTGATTGCTTGGTTTATTTGGAGCCAATCGTATATGTCCAAATTCATCAAAATATAACTATAATAAATATTTGCCATGTTACAAAAATAATATTGCTTTTGATACATAGAGGGGAAGAGAGCAGGCAAAAGAGTACAGTGAGTACATTTATGTCCAAAATATATTTTTATGGTTAGAACAAAGCAATGTGTACGTTTTGCGTTCTCACAGGCAAAGTAGGACAAGGGACAGTGACAAGAGATGATCAACTGCAAGAAACAATTTGTGAATGGAAAGCAGTGGCAATTTTCTTGGCACTTCCAGATAGGGAATTCACCCAAAGAGCCTTATAATCACAGGTTTCTCATGGGTAACTGGAGGTACAAGCTGTCCTGCAGTAGGAGACGTGTTCATGTCTTGATCTCCCCAAGACAGAAGGAACCTTGGAGATATTGTAGGGGTTATTCTAAGTAGTACATGAGGGACAGTGTCATGATCATAAAGTGTAGAAGACTGAGGGGCCAATTCCGATCTCGGCCGGTAGGGCACCGAATCGGATTCGGCTTAACCGGATCCGATTCGGAGCCCTCTTTCCCGACCGATTCGTACGTGCGTCCGGGCGAGCGAGTACGATGCGAGTGCTCGCGAAATCGCCGACCGATGCGTACGCGGGTCCGACCCGCTCCGACCGACTCGCACGGACACGGCTCGCACCGCGCAATGGAGACGTTCCCCGGCCGGGCAAGTACGATGCGTGCCTCGAGCAGTCCGACCGACTCGCGCCGTCCGGCTCCAAAGGGCAGTCGGAGCCGGACTTTGGGGGTCCGTGTCGGACCCCCCTGTACGCGTAGCCACGCGAGTCGCACACAGGGGGGGTCCCCCCTACCTGTGCATGTACGGCGCGATTCGCATCGACGCGTACCCACTGTAGGGGGCGCCCTTGTTTGCCTCGCACCCATAGAGTCAATGGGAGCCCGCATACGCGTTGTACGACCGGCTCCCATTGACTTCAATGGGAGTCCGACCGAATCGAGTCCGATTGCATGCGTACGCATCGTACTCGTTCGGTCGGGCTGCTAGAGTCCGATTCGGTCGGAGATCTCTCCGGGTCCGGCTCGGTCGGAGTGATTTCCGGCCTGAATCGGAATCGGCCCCTCAGTGTACGACTATATCTACCCTTGTGTGAGAACCGGGAACAAGATATCAACTAAGACTAGTTTTGGACAATCTGTTGGCCTCTAAGAACACTCTGAGTAGGAAACCTGATAAATCAGTGGTGTCCAAATAAGTGCGGAAGGGCCGGATCCACGCCAGATGCTCAGGATTTCAACATGCGGTAAATGTGCATGCACTGAATCTAAATGCAACAAATTTACGAAGTTAGTGGTTATAAATCTAGCACTCTGAGCCCTGTGATGGACACACCAGTGGTCAATCTAAGGCTCATTGGAAACAGGAGGTAGAAAGCACACCTTAACTTAGTTGCTTACTCACTAAATTTGTCATTGGGTGAATTTCAAAGTGCAGAAATATGACCAGTGGGTGGTTTCAATTGTCAGTTTATTAGTACCTGCATATGATCATTTATATAGATTCTCAGAACTACTGATTTGTTTCATTTATTTCCATTTGCACAGGTCAAATTTTGATAAGCAAGAAAATGGTAATTTAGATATGCTTATGTGAAATTAGTATTTTGCAGGACACAGTGATGATGCCCTTGGTTTGGATTTTGGTAAAAATAAATAAATCCCAAAGAGACCTAAACTACCTCTGCAATGTGTTAATATATCACAAATTATTTTCAGAGAAATAGGTTTGTGCCAGGTTTTTGTGCCTTTGGTGTAGTGCCAGTTTGTGGTCCTTACCTATGGTGATGCTACCCCATATACTGCCTCAAGAATGTATTTATTATTTTGACTCTTAGAAGATTAGAGAACACATCTGTAAGGCATCCATTGCATAGTGTACCTTAGAACATATGAACATATGCTTCAAAAGTTCAGCCTGTGTGACTGCAACAGCATTCTGCTTCAATTATTCTAACTTTTTCCAGAATTAAACTTCCTAAGTGCTGGCCTGGACCATGATGTACCTGGGAACCTCAGTGGTTATGTTCGGTACTGTTTACAATTAGTCCCCTAGATGCAGTTGACTGCCAGATATAGAAGGGATAGAGTACCCCCTGGAGTACATTATAAGGATTTTTTAAGCCATAGAGGAGTTCCATTGCCATATAGAGGAACAAGGCTGAGTTTATTTTTATTGTTACAGAATTCTAAGGTGACATGCAATATCCTTATCATGTACCACAGGGGTTACTTTGTCCAATATAATACATGGTCACACCATCACCTTTCCCTTAAACCACTTAAAACTTTGATGCATAGCTCTTCGCTATAAAAGAGTGAGCATGTTTGCAAACATGAAGTATAAAAATAAAGCCTGTAGTGCAAAATTAAACATATCAAAAACCTGTTAGGTATTTGTTGCAGATATTAGAAACAGTTCAATAGGTCAGTTTAAAAAAAGAAATGTGCACTAGTTCTGAATGTGTTGAAACATGCAGAAATATTTCTGCTTTTCTGCTTTTCTCTATCGAATGAGTGCAAAAATAAACATGTTCACTCTGCTTGTCATTGTAAGCTTAAAAAAAATACCGCAGACAGAAAAGCAACATTCTGCTTTCCTTGCTGTGACCCGACCTGCACCGTGGCTGCTGGCTCTGGCAGCAGGCATTGTGACGCCAGAACTGGACTGTAATAACTTCTAATAGCCAGTTCTGACATGTTTTTACCTCGCAGGTCCCTGATTATAAAGAAATTAGAGACTGGCATTTATACAGGGATTATAGAATCCCATGAATTATATATTTATAAAGTTGATTTCCTATTAAGGCATATCTGGCTGCAAGAAATGGTAGGAAGAACAATATACAAAGCCTGTTAACCTGCCATTGAGTCAATTGAAGTTAATATATTTATGACTCCACAAAGTTGGTCAAACTATGGATTTGTAGTTCCTTTTCACTACTTGCACTTCGAAACGTTGTACAAAATCAACTTAAGCCTACTGATGCTGCAGTGTACAGAGGGAGGAACACTGACTGTAGTTCATGTTTCCTTTTCGTTGTAATGAATGCTGACGTGTCAGAGGTCAGCGGGAATCTTTTGCTTCAATTCGATTTGGCGAACTAGAAAAGACAGAACCAGAAGACGGTAATTAGTCATCTGTGAGTGGCCGTAATTGGAAGTTATGAGAGAGCCCACGGAATCCCAGGCATGTGCGGTCCCTAATCATGTGTCTGCTTGAACTAAATAAAACCCGCCCTGGCATTTGATTGTACAGTTATCAAGACCTCCGTTGGGACTTCCTTACCCTGCAAATGTTATTACTGCTTCGGTTTGCGCTGTCATTTTATTTCATTACCTGCAATATAAAATCCGGCGCATTATCGGTTGTTTGGGAAAAGGAAAATAAAGGGTCCTCTCATCGACTTTCGCTCTCCACCAAGAAAGAGACACTGTTTTCCTTTTCTAAAGCTGCACTTCATTTGATTCACACATGCCAGGATCTGGTGATGAAATCCTCGCTAAAATAAAACATCACTAAATCATAAATGTAGTTAAAATATGACACTGATATTGATTCAAAAATATCACAACATGTATATTGTGGCAAAAATATTGTCACTACAAAAAAATCATCAAACAGTATATCAAAGGTAAGTATATAGTTTTTCAGTATATAACATCATTTTTAAGAATACTGTTGTATTCAATATTGTTTGCATTAATATATTTGCAATAATATGTTTTTAAATTAATATATATTTGTATATAAATTTTAGATGTTAGTATTTTTAGTATAATTTTTATGACTTTTTAAAAATAGTTTGCAATTTTAAATGTGCAATTTGATCTTTTTAATTTAATTAGCAATTTATAATGTAGTAGTGGGTTTCTGGGGAATAGTGTGGGATGTTAATTAAATGATAATTTATTGATTTTTAATGATAATTGTTTAATGAAAATATTTGTTTTTATCTGTTAGGTATGTAAATGCTATTTAATATTTTATTTATTTAAGGTAATTTAATTTTAATATATATTCAATTTTTATAATTTATTCAGTAATTTACACTTTAGTAGTGGGATGTTTGAGTTTTAGTGGAAAAAGATGGTAAATTATTTAAATTGCAATTATTTTAAATTAATGTTGTAGATTATATAAGTATTAAATTGATAACCAATTATGTATTTTTTAACTGATTATTTATTATGTATTGTTCTTTATTTGAAGTATGTATTCTTTTATTAATAGGTGTATTTAATGATAAAATCTGAAAAATGTATTTTATTTTTATGATTGTTTTACAATTTATTGGCTTTTTCTGAGTAGCATTTTAATTTGTATATTGTTTTATTTATATTTAAATTATTTGGGGATGATTGTTTTTTTTGGGATAGTAGTAAAGGAAATGAGTTTTATTTAAATTTATTTAATTATTTAATCTCTTTGATAATATATTGTGAATTTTTGTATTACAATTTACATATTTTTTGATTTATATAGTATATTTGAATTTTAAATATGGTTAATAATTTTATGTAGATACGCATTTAAATGTTTTGTTTTTTTTTTTAAATGATTATGAGTTGGAATGGAATATATGTAACTGGTCCTTAATCCAACATTTTCCCTACTGTTGCTTGTATTGGAGTGCAAATAGTAAATCGTACCCTTCTGAAGTCCAACAATTTCCCTACTGTTGCTTAGACCGGAATGGGAATCTGAAGTCCAACACTTTACCTACTGTTGCTTTACTGTTGCTTGGATTGGAGTGGGAATAGTAAAAATAACAACCCCTCCTAAGCCGAATATTTTCCTTTCTGTTGCTTAGACTGGAGTGGGAATAGTAAATCCATCTCCTCCAAAGCCTAACACTTTCTCTACTGCTGCTTGGATTGGAGTGGGAATAGTAAATGTAACCCCTCCTAAGCCCAATATTTTCGATTCTGTTACTGAAACTGGATTGGGAATAGTAAATCTAACATCTCTGAAGTCCAACACTTTTCCTGGGTTTGCTTACGTTGTAATAGTAAATGTAATGGGTGGAGTGAATGTAATGTGTGCAAAGTGTAATACGTTTACTATTTTTGTTTACACTGAAGTTATAATAATTAATTTTGCTAATGTTCTTCATTTTTAATTGTTTTTATTTTTTAATATTTATAATGATTTAAAAAAACTATGCATAGGTATATTATTTATATTTATATTCTTAGTTTATTCATTAATTACAACTTTTTATAAGTTAGTTTTAAGTTGCAAATTAGTTTAGATGTATTTGTTTATTGTACATATGTTTGTAAATTTTAATTTTGTTGTAGTTAATACTTTAAGTTTAATGTATGAATTTTTAAAAATTATTTTTATGTTTTTAAATATATATAAACACATATATACTTACATTTTTTATATAATATATTAAACTACTTTTTTAAATTATATTTTTAACTCATTTAATATGTTAATTTACTTGGGAAACAGCCATTACAACATGGCCATTACCATGCAATATCTTTACAACACAACTGTTACAATGCAGGTATCATTACATTGCCTTACCTTTACCCCACAGGGTTTTACAACGATTATGCCTTTACCATGCATGTCTTTACAACGAATTTCGTTGTAAAGGCATGAATGGTACAGGCATATGCGTGGTAAAGGTTTTACAAGTAAATGTAAATATTTTGCAGGTAAGTATTATGCTCCTGATTACGAGTTTGGCAGTGTGGGAGCAGTCCGCCACACCAGTGGACCGTTCCTACACCACCAAACTCGTTCGCTGACCGCCCTCCAGATTAGGAATTTTCTCCTGGTCTGGCTGGCGGTGATTTGGCGGTCCCAGGCTGTGAGCCTTAGAAAGGCACCACAATGGGAACGCCAAAGGAAGTTTCTACATGGCATGGGCTGTTAAGTCCATGATATGCAGAAACTGGGGGTACATGCATAGAGGGGGGCATACCATGTGCCCCCTGCATGCATCCCCTGGCCCTGAGGCAACAGGGGTACATGTAGGGCGCCCTTTGTTTCCTCACCTCCACACTTTTCATGGCGGGCTCACTGCCATGAAAACTGTGGCTGTGAGGAAACTTGTAATATGCTTGGCGGTGCCGCAGCAGCTCCGCCAAGCATATTGAGGGCCTCAGACCTCTGCACCACGCGCATTCATATATATTTATGGATGCGTGTATATATATATATCTATATCTATATAAAATTATATACATATAAATAAATATATATGTGCATATATATATATATACATATAAATCAATATATATAAAAACAAACATATATATATATATATATACGGACGTGGTCGAAACGCGTCTTTTTGTCAAGTGAAATAAACTACTGAACCTGATCAAGTGGGCTCGTGGATCTCTTGTCTGATGCATCCCGTTACATGTGGAATATATATATATATATATATATATATATATATATATATATATATATATATATATATACATACAATTTTGTTACCTACGATATGCCTTTAACATGCATTTATTAATTTATTTTTATTTTACAGAGTTTTATATAGCACGAACTTGACCTGAAGGTATCGGGTATCAGAGCGCTTTACATAGCACCAGTTGCGTTACATGAGGACAAATTCATTTTTGTTAGGCACGGGGAGATTAAGTGATTTGCCCAGAATCACAAGATGTTCAGCGTCATTGCCGAGACTCGAACCCGGTTCCCCAGATTCGAGGTCGACCGCCCTAGCCGTTAGGCCTTGCGTGTACCACAGAAATTTAAGTATTTTGCAGGAAAATATAAACCCTTTATATATACATAAAAAGGGGTTTATGCTTACTTGCAAAATTTAATTTTTTTGTAAAACGTTTACTACACATATTCCTTTACCATTCATGCTTTTACAATGAAATTCATTAGAAAGGAATTCGTGGTAAAGGCATAATCGTTGTAAAATCCTGCGTGGTAAAGGTAATGTGTGGTAGTGGTACCTGGGTTGTAACGGCCATGTTGTAAAAGCATGCGTGCTTTTGGCATTCTTGGTTCCGTCCAACATTCAATTTACTTATAGTTCAATATTCATTAAAGGGCAATGTTCTTACCTTGTTTTTGGTGATATGTTGCACAAAACTTTTGTAGTGTACTTAAAAAGTATGTAAACTCAATACTTTTATAGACAATATTTTTGGCACAATATTTCTGTAATTCGATATTGTTGTTCTCGATATTCTGTCATGCAACCTTAACCCAACAGTCTTAGATAAAGGATTTCACTGCAAGTCTGCTCTCAGCCGGCGGGAGAATTTTTAAATCTTCCACTGGCCGGGAGCAGACTTCCATGTTTGCTACCATTTGGCGGGAGATTTAAAATGCTTCATTTAGATGGGAGCAAACATATGTTGATGTTGGCAGGAAAACTACTGTGTCCCGGGGGTGGGCTCCCCAGGACACAGTAACTGAGCTGGCCCAAGGGGAGAGGGTCCCCAGTGCCTTTACAGGCTCATGGAGAGGGGCCGCAAGGCCCCCTTCCTATTAATTACAGCGACGCCCTGGGGGATGGGGTGCCCGGGGCCTTTTTAAGGCTCGGGAAGGCACAACCCTCCTCCCCTTATACTTGCATTTCGGCACCAGGGTTGGGGTCTAGTTTGGCTTCAGAAGGGGGGACCGCATGCCCTCTCCCTTTTTTTTTTCTTTGGGCCTGGGGGAAGGAGTCCCTGGGGCCTCTCAGTGGTTCGAGGAAGGAGGCCATGTGTCCCCTTCCCCAAAATAAAATGAAGTGTCACCCTCCCACCGGTGTTATCTATGTAACACACAGTGCCGGTGTCGCTGTGTAGTTACAGTTAGGTCAGAATTTCTGAGGAAATAAGTTTTTTTGTTTTGCTAATAACTTTCTGTATAGATACATTCAAGACGAGGGAAGGTCTTGATCTGTTTTTCAGTCCTTTAGATCATCCTTTCTTTTTAAAGCCATGTACTGACAGATCTTGTTCATGCCACAGCTTTATTCCAAAGGTGATAAGTCACATAATTTGTGAAGCTGTTGTTCTTAAGTGCCTTATGTCCTCTGCTGCTAAAGCTGCCATGACTACAGATGAGAACTACTATTTACTGAAAAATAAACACACATGTGTGAGTAATCCATGTACTAACTAGCCCATTCTGGTGGAGT
Organism: Calotriton arnoldi; assembly: GCA_963921515.1. Lineage (NCBI taxonomy): Eukaryota > Metazoa > Chordata > Amphibia > Caudata > Salamandridae > Calotriton > Calotriton arnoldi. The sequence continues at coordinate 706,913 of CAWUFW010005116.1, forward strand.
TTCGACATGTTCAAGCACATTCTTGAAAATCGGTTTATTGCAAATGAAATAAAGCCTTGGTTAAATAAGTGAACTTCCAATCATCTTAGAGCTTGGTAGATAAGTAGAAATTGGTTTATGGCAGCCCCACTTCTACCCCACTTCTAGCAAAGGAAGTATTTCAGGAGGACTGTTCGGCAGTCTCTCACGTCATTGCTGCTGGCTGAAAGCAGAGGGTGGAGCAGTAAGGAAGTCAGGCCAGTGTCAGAACACAATGTTCGAGGGTTTCGTGCACCTCTGCAGAGAGCTGATGAATAGGAACATTACTGAAAGTTAAAACACAGAATAGAATAGGTCATCCTCTGATAAAAAGCACAGTTCTCAAATGACTATGGCAGCACATTTATTTTGCCAAGCTTTTTCAAATGTGGAACCCAACATTTACATGAAGTTAATGAGATGCCTTCACCTGGAAGGGTCTGAAGTGTGTTGAACAGCTTTCAATAGCAGAAATTGATACTTGTCAGGTGTGGATAGCTCAGCCATGTGTGTTTATATGCTTTGCATCACTGTACTTGTAGTTTTTTGCCTTTCCTTTCTAAATGCAATACATCTCAGAACGAAGAGAAACATCAGAAATGGATGAAGTCCTGACTTCTGGCATGGGGCACTTTGAGATCTCTGCAGTAGTAGATAAGAACTTGCCACATGTAGGGAATGGTACAGATCCATTGACACATTCAGAAATTCTGCAGCTGAGGAAGCTTCTCTAAGATGAAGCAGAGGTGTGTGGGTCCACCGGTCTCTGTCCGAGCTTAGGCGACCGAACCAGAATTCCTCCATGTCCATGGGTTCATCTGTCCTTCCTGGTGCCCCTCCTCAGATCCTTGCACTGTAATCAGTCTGGCCAGGGACCAGTAGACAGTGTACTTGGGCACGCCAAGCACTTACATCAGGTTGGCAGTGGAGTTATATGGTCTGGTTTAGAATATTTGTTATTAGTTCTAGGTGTACCTCTGCCCTCTGATCTCCATTATGTATTCCATTGTCTGAGGGTTTTTGAGAGCAAAGTGCACTTTTGCGTGTATGTCTTTAGCTGTAACTATGTCAATTTGGCAGAGGATGTGAGACAGCCGTTCTGATTTATGAAAGGTATAAGAGAGATGAAATCATCGTGGCATTTAAGTACTTCGGTGAAGGTAAGGTGAGGACGTGTTCTTGTTTTGTATTCGAGACGGAATACATTAGGACGTCTAACAATTTCCCACTTAGGAGGAGCTAAAAGGGACAAGAGGAGACATCCAAAATGTATCCAAATACTGCTGAATTGCAGGAATTGTCATTGTGGCGAGTATATACCTTTTGTATTTCACACTGAATGATTATGATGGGTTGCAACCTAATTTTTGCTTGCTGGATCATATTTTTAAAATACTTGTCAACCTATGTCCAGGTATTTTTAATTTTCTAGTTTTCTTTATCTCTTAAAGTTTGATGACCAGTTGTAAAGAAAAAAACGAAATAAAAAAATGTCTAAATAAACAAATGTTTCCGAAATATACCACTAAATGCAAACACCATGCTTGGAGATGAAAGGGCTCCTGGGCGTTGCATGTGCCCTTCATGTGAGGGGGTGTCTGCATAGAACAACTCAGCAACAGCAGATCTCTCTTCCCACCACTCAGACTCTCCACACTACACAAGCACTCACTGACCACCCACACCGGTGCTTATTCAATGTGTACGTTTCAAGATATGCTGTAATCCCAAGGTATTGCTTGCATTATACCAAGTGTGCCATGCTTAAGGACAACGGTAGCTTGTGCTGCTGCTGCACAGGTTTTTCTGTGTGATAGGAAAACATGCCCTGCCAGGGCTGTCTGTTACTGGAGCTTCTTAAAACCTTATAGCACAAAAGCTGAAATGATTTCCTTTGCCAGTGCTTGTTTTAACATGTACTTTCGCCAATATTGCTCTCCAGCTGGAACCTTTTACATTGGCTTTAGCATAAGTGAGACATGTGAAGTTTAGAAGCAAGTTTTTAGTTTGTATCTAAATATTTGAAAACAAACACAAATTAATATGTATTGAACTGTTTTAAAATCAAATATTCTTCGTAAAGGCAGTTGTCTATGTTTTATTACAAAATGTTAATACTACGTGGTTTCCTTTTATTGTAAAAGCTGCTTGAATCTTAAGTTTAAGATGGCCATTTCTAGCAGTGCACAAGCAAGCATATCTATTCACTTCCTTGCCACCTTGCAGTGGCTCACGCTCCCACCTTTCAGTGCCTCCATGGCGTGGCCCCAGCTCTAAGACTGCATTGCAGTGGGGCGCTTCAAGCGGCCTTCACAATAATTCACTGAGGTATTGTCTGACAGTGGTAGTTTACATAGCACAAGGTAACATCCGCGGTGTCTTTGTGCCAGATGGTAAGCTCCCAGGATGCCTCTTGTGCATTTTAATAGATACACATATGAATCAATAATTCAGTGTTTATGGCATAAATCAGTCACATGGCCTGTTCCAACAGATGGACCAGGTACTTCTGATTTGCAACTACACATAATCCTTAAAAATATATGCAATTGCAATTCTAAATGCAGCTATTGTTTCACATATTATATTCAAAGTTATTATAATTTGCAGGAGTGACTAATGCAAGGTTCATTGAACTAAAATTCACAGGGCTTCTGGTCAGAGGAATCTCATCTCTTTAATTGACGCTCATTGTGAGCTTCTGACAATCGCTCTATCGTGATTCATACTAAGAACTAGTTGTTTGGGGATATGAAAAAGGAAGTGCTAATGCAGCGCTCTGACTGTTAGAGTGCAAAGTGCACATCATGTGTACGAGGAAATAGAATCTGAATACATCCCCTTCATACAAACGCCTTACGGAGGTTGTATTTGTTGATATGTGTTTCTATATTATTTAAATGTGAAGTGAGCATGGGGGCAGGTTTAGTGTGTTGTATGATGTTACAACACAACCACACAGGCCATTACCACGCATGCCTTTACCACAGCTGTAATACCACACATTGACCTTTAACAACACGTGGCATTAAATCAAGACAATTTATCACATATTTTTTTTATCTATCTATCTATCTATCTATCTTTCTATCTATCTATCTATCTATCTATCTATCTATCTATCTATCTGTCTGTCTCTGTCCACATACATATACATGTGTGTGTATATGTGTATATATATTTATATATATATTCACTGAAAAAACCATAGGTTGCAGGCACGTTATAGTTAGAAATTAGCATTTAAAAAACCTTAGAAATTCACTGAAAAAACCATAGGTTTTAGGGACATTATAGTTAGAAATTAGCATTTAAAAAACCTTTGAAATTCACTGAAAAAACCATAGGTTTCAGGGACGTTATAGTTAGGTGGACATTTCACTCGTACAAAACCATAGTAATTCCACTTATATAGTTAGTTCAGTTAACTATAACTCGCGCCCCCGCAATGCACTGCTCATGACGTCACATATTACATCATTCATGGCATGGTCAGTGACATCACTGATGACATCACTGATGACATCTCAAATGACATCACTGATGACATTACTGATGACATCATCCAGTGACTGTGTGTTTCTGTAAAGTTTAAATATGTTTTATATATATGGCAAGGTGTATTGAAGAATGAGTGGATGTATAAGTGTCTGGATGGAGGATTTAGGAGGTATGTATCAGATTGTATAAGTGACTGATTAAACGTGTCTTACTGAATGCATGGGTTAGTGACTAAACTGTGTGAATGTCTGTATCAGTCTGTCTGTTGTTGTGTAAGCTGCTACATGGGTTGGTCAGTAGCTACATTAGTGTCTATATGGGTTATTGATTGTTTGCTTGAGTATTTGTATGGGGGACTGAGTGTGTGTGTGGGTGGGTTGGAGGTGTGTGACTCTGTGCATAGATGTGTGAGTAGGTGATTCACTGGGTGTATGGGTTCAAGAGTGCATCTGTGAAGGGCTGTATGGGTGGCTAAGTGTGTGTATGGGTGTGTTGGTGAGTGAATGGATGTCTCAGTGGTACATATGTGAGTAACTACATATGTAAAAGGAAGTATATGTGAGTGATGGTGTATATAAATAACTATATGTGAGACTGAGTGATTGTGAGAATGACATGTATGGATGAGTCTGTACTTGTTTCAGTGATTACATAAGAGAGTAACTATGCGTTACTGTCTGTATGAATTAGTGAGGTGGTGTGTGTATAACTGTTTAGGTGAGTAAATGGGAGTGTGATTGATTTTTTGCATGACTGACTAGGTGTAACTCCATGGATGAGTGGCGGTGTGTGAGTGTCTGAATAGGTGTATGAATGCATATGATAGTGTTGTATTGATAAGTGACTGCATGTATAAGTGATTGTATACGTGAATGAGTGGATGTGTGTGCAGACCTAGGAATCAGTGAGTGAGTATGTAGTAACTGGTATTGGTGTGTGGATGGTTTCGAAAATGGTAGTGTGTATTTTACAGTGGGTGTATTAAAGGTTATATTAGGGTGTGATGAGGTGCATCAGATTATCACGTGGATGATGTCATCAGTGATGTCATTTGAGATGTCATCAGTGATGTCATCAGTGATGTCACTGACCATGCCATGAATGATGTAATATGTGACGTCATGAGCAGTGCATTGCGGGGTGCGAGTTATAGTTAACTGAACTAACTATAACGGTGGAATTTCTATGGTTTTGTACGAGTGAAATGTCCACCTAACTATAACATCCCTGAAACCTATGGTTTTTTCAGTGAATTTCAAAGGTTTTTAAATGCTAATTTCTAACTATAACGTCCCTGAAACCTATGGTTTTTACAGTGAATTTCTAAGGTTTTTAAATGCTCATTTCTAACTTTAACGTGCCTGAAACCTATGGTTTTTCAGTGAATTTCAACGTTTTTTAAATGCTAATTTATAATTATAATGTTCATTAAACCTATGGTTTTTTCAGTGATTTTAAATTATTATTCCATTCTCAACCTAGTGAAAACAGCCGATATCGCCAGTTTTCCAACAATTCGCCACAAATGAGAGCGACAACTAATGCTAATAATATGCAGAGTTGGCGTTCCCGTGCAAAAATAACACGAAAACACCACTTCCCGATATTTTCAACGAGCAGCCAAATCTGGGGTGCGATCCAAAAACAGGCGATAAGCTGCGTTAGCAGTAATAATTTAACATCTGCCTTTTACTGGTGTAAAGCAGGACGACTACCTACAGTGTGAAAGGGAGCCCAGCCCATAACCACATCTAAAGACCAACACATGTCATAGAGCTACTGACCATGGAGCTCCGACACCCAAGAAGGCCACAACACCCACTGCCGTCACCCTCAGGACCTCCCCCCGGACCACCCCCCTTCCCTACTACCACCGAGGCAGCGCAGAACAGGACAGCGGACCCTCCAAAAACAGCATGGTCCCTCAGCCACACAATAGCTGAATGTTGGGAGATGTGGCAACCAAGTATGTGTGAAGGACGCAAGTCACCCATCAATAAAAATGCACACAATACCAAGTGTAGCGGTGATGTGGTGGACAGACCTCACTATGCAGAGCACAAACATCTCCATGTGGACATATACTGCTGGTACTTGTAGTGTTGTGGACAATAGACGCAACCATGTTACCTCAGGCAGTGGGGAAGATCTCGGTCATGTAGCTGTGTTGTCCCCCCCTGGAAGTGGAAGCGGAGTGGGCTGGTCCAACGTACCCCCACTCCAGCGTAGGAGTATGAATAAATAGGCTGGGGCTCTGGGCGTGGTTCACTTGTGGGAAGGCCAAAACGTCTGCCAGGGCGGCAGCCCTCACCCTGCCATGAGGCCTCCGCCGTGACCGGCGGCCTCCTGCGAACCCAGCAGCAGAGCACCACAGACTTATGTCTGTACAGACTACTGCCTTCGATCTACACTGCGGACAGCAGGGCTCACAATTCAGATCGAGTCCCGATTGCAGATGACGCAGTCCAGTAGGCAAGAAACATTGCTCCCAGTGCGGCCCGCCCGGACTACGCATCATCGCAGGCTGCGCACACGCTGAGTGCTTCAGGTGCCACTAACTCAGTGCACCACAAGTCATCGCCACGTAGCCTTATTAAGGCAGAATTCATTAGACAAAAGACATTGCTACCAGTGTGGCCCGGCCGGACCACGCATCATCGCAGGCTGTGCACACGCTGAGTGCTTCAGGTGCCACTAACTCAGTGTACCACAAGTCAACACCACGTGGACTTATTAAGACAGAATTAATTAGGCAGAAGACATTGCTACCAGTGCGGCCCGCCTGGACCACGCATCATCGCAGGTTCCACACACGCTGGTTGCTTCAGGTGACACTAACTGTACAGCTCAACTCAACACCACGTGGCTGTGGGCCCTTGCTGACCGCTGCCTCCGGCCTACGCTGCGGTCATCAGGGCTCACATTTAAAATTGACTCTTTATTCATTAATTGCAGAGTACAGTAGGCAACTAAGTATTACGTCCCTAAAACCTACATAATATCCTTTTAGTATCCTTGCTTCAAGAACTTGTTTTATATCAGTTATAGCTTTAGTACAATGACCAACTTCATCTTGCAAGTCCAAAGGAACACTAAATGGCAGTCTACACTGCGGACAGCAGAGCTCACAATTTGAATTCAGTCTTGATTTATTAATTGCAGACAGAATTGTACTCTATGGCCTCAAATTTTGTCAAGAGGAAGTGACAAAAAGCATTCCTTGTTGTCTGTGCTGACTATTGCCTTCGATCTACACTGCGGTCAGCAGGGCTCACAATTCAGATCGAGTCGCGATTGCAGATGACGCAGTCTAGTAGACAAGACACATTGCATCATCGCTGGCTGCGCACATGCTGAGTGCCACACCTACCACTAACTCTATGCAGCTCAAGTGAACGCCACGTGGCTGTGGACTCTTCCTGACCACTGCCTCCGGCCTACACTGCGGTCAGCAGGGCTCACAATTCAGATCGAGTCGCGATTGCAGATGACGCAGTCCAGTAGGCAAGAGACATTGCATCATCGCTGACTGCGCACACGCTGAGCGCCACACCTACCACTAACTGTATGCAGCTCAAGTCAACTCCACGTGGCTGTAGGCCCTTCCTGACCGCTGCCTCCGGCCTACACTGTGCTCAGCAGGGCTCACAATTCAAATTCAGTCTTCATTCATTAATTTCAGAGTCCAGTAGGCAACTAACTATAACGTCCCTGAAACCTACATATTTCGAAAGTGTATTCCATAAATGTTTCATCTTTTGTTCCATACACCTACACTGCGGTTAGCAGAGCTCACAATTTAAATTGAGACATGATTTATTTATTGCAGACAGAATTGTACTCTATGTCCTCGAATTTTGTAAACAGGAAGTGACTAAAGCATTCTTCGATGTCTGTGCTGACTACTGCCTTCGATCTACACTGCGGATAGCAGGGCTCACAATTCACATCGAGTCGCGATTGCAGATGACTCAGTCCAGTAGGCAACAGACATTGCTCCCAGTGCGGCTCGCCCGCACCACGCATCATCGCTGGCTGCGCACACGCTGAATGTTTCTCATGCCCCTATCTCACTCATGGACCCTTTATGATACAATGTTTTGTGTATAATTTCACATCTGCTGCCCCTACCTCAGTGTACCACAAGTCATGGACCCTTTACGATATAATCTTCTATGTATTATGTATTATTTCACATCTGTTGCCCCTACCTTAGTGCAGCACAAATCGTTGACCCTTTATGATTGAATCTATGTGTCTGATCCAATGATTACTGTTGTACTTGTTGCCAGCACCAACCATTCCCGGAGGGCTGGCTTACACTCACCCCACACGCATCCAGCACAGACGTCACTGGACATGTGACCCTGGTAATAAAAATGAGTCGAGCGCACGTGCCCGTACCCAGTTCCACTATCTATCTGTGTCCGTGTGTTCATTATGTATGCAAGATGCCGCCCCTGGGCCCTACCACATTACATTGTGCTGTAGACAGCGTATGCAACCATGTTACTCTGGCAGTGGGAAAACTTCGGTTATGTAACTTTCTCTCGGTCATTGTACAAGTACGTACGTAGAGACTGGATCATTACAGTACTGCAAGGAGAGTGTATAGTGAATTTATAAATGCTTGGGGATTGGCGGAGTAATTCTATAAGTACATATGTTGGCGCAGCCTAACCCCGAACACAAGCTTGGCTCTAATTGGCTGCCCTCCATGTGCCAAAAACTGAACTTAAACTTTCCATGGCCCTGTATTGCTACAGCTGCAACAATCCACTGAATGTGCAATAAACATTCATATCCACACAGATGTGTCATGTCCACCATCTTTCATGTGTGGAACTATGGATGAATGTAGGGTCAGTGATTCCCCGTACCTTCCATGTTGGCCATGTTGTGGGACTTGGCTCACAGAATGGCACATTGGCGCTTGCGACCCGGGTGACGTCAGCACTACAACAGGGATACCCGCATCAGTTGATTCCTCATACAGACCAGGACAGAGCCACGCCCATAGCTCCGGAGTCATTCTTCACAGCCTCACGCAGGACTGGCATACGCCAGGCCAGCCCACTCCGCTTACGCTTACAGGGAAGGACAACAACGCTACATGGCCCAGTTTTTCATTACACTGATCTGCTGGTCACACCCTAGTTGTCAGTCCGCCACAGCCACTCCCTCATGGCTAGTATACACCCACACCACACCCATCCAGCACACGCGTCACAAAACACGTGACCCTGCCAATAAAAAAGACCGGGCGCATGTGCTCGACGCCATTTCAGAGTTGCTCGCACCGGATACACTGCAGCCGGCACAGGCACACCGGCACGGGACGGTGACTTTCGGTCCACTGAGGTACGGGAACCGTAACTGCTGAGCGGGTGTGCAGCCTGCAGTGATGGCCCGTCCTGGCGGCCTGGACAGCTCAGGTTTTGTGTGCCCTGCTGGACCGCAGTGTAGGCCTGACCCATCAGACAGCGCAGGCCTACCGCCACGTGGCGTCGCCTCGCTGGTCACAGAGTTAGTGGCACCGCAAGGGCTGAGCGGGTGTGCAGCCTGCGATGAAAAGCCCGGTGCACTGGTATGTCCTCTGCCATGGCAAAATCAAGACCCAGCACCAAATGTGAGACCTGGTGGCCTGCGGAGCAGGGCTGCATGACATGCAGGGTGCGTGTCCGCGGGCCCAGGGCTTGGGGCTTGCAGCGGCACAAAGTAGGCCCTCTTTTCTACACGCAAGTTGCGAAAGGTGAGCAGAGAGGCTTGTTAGTGCAGCAGCGGGCAGTCACCTCCGGGCAGTGGGAGTGGATGGGGTGCAGCAGCCTGGGTGCGCAGCGGAGGACAGTCACTTCCGGGCAGTGGGAGTGGATGGGGTGCAGCAGCCTGGGTGCGCAGCAGCGGGCAGACACCTCTGGGCAGTGGAAGTGGATGGGGTGCAGCAGCCTGGAGTGCGCAACAGCGGGCAGACACCTCTGGGCAGTGGAAGTGGATGGGGTGCAGCAGCCTGGGTGCGCAGCGGCGAGCAGACACCTCTGGGCAGTGGAAGTGGATGGGGTGCAGCAGCCTGGATGCACAAGGCGGGACAGAGAATTAGGCGTGTGCAGTTGTATGTACTCTGCCATTACTGATTCCATACTACGTTTCAGATGACTAAGCTTGAGGGCTCTACTATGTCCCGGCACGTGGTTGGAGACACACCGGTGACGGAAAGGTGAGCTGGGAGAGTTTTGTCCACAGTGTCGGCACTCACTGTCCCTCTCCATCTCTTCCTTTCTCTCCCTCACACTCTTCCTCTCTCCCTTCCTCTCTCTCTCACTCTATCTTCCTCTCTCTCACACTGTTTTTTTCTTTCTCTCTCTACCTCTCTCTCTCTTTCTCTCTCTCTCACTCTCTCACTCTTCCTCTGTTTCTCTCTTCCTCTTTCTCACACTGTTTCTCTCTCTCTTCCTCTCTCTCACTGATTCTCTCTCTCTTCCTCTCTCTCTCACTCTTTCTCTCTTTCTCTCTGTCTACCTCTCACTTTTTCTTTCTTTCTCTCTCTCTCTCCTTTGATGGACGCATGACGCACAATCTTATCTTGCTTTTTGTCTAGCAGGCTGTGATTCACCGATTGATGACCCCACCCCCGACACGGACCTCCCGCCACGAGGCGATCACTTCAGTTCCACTGAGTTAGTGCCACCAGAGCTGAGCGCGTGTGCAGCCTGCGATGATGCGTGGCCATCCTGCAATCAACACCCGCTCTGAATTGTGAGCTCGGCTTGACCGCGTGTACGCAACTTGCGCATGAGGAGGTTACTTCAGCACGTGGTGGACCCTCTTCGACACACGCCGGTGGTGGAAGGTGAGCAGAGAGCCTTGTTTCCGCAGCAGCGAGCAGTCACCTCTGGGCGGTGGGAGTGGATAGTGTGCAGCACCCTGGGTGCACAAAGGCGGGCAGACACCTCCGAGCAGTGGAAGTGGATGGGGTGCAGCAGCCTGGGTGCACAGGAGCGGGCAGACACCTCTAGGCAGTGGGAGTGGATGGGATGCAGCACTCTGGGTGCGCAGGAACGGGCAGTCACCTCCGGGCAGTGGGACTGGATGGGGTGCACCAGCCTGGGTGCACAGCAGCGGGCAGACACCTCTGGGCAGTGGGAGTGGATGGGATACAGCAGCCTAGGTGCGCAGAGGCGGGCAGACACCTCTGGGCGGCGGGAGTCGATGGGGTGCAGCAGCCTGGGTGCGCAGGGGCGAAACAGAGAATTAGGCATGTGCAGTTGTATGTACTCTGCCATTACTGATTCTATACTATGTTTCAGATGACTAAACTTCAAGACTCCACTATGTCCCGGCATGTGGTTGGAGACACACTGGTGGCAGAAAGGTGAGCTGTAAGGATTTTCTCCACAGTGTCAACACTCACTCTCCCTCTCCATCTCTTCCTTTCTGTCACTCACACTCACACTCTTTCTCTCTCACTCTGTATCTCTTCCTTTCTCTCTCTCATACTCTTTCTATGTCTCTTCCTCTCTCTCATTCTTTCTTTCTCTCTCTCTTCCTCTCTGTCTCACTCTTTCTCTCTCTCTCTACCTCTCGCTCACACTGTTTCTCTCTTTCTCTCTCACTTCCTTGTATCTCACTCTTTCTCTCTTTCTCTAACTCTTCCTCTCTCTCTCTCTTTCTCTCTTTCTCTGTCTTCCTCTCTGTCTCACTCTTTCTTTCTCTGTCTCTTCCTCTCTCTCACTCTTTCTCTCTTTCTCTCTCTCTCTCCTTTCATGGACGCACGACGCACAATCTTATCTTTCCTTTTGTCTTGCAGGCTGTGATTCACAAATTGTCGAGGATGACACGCCATACCTGTACCTACTTTTATTTTGTTGTTTTGTTTAAATAAAATGTTTTATATGTAAATCCATAGATGACTGAGATTCTTATTTGTCCAACCTCACATGCATCTTCTGTACTATAATTGTGCGACATCAGCCAATTTGTTACGTTCCAGATTTCCTAACATTGCTGTCACATTTGTTTGTGTGGGGGGGTGAGGGGGATGGCAGACAAGGGGCTGGTGGCGGGGGTGTCGGAGCAGTGTTGGGTGTCCGAGCTGCATGATCGTTGGCTCCATTGCATCTGTTGTCATTCACATATGGCTCTGGGTGGGCTCCCTTTCATATTGCAGGTTGTAGTCTGACTTTACACCAGCTCAGAGCAGGTGTAAACTTTCTGCTACTAACGCACCTTATCGCCTGTTTTGTACTCTCTTCGACGATCTTGCTGGTGGTTGAGACACTTGCGAAGTGATGTGTTCACTGCTTTTTGCACGAGAACGCCTACTCTACATCTCATTAGCAATATTTGCCGGACTCATCCGTGATGATGTTTTTTGAGGCTGCTATCGCTGGTAAACTGGTGATATGGGCTGTTTGCTCCAGCTTGTCAATGGTGCGTTAAATTTATCACTATTTTGGTTGCGATAAAGTGCAGTTAACTCGGCAATATGTCCTTGAGAATATACCCCTCGGTGTTTGAAAGACTTAAGTACTCGAGTGCCGCGCTGAGAGCCGCGCACCCATCGCTTTCACAAGTTTGCTATGACAGGGCGGGAGAGAGCGAGGGAGAGAGACGGAGTGAGATAGCACAAGCAGCACAAGGCCGCACGGGCACCTTGCTCCACATACCAACATGTGTGTGTGCATCGCCATCCGTGCACAGGCAATTCCCCCACAATGCAGCCCACACACATATCAATCACAGAACATCAGCAATGAAGGCAATGTGGTACAAAACTCCCCTCATACGGGTTCTGTGTCCGGTGTGTGTGGCGGGGTGATGGCTGCATGGCTGTGTTCCCCTGACACATCAGACTGCGTAGGTGATAGGGCTGCATCAGATGTTGTCCAGCACCTATGCAAAAACAATGTCTGGCTCACAGAGGCGGAGCTTGCCAAAGGGATACACCCCCGCACATAACACACCTTCTTAATTTCTAATTTACCTTCCTAGTTGGTATGCAGATTTCAAATGTCACAAACGCATGCAATTCTTTTCTTGTCACGCAGTACATGTAATGCACCTCTTTTATCAAGAATGGAACCAGTAATGGCACAACTTCCCTGTTGCTCCACACATAAATCCATGTAAAGAACAAATCAGAATAGTTCCTTATTTTTTTAGATTGCAAAACCTCTCTTTATTGCTTATTTGTGAACTTTCCATATAAACTGTTTTGTTAAGGACACATACAGGTGAAAAGTTCAAGCTATTGTATCAACACTTTCTAGAACATTCTACAACACGTGTAGGTTAAAAGTTCATCATTTTTTTAAACCTCCCAATATTTTTTTTTGCAACATTTTCTCCAACATTTAACGGCACGTGGAGGTCAAAAGTTCACCATTCTTTCAAGTTTGAACTGCACCTTTCAAATACAATTAGCAGGTGTGGTTGAGCTGAGCAAATTTCATCCTATAATATTTACTCCACGTATAAACTGCTTTTTCATTAACCAATCACAAAGATGCTTTTCATCAAAACTAATATACACCCTACTTTTTAGGACACAATACATTTCATCTCCCAATCCGTTAACGTTTTGTATGTAAAAAAAAGGTAGTTCCCCATGTTTAAACATATCTCTTATTCTACGAACGGACTGCATGAGCTACAGACATTTATCCATATCTTCTAGCCATACCTTCAAAATGCTAGTGTGGATTGTAGGACATAGCTATGTTTTATGGTGCAAGAGGTATGCAGAACAGAGACGTATTGACTTAGACCTAGGTTTACATTAAATGGTTTGCACAGAGAGGATTGAAGTGGCACCAATTCCTCCCTTTGTTTAAAACCTGTTTGCTTCTCCAACACCCTGATCTCATGATTGTGCACTGTGGTGGTAACGACCTAGGCACATTGACTGGGTAGGTTTGGAAATGCTTATGAAGGACACCTTTGGACAATTGATATTACTTTTGCCTCAAACTGTCTTTGTATATTCCAATATATGCCAAAGACAGAAGTGGAAATGGTCAAACCAATTTTGTCATAAGATTGAAAAATCTAGGAAGAATGTCAACAAAGCTGTGTCTGCATACCTCAGAGACCATAGAATGGGGTCGATTTACAACAACAACATACGTTTTGATATTGCTGATATCTACAGAAGTGATGGAGTACACTTCACAGATGAGGGAAACCGAATTTTCCTGATTAACCTGAAGCTGTGCATTCACACTTACATGTAGCTCCAACTAATAAACAGAAGGGCTTTTTTTAGAGCCGCCTTATATTCCCAATTTCGACTCGCAGAGTATCAGCTGCGATTCGGCTAGCAGAGGGACACCTGCGGGCCGTCGGGCAGCCTCGCAGAGGAAGAGCTGCGGCCCGTGGGCTCAGCTCGCAGAGGGAGACCTACGAGCCGTTGGCTCGCAAAAGCACAGCACCGTACCGGCTCGCAGAGGGAGAGCTGTGGCCTGACTCGCAGAGGGAGACCAACTGGCCAACTGCGTGGTGGTTGTGGTGCCCTCAAAATAACTTATATTTGATGGGTACCTTATTGACAGGGCAACATTCCCACATCATATCCCACTTAATTATCACTGTTGCTAGGGGACATTCACTCACCACAGTCCCGTTCGTCTTTTTGCACCTCACATAGGCCTTTTCCTGTCACCATTAGGATAGTCGCAGGACCTGTTTAAAGTGACATCTAGATTAAGAGATGTATGATACCACATTGATTGGCATATTAAGATAGAGTAAGTCACATTAGTTTAGGTTCACGACAGACCCATTCATGTAATGATAGCTGTACCGTTGTGACAAGCACACAAGAAGTGAAACTGCAAATATGGCAGTAGCGGCCCGTGGAGGGAGTGCCGTGGGGCGGTGAGGCGGGGGAGGGGCAGGGTGGGGGGTAGTAAACTCCGGCTCATGGCCGACCGGAGTAATGTAAAGAAATAAATAAAACGAATTTCATTGCGCGCGCTGAAATGCATTTGGTTAGCAGGAGTATGTACCGTCAGATCACCAACGGGCTGTGCAGTAATTGTAACTATGCTCGCCTTGATATTGAAGGACTTGTGATCGCTGGGACCCGTTTTTGAAAGTAAAACTTTATTAAATCAAACAGCGATCCACAAACCGAAATGCCATCTATGTGAATCAACTCTGATTGGTTTTAATGCGAATTAATTAGCATCATAATGCATTATGAAATGATGAAATTTCAGCTATTAATGTATGATGGAATATTTTAATTGTTATCAATATGTATGGCTTAGCATCGAAATGATGATTTTTTCTATGTTTATGAACTGTTGGGTCTATTTCTAGAGGAAATCGATGTACAGGAAATCACTTGACAAAAGCTAAACGCCGAAACGCGTCGTCCTTGACTTGGTGCACAATAAATTATTGTGCTGTCTTCTGGTGTGCCGCATCCTGTTTCTTTGCTATTTGAGGCAAAACACGAGGACTCCTACGTATTTTAAACGGCTGCTGCCACCGCTGGCTGACACCGACGCCGGAGGCAGGGAACCGCGAAGCGCTGCGACTTTGGTATAAACAATTGGATCCTTACTCCAGCGCGCTCAGTCGACGGGTGCAGTCGCAGTGGGGCTGAATCCAAGCCCAAATTAGTTTTTTAACACAAAGATGTGACACACTCAATTCCAGTTTAAAGCTTTATTTTCTCAGCTGTACTGGCACAGTACAGCTGAGAAAATAAAGCTTTAAACTGGAATTGAGTGCGTTGCATCTTTGTGTTAAAAATATATATATATATATATGTATATATATATATATATTTTCCCTCTTAAACTCCCATTATCTTTTCCCTCCCCAAACAATAAAAATTCACGCTCCCTTTACCTCTACTCGCCCCATAACCCTAAAATCACCCTTACCTCCCTTTACCTCTACCTGCACCTAAACCACTTTTTTTTAAATGATATAAAAAGTATGTTATTTAGAAAAATACTCACCTGCCTGGTGAAGACTGTGTTGTAAAGATCCTGCATGGTAAAGACAGCATTGTAAAGGCTGTCGTCTATTCCGACCATCCCTAAAATAGCTAAAAATACTGTTACTATTTTCTAGGCCTGGGCCTTTCACCTACATGCTTCTGCATGTTTACTATCAAAATGGTAGCAGTGAGAAAAAAGTGACACACATCCCCACAATAAGTTGTACAAGGCAGTAGAACAAGCGAAATGGCAGTAGAGCAATCTGATACTTTTCAAGCAAATGTTGTTGCACAAAACACCTTTGTATATGAGTATGGTAAGACCGAAAAAACTAACCAAATTGATATGATGGGTTGGAGCACACTGGAAAAAGTCATAGAGTAAGGATCAGGCAATGTTCATGGTAGTTTGTGGTTAAACCAGCAGAGGTCTTATTTTTCCTTGGTGAACAAATACAATTCCAAATGCAGCGAGTAGCAGTGATAAATAGCCTGGTAGTGACAAGACAGCCAACACATTCCGTCCACCATGGACTTTGTCAAGGCTAGCTTCTGAAGACTCAGGATATGGCTGTGTTGCAGGTACTACAGGTAAAGGTTTTTAACAGTGCTATTCGATTTCTGGCAAATAGTAAATTACTTCAAAAAGCAAATCTAATTGTCTGCATCTATACTACAACTTTGTAGCATGCAGTGGTCCTCGCATATTTGGAAGATGTTGCTAGTTGGTATACTTTAAATGTGTACACGCATTAGGCCATGTTAAGCTGGCACCCTTTCGGACTACAGTGTCTTCAAGTTATTTCCTGGCTTAAAATGGCCTAATATGCATACATATTTAAAGTATACCTACTGACTGATAAATTGTATATGTTGATTATATCAATATATACAATATTTGGTCCAATTAAACACTTAACTTGTATTCTAATCAATTTCTTTAACATAGATTGTTGACATTTAAATTCTTCTTCAAAATGTGAGAAACGTACAATTTTAATCGCCAGCCAGATAAGTTTCTACTCTGTCAGTGTATTTCTGAGGTAGCTATCTTAGAATATAACCCTGTGGTGAGTAGGTTACACACCGCTCTGTACAGTAACTTCCTTAAACCACTGTTCTACATGCAGCTATATATTCCACTAAGGGCCTGATTATGAATTAAGGTGTTATTTATCACCCCTGATAAATAATATTACGAGGTACGTTATTTATCAGGTGTGATAAATAACACTAAATTCGAGTTCACTGGGAATAACGTGTGGATTTTGGTGATTAACGCACCAAAATCCGCATGATACAGTAAATACTGTATGTGTTCTCCTGTTAAATTTCAGCAGGTTTAACCTGCCGAAATATAATGAATGTTGAGTTATTTAATGCATCCGATAATCTTCGGCTGCGTTACATACATTCAAACTCGTAATTCTGACCCATGCGTAAACAGGAGCTTAGGCATGAGTCGGAATATTACGAGCAAGGCGTTGCAGCGCTTACAGTGAGTAGCACGCTACTCCAGAACCCAAGGTTAGTGGTTAGTCCAGTTTTTATTGTTTGTTATTGTGATTAGTAATGTGCTCTCAAGACAAATTGCATCCATTTACTCCAGTTACTTTGCTATGTAATAATACCAGGTAAGTGTGATCATAAGTGGGGCTATGTGGTTTCAGATGAATGGTAGGTGGGATAGATTGGCTGACAGAGATTAGTTAACGTTAGATTACAGGGATAGGGATTTAAAGATGAGAGGTTGTGATCTACCCAAGAGTGTATTGCTTTGTATAAATGTGTATAATAAATGTTTTTAAATATATAGATATTTGTTAGTTCTGCTTAACAAATTTACATATTACTTAACTGTATTTTTTTCTATGTTTAACATGTATATAGCTGACTGCATAAATAAATAGATCCTTTATCATATTGTATCTATTTATCTACAATTGCTTCACTGTTGAATTGCAAAAAAAATTAATAAAAACAAATTAACATTAAATACAGCAACACTTGAAAGTCTAAGTTTATTAAATATAAGTTAAATCTACTTATATTGCCTTCCTTACACATATATACCTTCTATGGACTTATGTATCTTTATATTTATTACAATGCTTCTAATTCTCAAACTAGCATACATGTTTTGCATACGTTTCAATTAAAAGAACATACTGCAAAACTCAACTGGTACAGTACCTCTCAAAATACTTAAGGGCTCATTACGATGGCGGACGGAAAAGCATTCTGACCGCCATGCTAGCGGGAAAGTTCCGCCCGCAGGCACCGCGGCAAAACCGCCGGCCAGATTAGGATGCACCGCCAGAAACACCCTACCGCGGTGGTCGGATT
This sequence comes from Calotriton arnoldi, assembly GCA_963921515.1. Taxonomy (NCBI): domain Eukaryota; kingdom Metazoa; phylum Chordata; class Amphibia; order Caudata; family Salamandridae; genus Calotriton; species Calotriton arnoldi. The sequence goes on from CAWUFW010005116.1 coordinate 724,728, forward strand.
CCAGGATTCAGCGGCAGAAAAGCTGAAAATCCGTCTGCGGCGGTCGGATTTGCTGCGGAAAGGCCAAAGACCGCCGTTTCCCCAGCGGACAGGAACACATGGAGCTATCCGCAGTATTGCCACCGCCATCCTCGATTGGCCGGATTCTCCACAGCGGTGTGGTGGGCTGTTTGTGGTATCGTAATACAACCGGCGGTCGTAACCGCATTCCGCACGGCGGTCCCTCCCTTTTGGCTCCGTCCGCCACCGCTGGTGGAAGGGGATTCCTGGCGGTTCCCGAAACACCGCAGCGGACGGGAAATGGGCTATCTTTGCCCATCGTAATACGGCGGACGCAAGGACCGCCGATGGAGTGCGGAAAAGGGCATTTTCCGCCAGCACCGCGGATGTGCTACCGCCCGCCATCGTAATCAACCCCTTAGTCTCTTACCAGTCATGGAATGTCTTCTTCTCACCATGAATCTTCAAATGAGTGTGCCAAGTAAAGCCATGTAGTGGTACCCAAGCAGCCCTTTAGATTTCCTGAATAACCTATCTCACACAGTTTCTCTTCTCAGCTTTACGTTACAGGAAATATTTCAGTTGCCTGAGCCTTTCCGCCTCAGGCAACTACAGTTCAGTGATAACAACTCAATAATGATAGTTTTTTTAACTGAAAGTAGAGAAACAAAGCATGGGAACATCGTTCCCTATAGATCCCATCCAATTCAAACTCTAGTCTGGAGCCCCTGTTTTTTCAGTCCATAGCAGAGAAATTGAAACATCTGAGCCTCAAAAGAGGCCTGGTCAAATATAACATCATCCCAATATCACAAATTTATACCAAAAGTAGGCAAGCGGGTCGAAGAAAGATACTCGTCATAGTATCTTACTTCGACCCGCTTGCCTACTTTTCGTATAAATTTGTTGACAAAGTAGCTCATGTGAGCAGTATATGCTTGTGATTTTCACATACCTGGAAAAACCACAAAGTGCTCAGTTACAAAAAATAAAAAAAATGGATTTGCAAATTTACAAACATATTGCTAAAGATTCACGCATAGATACGGAGGCCTATAATGCTTACCCCCATCATGAATGGTCATTGAATAGTAGGTTTTTTGCTAGCAGGGAGAAGAGGTATTGAGTTGGAGAGGTGAACCCCGTTCATGTATCAAAGAGGCATGTAAAACTAAGGGGCCTATTACGATGGCGGTCAGAAAACATCCCCGACCGCCATGGTAGCGGGAAAAGACCGCCCGCATGGACCGCGACATCACCGCCGGTCGAATTACGATGACCCGCGGTCGAAATCCGACCGCGGCGGTCTGATCGCGGGCCTTAACATTGCGGCGGTTGCTGCTGCCCACAGCACCGCCGCGATGCCGAAAGGAGCATGTCCTGCATTTCCCTGCACTGCGTGGCAGGCACTGCACAGTGCCTGCCACCTGGTTCAGGGAAATATATGGGGGACCATGGGTACCCCCAGTGCACCCACACCCCCCCAACACATTGGGGGCCCGCAACGGGCCCCCGGAAGACAATCTCCGCATGCCTTTCCATGGCAGTTTGACCGCTGAGGAAAGGCTGGCTACCACCGGCAGGATAATCCTGCTGGCGGAGCCTGCTCTGCACCGCCACCATTATCCCGGTCCTGCTCCGTCCGCCAGGCAGGAGTGCGGATGGCAACCGGAATTTCCCACCGCCGTGGTCACCACCACCATCCTAATTTGACCGGCGGTTTTCTTGGTTGCGATCGCGGGCGGATGTCCACCGCCGGTCCGGCGGGCGCCACCACCGGCCCGGCGGTGGACATCCGACCGCCATCGTAATAGGCCCCTAAGTTGGGTTTAGCATGTTGGTTAAATGAGTAGAACATTCACAGATGCAGTAATCTGAGAACTAAAAAGTCAGATTCCGGTTCAAGGAAAACTCAGCCTTCATTCTTCTGTGAGCAATAAATTGAGTACCACTAAATTGGGTAATAGTTACATCTGTTATTTACAGTGTTTAGAAATTACAAAAATGCAATTTCAGACACTATATAAAAAAATACAAGTTATTATTAAGCTGAGCCTTAAAAGGCATTTTTATGCTACCCATTTTGATGCTACAGAAATATTCTAGTAGAGGAAACATATTTACAAATATACACACATAAGCCAGCATGTGGGCACTAGTGGGGAGGAAAGGATTATCTGATCAAAAACATCTGAATCACTGTTTGAAGTTCAAGGTAGACTTTGAGATCCACAATTGTGTCAAAGACAGACATAACTGAAGAATGCTCATATCTAGGTGTATGTGTTGATGAATCCTTCTATTGGTACCTATATTAAAAGAGCATGTTTTATCATATTCCATAAATTCTCAAAAACACCTAGTTAAATGCAAGTAATTCATGAAAACAGTGATTGGAAATGTGCAATTAAGTATAAAAGCACAATTACTTCTCTGCATAGACCTTGTATAATTTTTTGGCTCAAGGAGTGAGTCAATAGTTTTATATTTTTATTGAGGATAAGAGTATGCAAAATACTACATTGCCCACAATGGTGTGCCCCTTACTGCTTGTATGTGTAATAGTTTAGCCACATGCAGTAGGGGGTACTTTCTGTTCCGGGGATTAATGCTGATGTTATTTGAAGCATTTTAAGAGGTCATTTAAATATTGTGGAGTGAATGCCCCATCATAAATTAGCAATACTCCCACCCTGCATGCCTGAGGTTTCCAAGCTTCATTTAGAGGTGTGGGAACTGCTCTGTTTCTGAGGACTGAGCTCTGCCGTCAAAACCATATGACCCTGCAGTGCATGGACCAAAGGACTATCCAGTACATTAGAAGCCCTGCCCTGTTTTTAGAGGGCCTTTGATGTTAGGTATGGTGCACCTGTGCAGAAAAAATGAGGAATGACTCCATTGAATGGGAAGCAAACTGTTTGTACATCAGGACCATTTCGTTTTTCTTCTGTCTAAATAAAACCCAATTTTAAGCGTTTTTCTGTACAAGGAAAAGAATCGCTAGCCACCAAGACATGGATAGTGACCGGCATTTCCTTTTTGACAAAGTTACTCCCACCTACAGATGGGAGCACTTATGCTAAAACAATTCCTGCTAACAGGACAGAGATTTCTAACTATGGAGGGCGGTTCTTCGCCAGGCATGTGCAGGCAAAGTCCTCTTACATAGAGATGGGTTGGCAGGCTGCCCTCCAGGGCCTAAATGGGCTCTTACTCCTTAAGCAAGTGAGGCAGGCTTAACTGTGTGCTTCTACTGCGAATCCCTCCTTTAGCACCATCAATTTTAAATGCAGAGCTCCTCTCCATGATCAAATAGATAAAAAAGATTTTGGAAACCTTGAGAAAATTGTATTTTTTAATATTATCCTGCTTTGCGATCAATATGACAATAAACTGTATGAGGTAGCAGAGTTTTATCCTGTATCTTACAGTTCCTTGGGACATTACAGTCATGCAGTTGAGATGTTGTGATATACTACAATGCTGTAAATTTAAACTCGAAAAGCTTGTAAAGCACATAGTAACGCTGAGGAGATGTCTAACACTAGCAGCGCAGACTGAGTGGATCAGAAGGCCGCAATTCCAAGAAAGAATTTAAGTACAGAGGAGACAAGTCAAAAGCATATTGTAAGTTTGAAAAATTACCTAAGTTTAAGAAAAAGGAAACTCTCACATTTTTGGTACCAAATAATAAAATGAGTGACAACCAACCTTGAAACACTTACTTTTAGGCATGTACAAAACAGCAAGAGCAGCAGAACATAGGGCTTAAACCAGTAGGTATTCTTTTAGCTTAGTTTGAAGAAGCATTTGACCATGACCTCAGTGGACCTGAAAGCCTGTCGAGCTTTATAAATGAAACGTTTGGAAAGAGGACGCCAATGTATTCTCTTAAGATGACAGGACACACTGTGATAGGAACCAGTATTTGTTTACAATTAATCTGCTGGAAATGCATTATATCTGAACTCTACACAGACATCTGCCACTTGATTACACAGAGAAGAGAATGCAGTGGGCCTCAAAGTGGATGAAAGAAATAATGAGAAAACAGTGCTTATAATAGAGAAATCCTGCTTTTCACCTGTTGAAGACCGGATAAAGTTTAAAGTAGATTTCTCTTCTAGATATGCAGAGTTCTTTGAACAGTTCATAATTCCTTCCTTTGCACTCTATACATGTTTCTAAATAGAAAGAAATCATATATGCATTTGATGCGTTTCGACGTTTGTGAACATGTATGTAACACACACACCTAATTGAATTTCTTTTGATGCTGGTAACAATGGTTGCTATCATACAATCTAATTGTACTCATTGTATGAACTTCAGACTCATAACATTTTCAGAAAGTCCCTCAATATGTAAAACCATGACTGTCCGGATACACGAAGATCACACTGAAATTTGCGTTTGCCACAGTAGGGACTTTGCCTGTAGATATACTCAGTTGGGCACTCGCAGCTAGTACATTTCAATTGTGGCCACAATGAACCCAATATGGTTGACTGTATCATCAGTGTACATTCATAGCTATCTTTGTTTAAATGCCCTCATCTGCATAAAGACGAATGCATGATTATTTACATTCAATTCATATCCTCTGGAGTAACCACATTCAATGTATATCTCTGCTGGAATAACTAGAGCAGCTTGGTTGAAGCCCAGTTCATTAAAAGCAGAGAAAAGGTCTGCTGAATGTGGACCATAGTATTCTTACTCCAGAAGGTGCCCTTTGATTGAAGAGTATTTCCATAGGGCATACTGTAAAGATAACACCATCCAATGATAGATAGATCAGGTTGTGTATTAGGAGCACCCCACATCCAACAGCTTCAAGGTCCAGGCTCAACTGCCCAGAATAGAACCTTACAGTCATTACATCAATATTCAACATTCTAACACAATATTCTAGATTAGAAATACCACACACATGCTCCTGGTTTCTCTTGAAAAATGTTAGGCAATCTAAAGAAACGGAGGGTAGTCAAATGTTTGTTTGTAGAACCTGCCATACATATGAATACTCTTTAGAAGTACCTTACATACCGCTGTTCCCTCAAGGTATGGTTCAGATTGTCGTATGTATTTACATCCATATTTAATTGTTGTTATATATTACTTAAAATGTAAGGTAGCCAAGCACTATTAACTCAGAACATAAGTGTTTGTCCATCCATTTTAGGTACAGATTCTCCATCATTTTAGCCCTGAGTTGGTCTTTTACTGTTCGAGTTCTAGCATGAGGGGTCTCTTAAAGGTTTGCAGCTGCCACCCGGTGGAAGCCAAGGCTGTTGCCAGGAGCTATTACCCAATTACAAAATGTCCTGCAGTGATTGGAAGGAAGTCCAGCTTACAGCAATCCACAGTGGTGGGTTGTCATGCCCATCTCCACTGGTGGGCTGACAGAGGATGGGGGAAACCATTGGCACACTAGTATAGTTGTGTCCTTGTGCAATTCAGGTTCTGCCTACTGTTACTGCTGGCAGCGTATGCCTGTTTTGCATTACATTGCCATTCGTGACAGGGCACACACACACAAGATAACATCAGACCTTTTCTTGTGGTGTCCTGACAGTGCTTCTGCGGCTCTCTGGCACTTCTCTCAGACACTTGCATCTGTATTACAGGAAGTGCATTGATCTTCCACATGCAATGATCCACATAGGCTTCACGTTCATTGGAAGGACACAACAGGGCCCTTTCTGACCAAAATAGACATTCCCACCCTTAGGAATAGTGGACCATTGGGTAGAAATTGCTAGGTGGATAGTAAAATGATCTCCTCTGTCCTTTTTCCGGCCAGACCTGACAGAGCAGGAATGTTAGTTTAGTCCATCTCCACCTGGGAATTATCACCCTTCTAAAATAAACAAATCCCACAGTGAATGGTACTTCATGGGGTCTTTAAGCTAAGATTGTTCTCCACCCCAATGAGGCATGATTGAACAGCGGGACTCTGTGAGGGATGGATGATAATGAGTGTCTTCCTAAACCTGTGGTCCAAAGTTGACTTCCAGAAGCAAAGGAATGTCCTCACGACCATTGAGCTCCTGGTTTTATTCATTAAGCCAGCGTGCATTCAAGAATCCTGTGCAGCCATTTTCACACACCAACTCTGCAGATGGGTTTGGGCCATAATATTAATGCATTCCTATTGATCAACCTTTGAAATGGTTATCTTTTGACATGTGTCTGTATCCAGACGTCAAATGTGCATTGTGCTATTTACTTTCGTTAACAATCGGAGAATACATCAATTTCCTAGCGACACAAAAGTAATAGTGCTAAGGTGTTAACTGTGGGAAATTACCATGAATTGTTTTGACAATATGAATATATTACTTTAGTAAACATGTAAATTGTTTGTGTTTCATGGCTATGTGCATTTTCAGCTGAAAGTAGGCCGATTTCAGCGAATGAAATATGTGAGTATTTAGCGTTTAATGACTGCATCGTTCTGGGAAGAATTACTGCGTACCTTAAGTATGTGGCTTTCCATTCACTGATTGCAGTGCATGCCTTGCCAAGTTTAAATTAACACTGATTGACATTGCAAATGTGAAAATATGCCTGCTTTCCATCAACTATACCATTATAAGCTTTGTTGTCTCCTTCAGTCTAAAGTAATCCTTAAACTATAAACAAAATAAAGTAACTTGCAGTTGCAATTACTGTAGAATTTCTCTTCCATCGTTTGTTGTGGGGACCTGTATTTTATATTTCTAAAAGTTTATGTGTATTCTAGTTTACTTATTATGTTGGGTATTTATGCTTTGGTTACATTATTTTTCACAGATTAACATTAATGTTATACGAAGCACTTTGGGGAGTCATTTAACGTTTAGCACAGTGTGAACTCTGCAGTAAATCAGTGGGCTCCCAATTGCCACTCCCACAGTCCCCCTACCTCATTTGGAGGCGGGGTAACCACAAGGTTTCCAAAGTCCTAGCCTCAGTTGGTCCTGACATCAGAAACCTGTTGTCTGGCAGCCCATGCGTGACAGGAATGCCAGGTCAGTAGTTTGAAAGCTTGCTCACTGCAGTTCAAGAGGCATTTTGTAGGAGAGAGATCCTGGCCAATTGGGCCTGTGCAAGGCAGCTTCTGGCTAATGATTGTCCAACCTTCCTGTGATGCAGCCTCGGTTGGGTTATTGCACTTTTACCCAACACAGGTTGAAGAGAGTAGGTTCCATTTCAGTTTTTCAGGAATACCACTGGCAGTGTGGATAAGTTCATTTAGATACATTGCGTGCTAAGTTATCTTAAGGGAATGCCTGAAATACATGACATGGATTAGGCTGTCCTGGGCCTACATATGAAACCCATGGTTTATGGTAATTACTTAAATGTGACATTTGACTTGGAAAGTCAGTGATGATAGTTCAGCCTTAGGCACATCAGTGAATATCAGCGACACTGGCGAGTGCTCAATTATTTACTTGTGAGAGCATCATTATCATATAAAATACCATACACATTTAGAGATTTGCCTTGATAGGGCACATTATTCATTTTGTTACTTTTGGATTTTGAATTGTAGCTCCTTAGGGGTAATGTGGTGGCAGCACACTGAGCAAAGGTGGTCCCTGGCAGAGAGGCTGATTTTGAACAGATGGGGAAATTTGAAAAATTGAAAATTTGAACTGCTTTTAGGCCAGCCTTGCTATATTCCCTAGAGGGGAGTCAAAAAGAATGGCACTAGAATGTGTTTCTACACTATCATAATTATCATGCACTGTTATGGGCTACTGAGACAGAACCAAGGTTATTAACAAAGATGTGAAATATAAACTGTTGAATACATACCTCCAAGGCCCATAATGTGCCACGGGATTAGAAAGAAAGAAATGGCTAATTAAGTGATTTGATGGTTTAATGATATGCCTTCCCCATTCTCTTGTTTTTGGTTATTGAGAGACTGATAGATCATTCATCTTGGAATGATCCATCAGCATATCCTTGTCATTGACTGTAGTGAAGGAGCTGCTCACTCAGACCCATATTTTACAAACTCTGACATTGTGGGACCCGATACATGATCGTTTTTGAGCACATAGCGCCTGAGGCTCAAAAGAGTCTGCATTCATATGGTCAGTACAACTTACTTTGTGAATGCAAAGCATCAATTTGTAATGCGCAAAAATGAATTGCAATTGATAAAGAGCATTACCAATCATAGTGCAGGCATTACCAGCACTTGAGTCATATGTGAAAGGAGGTGGCAAAATGGCCTTCTTTACTCCTTATAGTATGCACACATTCTTTACAGCATTTGTGTGGTTACAAAGCATGGGATGGCTAATGCCCGCTAAGTGTACTCTGTCAAACATTAACAGCTTACACTCTTTGGGACGCGATGTCAGTAGTCCTACAAACTACTGTATGCGTTCCCTGATGTAGCGTTCCCAATGTGCCTCTGTTTATGGCGCTATGACTGAGACAGGGCACAATGCAGGCACTTTAAGGATATAAATGCTAGAATGACGGTCTGCTATTCCGTGTTCCAAACAGGCCTCATTTCCGCCATTTGCTAGTTTTCACAAGGAGTAGCAATCTCATTCCTTCATCAATAATAATCATAGGACGGTAGGTTGCATCTTTTTGTGAAAACATCCTTTTCCGCACCAGGGCTTTGAGCATCTCTCGCACCACAGAGGGAAAGACTGGTTGCAGTGCAAAGCACATATTTTGCTGCAACTAGGATTTTATGAGCATCAGACCCTAGATTGAAATGGAGTGTGCAAAAACAGCACTCTTCAAACATCATAGTTACCAGGTTATTTATGGAATTATGGTTCGTGGAATTGTATGTCCACAGGGAGCATATGTGCTGAGAAGGTTTTTTCAAGGCTGCTTGGGTTAGAGAAAAGTACTCATCCCTCGTATCATAACAAAACTACAAGCATTGTTCAAGTATACAAATAAATATACATTGCAGATTGCTTTTGCATAAAGATCTCTCATGGAAGTGTTGATCACACCGAATATAGTAAACATTTATACTGTGGTTATGTTAAGCTAAAGTGTGCTTGTGGAATGTAAAATTCACCACAGTATTGATGGTTGAAGCACTATAATAAACCTGTCCCTTCATACACTAGCACTAATAATTTATAGAGGATAACTAATTGAACGGGGTACCAGAGTTTTCATGATTTTTACAGCAAACACCGACAATGATAAGCCCCAGGGTTTGGCTTTCCTGTCTGTGGTACAGACACCAGCATTTGATAGGGCGATAACAGAGACTGTCATGACTAATACGGATAAGGTTCCTCTTGTAGGAATGTTGATGACAAGGAGGTTGTGGTGGTAGTATGTGTTTTGATTTGTGCACAATGCACGGTAATTTAGGGTCTGTGCCAAACATTGTGTACACTTAAAAGCGGTAAAGTGTGCAAAAAATGATTTGTAAGTTACTCAATACTACATTTTGATTCAGAGCATCAAGATAGTTGGATTTTTTTTATTGTAATGTCAAAACACAGTGGAGCAAAAATGACTAGAATGGTAATTTTTTTTCGACCATTGTAAGTTTAGGGTTAGTGGTGAGACAGAGGACCTTTATGGGGGCCACCCGGCAGAGGTGCACGAGTTCATGTGTAGTCACATATCTCATGAAGATAGTTTTTAGCCCTGGAAAGACATTCAAATTTAATCCTGTGAAAAGGAAACACACTCGTATTTATTGAAGATATAGAGAAGTGGTTTCCCTACATGCATTTTTTGGGGAGAAAAAATATATTTATGCCCTTGCCCCTACCACCTTTGTTTTTGCGAATTGAAGTGCCCTTGGCAAATCTACAACTAGATTTCCAGGAGTAGTCTCGCTACTCTATGTGTAATCCATGGAACTAAGACATCTACCCTAAATATAGGGGGTACATCTCAAGGGCTCTTTAGTCTGTTTGTGCATTGGGAGTAATGGGTGTGCAATAGTACTCATTTTATTGATCAGAATTATGCAGTCTATAACCTGCAGGTCTAATGGGCAGGCACAAGGCCTCTAACCTTTCTTCTTCATGCAAGGCTTGGTGTAAGCTTGGGTTCACATTCCCTGAGCAGGGTCCACCCACAACTAGGGATGTTATTTCTGAGAGCAGAACTTAAATGAGAACCACCTCTTGGTTTTCAACAGCAATTTGTTCTCAGGCCAGAAATATTGGCAAGATGTTTGCACAGAAGTATTTGCACAAAGCCACGTTCACATGCGAGGAAATGGTGCCTCAGGTTTTCAAAGAATGTAAGGCAATAACTTTAAAACTATCCTCATTTTCATTTTTGAGAAATCAGAAAAGTGGTTCTTTTCAGGGAGAATCGTGGTACTCTCCTTTGAGATTACAAATCTCACTGATCCAGATTAGGGATTTGTCTTTACGCAGCCAATCTGTGGACTACTTAATTGAACATTTTTTGTTAATTCATTACTAGCTACATAGTGTTCTGCCTTTCACATGTTTTCACACAAAGGCATGAAATACCTTTGTCAGAACATACCTGCTAGGTGTCTGACTGATAACTGTTTCCAGTGTGAATCTTTTGCTCAGTCTGGAACTGTCTTTTAAAAAAAAAAAAAAAAACAGATTTTATTGGATTTTCGTAAACATTCAGTACAGTTATTGCAGTAGCCATGTATATTAAAGAATGGTACTAGTATGTCAGAAATGAATAAGGTATAATAACTATGCACAACCAATAACAAACAGTCCCACACTCCCACCCCCCCAAGAATCAGTACATTTCCACATAGTTGCAAAGACATAACAGTATCCTTGTGCACTAAAGAACGGGACGGGGCAGTGGGTAAAGATTCCTCACCTCAAATGGTAACATCTCACGGGCACTACAAGACGTCCAATGAGGATAAGAGGGTGCTTCCTATCTCAGTGTAGAGTTAATTTTAGTGACCTTGCAGGTGAAGCCATAGGGATGTCAGGCTCTGGAACGGTAAAACTATCCGCCAGGGTCTCCCAAGCTCGGGCTGGGTCTATTGTACCTGTCCCTCGTCTGGCTTCTCTCAGGAGTAATCTCCTGTCACAACCCGCCCACTTCTTCATCTCCTTCCTCCATGTAAGTGATCGGGGGGGCCCCCCGGTGACTTCCAATTTCTGGTAATCTCAATTTCGGGCAGGACAAATGCCAAGCCTTGAAACTTGCTCATAACTTTCTCAGTCTGGGACTGTCTAGGTCTAAAGTTGGTAGAATCTTTTAAAAGCATTGTCTAGTAGCAATGACACTCAAGCTCCTCTAGTCATGAGAAAAGCATGTTTTGCCTACTCAAGAGTTATTGAGATGTTGCCTTTGTATGATCCACCATAAAGACAGTAAGAATGTAATGTTGCACCAGCCATAGGTTATGTAGAGGGCTTTGTGATTTGGTGCATTGCCCAGAAACCTAAATCCTGTTTCTGTGACTGAGACAAGCTTATCAAACCCAGCTGAGGAGATTGTGACTTTGCTAAAAACCCTCTTCAGTTGCCTCTCACAAGCCTGTCATTGCTCCAACAAAAGACTCAAGTGGGATTGCCTTCCGCATTGATGTGGGGAATCTCTCACCCTGCTTTGACCACTGTCAAAATCTGCTTCTACTCTGACCATTTTGTCATCTGATAGGCTGATACAATATATTTGGACTGCCTTTTGACATTGCCTAAGATCTGCCCCTTTTTGAAGGAACTTTGCTGTATAAATCTGTTATATGATTATATGATAAAAGAACTCTAACAATGTCTTCTCCAAGCATGGCCTATTTGTATCACTTATAGACTTTATGTCTTCAAGTTACTGTTGAGGCAAGCGAATCCTGTGAAAAGCACTTTGGATATCATTCACAGCTCTAACAATCTGAGTGACCCAAACTCTGTAATTCCTCCTATGTCCAAAATAAACGTTCTCACTAATTCCAGCCTCCGGTGCAACTCGATCTGGTCTACTCCAAGCGCAGCAAAACATTTTACCCATGTAGACCCACTTCTTAACAGCCATAAACATTAATGAGTTACTACTGTGAGTCTGTATTTTATGATCCTAAATACTGCTAGGCGGTTGGGTAAATTTGTGTCTTGACTGCTCCTTTCTTCACCTCTTAGTTTCTGTGCTTTTTAGAGGATGCACATTTCCTTTTTTTTTTATATACCACTGTATGGTCTTTAAGTTTATGACTATTTTGCATGTAATGTCTTTTATGCCCCAGCAGTAGATAAGCTTAAAGCTCTGCCAAAGTTACAAAAAGTAGACCCAAAAAATCTTAGGCTAGTTTCTTTCTCTACATAGGTGGATTTGGGTGTTGTAAACGTTTGCTTAGAGTGCCCTCGTTCTAGCCCTCTGTTTCTGTCTTTCTATTAACTTCACATGCAGAACTATTATAGAATCTGTTTCGCAATTTGCATTTCTGAATGTGGCAGCTTAGATGGTTCCCAACAAACCTAAATGTTCTAACTCTTTTCCTTGGAACATCTGAAACGCAGGGCCTTCCGTTTATCATTTAAGTTTTAAAAGCTCATGGGTTGCAGTTACTTATACTTTGATATTCATTTATACTAAGATACTTTGACTATTAAAGTTGTAATCACAATTTTATACAACTAATGCTTAGTTGTGTTATTATCCTTAAATTCACTGTGTTGTTTTTTGTTGTTTTTGTTGCCCCTTAGAATACCTCCTCCAATCCTGTTTCTTCGGACTGGCGCTTCCCCAGCTCCAAACAAGCACCCCACCATCTATTAGCAATCAAGACATTAGGTGCGGGCTTGAGGCAACAGGAGGCCAGAGATCAGCATCAGGCATCATGCGTGGTAGGCAGGCTTTTTCTCCCATTTTATCAATACCTTCTCCTTTACAGTGACCCTGAAGGATAAGGCAAGATGCTTTTTGCCAGGGTAAAGTGGTTGTCTCTTCTGTGATGCATTACAGACTCCCTCTGTTGCTATACACTGGCAGATGTAAGCATCAGACATTCCACACGTGGGGTACTTGAATAGTTTTTCTGGAGAGTGCCTGAACACCCTCAGCCCAATGAAAAAAGTGATCTCTGTTCATGATTTCTGCATGCAGTGCTTAGCCTAACCACCAAAACTGTGTGCTGCATATATACAATGTGCTTGTACCTCTAGTGTGCGATACATAACAGCAACTACATCCAAATACTGAATGCAATATAAAAATAGTTTAAATTAAATGTGCCATAAAGATTTCTTCCTATTGCTAGATTGCATGCCTTAACCTTGATCTGCAGAAGAGCTTTGGTTGGCAGTGACCAATCTGAATAACCTTGCCTCTCACTTCTGTACAAAATCATGGTTTGACATTCAAATGTATGCTTGTCAAGAAAAGGAGAGTCATTTAGGGTCATTCATTTAGAGATTGATAGTAAAAGTGCTTCAGCCAAAAACTAATGGATGCTCAATTCACCCACAACTTTCAACTCGTGTCTCAATTTTAGGTTGGTGATGAAGGTTTTCCTCACCGTGGAGGTCCAGCCGGCTCTGTTGTTGGAAAAACCTTCACTACGGCACATCATGTGATGGACATGGTGTCAGTAAGCTCAGGCTATTTAGGTTGATGGTTCTGATGCCATGTTCAGTGACATTTTTCCTAGTAATAATAATAATAATCCTTACTTGTAAAGCGCAAACATATCAGCCCTGAGGGTTTTAAGGCACTGGTGGCCATCGGGGAGATTAGGTGCACTATTGACCAGAGTCACATGATGCTGAGCTGTCACCGGCTCTGGGGATTGAACCGTGATCCCTGCGTGCCATAGTCAGCTACTCTGGCCGCTGTGCCACAGCTCTCACACGCCCCTAGAGAGACCACCATGCTTAGCATTGCTGTAACAGGCAAGAAACATGCTTGAACAAAGCTCCCAACACCTCAAGGACATTAATTTCTTCTTTTAAAAAAAACTCTTCGGGGTTTATCTTCTGAAAATAGAAAAATTGCCCGCCATCCATGATTCTTCTTTTTTTTTTTTTTTTAAATCAAAGCAATTCCTGCCATGGAGGATGGGAGCTGCTTTTGTGAAGAAATAAAAATGCCAGCCCAGCATGTATGCTTATGGGGGAGGCTCAGATATGGTGGCTTAATTTTGGTGGCTGGACTGGTGGAAGCAGTGACTCTGCGGCCATACCTATTTGGTGGCCATCACACCAGGATCTAACTGACACTCAACACCATCTTTACAGGTTTTCCTGTATATTTCTCAAAGATTGATTTGCTTTTTCCTGCAGGAGCTTAAAGATATATTGAAATCCTTTTCTCCAGGATCATCCTCATGACTTTGTTACTTGTCTTAAGTTTGTTTCAAAAAGCAATACTAACATAACAATGACTGGAGACACATCACTGTGTTGTGTGGGATCACTCCTGATCTACAGAGACCACTGATTATGCCAAAGTCTTTTTTTGGTTTACTCATATGTGCTTGAGTAAAAGGATGCCAAGCCCTCGCCCACTCCATGCTTCATGATGTGGCGCGCTCCTCGCCTCAAGCAGCGCACATGGCTTGGGAGGACCCTGCATATCCTGCAACCCCTGAGTGAAAGAAAAAGCTAACGACATGGGTACCCAGATATCCCCTGGGACAAACCCCGTTCCTACTTCAATGTTTCAAAAGAAAGGTTCAGACTAGTGCCAGAGCCTACGTTAATGTTACCAGCTGCGGTCCGTGCAGGAAACAGCGGTGGGGCCGGGTAAGGGGGGATTTCAAGGGACAATGCAGAGAGAAAATTAAATAAATAATTAATTTTCCCTCTGCGTCGTCCCTCGAAATCCCCCCTTACCCAGCCCCACCGCCCCACTGCTATTACCTGCACGGACCGCGGCTGAATGTTACTCAAAAGGGCACTTTGTAAGTCAATGGCAGACGTCTGTCAAAGATGGCCAAGCATTACACACCTTTCCCCCTGTGTAAGGCTCGCTAGTTCAGTATACTTTACTCGATATAAGAGTTATAAATCTTGCTGGGAGGCTAACACCAATGAACCTCCAAAATTCGGTGTGCTAAAGAACGCCACAAGGTCTTCTGCGTAATGCATTTGATAAACAGAGACTGTGATGTGATTCTTCCGTGCAGCAAAATACTTTACATAAAGAAACATGACCCAATTTCCAGAGTCGCTTCCTGGTGGGCAGAGATTGAGAGAAACTATTTACCAGACAGAGTCAGTCAGAGTCCCTGGGCGTATTTATAAACTCCTTTCATATGGTTATGCCTCATAGCGTCCATGTGTGTTATTGGCAATCGTTCCTGATTGAACAGGGGTATTTTATTCTCCTGAGCAACTTGACTGTAACGCAACACCATAAGCCTGTCCCTACAAATGAACTGACAAACGTTTTCAGTCAGCAAGCCATGCGAGATTCTGCCTATAAGAATATTCCAAAGAGATTGAAATCTAAATGCTAGGCTCTTTCCTGTGATGTTCGATAAGTGTTATGACACAAAACTAACACAAAGAACATGTTCACTAGGAGAAATGCAATTGATGTAGGTGCAAAACTTAGGCTATTTTAACATGCGAGGGGCATGTTTGGGTAATGTTGTATCTCACTGCACAGACTTACTCCTTTAGCTCGTGATTTATCAGTAGCCACCTAGCAACGTGGCATGTGGAAGCACTCTCCCGTGAACTCTCCTTCTCAAACTAGGCTCTGTTATGTTATGTTATGCTATGTTATGTTATGCAGATTTGTAGAGCACACTGTCACCCAAGAGGGTATACTGGTGCTGAGCAGTTGCAAGTCTAGCCTCACCTAGGACATAGTGGGACTACTCAAAAATCCAGGTCTTCAGCTTCTTTCAGAATTCAAGAAGTGAGGTGGAGGCTCTTATGTGTAGCAGCAGATCATTCCACGCTACAGGAGAGAAGTAGGAGAAGGCTCGGCTGCCGGTATCTGGTTTTCCGTATGCGCGGAATATGTGCATCAAGGAGTCCAGACGAGTGGAGGTGTCTGTAAGGTTTGTGAGAGCAGGTGCAATTGTTGAGGTATGCTGGGCTAGTGTTATGTACTGCCTTGAAAGTGTGGGTGAGGAGTTTGAATTGTACTCGTTTGTGATTTGGGAGCAAGTGGGCTAACTCTGGTTTGCTTTGTTGTGAGAACAGCATAGGAGGTTGAGGCTGATTCTGTCCGCCGAGTTCTGAGTGGTCTGCAGCCTTCTGGGGAGTTTTTTGTTGATCCCGGCATAGAGAGTGTTTCCATAGTAAAGCTTGCTTGTGACCAGGGTGTGCTTGACGGTTTTCTGGATGCTGATTGGGAGTCATTTGAAAATCTTCCTCAGCATTATAGGTAACAGAAAGCACTTTTGCATAAATAAACAGCATGTAGGAACTTAAATAACAGAACTGCTGAGACTGCAAATGTGTTTCGTGAATTTCATCAATTTTTGTTGGATTGTGTTGAACTATCTGCATTTTCACTTGTGGTGTTCTGATACAGAAGTGCTATAATAACCAGGTGATGGGGCCTTATGCCATAAGTAAGAGACTAGACCCACCTCTTCTGTGGATAATCAACTCCCCATCCGAGGAACAGCTGTCATCTCCTGAGATACATTTTTAGATTTAGTGTTAGCTGTAGAAGCTTTTAGCCTGTCCTCTTCATTTATTGTTCTTTTGTTGTGTCATTCACATTTTCTTCCACCCACGATAGTAACAGAAGCGGATTATAGGTCAGTACACTTCAACTATTGGCTTTCTTTACAGTGAGCAATGGCATTCAGCTCTTTCACAAACTACACATCCAAATACAAAGTAGTTCCATTCATTGCCAGGTACTACTGCAGCAGTGTGTGTATTTTTGAGTTAAAAAAATATTTTTGCTTTTAGCCAATGTTTTCTTTCTTTAAACTGGTGAGATCCTAGCAGCTTCCCCAACAATAAAGTTTTATAAAAATCATAATACAAAACAAGCATTTACAAAGGCATAGGCTTGCAGCCAAAGCAGACCTATTGGTTTTGCCATTGCTTGCTTCCACAATGGATCCTCATTTGAAGAGGCATATACCTTTATGCAGCAAAGCATTGATAAAATGAACAAACGCACAGCTGTAGCTTTAACCACATAATTGTCAAAAACAATGAAACCTATTTGAACATTCGGTTAATGTTTAGAGTGTTGCACACTGACCAACTTTCAGGCCAACAGAACAGCCATTGGCTCAATTGTTTTTTATTAATAAAGGAGGTCCATGAGTCCAGTGGTGCTAGTATGAGTATTACCATTTCTTTTGGTTGAATCTTTAATTGAGCCTGATTCAAATTGCAAAAATTATTCAGAACTCTGCACCTGCATGTCTTCGACCAAGCAAGTGTGCAGATTTCCAAATTGTTGGATTCACAAAGGTTTTCCACAGTATTGTTAGAAATGTGTGACAGTCACAGGTTTACAAACATACTCTTGGAAATCTTAGGTGGATTCACATTTACATTCATGTGGAGATATTTTTTCATGTGCAATTGAACATAGTTCACAGTGCCAAATAGGGGCATGCAATGAGATTTTTGCAGTGTCACGTTTTTCTTTTCTTTTTCTCAGGGAGTTTTTCATGTAAATCCGCAGAATTCGGCATAGTGAAACTCTGTGAGTTCTGCCAACCCCTAGTTTTTAAGTACAGTGTACAATCTGTATCTCAGGCTAGACATTGTAACTTGCATTGTGTGAGAGAGGAAAATGTATTCAAAAGAACAATGACAATCTTTGTTAATGTTTGATGACTGAATGTCAGTGTCTTATTTATTGGGATGTGAAGGAATGCATGTAAATTTGCTATTGAAAAATGTTGGCCAGACAGCTTTTCCCATTCTTTGTGCAGTCATTAGGTATGTGACAGGTAGGTAGGTGACATGCTCCGAGAGTGGTGTTGCAGTCTGTGTGACCTAGTTGTTCTATGTTGCATGTACTTGGGGTATTCTGACTATGGAGTAGTGTGCATGTGTGCAGGGCACAAATCAAGGGTAGATGTGGGTAGACAGCTTCTACCCACTTTTTTCAAAGGGTGGACGCCGTCTACCCTGCCAAGAGGTTGGGCCCCACAGAAATAGGCTAAACTTGTCCCTGTGTCATTTTTAGACATCGGGTTACATTCAGCTGCACCTGCACGTTGTCTGCTTTCGTTAAGAGCAGCCACGTTCAGGCAGGGAGAGGGCTTATCAAAGTACAACTGGACCCATAACAAAGGCCGAAGTTAGTGTGTTGGTCTGTCCCAATACTTACACAAATAACAATTTTGTTTTATTTATTTTATAGCGCTATAGCGCCACTCATCCAATTCCAGATTACATCACACATCCATATTATATATTGACAATAATCATATGTGTGAAAATCAATGTACATGATGTGTTACATAAGACAGTGAGGGTTACAAGATGTAGTAGCCACAAGTCCTTCATAGCTCACTGTGCTATGATAGAAGGATTACAATTTATGAACTGCAAGTAACAAAC
This sequence comes from Calotriton arnoldi, assembly GCA_963921515.1. Classification (NCBI taxonomy): domain Eukaryota; kingdom Metazoa; phylum Chordata; class Amphibia; order Caudata; family Salamandridae; genus Calotriton; species Calotriton arnoldi. Next base: position 743,177 of record CAWUFW010005116.1, read on the forward strand.
AGATCTCTGTGTTAAAAGTAGTAACCCACTTACCTATTTACATAAAATAAAAATCTGTCATCTGCGTGTTACATAATGTGCTTTGCAGGCAACATATTAACACTCTGTGCTACTTTGATTGAAAACTGGGACTAGAAAAAACACAGATCTCTCTAGCAATACCTTAACCTCCAGAATGATCTTGCCAATATTACTGTTCCCTGAGATTTACTGGGCACACAAAGATTTCTGCAGCAGGTGTCTTAAACCCATAAGATATTTTAAGATGTAGACTTTGCAACCAATTAAGCAGAACAGATTTACGGCCACATGTCTCCTTTTTTCCCAATGTTGTTGTTGCAGGGTTTGAAAAAATAAATGTCCAAGTTGAGGCCCAGATTTTGCAACAGGGTTGCTTCACCTTTTTGGCACAACCTCGACGCAAAATCTCATGTTAAATATTGTTATGCACTCAAATGTACCCACGATAGACCTGCTAAACATATGTGTGAGGTCTTAAGATCTGATGTCACTTCTTGTGATGTCACTTCCTATGAGCTCATGGATTGTAATGCCACACGCGATCACGTGCTGTGATGTCACGCACTGTGATGTCATGGGTCTTGATGTCACTTGCATACTGCCAAATTGGTTAGACCCCCCACTTCTTTTTTCAGGACTTGTGCCCTGTGTGTGTGCGTGTATGTATATATACCTCTTTTGAAAAAAAAAGACCTCCTGTTCCAGCGGACATCTTTTATTTAAGTTTTATCTTGAACCACTAGAATTAAAGAACACTCCTACTGTGTCCTGTGTGTCAACTATTTTAATTTGCAGCAGCAAATGTAAAGTCCCTCATCTGACCTTTGACACATTTAGGTTGAGCAAAACTGTTCAAACCTCTAGACCTAGTCATGATATCACCTCAAACGAAAGTTCTGCGAAAGCTAAACAATGCCAAATGGATTTTCTTGACATGAAAAGCCAAATGTATTTCATCTCCTTCATCTTCGCCTTCCCATTTCCTCAGAGTACGACCTTGGTCAAACATCTATTAAAGTTAGCTTTTGATCTCAAGCCACTATTTCTGAAAAGAAAGTCAATCTGTAAAATGGCTGCCGACGGACAATCCCACGATTGTTTGGTAATGTCGCCGCCGCCTGTGAGTCAATAGGATTCCCTGCTCTTTGTGATCGAACACTGCTTATAATGGGACAATCATTTTTGTGTCACAGACCACAATCAAAGGAAGCATTCTTCAGAGGCTGTTAAGTGGAAAAAATCCCTTAGGTCACTGGAAACTTGTTAACTGGTCAATCTGATGCCCTTTTTTTCCTTTGATGGAAATTACTCATAATTTGATAACAGGTAACATGGTCATTTGTAATGCAATTTTCTTTTCAAGAAGCAAAGTTGGGTATTTATTAAGGCGACCGAGGACGGATTAATTTCAAGCTCAAGAACAAGAGGGAGGTCTAGAAGAAAAAATGGAAACACAGCCTGAAGTAGTATCAGGTGTTACATTTGAACAGAATGCCGCCTCTGTTTGAATTGTGGCCGAGGCATGTGCTGTGATCATTACAACAACTTCCTCCTGTCGGTAGGCATAAATATCAATAATGCCTGGGGTGTGGTAACTTCTATGCAACGTTTTGCTGTAACATAGTTCAGTAGCCTCGATTCAGAGAGCCTCACCACAAAGCCTTTCTGATTGGCGCTATGGCACGGCTTTGTTGGTGGATAAAAGTAGTGCTTACTGCAAGCATTTTTCCACCCTTTAATGAAAGCAGATTTTTGGTGGCAATGAGAAACAATATGTGTGCCTTGTTAAGCAGGTAGACACACCACAATAACAGTAATAAAGCACGTCAATCCAAGACAAGGTAACAACAGAGCAGTGCAAAAATAACACAGAACAAATATACAACACAGCAATAAAATCCAACACAGAAAATGCAACACAATTTTGTTGTGTTGTTATTTAACTCTTTGTCGTTATTGTGTTGAGCTCTGTAATTGCTTTATACAAATGGTACTACATTTCCAGGCATGACCTCCACTTTCCCTTACATTTCCAGTGACAAACAATTATTTATTACTGTCAAAGATGGTAACATGCCACTTCTTAAACTCCACAACTGTTTAAAGACCAGTCAGCCCACAACTGTGGCTGAAACCATGCTTTAAATTAATGCGCTGTCAATGCTCACATTATGTGATCCAGTCTAAATACTCTAAAACACAGTGGAAGGATGTACCCCAAATACTTGTGTTATACTAAATGTTGAAACTCCCTGCACACATGGCGAACTGATCCCAAATTAATTTCATTAAAACTTAAATATACAGTAGTGGGTTATGGAACACCACATGCCGTAGTGAGCAGGACTGTGGTTAGCTACCACTAGGCAGGTAGATTGTCCTACTTCTTTAGCAGATAGGTGGACTGGCATATAGGTAAATCAGAATACATCCAATCCAATGCTCTGCAAGGCCAGAAGAGCTGGAGCACAGTCAGACAAGTGTCAGGAGTCTGACATGTTACAGTGTGCCCCAGCCCTACCGGCCTTTCAGAGCCACTGATCTTTCAAGATTACTTTTAAATCATTGGATCTCTTTTGCATTTTACAGATATACCAGTTTCTCTGACCCTGACTTAATGTAAGTCTCTACCAGAATGAAAACTACCCTAGATCCAACCACATTCCAGAGCCCTCTTCTCCCGTCATCAAAAACCTCTATATTGTACCCGGGTTGCAGTGATTGCCAATCTCCCTTCTCCATTTTTTAGGTCCAGCCTGGGCAGCGCATGCGCTGCTCAGTGAAGCATGCTGTATTGGTATATGGACTTGAAGCCCCACCACTCTACGCCCATATTTGTCTTTGGCTTGTGTCATTGTCCTTTGTAAATGCTGGCTTCTGATTCGTTAATAGGCTTGTTAGTCCCTCCTTAGTACCACCTTGTCTTCATTTGTAACCTCCCATGAGGACTGGTCCTTTTACTTCGGTTGTTACATGGTACTCTTATTTAGTCTGTAAGCACTATTTTCTTTAATGAGTTTCTCCTACTGCAGCCACGAAAGGCTTTCCTGCAACATTCAGCACACCATGTGCGCTTTCACGGGGCGCTTTTACTAAAAAAGCCATTTTTTTGTCAACTTGATAAACAAATGCTTTTTTGGGTAAAAGCGCCCCATACGCGCATTCACTTTAATAGCCGCAGTGGACCTTTCTTTAGGTACGGCTCATCTAAAGAAAGGGGCGTGGCCTCTATTAACGTGAAAGTGCAGCATGGGGAGCTTGTAAACAACAAGCATTTGCAATGCAATAGGTTTCGCATTTTATAAACTTTGACCTATTGGTATTGTAAATGATAATGGCTTTCATTACTGCAGGTTTTTTAACACATAAATAAAATGCAGGTTTTTTTAACACATAAAAGGCATTGTCAGTTACAATGTCAATAGCTCAAAATCTCGCAGTTGCGAGACCTATTGCATTGCAAATGCTTGTTATACGATTGTTACAGACACATTGCCACTTTTCTTCCGCTTTCTGATTTCCTTTGCTACTGCATCCACCATTCCAGGGCCACTGCTGCTCAGTATCAATGAAGCGTATTCAGCGGCCCTTGTAAATCAGAATATTGCTAACAGAAATATCATCTCACATAAATATTGTGCATAGATGTTATTTACAAAAATATCACCCCATTGGGTGTAAATTTTCTCTTAATAACTCCAGCTAGGCAATATTTTTGTTAAAGATATTTTAGAACACAATATTTTTGTCAGAGGATATTTAAGCCACTACCCAGTATCATCAGTTATACCGAGGCCCTTCCTTTAATAAGTTTACTTGTGTATATATCACACCTGAGCGCATATCAACATTGAGCTGCATTTCACAGGAATGGATTACAACTTCACAAGTCAAACAGCAGAAAGGTGATTTTACTAGGAGCCACGCTTCAATGTCTGAGTAGAGAGGTGTCTGTATGTTCTGGGTGTATGTTCTGGGCTAGCAGAGGCCTTTTCTGAATATCTAGGAGTCACACATGCGTCTTCACCCAGATTAATCAAAAATGTCCCGTGGCTATCACACAAGTCCCTCCACTGAGATTCACTGCCACTGGTAAGAACATTGTATCACTGCATCATTGCTAATAACAGCATTGTCTCCTTGAAATGTATTGTAACCAGTGCTTAATTTGAGCCAGTGGTTTCCGGCGCTCGGCGCAGGCACTTAATTGGCAACACCAGCATGTATGACAACCTGCCACATGGTGGCATTGTGTGTCCAATTTAGAGATGAGCACAAAAAAAGTTTATTAATTCCATATTCATTAAAAGTGACAAATGCCTGCCGCTCAAGCCATTCTTATAGCTTTGGAGGTCTTGAATAGTCTGAATTGTTGAACTTGTGGGAGTCTGATAGTTTGTAGTTTTGTTGGTACTGCCATTGTCAGTGCTGGCTGGGGCAATGCGTGGAGTAAGCTACAGTGACATCCTGACACGGGCCCTGGCACTTTTTTTTAAGCAGTGAAGCCTAAACTCGCATTGTTTTTGTTAATTGATACTTTCTGTTTTCTGAAATGGACTTGGTTTTTAAAAATATGTTAAATTAAAATTAACCGGTAAAGGGGGCCTGCTTATGATCAATTCAGGTACTTTCAACCTACAAATACTGTTCAACTGTCGTCTAAAGAGGGTACAACTTCATTGAGACTACAGCTGCAGAACATCCTAAGACTTGTATGGTTTCACTCACCTGTGTCTGCACACTGTTTGGATTCAATGTCCCTTGACAGATTATTTGTATCACCAATGGACTTGTATAGTTCTTACTTAGTGGAGATGGTAACAGTTGGTGGAACCGAGCACAAACATTGTGGGAACTAAGACCTAATTTCCAGCATCAGACTTTGGCCCAAATCAGGATAGAGAAAGGCAGAAAAGGAAGAAACAAGGAGCCAGGGGAAGATAGCACAACAGTGAGAAAGGTATAAAGTAGGAATTAAAAAAAACCTGCAAGAATCAGATAAAGGGACGGGAAGTTCTCAATGGCAGAAGAAAAAGGCATGAGGTGGGATTAAGACTAAGCAGCCTTGGTATTTGGTATCCTTGCCTTTTGGCAATGCCAGTGGTGAACCTCTAATAAAAACTTTGGGCCAGTGCTCCTATTTAAAATTTAAAAAAAAACTATTTAAGCACTGCCCTTATCCAAGAGAAGAGATCTTCCAAAGTTGTGGACGAGGTAACTGAGCAGCCACTAAAGTCCACATCAGAGTGAGCTACTGCCCTGGGCCCATAGGACCACTCTTTGAAAAATGTATGCTAGCATTTTGATGCCCCCCGATTACATATATTCATTCCGCATTACCACAGATCAATTAATGATGAATCATATGCGAATCTTACAACAGACTTAAGATTGTAAAAAAAAGCAATAATGGGTCAAGCATTGTCTGAAAAGTGTCAAATCACCAGAGGATTTAGGGAAGACGAGGAAGGAGGAGGCAATTGCAAAGGCCTTCAACTGTAAAACTTCTAAAACCTCTTTATCATAAATCGGAAAGCATATTCGGAATCTGTGCAACCTGTGAACATTCTAACTTCTTCCAAAAGGAAAGAAAGTTGTTTTTAGCGTTCAGAAGATAAAAAATGAGTGTCAAGATTTGCTGTGAAATTTTAATTAAATGCAAACTGAATTGTATAATGCAGCAGTGATGAAAGTACTTCCAAAAGTGTCAGGTAATCATTATGTGTTATTAGCATCCTGGATGGAATAGAAAGCTGACATTGGCTCAGCCAATCACAGTGCTGGCATTATCTATTAGCATGCATTCTAAGTTCAGTGATTGACTGAGGACATTTCTAGGTGAGGTTCTGAGAGAGTAAAAGCTGGGACATGAAGCAGAATGGAGCAGTTTAAGATGCATGTCAAGACTGTGGCCCTCATTACGGTCTTCTTTATAATTGCGACGTGGGCGGAAACCGGTATTTCCGCCTGCATCCGAATTACAAGTTGTGCATTTAAAAATGCACTGCCATTCCTCTTTCCCTATATAGTCTTGAGCATGTTGCTGATATTCGTGCATGGATAAAGGCCCTGTAAGAAGGAAAAACCAGGAAACATCTGTGAGGATCACTGAGAGGCGCCGATTGCAAAGGTCAAAACTAGGACTTTCCAGGGAATTTGGCCCATGGAAAATTCTGATTCCAATGATGTCGGTTCTCCCCAGAAACGAAATCTGAGATGGTTTTTCCAACAGACTCATATTGGGAGCTTCTTTGTGGGTGAGATTACCAGGTGTGTAAGAGCTGTTATGTGGCCTTTTCCCAATGGGCACTTAAAAGTAGTTAAAGCCCTCTGCAGAGGGCATTAATGCTTAATTGTCAAACTGACAATGCCAACGGGCTATTTACCTGTCCAGAATTAAATGAGCTCGAAGAACCTAAAAACCTTTTCTTGAAAAACTAGAAATTCTAGCATAGATAGATCAATAAATAGCATATATATATATTTTTTGATATCTAACGTTCTGTCATCATTAAAGTCTATCACAGTCTTGGGGCCTTATTTGGAGTTTGGTGGATGCGGAACAAATGCAAAATAGCACCAGATATACTGTCTGCCCTACATAGAGCGCATTGAGACCCTTTGAACTCTAAATAAAGTGTACGGACATCCCCTGTTTTTGGTGGATGTCCCACTTCATTAAATTTTAAATAAGGCACTTTGTCTTGTGCAATAAGTAAAGGTCTATTACAAAATGTATTAGGTTTTAATTAACTTTAAAATGCTGTAAATGTTATCTGCAACAAAGTGCTGTTTTTAATGGACAGCAGTGCTTTCAAACCTTACAGCTAATATAGTCCAGAAGGCATTTGACCTAGTTGCTGTCAAAGGGCTGACAGAACACTGAAAAAGTTCTGAAACACATCGAGGAGGTATGTAAAAGCAGGAAATTATGCTGGCATACCAGTTGGCTCCTAGTGGACCCCGATGTCCTCAGATCCGGCAGACTGAGTCGCAGTAGAGGCCACATGTTGCTATCTGGAGGTGCTGGGGAGCGGTGGTTGGGGAGGGTTTTCCAGGCTGCTTTGGCACTTGAAGGAAAGTTGATGGGATGTATAACCCTCAGGAAGATGCCTCCATCAGAATCAAATCCATTTGATTTGAGTGCGAACCAATGTTCATTTGGGTGTTGGGTATCCTGGTCACTTGGTGATCAATGATTTGTGGAATGTTTTGCAGATTCTTTGATTCCTGGGGTCAAATTCACTGAGTTGGCTTTCATTGCACCCAGGGTCGATCAGAAACTGGGGTAAAGATCAGCCATATCATAGTGGACTTGAATCATTGTAGTATTCTGTTAGGCACCTTTGACCTATTCATTAGAATACTCAAAATCTGCTGAGTTTTATTGTATCCCAAGGATTTTTGAAGATACAAAAGTACAGCTGGACTTTTCTCCACAGTGGCCATGCGGCAAATAATATTCTTATAGGCATTTTCACATAGCAACCTATCAAATTAATGTGAAAAGAATTTGCATGGGTGCACTTGGCAACCTCAACAGTAATAGCGTTGAGTCGTAAGACCCATGTCAGTATTGCTGAAAATTGCCTTGTTTCATGTATGAAGACCACTAACTTTTCAAACTTGTATGAGGAACCTTTAAATCATATGCTCCTGATCTGGAAAAACATGAATAATACCTAGCACGTGATGCAACTAAAAGCTAACAGCTCGTGCCCATGAGCTGCATGCAACATGTCTGGAAAAAGCATCCATTATAATCTTCCTAACACTGGGAGTAACCAGTGTGTACACATAACTGTGCTCCATATATGAATGGAACTGATTGCTCAAACTGGCACAACAAACTGGTTAAGTTGCACGCCTATACACTAGAATAACATGAATAACCCTATCACCATTTTTGATTTGTGACTAACACTTCGGGCCTGATCCACAAAGGGCCTCTAAACTTCGTGCGAGATCTCTACGATGAGAATTCTCATTGCAGATGTTCCGCCCCGAGTGCGGAGACTCCTCCCACGACTGTAGGGCTTCCGCCCGAGTGTCGAGACTCCCCCATGAAGGTGGGGCTTCGGCCATGAGTACGGAAGCCATTTGTGAATCAGGCCCTGGGTATTCATGCGTAGTGTGCTACTCGTGACGAATGCACATCCGCACTTCATCACGGGTAGTAAGCTCTATGTAAACGCCAGTACAGTACAATAGAACCTATGTGTATATGATACAATACTGAACTTTTTACATTCTTCTTGCACAGTGCTTCTGGGACACTTCAAAGACAACAATATGGCATTAAATGCTGAAAACAAAACATTCTAATGCTGATCTTTATGTTCTTCTCGCACAAAACGCTGGGAGCAAACTCCACGTCCTGTTGTAAGACAGTCGACAGACGCCACTGTCCTCACTGTGCAAAGGCAGAGCCAGGCCCTTTAACCTGAAACTGTGTTGTCACCATAATCTGAAACTGAGGCTCATGTGAAGGTCAGAATCATGAATCCAACCCCTGCTCTAGTAACGCCTTTAGGATCTAAGATTACTGTCAAGCGGATCTCATGCCGTTGTTATAAAAATAGTAGAACATCGCATGAAAAGAATACATTCCCATGAGAAAGAACAAAGCAGGAAAAGGGAAAAATACAGAAGTGCCATTTCTTTGTACACATCGGGAGTTGGATTACATACATTGCACCAATGCTGAGCAATTTAGCGCTGGCATCTGAGGAATTTTACACTGGCATATGCACTAAAGAATGATTGCAAAATAAAATGTGTACACACTTATCAGTGCAAGAGCTTCACTAGCACTGATAGGAAATAAAAATTCGCACTGGTTTGTCACTCCAAATGTAATGGCAAAGTTTTCCGTTCGCCAAAGAGCGCAAAGTGTGTTGTCCACCATCTTGGCTTTTACCTTTGCCAGTAGCAGCTGCTGTGAAAAAAAGGTGGTGGTGGGGGGGTGGGGGGGAGGAGGGGGGTCAGCGCTGGGGGAGGAAAAAAAAAAAAAATGAAAAAGCACTTAACTGCTGGCTGCTGCCTCGGTTCACTTCTGCTCCTCTTGAATCCTGGCGGGCTCTCAGACTCCCTACACCAACCCAGATGCTGCTCTCATGCTAGTAATACCCAGCACGAGAGCAGCGCTAGGATTGGTCTGGTTTGCCGCTCCATCAGGGCCTGTGAGCCTGTGCCTGTCTCCACCCGGCTGTGCAACACAGCTCGGGTGGAGACTGGAGAGATCTGAATGCGCATGCCGGTTTGCCATCCTAAGATGGCCGGCCAAACTGACATGTGCATTTGCAGCAGTGCCATCACTCCTCCTCCCTGCTGCTGGCAACGAGGATGGCCCGTCCCTGCCCCACTCAGGACTTGGCTCAGCAAGGAAAAATAAAATGATAATAACCTGTTTTATTATAATTTCCTTTTTCCTTTTTTCACTCTCTTAGAGCAGCGGGTTGACGCTCCTCTGCCTTAACGGAGGAGCCTCCACTGACCTATACTATATTTTCTGTACTATTGCAGCAAAGAACGGAAGACCAGTTGATCTAAATTATAATCACATCACATTTCCACTGTTCGAGAAGCAGTTACAGCTCAGCATTTTACTACATGGGTTCCGCTCAAATCATTGCAGTCAAATAAAGCCAACACTTTGTTGCAGAGGAAATCAATAACATTTCAAAGTTATTTCAGACTATCTTAAAACTTGGAAAAGATGCTTATGCTTAAGACCAAGACTGTGAGTGGCATACAAAAGGAAATGGTTCTGAGTACTTGGTTGTTTCTCACATGGTTCGTGTCTATGTTACTTGTATGCTTATGTCACAATTTTCATCATTAAATACTATAGGTTTGAGTTTTGCATCCGGGTTTTAATCAAGTTGTATTGTTCTGTTGCTGGCAGTTATGCAGCAGGTTCATCCTGCTTTTTAGGGTCGAGCCTGCCTGAGCATGCAAGCGCTAGAGCATGTGCTTTCACTTGCGAGACATCATTGTGTACAATAAAGGGCTTGCAGCCTGCCCATTGCTTACCATTTGTTGGATTCTCTGTCACTCTTCTTTGCAGTCTCGTAATTGGCCGCTTTAGACTAAGCATTACTGCTGTTCTATTCTGTGGAGCAGGGACCAAGCACAGATTGATTCAACTTAATCAATGCCTGTCCACTGCTCCAGGCATGATTGAGGTACTATTATTTCTCCCCCTCCACTCCCCTGGCACCTCTCTGATGCTCCCTCCACATCGCTTTTTCCCCCTATTTTATTATATGCCACAACTTTCCGAATTTACAGGCTCTGTCAGCCCTGTCATTCCAGTTAATAACTAGATATTCTGGTGGGGCGTGTGCACATTTGTGATCATATTTTTTTTTAAATTATTTGTTTCTCATTGATGTCTGCTCATGCTCCTGTATTTTTTAATAGTTTTGAATTCGAGGCCTTTCAGTGCGTTGCAACTTTCAACATGTGTGCATGTATACAAAAGATTCTGTTATGCTTTTGTATAGTATATGCATTTTTATGTAGGAATGATTGTGTTTGTATATGCTTTATACGTGTGTAATAGGTGTAGACACTGCGTGTTTGTATTCCGTTGCCGAATGTATGTGTCATTGCACACAATCTATGTTCTTGTGTGTGTCTCTTCGGTAAATGTATGTCTATTTGCTTGTTTCCTTTATCGTGACGATCTCTGCTATGGTGACCTCTGCTAACGAGCCAAGAAGGCCTTTATTCCAGCACCCTTTGAGGAAGAGAAGAGGTGCATTCATTGTTCTGAAAAGTGCTTGCTGCTGCAGACTGACAGCTTTGCAGCACTGTAAATGTTTGCTGTCTCAATTGCCACACTTAGTGACACCCTTTTGTAACCCCCGAATTAACAGCAATAAAATTGACTGCATACCAACTGGCTTATGTTTTGGTGTGTGTGTATATGTATATATATATATATATATATATATATACATATATATATATATATATATATATATTTGTCGACTTTTGAAGGATGAAAGGGTGATCCTTCCCTGCAGTGATGCAAACTTATAATCTTCTGGTTACACACACATGCACAGTATGCCATAACCAGTTGAGTTATTTTCAGCATGTAATATAGATCACATGAAGTTGTATGTTCCAGCTGCAGTTTATTGCCAAGATACAAACTTGCAGCCTGCTTCTCGATGCTTGTTTCATGGCAGATGTTTTACTCGCTGAGCCATCCAGCCTATTTAGTTATAGACAAGCAGGTAAATAAATCTCCACTGAAATTCATTACATATACATCGGTCTCATACATGTTTAATGCAGACACCCTGAAAACCTAGTTGGATTTTTAGCGTTTGGTGTTGCGATGAGCCCAGTGTCTTCACATCACTGCTCAACAGACTTGTACAGTTAAAAATTCGACTTCAGATAATTTCACACCACAGATAAAATGGTGCCCAAGGTATACGGGAACAAGGGCGTTCTCACAAAATGACCTGGTGTGCCACCAACCAGTCATTTACAGTGCTTAAATGCTGCAGGTCATTGACTATAAGCACTATATAAATGCTACACTCTTACTTGTTTTAAAAACCTACCACTGGCAGAAGACTGTCCACAGTGCTTAAAAACAAGATGGCAGAGTTCCGCAGCCCGCTCCATTCTTACTGAATCAAACCTGCACCTTAACTTGTCTTCATACAGCGTTCTAAACCGCTAGCATAGCTTCAGTGCACTACACATGTTTCAGGGGTAGCAGTTGGTCATAGCTGACAGGATTGATGAATACCCATCTTTTAAGCCAAACACCTCAATTAGAATATCGTTCCTTAAGTCACTCTCATGAAGAGATGCTTGAATACTTCCAGGCCTAGATGGTATTAAAAGAAAGTGGAACTTACTCTCTGTTGGGAGAGTGGCACTGGTGGGGTTACATGATACACATCAGTAAAGTCAGCAATGCTTATGCTGTACAGCATGAACAAAAGGCAGTGAGCCTAGGTGAGACCTATTGGCTTTGCCAATGTTTGTTCTGTTCTTACTAAAAGTTTTGAAAAATGTGGCTAACCCAACAACCTTCCTTCTACTTCCACCACAAGTTACAATCAGACTACCCTGAACGTACTCACACCAAAATCCCCTCTGCCTTTGTTTCTACTCCTATACTACGCCAGACATCTTCTTCAAAGCACTATGACATGAAGAATAAAGAAACATAACAATTAGTGATACTCTTCAATGCAAGATCCAGGAACAAAAACATTTTTGATCTAAGAAACCACACCAGACCTCACATTTATTACTGAAACATGGCTTAGTGCAGACTTGGCACCCACAATCCATAAAGCCATCCTACCTCAAGTTTCACATCATCAACAAAAATTGTATTAGCAAAACTAGAGAAGGCCTGGTCGACATCCATAAAAAGTCTCTAAAAAAACACACATCGAAAACCACACCATGGACAGCTATAAATCCTTGATATTAAGATGTTACCCTACTCCAACGATCACATATACCTTCCTTTAAATATTTAGACCCCCATCCAGCAATGGAAACTTTAAAGATGTCTTACTAGATATTGTGACCAATACCCAACTGGACCACTCAAACCTGAGCATGGGAATACTCATCTGAACCACTCAAACCTGGACATTCTAGGAGACCTTTACATATGGTTTGACTAGAAGAATCTAAATTCAATTACAACTATCGCAAACAACCTTGAGGTCTGAAACCTACAAATTGGTTTTGGCCCAACTAACTCAACTAGACACACTCTGGGTTCAAAATCAACTACAAGACTTAAGAGACACTAAATACCATAAGAAACACACTTACACAGCCAACGGAAACAAACTAAATCCCCAGAAACTCAACTCGCCTCTTGAAATAACCCCAATAAATATGCAACTGTAAAACATACAAACCTTATGCAACTGGATCTCCACTGCACTGAATAAACAGATATCAATAAAGGACACATCTAAGGTTGAACACCAAAAGAACACCACATGGATTAATGACAACATCAAAAGAATTAAAACACAACTCAATATATTACAATGCAAGTGGAGAAAATCAAGAGATGAAAAAAGACAAAATCACACGACACTACTATAAAAGAGCCGACAGAAGAGCAATCAGAACCACATAAAAACAACACTTCACCCGTATAACTGAAGCCAAGTGCCCCTCTAAGTAACTCAACAAGAGTATACCAGAATTACGAAATCCGGAGTACTAAAACACAGAAACACCACAGTCACAAGACTTCTGTAACAATCTCCTTGGAATTGATCTCATGAATTGGAAAGATAAAAAATTACCTTAATGAGAACACAGACAACACCACCCCAACACATCACCCAGCCAACATAGAATCAGATGAAAGCAATCTTCCACCACTACATACTTTCAATACCCTCTCAAAAAAAGATTCCCTCAATGTTATCATCGCAAGCAGACCATCAGGACCATCTTCAGACTTAGCACTTCCGAAAACCATTAAATGTCCTTCACACAACCTGTGCAGGGGATGAACCTACTAGCTTTCTCTCCTCTATTAGTTGAATTTATGCTTGTCTTTGACCATGTACAGAGCTCTGCTTTCATTTGGCGAGGCTTGCGCTATAATAATACCATATACATACATACATACATACATACATACCTACATACATACATACATACATACATACATACTTAAATACATACTTAGATTCTTAATCAATAAGTACCTGGAATTTAGGTTAATTCCCCATTAGTTCGAAGTCTTCTATGTTAGACAACTCCTCAAAAAATGAAACCTTGAACCATCCAATCCAGAAAACTACAGGTTTATGTCAAATAGACCATTCTTAAGAAAAAATATTTGAAAGAGCAGTATTCACCCAACTTTAAAATTTACTGAAGAAGATGACTTAATATCAGACCAGCATTGAGGCTTCAGAACAGGCCGAAGCACAGTGTCAGCCATGAAGTCCATTTGGGATGACCTAAAACCCACAGTGGACAGGAACAAGGTGGCCACCCAATTGCTTCTGGATTTATCAGCTGCATTTCACACTGCCCACCACTACACGCCACTACAAAGACTCAAACATCTCGAATTATTACGGAAATGCCCTAAAATTAATTGCTTCTCATCTCCTAGAGCAAAGTATCTATCATGTTTCACATCAGCTCCTCATACCCACCTGTGGTGTCTGTCAAGGGCCCATCATATCCCTTCTATTATTCAACATCTCTCTAACCCCTTTACAAAACCTGTTTAAATCATTCAACATCACCTGTTACAACTATGCAGATGACACCCAAATCATTCTAAAAATGGATGGTCTGGAAGACCACTACAACTCAAAACTTTGTGACTGCCTAAGCTTCCTAAACACATGGATGGTGAGTAACCACTTAAAGCTCAACACCGCAAAGACAGAGATCAAGACCTGTGGACAGTGGTAAAAATACCAACCCACTGCTATATGACCCAAGGAACTCAAGGCCCCTCCAATAACATTAATAGAAGTCAGAAACCTAGGGTTAACCATGGATTCAGACCTGTCCTTGATACCACATGTCAACAACCTCTCAAAGCGTGCCTTCTACACAAGGAAAGCACTGCTTCTAATCTTCCTATACCTAGGATACCAACTACAAGCCATCCTCACACTTGAAACCTCCAAACTTGACTCGACCAACAGCCTATACCTTGGCATATCAAGATTAATTGTATGCAAAATACAACTAATCAAAAGTGCGGCTGAAAGACTCTCACCACTTCCAGCCAATGTTTATATTCTTACAATCACTTTACTGGCTACCTATAGCCAGAAGGGCAATGTTCAATGCACTCTGCATTGCCAACAGGGCCTCCCAAGGAAAAGGACCATTATACCTACAAGCTAAATACAAGCATTACAAATAAAACAGTACACTGGGCTACAGGCTCACACTATGAATAATCATACCGCCTTACCATAAGAAATCAATGGGAGAAATTGCTTTCTCAGTACAAGCAGCCGAGGTTTAGGGCTCACAACCAGCCAAGATTCAAATCATCCCGGACAATATACACTTCACATAGTTTAAAACATGGCTATTTCCAAAATAACTACATCATCTTCCAACCCTCAGATAGACCCAAGAAACATAATAACACTTACAGTTCAACCTACTGTTTACAGCCCACAGACAGGGAACCACTGACCCAGCAAACTACTTTTTACATCCAGTTAAGCTAAGAAGGGCTAACGTGTGGTTATCATGGTTATTATATTAGTAATGTAAATTCAAATATAAGCCTTCTAGCCTAAGCTAATACTAATACTCCATGGTCAGCAGCCAACTAAAGCTTAATCCTCTTACACTCACATACGACACATCTGATGGAGGTCATGTCTATCACTTAGTCCTGTGCCAGCCAATAAGCCAGCCATCACCAACTGATCAGGCATGGAAATAACTGAAGAGATCTATCATATACTTTTGTCCAATCAGAGGACTCTGGTCTAGTCCGCCATTGCAGGACTCAAATAGCTACCCAGTCTGACGGCCTCTTCACATCTCACAATGACACTCAGGTATGAAATGATAGTAACAAAGACCATTCCAGATGATCTCCCCACAATTTCTCTCTCCAACCATGCCTGCCCAGGCCTAAAAGCTTTAAACAAAATATCCGGTTGGACAACCCAGCCAGTTAAGTAGACCATGATCATAAGAACTCCCATGAAGGGACCTGCAGAGCTACTCAAAGCTGCCAGTTTACTGAAGAAAACATACTGAGGGTCTATCTCTCACACCTCTTCAATCACCATACTGGTAAGTGCTGCATCCCCGAACACGATAACAACACCTCAGTGGCCATCACACACAACATGGAAACACTTCCCACATAGTATCAAAAACAAAGACGACATCCTTCCAACCACGATTTTCTGTGGGTTGGCAGAATGTTGTCTTTGTTTTTGAGCCAAAAATCTTCCCTCTGCTGAGGGTATTGAAGGTAAATTCTTTGAAAATAAGAGCCTGATCTAAGCCCTATGACTAATGTAAGTCAGTTGAGGTAAATAGATGTTAATATGACTTGTGTCCAGATAATGTCATAGGTGGTCGATGCTTTTCCACAAAGTAAGAAAAAGACGCAGTCAGGGTTGTTGCACGCTGCACTAATGTTGTTCAAACTTTACATGCCCCACACGTTACTTAAACGAATGGCTATAGTCCTTGAGAAAGTTGTATGATTGGCCTTGGCAGCAAGAAGTTGCATGCTCATTTTGCCTTTGGGGGAAGCTAGGGTCAATTGGCCAATGAAGCGGAGCTTCTCATAAAGAAGGAGCTTAGAGCGCTTTGCTCATTGCCGGCCTAAAATAAAGTAGACAAGTGCAAGCAGTTAGAGCTCCAGGTCCAAGGCCTAATGGTTCTAACTTGAAGTCTCAGCTTTTCCAGTAGCTGTCTGATATTTGATAGTTTGTATTATTTCCAGAGTGTAGATTGCCCGATCTCAATTCTACTTACTTAGGATTATTGTGTACTGATGGGTTTCCCAGACAAGAAAAAATGCAGCTAATGATAACACACTGTGCGCCTCTTGGAACTTGACTGAAGGGCTGTCTTTATGGAATAAATATCACCAGTGGTAAATGATAGTTTTAAGAGTATTCTGTACAATGGGTAGAATTGCATTACTGACCTTAGTGAATCGTACTGGAGGCAATTACTGCCAGAGCTACAATTGCTGCTCTAGAGACCTGTCATTTTCTGCATTTCAGCCCTTAGGACTGGAGTATTTTTTAACAGTGATATTAAATGTTTTCCTGTGTCAGGGTATCCTTTTGTTCGCACCATCAGTAAGTAATTCCAGCTCTGTCTTTGTCAGTGAGGTTATAAGTAGTTCTATCAGTAAGCTGTTGCATGTATTACTATCATAGTTGCTTCCATAGCATTAAATGAGGGTGCGGCCTTGCAGGTGGTTTATTTCAATTGGATTTGATGTGGTTTGGTGCTCTGTAAGATATGTACTATGTAGCTGCTTCACTCTGGCCATGCAGCGGCATCAGGCATGAATGGCCTGCATTGGTGCTGCCCTGGTCAAGTCCAGCGTGCTGGCAAGAGTGCTGTTATGGTAAGTGCCATTTTGGATTGCCTGGGACTCTTGCAGTCTGTACCACGCATGTACATACAATTAGACGTATGTACAAGATAACAGACATATTCGATTAGGGTGTGTTTTTTCCGCAAGTATGGAAGTCATTTTGAGTACGCCTACTATAAAAATTACGTTTCACAGGAGAAAAATGATTCTCAACTGTCCTATATTCTGAGTGGCTCATCGGTGATCTGTGCATCCAATTTCTCCTGTGCTGTGCTTGGCATTCTGTGTAGTGCGTACCAATCCCATACAGTGACCTATAAGCAGAGTTTCACTTGGTTGCAACCACCTCACCTTCATAGAACCAACTCAACTTGCCGCTTCTAACCATCCATCTGCATCTCTTGATTTTGTGACCCAATAGCTCCTGTCTGACATCTTAAAACAACCATCTTTGTATTACCCAAGATTACCTTTGCCTTCTCTCTGGTAACCTTTGATATCTTTTCGATCTTATTCTGCATTTTTACTTGTGGAGAGTTCCCTCCATACCATGTTCTGCTCATGTACAAGACCTTGCTCTGTGTAATACCTGAAGCAAGGTGTATTCTGTTATTTACATGTGCAAGACTTTAACCTTTCTCCTGAGATGCCTGACCATGCAGTTCTGCTTCAATTTAAGACTCTTTGAGTTTGGCGGTCCGATGGACCTCCTTGTCTGCAATTCAATTTCCATATAATCTCCAGCTCATCGCCTTCTCCAGTGACATTGATGGCAAACCTAATACTCACATTTGGTAATGTATGCAGCTTGGGAGGTAACATATGGGTCAGTTCTAGACATTATGCATATTTATCCCGTCTTTGAGGAGCACGTTAGGCTTATGCCCTCTGGTCGCCATGTTATTACTGTCCAAGCACTCATAGTTTATGATTCTAGAAACTTCATCTGTTCTGCATGCCAGTTCTGATCGTCTGCTACCCGTTTCTTCCTGATGGTCGAGGAATGTCGATGCTGTTGGCTTTGCCTGTTTTAGTTTTGGACCTTAACTTCCATCTTGGTTAAATGTCATGTAGTGGCAGCGCAGTAATATTCTGACACTCTTAAGGCCAGCTCAGAGTTCCTCTTACTTTTGATGATTATATTAACGTATTAGGCAAACCTATTTCTTGCAATGTAAAGACAGTGGCCCCTAACGGCAGTAATCTACCAGAGTCGTTTTCTTGGATGGAAAGCATTATTTTCTTCTAGAATAAGAGGTATTTTACAGGCAGTGGTACTCCCCATTTTCCACCAGATACAAACAACTACTCTTTATTACGTGGTGCAAGCTGTTCATTGTTGTAGTACCCTGTGGTGCTGTGCGCAGTGTAGATTCAATATGGTCATTGAATCCTATTTATAGCAAGCATCTATCTAGCACATTTTATTTATCTGTTTTTTGACGTTTTGACATATAGTAGCCTCATAAATACTGTTACGTTGAAGCATTTTAGCAAAAACTGAATTTGACTCCATAATAAATGCAAACGTTTCAGGAAAAATGAGACCCTGGAACAGTGGAGTTTTCTGTCTTCTTTTAACCATGTCCAATCAAAGCTAAACATACAATATTGTGAGACTCACTTTTCATGTATCTCAAGTTCTTCAAGTGTAGACTTCATTTATTGCTTCATTTTGGATCTGGGCAGTGTGTTGGCCATTAACATTCAAAAAGAGCTCAAACGCTAAACCCCATTTTAGCAGCAGCTGAGCAACCGAAAATGGTTCTGTAACAGCATCCAATAATAGCGTCATCAAAGTGTAGCCAAGTTTTATAAAGATTTGAAAGACTCAAACTATTACCATGTGTGTGGAATTCCTTTGGGCGTTTATACATCTTTGATGATGCTGTACAAGGCTTAGAATAAGCTTCGAGAAAGAGTTGTGAAGCCAAAACGATGGCGTGGGCTTTATGCAAATTTGATGATCCTTTAATGAGGCTTGTACGCATGAAATTTATTTTAGAGATAGTTAGATTTCCCTTACATACTTCATAGACCATTGTGTTATGTCCACAGCTCCGCTGACTCAAAGTAAGTAATGACACACTGGATACTTAGATTACTCTTTCTCTCTCTCGTGAGATTACCGAGCCACTTTATTACAAACTGTCCCGCCCCCTACGTCATAGTCATGACTATGGACCTCTGGCCAGAGTGGGAGGTTCCACAAACACCCCTCGGGCTACGGGAGCAATGGTATGCCCCACCAATAACATAGCACACTCCTCCACAACCTGCAAAACAAAAAACAAACACAAAAATACCACCAGTACTTTGCTAAAACAAAACACACAATTCAGACAAAACAAAATGTCCAGTGCATAAAGATAGTTCAATACGTTACGTAATTTTTCAACCTCGAAGACCTGGCGGGGCAAGGCCGAAGCTGGTACCTCTCACCACCCCCTCACCGCACACCAAACTCAGGCCCCTGGGGTTCATCAGGACGGGGCATCAGATCACACTCGGGCGCCCCAAATGGCGACATCGCCGACGAAGAGGCACCACCCTGTCCTGACAGAAACTGAACCCAGCCAGGGGATCCAACACTGCCCAATTCCTCACCATCTGTAGAATCACCATCGGAAACCGGATCTACATCACTCAGAAGCACACAGTCCCCCAATCGATCGCTGTCAGGATTCCGGTGAGACTTGAAGAAAGACACATTCCTCGTGATGATCGCTCCGTTCCTCATCGCCATAACCTTGGTCGTATGTACCGACTGAACAATCCACGGTTCAATCTCAAAAGACAGGCTAAATTTCCCTTTAGGGTGCCGATTCCGCACCATAATGGCATCCCCTACTTTAAATGAGCTGAACCTCGCTCCTCGCCTCAGAGAAACCTTATCATTCTTCAGCTTGCGTTTTCGCAGTTCATCCGCTACCAGCTCATGTTTGGCAGGCGCAGCCTCGAGATGAGGAATCACATCACCCATTGGTCGATTCATACACAGAGACATCGGGCTGACTTTAGTGGTAGAGTGAGGGGTCATCCGATACTCCCTCAGAAAACCATACAAAGCACAATCCAACTCCTGCTGTTCTGCCACTGCAATCCTAATGGCCTTATTAAGAGTGCGCATAAAGCGCTCCGCTGCACCATTAGCCTGAGGCCATAGGGGAGTAATCTTTCGGTGACGGATCCCTCTAGACTTGAGGTAATCGGCAAAATCCTGACTTGAAAAAGGAGGGCCATTATCAGTACAAAGTTCAGTAAACAAACCATGGGTAGCCATAATTTTCTCAAAGCGAGGAATAGTCTGACTGGGCGTGGTGGATTCCATGAGTTCAATCTCAGGCTATTTGGAGAAATCGTCGATGACCACCAACATATGACGCCCATCTGGAAGACTCCCAAAATCTGCACTTGCCCGCTGCCAAGGAAACTAAGGAATGTCTTCCATAAGGATGGGTGCAGGGGAATCAGCAGGACCGGCGGCTTGCCAAAGCACACACCTCCTCACGGTGCGCTCCACCAAAGCATCCAGACCAGTAAACCACACCTTGCACCTCAATCTCGATTTTGTCTTAACAACCCGCTGATGAGCTAAATGAGCCAGATCCACCACCCTTTGCTGCAAACATCCAGGAATCACCAACCGTGGACCTCTCATCAAACATCCTTCCGGAGACATTATCAACTCCCCCCTCCCATTGTGAAGGGACACCAGGGTAGACCTAGCATCTTCGGTACGATACATGGTTTTGTCCAGTAGTACACCCCATTTCCCAGTTCTCACGGCAGAAAGACAAATCTGGAAGCACTCATCCAACTTTGTAGACTCCAGAATCTCTTCCAAAGAAATAGGAAGTGGCCTAGCCCGCTCCACCACCAAGCGCACATATTCCTCAGTCTCCTCAGCATCCAACTCCTCGCTTGGAGTGGCTGGACGGAAGTGCCTCGAGAGATAGTCAGCCGGATTTTGTGTTCCTGGACGACAAACCACATTAAAACAATAATCCTGCAACTGAAGAATCCATTTCTCGATTCGTGGTGGGGGTTTAGAGGAGGACCCCATGAATAAAGGAATGAGGGGTTTGTGATCCGTATGCACAACAAACGGCTGGCCATACAGTTATAAATGAAAATGGCGGCACCCCCAATGGATAGCTATGGCCTCCTTCTCAATATGTGAGTACCTTTGTTCCGTCGCTGTTAACGCACGACTGGCATATGCTACCGGGGCCCATCCCCCACTGTCTTGCCGTTGAGAAAGCACTGCCCCCAAACCAATGGGACTGGCATCCACGGACAACTCAGAGTCCTTCGCCGGATCGAAATACACCAAAGTTGTATCTGCCGACAGGGCTTGCTTGGTGGCCTGAAAGGCGCATTCTTGCTCCGGACCCCAATTCCAGGTAACATTGGATTTAGTCAGTTCTCTCAAGGGAGCAGTAAGATCAGTCAAGTTGCGAATAAAACGGCCACAGTAATTCCCCATCCCCATAAAGCTCCTTACGCCAGTCACATTAATAGGAGCAGGAGCTGTTTGTATATCCTGAACTTTCAGGGGATCCGGTGACACACCATCTTGTGAAAAATGATAACCAAAAAATGATATGTCCGTCTTAAGAAATTCACATTTCTCTTTATGGAGCTTAAGTCCATGCTCCATCAACTGTTGAAAAACATTTCGAAGGCAGGAAAAATGCTCATCCAGGGTGGGGGCATGCACCAAAATGTCATCACTGACATTGAATACACCATCCAGGCCAGAAAGGACCCCCCCTGATTGTGTCCTGAAAAACCTCTGCAGCACTGGAGATCCCAAAACTTAAATGTTTATACCTCCGTAGTCCCACATGGGTGGAAAATGTGGTAATCGCACGGGAAGCAGGATCGAACAACAACTGATGATAGCCAGCACGTAGATCCATCTTTGAAAACCATTGTGACCGACTAACCTCAACCACGATATCATCCACTGTCAGGGTAAGGTGCCGTTCCCGCTTAATTGCAAGATTATGTAAGCGCATATCCACACAGATGTGGACCTCTCCTGGCTGCTTTGGTTTGCGGGCCACTACAATTGGAGATACCCAGGGACTCGGGCCATCCACCAGTTCAATAATGTCCGCCTGCTCAAGTTTGGCCAGTTCATCCTCCACCTTCGGCCGAAGATGGAATGCCACCCTTCTGTGACGTAGTGCTACCAGCTGAATAGATTCATCAATTTGAACTTTTATCATACGGTCCTTCAAACAGCCTATTCCTTCAAACAGCGGTGCAAACTGTGTCATCAGGTCCTCCACGTTCCCTTGATGCACACTGAGTGTGAAGGCGACCAACTGAAGTATTTCTGCCGTCCGACAACTCAGCAGCATGCCTTGACCCCCTTGTGTGACATATATCTTGGTCTTCGTCGATCGAGATCCTTGCGCCACCTCAGCAGTGAAAACTCCTGCCAACGGAAGAGGATCAGAGGACCCATAGGCATAGACCCTGGTAGTAGTTGGGTAAAAACAGGTGAAACAGGCAATGTGAGCATCATTGACCGGGCCATGATATTAATAGAGGCACCCGTGCCAATCAGGGCCTGCACCGGATGGCCCCCCACCATCACACTGCACTTTGGGATACATTTTCGCAGGTGACCCCCAGGTTGCAAAGCATGGATGACATGAATAGCCCCTTCCACATCATCGATGTCCATGTCCCCTTCCTCAATCAAATGAACAGCAACATACACCTGGTTGAGCGGTGCAGGGCAAGGACCCCGTGTCATCGGGGCAGAGCGACAAAGCTTCGCAAAATGATTTAATTTACTGCAATTAGAACACTTTTTCCATAGGCAGGACACGAACCCTTATGAGGAAAAGGCCCTCCACAACCATAACAGTGCCTGGGTTCCAACGACACTTTACTCCTCGGCTTCCTCCTGTCTGGGACCCTAGCCGCAACAGCATTAACCGGCTCCACCATCACCACCTCTTGGAGCGCCACCTCCATATGGGCCGCCCGTACCCTTGACAATTACTTAGACCTGCCCCTGGTCAGCATATCAGCCATCGACATGCCCGGGACCTGCAGGATAGCCTCACGTAGTTTAATAGAGGAACAACCCTGTATAAATTGGGCCCGGATCTCATCTGCAGCATCAGGCAATGTGCAGGTGCTTGCCAAATCTCGCAAACGTGCATAAAATACATCAACTGACTCATCCGGCAGCTGCCTTGCCTGACCCAGCAAAAACCGCTCATAATCAGGATTCGCCAGCGGTTCAAAATGGGCGGTGAGAGCTCGCTTCAAAGTATCATAGGTGCGTGGCGGGCCCCCTTCAACCACTGACCTACCCAATCGGTGAATAGCTGGTCCCCCTAAATGCAACAGCATAGGACGCCGTCGTTCCTCATCTAGGGCAATGGCAGCAAAGTAAGTTTCCAAACGATCCACCCAGTCCTTCCACCGAGCTGCCTGAGCCGAAGGAGGACCATCAAACAGAAACGGCTCCACAGGGGGAATGGCCGACATAGCAGGAGATTGAGAAGCACAGCAAGCAAATACCACCCCTCAAGTCTCTCCAAGCCCTGGCCACTCCACACAAGCATGACCCCTGAACCACTGCACCCAAAAGAGCAAAAGGGGGCACCACCCAAACACGAACCAGCAGAACTTGCCTGACCACGAAGAAAACCAACGTCCAGCACCAGAAAGTCAGGCGAACAGCTGCTCCAGGCAGGCAAACCGCTGCTCCACACCCCTTGCAGAGAAACGGCAAGAAGAACTGCCCCAGCACCGGAAAGTCAGGCGAAAAGCTGCTCCAGGCAGGCAAAATGCTGCTCCACACCCCTTGCAGAGAAATCACAAGAAGAACTGCCCCAGAGCACTTCTGCGCCCTACGGGAACACGAGCACAACCGAACTGCACTCCCCAGCCAGAGCTGCTCACTCGCGACGTCCAGCAGCTGAGACGTTCCAAACGGCAGGCCACGCCCCTCAGGAATGAACAGGGCTGCCCGGGCAGCAGAAGAAAACATCAGCGAAAGCCAACCGGCACCCGGGGAGCACAGGCCCAGACGCCACCACAGGGACCAGAATACCCCGGAGGCGTGCGCCCCATCCACTGCAGCACAGCCACGGACCACGGCAGCAGAGCAACAGCAAATGCGGGAACAACCCGCTTTGTCGCCAAAATGTTATGTCCACAGCTCCGCTGGCTCAAAGTAAGTAATGACATACTTAGAATACTCTTTCTCTCGCTCGTGAGATTACCGAGCCACTTTATTACAAACTGTCCCGCCCCCTACGTCATAGTCGTGACTATGGACCTCTGCCCAGAGGGGGAGGTTCCACAAACACCTCTCGGGCTACGGGAGCAATGGTATGCCCCACCAATAACACAGCACACATTGGACAGTTGATATCATACATATTACATGCATGTATCTCTTATGCAGCACTGGGAAGAGTCACACCACCAGATGTTTCCTCAATCTTACATTAGCAAATCACACTTGACCTGGGGCGTTTGGTGTCACAAGGTTTGACACTCTGATACCCAGATGTGGGGCCAGTGGACTAAAGTAGTACTGCTGGGCTCAGCCTCCTCTTTCACTGCCTGCTTTGAATGTTACTCACTGCAGAGGGTTGAACATTATTAATTGCAATGTGTGGACTGTTAATTTAATGAAATGCTTTGTTTCAATGCGGAGCTGTGGTGCAATGCTACGAATTGCCATTTCATTTAATTAATTGCAGGCCCCGTAATTTGATTACCTGTAGCTCCTTTTTGTTAATTTACTTGTTCACAATTTAGACAGAAAAGCTTTCAAAGTAATATGAAGGGGGTAGTCAAAGAGGCAGCCCATTAAGAAAGCAGAAAATATAATTATCTAATGTTTGGATTGAACAACTCTGTTGGAACACAAGGCGTCATTCTTCTGGCACACTGTCCTGAAGAACACTTACAAGTGTCAAGAGTTATTTTCAGACTCAATACCTAAATGTAACATAAACTTTTGAAATGGTTTGCAATAGTATTTCCAAAAGATGAAAATAAGTACAGAATTTGTGATAGTTCGCAACTAAACAATTTAATTAACTCTCTAGTTGTAGGAGAAAGTGTGCACTGCACTGAATCTCACCGGTTTGTGACTTTCAGATTTCATTTTGTCTTTGACAACAGATTCATATTGAACACAAGCTCTTTGTGCTCACAGTGTATTCTTAGAAATGGATTATTCAGGACATCCTCTGATTGACGTCCTGGAGCCGAGGCCGTGTTGGCATCATGCTGCCCCACAGTTGGCACCAGCTGCAGCTCATTCTCTCTTCATCTCATCACATGTCATTTATTAGCCTTCGTGTAAGTGTATCGGTGCACTTGTCCTTCAGCACTGATAAGGCCAGTGGAATGCCCCTGTGTTATAAGGGCATCACGACAGGCAGCGTAAGAGTGGACGTAACACGCAATGAAAATGTACGCTACGTAAATTAGTAGACGCAAGCAAGCTCTACTGTTTGATCAAAATGAGGCTTGAAAAGTACACCCAAATTCTCTCTTTTTGGGATTCCTGCAGGTTTGACAGCAGCTGCCATGGCTGAGGCAATGAAGCTCCAGAAAATGAAGCTGATGGCAATGAACAGCCTTCATGGGAGCGGGAGCCAGAACGGAACCGAATCAGAGAACGAGGAGCTCAATTCGAATGCAGGTAAAATATGAAAATATCAAGTTTTTAATACTTCATATAAGCACATCTGTACACCATCCAATTTAGGACATCCTCATTCCTCACTCCTCATCCCTCACTCCTTATTCCTCACTCCTCATTTCTCACTCCTTATCCCTCACTCCTTATTTCTCACTCCTTATTCATCACTCCTCATTTCTCACTCCTTAGCCCTCATCCTTCACTTCTCATCAGTCACTCCTCATCTGTTGCTCCTCATCCATCAGTCCTCACTTCTCGTCCCTCATGGACGAGGAGTAATAAATACGGGCTATAGCTGCTACTTTTCAATTTTACCTCCAAAAAGAAGTTTAATGGACGGGCATGATTGGTAGTGAGTGTCAAGAACTGGACACTGAAGAACTCTCAAGTTTCCTTCATGAGTGCATGAAAGAAGGGGGACTCCTCACAGTAACTGCAGTGCCGCCCTGCAATAATGTACATGTGATATGTGCCAAGTGTCTCCTTAAGATGGTATCCTATAGGAGGAAAATCCCACAAGGGCAAAAAACGTTGGCAATCTTGGTGATTCTTGTTTGTAGATGATGGAAGATACAAAGGTTGATAAGCAAGATAGCAACACCTCCTGAATGAGGGTGGAGAAAAAGCCAGACCTTAGAGCTTCAGAACAAGAGGTAACCCACCAAAAAATAAAGCAAAAACCAGGGACAAAAAGACTTCAAAGTGGGTGATGAACCCAACAAAAGTTAGAAGAACGTAAACAATTTCAAGCATCCATCTCATTGCAAAAACTCTTTTATGTGGTCTAAGCAGGACATGGCATCACAGGAAAAGAGACTGCCACCACTGTGGACTGGAAATTTCAAACAACAAACATTTGGAGCATGGCCACCTTGGAAAGGCATAGATTTAAAGCTAGCCAGTCCTCCTTCTTCAAGGGAATGGTGTCCTGCAGGCATGAGAACAAGAATTCCTTGTTGACATCCTTTCTTTTCTCCATAGTCTTGCTCAGCACCTTCCACTCTCCCAGGCCAGCACTTCTCATGTCCGGCAAACAGCCCTCCCACCAACCACAGAGATCCCTCAAAGACAGAACAGCACAATCCCAGAAACACTCTGCTCCTGCAGGAAAGTGGAGGCCTGCAAACTCACCACTGCGTCTGGTGACCTGCGCCTTGACGAGGTGTGTTTTAAATCAGGTGCAGCATGAACCATGAGAAGGTGTCCTATCACTGCAAATTGATAATCTCTAAATGGCTTTTGGAGGGATCTTGTTCTAAGGAAAACATTTTAGCATCTGCGGTGCAGGAGATTGACTAATGGAATAGCTAATTGGACAAATATACAATGTTTATGCTTTAGGTTTCTTAAATTTCGAGCTAACAATTGGCAAACACTTAACTTCAGAAAAATATATGAAGCAAAGTCATGAGGCATATCTCATAACTAAAGTCCTCCGAATACTGAAAATACATAATCATTTGCTGAAGAATAGATGCTGCGTAAACGCGAGTATCATTTTGGATGTTGAAGGGAAAGTTATGCTACAGATATGCACCTTTCGCTATTGGTGGTCTTTTTCAATTCCATCGAAATGTTTGATGATGTTTAAAACTAACAGAACACATTTTTCTTGTACATGTCAAATACATTAGCTTCCCGTTGCAGTCCTATTTAGCAACTTGTGTACAAGTCATACAGCTTTGAATTCTGGCCTATTATTAATAGGAGACAGTATACAATGTCTAAAACGTTTCCTTAAATGAGCTTAGCCGCGTGGGTTTAAATTCTTTTTAACTTACCAAGATCCTTACAAAAAGTCCTATTTAGACACTGTGGAAATGGAAAGGATTGAAATGACATTATCTTACATTAGGTTAATGCTGGTACCTATAGATAGCATCAAGATAATTCTTATCGTGAGGCAGAACTGGTAGGGCAAACAATTCGCCACTTCATGTATTTGTATACAGAATGCTAACCTACCAATATTGGATTTCTGCAGTGAGACCGGGTCCAACTACACATGCACTGAAAGGGAATGAAAATTAACATCATTTATGCCCACTCCATTTTGGACACTGAGGAACACTAGAATGTAGAAACATTTGGACCAGCATCTGACAAAGATTAAAATATAGTGATGATTATCTACCATATTCCTGATCTAACATGACATACACGATTCAAAGTCTGAATCCATCCCCCAAGCCACCAGTGCTAAAAGTGTACCAACAGTGCTAAGATGTAAGAGAAGGAGCAACACGCAGCGAGACAATATTCTACCATGGCAAAATGAGCTGCTGCCGTTATCTAATTTTCTACCTCTATGTTTAATTCATTTTTTAGGTGAAGGGTATTTGAGACACGACTGGGGTAGATTTTAACTACGTAACTTGCTTAGAAAGAGAAATTAACTTGGAAAAAGATACATTGGCGATTGCCAGACAGTTTGATCCCAGAAAGGGCATCTTATCACTTTACATTAGAGTTCTAGATTTTCTATACTCCCTTTTCCCCACTTGCCCAAGAGCTAAAGGAAACTGAACCACATCTCCACCTTCTGGATAGTGCTGAATTGGCACCCATGAAAGCTCACTGCCAGTGTCTGTGCTATATACAAGGAAATTCACACCTTGCTGTCAGGTTGCGCTGCTGATAAACTATTCATTGCTGACAGCCTTGGGGTCAGGCACACCCAGTCTCTAGTAACTATGAAGATTCAGAAAGCAAACTAGACTTTCTATGCTTCCATTTTCACTTGCAAAGAAAAAAAAATGGGATAGAAGCACAATGAGTTCAACACCTACAAATCAGCAGTTGTCACAAACCAAACCGCTATGTAGATACACAAATAAGTAAATGAGTAAATATTGTTGATAAAAGCACCAATGCACCATAAGCAAATTGTTCAGGACCTGTGATAGACAAAGTTGTTAGCGTGAGTATCGCTCACTGGGGCATTAAGGCATATATGTGTAGAACCAAGCCTACCTTCTCTCAGAGGCAATGTGATAGGTTTAGTGTATGAACAAAGCTTTGGGTATAAATACCTTTCAACCCACAGTCATATCATACAATATAAGCATTTTATCCTTACACAGGACCAATTCGACTTGCTAGAGGGTAAGATAAGCTGTGATCATCATCAGATAGGCTTGACAAAAAATGCACTGATGAAGCAGCTCCCAGGGAAAACTAAAAAGGAAAACGTTATAGGAAAAAAACAATGGAGGTAAACAATGCCTGGAAAACAAATGAAAACATTACATTAGTTGAACAATCAGTGGAAGAGATGCAATAGGACAATTTAGAGTGCATGCTGCCAAGAAGCAATGCATGATTTTCATCAGGGAAAACTAAAGTGTTCCACCCTACAAACTCTTGGAAACGCTTTTAGGTCAGCTTGCTTATTGTTTTCTATGGGAACAACAAATCAGTGCTCAGACTGATGCAAGCACCATCCAAATTACTTCTTCCATCACACTAGTCATTTTCTACAGATCATCAAAATAGTAGTTGATTACAATGAAAGAATTAACATTGAAATAAAATGGAACATGCGGATTGATCAACACTCTTAGACAAATTCACAATGTGAAATGGTATAAAGTGGAACACACAATGCTATTAAATTGTAAAACCCACCTGAGTACAATCTACCTCATCTTAGAAGACTCTGTTGGTGCATCATAGCATTTAGCACCAAATCAATGTCATTTATATAACAGGTGACCTCCTTTAACCCTGGCTTACAGAGATGGCCTTAAATGGCTGTCTCTGTCCCTCACCAGCTGCGTAAAATCACTGTAGATTTTATATGGACTCAAATGCCTCTTTAATATCTGGTGAGCAAAAAATGATGGTATAATTTCAACTAAGTGTGTCATTGATAGCTTTGTGTGTGCAGGATTTACACCAAAAATAGACAGATGTCTCATCCACCCTATTTAGAAAGCATACATGGTTACACATTCTAAATATAGATTTCTATCTGTTTTTTGTAGATATACAACATTCACCAAACTCTAAATAACCCCTAAGTCTCCTCTGCAAGATAATGCTTCACCTTTCTGTCCATACCCTTATGCTTTACGAATGCCCTATGGTGCAGGCTCTTATCCTGTCCTATACAAATCAGGGTGGTGCACTACTAACAGATATACCAACCTCCACCTTCGGCTGCTGATGACCAACTTCTGTGCTGCTTCTCACCTGCCCTTGAGCCATACAAAATTGAAGAACATCTCCTCCATCTTAATGGAACTAAATTTACTCCAATGAAAGCTTACAGTCGGTGTCTGAATTATATGCAATATAATTCACTCTGTGAACCAGGGTACTCTGCTGATAAAATGTAAATTCCTAGAAGGCTCTGAACACTTACATCCACTCATTAGTGGGATAGAAGATCCAAAAAGCAAATAACAAAATGAACCAAGAGGGAAACCATTTCAAATTATGTCATCAGAATCTGGAACAGTCTCTCAGGCACCTTAAGAATCAACCCGTCTCTTGAACAATTTAGGGAAGAACTGAAAACCTACCACTTTCTGAAGTACCTGCTCCGAAGAGTCTTATAAGGCCTCATGCCCCCCCAAGACCTGGTACTGTGGTAAATGTATATCGTGTTGTAGGTATTATGTACTATGACCTCATCTTCTGCAATGCTACCTAACTTGACATGTAATCCCTTCTCCTGCATTATGATTGTGCCTCCTTTTTATTTACAACTTTTGCCTCAAAGGTTTAAGTGAGCAGACAAGCATTTATAATTGAGTTGCATAAACCCCTGTGTGCTATCCATGATACATTCTACTAAAGTGTTGTCCAAAAGACAGAACATATGCCAAAGTCATAATTTAAGTGCTTGTAAGAGAGAGCACTTTGTTATTATTTTTGCTTCATATATCGGTTGGCAACCTGCACGTCACTGGTGTAAACCCCAAATGAATGACGCAGCCACAACTACACAGGGATGCAAATACAGCAACTTTGACATCAGAAACAGGAGTGATTTCTGTAAGAACGAGATGGTATCTGCCACTCAAGATTCCAGTATCCATACTTTGTTTTTAGATACATGGGTTCTGGGCAAAAGTGATGCAATTTACATTAATGACCTTTGTCTTAAGTTGATTAATACCAGTAAGTTACCCTTGAACCTTGTCAACTCTTGATGCTAAGTCTGTGGTGGTTCTGTATGTATTTTGTATTGCTATATCTTCATAGTGCTAGCCTAGCCAGGAGAGCAAGGGAATGCTTTACAAAGAGCACTCATAAAACGTTGCCCATACAGGTTACAGCAGGAGTTTCAAACTTAGATCCATGAGGACTGTATCCATGCCAGATTTTTAGTACAGCCATATAAGAATAATGTGAGCAGAAGAGCATGCATGGTTGAGCAGAAGGTGAGGACGGGTAAATACTGTGCATGGTGGTGATCTGATACCACATAAGATGCAATTGTTCCCTGAAGGATTGAATAACTATAGATTTGATGATTGTGCAAATAAGGGAAAGTATCCGTCAAGCTACATGGTGTGAGCCAATTCTTCAATCTAGAGTTACATTCAACATTAATGGAGGAGTTATAACGGTGTTTGGTTTTAAACAGACAGCTGCCATTCAGAAATTAATGGTGTCAAGGCAGTTTTTGTAAGCATTGGAGGTCAATTATAGAGCATACCTACCTAAAGATATAGTTGAACATTATCAGCATATTAATGTAGTGCAATGCATTTTTTCTTTAGCAGATTCAATTCAATTCAAGTTTATTGTGTGATTACTTAAAACCATTACAAATGACATAAAACAGATAATATAAAATGGAACAAGTGTGCAATATTAGGGGAAATAAAAGCCTTAAAGGGACTGTTCCTCTCCAGAGGGGTATGTAACTAACAGTGTATAAAATATTGTGCATGAATAAAACACAGTATCTTACTGTAAAAGACACAATGCCAGTTTTTGTTTTTTAAACCATAAAAACAGTTCATGTCAATGTATATAGATATATTGGCTATACAGTGCTAAGTAGTTTCTAAAGTGTGACTAATTCATGCCATTGTGAACAGAGGTACCATCCCAAAAATATCCAATTTATGCCATTTGTCTCTAGGAGATTCCTCGGGGGGCTTGATGTACAGACTGAATAGCCCTTGTGCAAGGATACAATCTGTGAGAACCTGTGAATGGCAGGTAGTGGTTAGGATTTTAAGATGTGCAGTTGGATATATTGCAATATGTTTGCCATAAAAGTCGAGAAACAGCTCAGGACACTAACAGCTAAGTGTAAGACACTCTTATTTGTAAAGTGGTACAAGGAATGCTCTACTGTAGAAGGCAAATAAAGCAGATAAAATAACCAATAAAGCACTATAGTTCATATGTACTGCAACACAGCTTCTTGAAAAGGAAGTTAAAAGCAGGCGTGCGAAAATAACCCCTTACTAAACTGGCAAATATTCAGAAATAAATTACAATATATTAAAATCTAGATTTTACCACCAATAAAAGCCCACCCATAAATGACCTGGAATCTGTTACAAAGATATCAATAGTTTCTAAATGAAAATGTGATTGCTTTAGTTCATAGCTGCCTGCCCGATTTACTTCTCCCTGGATGTAAAATACAGAAAATTGCCACTGTAGGATTACGGCCACACTTGGAGTACATTTCTGACTTTTGTCGGATTTACAAAGAACCGAAGGAGAACCTAATTGCCCCAGTGATTTAAATCTGAACATAAATAGTGTGTACAAAAGTTTTTATTTTTTTTAATCTAATATTTATAAATTCTATCACCATCGTTTCTTTAATATGGCCCAGCGCATGTTCATAGACAAATATTTGAGACATAATTTTTCTAGTATCTGGAGAAGGTCCTCTGTTTCTGTAAGTAATGTTACACAAGAGTGTCTTACAACAAAGTTACTTTTTGGGTGCATACTTGTGGTGTCCAACAATTTCAACATGTTTTTCTTTTCCTTTTTCCAGTATCTTATTTTCTATGTAAGAGGCACAACAATGACGCCTCGGGAAAAGCAAAGAGTGGGTGGGTGCAATGGCAGTAATTGACAAAAGATGCAATTTTCTTTGAGTCACAAGAAATTCTATAACAGTATCGTTGGTATATTAAAATATGAAACAATAATTAATTCTTTCCATCTTGCAAAATGTCTTTGGTAGTAGCCTTTTAAGTGAAAACTGGGAAATGTTCTCTTGTTATCCAATAGGGCAACCTATTATTGTGAACTGCATGAGAGAATCAGGTAGTACTACAAATGTCTGTGTGTTCTTGACATGCATGTCTTCCCAGGAACTCTTTAGTTCCTTGGGGAAGAGTGGCCAATGATTCAGGCAAGGTGTATGGTGAGAAGCATCACCCAGAAATTAAGAAGCGCGCGGCTTCCACAGTATGCCTCACCAGTGAGCCAGTTGTTGTGTTGTTCATGTTAATGGGATTGCTTATAGAGGTGCCCACCATGCACTCATCTCACACTTTGTTCATAAAACTATGTACCCACCTTTAACCTGTGCTATAGTTCTCCAGGAACATGAGGGCTCACAATATGGTACTGGTACTGTGATGGCACAGAAAAGTATACATACTCGTCAAAAGTAGTTTCATGGATGAGCCTAATACATTCAAGAAGCCTTTAGAGTAGATAACTCAACATGATACATGCTCTCATCAATTACTTAAGGTGATACAGCATTTGTGAGGGCGAATAAAGTATGGACTATCGCAGACCCTTTTATTCCGAACACAGTATTTATTGAAACAAATGTAAACAAACAGAGATTTGACAGAGTAATCTGTAACACACAACCAACTAATTCTTTGTGTGATCCCTCTCACTAGCCACCTATTTTTATCGAGGTTAATCAAAACAGAAAACAGTCCAGTCCTTTTGGTTAAAAAGTAAGTGGATGACTCCCTCCAAATTTTGCTATCCAATGTTAATGGCCTCGGATAAACTGGGGTTGTTGTCAGCAGTGATCACTATTCCCAGGACAGTGGATGAGATAAAATGTTGTCACTGGTCCTAGAAATGATGACAGGACTTCCTTCAAAGTCACAGGTTTTTCTCTTCACAGCTGGCCTTAATATATTCTGTAGTATCAGTAAACACCAGCTTATTGAAATTCGACATTCGCAGAGTGTTATAAATTCTTGAACAATAGAAAACATAATAGTAATTTTTTCTGGTGGTGAATTCTGAGAACCTCTTCTGGTCTCTATCATTCTTCCTCAAATCAGTTCTGTAGAAAAAATTGTCACATTTAAACATTAAGAGGTGGTCACATTCTTATTTGATTGAATAACTGGCCATACAAATATCCAACAGCAAGGTGTCATACTTTTTGAAAGTGACTATCAAAAACCTGCTTGAACTAGTCCTTCTTATCGTATTCATGATTATTCCTCTTCAATTCCTCCTCATATGGAAGATCCTATACTTATTTATATTTACCTATACTAAGCTATACTTAGTTAAAGAGCTTCTGAGAGTGTGGTGATCATATGAACAATTATTGCAAAATGTAGCTGTAGGTTTGCAACACCAAGTTAGTGATTATGGTGGGAGCTTTGTCTAAAGGTCCTTCCATTACAGTGCCACATACTGAACTGTGAGGCAAACTTGGTCAGCTCAGCCTTATTACAAAATAGAGTCAAAAGTAAAGCCTGAAGTTTAAAATGATGCTTTTGCTAGAGAAGCTCTCCCAACCCTACCCTCACAGCTCCAGGACAACCAGACATTTTAAGGGATCACAGTTGCTTCTTATGGTGGTGATCCTGACCGATGACACCACAGGTGTATTGAATGTGTCCTTACATATGTTTTGGAGCAAAACTGCACACCACCATGAATATCTTATTTGCCCCTTGAAAATATTACCTCCTTTCCATGAAAGGCAACAAACACAGAGGATGAGAATAGCATTGTATGGAGAACTTGGAATTGTGACTATGAGCTGCTGCTATCGGAATCATTCTCGAGCACACTGCATTGCATTAGAAAAGAACACGTGAGCCTAACGTCTTGCAAAACATTTGTGCTCCTAAACAATTGCTGTTGCTTTTGAGATGCACTTATGTTTTATTACAGTTCGTGTAATGGATAAGGGCTTCAAAATGCATGAATTTATATTTTTATTGTCTTTTCTAATGAACTTACGTAGTTTTCAAATAAATATTGCCGTTACCATTACCTGAGCACATCAACTTAAAGAATAGCTGTAGTGTAGCATGAATGCAAGCAGATTTCTCTATTAGTGGTGACTCTGTTATAAATCCTGAGACTTGGTGGGGAGGGTGTGGGACTTTCCCTCGAAGCTACCACTAGCAGGAAAGCAGAACATTGTGCATGCAAAGTGAAGACCTTCTCCTAGACCACGCAGTTGCAACCTCCTTGTTCCATACATTGAAATGCCTGCGGTCATTGGGCAGGCCTTGGCATTCTATTCAAGGATTATGACCCCATGTATAACATCTCATGGGTTGATGGAAGTCAGGAAATATTTAAATGCCCATTAAGGACTGCCGCCTCACACGCATTCTCTTCACAGGTGAGCCAATGATTTAGAAGTAGTCCTTTTCTGTTGGGTGTACATTTTGAAACTAAGGTTTTTCTGACACTTTGCAGCGTGATGACACCTGCACGTCTTCAGCAAATGAGGAGCCATTCCTGGCATTGCTTTTTTTCTCTCTTTTTTGTATTTCTTTTTAAAAAGAGCTGTGGGAACCTTCCTGGCCCAGGCGAAGATGGGGCACGTGGATCCATTAGTAGCACAAGGAGAGAGGTCCAAGCCTAGATAAATAATGCGCAGCACACCTTGAATTTTGTGGCCGACAAATCAACAAAGTGGTTAATGGCTGAAAGAATATAAACTAATTGTGGAAACAAATTAGTTTTTAACATTAGACGAGGAAAACCAATGAGGGCGCTGGAGGTGAGAAGAAAGCCCAGTGCAGTCACATCTACAACATCTTTGATTTGGGCTTGTGTTTAACAGCCTCCATAATCGCTGCAACATGACTCTGCATCTCGATTGCAGCATGAATAACACCCTGCTCGCGTTTCATTTAGCTCCAAATGAGAAATTCTGTGTTTTATTGTTTTAGGAAATTAGTCTGTGTACTATTGCTCTCCCAGCTTTATAATTCATCACCAAAGGTTATAGCTGCAGAGACTTTGTGGGAAATTGATGCCTGAATGACTATAATTGTGGCTGTCAAATCAGAAATATAGTCGTACACCGGTGGTGGTTTCACCACTTAATACTGTAGCCGAGTTTATTGTTCCTTGTTTCCTTGGTGGGAAATGCAAACACTGTGGCCCACGCAGCAGATTGTGAAGAGTTATGTTCAGTGAGGAATTAATTCGATTTTTAAGGACGCGGTGGCAAACAAAGCTAGTTGTCCCTTAACTGCTCAGTAGCACACGGCAAAAAGAGCATGTAAAAGCTCGCACCATAATCTGGGGTGTTTTCTCCAAGTCTACTAGATTTAGATAAACTGTATTTCACCAGAATATCAATTGCAAATTATTGAGGGGCCAAAACTATCGAGGCCTACTTTATAGAGGACCAAAATATTGTGAAGAGTTATATATATATATGTATATATATATATATTCACTGAAAAATCCATAGGTTTTAGGGACAGTTATAGTTAGTTGGACATTGCACTCGTACAAAACCCGTGAAATTCCCCCGTTATAGTTAGTTCAGCTAACTATAACTCGCGCCCCGCAATGCACTGCTGATGACGTCACATATTACATCACTCATGACATGGTCAGTGACATCACTGATGACATCACTGATGACATCTCAAATGACATCACTGATGACATCATCCAGTGACTGTGTGTTTCTGTAAAGTTTAAATATTTTTAATATATATAGGGAAAGACGTATTGAAGAATGAGTGGGTGTATAAGTGTCTGTATGGATGATTTAGTAGGTGCGTGACTAACTCTATAAGTGAGTGATTAAACGTATCTTACTGAATGCATGGGTTAGTGACTCAAACTGGGTGAATGTCTGTTCCGTCTGTCTGTTGCTGTGTAAGTGGCTGCATGGGTTTGTGAATAGCTACATGAGTGTCTATATGAGTTATTGATTGGTTGTCTGAGTATCTGTATGGGTGCCTGAGTGTTTGTGTGGGTGGGGTGTGTGCGACTCTGTGCATAGATGTGTGAGTGGGTGATTCCCTGGGTGGATGGTTTCAAGAGTGCATCTGTGATAGACTGTATGGGTGGGTAAGTGTGTATAAGAGTGTGTTAGTGAGTGAATGTATGTCCCAGTGGTACATGTGTGAGTAACTACATATGTGAAAGGCAGTAATATATGTGTGTTGGAGTATATAAATAGCTATAAGCGAGAGTGTGTGATTGTGAGAGTGACTGTATGGATGAGTGTGTGCTTGTATCAGTTATTGTATAAGAGCGTAAGAATGTGCTAGTATTTGTATGAGTAAGTGAGCTGGTGTGTGTATAACTGTATAGGTGAGTAAATGGCAGTGTGTTTAATTATTTGCATGATGGCTAGGTGTGTGAGTACCTCTATGGATGAGTGGCGGTGTTTGAGTGTCTATATAGGAGTATGAGTGCATATGATAGTCCTGTACTGAGTGACCGTAAGTATGAGTGACTGTACGGGTGAGTGAGTGGATGTGTGTGTAGACCTAAGAATCAGTGAGTGGGTATGTAGTTATTGGTGTTGGAGTGTCTATGGTTTTGCGAATGGCAGTCTGTAATTTAGAGTGGGTGTATCAAAGGTTATATTAGGGTGTGAGGAGGTGCATCAGATTATCACGTGGATGATGTCATCAGTGATGTCATCAGTGATGTCATTTGAGATGTCATCAGTGATGTCATCAGTGATGTCACTAACCATGTCATGAGTGATGTAATATGTGACGTCATCAGCAGTGCAATGCGGGCGCAAGTTATAGTTAGCTGAACTAACTATAACGGGGAATTTCACGGGTTTTGTACGAGTGCAATGTCCAACTAACTATAACTGTCCCTAAAACCTATGGTTTTTTCAGTGAATTTGTAAAGTTTTTTAAATGCTCATTTCTAACTATAACGTGCCTGAAACCTATGGTTTTTTCAGTGAATTTCAAAGGTTTTTTAAATGCTAATTCCTAACTATAACATGTCTGAAACCTATGGTTTTTTTCAGTGAATTTCAAAGGTTTTGTAAATGACAATTTTTAAATGTATTAATTGTTATATTTATTTTTTTGATACTGATTTACTACATTTTTTAAACTATTTATTTTTAGATATTTTATTTTTAAATTACATTATAATTACATTATACATTACATTACAAAATATACTTTCTCAGAATGAATTACTTTAGTTTAAATACTTTGCAAATAGGCAATAGACTTTTAAGTACAGTAGTTACAGTTGTTGCAATGGGCAACACAATTTCAAACACAATGCAACATTGAGCTCAATGTGAATTTCTAGTTAAATGCAATTAGTTACTTTATGGATTACTTTTTCTAACCACAGGACTGGATCCTAGATTCAGTCCTGGGACATCTCCTGTAAACAGTTTAGTAAAAGCGTTTTGGTTACAGTAGTGATTTTTAAGGAATATTATTGTATTTTAAAAGTTGACACTTAGAAACTTTTTCTACATAGAATCACCAATGTTATCCTATGGGAGGAAATTCACTTAGCAGGTAAGTAGTGTTATCGTTACTTTTTCTTACTCAGTGGTGGATCCTGGATCCAGTACTGGTGCATCTCCTGTAAACAATTGAAAGAATGCGTTTATGTCACACAGGCGATTTTTAAGGAATATTTGTAGTTTGTGAAAATCGACACTGAGAAACTTTTCTGCTGAAAACCAGACAATGGATTCATATGGAAGGAAATACAAGTTACTGGTAAGTACGGTTAGAATTACTTTTCAGGGTCAGTGCTGGGCTAAAAGATGCAGCACTGGGTTCTCTCCTGATAACAGGTGAGTAAATCGGAATTCGTAGTTCGGCTGATTTTAGAGGAATATTATAAAGTTCCAAAACTCCACACTTAGAAGAATTTCCAAGTGAAACCATTCAATGTTAGCCTATGGAAGGAAATTCAAGTTACTGGTAAGTACGGTTAGAATTACTTTTCAGGATCAGTACTGGGCTCAAAGATGCAGCACTGAGGTCTCTCCTGATAACAGGTGAGTAAATCGGAATTCGTAGTTCTGCTGATTTTAGAGGAATATTTGTAAGTTTCAAAAATTGACACTTAGAAACTTTTTCAGCAAAAAGCAGGCAATGATATCCTATGGAAACCCAGGGTCGGTGTTTAAGACGCTTAGATCCATGGTAGGCGGATTTCTGTGGGGGAGTGGCAGGCGGCGAGTGGCACTGACCACGATGATGAGGCCTAGAGCGGAGGGAGGATAGGCGGTCCCGGACTTCGAAGTGTATTATTTAGCAGCCCAGCTACAGTAGCTCACGCAGGCGGTGGCTCAGGAGTTTAGGGGACCGGATGGCCCAGAGGACCGTTGGCTACCAAGGCATGTTCTATCATTTGTAGTTCTCGGCCAGCGATTGCGAGTTGATTCATTGACAAACGAGGAGAAAACACTAAGAGCATGTTGGAATAGATACAAGCGTAGGGGTGGAATCACTCGTCCATACGCACCGGAGATTCCCCTGGGCATGTGTACGGCCTTCCCGCATGGAGGAGACTGGTCTGCGCTAGCAGAATGGGAGGATCTGGGGCTGCAAATGATCGGGGATCTATATGAGGAGGGGGCCCTCTTGCCTTTTCAAGCGTTACAGGATAGGTATGGTTTGCCTAGGGGCGCCTTTTTGCTGCATGCCGCGCTGGTGTCTGCGATTCAGAAATATTGGGGGGAAGGGCTATCGGAGCCACAGACATCCCTGACATGTCAATATGTGGTAATGGCAGCGGGGACGGTAAAGGCAGTAGCATGCCTGGGTAGACGATTGGTGGAGGAGGGATTGCAGCCACTGACTCAGTTGCGTGAAAAATGGGAGGCGGACCTGGGTAAGGATATTCCTGAGACGACCTGGACTAAAATAGTGGAAAGGGCATGGAAAGGCACGCGGAACGCCAGATTCCAACTTATCCATTTCTACATTATACACAGGGCGTATTTAACCCCAGAGCAGATAACTAAATATTTCCAGGTGGACTCGGCATGTTGTCCCAGGTGCAACACGAATGCGGCAGACTTTCAACATATGATGTGGAGCTGCCCGCAGCTCGGAACGTACTGGGAGTAGGTGGTAGAGGTCCTATGTGGAGTGACGGATAGGCAGATAGAGCCCAACATGGGGGCATGCATGCTGCACTGGTTTCCGCACACGGCGCGAACTAAGATTACGAGCAAGTTCATTGACTTGGGGCTCTTATTAGCTAAACAGGAACTAACAAGGCAGTGGAAATCTAAGCAGGGCCCTAGAGTGGCGCGATGGAGGGTGGAGTTCACGAACTGGGCGGCTAGTGAGAGTATGGTTCGGCTACAACAGGCCAGGAGAGCGAATAATGAAAAGCGATGGAAACTGCACAAGCATGGGAAGCATTGGTGGCCCTGCTGAAGGTCCCAGAGCCGGACTCGGATACAGATTCCCTGGAGGCTCCTCGGGAAAATGTCGGAGCACACAGATCATAGATAGGCTTGAGCTGACTACAGGGGAAAAGGAGCAGGTGCGGAGCCAGCGGGAATGGGAGTACAACCCAAATACAATTGGAGACCTGCACACCTTAGCACGATGATGACGATTGATTATTCCTGTTTAAATTACTTAGAGCACACCGGTGGGAAGGGTTAGGGGGAAGGGGAGGGAGGGGCAAGAGCATGCGGGGGGCACCACGTTTGGGAACCTTTATGTTCTGGGATGGTATTGAATGCATATACTGATGTCGATATCGACAGGAAGAGAGGACGATGGGTAGTTTATTGTAGTACTGATTGGGATGAGGATGCTACCCCAATGGTTGACAGTGAATATTCATGCAATGTATCAAGGAATGTGCCTCCCATTGACAATGTGCATTATAAGTGGGGATTTGTGTGAGTTGAAAATCAATAAAATATAAAAAAATAAAAAAAAATGATATCCTATGGTAGGAAATTCAAGTTACTGGTAAGTACGGTTAAAATTACTTTTCAGGATCAGTACTGGGCTTAAAGATGCAGCACTGATGTCTCTCCTGATAACAGGTGAGTAAATCGGAATTCGTAGTTCGGCTGATTTTAGAGGAATATTTGCACAATGGTGAAGGAAGGGGGTGGGGCCTGAGGTGACATGTCGGCAAACACTCCCCCGGGGCTGGCCCTCTCCGTTGGGGACCGTGGGGGGGTCCCCAATCCCCCCACGGTCCCGCCCGGCTCCCCGCGTCCCTCGGGAGCCGGCATTGCTTTCCACGTGGGGAGCTGCTAACATGCAGCTCCCCTGTGGAAAAGCAATTTGCTTTGAATTTTGGAAGAGAGAGCAGGTTTCCTGCTCTCTCTTACAAAATTCAAAGCAGTTTGCTATGACAGGACGGGAGCCGCGAGGCTCCCGTCCTGTCCTGTCCCGTATATATATATATTATCTACTGGCGGTCGCCAGTAGATAGTTATAGTTAGGACCTATTTTCCATAGGAAATCCGCAACATTCTATTTGAAATAACGTTGGCGCCGGTTGACGAATCTAAGCGAAAGCTTCCAACTTGTAGGGGCACTCCGGTCCGCTCCTATCCTGAAAGTCTCGGGGTGATACGTCAAGCGGGGGCCGAGAAAAAAGGGGGGTCCCAAAACACGTTTTCCCCATTCATTTTTCCATAGGAACATTTAGTCGCAGCTACAGCCCGAACTGCTGAACGGAATTACACCAAATTTGGCAAAGAGGTAGCCCTTGGTTCAGTGTCGTGCCTTTTGCTTAAATGGTGTAAATCCGTTCAGTAGTTCCTGAGAAAATCAAAAGTAAAGTCACATATATATCTATGGCCGAGTAGGGTCTGCGTACCCTCCCGATCACGAGCTGCATGCTAATTGGCTGTCAACACTCCAAATCAGGAAGTGTGGCAGCCATTTTGTCCCTTGGTAGAACCGAGGGACAGAAACAAGTGCGCAAAGCGCAAAAAGGGGGCAGGGTAGAAACACCCTGACCCCCTAGGTCTGCTCAGAGGGTCCCACGAGGACCCCCTGGGCAGAAAAAAGCATTTTTTTTAAAAAAAAATCAGCGGGATGCGCTTAGGGTGCGTGGATCCCGCCGTAAAAAAAATAAATCGAAGCGCGGTCTCCCGCGCTTCGATGCTAATTTGCCCCCGGGTGGGCCAAGTCCCGGGGGCATGCGGGGGTGGGTTTATA
Organism: Calotriton arnoldi; assembly: GCA_963921515.1. Classification (NCBI taxonomy): domain Eukaryota; kingdom Metazoa; phylum Chordata; class Amphibia; order Caudata; family Salamandridae; genus Calotriton; species Calotriton arnoldi. The sequence goes on from CAWUFW010005116.1 coordinate 785,316, forward strand.
GTTAATGGGGGCCTCTAAGGCCCCCAAGCCCCGGGGACCACCACCCCCGGGGCTTTCTAATAAAATGGTGCGGGAGGGCTCTGAGCTCTCCCGCAGCCCCGGGGACCGCCACCCCCGGGGCTTCTTTTTAAATTTAAAATACCTGTGTGGGGGCTCCAGCCCCCCACACGCCCCGGGACCGCCACCTCCCGGGGCACTAAACATTTTAAAATGGGGGTCCGTTTCGGACCCCCGAAGCCCCGGGGACCACCACCTCCCCGGGGCTTTGCAGAAGTGGGGAGGGGGGCCGTGCGGCCCCCCTCCTGGAGCCAGTGATGGCCCTGGGGACCGCCACCCCCAGGGCCGGCTCCTGCAGTGTCCCGGGTGCCTACCCCGGGACACTGTAGTTTGCTATGACAGGACGGAGCCTCGCGGCTCCGTCCTGTCATAGCAAACTGCTTTGAATTTGGAAGCGAGAGCAGGAAACCTGCCTCGCTTCCAAAATTCAAGCAGATTGCTTTTCACACGGGGAGCTGCATGTTAGCAGCTCCCCATGTGGAAAGCAATGCCGGCTCCCGCAGGACGCGGGGAGCCGGCATGGTCCGTGGGGAGTTGGGGTCCCCCACGGACCCCAAAGGATAGGGCCAGCCCGGGGGATGGGGTCCCCGGGGCAAGTAGTGGCCTGGGAGGGGGCCACGCGGCCCCCTCCCCAAAAATAATTAAAAAAATAAAAATAAAAAAATAAATAAAGGCCGGCCCCTGGGGATAGGGTCCCCGGGGCCTAAGGAGGCCTTAGGAGGGGGGCCACGCAGCCCCCCTCCATGAAAAAAATAAATAAATAAGGTGGCAATGGCCCGGGGGATGGGGTCCCCGGGTCGAAATTGGCCACGGGAGGGGGGCCCACGCAGTCCCCTTCCCAGTCATTTTTAAAAAAATAAATAAAAGGGGGTCAGGCCCTGGGGGATGGGGTCCCCAGGGCTCAAAAAAATTACAAAAAAGGGGGGCACAAAGCCCCCTTTTTAAAAAAAATCAACAAAAAAAAAATCCGGCATCGCGCCGGAGGCCACGCCCCCTCCTTGTCAGCACTCTGCAGATGGGGAACGAATTCCCCTTGAATACTGGGGGTCCCTGGGGGCCAACTAGCCCACCAGGAACCTCCAGTGTGCACCAAGGGGCTGCGTTGCAGAGAGGTGTACAGAGGCCACGCCCCTTTTTACACCTCTCTGCAACGCAGCTCTGTGGCGCTTTTTGGAGGTACGTGGTGGGCTAGTTGGACTCCAGGGACCCTCAGGATTCAAGGGGACTTAATCCCCCAACTTAAAACGCGCCACGGGGCGCGTTTGCACAGTGGTGAAGGGAGGGGGCGGGGCTTCAGGTGACATGTGTGCAAATAGGCCCCATGGCGCGTTTTAAGATGGGGAATTAAATCCCCTTCAATCCTGAGGGTCCCTGGGGGCCAACTAGCCCACCAGGTACGTCCAGAAAGCACCACAGAGCTGCGTTGCAGAGAGGTGCAAAAAGGGGCGTGGCCTCTGAACACCTCTCTGCAACGCAGCTCCCTGGCGCATACTGGAGTTACAGGGTGGGCTAGTTGGACCCCAGGGACCCTCATGATTCAAGGGGACTTAATCCCCAACTCAAAACGCGCCACGGGGCGCGTTTGCACAGATGTCACCTCAGGCCCCGCCCCCTCCCTTCACCATTGTGCAAATATTCCTCTAAAATCAGCCGAACTACGAATTCCGATTTACTCACCTGTTATCAGGAGAGACCTCAGTGCTGCATCTTGAGCCCAGTACTGATCCTGAAAAGTAATTTTAACCGTACTTACCAGTAACTTGAATTTCCTTCCATAGGCTAACATTGAATGGTTTCACTTGGAAATTCTTCTAAGTGTGGAGTTTTGGAACTTTATAATATTCCTCTAAAATCAGCCGAAATACGAATTCCGATTTACTCACCTCTTATCAGGAGAGACCTCAGTGCTGCATCTTTCAGCCAGGTACTGATCCTGAAAAGTAATTTTAACCGTACTTACCAGTAACTTGAATTTCCTTCCATAGGATATCATTGCCTGCTTTTTGCTGAAAAAGTTTCTAAGTGTCGATTTTTGTAACATACAAATATTCCTCTAAAATCAGCCGAACTACGAATTCGATTTACTCACCTGTTATCAGGAGAGACCTCAGTGCTGCATCTTTGAGCCCAATACTGATCCTGAAAAGTAATTTTAACCGTACTTACCAGTAACTTGAATTTCCTTCCATAGGCTAACATTGACTGGTTTCACTTGGAAATTCTTCTAAGTGTGGAGTTTTGGAACTTTATAATATTCCTCTAAAATCAGCCGAACTACAAATTCCGATTTACTCACCTGTTATCAGGAGAGAACCCAGTGCTGCATCTTTTAGCCCTGCACTGACCCTGAAAAGTAATTCTAACCGTATTTACCAGTAACTTGTATTTCCTTCCATAGGAATCCATTGTCTGGTTTTCAGCAGAAAAGTTTCAAAGTGTCGATTTTCACAAACTACAAATATTCTTTAAAAATCGCCTGTATGACTTAAACGCATTCTTTCAACTGCTTACAGGAGATGCCCCAGTGCTGGATCCAAGATCCACCACTGAGTAAGAAAAAGTAACGATAACACTACTTACCTGCTAAGTGAATTTCCTCCCATAGGATAGCATTGGTGATTCTATGTGAAAAAGTTTGTGTGTCAACTTTTAAAATACAATAATATTCCTTAAAAATCACTACTGTAACCAAAACGCTTTTACTCAACTGTTTACAGGAGATGTCCCAGGACTGAATCTAGGATCCAGTCCTGTGGTTAGAAAAGTAATCCATAAAGTAACTAATTGCATTTAACTTGAAATTCACATTGAGCTCAATGTTGCATTGTGTTTGAAATTGTGTTGCCCATTGCAACAACTGTAACTACTGTACTTAAAAGTCTATTGCCTATTTGCAAAGTATTTAAACTAAAGTAATTCATTCTGAGAAAGTATATTGTGTAATGTAATGTATAATGTAATTACAATGTATTTAAAAAAATAAAATATCTAAAAATAAATAGTTTAAAAAAATTTAGTAAATCAGTATCAAAAAAATAAATATATCAATTAATACATTTAAAAATTGTCATTTACAAAACCTTTGAAATTCACTGAAAAAAACCATAGGTTTCAGACATGTTATAGTTAGGAATTAGCATTTAAAAAACCTTTGAAATTCACTGAAAAAACCATAGGTTTCAGGCACGTTATAGTTAGAAATTAGCATTTAAAAACCTTACAAATTCACTGCAAAAACCATAGGTTTTAGGGACAGTTATAGTTAGTTGGACATTGCACTCGATACAAAACCCGTGAAATTCCCCGTTATAGTTAGTTCAGGTAACTATAACTCGCGCCCCCGCAATGCACTGCTGATGACGTCACATATTACATCACTCATGACATGGTCAGTGACATCACTGATGACATCACTGATGACATCTCAAATGACATCACTGATGACATCACTGATGACATCATCCATGTGATAATTTGATGCATCTTCTCACACCCTAATATAACTTTTGATACACCCACTGTAAATTACAGACTGCCATTGTCAAAACCATAGACACTCCAACACCAATTACTATATACACACTCACTGATTCTTAGGTCTACACACACACATCTACTCACTCACCCGTACAGTCACTCATACTTATAGTCACTCAGTACAGGACTATTATATGAACTCATACACCTATATAAACACTCACACACCTCCACTCATCCATAGAGGTACTCACACACCTAGTCAGTCATGCAAAAAAGTAAGCACACACCCATTTACTCACCTATACAGTTATACACACACCAGCTCACTTACTCATACAAATACTAGCACATTCTTACGCTCTTATACAATCTCTGATACAAGCACACACTCATCCATACAGTCACTATCACAATCACACACTCTCGCTTATAGCTATTTATATACTCCAACACACATATATACTGCCTTTCACATACGTAGTTACTCACACATGTACCACTGGGACATACATTCACTCACTAACACACTCTTACACACACTTACCCACCCATACAGTCTATCACAGATGCACTCTTGTAACCATCCACCCAGTGAATCACCCACTCACACATCTATGCACAGAGTCGCACACACCCCACCCACACAAACACTCAGGCACCCATACAGATACTCAGCCAACCAATCAATAACTCATATAGACACTCATGTAGCTATTCACAAACCCATGCTGCCACTTACACAGCAACAGACAGACGGATACAGACATTCACCCAGTTTAGTCACTAACCCATGCATTCAGTAAGATACGTTTAATCACTCACTTATAGAGTTAGTCACGCACCTACTAAATCATCCATTCAGACACTTATACACCCACTCATTCTTCAATACGCCTTTCCCTATATATATTAAACATATTAATAATAATAATAATAATACTGAAATTTATATAGCGCGAACAGCTACCTCAAAAACAGAGGTGTCCCGGTGCTCTATTTAAACTTTACAGAAACACACAGTCACTGGATGATGTCATTTGAGATGTCATCAGTGATGTCATCAGTGATGTCACTGACCATGTCATGAGTGATGTAATATGTGATGTCATCAGCAGTGCATTGCGGGGGCGCGAGTTATAGTTACCTGAACTAACTATAACGGGGGAATTTCACGGGTTTTGTACGAGTGCAATGTCCAACTAACTATAACTGTCCCTAAAACCTATGGTTTTTTCAGTGAATTTGTAAGGTTTTTTAAATGCTAATTTCTAACTATAACGTGCCTGAAACCTATGGTTTTTTCAGTGAATATATATATATATATATACATATATATATATATGTGTGTGTGTGTGTGTGGGTATACTGTATTTGGCCTCACATACATGTGCCTTGACAGTATATATCTTTAAATTACGTAGATTTGGAGTTAAGAATAATACATCTTTACTTACCTATATGAATTTAGATTGGCCAAATTTTGGTCCTCGAAATCTAGGACTCAGTGTTTTGGCCCCATAATACTGTTGTCCTCTGTATTCTGACATACAGTCAGGTAAACCAAGCATACATACCAGATTCAAACATGTCATTGTTATATGTATGATTTGGGTGATGACTTTGAAGGTATTTGCATGTACAGTTTAGGTGCATGTTTGTCCTGAAAGGTGCGTTACATTGACAGGCACGTGCTTTAGAACCTTGACCCAAATTCCATGTGTGTAACAGCTGTAGGCTACTTCTTAAAAGTTTTGTTTTAAAGCACACCTGCTTGGACAAAAAAGGGAGGAAAATTGTCTTAAAATTACATATAAATTCAGTCAATTCCCTTGAAAAAGATGAAAAATTAGGGGTGTGGAAAATTTGCATACTTTGCTTTTGCTTGAATATGTGAAATTTAGGGAAAGTTACACATAATTGCGTGAATTTCAGAGTGAAATGCGTGATCACATTAGTTTTCGATACAAGGACACATTTCACACAAACAAAATAGCACAAAAACACAATTTCAATGAACAACAATTCAATGTGTTAAGGGGGACAGTATCCTAGATTCCTTAATTACACTGGGGTGATTTAAATTTCTTCTGGGCCTAATAAAAATCAAGCATTATGCCACTCATGTTAAATGTTAATTTTGTTTTGCATGATAAAGTTTTTGGAACATTAAAATCCAATGTTATTGTTGCTTTTTTCGGCCACCCACTTTCTCATTTAAGACCGAGTATAAGGTGTTATATTGTTTCTGAATATAGAGCATATCTCTGCACATTCATGGCAAGTGATTAGCGTGGACTAGGATACAATTTTGATTACCATATGTGGAACATCTATAGACCTCTATAAAGTTCCTAGAAAAAGTGTAGGTAGGAGATTTTTACATTTTGTAGGAAAGCAATCATGATTCACTTTCAGTTCTGTAACAACTGCTGTGACTGCACATTTGTGAACCAGGCAAATGGACTGACTAAGAAGACAGATATTTTAACAAGCTGTTCATACATTTTCAGTTGCTAAGGCTCTTGCGTGTGAAAATGAGAACAGTTGTTCACAAAAGTAAACTTACAACTAAATAAACTACACTTGTAAATTTACTCTCATATTTTGCAGTCAATTCACTACTTTTGGCTATTCACCATTTACGAGGGAATGTTTACTACAAAGTGTAGACTTACTTGTCTCTACCTCCCTAATTCCTGGGGTGGAACTTCATTTACAAGTGTAAAGTTACTACTAGTACATTTACACATTTATTTGGCGATCTCTAACCATCATGGCAGAGATCTCCCTATGGTAAAATATAGGAAAAAGTGAAAAAGTTTACTAAAATTAAAAAATTTGTTAAAATATTTTATGATACATATTAATGCAAATTAATTTGATATATTATTTTATTATTTATTTATTAACATAATTTTGAATTAACTATGTAATTACTTTACATTTAATTAAATGTTTTTAATGATTTATTTAAAAACATCAATCCAAAGTAAAATGTTTTGTTTTAATTGTATTGCAAATGAATAAGTGTTACATTTAGAATTAATTTAAATTGAATAATTTAAAAAAATAAAGTTACATTTCTTTTTTAAATGAGGGTATTACAATAGTTTAAAATAAAATATTAATTATTTATTATTTATCTATAATTTTTTAACATTCAATTAAATCTATATGTATTTTTAAGCAGTCACATAATTTCCTACGAGGTTTTATGTAACCGCTGTGCCCGCCAATGCATGATCAGTAGGCGCTTTCCCATAAGTAGTGCTAGATTCTAAAAACACACCCTTACCTTATGGCTCTTTCTACTAGGAAGCATGCCCAATGCAGTAGCTTCCCATGATTTAAGAGTTGTGAGCTCTGTGACAGTAGCTAATGCAGTATGAATAGAATGCCAAAATTGAGGTAATCTTGGACATGACCAAAGCATGTGTTGTAAGTCAGCCAAATAAGCAAGGCATCTAGGGCAGGTGAGGTTGGCCATTGGGAGCATACGATTTAAACAGGACGGTGTGAGGTAAGCCCTAAGAAGTATCATATATTATATTTTTTTAAATGTGCGTTTCTAGAGATGACTTGGGGGGATTCAAGTGCCCATGTCCATTCCGCATCGTGCAAGGGGCGCCCCAGATCTTCCTCCCATTCCTGCCGGAGTTGAGTTAGTGGTACCCCAGTATGTTCCATAATCGCTTTGTAAAACCACTTGATACGGTGTTGTCCTTCTCCCATGATTTGTAGTGTACGTACAAATATATGGGTTGGCGGTTTTGCTTCAATCACACTCCATAGTAACCTGATGACTTGCAGTAACTGTCCGTGTAGAACAAACTGATTCGGTGGAATGTTGTAATCCTGACAGATCTTCTCAAACTGTAGTAAATTGACCTCCTGAAACAAATTCCCTACCGTGTCAATGGAGTGCTCATGCCAGGTTACTAACTGCTCATGTGTAAAGTTCCCCTAGGGACCAGGTAGCCCCTGGAGCGGTTTGGCTGGGGAATAGGGAAGTGTATGTTTTGTGAGCTGGAGCACTCTTGCCAAGCACCTCCCAAACAGCACTATGGAAAGTCGATATCTAACGTTTTATATTACTTCATGTCCAGTTCAGCATTTTTGTATCATTGAAAGACTCTCATCTTTAATTACTGACTTTCCTAACGTTAGGTCAGAGTAAAGAAAAAGGAAAAAAAATGCATTCAGAAGTCTTTATAACTTATTATATGCAGCTATGAAAACCTAGTGCTCTAACTTGCCTTTTAAATATGACTTTTCCTTTTGAGGCCTACCCGTTATTTCTACATGTTAATTGAATTATTTTTTTATTTATTAAAAACACTCTAGCACATCCATAATTTTGACCTACAATGTGCCTTGCCACGTATGTGTCCACTAGTTATTCCAGGATAGTGAGCGAGCTAGAATTTGCTCTTCAACATGCGGACAGCGATTGGACAACTCACTGTCACATGTCAGTCAACAGTTCAACACTATGTCCTTAGGAACATGTGCAGCTCTTTGTAAATTTGGATGTAATGGCATCAAACACTGAGATACATGAAGAATGACAACTTCAACACCAAACCAGCGTAACATCGGTTTTAAAAAAAAACGCAACTTCACAACAACACAACACCATAGAAGATAATACTACACAACACAATGTAACAACACTGCAACATAACACAGAAATGCCATACTGTAGCAACATATCACAATAACATGATTACAACACTGTACAGCACAAAACTCCATAACAAAATAGTAAAACAACACAATTACAAGACAATACCAAAACACAACAGAACAGAACAATGCTAAAACACAACATAGTCTCAAAATGCAAACAAAACAACACAAGAAAATATTTCACCACAACCCAATATCACATACAACATAATACAACAGTATGATAACAACACAACAAAACGCAACAATACAAGGTTCAAGATTGAAAGACACTTTATTCGGATAACGTCGCATCCATAAAAGCACAAAGACACAACAACAAACAAGTTAAAAATGTGCAAATTAGAGAGTCATAATAAAACACAACAATACAATAAGAATACAACACAACCAAAACACTGCTTGCCACTCCCACAACAAAAAACACACAAAACACCACACCTACACAATAACACAATGAACACAGAACAACAGTTACAATTTAACAGCACAACGCAAAACAAAAATACAATAAACAAAAACACAACACACATTTCTACTAACCAAGTACAATACCACATCAACATAACAAACACTAAATATAACAGAAAAAAACAAAAGACATAGCACAATACTTAAACACAAGAGCATAACACAACAGCAACTTTATGGACCACCCATCTACCTTCACCACCCATTTACTTACAAGAGGTTCATTATTTAATATTCTATAATCCATACAAATCATAGTTAGCATTTTAACATGAAAACGTTATATTATGGAGGTTCATATATGAAATAAGGTATGCATTGTGCTGACACATAGTGTACCTCTTGATAGGTCATAGTCCTTATACAGCCCTTGTCCTGCAGGCATGGGATCATTAAACACTGTGATTGTCCCTGGGTCCACAGACATACATTACCAGGCTTTATGGGCTATGTATGTGATTCTGATTATTCATGTATCCTACAGACTCGTAAGTAAAATAGAGCTTGATATTTCATTAAAGTCCATGAATTTGTTTTATCATGCACACAGGCACACAAACACACATACACACTCAGGGGTCTATTCATAAACTGCTTTTTATAGTACGTTTTGTAGTACTACAATAGTACTACGAACGTTCCTCAATAAGCTATTTACTTACCTACATGCAGATGTTTATACCTATGTCTTTCCTATTTTTTCTGTGCAGAGGTCTCAGCCCTGACTGCAGACATCTCCACACACATACTCCAAGGTTTTAGTAATAAACATGAGAGAGATGAAGGGGTGGCTGTAAAATGAGGAATATTTACTACTAAATGAAAGGGGTTTTGGAGGGTTAAAGCACTGTAAGGTAGAGGCTTAGAGATGGACAAGCACCCACCCATAAACGAGTAAGCCCATTCCTATTCACAAACTGTGCTTCTAAAGTTACTACAAAAGGACCCTAAACAGTTGTACATTTACTCCTGCTCAGACCATCACACATGGCAAACTATTGGCCTTACATCAACCACCCATAGAAAACAATGAAGGCAGGACCTTGAAATAACACCCCATAGGCAATAATGTTAAAATGAAATCATGGTACCCCATCACAAAAGTGACACATATGCCGTCTGCCTTATTGGAAATGCATTATATCATGTGTACTTGATACAAGGCGTACAGGATATTGGGCACTTTTGTGATGGAGAACCGGTCTGCCAAACTCTTATTCAGGCCCTATGCTTTGGCCTGAAATGCTAGATTTTGCCTCATGTTTACTAGTTCTGTTGAGACCCCTGTCTTAGTTCTTCTGTGGCTAGTTTTCTAACTTCTTAACTAAGTACTCACCATTACCATTTACAAGATACTTGCATAATCATTACTTTCCAGTAGTCAATAGCATTTGTTTTTTTGCATTGCTTATGCCTGGTCACAACTCTGCCATCATGAGGAGAGGTCTACTAAAAAACAACTAGTCTGGGAAGGTCCTCACCAAACATACCATGCCCCAGTGATAGTATTTAGTACTTCAAAATGCAAACATCAGTTTTTCAACCACCAGTGAGAGACAAGGAGGGTCCAAGGGTTTCTTGCGCCCCAGGTAAAGTGACATTTAACCACAATTTTCTGCCTCCTCACCAAACAGGACACACTTTGATGCTTTAAGAGGTAATCTGTTGCCACCTTGCTGGAGGGCCGGTAGGTGTTTGCCCAGTATAGCCTCAATACAGCCCAGATATGGGTAGGAGGTATGACTTGCACATGAGCATAAATTGGATTTTAGTCATCGTTTTCTGCAACGCGACAAATGTTCTTCTGCCCAGGGCTGCCAGGGGCTGTGTTTAGAGGGAGGAAACAGTGAAGTCTGAAGTACATGTGCATTGTTGGCATGAAATCAAACTGACTTTCTTCGCTAACTTTCATTCTGTCCCATGTGAATACTTCCTGCTGCCATGGCACAATTAAAGTGGTGTCATCATGCATAATTCCACCGAGTACAGTACCTGCTCTTGCAATACACCGTGCTAAGATGAAAGCATTTGATTTCCCTTTGTAAACCCTCGGAGTTAACATGCATCATTTAGTAAGTACTTTTTTGGAGTGTGCAAGGTTAAGGGGGGAGGGGTCTCCCGAGGCATACTAAATGGTACTTAGCGACTCAATGCCATTTTCCTGGGAAGCCAAAGAATCCACGAGATGTAAACTGGTTGTGTTTGATCAGATGTTGCCTGACGAAAACAAATAATAACAGAGGGAAAAACAGAACAGCATTTGGCTGAAGAGTAAATAGGCAATACGGGTTCCTGTGCAGAAAGCAGGGGCGCGTGCTTGTTTTTGTAGTACCTGCCACGCGGCCTTATCACACAACGAAAGCAAACATCTTTCACAATCTGTTAAAGAAAAAGCACAAATACATCACTCAGAGGAATATTTAAGGAACCATCGGGAGGGAAGAAACTCATTGGTTTAATGGAACGCTGTCAAGGAGAATCAGCATCACACACGACACAGGGGCAGAATTGATACTTATGCACTGACATGTTAAAAGAAAACCCCATGCATTATTTAGAAAACCCAGAAATCTGTCAGCTGTGTGATTGCCGACTTAGCAGAAGCTGGAGGATGCTGGTGGAGTTGAAAAGGAGCGCGTAGGCACAGATCCATATTGTAACCTTTCATGTTCGACACCCACCATGAATACCCAGCTATTACACGGTCAGCATTTTTCACTTCTCCTCTTTTAACATTTCAAGTGCTTCAGATGTCAAAACGTGTAGGCCTTTTTATTTCAGGAAAGCAGGAAGCCAAGGCTGTTATTTTATTGTAAGAGTAAAGATGACAAGACCAGAGAAGAGAATACTTTTCATCTCCCTGAGTGCCGTGAAAGTCCCTGAGAGTCAATGTTTTTGACTATTAAGCATGCCAACCTCCTCTTGTACCACACATACTGATGTGCTGTGAACTGCATTACAGTGCCTGTGCTTCCTGGCAAGCCAGCCTCACACACCACATTTGCAGAACACCTGAGGGCAATATTTGTGGGCTGAGACTGCCAAAGGGCAGGACTCTGAGCTGGGCGGGTCACCAGAAGTTTGTTGTTGGTGGTAACCTGTGCAGTGCTTCTTGTTAACACCAAATTACACTATGTCCTATATTATTTGTTGCTGCCAGTGATATTTGAGTAATGAAATTTTTGTTTTCCGCCAACAAACAGGTCATTAGAAAAAGAAATTGTATATCATAAAGCAATACACTCAATAATATTTTCAACAAAGGGTGCAACGTATTTTACTTTCGATTTAAGAAACATCTAAGGCATATTTCACAATCAATAACATTAGAAAACATAAACTGACAGGAGAAATACCAAGGGCAAGCAAAAAACACATAAAGTAATAATAAAAACTAAACTTGTTTTTACTAAATACCTCAAAAGAAACCTGGAAGTTTACAATAATGCAACTTAGGGATGCTTGAATGGAGTTATGTACTTTGGAAAACAGTTACCAAGTTAGGAATGCCCAGTTCAGCACAATACATGTTCAGGCATTTAGGAAATGGATGCAAGACCAGTGGGCTAGCAAGAGATCTCAAGTGTCAAATTTGAAAAGTCTAGACTATTTTAAGAGAAATCTATCGGGCCAAAGACAATTTAGGGTAAAAGACACTATGTCCTCCAGTTTCGAAGAACATTTCGCTAAAGGGAATTATAAATGTTCAAAGAAATATCTGATATATAAATGGGATTTGGATTAACTGGAGTCAAATGTAATACTAGTCTTAATGTAGGTTTAATCAGTGGAAACAGGGCATCCACTGTTTTATTTTACTGGGTAAAAGTTAATGTATTAACATTGACGGTCTTGTGCAATAATTGCATATTTTTAATGCCCTGCCAGTGTCTAAGAATAAGTTGTACTGGTGAAGGAATTCTTGCAGGGCAAAGTGACTTTGAGGTAACTTTTCATGTTTATTTTTAGAAAAACAAGCAGGTTGTTTTGACTTCCTTCACACAGCATCATGAGGCTATTATGTTACACACACCAGTCTTTTGAGGGTGTTTAGACTGAATATCAGAACCCAAAATATAGTGGGACAAAATATCATGTCAAGAATATCGAGGACAAAAATACTATGAAGGTTAGTTTCTATAGGCAAATAAAGTTTACTTTATATAACTCCACATATATGTTCCTTGGCCATATATATTTTCAAGGTATGTAGATGTGGATTTAAGAATAGTAAATCTATACTTACCTATTTGCAGGTACCTTTTTGATATTTTGGTCCTCAACATTTTTGACACACTATTCTGTCCACAATATTTTTGGGTCCAATATTCTGTCAGTGATCATCTTTTAACGATCTTTAAACTCTGAAAATCTGTTTAGATGATGTGAGCTGTCTACAAAAGCCTATTGATCTAGCCCCTTTGTGCTTGTTATTGTCTATGAACAAACAAGCATCACAGGTGAATGGGGGTTCCATTCATGATAAGGACTAGGGATTAAACTGAGAGAGATCCTTTTTATAGGAAGTGAAATAATATGTCTTGAATCCTGAGCCTCCCTCTGTGAGTAATTGGTATTTAGCTTAGGAAGAAAACATTGTTTGGAAAAGCTTGCTATCGTATGTATGCATGTATGTATGTATGTATGTATGTATACACATAGTATTTCTGTAGCACAAGCATAAAGCCAAAAGGCTGTGGAGACTGTACCTGGTCAAAGACAAGCATAAAGTCAATGAGTAATTTCGGAAGCTGGGTCGTGGACGGTTAATGCTTTATAATGTAGTGATATTTACAGAGGTAGATTTGAACTTTTTCCTAAATTGAAGCAGCGCTGGCAGCGGTCCTGATGGATACAGGGATATTGTTCCAGATCCTGGGATGGAAAAGCCCTGCTGTTTCTTTTCTCTTTTTTATGCTTAGTCTTCAGTCTGATGGTGTCTTGACCGCAGGTGTGCTGCAAACCACCAGAAAGTGTGAGCTTGTGTGCAAGATGAGCAGTGGTGCTGGTTGTTATGACTTTGTAAATGCTGCAACTGGTTTTGAAGATGGTGCTGGGTGGCGAGGGGAGCCAATTGAGTTCCATCATGATTGGGTTGATGTAATCATATTTCTTCAAGTCCTTAATGAGCTGTGCTTCAGCATATAGGATGTCCCTAAGGTATGCCTTGGGAGACCATGGAGTATGGCATTACCACCATCCAGATACACGAGTACGAGTGCTTGAACAGCAGTTCCAAAGTTGCTTTCTTGAAGAAATGGTTTGAATTTCTTTCAAGAGATAGCTGTTACCAGGCAAAGTGTTCCTTGAGGGAGGGATGAGTCCAGGGTGAATCCAAGTGACTTGGCATTTGTTGAAGCTGGGGTTTGAAGCCCCCAAGGTTCATGTCATTGAGCCTGGTTTGTATTGTATCCAGTTTGTTGTTCTTGGCAAATAACTGGAATTCTATCTTGGTTTGGTTGAGCTTCAGGTAGGCACTGGATATACAGGTCTAGATGATGTGCAAGTAGTGTTTGTAGAGGGTACTGCAACCTTCCTTTGTCTTAAAATTCTAAGAACAGGAGATGCCAGCATTAAAAGAAATTACTACAGAAAAAGGGAATTCAAGCAGGCTTCTAGCACCAAACAGAGATAGGCAGAGGTCTGGTCAACAATCCCATGCTCTATCGGTCAGCCAGCATGTTGACACTTGGGACACTGCTTCTCTGCTGAGGCCGTTAGTATTTTCATAGAGGGCTGGGTGTGGAGGGCTACTTCTGCAATAAATCAGGTCACACTTCCTGATATGTCAGCATGGACCTTCCTGTGTGTTTGTTCACCCCTGCTGGCAATGTCATTCTGCTTATAGAAGCATAAAGTTGAGACGTGCCTGCAGAGGTGTAAAGTGCAAGTGTGGTAAGCAAATAATTTGGAGACACACACAAAGTGGAGAGGTGTGGTGCAGCGGCCAGGGCAGCTGACTTCGGAGCACAGGGTTCACGGTTCGATCCCCGGCTCCGGCGGCAGCTCAGCTCAGCACCATGTGACTCTGGGCAACAGCTCACTTAATTTCCACCCGGCCCCCAGCGCCTTGAGACCCGTAAGGGTGAGTAGCTGATGCTATATAAAAACGGACTTACTTACTTACAAAGTCCAGCAATTTCAAAGGGAGGTGGGCACAGTAGGCCATTTCTGCAGCCAATCAAGTCTCACTTCCCAGTCTGACAGCACATACCTCCATCAATGTTTATTCAATGATCCAGCACGGCATGCTCTTCCCCATAAGCATAGAGTGTAGATATGCCTGGACAGGCTCTAAGTGCAAGTAATCTTGTCAAAAGATTCGTAGCGACACAAGTACTTCAACAATTTCAGAGGCTGATGGGCGAGGCAAGCCGCTCCTATAGCCAATCAGGACACCCTTCTTCGTCCAACAGTACGGGTGTTTATTCACCCTGTTTACATTGTTCCTTCTATTCACTGCATGCTCATCCTTCTAGGCATAAAATGCAGACATGACTGGAGGTTCAAAGTAAAAGTTTTAAAAAAGTAGCAGATAGTTTTTTTGTGTTTTGATTTTGAATACGTATTTTATAGAATGTGTGAAAAACTACGAAGTTGACTTTTTCATCCTGATGCGCCTTAAAAACTGAGGGCTCATTTACGGCAATTAGGTGTAGGGCGGCACAGCAAGGCACCTTGCTGCGCTGCCCTACGCCAAAGTGAAAGGGCAGAAATGCACAGTATTCAAGCAATACGGTGCATTTGTGCCCTTTCTACCTGCGCTGTTGTCGTTTTGGCAGCCTAGCGCCAATGTAGGCACCCCTGCATCATGGTGCAAGGGTGACTTCGTTGCAGGCAGGATTGTTTTTGTGCTGGAAGGGGCATCTCTCTGCACAAAAAAAATCCTACAAGGCATTTTCCGCTTTCTATGTGTGATGCAGAATGCAGCACACATGAAAAGAGGAAAAATTAGGAGAAATTAACATATTGCTCCTTGTTATGCCTTACCTCGGAGGCATACGGATTTGACGTTTCCCCAGGTTCACATCACTTTCCATGGTTGTTGTGCGGGAAAACCCACTGCAACGCCCATGGAATGCCTCCTGGGTGCAGAGTAAGGCGACACAGCGATTTCGTCTTACTCATGTTTTATGGGGTCACTCAAAGCCTTAAATGTATATGCGAGCCCTGCGTCACGCATGTACCACTTTACGTGGTGCAAAAATGACACAGGGCTCTCATAAGTAAAAAACCCTGAATGTATTCAGTATATGCTACCTGGCAACCAAACTCTGCTCCTCACATTTTAAGTGTTAATATCATTTTGACAGTTTGGGTAACTGAACCAGCTGACTATAACAGATACATAATAGCATTTTTTTAGTAAGGGCTGACAGAGATGATGAAGTTGGATTTCACCACCATTGCTAAGTTTTTTTGCAACATTATGCTATTTACCTAATATTGACCCAAACAAAGACTCAGAACATTGAATAAATATTATCAAATCATGATAATCGTATGTATTGAACGAAACGTGTCAGCACCTGGAAACACAGAACTACACTAAATAAAGCAGCGCACTGATACAAAAATAAGGACTTAATTAAGTCTTGCAACATGCAAAAACTATGAAGGATGTCAAATAATGCATTAACTCGAAACTTAAAGGATTGTAGCAATGAATAAGTAATTATTGCATGAGCTCTGATTGTTTGACACAAGCAGCAATAACAAATATTGTGTTTAGTTGCAAATTATCCTGCTTTTGTTAGGAAGTCTTCATGTAGGGAGCAAACACGAAGAAGGAGCACCTTTTTTTCCAAAGCAAAAGGGCAAGTTCATTCTCGTGCTGTACTTCATTCTGAAAGCTAAGCCACCTTCTTGGAATTCTGCGGAGAATTTAAACAACATCATATGGACGTTTTAGAAATAATAGCAATAATGGATTTTTGGAGAAAAAGAAAGTAGAATAATTGTTGAGTAAAATAATTATTTGCACGACACACATCTTTATGAAGTTGGGTTGTCTGCTTACCTGAGCAAAAGGTTGCTGTCCGAATTATAACCCACGGTTTTCAGAGCATGTAAGGGTAATTTGTTTCAAGTGAGGGATGCTGTGATAGTGACAACAAGCACTAAAATATATGTATACAATCTTTCAGGGATGCGGCTTCCAACTGAAAAAAGTCGTGGGACATTCAGAAGAATATATTTTTTTTAAAAACCTTTATTTATGCATTTGTCATATTACAATACAACATAAAGCGCATGGTAACAGGTGCCTTTATCACAATCAAAAAAATCAGGCGCATAACCATCCTTCCAACTCAGTGGAGCAGTCTTTTCAGCTGTCAAGACATATTGCTTAATATATAAACAGTATGGATCCAACAATCACACTGCACAGTATCAGCTCTCTTACACAAGTTGAGGTTTGGTTTCCCCTTTAGTCCAAGTCCCCCTGGTCTGCGTCCGTACCCACAGTATCGTATCCATTAAAGGAATCCAACGTCACCCCCAAATTCTCAGCAACGTTGTCATCAGTACGAGAGAGTTTCATTTGCTGTTGCTCAGCAATACTCCATTCCAACACATCTTTTACCCATAAGACTGCGCTTGGGTCTCTTGAACCCATCCATCCCATCAATATCCTCCGCTTTGCGAGTAATAATGCCAATTGAAGGAGTTTATATGAAATCCTGCAACCCTTGGTCCGTTTGATCCCCCCTAGCAGACAGACACCAAGGGTCATAGGGATAACAATACCCACTCCGGCAGAGACGTGGGGCACCACCACCTCCCAGAATCTCTAGACCTCCATACAGTGCCAAGCAAGTTGTAGGAACGTGGACCCCTTCTCTCTGCAACATGTAGAACACGCCCTCTTATTAGGGTCAATACAATTGAGCCTAGCTGGTGTCATGTAGGTGTGGTGTAAGTAGTTAAAACTGAGTAATTTAAACCGATTATTGTAAGACAATTTTTTTTTTACTAGACTGCACACGATTTCAATCTGAATCTTTCATAGGCCCCAAGAAGAATATTAAAATTGAAGCCAGATGTGTGTCGTTTTCTAATGCTACCTCTTTTCTTATTTTTTGTGGAGCTTTATATAGCGCGAACTAGACCCGAAGGTATCAGAGTGCTTTGCATGAGCACCAGTTGAGTTACAGATGGCCTCATTCATTGTTTTGTAAGGCACGGGGAGATTAAGTGATTTGCCCAGAATCACAGGATGTTGAGTTTCCCTGCCAAGACTCAAACCCGGTTCCCTAGCTTTAAGGTCGATTGCCCTAGCCGTTAGGCCACACCGCTTGCCCTGCTGTTTACCCTTGGACATTGTTTAGATCAGTTCCAAGAGGTGTGCTCTTGAATCATTAAGACTCAAAAGACAAATATGAAAAATAGCATCCAGCATTACTCTGGAGTGGCCTACGTACTACATGATAGAAAAATTGCATATGATAGCTCTGTTATTAGGAAATAAAAATTCTAGTGCCGAGAATTGCAGCCCTATTAGTAGATTATGCTCACAGTAAAAACATAAAGGTTTTCAATCCTACACAAATTGCAATACTATGATTCGGCGTTTTCATGCATTACGCTTAAGCTCCCTCACTTATCGAGGTACTTATGGAAATATGTGCTTGGCACAGGTTGTAGCTGACACTGTGAAATAAGCTGATAAGATAATATTTTGGAATCTGGAGTGTGTGACCACCTCCTCCAGATATCTGCCCCCCTGAGGGGGGGGGTGGGTGGCTGTCCGAAAATAAACACATGCGTGAGAATCGAGACAAAGCATGGGACTGTGAATGGAAAGACTTACATAGAAGGGCGGTGAGCGAGCAGAAGAAGAGAGAAGTAAGGGAGCAACTTGCAGTCAATGGACAGTGGAATGAGTTGCATATGGAGTTCCCCTGAATAAGGCTGGAGGCCGTACTGTATGAATAGGGTGCCCCTTGCAGTGCAATCCCTCATTCTGCCACCTCGCAAAATGACTGGGGTTTCAATGAGTGAGATTCCTGCCACCCTGACTGCCCATGAACTGGGCACAAATTGCCTCTCCTCCCCAAATCTCTCTCAATAGCACCACTGACATAACAAGATGTCATGTGGCCTCCTACAAAATTTGATGAAGGGTTCCTGTGAATACTGCATCACATGGATATAAAAGCCTAGATTAGCAGGGGCCCAACAGGGATGAGCTCCCCACCTCTGCACTACTGAAGGAACACAGGTTATATGCCTGAATGTGGCCCCAACTCACACTCAGAAGCCAACTTCACCAAACCACCTATTTTTGTAGTGTCCACTAAAGGCAGCTCTTGGCAGTCAGACAGAGCATTTCAAGGTCACGCAAAGAACTTGTTGAGGGCCCACAGAATGGGGCCCCTGGCACAACACTGGCTGCAACGGCCCATATTAGTCCTGTATGCGTAGAGTACAAGACAATAATGAATGTGTACAGCACAGATTGTGTTGGCAGGGCTCTCGCTGTCCCCTCGCTGTTACACAGGGCTGAAGTTCCACCTTCTTGTGTTCACTACAGCACGACAGAATCACCCTGAAAAAAGTCACAGCTTCTGAGGCTGCAAAAGAAGAGCCCTATCCATGGCTCACGTGCTGAGAAGTCTTACGGAAATAAGGGAACAAGACCCAAAGAGTGACCATAAAACAAAATGCATAATGTGCACTTTCCAGGTCACTGGCAGCACAGAAATCCCAGCTCTGATCTGCGTGGAATAAAGAGCTTTCCCATGTCTCTCACCTTTCCGAAGCTTTACAAATTTATGGTCCTTGAGTGCAGAGGTCTGAGCCTTCAAAGCTGGAAAAACAGAGGTGCAGTCTGGCCTAATCTTCATTTCCATCCCTATCTCCTTACAGCAGCACTAATGGAAATGTATTTTGTTTAATGACTCTGAAACCCTGTTTGTAATTAGATGTGGGAATTGGTCTTACTTTGTAACAGATGATACTGGAATAATAATATGAGAGATGCTAGGCTGAGACCACTATCCTTCTCAATCTATATCATTTTTCATTTTATTGACATGAAATGTGTGCAAGCAACAAAGAAGAAGATTAAAATATGCAGTGAAATAACGCCTAATGAAAACATCCAATCACAGTTTTTAGTAGTTGCTCTAACTGTGGTATGAGAGGAGCCAAATGTGCCTGCTTTTTATTATTAATTTTAATAAACAGATTTGTTTTGCAGTGTTGTCTTGCCAGTGACGGGGTCTATGGTTGCTATTAGAAAAGTTGAACACTTTAATCAAGAGACAAGGCACATGTAATTTAAATATGTATAATATTTCATAAGGGCTATCAAAGTAATTACCTGCACTGCTTTGGAGCAGCCAGGGAAGTGATTAAGAAGTGGGCAGAACATTTTAGCTCGGTCAAAAGTGAGTTTTCTAATTCCTCGAGGATATTTCTCATTTTTAGTTATGCATCTGTAATAATTCATATTTGACATATAATTAACTTTCGTTTTAATTCGTGAGGTATGTGGGTAGCTTGATAAAGATGTAGGTTTAGATGGGCAAACAACGGAATAGTTAGAAATGAAAGGGCATATATTTCATTGGATAATGCTTCATCAAACGCAAGTCCAAACAAACAGGTTACCTAGATAGCCCAGTTTGTAAACCTGGTATCAGAGAGCGCATTACCAACATGAACTACATAAAGGCAACTAAAATAACAAGAACTCTCAATACGTTTTTCCATCTGGGGAGATCTTAAAGTGATTAACAGCATACTCACGACAGTGAGAAAATCTAATTGACTTGGCAGTGCCCACCATTTTCGTGTATATATATTTAATTCTTTAGGATTGCCTGTTTCCTAGGAAGAGAAGACTCCCTCAGTATCATTTAAAATTAAGGACATGAAACCTATACAGTTAAACAGATGGTGAGCAGTAAATTAGAAATATTTTATACCTCTTTCTCAATGCAGTGACTGAAAATAAAGCTTCTCCGTTTTCAATGTGCCTTATAGTCAGGGCCATTGGAATTATGTGATTCTGTGGCCGCAGCTTTTTATTTGCATAATTTTGGATTAGTTGCATTTGCCACATAATCCATCATCTGCAGCATAATCTACAGATTTTAACAAAAAAATTGTTCCTAACTCAAATGGATCAAAATGTACTAAAACGTGGTGACATGTTTGCGCACAGTCTTACGATGGGTCTAAATGACAAAATAATGAAGTGATATTGTAACAAATATGCCGTTTTATGCTGCATAATATGTGTTTTCCTGCCGCAAAATTTAGTCAACCGTGCCACATAGTTTTGTGCTCCCCTGATGCATAATTCCAGTGGCCCTGCTTACAGTACACTCTGTGGTTGTTCAGCAATGGATAACTGTCCCTACAGAATACAAGAAATTCAGTGACAGCATTTCTATAAGGTGAGGTAATGCCAAACTGATGCAAAAGGACTAAAAAGGTGTATTTTTTAAATTCACTTGGGGCTGAGGGAGCTCTAGGCAAATTTCCACTTTACGCCCAGTTCTGAAAATCCTTGCACCATTCTTAAGTGTCATCTGTCTGTAGTAGTCAATAGAGAAGGACAGTGCTGTGTCAAAAATATTAGAAAAGTTGCAAAATGTACAAAACTGGCCAATAAGAGTGTAAGTGGCCTTAAAGAGCATACCTCCCAGTCCTGACTACATGGCTGCTGCTCTTTAGAGCAGTTACAGGCAAGGAAACGTTTAAGGTTTATGTGGAAAACTCCAAGAATTACGGCCCAAATAATAGCTCAGATTGGCTCAAGCCTGTGGTCATGGAGAAATGTGATCTTAGCAAAGGGGCTGGAGATTGTCTACTGTATATTGCCTGAGGGATGTTTATTGCGTTGCTGTTTATTTTTTGTACAGCCTCATGGAGCATTAAAGCTTCATCGGAGGCAACAAAAACAGAAAAAAGTGAAAAGGTCAGTGAGTGACTGGGGGAGTTAAGTCTTTTTTTTTTTTTTTTTTTTAAGGTAAGTCAATTGCTGTTGGGTAAGAATTTTATTGGCAGAGAAGATCTTCATAATCCATTGTTACTTATTGAAGACAATAAGAAGTATCCTGGGTCGGACCGGTTTATAGGGCAAGCAGGCAGTGCCCGATGGGTTGGTATGACAGGTCAGTGTGTGGGCCATCTTTTTGGCTATTTGTGGGCCTGTTTTATGGTCTGCTGGTTCGTTGTTTTTACTGGTGATTTCCCCAGTTTTAAAACAAACATTGCCTGCAGCAAGGTACAATCCAGTCTTCCATACCCATGCAAAACACTTGTACAGTGTGTCTTCACAAGTTCAAGACTGCCCAAATTTGCAAACATGGGCCACTTTTATAGCTATCTAGTTCACTAATTTCGGACCAATTTTATTTTGGTGCCTGGATCTGTTTTCTGTCCCAATCTGACCCTGCAAGTATGTTCCATCTTCCTGTGAGCCAAATCTACCAGGACATCCAGAGTCTTCTGCAGAGTCTCTGCGTTACAGTAGCAGTTTAATCCCTGCATTCTAGAGTTATGCATCGAGGAGGCAGATGCAAGATTTTCCAAGCAGAATCGCAGAGTCTCAACCTGAGCTTGGTGAATTTGTTGCGGGTTAGAATAACACATTTATGAGGGGCGTCCACAAAGAATCGAACTGCATTATGCGGAAAATTACATTTTGTTGCCAATGCTGGGGGAACCTACTTGCTTTTGATGACAGTGCAGAATGTGCAGTGTATCAATGGCTGTGGTAAGCCTGGCACATTTGATGCGATATACTGCAGGATAGCAGCAATGTTCAAAATCAGTTTGGAATACGGAGGTTAATGTCATGGACATCTTCATTCAAAATTAAGTGATCTTATGGCATAGTCCAGTGGTTCTTAACCTGGGGACTGTGGTCCTCTGGAAAGCGAAGACACCTACTCAGGGTGTTCGCGACTGTTTGGAAAATGAAATTATATATATATATAAGCAACATTGAAAAACTGAAAACACAATTTAGTATGAAGGCATTTAAATTGGAAGGCTAATTTTGGTATCCTTATCATGATTCGTGGAGCGGCGCAAGCACCACAAATGGAATCTAGTGTGGATTGGTGGCTTCATTTGAACCACTGGTATGCACATGCATGCTTTGGGAAGGAAAAATACAAAATGATATGCTAGACTCTAGCAGATTTCTTTGCCTTTAAGAAATAAAACTACATTTTGAAAAGCTTCACATTAAAATTAAATTTGTGATTTTTGCAGTTTTTTGTTTGTGAATCAATTGAAATATTTCATAATTTGTATATTTGAAGAATTGTTCTTTCTGTATGTTAGTCTATGGTTTTGTGGTAAAAGAAATTGCTTAGGCAGGGGTTCCTGGCCTCTAGTAGTGATTCAGAGGGGGTCCACAGAAGTCAAAGCAGTAAAAACCGCTGGTTTAGTCAATTCAGGAGCTGATTTCAACTGAGTGGGATGGGGGATTCCGACTGACATGAAGAATGTCTTGGATGAAAGGGGATCAAGACCAAAAGAAGTTATATATTTGGCTTCCAACGCGTCCACTGATAAGTACTGTTTTAAACTAATAGATTACACACCTCTCATGAATATTCAGTTTGAGAAGATTGAACATTTGACTGTTTAGCTGCATTCTGACTGGAATTTGGGACCCCTGCTGTATGCCATCAGAAAATGCATTAAGTTTAACATTAGCGATTAAATGCAGCCTTTTCGTATTAAGTTCAGCATAATTTAATTTTGAGAGAATTACCCCTAGAAAGAACAGAAGCTACTTAGTAAACGGCTCACTAATACGTGGGCCCCTAAAATCAAGTTCTTTTCACTGAAATATCTCGCAGGTTTGCCTAATTGTTTATTATGTAGTTTTAGTATAACAGAAAGAAGGTTGTTTCTAGCAGTAAACACGTCAACAATTCTGGAGAAGCAAAAGGAACATCAACCAATTATTTTATGAAATCTTACCCAAAAATATGAAAGATCGTCAAACGGCATCTACCTTTGGAAAGCCTGACTCTCTTGAGCTGCAGAGCATTGGTGTCTGTTTATTAATGCTATAGAGGTGGTTTTTCAGCCTCTTAGCTTTATTGTGTCTGGTGCCATTTTTCGCTGCAGTTTTGCAGCTCAGAGCACTGTCAATAGGTAGTGGAATCACCCAACTTAATGGTACTGTTTGTAGTTCCCATTAAAGGATGAAAATTTGAGTTGGTTATGAAGAGATACAAACCTGGGATTTTAGAATTACCCATAGAATTCTACAGTGTGAGCGTTAACCTACTGATCTGTCAAATTAGCTTTACCTGCTGGGAAAGTTGGTAAAATAACTCACTGGATTAAGACACCCACTTCAGAGATCTGTATACATCCAGCACATCTCAGCATCCATAACTAATAATATTGCTTTGGTGACTAATGTCAGTACAGAAAGTAGGGTGCTGGTGGAGGGGCGTTATGGGCAGGAAAAAGGTGGCAGAGGGAGCAGGGAAAGATGAGAAGAGGTGCAGACAAGAGAAGGTTGTACAGGGTGGCATGGGGGAGTAGAGTAGTGTTACGAAGGGAGCTGTCACTAACAGAAGAGAGGGATGGAGTGGGCCAAAACCTTGAAAGGGCAGACATGAAAGAACAGTGTAGGCAGGAAGTGGAGGGAGTAGAAGGGCACAGCCAATGCAAAGAGCCAGTTGAGAGTGTGGCAAGCATAGAGAGTGGTGTCACTGGGGTGGAGTCAGAGGGGCTGAAGGCACTAGGAGTTGAAAAGGGCGCCTACCAGAGGACATATAAGAGAGGGAGGAGCACCACTAGTGATCCAGCCCTGCTCCATCACTAGAATGTGGGCACAGGCAATGGAACATAGACAAAAACGAGCGTGACAACAGACTGTAAGAAGGCTACAAATCAACAGATACCTCACCAAATACCTCCCCGACCACCAACTCCTATACAGCACTGAGACCCGCCCATAGCACAGAAACTGTCATTATCGCTGCTACAGTGACGTCTGCATTACTCTGGACAGAGAAGACACAGCAGCCCTCATCCCCCTGGAGTTCTCCGCAGCCTTTGACACAGTCTCCCACCCCATCCTCATCCAATACCTATATGACATCGGAATGCAAGGATACGGACTCCGATGGATCTGTTCCTTCCTGGCTAGAATGACAGAGTCAGTCAGCCTGTCATTTCACACTTTGGATGTCTGCAACCTCATCTGCGAAGTTCCACAAGGATCAGTGCTTAATTTGAGCCAGTTGTTTCCGGTGCTCAGCACCGGCTCTAGTGAAAGGCCACCACATGGTGGCTCTGTCAGTTTAATTTTGAGATGAACACAACATCTGTGTTTATTAAATCGAATCTCATTGAAAATGAGTAATACCAGTCTCTCCCACCATTACTTTAACTTTGTGTGGCCTGAAATAGTCTGAATTGTCACTATAAGATAAGAACTGCTTGCTGTATGACACCCAGTTCGGGTTCAGGAAAAATGACAGTACTGAATCCGCGCTGATGGTATCCATGGAAGAAATTCGATGAAACCTTAGATAGATGGATCGCAGCTCTGGTCCTGTTAGATCTTTCCATGGCCTTTGATACAGTCAACCATGATATCCTGGTTGACCATATGCGTAGGTTGGGGATAAGAGGGCATTGCACTTAATCTTCTACAATCCTTACTTGTGAACAGACAACAGAGAGTAGCGCTGGGTAAGTTCACCTCTAAATTCTTCTCCCTGCCCTGCACTCCTGCTCAGGGTTCATCATTGAGCCCGACGCTATTTAACCTATATGTCACGCAGTTAGCCAAACTCATTAAATTATTTGACCTTTCTCTAGCTCCCTACATTGATGACACACAAATTGTCGTATCATTGGCGAAAAACTAGACCAATCCAGGTCTCATCTTTATGACCTGTATGAGCGAGGTCAGCAAGTGGATGGATAATAATTGCCTGAAGCTAAACTCAGTGAAAACTGAGGTTATTTTGTTTGGCAATAATCCATCATTCTGGGCACCGAGAGGGTGGCCTTCTGAACTAGGCTCCCTCCCGAAACCAGTGACCAAGGCTACAAATTTAGGAATTCTACTAGATGAGGAGCTGAAGCTCAAAGAGCAAGTCAATAAAGTCACATCTACCTCCTTCTGTTCTTTAAGGCTAGTTAAAAAAATTAAAAATTCCTGCCTCCAGATCTCTTGAAAATAGTAGTCATTTCTCTACTTGACTACTGCAATAGTCTGTACCTTAACTTATCAATGGGCTCCTTGAAGAAGCTTCTGACCCTGCAGAATGCGGTGGATTGATTCCTTTTTAAAATTCCTAAATCTGAATCTGCAAGAGTGCCCATCAAGAAACTTCATTGCCTGCCATTTAAACAGCGTTTCAGGTTTAAGGCACTACAAAACACTGCAAAGCCAAGGTCCATCACGCTTTAAGGACAAGTTAAGGTGGTACATCCCAGTGAGGGCCCTACGGTCAGGGTCAGCAAGGAACTTAGTAGTCCCCTCTTTTAGAAGAACAACCTGGGGTGGGAAAAGCTTTTTTAGGACCACAACCCTACTCTGGAATAGCCTACCCCAGGGACTAAAAACTGCTCCTTCATTATCAGTTTTCAGAAAATCTCTGAAAACGTGGCTTTTTGTACAACAATAGGAGCTGTGCTCTTCCAATGAAGTATCATGGTCCTTCACGAGGACACCAGAATCTGTAACCTTTTTGTCTCTTCAGCGCCAAGAGGCCAAGAGGCAGGAGTATGCACTTTATAAATCTGTCATTCATTCATTCAATTGTAGGAGTGCAATCGTTTGGTGTTATGTTGGTACTGGCATTGGCAGCACTGGCACGTGCAATGCATGCTGCAGGCTGCAGTGGCCTTCCAATAAGGGCCCTTGCGCTTAATTGTTTACAAATTAATCACTGGCAAGGATCCTCCCTGAGTCCAACTCTCTTTAATACATACATTATCCCTCTAGCCAGCATTATCCCCTCTCACAATATCAACACCCTCTCCTACACCTACAACATGCAACTCATTCTCTCCATCATGGACAAGACGCCCAGCGTCCTGACCAAGTTCAATGCCTGCATGGCTGAAATCTCCCACCAGATGAAGACCATTTGTCTTAACCTGGATACCAACAAGACTGAAATTGGGAAGAGCACATCACTGTGGACACCAACTGGTGGCCAACAGAGCTAGGACCGACACCAATCCCCACCATCCTCACCACCCACAACAAGATCCTTTGGTTCATCATCGACAGCAAACTCAAGATGGCCGCCCAAGTCAGTGCCGTCAACGCTTCATGCTTCCATACCCTGAAGGTGCTGAGGAAGATTTTCAAATGGTTCCTGACTAGCACCTGGAAAACCGTGACACATGCCCTGGTCACAAGCAAGGTTTACTAAGGAAACCACCCTCTATTGCCGGAATCAACAAAAAACTCACCAGAAGGCAGCAGACCATTCAGAACTCAGCAGCCAGAATCACTCTCAACCCCCCACGTCACACTCCCATCACGCCACACCTGAAGGAGCTCCACTGGCTCCCCATTCACAAACAAGCACAAATAAAACTCTTCACCCACACTTTCAAGGCACTACATAATGCTGGCCTTAGCAATCCCATCTGCTTTCACAAACCTTCTAGACACCTCCTCTCATCCAGACTCCTACTTGTACAAATCCCACACAATGCACTTTGCAACTATTTGATGTATTCCTCTCATCACTAACTTCTGAAGAGGATGTCCCAAAGAGTTTGGAACCAAGGGTAGTGCAGATGCATAGTCTGATCAGCGGCATAACTATGAGCAGGTTCTGTGGTACCAGGACCCAAAAGTGCAAGGGGACTATTGGACCCCAGATTATAGCTGTTTTCTATTACAAAATCAGGGGACGGGCCATTTTCTCTGGTTACATTGCCTATGGCCACCTAGTCTGACCTGGTTTTGTCAATCATGCATATGAAAGAGCTCAGCCGATCCACCTGCACTATTGGTGTGTCTGCTTGAATGGTCCATCTCGGTGTAGGTGTCTTGGTAAAAAGAATGCATATTCAATGCTGCTGGGGGTACTGGATTTTCCTGGAGATACTTTGATTTTCCCTGGTGATTGGTGATGGCTGGTTATAATAGGCCCCTTGTACCATACCATTAATTTGAACTTAATTGTGCAGTTTGCCATTAAGTCCAAACCTGAAATGTGCTGGTACTCAAATTATTGCTCGCTTGTCAACATTGCGTGAGGGGCGTAGACACAGACATGTGAAGGTATTTAGATTTTGATGCAAAAATCTCTTTTCAAAAACTCCACAGTGCTAAAAATATTTGCACTTAGAGTTTTGTGACAGATTTATCCATCAGCAGAAAGATTGTTGAATAATATGCCCAGGCAGTAGTTGAACTAATTGTGTGCACAGTATTTCTGCTTTTTCCAAGTTTGAGGTCGCAGTTACCACCTGCTAAATTTGAATTTTAGATTTCAATAGGTTTTTATTTAATTTGCAAGACAAATAAAGGAAATAACACATAAGCATAGAAAAGTTCCCCTGTGTCGCTACCCTGTCCCACCCCTGAGAGTACCACAAGTAAGACAATCGGGTTGTAAAGGCTGATCTGTATAAAGTAAATGTAATCAATGGTTGAAAGGATACACCAAGTCCAGGAGAGTTATTTTTAAGTAAGATACTGCAGAAGAATCTGCAGGTCTTTCAAAGACGTTGGGCAGGAGAGTGAACAGCATAATTTGTGAAGAAATCCAGAAACATACCCCATTGATTTATAAATTCCTCTCCCCTGTCAGCTATGTCTGAGTAGATCTTCATCCAGCACTGCGCGCCACAACCTACATTACCAGTCCATCCCCACCTGAGTTTGTGACTGTTTCCATTTGCTTAGAAGTGGCTGTTTGGCCACCAGCAGTAGGATTAGCGCAGTACCTTTGTGCTTTGCTTGCACCCACAGACCTTCTTTAGCACCCACCTCAGGATAATGTCCAGTGCCGATGATTGGACCCTGAACCCCATAAACTGGAATATATAATCTAGGATCCCCTCCCAGAAACTACAGATCATGGGGTAAAACCACATATTATATGACAGGGAACCTCTTTCACTGCAGTTTCTCCAGCACCCATTTGGGAATGTTCTGTCAGAGTTGTGGTCTGGCTGGAGTGTGGTGCCATCCTTAAAGAAATTTCAGGCCGACTTCCACCTAATTGTTAATAGAGAACCCCTTATGTGAATGATTGCCCATTTATCTTCTGTGAGATACCTAAATCCCTTTCCCATGAATATTGGAAACTCCTTTTAGGTGAGGTTTCTATTGTGGGTACTGTGTGTTAAAGCCTTGAGATCTATCGTTTGCCTGTGTCAGTCATTTGTAGGAGCTTTTTGAATGGGGTCAGTTCCCTCAAAGTGCCAGTCCTAAAGGAACTATGCATGGCCCAATGTCATAGTTTTGTGTAATGAAGCCATTTTTTCTCTCCCAGATTACAATTGGTTAATTTGCTTGAATGGTTAGTAGAGGAAGTAACCCAACTTTTTACCTCTATATATTTCCCAGTGTTGAAGAGACTCCCTATCTATCCAGGCTGGAAGTCTGAATTCCTGAAGGCAACAGTGAAAGGAGATAGGCGGCTAGTTAAACTCTATTTGATGTTGATGGCAAACCACACACTCAGCATCACTCTCTGTACTGCAGACCCTATGACAGTTGTTGTTCTATCCCTTTTTCTTACCCAGGTAATGATCCACAATGCCGATCTTGCTAACTTATGGTTAATGAAACACCACTGGTTTTCTAGGACCACTCTCACATTCTTCCACATATACCTACAAAATCAGGGATCCCCTTCGCTCCTGATTAGGGAAGAGATGGCTTTGCCTCTGTTCTGTTCATATTTTATTTACTTCCCCTATAAAGTTGGTGCATGCCTTCTGTATTTTAGTTAGAGTCTCACTGAGTGCATACTTTGGCGATTTTGACTGATGCTATTCATCCTATCCATGAGAGATGTAAGTTATGTCATCTAAGTAAGTCCCTCTTTGTTGAGTCTAGCAGAGGCTGGAAATTTGCTATGAGAATTCCCCCGCTTGTGTGGGATAGTACTAAGACCCAGATATTTTATGGATGACATATTCCATTTAAAGGGTGTGACCTCTCATAAGTGGTGGAGCGCACCTGGGGACATGATAAAGCTTAGGGACTCAGATTTAGGCATATATGTTTTAAATCTTGACACCACATGTAACTGGTCCACTTCATCTAGTATCACTGGCACAGACAAGGTTGGATCAGATAAGGAGACTAATAACATTGTCAAAAAATACGGTTTGCCTAAATGAGTCCAGACCCAGTCTGGTGCCCTTAATCACCAAGTTGCTGCAAAATCCATTGTGCCCATAGCTCCATGTGTTGGATGAAAAGCAGGACAGCCCAATCTTGTTCCTCTGCTTCTTACTATCTTTTGTGAGTCAATGCTATTGTTCCTGCTTTTCACAACTGAGATACATCATATTCATGAATGCAATCTCAAATCGCCTGGCCCCCATCATCTTCCTCAGGAAACCCCATGACACTCTATTAAAGGGCATCTCAGAATCATGGGAGAGAAGCATAGTCTCCCCATGAGCCACGGTTCCACATCTAGCAAGTGCCCCACTTTTTTTTGTGTTGTCACTGATTTAGTGCCCCCAATGAAGCCAGCCGATCCAGTTGTATCAGCTGGGGGAGCATCTAAATCATCCTTGCTGCCAAAACCTTTTAGAAGATCAATATTTAGAAGGAGGTCAATGACTGAGTTAAAATACCTTGTCATTAATTCTGAGATTGTTGGCCAGAAGGTCTTATCAGACAACGGTGAAAAAGAATGTCTGGGATGGGATCCTTAGAGGTCTTAAGATCTTTAATAGCTTTTATTATTTCCTTTTTCAAATGTATTATCTAAGCAATTCTGCCTGCACCAACCACACTTCACCATTTTAGCAAACTGAATTTAGCCCATCACTGAATCTTGATTACCAGTTGTATCTATGAAGTTGCTCCATCTTATGAATATCTTCAACCAGGTGTGTCCCCTTGTCACCTTTGATGTACCCTGTATTCCACTGTATTTATTTAGCTTTTTGCCTGGAAACCAAGAGTTTCCATTCCCTGTTTATTTCCTTCTATATTTTGCCCTATTTTAGCTGAAGATTATTCTGCCATATTAAGATCAACTATTCTCAGTTAGACCCACAGGTTTAGGCCTCTGCACCAGAGCATCTGTGACTTTGAGTCCCAGCCACCTTTAGTTCTATCAGGAGATTTGACTTCACTTCCTCTCTAATTCTTTTCAGGCAGGCACTTTTGACAATCAGTCTAGCCCTAACTATTGCCTTAAGAGTATCTACTGTGTTGAAGAGCAGAGGGAATCGTCTTCAATGCATTAGCTTCTTGAAAGGCTTTGATTTGGTATAGCCCTTTGCTCCACTTGAAGACGATGTGGAAGGAGTGGCTCCAACTGTTGTTCATTTTCAGAAAGTCTTTAATAGTCGGAATGTTCTTACTATCTGCAGGATCAGGGTTGGGAGGTATTTGTAGACGGTGATTTCAGAACTGCTGAATAGAAAATCTCCCATATTCCTGGAGGCCGTCATGAGTCTTTTTGTCACTTGAAAGTGGTCGACTCTGGCAAGTATGTTCAGCAGCTTCAGGTCAGCTGTTTCCTGTGTGCTGTCCAGCTCTATCTCTTCTCCTTCATCTTCCTTCAATAAAGCTCAGAACAGGCGTTGGATGTACTTTTCTAAGCTCAAGCTTTTGGTCACACATTTTACCTCACGGATGAAGATGTTGTTGCATCAGGTGCAGTTCTTGATATCCTCAAATTTTTCTTTGAGGATATTGTAATGGGCCTGCAGTGTGATCACTTCTTGCCTTAAAAATTCTTGCTCACTAACGTTGTTGCCAGTATACTCCTCCAAGAGGGCAACCCTCTCACCCAGGTCCTTGACATCCTTTTTCTCATCCTGAATGCCCTTTCCTAGCCGTGCTGCAAGTGGATTAAAGTCCTGTTTAAGGCTCTCATATTACCTCTCCATAAAGTCCTTTGTGACTCCCCAGGAATCCTCCGATGCTGTCAAGACTGCAGTGAACTGAAGATTGTGGCCTGGACAGGAATTAGCTGTATGCTCATGGCTTTGTGCTTATGCCGCTGATTGTTTTTAGCATTAGAGAAAAGCAAGGACATGTATTTAACTGTTGTAACACTCAAAAACGGAATGTTGCACTGGGAAAGTGTTCTCATCCAAGTAATCATTCAGACAGTCTTTATTAGTATTCCTCTTTATTTCTTTTTCTCTTCTTTCTTATTTAGACATCATTCTTCATATGAAATCCATGCATATACAAAGATCATCCAGCCAAAGCGTTTCGTTCAAAGTATCCCACTTGAACTTCGTCAGGGCTCAAATTTTTATTGTATTAAGAGAATGTTTCAAAGTTTACTCCAATTAATCGGTATATGAGTGTATGCATCGAAATTCCACCTTCTTGAAATGGATCAAATATATTCCATAATTAATTCAAATCTGCTTAGTCCGTAAATACGGAAGCGGGGATTATTTGCCTGTCATAGGTACCTTCAGTCGTCTTGTTCCCATCTCAAGCTTACTTTGGCGCGCGCGCGTGATATTCCGCACCTGATCTTTAACTGTTGCTTCCTTTTTCCCCTTCAATGATGCCCCGGACTAGCCTGGTGTCTTTTGGGCAGGGCCTAGTGACTCTTTAACTGACCTTCCACATTCTCATGACCTGCGCTCATTCTTCCTCCTATTCACTTGTCCTTTAAAGGCCAGTTTAAGCCCTGCAAGTTAACTCAGGACTTTGTGGACACTCTGTGCTGCAGTTATGAGTAGGTTGCAGACCAACACTAGAGGGGTGTTGTCAGGCTGAGGCTGTTCTTGGGCTCACTTGTCTTTTGTAAGGAGGCCTTCCAGGATTTCTCCTGGTGAGTGCTATGACATCTCCAACACAGGCCCAAGGGGAGGACTGCTTTATTTTATTGCTCAAGGTTCATGAGCCTTTCCTTCCTCAAGTGCTTCTGTAATGCTTCTGCTCAGGTCTGGGCACCATGGTTGAGTTCAACCGGTACCAGTTGGCTGTTCCCTGGAGACGGTAGGACCATTGCAGGCGCGCTACCTTTTTGAAAGTGTGACAACAGGAGACGCCCACCCAAAACAGACCGTGTGGCAACTGCTATTTTAAAACTAGGTTAATAGACCTGGAATTTTTAAAAGAGAGGTAGGTCCTCTCTACATATCTTCTATGGGACTCTGCATTAACACTACTGTAGTGTAGGGACACATAGATCTGGCCCTGATGAATGCCTTAGACCATTTGGCTAAAAACTATAGGCAAAAACATGATAATGTTACCAATTCAGTGACACATATAGGTCATTAGAACCGCATATGTTTCGTGATAATACCCCTTGGTGTTTTTAAACAAGCGTAGGATACCACCTGAATAAAGGATACTTTGTGGTTTATCCAAAGGGTTTATTAACTTTGAAACTGGATCCAAGTTTTTTATCCAGAAAAAATAAATAATTTCTAAGACCTCACTCAGGCCAGCCCCCTCCTGAGGTTAAGTCCGCCATGGTAGTACCATCTTTCCAGGGTGTAACGAGGTGGCAAATGATGAAGCATGCCACATTACGTGAGTCAGCCTACCACGTCCAATTTTTGGAATTGCCCTCTTTCTGGGAGTTAGAGTATTAGTAGGTAGCTAGAAAAACATTAGTGGATGTATGCTTGTAAACAACCGGTTTCAAGCAAAAACAGGGTGTCACACCAATTTTTGTGTTGTGATTCTGTGAGTAAGGGCAGGCGTGAGCCCATCTGTGCCCCTTTTCTCTCTTTTTGTATGTTAGAGTTCAACCCAAGCCAGAGTTGGACACCCCTGTATAGTGATTTCTCCAGGCACATCTCTCATTCTCTGCCATCCCACCATGCCTTTGGGTCTCTCCTCTTCCAATCTCCTCGCCTTTTGGAGGTAGGAGCCTTGTTACTATTCCTATTTTCATGGCCATACCATATACTTTGTTGTCATGTAGTATGTGACTAACCCGTATTTGCTTTATTTTAGAACCAGAAAGTCGTTTTTTAATATATTTTTTTATTTGTTTGTAATTGCTTATCATTTTGCTAATGCCATGTGGTTAGCAACGTGACCTACATGTGTTTCGGTGAATCTTTTTTTCCATCCTTTGACACTGCCTGCTTCCTGGCATAGGCTGTTGTCTACATACTATGGGACGAGGATTCATGTCTGATCTCTCGACAACAACATTTCTATTTAGGCACCATAGTCTGATTCTGTCTTCTTAATTGTAGCTCTCTAACACTATTTAATTTAATTAGGGACTGGATATGTCTCACATTAACATGTCTCTTAAATCCATGTTGAATGCTATAAAAAAGTAATTAATTTGATGCTATCCATTTAACTGGTTTTAGCTCATTAACCTTGACACCAACAGTTCCAAAGAGGCAACCTGTTCTCCAACAGGGACTGCGAGGCGGAGACTGTCTGATGCATCGTAGCCTCTGACCATAATGTCAGACTTCCAATTGTTTCGTAGATCGAGCGCAACCTTTTTTAACACTTATTTTTTTGGGTAGGTCCCAAATTGCCACCTCAAGAGACCCAATATCACCACTCAGCATCTAGTTAGCGCTAGGTCAGTACTGTTTACTCATGCATACAGCAACTCAAGGTCGTATGCAGTTCTTTAATTTTGTCTTTTGTACAGGTTTAAGAATTAAACAGTAGTATATCTGTGGGCACTTTTGATTGCATCACTATAGGCACATGTCAACTGAATTTGAAGGGCCCATAGAATACTTTATTATGCTGTACTAGAAAATTCATACTTTATTTTATTTGGTTTTTATTGTATTTGATGTAACGCTGGATTTAAACTAAGCATCAACAAAGTACCCTCAAACAAGCGTTTTCCTAGCACCAGGAGCATACCAAACATCAGACGTTTTAGTGTGGAAGGGATACAATTAAAAGATTTACAGAGATCAGGATAAGCTGAGGATGGAGAAAAGTAGATAAGATAGCAGTATAAGGCAGTACAATGTTTATATCGACATTTTATTTATTTTCGGTTTGTTGAAAGTGAAATACTATATATAGGAATCTACACATAATTGGTTAGATACCTGTGCAATAGCAGACCAACAGCTCATTAAACACAATGCTATTAACACAACATTTCATGTCGAATTAAACTCCGGTCTGCAATAGCAACCTCAGAAGCATTTTGAAAACTGCTTGCCCTTCCAATAGTGCTACAGGGCAGAAAACACAATTTTTGCCTGTCAAATTTGGAGAAATTGGAAGTTTTGTAAACTTTGAAGAAGTTTGCTGGTGGGAAATTTGTCTTGTAAAAAATATTTATGTGAAAGAATTCTTTCACTTTTCAGCATCGCCTCCATCACACAAAGGAAGGTTTGCAAAATCTTGGCAAAAGACAAGAATCTTTGTGTAAGAAACTTTTTCAACTTTGTACTCCCGTACTCGATAAGATAAGTAAAAGTGTACTATACAATGCATCCACCATAAAAGACATTAGATAAGACGTAGCATTAGTCTACATCAGAAATTATAATTGATTTAACACACTTTGAAAATTTTACATAGCACTAAAGAGGATTAATTAGGAAAATCAACTGCCATTCCTGAAATGACAGAGTTGCAATATAAGCAATTCTATCTACAGGCATTTCTTCAATGGAAGGTCATTATGCAAAGCAATGGGTTATGGAAGCTGTGAGAAGTTGGCCTGGTATATGCTGTTCACTAATTAAAGTGGACACCTTGCACCAGGGCAAATCGACTCTTATGGTAGATAGGTTTAAGACAACCTTTTAAAGAAAGCTATCCTAGTGGTAGCTGTGGAGAGCAGCCTTCAGGCTAAGTCTCGGAGGAATGTAAAGCAGCTTGTTTTACCATATAATCTCTTGAATCACCAAATGAAAAGACACCACACAGGTATATATATCAAATATATATGTATTTATTTCTAAATAACTCTCTACTAATCTCTTTATGAGATTAGAAGACAAACATATGCACAAATCAACGTTTCACAATAAGTTAAGCACAAAATATGGCTGGGGCCCTAGGGGCGTACCAGACCATATACTAAGTAAGAGACTTAGACACAACGACTTGCAAGGAGACAAGGCCTAGGGCCTTCAGAAGTGCTGGGGCCTCACGAAACCACCCAAGGCAGGTAAGTAAAGGACCCACGGGGGACGCGTGCAGTGTGGATACACAGGCGCGGATCGCCGTTAACTTCAATGGGGCAAGTTGCGGTTGGAAATAAAGAGTTTTAGGATACTTCGGGAGAACCTACAAGCAAGTCACTTACAGGGTAAGTAGTTCTAGGGCCCACACCCACAGGAACACCGTAGTGCTGGAGTTACCTCACCCAGGGAAGCCGGGTGCACAGGTGTCCTTTGGTGTCGGGTCGCGGCGTCGTTTTCAATGGCGAACCAAGAAGACTTGCTGCTTGCGGGAGCTGAAGAAGTGTCCGGTGGAATCCAAGCCTGGATTCTGAAGAAGGATGACCTGAAAGCAGAGGGGACAGTGTTCAAAGTCACTTGGCAGTGACCCGGGGCAAGGAAGATGGATGCCCACCGTCGTCGGTCGCTTCAGGTCGGTTGCGGGTGCCTTGACTCTTCAGCCACGTGGTCCAGGAGGCGTCGACGACAACCAGGAGCTGGATTCGGTGTGTCCCTCGACGTCTGCAGCTGACTGCGGTGTCGGCAACTCGATCGGAGCCAACAAGCCTTGGCAGCCGCAAGTCTCGGGGAGATGAAGAAAAGTCGATGGCGCAGACCAGCAAGGTCTGAGGGACTCACCCAGCGAGGGTAAGTCAGGGCAGGCCTGGAGCAACCAGGGGAGCCCTTTGGTTTCTTTAAGAAGTCTTCTGGGGACCCACAAGCCAGCGGGCAAGGGATCGCGAAGACACCTCGGGCGGAATCACTCAACAGGGGCCCACGGTCACTCGGGATGGTGTAGGCCTCTGATCTTCGGAGGGATTCCTGCTGGAGGTCGGGACCACACGTGGTCCAAAGCACAAGTTCGTAGAACGTTGTGAAGGGGTTGCACTCGACAATAGTGCACGGTACCCAGGGGTCGCGGTTCCTCGTTACTCGTGGGGTCCACTTGCCTCAGCTTCGCTGGGGACTCACGATGGCCTGGGAGAGGTCAGGAAATCCACTTCTTGGGCTGCAGAGACTTCGGACTCCGGCGGGAGCGGCGTAGTTTGCGACCGTCGTTGTCGTTTTTGGTGCCTGCCAAGCAGGGAGTCACTCCTTGACTCCAAGGGAGATTCTTCTGTCTTCCAAAGGTAGTGGAACGTCGAAGGGCCAGGATTCTTCTGTAGAGTGTCGTCCAGGGGTTATCTGCTTTGCAATGGCAAGGTTCCCCCTCTTATACTAAAAGAGGGGATGGACTAGCTCTATGACCCCACCTATGGGAGGGTCAAGGGAGGGGTGGCTACACCCACTTCCCTTTGTCCAGTTTCACGCCAGAGCAGGGGCAGGTAGCCCCTGAGCTGGTTTGAACTGGCATATGCACAGAGGAGCCTTCTGCTCCCCCAGTGCAGGACTTCAAAGCACTCTAAGAGTGCACCCACCCAGCCCCAATACACTAAACCCTGTCTGGAAGGTGGTTACACCTCCCTGTGACAGGATGCCTATTGTTGGGCTTCCTCCACTGCGAGTTTCGGTCATCAGCAGGAGGGCAGCCCAGTGTCTGCGACTGGTGGCATCCATTTTGTGATGCCAGGGCTCTTTAGGATTCTACCGCGTTTCCACAGCAGGTACATGTCTTATCCCTCTAGAAGGGTGGAATGCTACCCCCGCTGCCAAGATTGGCGGGGGGTAGTATTCCAAGATGTTTGACACCAAACACGACATGTTTTGATGCAGCCATTCCAAAGTTAGCATTTACCGCGAGGATATAATGCACTTTAATAGTATATGGTTTAACCGCATCCACAAACAGCACCAGAGAATAGACTCTGAGAGCTGCAGAGGGGCCCTGCTCAGGCAGAGGCACCCCCTCACATAGAAGCCAAGCACCCTGCCCTCAGGATTGATAGGGCCTGCCTTAGGGGTGACTGATAGGTTTATATGTGTGTGCAGGAGAGATATAGGAAACCTATATCTCAGTGAGAGGTGCTAGCACCACCTCACCCAGGCTGCAGTAGCAGGCCTGTGGTGTCAGATTTAGACTGCTTCCCAGGGGTGGCATAACACATGCTGCAGCCCCTGGTAGGCCTGTGAAGTACCTATGCCCTTGGCACCTAAGGTACCATATACTAGGGACTCATAAGGCACCACAGTATCCAATCACTAGTGCACCTAGAGTGCACTCCATGTCGTTTAGAGAGAACAGAGAGGCTGGGGCCCTGATTGGCAGGGACCCAGCCAGACTATAGCCAGAAACCAGTGCTAACATCAGAAAAAAGTGGGGGCAACATAAGAGGCAGATCCTACTCTCCTACACAACCCCCCAAACGTAGGGACACTAAACTAACCTTGACCAGTTGAGTCTTCGTGTTCAAAGTGGAAATACCTTGAGAGTCCATCTGCATTGGCATGTTGGGTCCCAGGCCTATGTTCCACTGTATAGTCCATCCCCTGTAGGGAAATGGACCACCTCAAAAGTTTTGGGTTTTCACCTTTCATCTGCTTTAGCCATAGGAGGGGCTTGTGGTCAGTCTGAACTATGAAGTGAGTACCAAACAAGTATGGCCTCAGCTTCTTCAGGGCCCATACCACAGCAAAGGCCTCCCTCTCCTTAGCTGACCAACGTTTCTCTCTAGGGGTCAGCCTTCTGCTAATAAAAGCTACTGGCTGGTCTTGACCTTCATCATTCAGTTGAGACAGTACAGCTCCCACACCCAGCTCAGAAGCATCTGTTTGGACAATGAACTTTTTGGTGTAGTCTGGACTCTGTAAGATGGGGGCAGTGCACATGGCCTGCTTTAGGTCTTCAAATGCCTTTTGACAGCTAGCTGTCCACTGAACCTTTTTTGGCATTTTCTTAGAGGTAAGATCATTCAAGGGGGTCACTATAGATCCATATCCCTTGACAAACCTCCTATAGTACCCAGTCAGGCCTAAGAAGGCTCTCACCTGTGTCTGGGTGGTAGGAGCAACCCATTCCATTATGGTTTGGATTTTGCTCTGTAAAGGCTGAACCTGGCCTCCACCTACAAGGTGGCCCAGGTACACAACCTGACTCTGCCCTATCTGGCACTTGGTGGCCTTGATAGTGAGGCCTGCTTTCTGCAGGGCCTCCAAAACATTTCTGAGGTGGACCAGGTGATCCTGCCAGGAGGAACTAAAGACAGCAATATCATCTAGATAAGCTGAGCAATAGGTTTCCATCCCTGCCAGAACTTTATTCACCAACCTCTGAAAAGTGGCAGGTGCATTTTTCAATCCAAAGGGCATCACCACAAAGTGGTAGTGCCCACCAGGAGTCGAAAATGCTGTTTTGGCTTTTGCATCATCCGCTAATCTGATTTGCCAGTAGCCAGCTGTTAGGTCAAATGTGCTTAGATACTTGGCTGAGGCCAAAGTATCAATCAGCTCATCTGCCCTTGGTATGGGATAGGCATCAGTCCTAGTGACTGCATTGAGGCCTCTGTAGTCTACACAAAACCTCATTTCTTTCTTACCACCCTGGGTATGAGGTTTGGGTACCAGGACTACTGGGCTAGCCCAAGGAGCTATCTGAAGGCTCAATCACGCCTAACTCCAACATTTTCTGGACTTCAGTCCTGATACAGTCCCTGACATGGTCAGGTTGCCTGTAGATTTTATTCTTGACAGGCAGACTGTCCCCAGTGTCCACCTCATGGGTGCACCAGGTAGTCTGACTAGGGGTCAGGCTAAACATATGTCTAAACTGTTGCAGAACTTGTCTGCACTCAGTTTGCTGATGGTCAGTGAGGCTGCTTGCCAAAGCAACACCATCTACTGACCCATCATCAGGGTTCTGAGAGAGCAGGTCAGGGAGAGGGTCACTCTCCTCCTCCTGGTCCTCATCAGTTGCCATGAGCAAGCCCATGTCAGCCCTGTCAACATATGGCTTTAATCTGTTGACATGAAGCACCCTTAGGGGGCTCCTGGGAGTTCCAAGATTCACCAGATAGGTGACTTCTCCCTTCTGTTCAACTATTGTATGGGGGCCACTCTATTTGTCCTGGAGGGCTGCTGGGGCCACAGGCTCCAACACCCACACTTTCTGTCCTGGCTGGTATACAGTCAGCACAGCCTTTGGTCATGCCAAGCTTTTTGCAATTCTTGGCTGGCCTCCAGGTTTTGGTTGCCTTTTTCATGTACTCTGCCATCCGGGAGCGGAGACCAAGTACATAGTCCATCACATCTTGTTTGGGGGCTTGAGAGGTAACTCCCAGCCCTCTTTTACCAAACATAGTGGACCTCTCACAGGATGCCCAAACAGAAGCTCAAATGGGCTGTAGCCAACCCCTTCTGTGGAACCTCTCTGTATGCAAACAAAAGGCAAGGAAGAAGAAGGTCCCATTTCCGCCTAAGCTTCTCTGGGAGTCCCTTAATCATTCCTTTCAAGGTCTTGTTGAAGCGTTCAACTAAACCATTGCATTGTGGGTGATAGGGGTGGTGAACTTATAAGTTACACCACACTCCTTCCACATTGCTTTCAGATATCCTGACATGAAGTTGGTACCTCTGTCAGAAATGACCTCCTTTGGAAAACCCACTCTGGAGAAAACTCCAATGAGGGCTCTTGCCACCACAGGTGCTGTGGTGGTCCTCAGAGGAATTGCCTCTGGGTACCTGGTGGCCTGATCCACTACCACCAGGATAAATCTGTGCCCAGATGCAGTCTGAGGGTCAAGGGGACCAACAATGTCAATCCCTACCCTTTCAAAGGGTACCCCCACCACAGGTAGTGGTATCAGGGGGCCTTTGTTGTGCCACCTGCCTTACCACTGGCTTGGCAAGTGACACAGGAGCGACAAAACTCCTTTGTGTCCTCTGACATATGTGGCCAATGAAAATGTGGAACAAGCCTGTCCCAGGTCTTGTTTTGGCCCAAGTGTCCTGCCAAAGGGATATCATGTGCTAAGGTCAAGAGGAACCCCCTAAACGTCTGAGGTATTACCAACCTCCTGGTGGCTCCAGGGGCTGGGTCTCTACCCTCAGAATATAGGAGTCCCTCATCCCAATAAACTTTATGGGACCCACTAGCACTCCCAGCAGCCTCAGCAGCAGCCTGCTGTCTGAGGGGTTCAAGAGAGGGGCAGCACTGTTGCTCCTTGCTCAGATCTTCCCTGGAAGGGCCCCCTGCCCCCAAGAACTCAACCTGGTCAGGTTCAAGTCCCTCTGGGGCAGTTCCTTCTTCAGGTTCTGCTTCACCTCCCTCTGGAAGTGAATCCTTGATCTGAGACAGAGGGGAAGGCACTGCCTTTACCCTACTGCTCCTCCTCTTGGGAAGCATCTGGTCCATTGTTCCAGGATCCAGAGCTGGTTCAGTGTCATGCATTCTTGCTTGTGACCTGGTCACAGCAAATACCTCTGCAGGGATGCCCAACATCTCAGCATGAGTCCATAACTCTACTTCAGACCAGGCTGAAGTCTCTAGATCATTGCCCAATAGACATTCTACAGGGAGGTCTGCACTGACTACAACCTCCTTGAGGCCAGTTACCCCTCCCCAGGAGAAATTCACAACTGCCAGACTATGGTTGGTCTGGACATTGCTTGCATTGGTCACCTGGTACATTTCACCCAGGATGATCTGTCCAGGGTCCACTAGGTCCTCTGCCACCATGGTGACACTAGCACCTGTGTCCCTAAATGCCAAAGCCTGTTTGCCATTTATCAAAGGCTGCTGTTTGTACTTGCCCAGATTACTGGGGCTTACTAGGAAGGACATATCAATGTTTCCCTCACAAATCAGCATTGCCTGAGTGGTCACTCTGACTAGGTCAGAATCCACTCCAGAACCCAGGGTCAACCCTACTACACCCTTATTCTGCGTACCACCTCCACCAGTAGCTGAGCTAGGGGGCACAGTTGCCTTAGGGGCAGGAGTGGTGGTGGTTTGGTCTTTGGACTTGGTACAATCAGAAGTCCAGTGCCCTTTCTGTTTACAGAATTTGCACCAGGGCTTCTTTGGCCTTTTCCCTTGTTGGACTGTGACTCCCCACCAGATGCAGATTTTTGGGGCCCTTGTGAAGACTTCTGGTCTTTTGACTTATCCCCACCTTTCTCAGAGCCTTTAGGATCTTGCTTCTTAGTGTCACCCCCTTGGTTCTGGGTTTTCTGCCTCACCCTGGTTCTGACCCATTTGTCTGCCTTCTTTCCCAATTCTTGGGGAGAGGTCAGATCAGAGTCCACCAGGTACTGATGCAACAACTGGTTCTGGCAATTATTTAGGATCTGTTCTCTCATCATCAGATTATACAATACCTTGAAATCAGTAACCCTACTGCCAACCAGCCAACCCTCTAGAGCCTTGGTTGCACAATCAACAAAGTCAGTCCAGTCCTGAGTCTGTGCCTTCTGGGTATCTCTGAACTTCAACCTGTACTGCTCAGTGGTTAAGCCAAACCCATCTATCAGTGCACTCTTCAGGACCTCATAATCATCAGCATCCTCCTCTCTAACAGTGAGGAGCTTGTCTCTTCCTTTATCTGAAAAGGAGAGCCACAAGATTGCTGCCCACTGCTTTTGGGGGACCTGCTGTACTCTACAGGCCCTCTCCATAGCAGTTATCCACTTGTGGATATCATCCCCACTCTGGTAGGGAGGAACAACCTTGCTCAGGTTCCTATGGTCAGGAATATATTCTCTGCCTCTAGGGACACTGTTGCTGCCACCAGGGGGTTCTAACCCCTCTTTTCTAGAAGCTCTCTGGATCTCCAGGGCTTCCCTATCCAGTGCCAACTGCTTGGTTCTGAGGGCCACTCTGGCTTCCTCATACTGGAGCAGTTTGCACCTTCTCTCAGAGGAGGTCTCTCTTAAGGAAAAGTATGAGCTCCTCTGCTGGACAAATTCTCTGCCAGAGTGATAAGAGTGGTCAGATTCCCTGGAAGGGGATCTGTGCCTCTCCTCC
The DNA here is from genome assembly GCA_963921515.1 of Calotriton arnoldi. Lineage (NCBI taxonomy): Eukaryota > Metazoa > Chordata > Amphibia > Caudata > Salamandridae > Calotriton > Calotriton arnoldi. The sequence continues at coordinate 828,175 of CAWUFW010005116.1, forward strand.
TCTCTGTCAGTTCTCTTAGGGAGAATTCCTCTGTCCTTTTCAGGCCCCTTGGAGCCTGGCCCTTCAATCACAGAGTCTTGGTCATTCTGATTTTCATCATCTGACCCAGATACTATGACTGACCCACCCACTGATTCAAACCCTTTAGCTCCTAGAGCCAATCTAAGGTCATCTGCTGTCAGCAGATCTATCAGGTGGAGTGTTGAGGGACTCTGTCATAGTCTCAGGTGTCTGTCAACACACATGGCTCTCAAGTCAGAGAAAGCCATGTCCTTGTACTGAGGCTGAGTGGATCCACTGGGTCCACCCTTTAAGGACATTCTAGTGTTGTGCAGTGTTGTACTACCTACACTAGTTTGTGGCCTACTGATCCTAGCTTGAGCTGTGGAAAGGGTGTGCTATCCCTTGGCACACAGCTCTAAGTTCAGTAGAACTTATTGATACTAAGCTTGACTTTATATGTACCTTGAGTACCTATAATGGTTTTCAGTTAGTAATTCAAATAGAGATTTTCTGGTAAAACAATGGCAAGCTGGAATCCCACACGCTGCCCACCAATGTGAGAAGTTGGCCTGGTATATGCTGTTCACTAATTAAAGTGGACACCTTGCACCAGGGCAAATCGACTCTTATGGTAGATAGGTTTAAGACAACCTTTTAAAGAAAGCTATCCTAGTGGTAGCTGTGGAGAGCAGCCTTCAGGCTAAGTCTCGGAGGAATGTAAAGCAGCTTGTTTTACCATATAATCTCTTGAATCACCAAATGAAAAGACACCACACAGGTATATATATCAAATATATATGTATTTATTTCTAAATAACTCTCTACTAATCTCTTTATGAGATTAGAAGACAAACATATGCACAAATCAACGTTTCACAATAAGTTAAGCACAAAATATGGCTGGGGCCCTAGGGGCGTACCAGACCATATACTAAGTAAGAGACTTAGACACAACGACTTGCAAGGAGACAAGGCCTAGGGCCTTCAGAAGTGCTGGGGCCTCACGAAACCACCTAAGGCAGGTAAGTAAAGGACCCACGGGGGACGCGTGCAGTGTGGATACACAGGCGCGGATCGCCGTTAACTTCAATGGGGCAAGTCGCGGTTGGAAATAAAGAGTTTTAGGATACTTCGGGAGAACCTACAAGCAAGTCACTTACAGGGTAAGTAGTTCTAGGGCCCACACCCACAGGAGCACCGTAGTGCTGGAGTTACCTCACCCAGGGAAGCCGGGTGCACAGGTGTCCTTTGGTGTCGGGTCGCGGCGTCGTTTTCAATGGCGAACCAAGAAGACTTGCTGCTTGCGGGAGCTGAAGAAGTGTCCGGTGGAATCCAAGCCTGGATTCTGAAGAAGGATGACCTGAAAGCAGAGGGGACAGTGTTCAAAGTCACTTGGCAGTGACCCGGGGCAAGGAAGATGGATGCCCACCGTCGTCGGTCGCTTCAGGTCGGTTGCGGGTGCCTTGACTCTTCAGCCACGTGGTCCAGGAGGCGTTGACGACGACCAGGAGCTGGATTCGGTGTGTCCCTCGACGTCTGCAGCTGACTGCGGTGTCGGCAACTCGATCGGAGCCAACAAGCCTTGGCAGCCGCAAGTCTCGGGGAGATGAAGAAAAGTCGATGGCGCAGACCAGCAAGGTCTGAGGGACTCACCCAGCGAGGGTAAGTCAGGGCAGGCCTGGAGCAACCAGGGAGCCCTTTGGTTTCTTTAAGAAGTCTTCTGGGGACCCACAAGCCAGCGGGCAAGGGATCGCGAAGACACCTCGGGCGGAATCACTCAACAGGGACCCACGGTCACTCGGGACGGTGTAAGCCTCTGATCTTCGGAGGGATTCCTGCTGGAGGTCGGGACCACACGTGGTCCAAAGCACAAGTTCGTAGAACGTTGTGAAGGGGTTGCACTCGACAATAGTGCACGGTACCCAGGGGTCGCGGTTCCTCGTTACTCGTGGGGTCCACTTGCCTCAGCTTCGCTGGGGACTCACGATGGCCTGGGAGAGGTCAGGAAATCCACTTCTTGGGCTGCAGGGACTTCGGACTCCGGCGGGAGCGGCGTAGTTTGCGACCGTCGTTGTCGTTTTTGGTGCCTGCCAAGCAGGGAGTCACTCCTTGACTCCAAGGGAGATTCTTCTGTCTTCCAAAGGTAGTGGAACGTCGAAGGGCCAGGATTCTTCTGTAGAGTGTCGTCCAGGGGTTATCTGCTTTGCAATGGCAAGGTTCCCCCTCTTATACTAAAAGAGGGGATGGACTAGCTCTATGACCCCACCTATGGGAGGGTCAAGGGAGGGGGTGGCTACACCCACTTCCCTTTGTCCAGTTTCGCGCCAGAGCAGGGGCAGGTAGCCCCTGAGCTGGTTTGAACTGGCATATGCACAGAGGAGCCTTCTGCTCCCCAGTGCAGGACTTCAAAGCACTCTAAGAGTGCACCCACCCAGCCCCAATACACTAAACCCTGTCTGGAAGGTGGTTACACCTCCCTGTGACAGGATGCCTATTGTTGGGCTTCCTCCACTGCGAGTTTCGGTCATCAGCAGGAGGGCAGCCCAGTGTCTGCGACTGGTGGCATCCATTTTGTGATGCCAGGGCTCTTTAGGATTCTACCGCGTTTCCACAGCAGGTACATGTCTTATCCCTCTAGAAGGGTGGAATGCTACCCCGCCGCCAAGATTGGCGGGGGGTAGTATTCCAAGATGTTTGACACCAAACACGACATGTTTTGATGCAGCCATTCCAAAGTTAGCATTTACCGCGAGGATATAATGCACTTTAATAGTATATGGTTTAACCGCATCCACAAACAGCACCAGAGAATAGACTCTGAGAGCTGCAGAGGGGCCCTGCTCAGGCAGAGGCACCCCCTCACATAGAAGCCAAGCACCCTGCCCTCAGGATTGATAGGGCCTGCCTTAGGGGTGACTGATAGGTTTATATGTGTGTGCAGGAGAGATATAGGAAACCTATATCTCAGTGAGGGGTGCTAGCACCACCTCACCCAGGCTGCAGTAGCAGGCCTGTGGTGTCAGATTTAGACTGCTTCCCAGGGGTGGCATAACACATGCTGCAGCCCCTGGTAGGCCTGTGAAGTACCTATGCCCTTGGCACCTAAGGTACCATATACTAGGGACTCATAAGGCACCACAGTATCCAATCACTAGTGCACCTAGAGTGCACTCCATGTCGTTTAGAGAGAACAGAGAGGCTGGGGCCCTGATTGGCAGGGACCCAGCCAGACTATAGCCAGAAACCAGTGCTAACATCAGAAAAAAAGTGGGGGCAACATAAGAGGCAGATCCTACTCTCCTACAGAAGCCATTTTGAATGCTGTGACATCAGACCATGAACACCTCATTGATGTTAATCTGATACAACTTCACAGTGTCTCCAGGCAACTTCCATTATCTCCTTTGGCAGCAACAGAAAGTGGAGGCTACTAGTACCTCTCTAGCTTTCCCTTAGTCATTATGAACGCAATTGAAGTGAAGGAGAGGTGTGTGCTGTTTGTGTTTAGCCCTCTGGGGTGAAGGAGATATAGGCCCTGCCTGGCAGCTAATCCATCGGACTGACAGAAAGGCTGCTGAGCCTGGCAAGTACTCTGCGATGACTTGAAGTCATTTCCTTTGTGGATGTTCTATTTCTTGTGTCATTAAGAGTATTGGGGTGCGTGGGTTCCACCTTTGCCAGTTGATCTTTGGCTGGCAGGAGGGAAGCCACGTACCCGGGAGGCTGAGAATAAATACAGTTTATTTGTAGCCTTGGCTGTCTCCAGCACCCTCATTCCAATCTCCCATGAAAAGGGAGCAACTTCAGTCATAGGGGTGAGGGTGGAAGATGCAGAGTGAGGTGTGGGAGGATTGCATGCCAGTATATTATTTAATGCTGACAGGAGTGTGAAAATTAGGATGCTGCAGAAGGTGGAATAGGATGGCAGGACACAAGTATATTTTTGTAGTGTGGATTAATAGGGTGTGAGGATAAGGTGTTACTCTATATTCTATGTAATGTTTTACTACCCCATGATGCCTTTCACCTACCTTTCCATTGCTTGTCTATTTTGGACTCTCGTGGTTGTGTGGGAAAGCTGTGCAGGAAGGGAGCAATATATGACATAGCATTTTCCTCACTCACATTGTCCATGATGGCACCTGTAACCCCTCATTAAAAACATTACAGTTTTGGAGAATTACGCAAGTGCAATTCCATATGTGTTACAAAGCATGATAAAATGAATGTACTTCCTTGGAACACCACTCTGACCTCAGTCTCCTGTAGGTGACATCTGCATGACCATAAAGTTTTTTTTTTTATTAAAGAAAACGTATAGCTTGGAATAGCCTATTCCTAAGCACTTTCATTCTTAACAGTTGAAGAAATGAAAGCACAGGGGGAAAAAGAGATAAGTTCATGGTCACACGATTATGGTCAAGTGGAGAAAAAGGGACAAGGACCCAGGCCTCTTGACAGCACGCTTAGTCACTGAGCAAGTAGAGCACTCATCCCCCATCCTCTTTAGAGTTACACAATTACAGATTGTCAAGGTCTCTATGACTTCATTCAGCTGTGTCAGTTTATCAAGTTGAGAAATCATATATCCTTAAGCTGAAGCTTCCTTACTCCCTGCGGGTACAGGCATACTCTAGGTCTCCCACTGAAATACCCTATTTTCAGATCACTCACAGTTCAATTTATATGGCGGCAGATGGAGGACCCAGCCCTCCCACACCACTGTCCCCAGAGCTGTTTGAACTTGCTGAACGGCCACTACTAGCTTTGTTGTGAATAACTTTGACTTTATCCCATTTCTACACTAACCTGGTCTGTTACTGATGTATTGGGCTGTAGAATACACCATCTAATTTAGGATTGGAAGGAAGAGCCAGTATCTGTCTCCTGCCTCCCTCCAAAAGCCTATGTAACCCCAGTGACTACCACCGCCTGGCTCCAAATGATTTGGTAGGTAAAACTGGAAATCCCTGAGGTCTCTCAGCATTCCTAATGTGATGGCCCACCAGTCCAATAAGCCTGCCTGATGGTGGAGCAGGTCTAGCTGTTGACAGAGCTTGCCTAAGTCAGATCCCTGCCTCTGTGCCGCCATTGACGGTCAGATCATAAAATCCAGTGTAAGCTCCACCTCCTAGCATGGCATCCATGAGGCAGAGCTGGGGCATGGCAGAAGTACTGCTCCCTAAATTGAGGCCTGAGCGTGCAGGTTTTCAGAGAATTTTTTTTCGGGGGGAAAAATACATTGTTTGTTTATCCTTAAACCTCACACAGGAGTCGATATGATAAGTTAACACAACATAGAGAAATGGGCAAAATGCACCTAAAAGGGGGGGGGGGGAATGCGCCTGAGAAAGATTCTTAAAGCGCTGTAAATGTTGCTGTGCACTCTCAGACAGCACACTGCCTCTCTCTGCTTACATCATGAAAAGGGAAATGATGCAGGCTGTCAAGGAGCTGATGCAGCCAGTGAGTAGACTTTCATGACATTTTTGCTTCACAACTAACATTTTCTTTCCTAGGAACAGGAGGCTGATGGATCCCTGTTTAGCAGGGAGCTGAGAAGGAACGCTTTGATGTCCACTGCCCCTGCACTGTGAAACCTCATTTAGGCGCCAAGCATGCATGGCTGCCCTAACTTAACCAAACATGACACCTCGGAGGTGCTTATTATGGCCTGAATTGATGTTTTGGTGCCTCTCATCCGGCTTGATGGAATTTCGCTAGAATTGGCCCATAACTTAACAGTTCGTGGTCTTTAGGTGCGAGCGAAATTATGAATGTCAGGCACTTGCCCACTTTATGGCCCTTGGAGTTCTCAATCACAAATCGTGTGACAGGCAATAAAATGGGAGTCTGATTGCAGGAAATAAAAGGGAGAGGTGATGAGGGGTACTATTAGGAAGGATCGCCATGGGAGGACATGCATAGCAAAAGTTTAAAAAAAAAAAAAAAAAAAAAGGAAAGCCAGCAGTTCCTCAAGTTTCCAGGCAGCCCGCGCTGCACGGAGGGCGTGCGTGTCATTCGGCTCCGTCTGCACGTACCTTTCTGAAGAAAGGCCATGGGAGCTGGCCGGGAACACAGCTGTACCGGCAGCTCCACTAATTGCCTCTCCATCCTCAGCCTCATTTATCTTCATTTCTTCCCAATTATTCCAAATTATCAATAGTCTCTGTTGCATCGGAGTCTTAATCCCCTCATTCAGGCGGCATTAGGCAGTGGCAGATGAATTCTTGGAGGGGGTCAGGGTAAACAACCATGACATGCCTGCGCTGGCAGATGGCGCTGCTCGGAAGTAATGTGACAAAACATTTGGGGTTGGTCACCGGACGCTGGAGTGAGGATGCAAGCTGCCCAAGTGCTTTTTGGATGCACATTCTTAGAGTGAATCTAGAATTCCGGCATGTCGTCTGAACATATCAAACTCATCCTGATAATGTTGTGAACATGGGGTGTTTACTTCCGGATCTCAGATAGAGCTGTAGGAAGTGGTGCTAAGTCTAAATGGAATAATTGTGTTACATCAAATGGAATGGAATGAAATATGTGATATATGATTACCGTTATAATATAGCTACCTTATGTTATAATAGTATTGCAAGTCACTGAGGATTCCCCTCACCAAATGGAGTAATGAGACCAAACGACTGAATTACTCTAAATGGTCAGGGAATTCCGAGATGATTTGCAATAACGTACATTTTAAGAATACTTCATCAAAACATCTTCTTTCCCTAAAACCATGTTCTGGTCTTTGATCCCTTAATTTTGCTTATTAAAAAAGTCGTCTGGGTGCAGGCACTGTATATCAAATGTGGAATGTACACCATGAAAAGAAGCACACTAATAAACAGCTTTGAATTTCTTGCAAATACATATTCTTACATCAATTTATGTATTTTAGTATCATAGCTAACTTTTGCTTTAGAATTTGTGAGTAACATACAGATAGATTGCTACTTTTCTTTGTTTAACTCCAGTAGTGCATTAAACATTTCATCATAAACAGGCAATGCCTGGCTTTTCATAATGGAATGTTTAAAAGAAAGGGGCCTGGAAAACCACTCTTGCCTTGATTTGCTAAAATGACAATTAATTGTTATGCTCAGATAACTGAAAGCATTTCAGTACATGAGCAATTCTATTTTCTTATTGCATGTGACTATTGATTTCAAACAAGACTATAAGAAGAAAATTAGAGACAGGTTTTCATACATGGATTTCAGGTTTCCATGTATTATATTTGTAGTAGCAAGCAAAAGCAATCAAATATTGTAAAACAGAAAATGTCATAATACTTGAATAGCACTCTACATCTCTGTCCGAACATTTTCAACTTTTTCAAGCAGATGTGTATTCATGCTAACTTGCTTGCTAGCTCTAAGTCTGGCTTTACAGTCACCAGAATTATGTAATTCTGAGTGAATTATTTTGTGTTTATTTACCAAAAATTGTAAACATATGTAACGCAAACATTTTGAAAAAACAAGTTTACAGTGTGCTGGCTAGTATTGTACTGATTACATGATCACACACCTCATTACACCTGGATTTATTACAACCGTGACTCACGCAGAGCCCACAAACCATTTTGTCTCAAGTACAATACTTTGCCACAGATACTCCAGCTACAATAAAAATGTTTTCTATAAGGCATACTGCTGCTTCTGAAAGAAAGGTGTTTATTGCATCAAGTAAGTTAAAGAAGCAACATTGTTAAAATCTTTCCGAAGTAAAATCGCCACTCTTTCTCTGTTGATTGATTACAGGCAACTGTGTCAAATTTCACCAATTTAATTGGTTTACCCACATTTCTAAATGTTCTTGTATAAAAAGTACACCATGCTCCACCCAAGCCATTCTTGATATGCCACAGCTTGAGCCCGCCTTCTTCTCACATTCATGTGTTGATATTCTGAATATGGTGTGCTCCATGCTCTATGTCTGCCTATTACTGCTGCTGCCAAGCTGCCATAGCAAAAATATTTACTTTTCCACAGAAACCAGGAGGAAGCCTGGAAAGCATATGTTATACTGTTTTGCTTTGCCTATTTTCCGATAGAATTTCTAGAAAAAAATGTAGGCGCGGGCAGCACCAGCCTATTTGATAGTGAAAAAAACAAAGAGGCATAATTTGCATTGTTTCTTTGTCTTTTGACCTTAGTCTACACCAGATTTAAGCAATGTTGTGGAATTCTACACTGTTCTCATGTTAAAGTATAAAAAGGTGTACACTTTTAATTCTTCACCCATCCGTGCTGTATATAAAACCCTTCACTTGTGTTCAACTTCCACGTCAGTTTAATACTATCATAATTTAGATAGCCCAGGCTATAGTATAAGGCCCAGTAGCTGTGAGTAATATGTACAACTGACTTTTAGTCTGTCAAATACTAACTAATTGTGAAACCATTTACTGACCAATGATTAGTGTCACTACTTCAGGAAGATAGCGCAGAGGGTCAGTGAAGAGGGTGCTATATCAAGTTCTCTGTAGTTTTGCTCCTTAGTTCAAGGTCACTCAATCAATGAATTAATTAATCAATCAATCAGCATATGTATAGCGCAGCACTATCACCCCTAGGGGTATCTGGGTGGGGTGGGTGTGAGGTCTCTGTCTTGAGTTTCTTTCTGCAGTCTGCCAGGGAGAGTGCTGTTCGATGATGGAGAGGCAGGTTGTTCTAGGTCTTGGCGGCGATGTAGGAGAAGGAGTGGCCTCCGCTGTGGCTGCGACGGATGCGGGTGGTGTACGCAAGGTCTATTGAGGAGGAGCGCATGTGTCTTGTGGGTAGGTGGAAGTTCAGTTGGTGGTTGATGTAGGCTGCTCCTTGATCATGTAGAGCTTTGTAGGCATGCATAGGATCTTGAACTAGCATCTCTTCTGGATGGGTAGCCAGTGGAGGTTTCTGAGGTGGGGTGATGTGGGTCCATTTGGGGAGGTTCAGGATGAGTCTGGCTGCAGCATTCTGTATGGTCTGGAGTCTTCTGAGGAGCTTGGTGGAGATGCAGGTGTAGAGAGTGTTGCCTTAGTAGAGGAGACTGGTGACGAAAGCCTGGGTAATGGTCTTTCTGGTGTTGACCGGGATCCATCTGAAGATTCTGCGGAGAGTGTGAATGTTTTTGAAGTAGGAGGAGGCTACTGCGTTGTCTTGTTGTTTCATGGTCAGTTCGCTGTCAAAGATGATGCCTAGATTGCGCGCATGGTCTGTTAGTATTGGTGTTGGTCCGAGTTCTGCTGGCCACCAGCTGTGGTCCCATATGGAGGTGTTCTTCCCGAAGACCAGTACTTCTGTCTTGTCAGAGTTGAGTTTAAGGCAGTTGTCTCTCATCCAGTTGGCAACATTGGTCATGGCGTCGCAAAAGTTAGTTCTGGTGGTGGAGGGGTCTTCAGTGAGCGAAAGGGTAAGTTGAGTGTCATCTGTGTAGGAAATTATTTTGAGGCCATGGGATCTGATGATGTCTGCGAGGCTGGTCATGTAGGTGTTAAACAAGGTGGTGCCGAGGGATGATCCTTGGGGTATGCAGCATATGTTGTCCTTGGGTTCGGATGTGAAGGAGGGCAGCCCGGGTGCTCTTTGTGCATCCTGTAAGGAAGGAAATGATCCACTTTAGGGGTTTTGCTGTATGCTGATGTTGTAGAGTCTGTTGATGGGGTGTGGTGGGATACGGTGTCAAACACAGCAGAGAGGTTGAGGAGGATCAGGGCCACAGTCTCTCCATAATCGAGGAGTGTTCTGATGTCGTCTGTGGGAGCAATCAGCATTGTCTCGGTGCTGTGGTTGGAATGGAATCCCGATTGGGAGGAGTCAAGTAGGAGGTTATGTTCTAGGTATTCGGTGAGCTGTAGGTTGATGACCTTTTTGAGTACTTTGGCATGTTAGAGGAGCAGGGAGATTGGACGATAATGTTTGAGTTCGCTGGGGTCAGCAGAGGTTTTCTATAGGAGGGGTCTGACCTCTCTGTGTTTCAATCTGTCCATGAAGGCTCCTGTGGTGATGGAGTTGTTGATGATGCTGATGAGTTCGGTGCTGATTGGGTTGGATCTGAGGTTGAGAAGAGGGTGGGGCAGGGGTCGGTGTGCGCCCCAGAGAGGATGGATGACATGATGGCCATGGTGGTCTGAGTGGTGAGCGGAGACCAGGTGGTGATCATTCGACTGGTGCATGCAGGTTGGTCGAGGCTGTTGAGTTTGGAAGTGGTGGATTGGAATTCGAAGTTGTTGCATATAGTGTCAATCTTGCTGTCGAAGCAATCTGAGAGGGGGTCGCAGAGTTCTTGGGAGGGGTAGTTTGTCAATACAATGAATACCGCTAGATAATATTAGCACTTATTATATTTCTATATGTGTGTAAAATTCAGCAAAAAACAAATGTATTGCTTTCAACTGGTCCATTTGTAACATTAGGAGGGAAGTTTTTGGCACTGATGTGATTCACATTCACAGAGTACTCTATTTTGTCATTCTTTTATGACCACTGCTTGTTCACTTTTTGCTTGTGGTTAATGTTGAAAGTATAGGAGAATCTCAAAATGCCTGGTAAACAACATGCCTTACAAATTACAGACAGGTGTGTTTCCCCATGCACCTGTGACCCTTCTTCAATGAGAAACACACTGATCCATTGTCCACCCATCTGTCAGCTATGCGTGCCACATCAACAACAGGAGGTGCATTTCTAGGTAGCAAAATAACACATCACTTCTTGACTTTACCCAGTCGTGCAGCACTAACAATGAGCCACATCAGGCAATCCAGATTGTTCCTTTGTTTGATGATGTCTGCTTGGGCTTTGAGACCTATTGTGACATTGTTCACTGGCTGGATCCTTTAAACAGTGGGTCGATCCAGTGAACGAGTGTGGGCTGCTCTCCTGCGCCTAGTGCTGCTGGGGCGCTATATTCAATCTGCTGCTTTGTGTTTCAGGCGATTGCCATAAGGCTGCGCCAGAGGCTTCAAATAGGGATATCAAGACTGTCTCTATCGGTTTGCAAAACATTTCTAAGCACTTTCTGCTTATTTCTAAATGCTATCTACTCAGAGGTCGATGTGCACAAAACAGTATGGGAACTGTGGTCCCGAGTGTAATCATAGGAAGAAAAGTAACTAAAAAGAACAAAATATTCTGATGCCTAAGTGTTTAACTAGAGGATCATTAAATGGAATCCTGTTTGGTGCACTCAGGAAAGTGACGTGTGCTTATAGGTCTGTGAGGTCACATTCTGTGACACGAAGCACTATGAATATTTAAGTCATTAGTTGAAAACATTTATTACACGCAGTATAATATAGGAAGCCGCAGTTCAAAACATGTATTATTTATAGTATAAGGAGGCTGCAACAATATAAGGTAAGCTTCAGCAAAAAGATTCAGAGTAAAATTTGCTATTATTTCACACAACGCAATGAATTAATCTAAGTAGCTACACAAAAAAGAATGAAAGGGAGAGAGTAGGACAGCGCCGCATCTGCTAAGATACAGCGCTGTATTTCTCTACCCCAGTCCTGACCACTTTAGGATTCCTTGTGCCGTACACACACCCTTGCACTCACTACATTCCATGCTAAGTTAACCATTAAGCTCAATACTAAGTTCAGAAGTGTAGGGAAGTTGAAAAGTTCTTGTGTGTCACCCTTACTAACACAAAAATATCATAGATATAAGGACACTATGGTATGATATTATTTTCATATTTAGTAATGTTATTACTGTACATCTGAACTTTATCAGTGCTTCCCATTAAAATATTTGCTTATAATGGAGCAAAACGAGATCTTGTTCCTCTCTGAAATGCCCACAACTAGTCCATGGGAACAGACTTGCTTACAAGTAATATTATGCAAAAATGCAATATCTGTGTAATATCACATTGTTAGTAAAGTCATTTATCAGAATAAATTAACATTTAATGAAAGCAAATTGGGAGCTTACAGCTCCAAATAATTGTATTTGCTTTAATCTTATGTGCACCAATACCTTTATGAATTAGGCCCTAAGTCTAAGACACCAGCTGGAAACAGGGCTGTACTGGCCGTAGCAGGCACCAACTGTTTTCCCGGTGGGCTGGAAGGGCGGGGGCGGTTTTGGAGTGGTGGGGGCCGTTTTTGTTACTGGGGGCCAGTTTTGCAGCAGTGCTGCAATATTGGCCCCCTGTAACAAAAGCAGCATCAGTGTTTCCCACCAGCCAAGCCCTCCTCCCCCCCCCCGGCCGGTCCGAGTTCATTGCCAGGGCTGATTTCTGTTCTCAGTCTGGCCGTGGCTGGAAAGATAAAGCCATTAGAGCCTGCAAGCGCAGAAGCAGACGCTTGTAGGGAACACATGGCAAATATTTTAACAAGCTACTGATAGATAAACCATTCCTGCAGCTGTAAATTAAACTTGTGACAGCAATAAGGTGGATTTTGGGTTGGAAGTCCTAAATTCTTATTATTACTGGTTGAGGTGGGGGTGATACCCTACTCAAGCAGCAACTGCAATCTCTGTCAGGGCAAAACCTAAGCAAATCCCAAATTAACCTGTGCATAACCCTCTGGTAGCTTGGCACGAAAGCAGTCCGGCTTAACGTAAAGGCAATGTGTGTTAAGTATTTTTATGCCAGACACATCAATCAGTAATAAAGTGAAAACAAAACACAAGAAAAATCCCACACCAATTTTGAAAAATAGAGTAAAATTTAATAAATTATTTGAGACCAAAACAACAAAAATCGAATCAGTTGAGCCGGAGATATGCAATATTAAATATTTACGTGAAAATAGTGCCTTAAAGCACAAAGTGCCAACTGTGGTTTTCTGGTAGCGCCATACCGGGACAAAGTCACAAGTTCAGGTCAATCACATTGGAGCATGGGCCGGATACAGGGACCAAGTTAGGCCCACTGAACAAAGTACCTTAAATTTTGGTTGAGAAGCGTTGCAAGAGTCCAGAATTGGGGTGACACTACTTGGGTGGGTAGGAATCACAGCAGATAGAGTCCAGGTGCTGGGTTCAAAGTGATTGAAGCCTTTTATGTCCCTGAGGCTCTGATCAGTAGGTCAACCAACTAACCCTTGGAGTCATTATGGTGGTCATGGGTTCAAGATGCAGGCCCGGTCCTTTTCACTCAAGCAGCAGGACAGCAGGACAACAGAGTAGCAGTCCTTCTTGCAGAGCAACAGCACAGCAGTCCTTCTGAGTCGGGTTGAAGAGTTGGATCTGAGGGTCCAAAATTTATACCTGGTGCCAACTTTGAAGTAGGAGAAGGTTCTGGAGGTCTCCACCCCCCAGAGGTGATTAGAATTTCCTGCACCTTGCCCTGGCCCCAGCTTGTCTGGGTACACAAAAGACTAGTGTCAAATCCTTTGTGAGTGTGCTCAGGCAGAGGCACTTTGTAGTGGGTGACAGCTCCTCCCCCGTCAATTCAGAAATGGCCCATCCTGCCAACACCTATTCCCCATTTGTCTCACTATCTGGGAGCAATACACAAAGACCAACTGCCAGCTACACCTAGTCATGTGATCCAGAATACAGGCTGCAGGCACCAAATGGTTAGCACAAGACAAGAAAATACCAACATTCTAAAAGTGGCATTTTCAGAATTGAGTTTTAAAATCCAACTTTATCACTAAAGAGGGTTTTAAATTACAATTTTTAGACACCAAAGTTGAAATTCCGACTTGCGTCCAATTGAAAATTAGCACATATTAAATGTAATAAGGTAGCCTAATGTTATCCAGTGGGAGAAGTAGACCTTGCATTAATGAAAAATGAATTTAAGAGTTTTTCACTACCAAGACATGTAAATCCTAATAGTACATGTCGAACTAGTTAAATACACTGCACCCTGCCCTACAGGCTGCTGAGAGCCTACCCTAGGGGTGACATATGTATTAAAGAAGAAGGTTTAGGCCTGGCAAAAGGTTTATTTTGCCAGGTTGAATTGGTAGTTTAAAACTGCACACAGGGTGCAATGGCAGGCATGAGACATAATTAAAAGGCTACTTAAGTGGGGGGCCCAATTAGTGCTGCAGGCCCATCAGTAGCATTTAATTTACAAGCTCCGGGTACATGTAGTACCACTTTACTAGGGATCTAAAAGTAAATTAGATTTATTTTATTTTTTATTCATTTATTTGTCTTATAAAGCGCATGAATCACCCTCGAAGGGGTATCTCCGCGCTACCGGAGTGCTACAAAGTCATGAGGGGGTTCAGAAGAGTTCGGTTTTAAGAAACCTGCGGAATTGCAGATAGTTAGTGCGGGTGTAAACCAATTTTACAAGGTTTAAAGGAGAGAGTACAAGCACTTTAGCACTGGTTAGCGGTGGTAAAGTGTGCAGAGTCCTAAAGCCAGAAAAATTAAGTTAGCAAAATCATGAGGATGGAAGGCAAAAAGATGAGGTCAAATCACGCCAAGGATGTCAGGTCCAACAACTATGGTCTTCAGATGTAGAGTAAACCAATCTGAAGCTGTTTGATGTACTGCATATGCTGTCTGTAGCCCTGTTGCTAGTTAGTCAATCAGGCTGGCAGTCAGCTTAGGTTGTATCATCACTGGCTGCCATTTTATTGCCCCTAAATTGACCTACTACCTTGTTTAATAATCCTACAATATTATTTTAATCCAACAAAAATTCATTCTGTGCCCCTTGTTTTATTTGATCTGTGCATGTTATCCATTCATATACCTTTTTATGAGTATGGGTTATTTGATTGGTTATGGGATATCAGTGCTATCTATGTATATTGCAGAACTTGCATTTCTCACAACCCATGAGGCATGGTACCAGAAAATATCTCCCCCACAGGGTTAGTAATAGAAACTCTACATCCTTTTTAAAAAAAAAATATATCTTTTATATGCCATGATGTCAGATTGGAGCAAGTAATTGATATCACAATCAAGATATACCATATATCCGAAAAACAGAAAAAATCCTTCATATGAATTAGCAATATAATATTCATATTTCATATTAAAAGCCTAGGAGCTGACAGCGATCAGTGCATAAATACATACAAAAACATGGAATCACTAATATCATCAACCAGAGAGAGGCCAGCTAAAGGGTATAAAACTAATACCAGATTAAAGGTCATTACATTCAGCAGTCATATAATCAGCTATAGCTCCCCAAACCTTTAAACCAAGGCTCCTTCTGCGTGGTCCTTTAAGGGAGTATAAACTACGCACTAAACTAAAAAAAGCAAAAAATCTGGCTTTCCATATTTCAAAAGAAGGTGGATCTTTTTGCAGCCACGGTGAAGTGATACACAGCCGGGCCACGGCGGTTGCCATAAATATAAGGTAACACATTTGCAGTGTAACCGGTCCGGTCATCATACCGCCTGTGACACTTAATAGCATAGCCATGGGAGTAAGCATTATTTCCTTCCCCATCACCAAAGTTAAAAAGACCTCTATCCCTGAAAAAAACTGATTCAGCTTAGTGCATGCAAAGAACACGTGGAGACTATCAGCTAAATCTGCCCGGCACCGAAAACACTTGCCATCATTTGCGCCCCCCCTACTTCAGCATTTTTGTGGGTGTATGATAAAGATTAAAGATAGTTTTATAGTGCTGGGCCCTAAGACTTGAGGAGATCAAAATTTCGTCAGCAATCTCAATAGAGGCCTGTAAAACCTGTCTCCCTGACCCAATATATTATTCCATTTCTTATCTTGGTCTTCCAGATCATCCTCCTGCATTTCCAGAAGACCCCTATAAAGAAACTCTACATCCAGTGGGCCAATTATGTTTAAATTATATTGACACAACACTTATATCAGGTACTATTCTGACATATACCACTCTTAAAGGTGGAATTATAGTAGCATTCTCCTTACATCTTAGCCTCCTGTTAGCTGGTACTTGGTCCTAATGCACCTAACCGCCTACCAAAATACATGATGTAGCAAGAGAGGTCCATGGACATCAGTTAGGTGTCTCCTCAGGTAGAACCTGCTATTACTTTCTTGGCCTTTGGTAATCCTGGAACTTCTATCACTACCTGATGTCTCAAGGATCATGTAGGCCGTGGCAGAACCAGAAGGTAACAGGGCTGTAAGAACTGGTTTTACTTCCATTAGTTTCAACTGATTGTCCTTTCCTTAAACCTTGAGCAGCAAAGGGAGACTGTTGAGGAGATTAGTTTGAAACTAGGAGTCAACACCAGGAGGTACTTGTTGCTGAAAAGCAAAAGCAAAAGTCCTTGATACACAAAGAGTTTTCTCCCTGTGCATCAGGGATATTTTCTTTCTTGGGTCCACCTTGTTTCGCATGGTAGTCCCAGGAAGATACAGCAGTGATCAAAATAGTGCGGGGGATCGATCCCTATGACCTAATAGCTCAGATTTGAAGAGGGCCAGGGCAAGGGTTTTCGATGGCAGAGGTTTTTTCAATGGAGTAAACCTTTTTTGTAATGCAACTTTTTTCTTAAAGCAAACCAGACTGCATTTAAAAATAAAGATTACTTTTTTTAAAGTTTGTTTTAGAGTTTGCAGTGGCCTCTTGGACCACGTCCTACTCCCAAGCAAACTTATTTTTTCATTCAATGGGGGGAAAGGGTCCTTAAGAGACCCCTTGTCTTTTGCGAATGGGTTAACAACCCGACTTTGGGTTGGCAACTTTTCAATAATTTATTCATCTTTTCAGTTCTAAATCATTGATACATATGGATAGGAATCTTTATTTGGAAGGAATGCCAATAACTTGCCCCTCTCAAATAAAAATTCGTTGTCCATTTCTAATATCATTTTAGGAGTCGGTAAGAAGGTGCCAACTGCTAAAATGGGTTTAGTACATTGCTAAAAGCAGTTTCTCAGTTGCAAACCTCAAATCGGAGTAGTTGCGACCAAAACACTGCTTTGCATATGGCATCCTTTAATTGCCAATTCTGGATTTTAATTCTCCTTCAGGGCCCAATTTTTTCCACAAGTAAGTCTTGTATTCTTGTGTGTATTATCCTCTCTGCCAAATTTTTATAACCTAGAAATGTTTTCCTGTACTGAACCACCCAATCAGAAAGATATTGTTTTTTAAATATAACTTTATTTTCCCACCAAAGCAACTGATTCGTAGGAAACATGATTAGGAATTAGGGAAGCCCTTCCAGTTTGGAATTTGCATTCATTCTGTACCCAACTGTGATTGACAAGATAGGTATTATCACATAATATGAACCTGGCACAAAAAGGCTCGAAATGGGCCAGTTAACCCAGCACAGTTTGTATTCTTGTCATAATACCAAATACAGAGGTAAAAAAATTGCATTGGTGTTTTTGTATAGAACCATACCTCTTTGTGTGAGGCTTCATGTAAATGAGAACTTTGCAGGCTTGTTTGTTGCTGCATCAAATGTGCCAACAGCATTATCACTGTCTAAAAAGGCTTGTAAGAGGTGATTGAAAAATAGGGACCGCCCAGCTACCTCTTTTGTTGCGGGCTAGGTGTCCTGGGGGAATTCCCGAGCCAGGGGATGTAGTCAAATACACTTCAATAAGATTTTACAAAAGCCTCTTTTAGCCACTGGCACACGATTCCGTCCCTCAGATTTGGATCCAACCTGGCTTCCCAACATCACTGTCCTTGCTCTTTTTATATCCTTCTAGTAGATCATTTTAAAATTGTGATTGCCCCAGTGCTACTTTTTTAGGAAACCAGAGGTATCAGCAGTGTCTCCCTAGCCTCAACCCCCAATGAAGGAAAGCAGCCAGAAAGCACTGTTCTGGAATTTCAAACAAATTATAAGCAGCCAATGCATATGACTTGAAGAATGTAGAAAGTCATGGGTGATGATCCTAGCTCTCACAAGCAATTTGGTGTTGTGCCCTTATCAAGATAGCACGGGGCACTCTTTATTTCAAAAGAAGTAATATGTTGATTTTATACCAAACTTTAAGAATACAGAGCAAATAAAAATAGAAAAGAAACATTGGCAAAGGCAATAGTTTTCACCTACGCAAAAGCTATTGGTTTTGCCAATGTATTTTAGCCATGTTGTATAGCAGCACAGCTGCTTTGTAGCATTGCTAAAAGTTATAAAAAGAAGTGCCATGATTCGACCAGTACTCGTTGCATCAAAGCGTTTTTTTTTCTTATGGTGGGTGGAGTGGGAAACACGGACAATGGGAGGGACGGTGGGAAAGAACGGGCAACATCAACAATGAGTGGGAGGATGGGAGGGAAATATCAACAGGACAAAAAAGCACTATGAGCTCGCCAACTCGGGCCATGTCATAGCACTTTTTTTTCTTTTGATGGGTGGGCAAAACAGACAAATGGATGGTGTAGGGTTATGGGGAAAAAGCAACACTGATAATGGTAGGAGGAAGGAGAAGAAAGCAACATGTACAATGGGGGCTGGGAGCAAAAGGGTAAGAACCAACATGGACAACAGGCGTGGGAGGGGAAGAAGCAACAAGGGGGGTGGGAGGGTAAAGAAGCAACACAGACAGGGGACTGGGAAGGGAAGAAGCAATACAGACAACAGTGTGGTGGAAAGGAAAAAGCAATATGGGCAAGGATGACAGGGGAAGAAGAAAAAATAATAAAAATACTAACTCAAACACAGCACAGTTAGCAGAAGGTCAGCAATCAAGCTGGAGCAATCAGTACTTGGTTCATGCTCCAGCCGAAAGAAGAGTAAGTGAAGCCAGCACATGCTGGCCAATTAGAAGGAAGCAAACAAGAGTGACAATGAGGCCAATGAATGGGACGCAATGGGCTGGCTGCAAGCCCCTTGTTGTATACAATACTTCTCACAAGTGAGAGCACATGCAGCACATTCACTGTTGCAGGCGAGACCGAATTAGATACTAACATCTATTTACTAAGACAGCTGCAAAATTAATTGATAGGAGAACCTGCATTTTGCTGCTTAAATCATCTTTCTCAAAACTGATCAATGTTCAAAATCTGTCCCCATACAGATAAAATAATTCAGCACACACCGAGGATGAGGAATAATTTCATATTTAACATTCTGCAGCCTCACATTTGTCCTGATTCATAGGACAATTACCTGGAGTAAAAATGATCTCTGAAATATGTGACAAGAAGACAAAAAGGTCGGATTTTCGTGAGATTCCTTTGAGTAAATCGCAAACTGAGGAAATGTTTTACAACTGTACTGCCTGACATCCCTAATCCACTTACCAAGCACAGGTGGACTGTAGTTTTATTAGAGTTCAGCAGCATGGCCGCTGCCCGTTGTTTCCATCACTAAGGCCTGGCTTGTAATGAGATTTGACAGCAGAACCATAGCCTATAATTGATTTCAGGACACAGTTCTGATGTCATTTTCCTGAGATAAAATGATTCTAGCTCAATTTTTTCATTTCATGGCAGCTGTAATAGCTCTGTCTGTAAGGGTTTCCTCTTCCTCTTCGGATTCTGCGCTTTTTTCCTCCAGGGTAATGGTAAACTTTGCTGAAGATCGTCAGTATTCAGCCTACAGTAAGCAGAGATATCCTTGCTTGTGGGAATTCCCTGGGTGGCCATTTTCAACTTATCAAATGTTGACCTTTTTCTATTCCTTATAATCATCTCCAATGTGACTAGTACTCATGATGTCTTTATATAACAAAACGAGCCATCTTTATTTCCTAAGGCTATTTCAAAATTTCTCTTATACAACAAAAAAAATATATCATGTACTCTAAGTAGAATATAGATCTGTAAAATACCTCTAACTTAGTAAAAGGTATCCTACTTCCAATAATTTTGCTGCTCAAAACACCCATTTGGATTGCATGAAAAATAGTGCCATCTAGGTGTAATACTGCAGCATCCAAAACAGAATGCTATACATTTAAAAAACGTTGATGAGCTGCAAGGTTTCATATTTTTTAATGGTTTGAGAGCCAATTTGAGATTGTTGTTCACCACAATAGAATAAAGGGGAACTGGGAATGGAGTTGCTGGTTGGGTCAATGTGTCTCTTAGAAAGCATGCAATATATTCAATTTAATCTAGGAGTGGCTCATCAAACAATTGATACTGTGAGAACTGTGGCTAGCATTATGCATGCTAAAAGGGGCATTCAGACTTTTCACATGGTTGGCAAGTGGGCAAATCTCTTACGTTGTTTACTAGTTTTTGGTTTGAAGTGTGAAGTGTCTTTTTCCTAATATTGCCCTACCTTGGAATTACCAAATTGAACTTATTAAAATGTATGCCATGTATCCAATACGCAATAAGAAGATCTGAAGCAGCTTATAGTTTAATTCTATACTTTGTATGGACACATGGAAACAACTTCGCAGTCCAGATCAATAAAAGTGTGCATAAGAATATTGAAAGGCAGAAGTTGTTATAGTCAAGAATACACCACTTAATTTGCCTAGCACTCTTCCTAAAACAACTGGACTACGCTGCCTTATTGTTGAATGAATAAACTCTCTTTCACATATTCGGTGAAAAAGATGCACCATCATCTTAAACTGTGTCATTAATATGGTTGGGAAGCACAAAGAAAGATGAATCAGCCTTCACAATCACTCCTGTCTTGAACAGCTGAAGGTAAAGACTTGCACCTAATAGCAGTACCAAGCCTCCTGAAATTAACAAAGCAAAGGCAATTGATGACAAACATACTAAGCAACTGACTTAATATCAATTACTGTCCAGGGTTACCCCTCAAACCATGTCTTTGAGCTGCCTCTGGGTCTTGGGCCTTCGCTAATTGTGCCTTTTGTTATAAACCTTAGGTTCCGAATTCCTGTTACGACTTGCTGTCACAGTTGTTTAGGATGGACTGTTATGCTGTAAATCTGTTAATCCATTCTGCACAAATTCCAAATCCCACCATAGATTTTTTTCTACACTGCAACTTTGGATGGCCTTTACTTCCTTAAAACTGGTGGATCTTGAGGATAAGCTCAGTCTTAATGATCAAAGCATCCAATCTATTGTGGGAAATTCACCCTGGAATCTAGTAGAAGTAAGTGGTCCCGATAATTGGTACCCATGTGACCAATCTGATAACAACATCTCTCTCTCCATGGAATTAGTTCAAAGCTATATGAAGTATGAAATCATCTTGTTCGTCTCCTGACTATGTCAACAGTGTATTCACTGTTGCTCTCCAATTTTCCAATGGGCAGCCAACCTTAAACTCCCTTTCCACAGGAATATACAGGCAAAATGGTTACAAAACAACTTCAAGGATGCATGGAGCTAAGCTACATATTTCGCAACCAGCGACTGGTGCTTTGAATTTACAGAGGAACATAATATGACCTGGCTAACATTCACCAGTATCTCATAGCCACCCTTGATGAAAGCTGATGACAAATTGGCCTGATCTTCATCTCTTGGTTTCTGATGATATGATGGTTAATAAAATCCTGTTTACTGAGGGAAGATTAGGAATCTCTAGAAGTGCCTTAAATTGGAGTTGTGCCTTCCTCTCAGAGCGCAGCCAGCAAGTCTGTATTAGATCATTCAGAATCTTACGCCTGAAAAGCATTTTGCAGAGTACCACAGAGATCCTCTCTTTCTCCTTTGTTTTTCAGTGGATACATTTTCTCTAGCACATATCCTGAATCCTAATCAGGTGCCATTCCAGATTTATGTTGATGACACCCCAACTCATCAGCATAGACACTCAAGAATTTAGGCATACATCATCAATCTCCCATGACTAGTTAACAAAGATTTTATTATCAATAAGTGTAACGTACTCTTGCAATACCCCTAGCTCACACCTGAAGTTCAAGAGTAAGCCAGAAATATTACAAGAGTAAGTCATATTTAAAATCGTTGTTAAACAATCCCCAAGATCATATCCATTTCTGGATGAGAGAAAACAATTTGTTTGACAATTTATTATGAGGAGGGACTTAGCAAGCAAATTTACTTTTCAAACTGTCCCTAAACATTGACCCAGCAGTGAAAAATTACCAGTAATTCAAAAAATGTCACTTATTTTAATGCAAATCCTCTAGTTTGAACAGTTTCAGTTTCAGTTTAACTTTATTATTATACGGAATTCCTACAGAAGTCCACATAACATAAAACAGTAATAAAACAATGATACATAGTACATATTAAGATCAACAATTAAAAAGTTTAAAACAACCAGTCTGTTACATACATCATCTAGAAATGACATTAACTGTTCTTTATAAAGTGACGACATGCATAGCACCACAACACATATACTATATATGACTGTAGTTCTATGGGTGAAACCACTTAAAAAATATCATCATGAATAGTGCAATAGAAAATGTATAAACATCACATTTCAATTCACAAACCCCTAGAAGCACTTTATACGTGCAATTATTCCCAACCTCACAAGAGAGGTAATGAACACCAGAAGAAAATAAAAAAGCAAACATAACATATAAAGAGTTAATTCAGTAGCTTCATTTCCAAGCCCTTATAAAGTGCAACGTGCATAGTACGAAGGGCAAATAATGCATTCTTATAAATGCAACATTAAAGAATAGCAGCATTCATACACAAAAATAGAATATGCCAGTATTGCATGTCTAAGAAACATGACCAGAAAACGCATCTTCCAGCACATTTCAAATGAGCATTCCAAATGAACATTAACATTGAATACGCACTCCTCTCCTGTGGTCAGAAATCTGGGGATTAAATTCGACGCAGAGCTCACCTTTGAATCTCAGATTACATTTTTGTCAAGATCCTGTTTCCTGACTCTTAAATCCCTGAGACGTATGATGCATTTTAGTCTTGAGGCTCTGCAGAGGACCATCGTACATGCTTTGATCACCTCCAAACTAGGCTATTACAATAGCCTTTACCTTGGAATTTCTATTTCTTCCTATCTGATTCAGTGTCTACAGATCATTCAAAATGCTGCTGCCCGACTGATTCTTAAACTTCCTCCTTGGTGCCCTATTTCAAATCACCTATCTTTGGGATTCCCAGATAAAAAATCAGAATCAGGACCCACTGCATCAATCACCATTGAGTTAAATACCTGTGGACCATTTGATTGTTGGATCAGGGATTCCCAATACTCGGCAACATCAACAACATCAATCCCTCACTTTAGGAAATACTCACAATTCTGAACAATCAAATTTGCAATAACCAAAGAGCCAAAGATGACTCTGGAATAGGGGGACGGACCAAGCGAATGAATAGTTACATTTATGATGTCACTTCTTTTCACCCACATTAAGGCATCAATTTCTGTGAAGGAATTTAGAATAGAGCTTCTATTTACCGGGGGAGACTCTTTGTCAAATAAAAAAATACAATCCAAAACAGATGACATAGCGTTCTGCCCCACACAGAGTCGTTGTGAGGGGACTATCGGGTGGAATCCATAAAGGTTCCCCAACCTTCGAACAAAACGGTTTTGCCACATGGTTAGGCCAGGGACATCGGTCCAAGACAGACCCTACAGTGGTGCCATGATCTGCATTTCTCATAATCGGAGAATAAGACACCTGATAACCCTTTATTGTCCCTCCTAGGTGGGGACTTTCCCCTCAAAACCACCCAACCAGATTACTAACATCACTAGAACCTAACTCTGGCAAAGGATGGGGAACCTCACTTCACATTTCCCCTCCCACTCCAGGAGGCTCAAATGTAATGTTGGATATGGGAAGCAAAGCCCCCTGAAGGGTGTGAGAGGGCGGAGTGGAAATAGCCAGCACTGCTCTAGTTCTAACCTCTATCCCAACAAGATCATAATACGGCAAATTCTGCATAGTAGGTGCAGTCAAGGCACTGTACGTTAAGAGGTATCCCCTAAAATTAATTTGTAGGTCTGGGAGCAAGGGGGAAGAGACCGCAAAATATATGAGAAAAGCTCCCACACAACCTATATGCTTTCTCTATAGGCTCACTAGAGCTCTTTGGGCTACCCATTATTGGACGTGAACAATCATACCATTGATCGTATCATTTTTATCATTTTATTATATTTTTAGACTCATTCATATTTTTTTAATTTTCACTGATTATACAAAAATTAAGAATATATTTATAAAACTACAAAAAATTCATTAGTGCACATATACAATTGTTCCACTTAGAGAGATATGTCACAAATATTTTGGTGCATTGTTACTGTTTGAAATCGATACATGTATATTAAAACATTAAATATGTCCCCTGTATCAACCACACAACCATTCTAACCTCTCACACAACACCACACTAACACTCTTTCATCACATACATGGTCTGCCCAGCCTAGATTAGCATACACAGATGATAGTCACGGAGGGAACACTTCAAGAGATATCAGCGATCGGGTTGCAGGCTGGGATTTCACAACAACCAGATTTTTTCGTGGCTTTATAAATATGTTCTTAACTTTTGTATAGTCAGTGAAAATTAAAGAAATATGAATGAGTCTAAAACGTATAGGTCGTGTGGGAGTTTTTCTCATATATTTTTCAGTCAAGGCACTGCCTTCAGGAGCTAATTTTGTCAAACTCCCCACCCTCAAACTCTGTGTATCAGTATCCATAGGGAAATGCAGTTTTTTTGTCTTCTTTTTAGGGAATCTTCTTATTTTTTATTTTTCCTTTTCTTAGTTATACCCTTCTGACTTCTTGCAGAAGACTCCATGTTACCCTTCATCAAAGCCCTGCTTGGCATACCACTTGATTTGGTCACAGTATGATAAAATGCGGTCAATGTACAGGCGATTGCCGGCTCCCCTTCCAGCCCCACACTTAAGAGCAGTGCTAATCCATTTATTTTCCCAGCTTTTTTAGTACCTTTTTAGTTTTGAATATTGGGAACATCTCTATCCTAGCTTTACCAAGGAAGGAACACTGATCCAGTTCTTCAAACAACAGACTTAAGCATAGTTCTTCATTTTCAGGATTACAATAAGTGTTTGGGGTCAGCATATGACGCAATGGTATAACAGCTTGAACAGAAGCATCTTTTAACCCTCCTAAGGGCACAACCATTTCAGACTTTTGTTTCACAATGTTATCCTTAAAAGGATTTACTGCTGATTTTGACTTGGAAGGGCCATACTTCAAACAAAATTGCAGACATAATTTCCAATACCTGATTGGAACTCAGCAAATTTTTCCCCTGGATAGACACCAGGACCAGACATCCGAGTGGCAAGCAATGGGTTAGCAATAGATGAATATGTGTGCAGAGAGCAGGCTCCCCTCCAGGAGGCTCAAGCCTCACTGACCTAATGCTGGCCGCTTCCGCGCCACCCAGGGAGCCTGCGTCCTAAGCCTCTGCTGCACATTAGTATGCCCACTGGAGCACAAGATCGCAGTGCCCAGCTCACCAACTCTGCCTTGCGTTGCCAACACTGCTATATGCCTCCTGGTTCCCACCTCCTGCCTTAGGGAGTGGGGGAAGAAAATACAGCAAACCGGCAGAAGAAGGAAGTTTGGGGGCTGAGCAGAATGCCCCCTCTGCCGTATGACTCTATAAAGGACTCTCCTGCCGGCCGCTGACAAAACCACCCGGCGGACTACGGCTGACCATGGCTCGCGGGTCGTAAGCTGCTGCAATCAAAAGCTCCCCTCCACTAAGGACTAGGAAATCTTGTGGAATCTTGAAAAATAGCCACGGGGCTCAGAGCCCAGCATGAGACCCTTGAGACACAGGATTCAGGGCCCAGGAGCACGGAGCTCACCTGCTCGCTTCCTCTGCCATGCCCAGCACAAGATCCTCAGGGCATGGGGCTCGGGGCTCAGGATCGTGGAGCACAGAGCTCACCACTTGCTTCCTCCGCTCCTCACTGTCCTCCCTGTCCTTGCTGAAATTGGCATCACACATCAAAAGGTGTGACTGAGACAAGCTTCCTCTCATTAGCATCTAGTTTGAATGAACATCCTGGGTTGGGTTTCAACCAACAGTCTCATGCAGTGTACTAATTGAATTGAGCTGAAACGAAGTATACTGAAGGCATGACTCAGTTATTGCTACATGTTCTATGCAGGCCTACCAACCTCACAAGCTCCCAAAAGGTCTACAAAGATGTGTATGAGTCTGCGTAAATATGTGATTATCAGTTCAGCTCACAAAACCTTTCACCGGCTGCCAATTGACACAAGAATCATGTTTGAACCGTGGCTCACACATAAAGTCTAATGGAACAGAGGCCAAGAGGACCTGTGAACGTTTTTACTCCACAGAAGTCAGAAACCTTCAGTGAGCTACTTCCCAAATGTTCCAGTAAATATCATTGCATGAACTCGACAGTTGTCGCTCACTGGGAGTACAAGGTCCTACACTCTGAAAGTTCATATGTCACTGTCTTATAGAATAGAAAAACAATGATGTACAATTGCTTAAAAAATCTTGCAGCAATTAAAATATCACCTACACAACTCCCATGCCACAGTGCAATGGCTTTATCTGACTTCTGTATAAACACTTTTATGCAAACCACCATTGATTGTAAAGCTGTCTTCAAAAATAAATTTAAGCTTCTTTCATTTCCCAATTGCACATTCAGAACAGAAATTCACTGGCATAATATAATAGATCAACAGGACACATAACACAACCTAGATCTCTTTAACAAAACCACTCAACAACCCAAGTGTTCCCCCATACATCCATTTCCTGACTGCATTCACCCCTGCTCCATAGATGAATTCAAGAGTCTCTCCCCCGCTTTGTCTAAACTGGACAAGTTCTCCCAAAGGAGTCGCATCTAGATCCAGATGAATTTTCTAACTACTACTATTTTCCTTATGAACCCTAGCAAGTAAAATCTCTATGAAGAGCATTTGCACTTCAATGATATGCACACATGTACAAACACAGACTGGTGCAGGCATACCTATCATTGTTCTGCCTCGCAGCAGCACTAAGCATACCTTTGCTTAAGTAATTGATGTACTCTGGTACACCAAAAAATGTAGGTGAGGTGCATTGCTCCTTCTCACCCTCAGTCTCTCAGCTTTGTTCATTACCATAGGTCACACGCCACATTGACCACAATCTACTCACCATGGGCCTGGAAGGCATGGTTTCCAAATTATTGACTTCATTCCTCTTGGAGAGACATGCAGAATGGAGTGCTCATGGTGGCCTCCCCTACCTGTAATTTATGGGTTCTCTTAATCTTCATCTTCTGCCTTTATTCTCTATGTAGATTCCAATATGAACTAGCTAACAATTGAACACAAGCCAGGATTGATAGCCTAAATATTATTTAGAAGTCCATTGATAAGCACGCCTCAAGGTGCCTCACAAAGCTTTTGGTAAATGCCAAAACTCAAAGAAACCTGCACTCCACCGGACAATAAAAGCTGACTACTGGCAGATGGGAACGTAAATGTCTTAGTGGAAAATGACTAATAATGACGTGGTCGCATTGTGGAACCAATTATCCCAGTTGCGTAGAAAAGTTACCAAAATCAAGAATTTTGAGAGAGAAGAATAATAACCAACCTGCCTGTTCAGAAGCTTTCTTGTTTTTTCTCTTTTTCATCCTCTGCCTTTCCCCTCCCGTCTCCTCCCACCTTTTTCTTACTTCTGATATCCTTACCCCCGCTTTACATATTTTTCCTGTTCTCTTCAGCCTAAATTAACATAGATAAACCAGATTCTCTTCTGGTAATTGTAGCACTTTATGAATAAATAGATACAAATATGTGCCATTCGATCCCTTGCACCCACAGACCCAACAAATTCATACAACCTCAGACTATCCTGTGCCATATCCAGATCCAGAATATTTCCCCTTTCAGTATCTCTCAACTGGAGGGCACG
This sequence comes from Calotriton arnoldi, assembly GCA_963921515.1. Classification (NCBI taxonomy): domain Eukaryota; kingdom Metazoa; phylum Chordata; class Amphibia; order Caudata; family Salamandridae; genus Calotriton; species Calotriton arnoldi. The sequence goes on from CAWUFW010005116.1 coordinate 855,859, forward strand.
TGCCCTTGACATAAACTCTGGCTCCAAGTCAAGTGCCTTTAATGCACCTTTCAAATAACCTATGTCAACTGGAGGATATCCTACAATTAAATCTTCTCCCAAGGCTGACATCAACTGGACAAGTTATGACTATGCAAAGGACTACTAAATAACCAATGTACTGTCCTCTTTTGCTGCTTTATTAGCATTCTATATCTCTAAAGTTTATTTCATTTTTTAACCAAATACCGAAAAAAATCTATTGTACATGCCTTTATGTTATGTTATGTTATTGGCGCTTATAATGCGCACAGCTACTCCACGGAGTGTCCCGGTGGGTGACTAGGAGGTAGACTAACGTTTCAGAAGAGCTTATCTAAAGAGAAATGTCTTCAGCTTCTTCCTAAATATGCTCGGGGCACGGACAGCTCGAAGCTCCGCCGGAAGTTGGTTCCAGACCATAGCACCCAGATGGGACAGGGAACGACCTCTGGACCTCTGTCTGAGGGCCTTTGGAACAATTGTCAGTAGCTTGTTAGAGGAACGGAGCTGCCTGGCAGGAGAGTAGAAATCAAATCTGGATTGAAGGTAGGCCGGACCATGGCCATATAACGCAGAATGAACCATCACAAGGGCATTTATACAAAATCTGTCTAGCATTTCCCTCCCCATTCCAATTTACTTTGGAGCTGTGGATAATGTGTTAATACTTTATATTATCCCAACTTTCTAAAATGTGAAACTCGGAATATTCTGTATTTTCTGTGCACAAATTCCACCAGACATTACCCGGGAAATTTGTGCTGGGGAGAAATTTCAAACAATTGGAATTCCGATTTCGGTGTAAATTCCCTGCTAATACTGGGATTCCTGAAAAACTCAGCCATTGGTGTTAAAAGAAAATTCCATACAGTTGTTGTGAAATATCGCATGATATCAAATTTTAGGGTTCATTTTTCAACAGAAATCATTTCCTACTATCTCTTTCAAAAAGAAAAAAAAGTATGTTGTCGTTCACTAGGGTGGAGGGTACATTCTTCATAGACTGGGTCGTTTCTTTAAGAAATGGGAACACATTTATGGAAATCCACCTAATGGTGAGATTATATGGCAAACGCATTTACAATATCCACAGACATAGGCATCAGTGCTTTCAAGACAATTTATTTAATTTTCAATCTTTTTTCGTTAACTTGTTCTGTTTCTGCCCTACTTTATTTCCTACATTTTTTAAATATTCTAGATTTTTCCATGTACACAGCAGGGATTGATGTGGTACGAACAGAAGGCCTAAGCCTTTTATTTATGCCACACTATCTATGCTTGAAAGCCCTTTCCTCTGAGGTCAGCCTCTTTGCTTTTATGCTGTCTCTGTACTTGAAGGTGCCAACTTGATTAAAGCTATGTTCAGGAGGTGGCTTGTCAGACCTCGTTTCATGTGTGTCCGGTGGGCGAGAGCCCCCGTGGGAGACATCAGCACCTTAAAGAAAATAGCTATTCATTCTAAGTCATGTAAAAAGGGTTCAGGAATGAAGGGTCCATTTGGAGGTTACATCTAAGTTCCCACACAAGTGTCAAGAAATTTGTTTTTGAAATAACAGGAAGACAAGATAACCCCTTAGTGAAACATTGGGCGAAATCACTGGTATGCGTTAAATGTAGTCAACTCGAAATGAGAACTAAGATCAAAGTATAACAAGCATTGACAGGAACAATAGCTGTGTTTTTTGTATAGCAACAACATTTTTGTGAAACTCAGCTCTCATTAACAAAATAGGTACAGCATAGGAAGCAGCAATGCAAGTTTCACACACAGAATATTACAGCATAGGCATTCTAGGCATGAGTAGCGCGTGCTTCCCTACATGAGCCAAAAACAGGTACAGCATGTGACACTGGTGAGGTCGCTTCCCTCACATGCACACAAACAGATATCTATAGGTACTTGATGGCCAGGGCGTAACTCAGTAAGATTTGAGGGGTGGGGGGGTGGGTGAACTTCAGATTTTCCAACAATATAATGTTAAAATACATTATGCTACAAGCAGGATGCATGGGAGGGGCTCAAGGGGCAGTGAAATGGGGGAGGAATGCGGATTGATAAGGCTACTAGTAAGAAAAATCCCCATATTTTGGAAAATAACCAGCATTTTTTAAGACTTTTGAAACCGAGAGATGGAGAGTGTATACGAGTTTTTGTCTGTGCATATGTAAAAAGTCCTGGTGAAATGTGACAGACACTGGACTAAACCCGGCTGAAAGAACCTGTACCCAACTATTTACCAGCAAATACTTTTATTGAGGAGTGTAACATCCCAAACACTCCCCACCCCGAAGCAACGCCCCTGTTGACGGCAGCATGAGTACAAACGTCCCTAACACATAGCAGACGTTAGTCAAAGCCGACAGCAGTTCTAGCTTTCAAACTGTTAGCAGTCGCTAAGAAAACAAACTGTCCATTTGTAGGCATCTTGGAACGAAAATGCAATGCATTTTGCAAACGTACCATGGCTGTTTTGTCTAAAATCTTTCATCTGGAATATGTACATAAACATAAAACCCATAATTTTGACAGCAGATAGGAAAGGCTAAGTCCATACAGCTGACACTACATTCTCACATGTACAATGCAGAAAGAGTGTTGCGCAATAGCAATCAGACTGGCGGAAAACTATAAAGGATAGAAATTGACTCGGTTACTTACCGGTAATCTTCATTACTCCGAGTCATAGTCTTCCTCGTCACAGTCACCCAGGAGCACCCCGTGTTCCAGGCACAGAATTCACCCATAATCAAAAAGACCCCACCCAATATGGTGGCCTGACAGGAAGTACCTGTCACCTGACCTATAAGGGTGGGGCAAACACAGGAAACATCCTGAAATACACAAGCAGAGAAAAAAACCAAAAGGAAGCAAAACATTTTGTTCGTCCTCCCACAACCAAGGGCGGGCAGGAGGGAACATGACTGTGACGAGGAAGACTATGACTCGGTGTAATAAAGATTACCGGTAAGTAACCGAGTCATTACCATCCTCCTCCGTCTTCCTCGTCACAGTCACCCATGAGCGTATACCCTCGCGCCAGACGAACAAAAGAAACAGACACCAAAGATGCCAAGGAATCTTTATTGCAGACAAGCACACACAATCAGTGAACAGCCGCAAGGACAGCGGAACCAAAATCCCTAGAAAAAACCTCCCTCATCCGCAACATATAATGGGAGATGAAAGTATGTGGGGAGGACCAAGTCGCCGCAGCACAAAGATCTTTCAAGGAGGCCCCTTTAAAAGAAGCCCAGGATGAAGACACACCCCGGGTGGAACGACCCTGAATGACCGGGGGAAGAGAGACCCCCGAATGCAGGTAGGCCAAGGAGACAGCGGACCGAACCCAACGAGAAAGAGTAGCCATGATGGAAAAGTTAGCAGCGGAGTAAGCCCGTTTAGCAGCACCGTTCACTCGTTTATAAACAGGATCGCTAGGAGAGGCGTCCTCAGAGATAATCGAACCACTGGAGGCCAGGTCCACCATGAGAGAGTCCACCTTCACCTGAGGGGGAAACTCAGTCAGAAAGCCCTGAAGAGGGTGCTTCTTAGCAAGGAACTGCGGGAACCCAGCCTTCTCAACATCAGCCCATTCCCTGGACAGAAGCCCCCGTATGGCCTTATGAATGGGAAGGGCGTCAGGCTCCTTCCGACGGTACTGGGAGAAAAAATCCTCCTCTTCCTCCAGAGGAACAACAGCTGGAAAGGCCAAATTGTCCTTCAAGTGCGTCAGGACCTCCCACAATTCGGCGCCCTTAACAAAGCGCCCACGATGCTCCTCATCAGAACCATCAGAGTCAGGGTCAGGCTGAGAAGAACCTCTAGGGGCCTGAGGCACCGGCCCATCCCGAGCCGCAAAGGTAGAATCCACCGCCTTATTAATCATAGCCTGCAGGACATCAAGATCCATGCCGCCAGGCTGCAGGGAGGAAGCAGAATCAGAATCCGACCCAGAAGACTGGCGCGGACGCTTCCCAGAGCGTTTCTCCTCCATGACGAAAAACACAACAGCTGTGAAAGAGGAGGAACCTTAAAAAAGGGGGCGAGAGGCACCGTTGCCAAGCAACCGGCCCCACCCCCCCAGATGAGGTACGCCGAAGACGGCCACCCAGAGAGGATAAATGACCCCAGGATCCGCACCGCGTGGCCAAACACCACAGGGAACAAACAGCAAGCCAGGCGTCCGACACAACGAGGCACCAGCCCACAAAAAAGGTAGGAAACCCCAGCCGTACCTGACCGCTATAGCGTAGGAGCGGAAAACGCCACCACCCACCACCACCGCACCCCAGATGCCCAGCGCGGGAGCGGCGGCGCGAGAAGCAAGAGTCAGAGACCTTACCAGGGCAGAAATGTGAACAGGCAGCCGCTCCCCATGGCTCAGCGCGGGAGCGGCTCCAGAAGCAAACCGCCGCATACAGGGGAGCGGCGGCCACCTACAAAAAAAGGGGACTCTAGAGCAGACCCCGCAATTAAAGACAAAGAATAAAACAACTTACCGAGACCGGAAACCGCAACTGTCAGCAGGGGAGAGCCTCACGATACAATAGGTGTTCCAGCCGGAACACAGTGAAAAAAACAGGATGTTTCCTGTGTTTGCCCCACCCTTATAGGTCAGGTGACAGGTACTTCCTGTCAGGCCACCATATTGGGTGGGGACTTTTTGATTATGGGTGAATGCTGTGCCTGGAACACGGGGTGCTCCTGGGTGACTGTGATGAGGAAGGTAATGAGATGCATGAAACAACTTTTGGAAAAAAAGTCAAATGAGTCATAGGAGTTACTGTCAACATCAACAGAGATGGCATTGATTTTGTTAACTCTTGCTATAGCTGCCTCTGTAAGGACAACCTTGAAAGCCAAGTTCCTAACATCATATGTATGAGGCAGCTATGATTTTTGGAAATATAAAAATGTAGCCCCAACATAGATCAGTTTGGGCCCAGCGATATGCAAATCAGTGTTGACCCTGCTCCACTGGGAACAGTCCAGCCTGAACTGCCAGGCCAAGTAATCGCTGAACCAGCACAAAAGCAGCCCAGGACTGGTTTTGCCTTAGTTAGGGCTCATCAGCCAGGTATAGCTTGGTTCCAGTAACACAGTGCGCACGGGACCCACATCTGGGCATACCCGTTCTACTGAGGATGACACACTAAAGTCTACAAAAAAGTGCTGGATGGTATGCTTGAATTAATATCAGCCACTGGTAATTACTCGGGCTGCGTCCCAGCCTATCGTTATTTTGGACAGCATGCCTAATCTTCAATTCACCTCAGACCTCTTTAATCCACTAAAAGCCACCTCCTGGCCCTTTATCCCACTTTTGCAGGTTTCTCTTTTCTTCTTTTGTGGTGTTTTTCAGTCTTTCTCTTCTTCCTTCTTTCCCATTTGTCTATTTTTCTTCTCTTGCCCTCGAGAAATATGTGATGAGCAAAGTCCCCAAAGTGCTGGTCCCCAAATAATGAGTGCCAGTAGCCCCCACTGACAACTTACGGCTCAAATTAAGCCTTGTCTAAGGTAACAATGCAGTTGGAAGGCTTGGCATGAACCAAAGTCAAAACAATGTACCCCATCAATGTAGATCATTTTGTGTGTACACCAGCAACATAGCTTCCCCATATGGATTATTTGTTATGTACAGATCTTAGAAAGCAGAAGAAGTGCAATTTGAAGAGTAATAAAAACAAACAAGCTAGTCTATATCATGTGTTCACAAAATCAGAACTATGTTTTCAAACCACCTGAGTTTCAATTTGATCCCGTCCACTTATTTGTCATTTGCGATCAGGCAGCTGGTAAAGTTGTGTCTCAACTCTACGGAAGGAGGTTTCAACATAAGTATTTATTGTAGATAGATTGCATAGTTAACACATAGTATGTCAGAAATTTCCACCCGTTTCTTCAGTAGTTGAAAATATATACTCAAGAAACTTTAAGACAATGTAAAGCCCTGATAATGCCTGCAGTTGGATATAAAGTTAATTAGAATTGAGGTTTGGCTTTGCCTACTCTCTGTTAGTCAAGAATGATTAAATCCAGTGGAGTGTTTGTTTGTGGATACCAGTCAGCTGTAAGTTTTGCAAGCAAGATTCAGTGATGAATGGAATCAAATTTGTAGAGAGGGCCAGCAACAGAAAGGCAGCCGAAGCCAGATTATCGCCATTTTCGAAGGGGGTCTAACATCAACACCATATTCAGTTTGGCACTATGTTGTCCAGCATGGATCTAGAGGTAATATAGACCATTTTCTAAACTACATCACATACATAAAACGATCATTATTTAATGCTCCAATGTTCTCAATGACAGATGTTGGTGTCATATCATTGATCTTGTATAGACTGGTGAGCCCTGTAACTGGCGACCCAACTCTTCCATCTTAATCTCAATTTAGCATAGACATTGTAAATATGTATTGCATTGCAAAGTGCTTCAAAATCTACAGAAAGGATTTAATTGCATAGGGTTGCAGAATTAATTTAAAATTGGAAAGAAAATACTTATGACATGAGGCTTCTTTACAGTCCTTGGTTGATGTTTTATACACCTCCATTGTTAACAGGATTTTAACTTTTTGTTAGTAGCGAATAGTTGCATGTTGAGACATGCTCGGATTACCTTTATTTATGTTTTAGTTCTGAAAAACTATTGGTAAACCATTTGTCTCAACATTTCTTCGTTGTAACTTTTGAATTGGAGCAGGCAGACAGTTGTCCAGGTTGGTAAAGACTGTCCCTTGTTTTTGTAACGTATGTAAGCTAACAAATGTCTTAGGACAACAAGGTATGGTGACCGTCATATGAACAGCACAGTTAGCATTGAAAGATCCTGCCCAACATACAGCACAGGCAGAGCCCAACCAGCTAGAGTGCAATTTCAAATACATGTACACACAAACTCATACTCTCACGGGTAAGAAACATTCGGGGATCAGCGTGTGGTAGAACTGCGAGGAGGTGCAGCATGGATGGACCACGGATTGTGGCAAGAGGAGCCCAGCCCTATGCTCCTTAACCTGATGACTGACTGAGATTGGGATGAGCAAGGGCAAAAAAAATAGGAAGAGGACACTGTGGCAATAGGGAACATGCGTGGAGGAGGCACTGAGCAACTTGGCAGTGGCAGGAAAGGCAAGAGAAAAGGAGTGAAGAGTTGTGCAAATTGGCCTATTTAATGTGCTTCAAGGCAAGCAAACTATACCAGAGGAAAGCATTAAAGTCACTGCTGCCTGTTCTTCACCTAAGCCAACTTCTACTATCAATGTCTACTAGGGTGCGGGGCATGCCAGTCTGCATGCAAGCAGATCAGTGCACCATGCTTACACCAATGGGTTCTGCAACGGGATGCCCTGCTCTGGAAGTGCTCATTGTGTCCAAAGACAAAATATGACGCGTACAGTACTTTTCTACGCTAGGGCTCTAATACCATTTCAACAATTTTTCCCCAGTGGCAGTAAAGAGCATTTACTCTAAACTGAAAAAACGTTATATAAAAGACAGCAAATTGTTTTGACCAGATAAGATGTTTATATTCGTTAGCCAACGAAGATTGTGTGCTGTTAGACACAAATCACGAAACTGCCATTTTAACCTAAATCATCATTGCGATTAAAATGTTGTTTTTGATATTGTGGTAAAACTGCTCAGTCGGGCTCAGTTATGAGCTGCTGTGTTTAAAGGGGCCATCCGGTGTAGCGCACATCTAACAATCACCGACAATAGGCGTTCTAGAATGTAGCTGTGTTGGATGATGTCAGCTGGGGTTATGACGTGTACCTTGACGTCATTCGCTGGCTGGCCCCTTTAAAGCAAGAGGCGGCGGCCTTGCTAATTAGCCACTGCACCTCTTTAATCGAGGCTTTCTGAGCCGCACATTGTGCCGCGTGGCCGACAGTACAACTGGAGGAATGCGGACACTTATTGACATGCCTTCCTGTGATTATAAGTGTTCCCATGTACGTCCTGACAAAGTTATAAATATCAACTTCGCAGAGAACGTGCCCCGGTGCGCAGATTGACTCCGCATATGTTGTTGCCTTACATGTGATTTAATTCCCTGTGCAGCCAAACTAATCTTAGAAACTCAATAACAGTGATGCGCGCGCGGGCTCTTGCCACGGTGCCACGAGGAGTGCTGAGGGAATACTTACTGCGCGCAGCGTTTTAATTTAGAAGGGGCTGGTCTGGGACTTGTTGTTTAGGTTTTACATTTACTTAGTTGAACACGTCAGGCTAAATCCTGGACTGATATGTGAGTTGTGTAAAGGAATGCCTTTGGTAAGCTGCTGGCGAATCGTGCATTTTAATTTCAGACTATATTTTAAATGAGGCCTTTCTAGCAAATCCTGTAAGCCAGCAGCGCGCGCAGAGCTCTGATAAACATTTGCTGCACCTGTCGTCGCCATATATTTCCATCTCTGCTGTCAGAGAGCATATGGACAATAAACAGCTCTGTCAGATTGTGGCAGAGCATAACACAACAGGATAGGAGAGTCACCTTGGCATAATTTAAGTGCCTGATTAATATGCTTAAAATTAAAGTATGTGCTCCTATGTACAGAACTGCTTTCATGTTTTTGGAGAAATAATCCTCCTGCCAAGAATTGATGAAAATAGCAGACTCTTGATGGAGACATGAGTTTGACACCTGGCGATACCCAAGTTCTTACTACAGCAGAATGTAAAGACAATCAGCGAACTCTGCACGTCCAAAGATTATATTTTTTCAAAAGTAGAATTTGTGGGCAGGGTAGGATTCTATGCTGTTTGGGGGCAATGAAGAAAGCAAGGAATCTAGGACAATAACGTTCCCGCAACATGTATTCTAATTGCATTTATATAGTGCTTACTACCCCTGACCAGGCGTCAAAACGCTTTTTCGGAAACTGGTAAGCAATACACCAACACATACAGATACACATACACAAATTAGTCATACATAATATCTAAAAAGTGTTTAACTCTGTAGCTGTTGTGTTAACAAGTTGACTGTGTCTTATGTGAATGCTGCTGTCTTCTAAGAAGATAAATGTAAGGTATTGAGGATGACACATGAGCAGTGGTTAACAGGTTTATTTAATTTCAAGCAGAAAATAGGCCTAGGTGAATTTTTCACTGCACTCCTGTAATCTCACATAATTTTGGACATTTTGCGTTATGCTTGTTATACAACATTCTCAAATTTAAGCCATTACATCATAATGTGTAATTTATAATCCCTTCGGCTGAAAATCCTATCAAGGGAGCACAGGAACAATGGGAACATTTTTAAAACTCTTTTTAGTGTAAAATGCATGCACTACCCAGACCATTAGAAGAAAGAAACACCAAACCATCGCTACACAAGAGTTTTGTCTGCGTATGGGCACAATGGGGCTCCAACCAGCCGCGGTCCGTGCAGGTAACAGCGGTGGGGCGGTGGGGCCGGGTAAGGGGGGATTTCGAGAGACGATGCTGAAGGAAAATTAATTATTTATTTAATTTTCCCTCGGCATCGTCCCTCGAAATCCCCCCTTACCCGGCCCCACCGCTGTTAAATGCACGGACCGCGGCTGGCTCCAACTAGCAAAAATAAAACTAGATTTTGGATATAAACATCAATCAGTGTTTTCATACCTTTATAGTGATAAACACAAACAGAGCCTCATTACCAGATGTTTGGAGAGGAAAAACGGGACTAGATTTACTGATTACAGATGGCACCTCCACCCTCCTCAATTTCAGGGCATCACAAGTTGTTCCTGAAATGGAAAGTAACCAGTGAGAGCAGAGGTTTTGCCTGAATCCGTGGACTTTATCACTCAACTGCTCAAGGCTGGTGTAACCCTGAGCGGGAGACTTGGGTAGACTGCTACTTGAGGGGTGGGGCGGGGGGAGGGTGGTAGGCTTCAGGGCAAACTCGGTTTGGCTGGGGAGTGTTACTTGCTTCCTCCCTACTGTAGGAGAGGAGTGGGTGGGTACCGGCCAGTGCCTTAGCACTCCGCCTCTGTACCTGTAAAATTGGGCCCAGCGTTTCTGCACCTTGTGCTCCCAGATGCGGGACCACAGGCACCTTAGTATTCCCTAGCATGATGTCCCCCCAGGGATACCACTCCTTGCGACTTGCAACGACAGCCACGAAGATCTACCGAACAGTCTCTTTTCTCTTATTCCCTTGACAAAGTCCAAATAATTAGATATACCCTGCCTCACAATCTTTCATAATACCCAATGTCCATGCTCACATCTGCTCCTCTTGCCACTTTCCTCAAATTGTGTATGAAGTCTTGTGTTTTGTCTTTACCTTTTTTTGGAGCATCATTTCTTCTACACGCACCTGCCTCACTATTTATCCACCCTTAACACAAACACATAGGCAGGTTACTCCCTTCCAACACTTCAGTAGTGGCGGAAGTAAAATATGAAACAACCTGGCACCGACCGTCTCCACAGATTCCATGCTCCAATCACTTTCACTTCCTGTGCCATCTGTACACGTTCCATAATGTTTCCAGTAAACCACTCCTCTGAACCATTAATTTTATCATGGCATAGCTCAATATTTTTGTAGACTACACCTCCCTACTGCAAGTACCCTGTGCATCTTAGCTGACCTTAGTTGCACAACATTGTCAGTTAGAATGGGTGAAGAATATCTCTTCCTTAAGAAAACGTCTACCATAAACATTATCACACTTCTTGTGGAAATATTTACCTTTGTTTTAATCTTAAACCACATTCCATAGTGCTCAATTAAGATGCAGCACATAGGGGAGCAATTCTTACGGTTCTGAAAAAAGGCCTAATTGGTCACATATTTTATCCATTTCGGCACTCCCTTGCTCCAATGGGGGCTACAAAGTGTCAAATATTTTGTCATTCAGGCGCATGTTTACAAGGAAATAGCACAACACAGAGCAGCGGCAAATTGTGCAGCGCAGCAGTCTGCCATTTTCTAAACGCAGGGATGTGCCATATTTACAACAACACAGCGCACCCCTGCATTTTCCCGAGGGCTGGCGCTAAAAATGTCTGGCTAGCGCAAACAAAGACACCCTGGCGCTATAGTGCAAGGGTGCCTGAGCTGCAGGGAATGATTGTTTATGTGCAGGAAGGTATCCCTTCCTGCACTTAAACAATCAATAATAGCGATTTGCTACTTCTATGTGTGCTATATTCTGCAGCACACATAGAAGTAGCAAATAGCCATTATTTAATGGATGTTTATGTGTTGCAAGGGACACTTTCTTGAACATAAACAATCATTAATGGCGTTTTGCTCTTTCTATGGGTACTGCAGAATGCAGCTCACATAGAAAAAGCAAAAACAAGGAGAATTAAAAGTGCCTGCGTGAAAGGATACCATATTTACAAAGCGGCATTAAGCCACAAAAAGTGGCTTAACACCACTTTGCAAATGTGGTGCAGTGCAATGCGCCACCGGAACGTCGGTTAAAGTGATGTTCCGGTGGCACAATCCCCTTGTAAATATGCCTCTCAGTCTTTTTTAGTTTCGGGCATCACAAATCTTCTCTATGGAATTTGCTTTCTTTATTCCTTTCTTCTAAAGGCAATTTCCCAAGATTCTGTAAGGCAGTGAAGGCACTCCTATTCAGGCAGACTTTTGTACTGATAACATGGGCTTCTGTGACTTACGAATACCATTGTTATGCCTTACTAGTTGTAAAACCCTAGCTATTGTGAATGAAATCATAAAAAGTGGGAGCGCTGTACACAATAGCAACAGTTGTAGACAGCCATAACGATTTACCAAAATCATTGAAGTATGTACCGGTGCTGTAGAATTGTCAAATGTATTGTTCTAGATTTCCTTTAGTTGCTTCCTGTTAATGGATTCTCAGGTTATAGGCCATCAGGTAAACTTACAAAAGAACAATGTTCTTCATGATTTTGTAACAAACATAACGATCGAAAAGACCTAAGAACAATGACCTATAAACCAGAGCAATGAAGGCAGGTGATCTACTTTTCCTGTGCACCTGCAAGTAAATCCTCTTGTGTAAATTACAAATTAGAACCCACCATGGGCTGTCTTGATTGATTGAGGGGGCGTGGCCTGATAGGCCAAGATGGCGGTTGCTCTTTGTTGGAACTCCCACCGGCCACACTGCAGCTGTCTTCATCTTGTTGCTGACAGGCCTGGTATGACGGCCGGAGTCGGCCAGCAGTGATCCCCGAGTGTGCCATGAGACTGTCACTGCCGAAGAGCTGACACAGCATGATCGTGGCATGGGAGCTGCAAGAGCTAAAATGACAGCCGCCTCAAGCGGCAGACAGAGGGATGAGCGTTGGGGCCCCTGGATTGTATGGGTGGGCCACAGGGGTCGAGGCCTTCCCGCCCTTTCCATTTGCCAGAGGAAAGCCAGGCTGCAGATGTGAGGACTGGCTAGGAGACACCTGGGAAGCCGGTCCCCTTTTGCTTTCCTTTGGTGCGGTGTGTGCTTTCCTTGGAGCAGGGCCGTATTTGGGGAAAAAGCGGGCCCAGACTCCTGCCATAGCTGGAGGAACTGTGAGTGGCCTGGACGGTTGGAAAAGGAGCCGCAGCACTCCCTCATGCCTCTATTTGGGGCCACACCCTTTGCTCCGCCTGAGTCAGGTGATTTGGAACCAGAATAGACCCACTGAAGCCCTCGTGGGAATTCAGAACCTGGCACAAACATATATGTGGGGATGTTGAAGGGGGGGCCCCAACTGTGGGTGTGATAAAGACTCAAGGAGCCCCCAATGCCCCCTTCTTTCCTTTCCCCCTCTCTCTTACTTGCCTCCACACAGTGGATTGTCAAAAGATTGGTGACTGTTGTGGAACAAGGGGGCGAGGTTCTGGAGACCTGCACTGGGCAGGCCGGAGGGGGATAACACTGATGCATGCAGGCTGCTTAGCTGGGTCTGTTAGTGCAACGGGCAGTGGAATGGCAGAGGAGCCTTTCCCTGGGCCCTGGAGGAGTGAAATGAATTGTGGGGCTCAGCTGTCACTCTGGGCCTAGTTGAGGCCCCACATATTGGATTGTCAAATAACCAAGGGCAGCCAATGTGCGAAGAGATGGGTCTGGAGGCCTGCACTTGGCGACACCAGTGGGGGACAATATTGTGGCACTCTGGCTGTACGTGCTACCCACATATGACTAGTGGTGCAAGTGGGCATTGGAGTGCCAGTGCTCCGTGGTGGCTATGCAGGACATTCAGGCTAAGGCAGCAAAACTGACGAGCATGACGTGGCACCTGGAAGAGAGGGCTGGAGACGCAGAGAATCGGGCACTGGGCTGCAACTTACGAATGGTGGGGTTGCCGAAGACACAGAGGGAGAGACGTCGGAGCGCTTTCTTGAGGAATGGATTTTGTCATGGGTATCAGCAGGCCATTTGTCCTAATGTTTTGTGGTTGAATGGACACACACATCGCTGACATCCAGGCCACCCCTTGGGGCTCCACCCTGTCTGATTATTGCCAACATTCTTAACTATAAAGCTTAGGATGTATCCTGCAGGAGGCCCACCAGACTGGGAACATGGTTCACGAAGCCCAGCAGACCATAATGTTTCTGGATTGCACCTGACAATTGATGCTGGCCAGGAAATAATATGACAAAGTTAAGGCCCAACTTCACACCTTGAACTTAAAGTATATGCTGATGTTCCTGGCATGCCTGCGAGTTAGCCCTAATTCTGAAACAGTTTTCTTTGATACATTGGAGGCCATCTCAGAATGGGTTACGGAACAGTGGGCTCTGAGGCCACACCCGGTGCCGAGCTGGGGGAATCCACCTAAGCTGGAGCCTTCCGAGGACGAGGGAGATGGACTCTCGGCCCACAGGTGGAGATCAAGACAACTCGGCCACCGAGGAGTAGGTGTAGATTCTGACTTGGAGCAAGGAGACCAGGACACTAGGCAGGGGCCCACTGGATCCCAGAGCTTGGTGTTCTCACAAAGACAGCCCTCCCAAGTGTCGGCTCGGGATCGGTCAGTAGACTCAATAGACAAGGCTTATGGCTGTCCCCACTTTTTTTTCTTCCCTTTCAAATTCTGTCAGTACCAATGTATCCTTTCAATATTGTGGGATGGGCCAGACCCTGTGGGAGCGAACTGTTGAACTTTTGCCTTTGTTATGTTCGTGTTGGGGATGTGGGTGACATATGTTTCAAGGGGGAAGTGTGGGGCAGTGGTGGTGAGGGAAAGGGGGTTGTTGTTTTTGGGTGATTACTTTCTGAGTCGAGACAGGAGAGGTTCCACAAGAACACTGCATGTTTACATCGTCCTTGCCCAGAATGGGCTGTCCCAAATGTCACAAAAGCCTCAATGGGGACATTTAGGCTAGGATAGCTCCTACCATCTGTTATGGCCCCCTACACACTGATGGCATGGAAATCAACGGCCTTAAGGAGCGGATCAAACGAGGAGCGCTACTTTGCTATGCGAAACGGCATGGCCCGCGGTCCTACTCTTGCAGAAAACTCTCCTGCTGGGTAATACTTACTCCTTCCTGGCCCGTTATGGGTTCGAGAGGGTCTTTCATTCAGGGTCACACCAGGGGATCCAGGGGCACAGCGGTGCTCCTTCACAAAACATTCCCATTGATGGTCTCCAAGGTTGACCTAGACCCCTTGGGCAGTATGTGGTGGTGGCAGGTACTTTGCTGGAACGCCTCTACTATTTTATCAGTGTTCATGTTCCATCCACCTTACTCCACAAGACTATGGAGGAGTTGTGAACACAGATTCTTCGACTACCCCATGGCCGAACCTTTATTGGTGGGGATTTCAATGATATATATGATCTCTGGGGAAGACTCTTTGAGATGGGGTACAGCCAGGGGCAAGGAGAGTAGGAGACTATGCAGTTGGTCAGAGGGCCTGGGTTGGTATGATGCCTGAAGGATATGGAATGCAGGGGCATGGACCTACTCCCACCGATCCACAGTTTAGAGGTCCTTATCCCGTATTGACCTTCTCCTCCTCCTGGCGGTTGGCCTGCTCAGTAACTCTGGCTCACATATTCTTCCCAAAGGGATTTCAGGCATCCTCTAATTATTCTTTCATTTGACTGGCAACCAAGTGGGCCTCTCCTTATGTGGAGGCTTAACTCCTGGTTTTTGCAACATTAGTATTTTCAGAACTTCATGGCCCAGGAGGTGGAGGGGTGCTTTGACCTTAATTGGGGCACTGTGAACTCGTCAGGTGTCCTTCGTATGGCTAGTAAAGCTCACAGCCGACATCCTCAGGTTGGAACGTTGAGGTTACACGTGTATGACGTATGCAGAATTACACCACTTAACTCTGCAGCGGAAGTCGCTTCAACAACTGGCACTTGAGGAGGCCTGCCAATGTTGGATAGCCTCGTCACAAAGGGTCTACGAGTGGGTCGATAAATCGGGCAAGCTCCTTTACTGGTTTGCGATGAGAGACATGGCTTTCAGGGTGGTTACATCGATTCAGTGCAGAGGGGTGGTAGTTGCTGAAACTGCAGGGGAGATAGAAGGGACTTTAGCAACATACTACGATGCCCTATATGCCAGCAAGGGGCAGCCCCAGAGAGAGATGTTGCGCCCCCTGGTGTTCGACATTCCAATGCCCAAAGTTCTGGCGAGTGATAGGACTAACTTGGATTGTCCATTGGAGCTGAAAGAGATCGGGCAGGCCCTCTGGTATATGAACTCCGGGAAAACCTCGGGCCCGGTTGGTTTTCCTATGGAATACTATAAATGTTTTCAAGGCCACCTAATGTCTTACCTCCTCAGACTCTATCAATAGGCAGTGTACAAGGCACAGTTCCACCCTTAGCTTGATTTAGCAATTATAGTTGTTCTCCCTAAGCCAGGCCACGCGGTGGACCGGTGTGCATGTTACCACTCATTCTCACTCACTCACTCATTTTCTTTACACAGTTTAATGTCCACACGATCTCGCTGATGAGACAACATTTGTAAGTCCTATCGGTACACCGATTGTTTATCTTAATCATACACCGGGGCACTAATAATTCACTTCGCGTTTGGGCTTAGAGGTCACTATTTATGGAATACTTTAGTTTTCACTTGAAATAATGCACAGATTTCATGTACGGATGATTTAGTCCCGTAATTCCCCACGAACAAACGGTGGCACCGTAGTTATCAGCACATCATTTATTTAAGCACACAGATTTCTTAGTACTGAACGTACAACCATATAGCAGTAGACATTGCAGATTCTGTCGGTTGGATTTATATTTACGTTTTTGCGTATGTATGTAGAGTTGTTTGAAATACCTTTAAAATTAATGAATTGCAACATGTGTGTGATTATGCCGATCTCAAATATCTTTTGGTTGCCTTGCACTGAACCTAAAATTTCCTCCATTTTTCACAGTTTACACAGCCCCCGATGAAGGGCTTTGCGCCCGAAATGCATTGGGCATAGAAAAAATACAGTTATTACATGAAAATGATGTTATGAAGTAATAGCAATCAACAAATTGCAATGATTACAGATGCAAAAGATGAATTGCACTGATTAAACTTTGAAGACTACTCAAATACTTTCTTGTGAACTTGTTTACTTGACGCACATTATCTATTGAGTGCATGAGGGACATGCACCTCTGAACCAGAGGCCAGCATCCACAAGTATCTCTAAGATTATCCTCTCACTCAGGAGGATTCACCCTAATTGCACCACTGAATATTTACCACTCATCTGTTAACAAGGAGTGCGCCTTTAGGAATTTACGTCTCGACTTATTCACACTTCTGAGTGAATCCCAGGACGCACCCGCTAACATGAATTTTGAGGAAATTGCTAAAATCACAGAATCAAGAGCAGAAACATTTGTATTCACACCTGATGAAACTCAAAGGATATATTCTTTAATAGAGGAGACGGAAGGACTCAGTGCAAGCACCGGATCCACACAATCAAATGTCAAACAACTCTTGTACATATCTAAAAGAACCATTAACCAGCGACTACACGCATCAACACTTATTAAATATCATAAAGTCCAAAGAATTCCCAGAGGATTAAGAATTTCTCTGAAATCTACACTTTGCAAGAATAATGTAAAATTCACTGAAAAATGGCAAGCGATCTTAAATAAGTGTTCATTGGACCTTATCTTACTGATCATTGAAGAGTTATCTAAACTTCTGGATGACCTTAACAAAGAGATCTCGCAATTAAAACAGGAACTCACAGAGACCATGTCCAAAGAAGATTGGGATCAAACATTAATAGATCTTAATGAGCAACTAGAATCGTACACAAAAGAAATTAATGAAAGAAAAATAAGGAAATTCAAAAGAGATACATATGATTATAAACTTGGAGAAGTATACAACTGGGCTGAGGTTTACGCCCAAAGAAGATCACAAAGAAGAAATACAGGAAGGAACTCAGACACAGACGCATCTTCATCGGATGACACAATACAAAGACCTCCTGTATTACGCGAACCAACCCGTGAGAGATTTGACAAGGAAGGACCGAGTACATCAATGGGTAACAACGGCAATCAATCTTTTTTAGGAAGAGGTCTAAGGCCACCCGACGAAGCAGGAGGAAGTTTTTCAACCAACAAACCAGTGGCAAAAGGAACAAGGAGCCAGAAAATCTCGTAATTAACATTTCGAAACATCAATTCACAGATGATCAATTGATGATCCTACAGAAAGGATCTTCCTTCGTACTCAACGTACAGATCAAACTTGCTAGAGACAGAGATCAATCTATACAAATTCATTCGGACATTAAGACTTAAACATTTCTTCAGTAACATAGTGGAACCCAATCAATATCCCAGAGAAAACACCCTTTTAGGTCTAAGAACCAAAAGTACATTCATGGCTCCAGTGAGTCATAAAGTGATTGACTCATTTGAAACCATTGTTCATAAAGAAATAAGGAATACATTTAAACAAACTCAATCCAAAAGATCGAACATGGCACCTAAAGAATACCAAGTTCTCAACCAAATAGCAGCTACAACGGATGTGACTATTCGGTAAGCCGATAAAGGAGGTGCAACGGTTATCATGGACACAGAGTTTTATGAAAAAAACGTCAATGAACATGTACAAGACAAGAATACATACACGGTAATGACATCTGACCCAACCACGGAATTCATGAAGATCCTATCTAGAATTATTGACACTGCGATAACGAATGGTACCATCACCAATGATGATAAAAAATATCTCATCAAATCTGATCCAGCAATACCGTACATCTACATGATACCCAAAATTCATAAACATCCAACCACACCTCCTTTCAGACCTATCGTTTCAACCATCAACTCCATACACGAACCAATAGGCAAATATCTGGATAGACACCTTCAGCCACTAGTACAAGCAATGAGTACGTACATAAAGGACACCACTGATTTTTAAACATCCTGGAATCCATCAAACTATTAGTGCTATTCTATGCACCATTGACGTGAAAGCACTTTATACTTCTATTCCGCACAACCAAGGAATACAGGCAGTTGAATTTTTTCTCATTTCGAGTAATAAAACTGAGGACCAAAAAGTTTTTCTCATGGAACTGATTCAGTTTACACTTTATCACAGTTACTTTAAATGGGGAGAAAAGTTTTTTGTACAATGCTCTGGAACATCTATGGGCAATTGTGCCGCTCCAACATATGCGAAACTGTTCATGCACCATTTTGAACTCAATCATATCCTACATCAAGAAACCTGGAAGAAACATCTTATCCTGTACAAAAGGTACATCGACGACATTTTCATCCTATGGCAAGGTATGGAAACTGAATTAATCAAAGCCATCGAACTCCTCAACAAAATTGATGAACGAATTGAATTCACCTCTAACATCAGTAGACAACAAGTCTGGATACCTGTGTTATAAACAATCAGGGTCAACTAATAACTACGGTTTACACCAAACCCACTGATAGGAACAATCTATTACATTTTCACAGTTTTCATCAGCCTTCACTGAAGAAACATCTTCCTTACTCACAGTTACTTCGCCTCAAAAGAATTTCATCCACGACCGAACTATATAAAGAAAGCATGGATACATGTATAGAGAAATTCAAGAACCGTAGTTACCCGGAAGACGTTCTCCGAACAGCAATAGCAAAAGTTGACACAAAGACAAGAGAGGAACTTTTGGCAAATATTCAAGGTGACAAAGAAGAAAGTCGTAGTGTGTTTGTTTCAAAATTTTCAACTAGAAGTTACTAAATCAAAAAAATCATTCTCAAATTCTGGCCTATGCTGAGCACAGAAGCTGATTTTAACGGAATATTCAACATACAACCACGATTCGCTTACACAAGATCGAGGAACTTAAAACAAATCCTGAATAAACCTATTGTTCAAACTAATGTGGAACACAAAGGCACTGTCCCTTGTTTAAATTGTGGTAATTGTAACTCTATCATCAAAGGCAACGTGATCAGGCACCCGCATAAAGGCAACCCTGTAAAACTCAAAGTGACTGCTACCTGCAACAGCCAAAATCTCATTTACATGCTTAAATGTCCATGTGGTTTAGCATACATCGGAAAAACCGAGCGAAAGATTCGAATAAGAATCAATGAACATAAGAGTAATATCCGAACGAAGAACCTTAGATCACCCATAGCTAGCCATTTCAACTCCATGCGACACAATGTCAGTCAACTTCGCTTTTTGGTTCTAGAACAGGTTCCCATCTTACAAGGACGTAACAATACACAACACCTGCTCCGCAGGGAAATATATTGGATAAGTCACATGGACACCGTTAACCCTAAAGGGTTAAATGAACGTTTTGACTTCAATTGTTTTCTTTGATTCAAATCTTTATTGTTTTGGATATTTTCCACATGGTATATTAGGATGTTTCATGAGAATTCCATTTGTGAATTTCACCATATAGGTTACACCATGCATGAGTTCACACACATACTGTTTTCACCAAAACATATATGATTTTGTTAAATTTTATTACTAACACTCATATTTTTATGAATGGGTTCGTCTTTTACTCACGATTCATGATCTTTGGTAATTAGAGAATTGATTACCCACTTGTTTTTACGGTCTAACACGTTTTTGTACACGTCGATTTTTGAGATTCACACGTCTTACATTCTATAGGTGCGAGCACTTTTTACTAGCCACTTTTTGTTATACCTGTCAGGACACAGAAATCGAGAAGCAGACGTTTAGTCTGTCTTCCACGATTTTTAACACGTAATCATTCACACATTCACCTTGGAGAAAAAAACGCGTTTTCTTATTTGTTTAAGTGTGATCGCATGTCATTAAGTATTATTGTGTAGCTAGTTAGGATAGGGTTTCGTTTACTGTTTATGATTTTACGAAATCGATGGAACAGACTACCAGTCTGTTTTCACGTTTCATTACGCTAGTAGTTTCACCCGCATACTCATTTATTTCCGGGTTACACGCGCATTTAAAATCAAACATGTTTGTATGTATCGTACCGGCGTCCCCGTGTTTACACGCTATAGGGACAGAATACGCGACCACATATCACCACGCGGGTAAGTCACCTTCGAAATTCGTGCTGCTTCCATTTAATCGTTGTTACGATAGTCTTTCACGAATTTAATGCCTGCGTACCCTTTTCTTTACACAGTTTAATGTCCACACGATCTCGCTGATGAGACAACATTTGTAAGTCCTATCGGTACACCGATTGTTTATCTTAATCATACACCGGGGCACTAATAATTCACTTCGCGTTTGGGCTTAGAGGTCACTATTTATGGAATACTTTAGTTTTCACTTGAAATAATGCACAGATTTCATGTACGGATGATTTAGTCCCGTAATTCCCCACGAACAAACGGTGGCACCGTAGTTATCAGCACATCATTTATTTAAGCACACAGATTTCTTAGTACTGAACGTACAACCATATAGCAGTAGACATTGCAGATTCTGTCGGTTGGATTTATATTTACGTTTTTGCGTATGTATGTAGAGTTGTTTGAAATACTTTTAAAATTAATGAATTGCAACATGTGTGTGATTATGTCGATCTCAAATATCTTTTGGTTGCCTTGCACTGAACCTAAAATTTCCTCCATTTTTCACAGTTTACACAGCCCCCGATGAAGGGCTTTGCGCCCGAAATGCATTGGGCATAGAAAAAATACAGTTATTACATGAAAATGATGTTATGAAGTAATAGCAGTCAACAAATTGCAATGATTACAGATGCAAAAGATGAATTGCACTGATTAAACTTTGAAGACTACTCAAATACTTTCTCGTGAACTTGTTTACTTGACGCACATTATCTATTGAGTGCATAAGGGACATGCACCTCTGAACCAGAGGCCAGCATCCACAAGTACCACTCATTCTCACTCATTAACTCGGAGGTGAAAAGTTTCACAAAAATATTGAAGAACCGCCTGCTTGCGATTCGCCCCTGGCTGGTGCATCCTGAACAATGTGGGCTTATGCCTCGGAGAGCACCCAGCACAGGATCCATATGGCACTCACAAGCCTTTCCCAACTAGGGGACCCTACAGCCCTTCTCCTGTTAGATTTTGAGAAAGCTTTGACTCACTAAGCTGGACCTTCCTGGAGTAGGTCCTGATCATGTTGGGTCCTCGATTTCGCGCTTTTGTGTGAGTGCTCTAGTCTGGCAGAAAAGCCCAGGTGCGGGTTAACAGTATGCTGTCCGCTCCATTTTTGATTGCTTGGGGTACCCGGCAGGTTTGCCCTTTATCCCCGCTTTTGTTCATACTGGCGATTGAGCCACTGGCAGCGTGGATTCGCTATGATGCCAAGGTGTGGGGATTCGACTGGTGGGTGGTGATGGAGGACCGTATAGCACTTTTTGAGGATGATGTTCTTCTTTACATCTCGCGCTCGATGATCATGATCCCTAGAGTGCTGTAGATTCTTGGGCTTGCTATTCACTGGATTAAATCAGTTTTAGTCCCCCTGAAGGGACCGCCGATTGAGATAGACTGTCCTGTGAGGCCTGCAAGCTTCCGGTACCTGGGCATGTATGTAGCCTTAGAACCCAGTCTCACCTGGAGTTTGAATATCAGTCCCTTGTTGTCTTGCCTAATGTAGGACCTCAACAGGTGGGTGAAACTGCCACTTAATATCTTGGGTCACACCACGTTGTTTAAAATGATTGGCCTCCCTCATCTGCTGTACGTCATACAGAATTACACCCTACGACTGCTGCAACCCTGTTGGTGCCAACTGAAGGCCAAGCTCCGGTCTTTCTTGTGGCGTGATTGACCCCTTCGTATAGCATACAGTAAATGTACTCAATCTGCATGATATGGGGGACTAGTCAATATGGCATATGTCTACCTTTACTACTGGGCAGCCAAGCTGTTAGTGGTCAATGAATGGATGAAAAGGGGATGGGGGTCCCAGCGTTTCAGTTGGAGGTGGCAGGTTGGGCTTGGGTAGGATTGAGGGGCTGTTGTATGATGTCCCTATTCTGTCTTCCCTCTCTGAGTCCACTAGGGTGGTTCTAGAGATGTGGCGTATGGTGTTGTGGTGGATGGGTGGGACCGAAAGATTACACAGATGGCTCCCCTATGGGTGGGGAAATGGCTGCATCAGACATCAGAATCTCCAAAGTGGGCGATGTCAAGCATGCCAGACACCTCAAATCATACCAGGCGCTGAAGGAAGAATATGACTTTTATAGATCTAAATTTTTTAGATACCTGCAATTGCGCCACACTCTGCAACAACATTCGGGACTCCTTGGGGAATGTCCCGGAAGGAAACCCCCTGGAGATCCAGAAAAGGATCTCTCCAATCTCCAGAGCACTTAAAGTATACTCCCCTTATTTGTTTGCACCCATCATGGCCCGGTGGGAACAGAGGGTGGGGTCCCTAGAAGACTCCGAATGAAGAGACGTTCGTATGGCGCACAGAACGCAAGTCATATCCTCCAGGCTTCAACTCATATTACTTAACTACTTGCACATGACCTACAAAACTCCTGAGCGTCTTTGGAGTGCAGGCTTACTGTAGTCACCAGCGTGCTGGTGCTGCTGTGAAACCCCAGCCCGCTTTTATCATATGGTGTGGGGATGTCCTGTGGTTGCGAGTTACTGGGTTAAGATTATCGAGGTTCTCGTCAGGGTAGTGGGGACACACATTGGCATCTCACCATTATCCACTCTGTTGGGAGTTCTGGAGTGAGAATTTGACGGTGGGAGAGACAAAACCCATGTGGGGATCGGAATACACTTGCAAAAAGCGATATTGCCAAGGGGTAGCAATTGCCTTCCCACCCCTGTTAGCGCCATTGAATCAAGGGATGGACTGCTGTGCAATACAGGAGCGGGCCGTATACGAAGCCAAGGGTTGCCCCCAAAAACGTGCAAGTGTGTGGGGTAAATGGTTAGACTACAGAGGAATGTCATAATGGGTGTGTGAGGGGGATACGAAGATGTTTATTATACGCCCTGATATTACTGTATTGAAGTACCGATAGACATGTTTTGTGTTGGTGTATGCCTTAAAAATAATAACTTTCGATTTATATAAAAAATAGTTGTCTAAGTTGCAACAAAGTATTTTGTACAATTTCCTTCAAAAGTAATAAATAAATGAAAAGTCCAGTTTCAACAAAACGCATGAAAGTGTTTGCTTTGATTGCTTTGCAGGAGGAAGCGAATCATCGTGGGATAAAGATAAAATGCAGTCTCCTATAAACACAGGCTCACAACATGGCATTAGCCACGTCACGCTGTCGGGCCAGCAGAGCCTTGGAAATGCACATCCACTCAGCCCACTCCAGCAAAACCACTTGCTAACTAACCGTGCGTATATCATCAATTCTTATGACAATGACAGTCAAATTTCTAGAGTACAGCCGATCATTTCCAAGTACTTTTTAGAGGTCGAATTTCTGAAAATATCAAGATTCCAATTGGGGTTATTGGTAATGCTGTGACGAATGGATAATTAAGTGCGAATTTGTGGTCCTGAGTACCATATTTCATCCTTGAGTTGCAACTTGAAAGTACTTAAGCAATTTAAATGTAGTATTCTGTTGTATATGAGTCAAAAGTGGAATGCGTGCAGTAAAAATGGAATAAAATCGAGACAATATGATTTGTATTTCATTCCTGCACACATAATTTGACATTGATTTATAAATGCTTGTTTTGTTTAATTAGTTATGGCCTTATGTTCTTATATATTAAAAATGTGCTTACAACAGATTGTGTGAGCAGTTCAACAGTCATTGCTGTGCTGTTTTTTCATTTTATTTTCAATATTTATTTTAAATGTACTCCCCATAACAATGAAGAAAGGGTGAATTAAACAAAACAACCGAGCCAACTGCTCCCCTTTCCTGGCTGCTTTGTATTCTGTCCAATCAGGTTCCTAGTAGCTCTTTCAAGGGTTGGAGTAGCAAAACCTTTGCAGCTTGAAAAGCAGGGGTGTAATGGGCATTGGATCAAGAATACCGTGTCTTTTATAAAAGTCAGTGATTATATGCTATTGGTCCTGCTGTAAACAGAAAGGTGAAAGAGTATATGATTTTTGTGAGTTAACTAAAAATGCCATTTTACTAGTGTCCTTCAGAGAACATAATATTTGTCCCCGTTTCATCTGTCACAGTGTAAAGCTCACCAGATCTCATGGCTCGGCTGCACTACTTCATGTGGTATACACAGGCCTATATAAGAAACTCATTGCCAGGCTGCAGAATGTATACATTCTGGATCAAACTCACCCTTAATGCAGTACACTGGTGGCCTGTTGAAGGATCATATTTAAATTCTGTCTAGCATACCAGAAGGATCCTGGACCATGGCTTCTGGATACCTGGAAAAGTGGAACAGCATAATGGGCCAACTAGGGGCCTCTGCTCAACCAATGTGATGACAACCAGCCACTGAAAGTACAAAAGGTTGCTATATGGGTATAGAACCATGATAGAAAAACCTATAGCTAAGGAACATTTGTTCACCTTTCATAGTCAATCAACTCGTTGACGTCTTAGAAAAGTATTGAAAGCATAACTATATAATCAATTATATGACAGATCCAAGACCTCAGAAACAGCAACATCAAATGCGTGATAGCCATGTTGCTGTTGGAACATAGCCGTGACGGTAAGTCTTTGACTGCTGCCCACCTTGGTCTACCAGGTGTGTTCCTTACAGGGTAGGTAAAAGAGTTGAAAGGAAGGCATAGTGTAATAGTCAAGGTTTTCTCGCATATCCCTTTTTCTACGGTTATGGAAGGAAACATTTTCATCATTTTGGGTTCCCTTGCACTAATATTTTGCAACACAAAGCCCCCCTAATGAGTGCCCCTTATCAGATGGAATAATTATCACACCAGATAAAATCCGACCTTGAGGTGTTGAGAATTGATAGGGCCGGATAATTATCACAGATAATACATTTTGTGGGAATGGCGTGCAGATTTTCGTGCTTTCTATACCAAACCCTCATGTTCCGGTAATTAGTGTTAATTTTCGACAGGTTCGACTTCTGAAAATTTCCGGGGCAAATTACAGCAGTGCCTTGTTAGCCACAAAACTCATGATTCCAGTATGTGCGGCAACAGGAGTCACTGCACATACCAGAATTTAACAGGCCACTCGTAATGAGGACCAAAATGTGTTGGATCTTCCCTTAAAGTCAAGATATATTCTCACAAGATGAACCTATTCATTGGGAACATTCATTGCACGGTTCTGTGAATGAATGGGTTGCTTATACACATATGCCTTATTTTTGGAAGAATGATCTCTGCTCTTGAACAACTTAATGTGCTATGCTATAAAAAAGCTTCAGAGGGAGCAGAATATGCTGCTGAAGACATCAGCGATACATTGTGAATTAATCTGACCAAACAAGTTTTCACAAGATGTCTACTGTATATATCCACCTTAGAACCTTTTCTAGAATCTGTAGTGTTTATTTTGTTTTACCACTTACCCTAAGATATATGGGGGTAGGGGGTGCACACTCCAATCCTTTATTTGTGCTGTGAAGCTCCCAAATAATTTAACCCTTACTTCTGGAAGGAGAGGTAAAGCTGAACCAGCTCAACAGAAACATATCTTCCACAGGCTCCATATGTTGTGCAATGCAAACTCTATTTTTATTCAAACACATGATTACATATATTTATTTGGTTATTTAAGAGGGAGTGTAATAATGTTCTACATGTAGTCTTTTCGGGTTTCTCAGAGAGCTTGATGAAAGGAAAATACAGCTTGTTGAATAGGATGGGATGTTGTCCACCAAATACATGGGGTATGTAACAGTGTCCAAAACTCTTTGCATGTGACCCCTCTTTTATATTGTGTTTTTTTTCAAAAACCCTGCAAATAGTTTGATTTTCAATGGTTTTGTGAATTGCATGTAGTTGGGTTCAGAGTTCAAGTGTGGGTTAATAATATTTCAGAGTCTAGGACCTTTTATGGATTGTGATCCGCCTCTGTGTTTCATTAGTTTGAACTCATGTTGGTTGGTCAGATGGATGCAGGATCAAAGAAGGATTCTGGTTGAGATGGAGTGAGGTGCCAGTTCCTGCAGGTTTGCTTGGCTTTTGAACCAGTGTGCTTTGTAGATATGCACATGCCCTTACATTTAATTCTGGCATCTATTATAAGCCAATGGAGAGCTGCAAGAGCTAGCATGATATGCTCTTGTTTTCAAGGTTAAGGCAAATTCTGGCTGCCTAGTTTTTGAGTATTTGGAGCTTGACCATGGGTTTTTAAGGAGACTGAAGAAGACAATGTTATAGACATCTTGGAATACTAAGATGAATTCTGTTGTCAGCTTCAGTATTTTGCCAGTATGCAGAAGCTGGAGTATTTTCGTGTTCACTTCCTTTGTCACTGAGTTGGCTTGAGGGGCAATGGTGAGGCTATTGTCTAAGAGACCACAGGTTCATAAAGAAGATGGCACGATGCTAAAGCTTGACGGCCAGTCAGGAGATGGTAGGTTGCGCTAAATGTCTCTGACCATTAGAACTTCAATCTTAGGACTGTTCATGTACCGTTAGCTCTCTTTCATCCAGTGGCTGGCATGATCTAAGCATAATGTAATGTGGTAAAGCAACCTGGAGAGTTATCCACATCAAAGTTCTAGCTGTTTTTGCAGCAGGCAACTATTTGTACATTGCAGTGCAGAAGGGAACATCTTTTGAAAAAAGAGTTCTCAGAATGCTCCAAAATTGGCACGTGCTTTGCAGATCTAAGAATAGCCTCTTTCGGACAGGCCGTTGACTCATTGACAACCATGGAAATTGATCACAGTTAGAAATGCGGCAATAAGTTGTGCTAAATACATCTGTCAGATTCCATTAGTAATTAGTGGCGTACAAGGCGGGATGCTCTTTTATTTATGTTGCCGAATGATCAAAAACCTGACCCTCGTTTAAGTCCTCACCTGTTTCAAATCTGAATATGCTCTTGAGCCACCCAGGCATGTTTTGAAGTCCTCACCTGCAATGAGCAGGCAATGTCTCTTATGTAATCTTCCAACATTCCTATTGTAGGAAAGAATCTTTAAGCTATTCTCTGCAGGCATTTAGTTGCCATGGCTAACAACAACACGTAAGAAATAAAATGCAGTAACTGTACCAAGTGCTTGACATAATGTACAGCCGCTAAACTAAGTTTTTATTTTAATATACTGCAGGCATTCAGTGATTCAGATAATGCACTGCATGCTTAGTTGTGCACACAGTGTCACTTTTTGGCACAGTTTAAGCTGGCTGTGACGGTCTCTAGAAAATTAATTAGGCTTTATGCCTAAGATTTTTGCACATTTATTAATTTATTTGATTCCTCAGTGACCACTATATCCTTTTTATGTGTCTCTTTTGTAAGCGAAGAACCTGGAGCCATGAGTTCCTCTATGATTCGATGGCATAACAGGTTACAACCAGCCAAACTAAGTTGTTTCACTTGCGTTTCAATTGGGAAAAGTGCAGCACCATTGACTTAGTGGTGTCTTTGCATATTGTAGTTGACCCAGTGCTTTAAATGGAAATATAGAAGTGTAGGTACTCACTATTGAGAGTACGCCTTTTCTCCAAAAAGTGCCAGTACTCTCCCATTAAGTGTATTGCAGCAGTGCTGAGAAGTGCAGGTACTATCCCTTTCAAATTAAAGAAGAGCAGCTACTCAGTACTGGACAATACCTGCCTATTTAAAGCACTGATTTGACCTCTGCCCCCCTATGATCCCATATGTTTCCTAGAATGGCATGTAATGTGGTAGACTAGGATAGATATAATTCCTTTCAAGTTAAGTTGTAGGATCCACGGTTTACCTTTGCCGATCATTGAACCCCTCATGTTCTTTGCCCAAAAAGTATATAGAGCGCGTCACCCTTTACCAGATGCTTAAACTCTAGGGTTGTTGTGTTGTGGGGGTGAAAGAGCAGCAAAGTAGGTTGGGTTCTGTACTCTCTTGTTCTTTGCCCAAAAATGATATAGAGCGCATCACCCTTTTACCAGATGTCTGAATCCTGTCTGCGCTCAGCCTCAGCAGATTCAAGGCAGGCGCTCATTCGAGAGTAGAACATCCAACATTGCCAACTTAATTGAAGTTGTGCACTAGGCCTCGCATCAGGCTCAGGGGGTCATGAGGTCAGAGAGCTCCTCTCGACTACAGAACCCAACTTACTTTGCTGCTCTTGCACCCCCACAACACAGTAACCCCAGTGTTTAAGCATCTGGTAAAGGGTGAGGTGCTCTATATAATGTTTGAGCAAAGAACAAGAGGGTACAGACCCAACCTACTTTGCTGCTCTTGCACCCCCACAACACAACAACCCCAGTGTTTAAGATTAAACAAGTGGGTACTACACCACTCAACATATTGGAACTGGAACCTTGATGGACTTCTGCTATCTTATTTTCTCCCACACTGTGAGACATTATTATCTGGAAAAAAAAAACAACCCTGGTGAAGTCTGCATGGACGAAACGCGTTGGCTGGGCTGATGTGCAAATGTAAAAAACTTCAATAAAGCGGATTTGAAATTTACATGCGAGCGCCAGAGGAATATCATTGGATGTTATTTGTTTTTGTGTCCTATTCGCCTTGAATTAAGCTATATAGATTGAGTAATTGTGTGCTCCTTTTCACTGGTGTTCATCAGTGTTTGGATTTTTTGTGACTTCGAAGCAGTGGGGTCACGAAAAGTAGAGCATAGAGACATTAAATAACGACTGCAAGTATACACTAGTGCGACATCTAATGGCCCACACTGCTATTACTTATATTTTGTTTGAGCAAATGAACATGTACTGTGTCTACCTCATCAAGGTACAATGTCATATTTTTGTTATTTCTAAGTAGCTTAAGAAGTGTTTTTATGGGATGATTCATTCTAGTTGGGTGATGTCTACACCAAGAGATGTCTTTTATTTTTTATCACAGATTGCTTTTCCAGTCATGAATGACATAATAACAGCCAGGCAAGATTCCACAAGATTTGGCCTAGTTTGGCAGCTGGCTTATCTAGATCGCATGCACAATACTACTGTACACATCCCTACAAATCTTCCCCTATGGGCACGTCCATAATCACACTCAATATAAAGGGGTAGTCAGCATGCCAACTTGAACATATACGACCTACTTTAACTAAGAGTAAACTTGCACATTACAGGTAGAGGGCAGAAGACTTGAAGCTTCTACCCAATACTTGACATCATATGCAGTCAGTGTGAGAGCTGTTGCTTTCTCACCCACACTAGGTGTTGATCCTTGTAACCGTGGACTAACAGTGCTGTTGCCTCCATCAGGGAGAGAAAAAACGAGATATGCAAGTGACGTTACACTTTTCAAGTCCATATTTATATATTTTCGTGGTATAAGGTTATTACAATATCATATTCTCAAATTTAGAAAGAACAAGGATAAGGTCCTGATGTGAACAAACAAAGGCATCAAAAGGAACCTAAAGTCTAACCTTATTAGTGTCTGGGAGAACTACTGCTTCACACAAAAAGGATAAGCTGACAACTCTTGCTTTCCTGGGAACATCTATGACTACTTCACTGGTTTTACTACGTTGCTAAAATACAAAGGATGCTCCTCTTCTAAAGGTCAATAATTCCAAATTGTTTCCACATGAGATGTATTGTGTTGCTGTCATACAAATAAGAAACAATTTTAAGTATTGTGACCTTTCACCCTCAAATGTCCACACCTTAGCATACTCTACCAAGTCAAACACCATCCGCTCTGTTCATAAACAAATCCAAGAGGGTTGTTTCTTGTTGATTTCCCACTTTCCCAATTGGTCAATAGTAGAGGGAGGCTACAGGCCCCCTCTGTTCTATAGTCCTCAGACTCTCTATAAATAAATCTCGGAAATCTGATATCTTGCATTCTATAGCCCAGTCTTGCAATCATGTGATTAGGCCTCTAGGCCATTGCACAATTATAGTCTCCTTTTGTTTGACAATAGTGATGAAATCTGCATTGAATGCCAGCTTGGCAATTGTGATGGACAAAGTGAGGCACACCTGGGGATCCAGCACAATCAAGGGAGGAGGAGGCCTCTGGTGACTCATGTCTCAATATCCTCTGATGCCACCCAATACTTACCAAGAAGGCCTGGAAGTGTCTCCATCCTCAACCATCTAAAGTGATTGGGAGCCACTCCACATGCAAGTATGGAGCTCAGAGGCAAATCTGTATCGTGTTTTGCACTGTGACATTGTGTCTGTCTGACCTCAAGAAAATAAGTGAAACATAACTGAGCCCATTAATATTTGATCATGGGAAACAATTCCAGGGTCACAAGAGATCTACCTGGAATGCATTTGGGGATTACGACCTGACTTGAAAACTTGGTACAGCTTAGACCACCACCCTCCTATGCAAAATGTGCCTGAAATGCTGCAGAAAGTGGAAAAAGATCTAATTATTGGTCTATCAGCAATGTTTTCCTCTTCAGTACATTTTAAACCCTTATGGAAATTACAGTGAGCATTGCTGGTAATTGTCTTATGGTATGATGTAACGGATACATACAGGCTAGCAGGCAGATAATACTGTCCATCCGTTTCCATCATCACTTTCTCCACATCTATGTTTCAGTGTTATTGGTGTCTACTGCAGATGTGTCCGAAGCAGCAAAATTAATCAACTTTCAACATCACATTATTTTGAAACTTTTAAAGTTTTGTGAAGGGAGGTGCATGAAATGTTAGTAAAAATAGTGGGGTACTGGAAACTGGTTCACCCTGCCTTGAGTGCCACAGGAGGCAGTGGACATGTTGGTGCCTCTTAATACTACCCGTTATCAGAGTCTCAACACGGGCATGTGACATGCCTCACCCTTCACCACTATGATTAGCCCCTGCCAAGTTAGCCCTCACTGTCTAGGTGCCTATGGGTGAGTTATGCCTCACTACATTGTCCTGGTGCTGCAGGCCTCCTATGTTCCCATCCACTTCCCTCCTGTCCCCTACCCTGACCCCACCACACCCACTGCAATATCTTTTGGCCAGCTGCTGCTATCCATGTGCAGTCTGACCAACATCAAGAAGCAGAACAACTTGTAGCTGGAAAGCAGAGTCTGCAGGTGAGACAACACTGTATTAGCAAAGTCATACTAAATCCTAATACCTCGCCTGGCTTTGATGAAAAAAGTTTCCCAATTCCCCATACTTATCTGGCAAAATTGTTACTTTCCCTCCCCTGGTCTACTGGTGTTTACTGGTATATTTTTAACCATAAGTCTTTCTGTTGACTTTTCCTGCTAGACTGGTTCATTGATCAAGGTATTTCCAATCAGTTAACTTTGATTTCGACCAGGGCCACCACTTGAAGACAGCTTATCTCACAAGAGCTATATAAAAGCTCTGTCACAACGTTGTGTAACTTTGATGGTTCTCTTTTGCTATAGACAAAAATTATTCAAATATGTTTTTTAGACCTCGTTTTTTTTGGTAAAATGTTATGAATAATGACATGATGTGTTTTAATAATGAATAAACACCGGGCATACAGAAATAAAAAAATACATAAACATTTAAACAAATAATTGATTACAAGGTCATAAACAAAATAAGATGAGGAGAAAGAGCTCATTATAAAATGACACAAATTCATAGGATTACTAATACTGTGACAGAAATACTTGCAGCCTCATAGGAATAACACATTCTGACAACTGAAATGCTAGGTGTGCCTGAAAGGGCACAGTCTTTGCTCTTAACTATATATACTCCTTCAGAGTTAGACCCCTGCCTTTACATGTAAACGTAGGTGCTTATAGGCCATCTATTTTTGATATAAGATGGGTGCTTAATCAGGAAATATCGCACACAGACGTCTTTTGAACATCATTCACGATGGTTTAAACCTTTGAGTTGTACATGAACGTGTTTTAAGAGCAACATTTGTTAAGACAAACTACTTTTTTTTAACATTCACACCATTTCTTTTAGGGTTAGATTTGCCATTCATGATGATGCCCCACCCCCTCCTTCCTGTCAGCCTACCTCCTGCGTCAGTTGCCATGGCAATGAACCAGATGAACCACCTCAACACCATAGCTAACATGGCTGCCGCGGCTCAGATGCACAGTCCCCTATCCAGAGTGGGGGCCTCTGTGATAAAGGTAAGCGCCACGAGCCGCTCTTTTGAAAACACTGTCCGTTTCCATGCAGTTCGTGCTCACGGCCGGGCATTTCATGTGAAGAAAGGCGGGATTCCATTGTAAACATGCTTCCGTTTCATTCACAGTTTCATTTATATTCCATGCATTCAAGGAAAAGAAGCTCCATTTAACAGTTATCTTCAGCGTTTGGCATAACGTAGACATTAAACCCAATTAGTCGTTACACTTTTCATTAAACGGGTCTAATTACGATAAGATTATGGTGCATGTGATCAGTGTGCAAATATATATTTTCATTGTGATGCAGTTAAATGAAATGAATTTGTTTTTGTCCTTTCTCGGTGCTTTGAAGCACAAAATCGGCTATGTGTTTTTTTAGCTTTGTCTGTCGCTCAAGCGAGCCTGCAAATCTGTCTAATTACTGAACATATAGTGAATACAATGTCCAGGGTTATTCTAGATAAGATTACTGCCGCTAAGTAGTTTGATGACCTGCTTTGCCTCACAGATCTCCAGATTTCGCAAATCAGCTTTTCAAATACTTTCCTCTGTCTTTGATTTATACCGGGTAAGGCTGTTTTATCGCCCACTTGAATGATGTCACTGTACATTTTTATTTCTCCTTTGCCATTTAGCGGTAGGCTGCCCTACCGATATATGCATGATCAGCAAAGTTAACATTTAGAGCCTCAGCATGAAATGTCATAACTATGAAATTTTGATTTCGACTGACAGGGGCCCTGTAAATGAAAAAGAGCTTCCATTACCGTAGACTCAAGAATACCTTTCTTGTCAGCCATCAACCAGGAGATTTTATGTTGAACACTGAAAAGCCCCAGGAACCCCAAAGTTGGTGGCAATTATCTAACTGTGAGGAGAGAACAGTGGCAAAAAAATGCTAAAGGCTGGACGATTAAAGATATAGTTTAAAGCTAATAAATGACAGTTGGTGTAAAGAGGCAAAATGAGCAGTGTAAAGTGATGCTCTGTACATAATGGAGAGTTTACTTTGAAGTGAAGTCTTTGATATCAGTGAATATGGGAAAACAATAGATGATGGATGAAACCATTGAATTAACCTCATCCACTGTTAGTTTTTTAGGCCGCATTCCAGTCCATCATTTTTTTGTTCGCTGTCCCTCTACAGACAGGGGCCAACCATATGCAAATCAGTTTTCAGCCGCAATAGCTATGTCTCCTGTGTATGGAAACAGAAAGAACCCTAGATATATTTTGACTGTTTAGGGCCTCGTCAGTGAGGTGCACCGTATCATTGGATACTGTAAGCCCCAGGACCAGTGACTGACCTTATATATCTTACTTAGGCTGTCTTATTCAGAAAAACAAAAGAGTGAGGATGAAATGGTTGAGTTAATTTCAACCACTGATAAATACTCCATGTACATCCACTACATCCCTTTTTTCCTCTCTCTGCCACTACAGAATGGGACCAACCACATCCAAATCAATGCTGTCCCTCCCATACAAGATCAGTCTACAAGTCTAGGCTGAGCTGCTAGTCCATGTCTCATTCAAATGGGAGCAAAAAGACCTTCAGATATGTTTCGGCCTCATTGTTGATGTGCGGCTTGTGTCCTACGGCACAGTGACCTAAGGAATGCATGTTTGGTCATACTGGGCACACATGAGAAGTCTCACTGGCAAGTCAGGGGATAAGGAGCACTGGTCTGCTTGTGCTTATTAGTAAACCACAGAGCTGTGTAGGTATACATTTGATGTCTTGGTGTCATCGGATGGGTGTGTTTGGATCTTAGTGGAGTCATAACGAGCATGAGGAAGGGACAGTTTTTTGTACTTTAAAAGGGTGACATTTGCCTGTTGTCCAGAATATGCCTTACTGATGAAGATGTGCACATTACAAACACCAGCAACAAGGCCCGACGGAAGAGGTTCAACATTTCAGCATTGCACTGCTGCCAGTTTGGACCAACTTACTCTAGTGCGGTTCTCAGCAGTCCCACATTACTTCTTAAGTCAAGCTGTAGTATGTCTCCTACCTCTCCCCTCTTCTTGCTCAGACTTAGGTAGAAATGACTTCTGCTGTCAAACCACATGGGGGCAAAAGTGAAAGAAGTTAGTAAACAACAGAGGACATCACAAATATTAAGGAAACTACGGAATATTATACTTTTAACTCTGTTCGATCTAAACTGGATAGCATGCCAAATATCTCCCGAGCTTAATGGTTCTGCTCTTCTGCCACGACCATTGAATTTGTGGTAGAGTCCTTTTGTTGATTTATTTCACTACACCTCTGGCAGCGTCTTGAAGTAAAGCCTAGGTAGATGAGCTTACATGGTTTGATAATAGTTTTTGTACAAGTTTGGTTTATTTCTCTCTTGTTTTATGCTGTTTCTTAATGCATATCATTTATTCAGTAGTTCCTCTAGTAGTTCTCCTAGTGGGAGAATGTGGATCCCTTTAAAGACCAGTACATTGCAATCCTCTGCCACCCAGACTCCATTCTGCAGCATGAGCAAGCACCCACAACAAGCAATGTGGTGCAACCACACCTCCATTTTCCTAGGAGTGAACTCAGGACTTTACTTGCCTCTACCAGTGGTTTTGACTTGTATAGGAGTTTTTCAAGTACAGGCACTGGAGGTGCATTCTTCTCAGTGCTTTCTAATGCACAGTGTTATTCTGGAGAAGTGTTTGCATTCACATTTTTCCTGCTTTTTTAAGCTTTGTCCCACTTGTTCCCCTCGTGCCGTGAGCACCTAGCTACAAGAAGTGCTGCACTTGCACAAATTTGTGTTTTTAGGGAAGATGCGCTGTTACCTAGATCTTAATCCCTATGTTTCTTTTGTCATGAACTACGGATGAGGTATAGGCTTGATGCCAAGTCTGTTATAAGTGACAGTGCCTGCAGTGATTCCCTTTGGTGAGTTCATGCTGGGAAGTGGCTTCAGAGAATGTGTTTGGAACATCTAGAAGGTTTGAGAAAGTCACTTTAGTTTCAGTCTCACAAGAGACTGAGCAGGAAACTCCTGGGACTGTTACCCATTGGAATCAACGAAGTTTATTTTTTCTGTAGATGAAGGAGAACATATGCATATTATAAAGACGTCAACTCGCAATTAAAAAGAGCAAAGATAGGCAATCATTTAATGTGAACCAATCTTTTCCCAGTGGTAAAAAGTGGACAATGCATTTTTGCTTGAAATATATTGGTGTACCTTACATCAATGAATGCGAATTCACGCATCAAGCCAATGTTTATCTTTTTGCTGTTGGACTTTTGATTGTAATATATTTTTGCAGTGGGTTAAAGTTCATCCCTTTTCTGTCTATTACTTGGCCTTCATGCACACGTCCTATCACCTTGTTTGTGGATATTCTAATGCCATTTATATGAGATGGGTCCATCGAGGTCTTGGGCCATGTTCAACCCTAGAAAGATAGAAAGCAGCAGGAAGTGGTTCTTGTGTTCTTCTTTCAGCATTTTCTCCATAGCCCCTACACCAACAATTCAGCTTTCTTTGAGGGTGGCATTCCAAGTTGAAAATAGAAATTGTAACATGAATCACTTCTATCCATATTGTTTGTGGTGCATGATGTCATTGCTTTTCTCGAAATTCACAATGTTTTCATTTGGTGGATGATTTAGCAGAGGATAATGTATACCCGATAGATTGTGCTTATTTGATAAACAGTGAATTTTGTCTTTCGAAGTCATTTGCCCTTGATAATACATAAATAAAAACCACAAAGCATCACGTGAGACGCTTTTAGAACTGTTTTTGTAAAATCCTGCTTGACTTCTGTTGTGATGTAGTATTTACCTTTTTGGACTTGGCTGCGTTCAGTCCCTACGTTCCGTTGATTAGAACGTTCATGTTGCGCTGTTCCACGAGGGACAGTTGGTGTTTGGCAGGCGTGAGGGGTTCACACTTCTCTTGCTGTACTGAGGAACCGTCCGTCTTTGAAATAAACCCCTGTTCCCAGTTCTTGTGTCCGGTGTCATTACTACATTTCTTGGCGACGAGGGTTGGGCCGGTCTAGGGTTGCTGTTGCGGAGGATTCGAGTTTTGATGGAGATAATGATGAACGTGTACTGATGGTCCTTCCTGGCAACGTTGTCAAAGGCAAAAGACAACGTCCGAAGGCTACATTTTGCATTCAAGGCAAACAGGTTGAACTGATGGTGGACTGTGGGTCTTTGTACATCATTGTGCCTAAGTGGATGTGGAAAAAGGAGTGGCCGCAAGTTTCTCTTGTACCAAAGGACATTGATCCTAGAGGGTACCAAGGAGAGACCATTGATGTTCTCGGCTTCTTCACCGCTCCCATCATCTTCAAGTCCAGAAAAATAGTGGGCAAAGTGTATGTTGCTCAGGACGGACCTCCTATTCTGGGGTGGGGCCATCAGTTTGATCTATATATCATCATAGACCCACATGCTGAGGGTCAAGTACTTAGTGATGATGTTTTGAGAGAAATGGAAGGTGTTTTTGCAGGGGGCTAGGAGAATTGAAAGGGTACACTCACAAAATTGTTTTGAAAGACGGCACTGTCCCCGTCAAACATAAATTGAGGAGGGTACCCGTTGTCGTGAGGGACGAGGTCAAAAAAATGTTACATGAAATGTTGGAAGACGGCGTCATTGAACCGGTTGAGGCCACTGAGTGGGTCTCTCCCGTAGTTATCAGCAAAAAAAGTGATGGGAAGTTGAGATTCTGTGTGGACTTGCGTAGTTTAAACCAGCATATCGTAACTGACACCTTTCCCCTTCCCAACATTAATGAACTGTTACTATTGCTTGGAGGTGGTAAGTACTTTTCAAAACTTGATTTGAAAAGTGCTTACCACCAGATCAGGTTACATGAGGAGTCCAAGGATCTAACGTCGTTTGTCACCATGGAAGGCACCTTTAGATTCAGGAGACTGCCGTTCGGGCTATCTTCTGCAGCCAGCGTCTTCCAACGCATCATGATAGAAGTGTTGAGGGGTGTTGAAAATGTAAACATTTTTCAGGATGCCATCCTTGTGTTTGGAGAGTCCATTCAAGACCACAACAAGTGTTTGAGGGAAGTCTTGGGTAGGTTGAGGGAGGCTGGCCTGACCCTAAGGAAAGAAAAATGCAAGTTTTTGGTGGAAGAAATTGAATACCTGGGGCATACTATCTCTGGTCAAGGTGTTCGACCCAAAGTTGACCTTATTGAGGCAATACGCGATGCACCAGTTCCAAACAACAAAGACAAGCTTAGGTCGTTTATGGGCTTAATCGAGTATTACGCTAAGTTTGTCAGTTCTTTTGCCAGCAAAACTGAAGCATTAAGAATACTATTGAAGAAGGGATGTTCCTTTTCATGGGGGGAGGCCCAACAGGCAGCTTTTGAGCAAATCAAGAAAAACATTTGTAATGCTGGTGTACTTGTACCTTTTGACACCCAACTCACCACCTTTCTTACTGTAGACGCAAGTGCTTGCGGACTGGGGTCTGTCCTGTCCCAAATCCATAAGGGGCGTGAGCGTACTGTAGCGTTTGCCTCAAGATCTTTGACTGAGTGCGAGTGCAACTATTCGGTGATAGAGCGGGAGGCATTGGTGGCAGCATGGTCTGTTGAACATTTCAGGACTTTCTTGTGGGGTCTTGAATTCTGCATCCATACAGACCACAAGCCTTTAGTGAAAGTGTTGAGTCCTGGAGGTGCTGGTAAGGGGTCAGCAAGGTTAGCCAGACTCGCTTCTCGGCTGCAGGAGTACAGGTACCAGGTGACACACATTCCAGGGTGGAGAAACGCACAGGCTGACTGTTTGTCTCGGTTGTCATTGAGTAATAAGGGTGAGATGAATAGTAGCTCGTTGTGGGAGCAAGAAGGTGCAGTTGCCTCTATGGGCGATGTGTCTGAGTGTGTTGGAGGTGCATTTTCGGCAGAGGAATGAAAGTTGAGCATGGATAACGATTCCACCCTTAGAGAAGTAGAACATATGATGATCACAGGTGGTAGAAGAGAAAGTACCGTTGTGCCCACAGTTAGACCTTACGTCAAGATCTTGGATGAGTTGAGTATGAGTGAGTCCAAGGTATTAATGAGAGATGACAAATTTGTACCACCATGTGGTTTGAGACGCAAGATAATCATACTTGCTTATGAGGGCCATCTGGGTCAAACTATGACCAAGAAACGTGTGAGAGAAAACTTTTGGTGGCCTAGTATGGATGAGGAAATCAACGCGTGGGTGGTCAATTGTGAGGTGTGCGTGCAGAGCGAGAAAAGACTCAAGACTGGTCCCAAGTCTGCAATCGGGCATATCGAGGATCCCGGATTATCCTGGAGTACCGTTTGCTTGGACTTCATCGGACCCATGCAAGGGGTGGATGAAAAACTAAAAAATGCGTTGGTCATGGTTGATGTCCACTCTAAGTGGCTCATTGTGCATTTCATGTCTGAAGTCACTACTCGTAGTACCATTGAGCAACTTAAAGTGGTTTTCCAAGAGGAGGGTCTACCACGTGTTCTGGTCACTGATAACGGGACCCAACTTGTCTCAAAGGAAATGAGAAATTTCCTTGACAATTGTGGTATCACACATCATCGTACAGCTTTGTACAACCCCCAGGCCAATGGCATGGTTGAACGGGCTAATCGCCTGGTCAAGGGTACTATTTCCATGGCCATCCAGAGTGGGAAGAATGTGAGGGTGCTGGTGGAAGAAATGGTATGGGCGCATCGTACTACTGTGCACAGAGTGACTGGGTTTTCTCCGTTTGAGAAAATGCGTGGGAGGAAACCTGGCACCAAACTCATACCTGCCTGGCTTATTTCACCCACTTCTACCACTGTGAAGGAGGTTGTCCCCAGCTCTAATGCATCTAGTATCTGTGCCGGAGACTTAGTTAAAATCAGGCATGGCAGGACTGTCAAAGGTCTGCCCAAGTACTGGGCTCCATTCAGGGTAAAGCAAGTGTTCAAGAACTATGTTGTGCTAAACAATGGTAACAAGTGGAACAAACGTAAGGTTGCATTGTTTAAAAAAAAAGGTGGAAGGTGGCCTAAAATAGCTGGTGAAGACATTACTAAATCGGAAAACAGTGCCAATGACTTCTGGCTCTTGAGTGATGTTGAAAACAGCGCTAACGACATTGTCATGGGTGGCGATGGTGGTCTTGGGCATTTCTCTGGGGAAGCACAAAACTCACTGCCTAGCACCTCTTCCCTCCCTTTGGGGGATGAGGCCTCACGCCCTTGCAGAGAGCGCAGACCACCTTGTTATTTGGAAGACTATGTACTTGCATGATTTCCTTTGTTCTTTCTTTCCTTATATTCTCTTTTTCTTGGCTTACTTCTCACCCTTGCTTTCCTCTTTGTCTTCTTTCCTTTCAGGTGAAGGGAGGGGGGTGTGTTGTGATGTAGTATTTACCTTTTTGGACTTGGCTGCGTCCAGTCCCTACGTTCCGTTGATTAGAACGTTCATGTCGCGCTGTTCCACGAGCAACAGTTGGTGTTTGGCTGGCGTGAGGGGTTCACGCTTCTGTTGCTGTACTGAGGAACCGTCCGTCTTTGAAATAAACCCCTGTTCCCAGTTCTTGTGTCCGGTGTCATTACTACAACTTCCTCCACCTTTAGTCCATTTTTAGCAGTTCTTTAAGTGGGATAAAAAAGGTAAGGGTCTCTAAAAGGGTTGTGGCCAAATAGGCATAAATATAAATTATTTTCTGGAGGTACAGCCTATGTAATTAAGGGCGTGATTCAAACCGTATATATTAAAATCCTGCACTTCACAACTTCACACAGCATCCTGCCTCACCACCATTTGTGTGTGTCTCAGTGACATTTCTGTTATTGCATCCGACATATAACACAATAACGGACATGTACCTAAAACAAATCAGACATATTGGCTTCTGCCAATGCTTGTTAGTTGTATCAAATAAACGAGTACGCATGATTTTGTTGTGAATATTTAGAATTGAAAATATTTCAATTCTGAAAACATGAGACTGCTAATTAAATATTACTAAGGACTGTGAAGGGGTAGTTGCCTTCAAGCCGTAATGTAATGTAAAATAGATTTATATAGCGCACTATCACCCAACGGGTATCCTGGCACTGAGAGAGTACCTTGTTGTTATATGGCGTAATTGATCGACCACCCTAAAATGAGGCATACAGATTAAAGGTTAAGGGGGGAGGGAACCGGAGTGAGACCACAGGATGGATCGGTGACATTACAACACTTTCTTCTGCAGTCTCTCACTCTGTTAGACACTTATGCCCTTTTATTCCTAACACCTTTCTGAAATACTCAATATGCAAATCTCACACAGTCCCACAATTGGCACATGGGCGACTATAGCTCTGTGCGCTCTGCAGAGAGATCAAGGATTGGATGTGCATGTAGTCTGCACATATTTATGACCTACTGAAAGGCACTCTGAGAAACTCTCACTGCCTTCTTCTTCAACTTTAGAACTCTCATTTGTGTGCGGTCATAAACACCTTCCCACAACTTGAACTCACTCAGGGTACCGAAGGACTCAGTTCAAAGTATGCACTATGCAAGAGTCACATGTTGCATGAAAAAAGCTTCAGAAACTTAAAAAATGCCAATACTCTGACGGAATGCATGATGGAGTAAAACATGTGAAAAGTAAACAATGATTGCTTCTCTGACATAGGATAGCTTGAGGTTTTTTTTTACAAACCCAGTAGTGTTTTGCTAATAAAGTTAAGGACCTGAATATAGAGAGCAAAGGGGATCAGTTTTTGATCCAACAGGCCCCCCCCCCAACCTAAAGCCATGATGGCTTATTTGAACGAGTGAATTTCCAACCCTAAACTCAAGGTGTGCTTTAAGTTCCTTAATTTGGCTCTATCTTTCACAAATAATCATTAAGAAAGAATACCAAGAAGAGACGTAGGGCCCAGTCTTTGGGTCCCCAGCGCGCAGTAGCTGGAGAAACCTCACATGCAGTGTGGGAGGACCACTTGACGAGGTCCAACGCTGATCATCCCTCGCAGGCTGTGACGTTCTCTGGGCGGGGGGGGGGGCGTTGTTTGGGAGTGATGCACACATGTCTTTACTGCTCTGATATGCTGGTTTGGTCTATACCACCTTTGACCTGGACCCTCAAAACACCTATTTGAGATGGGATTCTTTCTTTAGGGGGCGGGGGTTTAGGTGGCAGGAACGATATGCATCACACAACAGCCCTGTTGGCTTCGGTCCCTAGTCACACCACAACCGGTACTTCCAGTTTACAAATTATGGGAGGGTGATGTTGGAGGGGGAGGACATTGGGAGTAGTATTTGATTGTATTTCCTTTTCAGGTGCACATAGTGAGTGCAGTTGTAGGCAGGACCCACATGATTCATTGTTATGGTACAATCCCATGCTTGGGCTATGGCAGATTCTAATTCTCAGAGGGGCCACTCCCAGGGACGTGGGGGGCAGGGTACATCTTGTCTTGGATCTTGAAAGATTAATGAGATGTTGGATAAGATCAAACGGGGTGCTATGCCCTGGGCAGTGCAGATATCGTGATGCTTCAGGAGACCCACAGCTTGGGTATCAAATGTACTTTTCTGGCCCGCCAGGGCTACACTCAGATGTACCACTCTGGATTCTAATTGTATTATTTGTTGACCTGTCACAAGGATACTGAGCTTTTCAATAAATTGTTTGCCCTAATGTTCTAAGTATTTCTTTAAGGAAATATACTCAGGTGCCCATTGCAAAATTACCTTCAGATCATATCCAAATACTTTGGACCATCCTGATTCCCTAAAACCCTACATGAATGTGATTTCCTAAACCCATTTGTAAAGTGGTTTATAAATGCTGTCACAATTTTAAGTGTGTTACTGCTCATCAAGAATAACTTTATTCGGTATCAAGACCACAAAAGTTTGACAAGCCAATAGTACAAATTAAAATTGTTAAAAGATATTTGTTAATTTTAACAGAATAAAACAAATTCACATGTAAAAGGTACATCATTGGCCATAAAATTTCAGATTGGTTAAAAATTAGACCATAAAAACATATCACCTTTCCCTCCATTTATCAAGTTTCATAACGTTTTCTAATAGCCATAGCGGTTTTGATATAATTTGACACCGCACTACAGATAACAGGGCTGGACAGCGATTGCAGGTGTCTAAACCCATCAGCGTATGTACAAGAGCGAATATTCTTTAATAATGGTACCAAAAATCTTTTCCTTGGTTCCCTGAAAAGTGAGCAAAAGAGAATAAAGTGCTGCGTGCTCTGAGTTTCCATATTATCACAAGGACAGGGAGAGAGGTCATCAGTCCACGCACATTGTCTGGGAAATGCCACTAAAAAGTGCAAAGTGCCTAGGGGAATCTTGTTAGACGGAAGCGTGTTTGAATCTGTGCAGTGAAGGATAAATAAAATTGCTGTTTTGGCGTAAAAGGGCAACTGGGACCTGACGCCTCTAATCGGGTATGGCATATGGTTGCCCAGGTATGATACGCCTCCTTTATAATAGACTTAGCATTTGTGGGAATACTCGTTGGGATGTCAAAATACTCGCCCAAGCCAATCTCAAAAAGCCTGTCCCTCACAAAACGTTCTTGATGATGATGGTGTTACTGCTCAAATGTTCCTAAATCTTCTATATAGCTCTAATGGGAATGCTCACAGCACTAGACAACAGCACGACGGAAACATTTGTATTGGGGCAGTGGCACTGAGCAGATACTGAACCGGCAAGGTGCCCTTGCTGTCTGCATGGGCATGCTGCTCTAACTTTAAGGCCTATCAGATGGCACTGAGAGGTGAAGGTGGCCTTGCTGTCTTAGCAGGGCAATTTTTCTGTTCTAAGATTTTTCACATTTTAGCATAAAAAACTGAATTCAAATTTCACCTTTTGCCTAATTTAAATACATTCTTGAAGATTGGATAGTCTCCTCAAACTCCTATGGAAGGTGCTTGCTCATTCCCTGCGCTGTGCTGGCTCACTCATTGATCTAGACAAATTTGAGAGCTTTGCAGCCACACCACCAAGATGTCAGTCCTCTTCACCATCACCTATGTATATTGTCTGTGTGAACAGTTTTTTTTAAGATGGTTTGAAGAGATCTCTTTGTCACCTGGTTGAAAAACATAAGTCACATTCCGAATCCTTCTAATGGAACTAATTTGCATGGTGCCTGCTTGTGGGCATACATTATTTGGAGGCTCGAAAAGAGTGCCATTTTGCAAAAGTTTTGTTCCTGAACATGTTTAAGCAAACTTTTAGCCTCTACCTTCTCACAAACGATGTTTCTTATCATGAGATTTTTACATCTGAGTTAAGGCATGTTTTATCGCATTATGGTGGCTTTATTAATTAGCTACTTACGATTTTTCTGTTTGGAAGATTTCCTGCTTTTAGACCACTGAAACGTGGAGATGAATATTGTGGACTTATTTCTCTCCTCACATTACTGGACTGAAATAAGGATTGCAGATTTATTCAACACTTTTTAATTTTTTTAATTTTTATTGAGCAGAGTCAGAGATCACTTACATATAAAAAAATACCATACAAATATTATACAAAATACCTATTACTGAGATCATGTAAAAATAGACGAAAGATCACATAGTTTAGAACAATCAATCTAGTAGAAACAGTAATGCTGAAATGTATTGTAGCAAACAATAAAGTGACCGCGTGCCGATTTAAGTTTCCTCCTCCAAGGTTGCTTTGTTCATACAATGTTGTAAAACAATTCTACAGTACAGCTATACCAGTAGTCTTCAATAAAGTGCCATTGTGCCACGTTAAACCCCCAACACCTTTGCAAATACTTCATCCCTTCCGCAGCTACCACAAAGTGGATATTATAGTTGTACTAACGGAAATCAGTACAAAAAAGCAAACTGCTCGGGCCATCTGGCTCCTTCATAACCCTTTTGTGAGCAGAGAAGCATCCTTACCCCCTTAGGGTGCAGCTTTAAACCAATAGCAAAAAAACAAATAACACACCTTACATATGTCCAAGAATTGAAGATCCCCTATATCTACAGGTAACCCTCATGGAGCCACCAGTGGCACTGCTACTGAGTTGGGGCCCAACTCTTCTAGTACATCCATAAACTGCCATGAGGCATTCAATCTTTTTACCT
This sequence comes from Calotriton arnoldi, assembly GCA_963921515.1. Lineage (NCBI taxonomy): Eukaryota > Metazoa > Chordata > Amphibia > Caudata > Salamandridae > Calotriton > Calotriton arnoldi. Next base: position 900,566 of record CAWUFW010005116.1, read on the forward strand.
CCCCACATGTCTCACATACGCTGTGCTCAAATTTTTTCATCCTAAGCATTTATTAAACCACTCTAGGTATACTGGAACCCTAGCTGATTTCTATTTCTGTAAAATCAATTAGCAATCAATTAAAGAGGCAATCGATATTAACACCTGTCCCACTTGCCAAAACCGAAGCCCTGATTTTTACTAATAAACTCAAACAGTGACACACCCGTCTCGAGGTCCATATTTGTCTGGAGGCCAAGACTTAGAGCAGCAAAGACCTTTTCCTAAAACTGTTCCAGCATCTGGCAAGTGAAAAAATTATGTAGCCAACCCCCATCCCCTGTTGCTGACAGCAAAAGCTATGATCCTGTACCCCTGAATACATACTGTGGAGGGCTGCAGGAGTGTAATAAGCCATCCATCGAGATAGGAAGGACATCCTCTTCAAATGTGATGCCCATAGAGCTTTATGACCTAATAACGAAATAGACCTCCAATCCACCTCCAAAAGAGTGCATTGTGTGAACAGGCTAATTTTTTCCAGACACCTTTCCACCTGATGCCTGCCCCCTGATCATGTAGTAATCTATACCAATTTCACATTCCCTTGAGTTTTGACCTTAAAAGTGGCCGTATGACGGGATGGGGATTTAAACTAGATTCAGAGCAGTGATTTTTCAAAAAGAGGGTGATCTGCTGGAACCCCAGAAAGAACAATTTGCAGGGATTGCCACCCCGAACCTGCAATTCTTGCCAAGGAATACACTTACCCCTCAGCAAGAAATGGCCCAATTATTTAAAGCCATTAGCATTCCAAAATCTTAACTGACTTTATGATGTTATCAAGCTGGCGTATTTACACTCCTGTAATGTAAGATACTCAAAGCCTACTAGAATATTTTTAAATAGATAAAGCGATTGAAGGCATGCACTTATCTCTTGTATCACCTTGTATCTTGTTTTCTATGGGAGTTTAGCTCTTTTAATAAAAACTGGCAGCTGGGATTCAGCTTCTTGGATCATTTTGTCTATAAAAAATGTCGACCGTCCTCTTCCCTTCTGTTGATCTGTTGAACCCCCCGATTAGTATCTAATTGGAGTACAGAGAGTTTTACCCTAGAAGCCTTCGTGTTCCACATAAAGTGTCTAGAAAGTACTTCCAACATCGTAAAATAGCTCTTGTTGACTTTTATAGGGACATTTGAAAAAAGAAATAACAGCAGAGGTAGAATAGGCATTTTTATAAGAGCTACTCTACCCACTAATGTAAGGGGAATAAGTCCCCATCTACACAATAATCCCTTCATATTCTTGAGCATTACCACATAGTTCAATTGAAAGAGCTGGGAGTAGTTCTTTGTTCTGAAGATTCCCAGATATAGAATCAGCTTTTGCAAGCAGACCTGCTGCTGCAAACGAAGAGGGAGATCACTAGTCAAGGAATTAAAAAGAAGCAATTCAGTTTTATTCTGATTAATTTTATATCTCCCTCTCCCCCACAATCCTTTTAAATTGCTTAAGCTTGTCTAGCACCTCTCGGATGATCTGCTTCCCTAGCCTGAGATATAGGATAATATCATCTGCAAACATTTAAAATTTAGACATCCATATAACGGGGGCCTTCATACCCTCATTCTCCGGAATCCTAGCTGCCAGAGGCTCTATGAAAAAAGTAAATAGAATTGGGAACAGAGGGCACCCCTGATGCGTTCTCCTATTTATATTTACTGCCCCTGCAAAACTAGAATTCACAAAAATCTTCGCTGGTGCCCCTTGATACAGATTCCACAGCATTAGAATTAGTAGGGCAGGAAAGCCAAACCTCACCAGGCCATAAAGAAGCGCATCCCAGTTAACCAGGTCAAATGCTTTCTCTGTGTCGACCATTATTACAGCTGCATGAGTCTGGTTAACAGTAAAGTAGTCCCACATATACATAATTTATATTACTAAGCAATTTGAGATCTTCTGCAGTAGCTCCTAAGCCTCTGTTAAATTTGTGAACATATGAAACTGCTCTTTAACTAGAATTGTTGCGCAATAGTACCTTGAGCCCCCTGTGCCTTAAACTGATATAACATTTTAACAAAGTCTTTGTGACGACAAGCTGACGAGGCAGACATATTTGAAAATATACAACAATGAGGTATTTCTGGTGCTGAAAACTGTTTTTTCTCAATGGCCTTGGCTACTATGCGCTCTTTAATACCATAGTCAGCGAAGTTCACCAAGATAGTATACATGGCAATTTCAAATTTGGGAAAGGTTGTGCTGAGAACCAATGTGCTCGTATGATAGTCAAGTCACCTAAATGATCCGGCAGGACATGAGTCTTTATGAAAGAATCCGCCCATTGAAGGACCTGAGGCCCCTCACAAACCTCCGGGACCCCAAATATCCATAAGTTAGAGCACCATGAGTGGTTTTCTAACCCTTCAATTTTAGATTTCAGTGAAGATTTTTGCTTTCTAAACTGATTGACTTCTTTCAGCATCGAGGTGACTTGATCTTCTAATTGCGATATTCTAGATTCAGCTTCCTGCAGCCTTTCTGGAATCTGTATCATAGATTTTGGAAAGTCTGTAATGCATGGCTGCGATTTCAGTTACCTGAGAGGCCTTGAGATATCTGATTTCTTCCAAATTGATACTGAGCATTTTTTAATATAATATTGTGCAGTAACCACTGCATCCTCCTAGTTGTTCTGCTGCAGTGCCCCCAACGTCCCGGCGATCTTTACCCATGACCCCAAGTTCAGGTCTGGTTTCAGCCACCCTGCAACAACTTGTTCTAGAAACTGGATGGTCTTGGGAATCGACACAGCCCTCGAACATAGTCGCAAGGAACTAGAGGAGATAGCCGAATTGGTAAAACTTATCTTGGAGGATAGCACCATTGCAGATGCGAATACCCTTCTGGATAAAATAGATGCAACAATCTCCAATTTCGACACTTTCGAACAGAATAGGAAGATAAACAAAATCCAAAAGGATATCCGGAATTACAACAACGAACAGACGTATCCTTACCTCAGGGACGACTTCTACGACACGCCCTACCAACCACCTAGACAAAAACAAAATTGGGGACGTTTCTGCAATCACCAACAAGTGTCATTTTCTGAGTCCTCAAACACCTCAGCGGAAGACCCCAGCCCCGGAGAGGGCCCAAGCACTTCAAGACCACAGAGAGCCCAACAACCGAGACCACAACCACTACTCCCGGTTGTTTTTTTAGACACAAACCAGGGCAGAGGCAGGGGCCGCTCGAGAGGAAACTACCAGTACTCGGGGGAACGTCAAACCTGCCGCAAGTTCTATTAATGGGGCCCGAACTAACCACAGAAATTAACAACATGGACACCACCAAGTCACTCCCCATCTTCAACCTCTCTCAACATGACCTCTCTGCCTATGAAACCAGCCTTCTGAGTAAAGGACTCTCCTTCGTCCCCACTGACAAAAGCAATTTCTTTGAAATACACGAAAATCTACTTCAATTCTTCAGAAGAATAAGGCTCAAACAGTTCTTCTCTGAAAGACCACCACGTGCGCAAACTTCCCGCTCACCTTTTCAACCTGCCTCGACCTTCAATCCTGCATCAGCCCTCATGCCTACCGAGATTCTGACTTTTGAGACGTATACTACACGAAATGAAGACAGTCCAAGCTCAACATGAGTTTGTCCCCTACAATCTCACACTGCTTGAGAAGCAAGCTTTAAACAGCCTCAAAGCTAACAAAGATATAATCATCAAGCCAGAAGACAAAGGTGGTGGCATTGTCATCCTGGACCAATCTAAATATGACGCAGGGATTCTACGACAATTGGGCAATACCGATCATTACCGCGCTGTACCATCCGATCCATTACCAGGAATTAGAACCAAAATTCAACGAATCACAGCATTGGCAAGGTCCAACAATATCATAACTGACAAAGAAACAAGCTACCTCAACAACAACCACCCACGCACACCTGTGCTCTACGTCCTTCCAAAAATCCACAAGGACCAACAGAACCCTCCAGGCAGACCAATCGTGTCAGGATGTGGCTCGATCCTTGAACCGATTGGAAAGTACATCGACAGCATAATCAAGGAATTTGTTCCCCTCACGGATACCTTTGTCCATGATAGCATGGATTTAATCAACCTCATTGAAGACACCCCTTTCACATTAGGAATTGATTTGATGGTCGGGATGGACATCGAATCGCTGTACACCAACATCCCCCACCAAGAAGGCCTGCTGGTGATAAAAGAATTACTTGACACAAGACCCCAACCCGCGAGGATCCCTACTGATTTTGTGATGTCCCTCCTGGAGATTGCCCTAGGAAACAACTACTTTTTGTATAAGGACACATACTATCTGCAGATTAAAGGTGTGTCTATGGGCGCCTGCTTTGCCCCTAATTTCGCCATACTTTACGTCCACCATCTGGAAAAAACACAGATCCTTACTGACCTCAACCCATTCAGGACATACATCTCCTTCAGGCGTCGTTACATAGACGATAACCTGCTTATTTGGACAGGCAACAATGACAGACTATTACAATTCGTGGATTGGCTACATACCTGCCAGAAACACCTCAAATTCACCATTGACCCTAAAGAAAACCATCTACCATTTCTGGATCTTTCTCTACAAGTGGAAGAGAACAAAATAGGAACGGCACTATTCAGAAAGCCCACGGAACGAAATACCTTACTGCTGTATTCCAGTTTCCACCCACGGGGATTACCCAATGGTCTACCCTTTAGGCAGTTCCTACGGATCCGCCGCAACTGCAAATGGAGGGAGGACTTCTTCAGGGAGGCTGCAGTCCTAACTGAGAAACTAATCTCCCGTGGATATCCCAAGAAACTGGTTACCAGAGCACGCAAACGCGCTTGGTGCAATCATCGCGACACCCTGCTCACACCAAAGGAAAAAAGGACGAACTCACGGATACCTTTTGTCTCCACTTTCTCCCCTACTAGCAACAAGATTTCTAAAATCATCACAAGAAATTGGACCACCCTTGCCCCCCTCAACATATTCAACGACCCACCATTGTTTTCTTATCGCAAAGGAAAAAACCTTTCAGACCACTTGGTTCACGCCATCACATGGCCCAAAACTAACACAAGAGATGTGTCGGCTAGGGGACCGTGGGGCCTCCCCCCTCTGCTTGGGCACTGCAAATGTCAAAGATGCACAGCATGCTCTACATCACTTAACACAAAACATTTTGAGTACGATGGACAGAAACACGAACTAAGATCTCTCACCAACTGTAGATCCTCAAATGTTATCTACACCATACGCTGCCCTTGCAATCTTCTATACATTGGTCAGACTACACAGATGATCAAGGACAGAATCATCCAACATAGAAGCCGTATAAAATGCGGTGTGTTGACAGCACCCCTTGTCACACACTTCCAGCAACACAATCACAAAGAAATGGACTTCACCTGGATGGTCATTGACCAACCCACCCTTCCCACCAGGGGTGGGGATATTCAGAGACTCCTAAACAGGTGTGAATGCCATTGGATAGCACGCTGCAACACCATCGAACATGGCCTGAACACCCTGGATGAATGGAACACTACACTCTCATGAACTATCCGTAACCTGTGTCCCCTTGTGTAATCCATGATGACACAGACCACATCATCCCTTGTGGCCTCTCTACATTTGTGTCCTCCCTTCTTTTTGTACCCACACAGACGGCCCTGCTCCTCATGTGCCTACCATGCTTACCGTTCTGCATTATTGCCTGGTCAAACCTTTTTAATCACCTACATGGCTGTACGATTCCTCCCTTACCTGTACTTTTCCTTCTACACTTGGTGTAGACCGCCCTTCACCCTGATGTATCTCCCTTTAAACATGCCCTTGTTCATCTACACAGCTCGGGCAAGCATTGTCTACCTCATTTATATGTTCATCCACCCTTTCTTTGGGTCATTTCAGGGTTCCCATTAATAATGGACCAATCACGTGCTATTTCTGTCTTTATATACACAGATGTAATGAGTAGATATACCCTGTTTAAGTTTTGTTTGAAGATCGTTGTCATTCGCTGAATGTAGATAATTCTTAATTACGTGTTTTATTCGTTTTTAAGCAATGGACTATTCACGTGCCAAACTCGTTTTTACATACACAGATACATTGTGTGTACACACCTTGATGTAGATACTTCCTTACTGAACTAATTACGTGGTTATTTCGTTTTTTCAGACACAGATGTCAACAGCGTGTAGACACCTTGATAAAGCTTTGTTCACATACCGGTGTTAATTACTGAATACAGACACTTCCAGTCTGTCTTTTCTGTTCTTTACCCCTGCCGGTTTGCATATGCGCGCTCTAGTCTTTACTCGCCGTGCGCACCATGTGACATGCCCCACGTCACCGCTCCCTGCATTTAGCTATTGTTAGAGGTGGACGCCCACAGAGCCTGACTCCTGCCGCCCCGTGATGCGTCCCACTACGCTCCTTGCTGACACTGCCAAGTAAGTTTTATCCCGCCTGCCCGCTGCACACAGCACTCCCCGGGCCGGCCTCATCTCCGGTTGGCCTGTACTCCTCCGGGACCATGGTGTGCTCACCAGTGGCCCCACTCCCACTCCTGGAATTCTCCCACCTTGTGTGTGCCCACCCCTCTCCTCCGAGCTAGTTCTTCTCCAGCTATCCCGTCGAGGTTCCACATTGGCCATTTCTGCCCGCCCATGTTTTCACACGCTTCCCTCATTGTTCTGGCCATCGTGACCGGATTCTTCTACCCCGGCCGATCTTTACCCCCCGTATTACAGCGGCCCTACGCTCCTTTTTCTCCCACGCCGCACTCCCTTCTGAGCACTGCCAGCTCTCTCCCCATCTCGTTGCCGGCACCCTCTGGTCCCTAGCTGGGCACGCGCCGTTCCCCCGCACAGCCTGGTGGCTCCCTGCCCGCGCCTGTGGCTTTAATTATCATGTATCCCAGCTCCCCCCGCCCTGTTCTCCTTACCCTGGCCCCATGATGTGTATTCCCTCCCGCCACCGGCCACCCACGAGGCATCGCCCGTCTCCTCTCTGATGCCTGACTCTCCTGGCATGCTTTCTTGCCTTTTAGGTAATTTGCACCGCATCCCTTGGGTTTTCGCCACTGAGAAGCATCTCCCGTCCCTCCTGGGACCTCCAATCAAGTTCCACTGTGTAAGTTTCCCCCCCCCCTTTACCATTCATCCCCTGCACCTTGGGCCCCTTCTCATTCCTTCCTTTCTCTTCCATAGATAGCACCTCCGCAGGTCCCATTTCAATCATCTTGGTTCCTTGCTGCTCCTGTGAATTGACAGCATTCCACCTGGATTCTTGACAGTGCGCCTGCTCGCGTAAGTTGCCTCCCTCCAAGCGGATTCAGCGCTTTGTCGCACTATTCTTCTCTTTGAGCCTAGTCACGCAGTATTTGTCTGCCGCGACCTCCCGCTTCGCTGTCCCCCAAACCCCTTTTGGGCTCATTTTTTATTATTTCCTTTCCCCTCCATTTCTTTTCTTCTTGGTCCATTTTTGAGTGATCTCATGTATATAGATATATGTATATCCTTTCGCCCCCAGCACTGCCATATTAATAAGTAACCTGGTCCTGATGATGGCCTAAGTACCTCTAGAGGCCGAAACGCCGTCAACTCTTTACAGCGGAATACCTGGCGCCCCCATCAACGACACCCTACTTGACTTATCTGTATTCAGTACCATTTTGTTTTTGGGTGGCCGAACTATGTAAATTTTACCTTCACTTGCTTTCTGTGGCGCCCACTCATATCGCTGTACATACTTTCCTCACGTGTCACTTGCGCCGTCACAACCCTTCACGAGCACTTGTGCACAGTATCCAACAGGTTACATGTCATTCAATGTAATGCAGTGCGTCCCATACGTTTGATTATATATTTAATATGTCAAATGTGTATATTGACTAAAATATAATTTGTTACAAAAACAATTTGTCTCCCTGGTTTTCTCCCCTTTTGATTCTATTCTCAGCAACTGATTGTGCTTTTTAGTAACTGACCTCCAATTGACACCCTTTGAGACACTGTTTTTGATATACATGATTGCCCTAGTCTCTTCAGGGTGTATGGGCTACCTCCTGTAGTCTGATATTGCAGTGCCCCCTGGGACAGATGCCACTACTCACTGCAACTGTTGTTGTGCATTTACCTCTGGAGTAAAAGCAGAGCTGAGAGGCAGTGGCCCCTGATAATCAGCATCCTGCAGCTGAGCTGACTCCAGAGTCAGTCCTTCTAAAAGAACCTGCGATTCTGCTGGAGCGCGATCAGCTGAGGACTGAGGTGAGCCTGACTGACCCAATGGTGTTGCTTTCCCTTTTATGAACAGGGGATGGTCCTTAGTTTTAACCTGCTTCAAGTATGCATTTGGTGTGCCAACCATAAGTGTATCCTTCCTCCCATTACTCTTCTAATTCTCTTTATTATGTGTCCCCACATCCGCCCCTGAGTGAGAATACGCTGCGTCCACTGTTGCTTCTGCCCCCGGCTCACTCTCTGCCTCTGACCCATTTTCTTTTAGAGTAGTGGTCAGATCTTCTTCTGAGCTTTGTGGGCTCATTGCCATGCCTGAACCCTGACTGTTCTGGATGCTTTGATTGCCCTTGCAGGTGCCAATTTTATTTGTGCACAATACTGTTTGGCTCTAAGGGCTAACGTAGAGGCAGGGTCCAAATTTTCAACCAAATTGGCTGTCTTGAAGTGCTTTCCCATATTTCTTATAGCCTCTTTCCAATACCGCCTCAACCCCAAAGGCAAACAGCTGGCCAAGGATAAACCACTGGTGGCCCCTGGTGCCCTCAGAGGACAGTCACGTTTGGTTTTGAATGGCTCGAGTTCCAGGGCTGCTGTTTGGGAGACCTAACCAGCGACCCTCAACCGGGAGAAATATAAGCAAGCCAGTTAGAGTAGCAAAAACACTTACCATAAATGAGAAACCTGGTGGTCCACCCTCGCCGAGCAGTTGACAAGCATCCGTTTGTTCTACAGTAATACAGCATGGCTGCGAAGAGCTGTTGTTCGTTAGCTAGAACAACCTCTTCGATAGGTGCCGATAGCATGACTTTATGCTTCTAAATTGAATTTACACCAGTATGGTATTATTTTATATGGTAGTTTATTTTGCTTCCATTGTAGGGACATAGTATTCTATTGCAGGCATTCCACAAGTTGTTAATGACCACCCCTAAATTAGAGTTTTTTTTTTTTTAAATATTAGAAACTTTTTCATGGCTAGTTTTCACCATAGGTACGATGTGCAACTTACTCCTGCTACCTGCAGTAGCAGTAAATCTGTATCCAATGTTTCAATGGAAAGAGACACCGCCAAAATTGGCGTCAGTGAGGGAAAATGGGTTTCTTCTTTGAGGAAAAAAATTGGAGAAAAGAAAAAACACATTAGCAAGTAAAAATGCACTTTCTCTCGACATTTACACTTGTTTAAATATTCACATTTACATTTATGAAAGTGTAAATGATTACGATTGTGCATACTTTGGTAAAGCTACGACTGTTGCTGGTACCTAGGCGTACTCCTGAAAATGAATTTTCTTTTTACAAATGGAGCCTGCCTGCTCTGTTTTTACTGCTTTTACATGATAGGGAAGCGAAAATCAACATTATCTACACCTTTTCAAATGTGAAATATGACACTTTGAGGCAAGATAAGTTTGTTTAAATGTTATTAACCAAGTAGCATAATTGGTTCAAAGCCAGTTTTAAAGGGGGTATTAATGTACATTGAGTTCAGGGCATTCATGAAAATCAAACTTATAAAACAGTTTTTTTGGAATGTTTTATTCGTTTTAATAGGAGTGATCAAAATGCCAGATCTAGGTTAACTTACACAGCCAGATCTAGGTTGTCTTACAAAAGTTGTTGGAAGTATTGTTTTCTTGGATTTTGAACCTCATTAGGCTTTGTGTTTTCCCTCTCTGTTCAGCGTTCTGAAGTGTCACAGATAGGGTGTAGTAGTATGCAAAACTATTACATGCAGTAGCAGCCGGTATTAGGGCAGAGTGGCGGGGCGGGCTGGGGGTAGGGAGACAGACCCCGACAATACAAAAACAAAAAACAGAACTTACCTGCTCTGCTTCCCGCCACATCGCCGCTCTTCTGCTCCTCACTGCACCACAGGCTCCCAGTCTCCCCTGAGGCCAATCCTGATGCTGCTCTCATGCATGAGAGCAGCATCAGGATTGGCCTAAGCACCCTCGTCTTGCGCTACCAGATGGACTGGGAGCCTGCGCTTTGCTGTCTCCAAACCTGCAACGCAGCTGGGTTGGAGACAGCTCAGCGCGCATGTCGGTTTGGCTGTCCTGAGACAGGCCGACAAACCGACATGCGCACTGATAGCAGTGCACCTACCACTTCTCCTGGTGACTGCCCCCGCGATGGCCCCACCCCCAAGACTCAGCCCAGTCTAGAACTTGAAAAATAAAACGATACTAAACCTCTCTTATTATCGTTTTATTTTTCAAGTTTTGGAGGCTGCTGGCAGAAGTAGCTGAAAGATATTTATAAATAATACATGTTTTACATATGTTTCAAAATCAATGTCCTCCTTTTTCCACTGGTGCAAAAATCAATCTGTAGTTTGGGCTGGAGCAAATTCTATTTTCACCATTTAGTACTTCACCAGCCGCAAAAATTGTGCAAACGTTTCGGGATTTTCTTCTGTCTCACCAAAACAGTTTTTTAACATTGAACTTTGCTAGCAGCCCATCTGCGTTTTTGGCAGATGTATTTCTTGGTTTGTATGCTTTCTGTATGTGAAAACACAGATCCATGCTCTTTCTCTGCGAATATTTATATAGTTTGTTTTTCATTATCTCAGCTCCACATTGAATTATCCCCAGGAGAGCACTATACCCACACGCAAGCATTAAGTGGTGATCTAAGTGTTGCTCTTCATGAGAAATGCAGCCATTACTATGGTAAATGAAGCTTTACAAGGTCAAGCTAAAACCAAACAAATATTTATCTAGGTAATAGATGGTTGAAAGATATTATCTGGACCACTACTTTGTAAATGAAAAATGCACGCAGTGCATTTTTTTTTTTTACTTGCCCATTTGTACCACTGACATTTTATTTCCAGGAAGAAAGACAGCTTTGCAGTTTTCTGTCTTGCAGTGGATGCTGACAGAACACTTTGAAAGCTAAACAAATAATAGAATCTCTCTAGGAAGAGAGTGGGAAACGTGTATTTAGTTTCCAGTGTTTCTTGCATAGTGCTGCTATGTTTGCTAGCTTGCTGCCTTTCATTTCAGAGCCAGGTGGACTGACCTCCAGGCCAGCCGGGCCTTCCCACCGTGGAACAGAGAGCAAGAAGAGGACGCCAATTAAGAATGAAATATCAAGACATGTATGAATAAAATATCTAGCTTTCATACACATTTCCAAAAATATACGCTAGCGAAATGCCAATAAATCCTTTAGGAACTCATTAAAAGATTAACATTTGGAAGAGCAATCGCTGTTAATGGAGCCCTGTAAGGAAACAAACAAAGAGATGTAAGTTGTGCGACCTTCCTGAACTCGCAACACAATTAGAGACAAAATCCAATAATGCAAAAAAGGTAAGACGTCAAAGTCAAAACTCCAATGTTAGAAATAAATAGCTCTTTGGCAGTTCATCGGAGCAGATTACTCAGGGTGCAGTTCTGGAATTGACTGATCTGTTATGTCTGATATTACTTCAGTGTAATATCACCAATGGACACCAGTGACTCTTGGGGTGAAATCAAGGATGCCTCTCCTAAGTCGAGGAGAGCATTGATCTGAAGCTCTAAATGTATGTCATAACTAAAACTAACAATGCTGACGTTTGTAATCACAGTCCATGAGGCAAAGTGGCTAATCTTTTGCCTCCATACAAAGGATCTTTCCACCAAAAGGTCCATGTAGACAGGCCATAGTTCCTGTAATTATATGATATAATTCTGTGGCAAGCTACTGATGAGTTGTATGATACCAGAGAAGATTAGGTCGTTATAGCTATCAATGTGGGATATACCACCCTTATGTTGTAGATTTGTAGGTATTTTCTCGTGAAGTACCCGCAATCACAGGCCATTTAATTTTCTTATCTCATGCAGTTCTTTTGGATTTAAGTGAAAGGAGCGTTGTATGTTTGTATTTATGCCACTGTGGGATTGTGTGTGGCCTCCAAAATTATTACAATTTTTTTTTTACCATAAACTGTAAGTTTCTACCAATTATCTAAAAAGCAGGTTTCCTCCACAGAGCATCTCTTACCACCTATTCTTCTCCTCAGTAAAGATCTGAAAATCAGCTGAAAAGCATCACCTGCTACAGGAAGTCTAGTTCCTCTTAGTGGTTTTCTTTATTCTTTTTGTATTTACCTTTAGTTGACACTCCAACTCCATTTTTCAAACATAATTGATACTACCAAAAAGCTTCACAGTGACCGTATTCAATACACCATGTGTCACTGACTATCAATGGCCATAGACTGTTTTGTTAAATAAAGAACATGATTTACCTCACTTTGTATCCCACATTTTAAAAATAAAAAATGAGGACAACTTTCTTCCATCTCTTTCTACCTATTCAACACAGCATGATAGGGTTGTGCAGTTGGGAAGGTGTTGTGATTGTATCTCACAGTGGAGAAACCAAGATTGAGTGCGAACACTGTCCCTATACACCAAACAACGTCTTGAAAAGTTCTGTAGTTGCCATTTCCTTGACATTAATTCAAACATTTTGTAGACAATTTATTTAGTTCACTCGCTCGTTATGCAGAAACAAATTACATATCTTCTAACTACTGGCGCATTTGAAATAATTCTATTGCAGTAGTGTATCCGATGTTGTAAGAATTATATGATTGGAGATATGTATTTATCACTTATTTCTTATGTTTAACAAAGATGTTACAAAATGGCAACTATACTTGTAGCACTAGAGTTTCCTGACAAGGTTAAAGGTTCTTTGTCTCTCATGATCATTCGCTGTAAAGAGGTATGCACCTGTTATTCCCAAAAACTTATATTTTTCTAAACATGACACATTATATCAATCTGGTGTCTGTTAGGTTACAACAAAGATAGTTGCTGGTCTGAGCTGTTTTTACTTTCTAAACTAAGCCTACGTAGAACAGTGTTGCTACCTAACAACTAGTTTTCACACTGTCTTTGTGCAAATTGAATATATGCGAAAGGATACTAGCCACCAAAGCATTCATAGGAGTAAAAGTGACTGGGGTCTGCAAAATAGAGATTCAAAATGTGAGAAATACATTGATCCTAGTACTGATCTCTATTTCTCCGATCATTGTAGTTTTAGAATGCTTTTAAATACATTTTACATTTCTTTTAAATGTTAGGACTTTGCCTAAATGTTTTAGATATTTTTGTGAACCAAGTTCTGTCATTCATCTTTGCCTTCTACTACGTGTCTCTCTTTCTGTCCATCTGGCATGTAATAATATTTCACTGGAATCTCACTATTTATAATTTCATATTTTAATAATGTTGAATCAGTCTCACATTTATATTACATATATACAGCCTTGCAGTCTATTTCTTAACAATGTACCTTATCAAACCTCTTCACTATTTTTAATGTTCCTATTACGAGAGCATCAGAGCTGTAGTACAGCATGATTGTTTACTTCAACATCTGACAACGTACATACTTTTATATATTTGTTCCTCCTTTTGAGCATTTGAGTGATTCTGGTTTTACAATTACTTAATCTCTCAATTAACATTTCATCAATGAAGTAGTCTAATGTTGGGCTCAAAGCAAACATCTAAGCAACACACTGATATTTTCCATTACTTAAGCTTGTACCAGATTGTTTACCAAAGCCATCATATATCTTTCCCATATGCTTCCATGAAGGGCAGCACATGAATGCAGTTCTTATATAGGGATCACTTCTTTCTCCATAATGTGCAGCACTTTGTCTAAGACCCTAACTTTTTTCTAGTTAACTGTAACTATTTTCCAACATTTCTAAGGATGGAAGGAGGAGTCACACTTGTTTGGGTTCAGAGTCATGAACTGCAGATCACAGTAGATGTCTTCACTGATTGCTTAACTCACTTGCTGGCAGTTTCCACACCTGATACCAGATTAGTCATTCCTTCAACAGAGTCAACACTGAGCAAATGTTTTGACTTTTCTGTCTGACTGTCTTACATGTTATGCCACGCTAGTTGAGGCTATTGCCTTATTGTTAGTTTGGGTGGTTCATGTTTCAAAGTGAATTCGTTCACTATCTTGTAATTCACTTGCTTTTCCTTACAACTGTGCAATTTACTAATGAACGGAATCCAATCTATTTGGAGAATGTAAGATTTTCATTTGTCATATTGTTGAACAATGTGAAAAAAGGGAGTAGATGTTGGATAAACTTCCAACAGCGCCAACAGAATATATGTTTTTTTCTGTTACCCAGTAAATCCTGTTGCATGCTGTTTTATCATAATTATAACGTTTTTGTGTAACTGGTAAAACTTATATCTCATATTTAAGATGCAGGGCAGATGCTCAAAGAATTTGATTAAATACCAAAACAAACGACTTCTAGTCACATTGAATAAAGGTGCACTGTGTACCAAAATTCCACAAAATGAAGCTCTGAAGACAGATGATAGCGCTGTAGCAATGAGATATTATTATTATGACTTCAAATTTATATGCTCAAAAGAATGTGCGGTATATAGTGACCACTCACACAAAGAACTATTTTGAAGTCAATCTAAAGTTGTATTTTCAAAAACAGGGCATAACATTCACTCTGAGGCAGTCATTCACTTTATGGATCAGTTTGCAGCTAAATATATGGACCATACAGCCCATGCAATGGAAGGCTACCAATATATCACTATATCAATTATATTTTATTGTATGGAGAGGAAAATGTACAATGTATTAGATGGTTGGGTTGTGGGTCAGCAGCCTGCACCTGCATTTGAAATTTACAGGTATCAGCAAAGATGAAGAGGGGCCCACACATCATCTGTGCAGAAATTGTCCATTGGAGCACCACAGTATTCAGCACTCTTGCCACTACCATTCTACGTGTACATGTGCCCCCAAACCCATATTCCTGACAATACATAATCTAGCTTCAAATTATTATGGCACAAATATACACATTCTGGGTGACATACAATATCAAATTGCCTCAATCATGTTTACACTGAATGCAAGAATGTTTAGTCTGTATTAATGTAGCAAAAACAGACATCATTGTAGTTGGTGGAACAGACAAGAACACCATCCCCTTTGTTTGGCCACAGATACAGTAAAAGCAACAGCTTCCAGACATGAAAGGAAAACACTTGGGTAACTGTGGGAATTCTGTTTGACACGGACATGTCTTTTGCAACCGAAATGAATGTTGTGATCAAGGGCATAAACCTGTATCCCTGCTCCAAAAGAACCTGTCCTTATTTTATTGCAATCATAGGATGATATTGATGAGATGCTTGGACAATTGCAAGGCTGAACTACTGTAATGTAGAATACACAGGACTTGGAAAAGAGGTACCTTGACTGCTGGGGAAAGAGAGGATCAAGTTTAAAGTTCTATGTGAAATACACAAAGCATACTAGAAAAAAAGGCCACAGTATATGCAAAAAGTAAGCAAAAACATTTTCACATTTGGCTCCTAAATATCTCTAGTTATTTGAAGTTTGTTTTACCATTGTTATATTGTTTCACAAATTATGCTGGCTTTCACTTTAGGGAAAAATTGGTACAACATCACAGTAATAATTACTTACAGTGTTTCATATATAATGTTTACTTCAAAGATTCAAATGTAAATATGCAACATATTACACCTTGATGCATTTCTACATTTGCCTTATGAGTCATGAGTTGGGCCTGATTTGGAGTTTTCTTGATGGGATTCTCCTAAATGTGTGTGATGGAACATTCCATTTGCCAAAATCCCTTTCAGTATCCCATTTTTCTCCATCATTCATTTATCATCTGGACATATCAAAGGACATTGAGAAATGGTTTTGGGTATGTGTTACCAATTTGTACACATTCCTATCTGTGTTTTGTATGCCTATCACAATTATTTGTCCAAAAACAGACTGGCTTCCACACATATTTGTGAAGCAGTAAGACATCATGGAAATCTGTCACTTTTAACATGTATGAAACAGTATTTCTGATGCAAAACACAATTGGGATTTGTTTTGAATCCATAATGTAGCCATTAATTCTGATGTGACTACTTATTGTGGCTCACATGCTCACTCTTGTTTGTGTAGAATCCCAACTTACCAATGCGTCATTTGGTTTATCCACTGTATCATAAGTGCATATTATGCTATGTCACATGTAATAGGGCTACCATTACATCATCCAAAATAGTGAAGGAGCATCACACCTGACACAATAAAGACTATTGGCCTGTTTGGTACAACTGTCCTTCATGACATCAAACAACCTGATGTGTATGTGTAGTTTAGGCAGCCATGTGTCAGCTCAGAACAGTCCTTTGGTAGTGAACAGGAATCAGTTGGGATCCTTTCCAACAAATTAATAGACAAAGCACATCATCACACACATTATGCAAAACTTACACCTTCAAGAACTCTTCTTGTGTTTTCAACATGGGTCACCCTTAATGTTGATGGGAAAAATCCTGGCTGTAACAAAAAATAAGTAATGTAACGTGAAACGAAAGCAAGAACTTACCCCCTTCATGCTGATGTTGGGCTCTCAACTGTCCAATAAGCTGCGGATAGGCCACCACAAGAATGCAGGCCATTAGGGGGGGTCAGTGTGCAGTGCACGTGCTTCCCACGTTGGGAGAATACTGCGCGAGTTCGACTTCGACTGACATTTTGGTCCAGCATCGTAGGTCTTCCCACACCTTCGTGCAATGGAGGCTGCACCGCTTGTAAACCACCAGGGTTCGCACCTTCCTGATGATGGCCTTCCAGATCTCCAGCTTCTGATTGGTTTTGACCTGTATGGATAGAAGAAATGAAAGCAAAAAAAAATGGTTTTGTGACTTTTTGTTTTTTTGTATTATTGTAACACAATTTTACTACATCTCTCACAAGCATGACTCATACGTTACCATACAACGTGTATTTTCACATGCTGACCAAAACAAATATATTAAAAAACGTTTTTAGTTACTTGTCTAGTACCCTCGTTCCTTGTCGTGTCCTACACTCACTAATCAAGGCCAGTGGCATCATCTAGCCCAGGGGGCTACTACATTTTCTGTGATGTGTGCTACTTCAGATCAGTGCAAAACATTGTGAACTACTGAAGGCTAAACAACTTATGCATTGTTACCATACACCCTCACAGCCAATTTCATTGACTTGATGCCTAAAGTCTATAGAGCCAGATACTATGGTTTGAACTACATGCTATGACTGAGGGCACTATGAAAGGGCTGCCATATGTTTCGGTGAGAGTGTGCTTTATGGGGATGTATGAACATGTGTACGTATGAATGGGATATAATTGTGTGGGTGACAGTGTCTGTGTGTTTTGTACTTGTAGCACAGGACACAGTGTTGTGTAGTTCCTATAGTACCCCTGCAGGACCTGCGCGTTTGGATAACATATACTGTGGGCTTGGTGGCAGACTAACTCTGAGCACCCCCACCGTGTATGTTAGCCTGGTTTGCATTAGCTAGCTCACAGTGCCACTAGAATCTCCTCTTATCGGGGAGAGATTAGTTTCTGGCAACCTTAGATCATGACAACCCAAATTCTTCAGAATCGTGGAAACAATGTACTACCTTTCGCTCAGTCACTCGTGCTTACTTATTCGGTTTGTCTCAGAGAGTTACACAGAATAAACAGTCGGGCGTTTCAATAAGTATTTATTGAACAGTTGTTATTCTAGTGTAAAATATATGTGCTGCAGAAA
This sequence comes from Calotriton arnoldi, assembly GCA_963921515.1. NCBI lineage: Eukaryota > Metazoa > Chordata > Amphibia > Caudata > Salamandridae > Calotriton > Calotriton arnoldi. Next base: position 918,488 of record CAWUFW010005116.1, read on the forward strand.
CCAGCAGACAATAGCAGAGATATATTATCAGCAGTATGATAAAAGCAAAGGGATAGAACAGTTCTACGATATTGCAATAATCATGAATACATACATGAATATAAAAAGCATTATGCAAAGTGTGCGTACTCCTACGATGTCTAACTAGATGTACCTGAGTGTACCTAGCATATGTGTAGGTCTAAAAGCCTAAGAGCCAAGAATCCTTCTAGGATTTAGTCGAACCCACATACCTGAATAGAGAGAGTGTGGGACCCCGTCCTGGTCTCGAGTTGGACACCCCGCAAGGGCTGTGTCAGACCGCTGTCAGCTAGAGCGACTGCATGCAGGAGCCTCAGCGTCTCTGGTCAGTGTGTCAGCATGGAAGTCTCGGTTCCCTCTATTTTACCGGGGCAAGATGTGGTGTATTTATACCCTAAAGAGTCTCGGTCCTCAGTATGGTTTGTATTGGTCTGTCCTTAGACATGAGGAAGACGTCAGGGGTGAACTTTGTACATACATATTATGCAGGTGGTGTATTCCTAGAGAGCCATGCATAATTGATGAGTACAGTGTGGGCCTGTGTTTGGGAAAAACCCTGCTGTATTCAAAACCACAGGATAAATAACGTTCAGCCCTCGGAGCACGTTGTGTACTAGCAAGGACCAATGTAGGTGGAAGATCATGCCTATATAAGGAATCATGACTATAATAGGACATGTATAGTTATGACCATAATTGGGCATATGCGGCTATGACCATAATAGGGCAAGTACGAATATGACCATATTAGGGTAAATATGAATATGTCCATTTTAGGGCATGTACGAACGGGTCTACATTAGGGCCTCTATACGGGACATAACAACAGCTTTTGCTAAATGTGGCACCGTTACATGGATGACACAAACATACAATTGTATGTCCTTTTGAATTGTGGGAATTTAAAAGTGCAGAGAAATATTCTACCAAACACTTCATATTATGAAAAACCTTTCTGTGTTTTAAAATTCTCACATGTAAAAAAGGACTCTATCTTGCATAAATACTTATGGCACAGTGAATGCTGGCCACTGGGAGTAAGAGTTCTGCTGTTTGGACCTGAAACACTTTGAAATGAGAGTAAAATGAAATGAAGTGTTAGCTCAAGCAGTCAGATAACTCTCCATTTCAATTGTCGTCCATGTAAAATCATTCAGGTGATTCTGACTGAGCACTGCTCATAGTCAGGCCCTGCTATTTGCAGGCTGATGATCATGATGTCAAATGAACACAGCCTTCCCTTAACTTTTATATGAAAAAATAACCTTGTGCCCATCTAATACCTAATCTCAAGGATGTGTGCTACTCTGAAGGGATCTGGGAGCTACTGGTTGCTCCCAATCAACTGTTTGAGTGATCAGTGGGATGATACACAAGCTAACATCATATTTATTTGGTTTGTACAGAAAACACATATATGTACAGTTATAAAGACTAGATAATGTGTTTTCTAATTTACATGATATGATATTTCTACATTTCACGTCATTCCAACAATACATAGATATATCCCTACTTACACATCAAATAGAATCTAGGGCTTTAAACACACTACACATACTAATGTTGTTGTTTTTTTTTTAACATTGTGAAGTGCTCACAAATCCCCAATATCATTGTCCTATGTAAAGAACAAAATCTATGACACTTCACATCAATCACTACACTTCACTCAGTAACTTAAAGGGACATTGTAACCTGTGTTAATGGACAAAAACCAGTTAGACAGATTCACATATACATTTCAAACATGTACCTCTTCCTCTGGTGAGCCATAGAGTGACCATACAGGGAGAGGGCATCCTGTGCCAGTAACTCCAGCTCCTCTGGCAAGTTGGCAGTGGCCCTCTCGCCTGCTCAACCTGGCATCGTTGCTCCCAGAGGTCACAAACAGAAGCATAAGTGGAGGAAGTCTTGATGGCAGCAGTGTTAGGATGCAAGTGAGCTTTTTTCGAACTGCCGCATACATGTATATAACGTACGCAATCTTCAGGGTAGACTGACACACCCATTGGCCTTCATATATTGCTTTAACACACGTTACCCTATGGCTGTGTCCGTTGTGGAGTTCAAATCAAATCAAAATATGCTTTATTCGATTTTAGTCATTTAAAATCACAAAAGCAAACAGATAAAACAATTCATATTTATACAGATGTTAAAAATAGATATACGTTGTGGAGTTGAACACCCAACTTTCGCCGCAGATGTCTGATTACAAATGCCCTGTCGATGAGGTCAGGCGCCGGCTATTTTAGAAGGTCAAATAGTGTGTTTGTGACTGTTAAGTGTGTTACCACCACTCAAAATGGTGCCTAATATGTTTACATATTCAAACTTCGAAGGACACTCATGTTTAAAAAAAAAAAAAACATTTATATGTAGTGCGTTACTGTGGTTAACAATTTTTCCAATGCAAACGTTTGAACCTTGGGAGATTGAGCAGATGGCAGGCTCATATGTACAGGCCATTTTCAGACCTTGCCACCATGGAAAAAGGGGATATTATCAAAAAGTTCAGATGGAATAGGCAAACTATACTGGATTTATGTCATCAGCTGGAGCCATATCTGCTGCCTCACAACAGAAATCCCACATCTATTACATCAACTGTCAAACTCATGGAAGTACTTTTTTTTATGACCACAGGATCATTTCAATACACTTTGTCTGTATCTGGTGGACTTTCACAACCGACTTTCAGTGGTGTGCTACAAGAAGTTCTTTCGTCAATGATGAGACACATCAACAGCTTCATCCAGCTTCCACGACATGAGGAGTTTGTGAATGTGAAGGGCGATTTCTATGGTTTGGGTCATCTACAACATGTGGTTGGAGCAATAGATGGCACACATATTGCTTTAGTGCCACCACAGACCAGGGAACACGTCTACTGGAGTCAGAAACACTTCAATTCTATCAATCTGCAAGTTGTGTACTTAGCTGATTTGTACATCGCAAGTGCATTTCCCGGATCAGCCCATGATTCCTTTGTACTACGGAACAGCAGCATACCCCTGTAAATGTCACAACTAGGACGTCAGAGGGCCTGGGTTGTTGGTAAGTACAATCTGACATAATATTGTGTGGTAATTTCAAGAAGAATCATCTGAAATGGTGTTACATATCTTGTCTCTTCTCTTTTTTTCAATTTAGGAGACTCTGCTTATCCTACCCAACCATGGTTGTTGGCATCGCTGAGGAATCCTGCTATGCCAGGGGAAGTCCGCTTCAATGAGGCCCATGGAAGAACATGGAGGCCAGTGGAGCGGGCTTTTGGGCTCCTAAAGGCCAGATTTCGCTGTCTGACAAGACTGGTGGAGCCTTCCTCTACTCTCCCGATAAGGTGTGCCAAATCACCATGGCCTGCTGCATACTGCACAACATAGCCCTGCAATGCAACATCCCTTTCATCGCAGATTATGGAAACCTTGAAGAGCCTCCGGTTGAGGATCCTGAAATGCCTAATGAAGATGATAATGGTGAGAAGGAAGGAGTTGACTTACGTCGGGTGTCATTGACAACTTCTTCACATGCGTCTAAGTATCTCTTTGCATATTATCACATTAACTGTTAAACCAACTATTGATGTAATGAGGAAAAAAGTATGTGCTGGACATGTTTTAGGAAGGGAAAGCTCAGGGAAATAAATCCAGGCCACAGGTCTTTGTTGAGCAAAGTTTTAACACATTGATTTTTGTGTTCATTTGTATTGCTTATTTCTGAATGTATTTTGGAAAATGTGTTTTCAAAAAGATGATTTTGTAATGTGTCTATTTTATCATGTTTCATTACTCATCTTTTTGTTGTAATCTGTTTTTGGTATCTTCACCATGTCATCTTCATTTGGACATTTCAAAGTTATGACATTAGCAGTTAAATGGCGCTGTTTCAAAATACAAAGGGACCATGGGTTACTCCTGTGGAAGACACACACACACACACAGACCTTGTGTGTACATGCCTGTTACTGTGACAACTTGCACAGTGATTGAATGGAAGTTTTTAAGATTGCATTTGACTTGTCATCTGTTGAATGTTGGCACCAAGCCAATATGTGCTGCTTGATTTGCTCTAACCACATGTGGTAGTCAACCAAAAGCATAGTCATCCCCTTCACAATGGCCAAATGTACATTTTGTGTTAGGTGTATGAATATTTTGCTGTGTCTCATTGTAGAAAGAACTTCTTGTAGCACACCACTTAAAGTGTATTGTGACATTACCGCAGATACTGCAACAGTGTATTGGACTGATCCTGTGGCCACACAATTGAGTATTGCCATGATTTAGGACTATTGGTGTTATTGATATGCAACTCCTATTGTGAGGTAGAGGATCTGGCTCCAGCTGATGACTTAATTCAATAATGTTTTGCCTACTAAATATGATTATTTTGAATATATCCCCTTCTTCCATGGTGGCAAGGTGTGGAACTGGAAACATAAACATGGCAATGAGTATATGTGTTATGTAAGGTTTGTTAAGTTTAATAAAAATTGACAGAACACTCTGTTTTACATTTAATGAAATACTATTTGTTGATTTTTTGGTATTTGTATTTTGTTGTCATGGTAGAAATTAGTGAGAAACATGATCTACTTCCAATTTATTTATGAATAAACAATCCTTTGGTTGTTTACAGTTTGAAATGTATGATGGAAGGCAAAACAACTGAATGAATACAGAAAATAACTACAATAATGCTTTTCTTAAATAAAAGCAAGTAAAGTAAAAGTGGATATAAAGCAAAAAACAAACAAAATAAGAAAAAGTCAGTCATGGTGAATGAAACCATAATTGTTGAGTCAAAATTGTTTGAAGTCCAATGTCCAAAATACAACTGGCCTCAGAACGGTAAATGTGACTGGAAAGTTGTCTACAGAGTGAATAGTAGTTGCACACTGGAGGAAATTAAGTTTGGCGTCTGCTGGTGGTGGTCTTGCATCCTCTCCTGGTGGTCCGCATGAACGTGTGCTCCTACAGAGGGCTGGTAGATCCACAGTTGCAGGGACTGAGGTGGGTGCAGGTATTGCCTCTTGTGACAGGACCTCCCTTTCTGTGGCTGAGGCAAATGTAGTTGGGCCACAAAAAGGGGAAGATAGAGCAGAAAAAGCCCTGCACAAATGGGTGTAAATATCCTGCAGCACCCCAGTCAGGAAGCCCAAATTGGAGTTCAGATTCTCCATCTGAACATTGTGCTTCCTCTGTAACTGCTTCATGTCCTGGAGCTCTGTAAGGACCTGGCCCATCATGTCTTGGGACTGATGGAGGGCTCCCAAGACTTGGTTGATGGTGGCATGGGTGATAGCGACCCCAGTGACCTCACTGCTAGCCCACAGGATTCCTCCCACGACTCCTATCCCCACTAACCTATGGTCTTGAGCCAGTGTGCCCAGTCCCTCTGGATCCTGGCTGAACCACAGGTGGTGTTTTCTCACCACCAGCCAGGACGGGGGCACAAGATGTGTGTTATGTTGCTTTGGACACAGGAAGTGGAGGTATCCGTCTGCTGAGGTATTGTAACAGCTGGGTGGGAGGCAGAGGGAGACTCACCTGAGCCATCCGGACTTTCAGGAGAGGAGTCCTTCATGGAGGTACCCTGAGATACAGATGTTTGGCCATGTGCTTTGGCTGTTGGACCTATAATAAATGTAACTAAAATAATATTTTGTAAAAGTGTGGATAACACATTCAATGAGTTTTAAGCAAATGTAATGTAGCAACCTAAAGGGGAAAAGTAATTGAATATTATGATTAGACCTCTCAGTGGAAATGTAATTAATTACACAAACAGTTTATGTTTCATACTGAAGTACTTGAAATAAACAGGTAAGAAGATGTCCTGAAATGAAAAAAGATAAATTAGTAAGTGTACCTGAAATATACCAACCATTCAACACAACACAGTAGTGAGGAGCAATGTGAAATTTACCATTCCAAGGCCTAGCAGGCTAAAAACAGACATTTACACAACTTAAAGAGATATTTAGCATTAGTCATCATATAAACAGCGCAGAGTTCAGTTTTCACATATTCCACTTTTATTCAGCATACAATTTTACATGCCTTATATATTTATGGTCAACAAACGTAGATTTGTGAAACTAATGGTATCAATTCAATTACCTGACAAGAAAAGGACAACATACAAACGTTAACACAAACAATTTTCAAAAGAGAGCGTTAAATAGAGATTGATCAATAAATTACACTTTTTATCATAGGTGAAGATATGGTAGGAAATGGAGAATGAGCAAATATTATTATCAGAATACTGAAACAAGGCTTCATGGTAGTTGTAGCTATTTCAATGAAAAATTCGCAAAATTGTGACTTGAATATATCTTGCGTAAATCTGCAGTAGAAAGAGAACAGACATTTACTATGTGAAACACATATATGTTATTTGGAGTACAAACACTTACAAGTACCATAACATCATGTGAAATGTGATGGTTGTTGAAACATACAAATAAACAACAAAAGAGTGAAGCCTACAGTAAAGAGAAGCCAGCAAGAGGAGTCACTCTCGTTTTCTAAAAGAACCCTCACTCACCAACCTAGTTGGTGACATGCTTCATCATCGGGTTCCCACCAGAGGCCGAGTGCCTCCCTGGTGTGCTACAACGCCTGGCTACAGCGGAGCGGGTTTTTTTGTGTTTGAGTGAGTGTGATAATTGTGGTGAAAAGGTTAAAAAATACCACGATTTTATCCAGAAGATAATTTATTAATGGAAAATCGGGTATAGTTAAAAACGATGTGATGGATGTATAAGCTGGGAAAATCTGGCCCGCTACATCCTGTGTAAAAGAGTGAATGTGGTCAACATGTTTCTGCCTCCAAAAGCCCTTAGCGAGGCATTCGTCAGGACCTTTAACCACGGCGGTATGCGCGCGCTAAGGCGCACCCTGACCTGTGGTTAGTGTAATTCATGCGATACAACTTACAGTTTTTATGTATATCAAGCCCCAGAATTTCTGAAAGCCAAAGAGAATCTGTAAAATAAAAATGACAGACAAACAGAAACAATCACATCATAGTAAATGTTCGTCATATTAATTCTGTCAGTGGGTGAGAACTACTCATGCTGCTTAATCGGTGCTCCTCGGGGTGCAACAGTAACCATAACTCTGAAGGCTACCGTGCTATGGAGTGAAAATTGTGCGTGAAGGTTTAGCACTAATAATTCACAAAGACTTAGTGATCCAGTACGTGTCGTATTACATAATGGATTCTACCAGTAATACATGAAGCAAAAACGTGCTCCAACTCATGCACGCCTAACCGGACATTGCCGGTAAGAAAATAGATAAAAGACATCCGTGAACTTGACTATACCGATGAAACCACAGGTAAAAGAATACTAGTGGGTACGGACTTTTAAACAGACTGATAGTATGGAAAACCTTCTTACATTCAATGTAGGACAGCCTTACACCATGGGTCACAGGGGGGGGCGGTGGCCTATAGTCACGCGCTGTGGGCATAAGGCAAAATAAAACAATACTGGTAAACAAACAGTCAAGGTAGTGAGTTAGGATGTTTACCCAAGATCGTAGGGAAAAACCGGGAAAGTTTACTCACTACTCCAAGGCCAGGCACCCTCTCGGTACCTGGATACTCCCGTCAGCTGGACCCCGTCGATCATGTCTAGTTCGATCGGTGCGCTTATGTAGTTTGTGGCGCGCCCGGGAGACTTGCGGGGTATGTCTCAATGACGTCGGGACGCATAAACTAGGCCAATCAAAAGAGTAGATGGACTATAACCAATCAGAAATGTTTGGTAGACTAGAACGAGTACTTCCAGACTGTACGGCAAGACTACTACGTGTTTCAAAACTTTATTAATACCCCAGGTGATGCCGCACAATTAGAAACAGAGTGAGATATGGGACAATGTATGCTTGATAAATTAAGCAAGTGTGAAACGCCAAATTTCTTTAGTGGTGTCACCACAGAGCTACATAAAACTTTAGGAAGATCAGAAAAACAGACCCATCATGTTAGAGTCGTGTATACTAACGCGAAGATGTAAAAATACCCCACGTGTTCTGCCGAGAAATGTTTATTATTAATCAGTTATTAGGCAGAGAAGGCACTAAATATCTGAAACTGGGTAAAATAGTGTTAGCAAAAGGCTGATTACTGATATGTAATGCTGAAAAAAAATTTAATGCTGAAAAAATTTTTGTTGTAAAAAGCAGGTAGGAAAATCCAACCAGGCAAAGAACAGATAAAAACAGATGAAAAAGCCCCTGGCAGTAGGTCAGATATACTTATCGTCGTAACACTGAGCCCCACGGAATATTATCGTTGAGTCCCTGTGTATGTGTCAAAAGGCGATAAACCCATCGTTGTTCTTTTTCAAACAGTGTTTTAGATAGATTTTGTCCTGAATGAACTTGTTCAATGATTGTCCAGCGTAAGTCGTTGGTTGTGTGGTTCAGTTGCAACGATGGGTTTATCGCCTTTTGACACATACACAGGGACTCAACGATAATATTCCGTGGGGCTCAGTGTTACGACGATAAGTATATCTGACCTACTGCCAGGGGCGTTTTCATCTGTTTTTATCTGTTCTTTGCCTGGTTGGATTTTCCTACCTGCTTTTTACAACAAAAATGTTTTCAGCATTACATTTTTTTCAGCATTACATATCAGTAATCAGCCTTTTGCTAACACTATTTTACCCAGTTTCAGATATTTAGTGCCTTCTCTGCCTAATAACTGATTAATAATAAACATTTCTCGGCAGAACACGTGGGGTATTTTTACATCTTCGCGTTAGTATACACGACTCTAACATGATGGGTCTGTTTTTCTGTTTTTCTGTTTTTCTGATCTTCCTAAAGTTTTATGTAGCTCTGTGGTGACACCACTAAAGAAATTTGGCGTTTCACACTTGCTTAATTTATCAAGCATACATTGTCCCATATCTCACTCTGTTTCTAATTGTGCGGCATCACCTGGGGTATTAATAAAGTTTCGAAACACGTAGTAGTCTTGCCGTACAGTCTGGAAGTACTCGTTCTAGTCTACCAAACATTTCTGATTGGTTATAGTCCATCTACTCTTTTGATTGGCCGACGTCATTGAGACATACCCCGCAAGTCTCCCGGGCGCACCACAAACTACATAAGCGCACCGATCGAACTAGACATGATCGATGGGGTCCAGCTGACGGGAGTATCCAGGTACCAAGAGGGTGCCTGGCCTTGGAGTAGTGAGTAAACTTCCCCGGTTTTTCCCTACGATCTTGGGTAAACATCCTAACTCACTACCTTGACTGTTTGTTTACCAGTATTGTTTTATTTTGCCTTATGCCCTCAGCGTGTGACTACAGGCCACCGCCCCCCCCCTGTGACCCATGGTGTAAGGCTGTCCTACATTGAATGTAAGAAGGTTTTCCATACTATCAGTCTGTTTAAAAGTCCGTACCCACTAGTATTCTTTTACCTGTGGTTTCATCGGTATAGTCAAGTTCACGGAAGTCTTTTATCTATTTTCTTACCGGCAATGTCCGGTTAGGCGTGCATGAGTTGGAGCACGTTTTTGCTTCATGTATTACTGGTAGAATCCATTATGTAATACGACACGTACTGGATCACTAAGTCTTTGTGAATTATTAGTGCTAAACCTTCACGCACAATTTTCACTCCATAGCACGGTAGCCTTCAGAGTTATGGTTACTGTTGCACCTCGAGGAGCACCGATTAAGCAGCATGAGTAGTTCTCACCCACTGACAGAATTAATATGACGAACATTTACTATGATGTGATTGTTTCTGTTTGTCTGTCATTTTTATTTTACAGATTCTCTTTGGCTTTCAGAAATTCTGGGGGCTTGATATACATAAAAAACTGTAAGTTGTATCGCATGAATTACACTAACCACAGGTCAGGGTGCGCCTTAGCGCGCGCATACCGCCGTGGTTAAAGGTCCTGACGAATGCCTCGCTAAGGGCTTTTTGGAGGCAGAAACATGTTGACCACATTCACTCTTTTACACAGGATGTAGCGGGCCAGATTTTCCCAGCTTATACATCCATCACATCGTTTTTAACTATACCCGATTTTCCATTAATAAATTATCTTCTGGATAAAATCGTGGTATTTTTTAACCTTTTCACCAAAATTATCACACTCACTCAAACACAAAAAAAAAACGCTCCGCTGTAGCCAGGCGTTGTAGCACACCAGGGAGGCACTCGGCCCCCCTGGTGGGAACCCGATGATGAAGCATGTCACCAACTAGGTTGGTGAGTGAGGGTTCTTTTAGAAAACGAGAGTGACTCCTCTTGCTGGCTTCTCTTTACTGTAGGCTTCACTCTTTTGTTGTTTATTTGTAGTTGTTATATGGGGGACTGAGAGTGGTTCCTATTCTCCTTTTCCCTCACTCTCTTGTTGTTGAATTGTTGGTTGTTGAAACATGTCATCTTAAATACAACTCAATACATTCAAACAAATAAGCCAAACAAGATGTTAATGATATATTTAGATTTCTATCTAAAATAAATTATGCTGACCACATTAGCGACAGCTAACTTCAAAGCAAACAGGACATTTAGGTTTAGTGACACATTGAAAAGTCTAAATTACCAGTCTCCACTTCACCAGGGATTCCTGTCATGCCTTCAGGATTTAGGACCTGCAAGACATTCTCCAGACCAGAGCATGAGTTGTGAAGGGGGCCTGGGAGAGCCACCACCATCCTCTGGGCTGCTAGGTGAGGCTTGGAGGCCAGGAAATGCACTCTCCCCCACAGGTTGTTCCATCTCTTCCCTAATTTCCTCCTATGTGCACAGGTTGTTTGCTACAGGATTCACTCTGTCGACTATTCTGGACCATATCTCTTTTCTGAGATAGTGGTGTATTTTCGCTCTACTCTTATGATTTCATCCAGCATGACTAACAATTCTCCCTCAGTGAAATGTGGATTTTTGTGCCCTGGCATTATCCAAATAAATATGATGAAATCAAATAAATTAACCACAAGGAAATAAATAAAAGAAGAAAAAGGAACAAGAATTAGGGACAAGCAACAAAATAACATGGCTTAAGTGACCAAATTTCACCATTCAAATGTCGTGGTGCTGTGGAATGGCAAAGGATCATGGTCTGAAATAGGGTGTGGTTTATAGTGTGGTATGGAGGTGCAAACAATTAGCCAAAACACATCAAGTGTGTGATGGTAGCATCCAGCCTACAGTGACACGAATATTCCAATGTTGAACCTGTCCCGCGACAGATTCACTCCATTGGCAACCCGCCACTAAAAGGCCACCAGCACTACTGTGAAATCTAAATCAGCTTGGCGCAATCCTGCTGCTCTGACGGTGACGAAGTGCTAGTCGCCAGCTTTGGAGTCCACCACGTCTACAGCGGTGAGCCACGTATGCGGCGGTAAACACTCTGTCGATGCGGAAGGTGAGTCAGCCAGTATACATCTAAATAGGGCGAGCAAATTGCCGTCAACTTGACAGAGTAGTTGGGACCGCCACCACGGTGGGATGGTGGTAGTACTGCCAAGATCTAAATCAGGCCCTAAGTTTGGATGAATACCCCTTTAAATTGGCAAAGCTTAAAATGACGATGACAAGATAATTGCTACATGTAGATTCACATTCAAGACATAAGGGATATGTTGCCACTCACCTTCAAAATAGTTAAATGAGCAGATTGCATTGAGGGGGTTATCCCCAGTCACTGGGTGTTAACCGTGTAAAATGTGTAATGTCTTCCTCTTCATATGAAACTAGCACTCGGCACTAGTACCATGAATCCATAAATGCAGGGGACTTAACACATTACAGTTATCTGCATTGAGTATACATGAACACAAACAACAGTACAATGAGAGACATTGCCATTAAACCATTAATTTATAAAAAAGCATCATAATCATCGTGAAATACCTATAATAATTATTGACTAATTGAAACATCTGTAAGGGAGGAAATATCAAAAAGTATTTACACAGGCATAAACAGAACAGGATGTTTTAACTTGGATACATTTATCCGGGCTAAATGAAAACGCAATGAGGCATCTTTGATCGCCCAGTAAAAACATGAAAAAAAAATAACAACTCATATTTACAGAGAAACGTTCTAATATAGAAAGGATAGTTGACTAAATAGAAGGTAATTACTTCATCAAGAAAGATAACTACACATGCTAACAAGTCGAAATATGCATCTTTCATGGAATAGCCGATAGGAAGAGAAAACACTATAAGCTGCAGGGATTTGCCTACATTGTTGAAAGAAAGATTTATTTGTAGTGGCAACAGATATAAAGAAAAAGTTGCCCGTAATTTCCTAGCAGAGAAAAAAGATTAATCAATTAGCCTTCAATTAACATGGCATGAGATAGAAGACAGAAGGAGAATCAATGATGAAGAATAGGTGAGTGATGGAAGAAAGACTTGTCTGGAAACAATTATACAAAATGATATAAGAGAATGTTTAATGGCTGATAAAGAAAAAAGATAATACACATGGGGGAGAGAACCTTGCCAAATGTAAGAATCAATCAATCAATCAATCATGTCACTTATAAAGCGCACTACATACCCGCGAGGGTCTCAAGGCGCTGGGGGAAGAGGGGGGTGGTGCTGCTACTGATCGAAGAGCCAGGTCTTGAGGAGTCTTCTGAAGGTCTTGGGTCTGTCGGAGGTTGGTGGGGAGGGTGTTCCAGGTCTTGGCGGCGAGGTGGGAGAAGGATCTGCCGCCGGCGGTCGTTTTCCGGATGCGGGGGACTGTGGCGAGGGCGAGGCTGGTCGAGCGGAGCTGGCGGGTGGGGGTGTAGAAGCTGAGTCGTCTGTTGAGGTAGGCTGGTCCGGAGTTGTGGAGTGCTTTGTGTGCGTGGGTGAGGAGCTTGAAGGTTATCCTCTTGTTGACAGGGAGCCAGTGCAGGTCTCTCAGGTGGGGTGTGATGTGGCTGCGTCAGGGGATGTCGAGGATAAGACGTGCAGAGGCGTTCTGGATGCGTTGCAGCCGTCTCAGGAGCTTAGCCGTCGTTCCTGCGTAGAGGGCGTTTCCGTAGTCCAGCCTGCTGGTGACGAGGGCCTCGGTGACTGTTTTTCTTGTTTCGGTGGGGATCCACTTGAAGATCCTGCGGAGCATTCGGAGGATGTTGAAGCAGGATGAGGAAACGGCGTTGACCTGCTTAGTCATGGAGAGGGTGGGGTCGAGGATGACCCCTAGGTTGCGTACGTGGTCGGTGGGTGGCGGGGCTGTTCCCAGTGATGTTGGCCACCAGGAGTCGTCCCAGGCTGAAGGGTTGGAACCAAGGATGAGGACCTCCGTCTTGTCCGAGTTCAGCTTCAGGCGGCTGGTCCTCATCCATTCGGCGACGGCCTTCATTCCTTCGTGGAGGTGGGCTTTGGCGGTGTGAGGGTCTTTGGTGAGGGAGAGGATCAGCTGGGTGTCGTCGGCGTAGGAGATGATGTTGAGGTTGTGCTGTCGGGCGACGTGGGCGAGGGTGCCATGTAGATGTTGAACAGCGTTGGGCTGAGGGAGGAGCCTTGGGGTACGCCGCATATGATCTTGGTGGCCTTGGATCGGAAGGGGGCGAGGCGGACGCTTTGTGTTCTGCCGGAAAGGAAGGATGTGGTCCAGTCCAGGGCCTTCTCTTGGATCCCGGCGTCGTGAAGGCGTGTTCGTAGTGTGTGGTGGCAGACCGTGTCGAAGGCGGCTGATAGGTCCAGGAGGATGAGGGCTGCTGTTTCTCCGTTGTCTAGCAGGGTCCTGATGTCATCGGTGGCGGCGATGAGGGCGGTTTCGGTGCTGTGGTTGCTGCGGAAGCCGGACTGGGAAGGGTCCAGGATGTTGTTCTCCTCGAGGTAGCGGGTCAGTTGTTTGTTGACGATTTTCTCGGTGACCTTCGCGGGGAACGGGAGCAGGGAGATGGGTCGGAAGTTCTTGAGGTCCTTGGGGCCTGCCTTGGGTTTCTTGAGTAAGGCGGTGATCTCGGCGTGCTTCCAGCTTTCCGGGTAGGTTGCTGTCTCGAAGGAGATGTTGATTATTTTCCGGAGATGGGGCGCGATGGCTGTACTGGCTTTGTTGAAGATGTGGTGAGGGCACGGGTCTAGCGGTGAACCGGAGTGGATGGTGTTCATGATCTCGCTGGTGTCCTCGTCGTTGATGTTGGTCCAGGAGAGCAGGCGGTTGGTGGTTGTGGGGGCAGTGGTCTCGGTGGTTGCCGGGGCGGTCGTGGTGTTGAAGCTGTCGTGGATGTCGGCGATTTTGCGGTGGAAGAAAGTGGCCAGTGAGTCGCACAGGTCTCGCGACGGCTGGATGTCGTTGGGGTTGGAGCTGGGGTTGGAGAGTTCCTTCACGATGTTGAAGAGCTCTTTGCTGTTGTGTGCGTTGTTGTCTAGGCGGTCTTTGAGTGAGGCCCTTTTGGCGGATCTGATGAGGTGATGGTGACTGCGGGTGGCGCTCTTGTGGGCGGCGTAGCTGTCCGCTGTCCGTTCGTGGAGCCAGATCTTCTCCAGTTTTCGGCATGTTCGTTTGGAGGCCTGGAGGTCTTCGGTGAACCAGGTGGCTTTCTTGCTGGTGTGGCTGTTGGGCGGATTCTTGAGCGGGGCGAGGGTGTTGGCGCAGTCGTCGATCCACTGTCTGAGGTTGCGGGCGGCGGTGTCGGGGTCGGAGGGTTCGGCGGGTGGGCTCAGGGCGAGGGTTGTGGTATCACTATGTCATGGGAACCTTTATAAAAGCAGGAAGGAAGAACATGGAATGACAAGATAATTGCTACACGTAGATTCACATTCAAGACATAAAGGATATGTTGTTCCACACCTTTAAAATAGTTAAATGAGCATATTGCATTGTGGGGGTTATCCCCAATCACTGGGTGTTCACCGTGTGAAATGAAAGGAAGGAAGAACATGGAATAGCATTTGTAAGTAACTTTAATAAAGTCAAGAACAAACATTTGTTTAAATAAAGAATTAGTCAAAACCCTTCTCAGAATAATTATAAAAATTGAATCTTTTTATTGCAGTATGTAGTTATAAGGAATCACAATGCAACAGCAATAGCCTCATAATATGAAGGTGAAAGTGAATCAATAATAATAATACAACATGGTTGTGACAATAACTCTGCAAAACCTGTTTGCATAAGTGATAGAGTATGGCTTTGATTATATTTTTATAGTTATCAGGCTCAACACCACGCATAAATCCTACAGACTGGGACATGTAATAGGAAGCCGTGGTGAATGCCATTTCTTGATTCATTTTAATGGCTGAAACATGTCAACCCAATTTTAAGACATGAAGGGCATGTACAATTGTTTTTAGAGGATTCTAATATTGAAAGGCTTCTATATTAAAGCAAAAAGGTGGTAAGTATTAGGTACGATATTGGTCTTATATATGATCCTTTCTGTTCTGCACATGCCAGGTGTCTCTCTTCTTGTTTAACATGTTAGCTTCATCCCAGTGTTTAGCATGAATACATTGAAACGTAGATGACGGTTGGCAACAGTGCACTATGTAGGCTTAGTGTAAAAAGTTACTTTTATTCAAGGCAATTTAATTAGTTGTCCACAAGGCTAGGAAAGTTGGATCCACTTGTTTATGTTTGCTACAATGGTAACAATACATATATAAAAGCAGTTTGACTTGCCATGCTATTCACCCTTGAGCCCTCTTAAACCTCTGGGGAAGAAGCTGCAAAGGGCAGCTAAGAGTAGTTAAAACACAGGTAGAACAGTGGATTAGGACATGTAGAAAGTCTGAAAAGGGGTCTTTGTCTAGGCTTGTGTCGTGAATGGGATTTAGAGACAAGGAGGCCAAAAGTGTCATTGACTTCTATCTTGTCTTGTATAAGTGAGTGCCCCTGCCTGGGCCGTAAGATCAGAGAGGAGTTTTTTGTTGCACACTGCCAGCCTGCCACTGTATTGCCTTAGTGAAAACCTCTTACGAACAAATGCAAATGGAAGGAGGGGAAGGAATTGTTTTTATAAATATAAACAGTAAGACATGAAGGAAGTGGAGGCCAAATATAATATGGTAAACCGGCCTCAACCACAAACACTCTCTATATTGGTAAATAAACAATAACAATACAACATGGGCTGAGTAATATTGGTTTATCTGAATTTCTTGTTCCAACCTGCCTTTATGAGTTTATCATTTTTCAGTTCCTTTGCGCCAGAGTAGTGCTGGCGTATAAATGTGCACAGACTCTAAAATGTGTTCACGCAGAAGTTAAATGGATCCATAACTTAGACAAATCAAGAACCATGGAGTCCACATCTTCACCTACATCTGATATATTAACTCTGTATTCACATAGCCAAGAAGAGTTATGAACACTGAAACACTAAAACCAGGGGTGGAACCAAAATATGTAAATAGAATTGTGAGGATGAAGAGAGGATAGGACACCTACAGACTAAGACATT
Source organism: Calotriton arnoldi (assembly GCA_963921515.1). Lineage (NCBI taxonomy): Eukaryota > Metazoa > Chordata > Amphibia > Caudata > Salamandridae > Calotriton > Calotriton arnoldi. The sequence goes on from CAWUFW010005116.1 coordinate 934,931, forward strand.
TAAAAAAGAAAAAATAAGACAGCTGCCTTTTCCTTCTATGCAGCCAGGATCTGCAACAACCGCCCCATATCCATCTACACTGCTAAGGTTTAGGACAGAGATGAAGATGCATCTCTTTAAAGAACACTACATCACAATGCTGTAAGAGAACCCAACTACCTCTCCTGTCATTCTATGCTTGCATTTGACCCTGTGCAAGGCTTTTTTGACTTGTGGCTAGGTTTGCACTATATAAATACCACATACATACATACATGCAGAAGGTTCGCCCTATCTCATGCTTATTGTCCCCATTAGTTAGGAATTTCCAGGAGAGCCATCTCCCCTTACAGCAATAGGCTTCAGCCAGCCATACCACCTGCTCCGCCTGCAATAAGCGCTTACCTAAGGAGTTGCCTAAGCAATACTTTTTATTTGAGGAAGTTATGCCTCTGGAAAAGATATCTTAGTAGCTCTGCACACATCAAAGTGTTATCCTTTACTAATTCGCTGCACATCTGTGTCCTAGCAGTAGTGTAGTTATTTTAGAGCAGAGAAAAATTGAAGGGCAGTAAAAATCATAAATGACAAATAAAATGGAGGCATAAAGACATAAACATTGTTAAGGACTCAGATTTGCAATTTTCCTATTTAAATGCCCTCATTGATTTGTTGCAAATACTGTTAACCCTGTGTTTGGTAAATGGTGAGGACATTATCACTTGTGTTCTCATTTGTAATAAAACAGATTAACTTGCTGTGAAATTTTAACTAGGCTGAGACACAACAGTAGCTACCTAATGAACCAAGGCACATTGCTGTTAAGTAGCTAAATAGATGCATACTGATTACGAGGCTGAAAAATGGGTCTGTTTTCTTGCAAAGAAGGAAATGTTCATTGATCTATTTATTATGTTTCAATAGTATGTTATATTTCAACATTAACACTTAGAAGTGGATCATTTGTAAGTTGATTGCGCGGCTAGGGGAGATTACTTCTATCCTGGTGCGCTGCTCAAGCTGCCGAAAGAGCGCGGCAGGCAGCGCTCACTGGGGACGCTGAAGCCATTTTAAGTACCCAAGTGTTGTTTAGAATACACGCCACAAACAAAAAACAGCAACAAAAAACATTAATCTCAGAATTAATGGACACAAGCTGCCAGCATTAATTGACTGTGTTCTTTAAAGAAACAGGATTTAATATTCCCCTCCAAATCCCCAACTAAGTTGTATCTTAGGTACTCTCTCTATTCTTTCGTGTTGTTGTCTCGAACCACAGAATTTTTTGCATATCTTTAAAATTCCAAACACTAAAATGTAAACATTTCCATCCGGCCTTCTTTTCAGTCCCTCTGCACTTAAAGCACATTCTGATAATTAGCTAAGAAGATTGATAATAGTGAGCTCGGTGAAAGTATCCAATCGAAGAACACGACTGGGATGCCGGTGGGCATCATCAACACGAGATAAAAAACAACAAATGCCTCTTATTTTGCACTAATGCAAGCCGAGTGTTTGTATAGCAATTTAGCTGCCAATTGAGTCCTGTTATAATTGAAACTGCTGACATTTAATTTGAAGCAATTCCCGAAATAGCAAACAATTTACCTCACCCGCAGAGAAAGTTGGTGATAAGAGGAAGGTATTTTTCAACATATTTTGCCTTACCACGAAGTAATGTGCTCCATAGACACATCTGAATTTTTCCACATCATTGCAGAATGCATGCCTCCACCTCTTTTGAGACTTTTCACAAAAATTGTGTTGACCTTTGACTATGTCTGTGGTCTGTCTGCAGTGGGGGGAGGGGGCAGAGGTCGGGGTGGGGAGCAGGAGAGGTATAGAGTGTCTCTGAATTAACATTGGTGGACATTTAGTAACTGGGGTTTTTTTAAATCTAAGAGTATCAATGTGATGAATTAATATTTAACTAGAGGAGATTAACTGTATTGAATAACGGTGCAGGCCATATCACTTAAGTTGTGTTTAAATGGTGGGATTTTCAGTATAACTCATGAAATCCACCATTCTCAGCACTCACAAAGCAAATTAGTATCACCAGAAGGTCCAAAAAGTCATATTCTGTAAGATGGCATGCATCAGAACACATTCTCCGTTTGTACATTCTTTGAATGGAGGTTCACTCAATACCATGGGGCATGGCCCACATGGATGAGGGGCTCTCTACATACTTCCATTACAAAACGTTTTCTGGATGAGCACGTACTCTTAGGCCAAGTGTAGAATGAAGACCACCTAGATAACAGGACTATATCGTGGCCTTTCCATTGTTCATGAGCTTTGGAAGGGAACAAGAAAAATACCATATCCCCTATATCTGACGTGCAATGGAGTGGAAGTCCCAGCATGACCTGCTGTGGTTGCAAGGAACCTGGCAAAGATGCCAGCTGCATATCTCGGGTCACAGATCTTGGCACCTTTACTAAGAACTGTTACCACCTACCGTTGGGTGGGTAGTCAAGGTGTCATAAGAGTGGTCGAAGCACGGGATGATTTGTTGCTTTTGTTTCAGAAGTAACAGGCAGAGACCTATCTGTTTAGGCATTATAGGTAACTTCTGGAACTGGATGACAGAACCTGTGGATTAAGAATTAGATGCCCTCACCAAATCAGCCCGATGCAGAGGGCAATAATAAGGATGGAAGTAATGAGAGGGGGCGGACAGTTTGCACACAAGATCGCTCATAGCCAAGATCAGGATGGAGACATTTAATAGCCAATCAGGGCCAACCGAGCGAAAAACAAGCTCCATAGAAACCATCATAAGGAAGAGCAGAAAAGACAGGGCCACTGAACTGAATGGTATACCCTTAGCCCTGCTCAAAGTCTCCCCAGAGTTATGGGCAAAAACAGCTCAGCCTCTTTTTTAGCGTGGAGAGCCTCCAACAGACAGTTCCAGATTCTTGGTGTGGATCCATAATCTACCCAATTTTCAAAGGGGGTAATGGAGGTGACCCAGCAAACTGTCGATTAGTAGCCCTACTCGTCATTGAATCCAAGTAATACGCAAGCGTAGTACTGCAAAATCTACAAGCATGGGTTGACAGCCTGGCACTCATCCCATGCAACCAAACTGGATTCCTTGCAGGTCAGGGCACACTTTCAAATTTGGATGCCCTAGCACTTTTCATTGAAAAGGCTTTTCTGTAAAATCAACTCTTCATGCTTGCTTCATCGATTTTAAGGCGGCATTCGACTGGGTCCCTCGAGAGCTACTTTGAGAGAAACTCAACAGACCCGCCAAAAATAATCAGAGCGAACCAACTTCTTTACACCAAAATGTGGCTAAGCTTTAAGCTTGGAGATGGCACCAAGCTCTCGCAGAAAATCCATACTACAGTTGGCCTGAAACAAGGGTACGTTCTCGCCCCTTTATTGTTTAACATCTATATTTGAAGCCTAGCCATCGAATTGCGTCTCATTAATTCTCATCCACCAAATCTAGCCCCTCTCACTCACATCTTATATGCTGACAATTTGCTCTTAATGAGCATGAATACTGTAGGGCTGCAACAGCATTTAGATGCTCTACTTTGTTTTACAAAGCAGCATGAACTTGAAATCAATCATGACAAAACAAATGCTATGAAATTCAGAAAAAAAGTAAACACACCTGGATCATGGATTGTCAAGGGGTTCCAACTATCCATTGAATCAAAAGACAAATACCTTAGGATGGTATTTGATTCAAGAGGCACTTTCATCCCACACATGGACACAATGACATCTAAAGCTGCCTCCCTGGCTTGAGGATTTCGTTCACATTCAAGATCACTGCAAGGTCCCATTTTAGGGTCACTACAGAAGTCCATGGTGGCAAAGTTGCTCCCGGCCATCTCGTACTGCTGAGAAATAACAACAGAAAAGCTGGCAAGGTTATTAGATCTGCTAATTGGAAAAGCCTATCAGCTCATCGACAGGCTTCCAAATCACACATTATAGGCACAACTGCACCTAGACCTGGGCTTAACAAAATATTAATTGGCCACTAAATGCTCCTTTCTAAAAATGTGCCATAGATTTAGACTGTCAGAGAACAACACTGGCTTGAAATAAACAAGCAGAGCTCAAAATTAATATTCTGACACTTCATATATGATGCTCTGCTGTCGTTGCAAGCCACTGACTTATGGATCACCCAGGCATCAACCAGCGAATTCAAAAAAATACTCAACAGAACGACAAGATTCCTTTCCATGCAAGAAGACAAAGCGACTTTGACGCAGCGGGCTCATACCTGACAAGTCATTAACACCTACAAGTCTTTAAAACCTCAGCCCTATTTTGATCTCGGATTTCAATTCCATGTCAAGCTCAAGCTTATGCACCACTGTTTAGGAATCCAATCAACTTTGGACTAACTACCCACTTGGTTAAAATCTGCCAAGATTGCAGAATGCAGACTCTGTGGTGTGGAAAAGGAGACCCTAACACATGTTCTCTGTATTTGCCCAGCAGTGTTATCCAAATGTAGAAGGATTCTGCTTGGTACATTCAATCAAGCCGCAATTCTATCAAGCAGGCAAGCCCTCATAGCTGTACTACATCTGGAACACACACACATTCCTAAGCATCCGGGTGATAGTTTCTAGAAATATTCAAAGCAAGTAAAAAGGCCATTGTGGGGAAAAGGAACACAAATTGTATTATGTGGCACTGGCACACTGCTGATCACTGGTCTTTATCAAAAGCAATGCCACTTTAGCAATCCTTGCACAGCAGCGGCTACAGCCCCACCCACCTGACATCTTGAGACCTATTGCGGACAGCAGAGGATGCTGCGGCCGAGCACCGACACTATATCAAACTTCTCAGTGGCAACGGTGTCCTTCTGAACCACTTGACTACTGGAGGCTGATAGTGCGCAAGCGGTCAGCAAAGGTCGCTGCGGCTGAGCACTGACACTTTAACACATTTTGCACAGCCATGGCCACGGCCGAGCACTGACACTTTAATACATTTTGCACCGCCACGCCCATGATCTATCATCTTATAAGAACACGTCGTTCTCGAAAATGCATTTTATGATTCTTTTATCCAAGTGACTGAGCATTCTTACGCTTCTAATCAGTTTTTCTGTATACTTTTTTATTTAGAATCGTTTTACTGTAATAAGTTGTAATAGTAGTAGTTAACAATGCACAGCAGAAATAAACTTGAACTAGTTATTAGGTCTGAACTGGCAGGTGAAATAGTACAATGCAATTGTTTATTTAAGTATGCTCTTTTCCATCAATAAACTTGATGTAGCACGAACCGCAAATATTTCTGTATATTTTGGTCAGTTGCAAATAAAATTTTGACTGAATTTTTCTTGCTTCATAGATCATGGAAAAGCATACAGTTTATACCCCATCATTGCTTGTATTTTCTTACGCAGTACGGTAATCAAAATTAAGAATACACGTTTTCCACATTATTTTCCAATTTTTACTTGCCAAACTGTTTCTAGAATTGCCCGCTTAATTCATAACATCTATTATCAAATACCATCTCAATAGATTCACCGTTAGTTTATCAATATGTTTGTAAATATATGCCACACTATTATTACAGATGTTATTTGCTTCAACCTTCAGAAACTGAAAAAAGGCTTCGTTTTGTGAATCTTTCTTTCGCAGGATTACCAGTTTATGTATTTAAAAGTTGATTATACCTCTCTACCCACAGCCATTAAGAGCCTTGCTTTTCATGGTAATTTTGGTCTCGTACCTTTTAAATGAGGCACACTTTTCTGGTCCAACCATATGTTCACGAATGTTGTCCTTCCTTGTGGCTAGAAGTCTTCCTCTGCTGAGGCTCATATTGATAGTAGAAAGATCAGTTGTTGCCTACGAGCAGTGAAAAGGCAGAATGAGCATACTTATTTGGTCTACCTTATCTCGGATGATGAACTCTAGCAAATGCTCTGAAGATGATTTTCCAAACTCAACATGTCACAGAAGTAAGGTGACCTCTGTTTTTGGAGCTGAAATGAGCCATACTTACTATGGCCCTCAATGACCTCCAAATTGCCTGCATTGTGACATCTGTTATCATAGCTGGCATGAGCCATACTTACTATGCTATTCAATAACAACCATATTGCCCATTGTGCGGTCTACCTGAACTTTGCTAAGCAAAGCACAACTCTAACATGGAAATATCACATAGCCAGAATGTCACAAATGTAGCTTATAGCGATTTAGGAAAGGACTGAGTGTAAGTGTGAGGAAACATCATTTGCTCAAGACAGATCTAAATATATTAGCATATACTTGACTTTTTAATGCTACATTTAAACAAGCCTCTCATATGTCCATCACAGCAGTCTCCATACAGTGTTGTAGGCTGAGACTTGAGTGAGTCATCTGTGAGGGCATGAGGCTCCAAGTAATTATGCAGTTTATAAGTAACCATGGGTCATATGTACGAAATTTCCACTTTGCATTTCCTAAATAGCGAATCCCAAGAACTAGCTATTTTGGAAATGCAAAATAGAATGTACAAAAATAGAGCTTTCTAATAGCGATTTCTACAGAGAAGAAATCGCTATTTGGAAATTGCTATTTAAGAAATGCTAAACCATTTGTTCCTATGGGCCGGTCCATAGGTGTGAATCGTTTTGCATTTCCGAATTTGCGATTTCCTAATAGGAAATTGCAAATTCGGAAATGCAAAACCAGGGCTGCCTATGGGCCTAAGGCCCCCCATAATGCACCCCCAAAAACGTGGTGCACATGTAAAGTGCACAGAGCCCTAGGGGCATGTGCATGCTGCATGGCACTTTAAAAAAATGAATTTTTAAAACTACACCTGATTACCATCGACTTGGAGTCGATGGTAATAGCATTTCCTATATGCCCATTTCGCATTTAGAAAATGCTTTGTACATGTGCTTAGGAAATCGCAACTAGAAAATCCCAATTTGTGATTTCCTATTTAGAGAATCACAAAATGTGATTTCTAATGGGTAGAAATCGCGTTTTGTGATTCCCTATCTGCCTTTGTACATAGGGAATGGCAATTTAGCATTTCTTAATGGACCGAAATTGCTATTCAGTCCATTAAGAAATGTTAAATGGTTTCGTAGATATGGCCCTATATTTTCAACAAATGAGTTTTTCAGCAAACGAGGAATCCAATGTTCCACTATACTATTTGTATTTTTACCCATACATCTCTTCCCCGGCGCCCCTAGAAGAAACAAGGAGCAACAGATCTTTTCCAGGTCATGCTGCATTACACCAGGAAGGGGTACTATGCTGCATAAAGGATGAGATATGTGGAAAGGAGTTTTCTCTTTCCCCTAGCTGGTGCCCACCATGAACTGGAGCCTGCATTGCTCCTTGGTCTGCTGTGAATCCTTTACTAACAGATACTATGCATAGAGGAGTTCATGCACTCTCTCTCTCTCTATACTCATTCAGAGGACACTGGCAACTGCCCATAATTACTGACATTGAGCAGACATTTATCAGATAGTGGTGCCAGGGCAGCAATGGGAATAACCCTCAATGACAATTGAAACCATGGACAATGTTGGCTTCACCACTGTATTTGATGTCTGCACCCTTGTCATTTGATAGATTCATCCGAAGCATGAGATGGCTGTGACAATAACTTGTGATGTCTGCACCATGGGCATTTGATGACTGTATGGGTGTAGAGCGAAATATTAAGCATGAAATATCGTGCTACTTTAATATTGTAGATAAAATATCGGACAAATCGGACAAACGTATCGCCAGGTAGATGCCGACGGAGGTATAGATTTACTTTACTTAAATCCACATCTATGTACCTTGGTAAAGAGATGTGGAGTAAGGTATAGAAAATGTATACATACTTACCTGTTGATATGTTAGTCTTTCATATTTTGGCTACTATACTAAGGCAGCACGATATTCCATACTTGCTATTCCATACCCACACCTAACATTATGCCTAGCATGGAATGGCTATACCATTGGCAATTGGTGGGTGCCCCACTGGCCATCATATTTTGTTGGCAAAAAAACACAGTATGAGTTGCCGCCTACAATTCATTGCCTGAACCCTCTTGTGAGTTTCCTGTTACATTTACATATAATGACATTATAATGTCAGCATCTCTTACAATAACTTCATGGCCTTATCTCAGATATATTATATTTATGCTTTTTTATATTGTGGCTAAACCCCTGGCATCTAGTAACTGCACCACACAGTGGCACCATCCTTGGAATATCATATCTGTCTCACTTGATATGATGACAGCACACACTTGGTGTGCTACAGAAGCATACCATAGGATGTGTGCATTTCTTGCTAATGATAGCGGTAACCTTTTGTATGCAATGTTAGATTCTGTAGCATATAACAATAGTACCCCTGGTACATGATGGTAGTACAGTAATATTGTGTACAATTACGAGGCACATTCAGTGCGTTCAGTCCCCTTACTTATGTTGGAAATAACCTGCTTAAAATACTATTGGTAACTAAAACAGCCTGTCATCTGCATCATTGGTAATTTGTATATTTCAGCGTTAACTTTTTTTCCTCGTTTTCTTATTTATTTAACACTTGTTGCAGGATGTTTTAGCCACTTCAGTGATGTTACTTACTTTGTCACTACATGCAATATCATTATTACTCAACTCAGTATATGCGACTTTTCTACCTTTGTGTTTTTATGACATTAGGCCACTGCTTCCATTTCATTCCTTATGCACAATTTGTGACAAAAGCCACATGTTATCAGAATGAATGAATCCCATTCAGTAGCCCCTTCGTCCTCGAATCATGTTGCCTTTTGTAAACCCAGGTTCACCACCATGGGGACCAAATCCTTGTCTCTTAGATAGACTATAGGTCTTGATGAACTTCAAGTTGGCCCCATCCTTTTCTCTAATTTGACCAAAGACGTGTCTCCTACTTCAAAGAATTATTTCAGTAATATACGTAATGCCGCTTGATGACACTACCCTACCATGGATCCTGTATTCATGTGAGTTCAACATAGGCATCACATCTTTCTTTCTTACCTTCAAAGTCGGTTTTATAGGTGAGTAGTTTTCAACTTCATCCCCACTTGAAAATGTGTGAAGTGGAACTGCATCTGCTTTATTGCAGACCCCCTTCACTTCATGTTTCCAGCAAGGAATGAAAGTAGGTTGCTTGTGTGAAGTAAGGGTTCATATGCAAATGTATGCACTAGAGCCTGGGGTTTCCAGTTCATCTATAGTAGTCTTCATAATGAATTAAGTGTTTTATAAGATTTCTAAGTAGTCTAATTTATTTAAAACTATTAGGTTTCCTAGCTGATTAAATCCCCAAAGGACCCACACTGCAAAACACTATGGACAGATTTGGGAAAGCGTAGTGAATCTGCCTAAAAACCTACTGGTAAAGATGATGTTTATGTTGAACTGCTAAGAAAAATGTATAGTTAGACAGTGTCTGCTGAATAGATCTCTTAAGAAGGAACTGTAATTAAGAAAAACAAATAATATTGTCAATTTGCATTAAAATAGTAGTCCAGTGCTAAAATATCGGTTATCGGTTATGCATGTGTGCTATTTCTTGCCCTTTAGTTCTTCTATTCATATTTTTAAAAGAACAGTGTCCCTGTTAGCATCATCACAACCATGTTCTTCATGAACCAGCTTCTGGAATGGGAGTGGAATGTCTGCGATATGATTAATTTTGATGTGTTCATGGATAGCATATTCTTTGTTAAAATCTTTGTTGAGCATGTAAAATGATTTATGCGCAAACTAATGTGTTAAATATGTTAAGTAAAAGCAATCTTTTTTCTCCCTTTTGCTGAGGTATAAAAGGTATTTGTAAAATTTCAGAAAATATGAATTTTCTCAATTCTGTGTTACAGGGACAACAAAATAATAGTGCAAAACTGCTTCACCCGATTTTATCCATTTGTGCAAAGTGTCTGAAAATTGCACCAGGAAGTTGAGGGATGCAGGAGTAGGAATGGAAATATTATTGTGACAAATTTCCTATACTCAATTTAGCGTTTGCCTACAGAGAGCTTTTGCTGTCTATTGTGAGCACTCTTCTGATCAATACATTGCCACTGCATATTGTGCACGGTTACGCTGTGCCATTGTCTTTACATTAAGGCTTTGGTGATATGTGAAAGCAGTTCTTTAGTGCAAATACAATGGCTCTGATGTGTCAGCAACTGAAGCTGCTTTTGAGTCTTGGCAGAGGCGACACACCTGAGACTCACGTCCCTGATAGCTCCACTCGACCGGCCCCCTCCCATTAAAGGTAGCTTTCCCCTGGTAACTTTATGCAGCGCTCTGCAATCAGTGCAAGTCAGATCAATGGACTTTGTCAATGTTTGTTGGACAAAGCTCCTAAATTGCTAAGGCCCAGTTTGTGTTCCTGCCCTCAGCAGCACGAGGTGCAGTGAAAGCAAAATATGGTTTACGAGTATTAAATTTCATCAGGTGAGTTCATTTGCCATTGTTTGTTATTTTATTAAAACAACTTGCCTGAGGTAAGGTTTTAATGCAACCTATAAAGATTGTGACTCAAACCAATCCTTTTGCAAACTAGATACATTTTTATGAAACTCCGGGTCCTTTACATTGCAACATTACGGGTACAACAAGGCTGAACTAGAAAAGGAATGCCTGACCTCTTCCAAATCACTCTCCTTTTAAATTCATGATTAACTTCCAGTTAATGGTTACTTATTATGCTTTTGAAACAAGCGTTAATAAACTGTCCTTTGCTTTGATTGGTTCTCTTTCTAAAAGCAGTTTGCCTGCTGGGTTTCCTGGTTAGTCAACAAGATAGGGATTCAGATAATGCAATTTGCAAACTGTGATTTTTTTTGTGGCAAGTTTCCAGTTTGATATTTTAGTGATGCTCAGTGATTAAATCTCTCTATTGGTTGTATCGGTATGTGTTTGCATTTTGAAAATAATTGCCTATTCTCTTTATGTATGTGCACTAACAGTAAATAGTTTAGTCATACTGTGGCCAATGTAGGATTTGATGCAGTGTTAAATGATTTCAGTGAAACGATTATTTAATGCTTTCCCTATTCACTTCTTGTCTTCTCTATTGAGACAACAGCTGCGCTAGTTCCCATGCATTCTGAGGCTACTTTTTGGGGCTCTGGCACTTGACTACATAAAGTGGATACACACTATGGCCAAGATTTATCAAGGCTTGCGTTGCCGTTGCGTCACGCAAGGCAACGCAAGGTAACTATGCTATACAGAGCCACCTTGCATGGCTCGGCGTGACTTAGTAGATCTTGAGTAATGCAAAGCAGCGCAAGTTGCGCAAGGGGAAAATGCTATGGGGATTGATTTTGTGCAGGAAGGTGTCCCTTCTTGCACAAAAACAATCCTGTCTGTATTCCAGGCACCCTTGCCCCATGACACCAGTGCAGAGAGAAAGCAGGATGCTCCATATGTTCGTAATTATGGCGCATTCCTGCTCTTTCCATTGGTGAAGCACAATGTAGCAAGTTTTCTTGCTGCATTGCATTGCGCAAAATGTTGATACGTCTGGGCCTATGTTGCTTTGTCTGTAGATCATCTACAAGAAGGTGACACCTTCCAACCAGTATTGATATTAGTTTGTTGGTATAGGTGACCTAGAAGCAAAGGCTTATTTAGCCTTGATCCGCACATATCCACAGGCAAAGTTCTCAGCAGCTCTGCTTGAAAATGTGTGAATATTGATGAGTCTGAGATACCACGATACATCCAAGCCCCAGATTTTGGGATAACATTACACATGTGCTTAACTAGAATATAACATGAAATATATGCTATTATTTGACGCACGAAACTTGAAATGTTAACAGGGAGCCGGCTAGCAAGATAGATGGTTAATGCTTGAAGATGGGGAAACTAGGGGCCTGTTGGCCCACCCAGATCTCTCCCTGACCAATGAGAGGTGCTATTTAGCCATGTGGATGGAGGGCAGATCAATAGTCCCCAGAAGACTAAAAACCAGAACATAGATCTGTAAGAGTACGAAAATGAGTACCACTGCCACTGATTTCACAATAGAGAGTGATGTTATAGAAGTCAGAGAATGAGAGGAAGACAAACTGGCACTCTGCTGTGTTAGAGGAATGATGCGATGTAATGGAGTTGTTCGCTTTCCCTGTCGTTATGGGACCTCTACTGTCTTTCTCAGATGTTTTACTTGTAAAATAGTTCGATCACAGCTTACACACTTGCTGAAGCCGAAGCAGTGATTGGCCGTGGAAGAGCTTAGTAGGTAAAGAAGGCAAAAAATATATGTTTTTAATGAGAGGAATTTTGTCATTCATGCAACATTTTATTATATTTGCTATAGCAAAAGACTAAAAGGTTTCAGAATTTAGAGAATGTTAAAAACAAGAAGTATCTAAACAGAATTATTTAATGTTACAACTAAAGGTTCAATCTAACACATTTAGCAGCAGTATTTACAATTCACCGAGCCAAGTGGAAGTCTGTCATCCTTGTTACAAGAAAAGGTTATCATATCTGGTCCAATCACTTATAATCGACAAATATGATTTCCAGAGCAATCGTTCCAGTATTTTACATAACAGCTATAATGTCTTCAGTAACGTCTCTCTTCTTCTGGGCACCGGATTACAGAACAGGGCCTACAGACATTTGCTCTGTTGAGCACGCCCATTGGATGATCCCATCTTAGACCCAGACACCAATTAGCAAAGCAAAATGTGTTGTCTAAATTGCCTATAGAGGGAGAAAGTGATTTTCAACAGGGGGCTGAAGATTGTGACCCCAAGGTAGCGCCCCGTTGGCATGTACTGTAGGGGCCTTTTCCAACTTGCCTACATCTGTAATATGGACCCAGTGCATTTGCAAAACGAGTCACTAATTTTCATGGAGCCACACCCCATTTAATTGAGGGAGCACCTTTTTAGGTCGAGCCTCGAGTAGCGCGCAAGCGCTGCTCTGGCAAGACTTTATGTTAGGGGGTTTGAAAAGCTGACCAGACGCTCGTGCGTCATGGCCTTTTCCCTGCGGTTACGCGCGCGGCAGACATCTGTTTCCAATTATCGTGCCCAGACCCGGGCGCGATAATTGGAAACAGATCGCTCGCTGTGGCGCGCGCACCACTCGCATCGCCCCCCCTCCTCCCCGCTCGTGCCTTCAAATGCTTTTTTTTCTTCATTTTAGAGCGTGCGCGCACACAACTACCGGGCTTATTTTAATTCACTCTGCACACAGTAACTTTCTGTTTAAAAACAATCAAATCTTTGGTTCTCTCACAAGTTTATTGTGGGCTGTACAGCCCCTAAAGAGTGTGTGGCGGATGAAACAAGCCGTCACTTTGGAACTGTAACCCTCTCTGAGCATAGGGCACCTGAATGCTGATGAAATAAAGTGCTGTGATGCCCACCCATCGCAGAGAAAGGCAGCTTGCCTCCACCTCTGGGGATAGACGCTTTTCTACAGCCGAGGCATCGGCGGTGTCGCTGGTTGTTTAAATGCTTCACAAGAGTGCATGTGTTTTCCTGTTTTCTTCGTCCCTTTCCTCTCCGCTGCACTTGTGTTGCTCTTTCTCTGCCCATGTTCTTCTCCCTCCTCCCCTCTGTGATCCACTCACCCTTAAGTGCTTCTCCCCCGTGTTTCTTTATTACCCGTATCCTTCTCCCCACAACTCCACGTGGTGCTCTCTCATCAGTTCGATCCCTCCTCCCCAACACCACGTTCTTCTCTTTTTTGTTTCCCTACCTGCACGCTCAATGTTGCTTTCCCCCACCCCTCCAGTTGCTTCCGCTCCTGTAATGCCTACCCTCTTCCTATTGCTTATCGCCCCCTGTAATTTCAACCCACCCATGTTGTTTCCTGCACCCAAATTGCTTCCCATCTCTCTTGCTACTTTTGTTTTTCTTTTTGTTTACCAATCCATCCCAGATTGATAAAGGAATAAAAACGCTTGTCATTTTGTCCGCATTTTAATGCTTCATGCGCAAGTCTACAAAATGACACTGCCAGACTCACCCCACCCCATTTTTTGCATTGTGGCACAGCATGCCTAAAACCATTGGCGAAAGAAATAAGTCCCCAAGGCTAGACATATTTGTTTTGCCAGTGCTTTTTTTTTCTATTGAGAATTTGTTCTTGCTTTTCCATTTATCATATCTGCAGTTCTCTTCTTTTTTATGTGGGAGAGGTGTTTCTGAGAGCAAGACAACATTAGAGGAACAGGGTGTGTGACTCAGAGGAAAAAAGCTCTGGGTTAGGCCAAAATGTACCTTTCTTTCATTACCTCTTAGGTAAGGGGCTGGGACATGGTTTTGATTCTGGTCATTTTTGCACAACATATTTGAAGCCTGGCCATGTGTGAACTTTTGCAGATGGCAGATTGCTAAGGGTAATTTTCGATTATCTTTTTGAGCTTGCTGTTAGATTTTCTTCTACAGCTAATAAATGACATTGTCAGCTTGTCAGAAATCCATTGGGAATTTAAGTGTTTCCAGCTCTTTTCCTTAAACTATTGTAAATAATGTATATAACTGCTCATTGCGTTTTGTTTCCCATTTCCTTTTCCAATACTCTGTTCACATTTACAACAAGCATTGGCATAGCCAATAGGTCTCGCTTTTGGGACCTTATAAGTATTTAGTTTTGCAGCACAATATCCTTGGTGCAACAACATCAGCTGTTGCATGGCTAAACCTTGTACCTTATAAGTATTTAGCCATGCAACAGTTGATGTTGTTGCACCAAGGATATTGTGCTGCATAACTAAATACTTATAAGGTCCCAAAAGCGAGACCTATTGGCTATGCCAATGCTTGTTTACATTGCATGAGGTAAAACGTGTATCTGCCCAATGGATATTACAGATACTAGATTCTGCAGTCCCTTGTGTAATATAGAGGTGCCCTAGGAGAATTGAAATTAGACCTTTCTGCTGTATTGCACAATGGCAATATGGCCTCAGGTGTCTCTAGGAGCTCCTATTTCCTAATTGTATTCTTACATTCTTCTCACTAAATTACAGCCCAAGATGAAAAAGATGTATTTACTATTGAATACTCAGGACCTAGATCCGAACTTGGATCTGAAATTGCCTTATTGCTCAAAGGACCTTCAGAATGAGGCAACACTATTCTGTACGCTAGCTGCCCAAAGGAGCGTGATTCACAACCCATGCCTCAGACTTGCTCAATAATACAATGGGGCACTGAAATATCAGTCCTCAATATCTATAATGGTATTCTAGAGGTGTTAAATGGGTCTCAATATCTATAACGATATTCTAGTGGTTTTGTTAAATGGGCCCCTTTGCATGGGTCGCAACAATCACCAGTCTCAATATATGTTCCAGGTTTATGAATACAGGTGGCTAAGTGGTCTGCACATGCTGGGGATATATTATTAAATCTCCTGGAAGCATTGGATGCAGTAGGCCATTAAACATTGTTAGATTGCTGAATGAGTATGATTTCTATTGGGTATTTAGTTAGGCAGAGTCCATTTTGCTAAACTAAAACACAAAAGAGAGAAAAACACATTTTAAGTTTATTCACGTTCTTTACATTTTCAAAATGTACAACTTCAAAAAAGCATATCATAGTTGCTATTTCCCATTACCAAAAAATGTGTAACTAGAGCCACACTACATTTACCCCAACTACAGTAGTGAGCCCCCTTCCAATCATCCCCATCTCACCTCCACCAACCTCTCTCTATGAGACCATCTAGTTTCTATTTGAGAACTTTTTCTGCAATGTGAAGGGCCTGCACTCTTTTAACAATTGCTGTATTAGCAATTTTGGCCAAGTATATCACCAGAGGCCCCCAAAGTTTCAGAGATTTATTAACCTTCTTCTTTATGTTATACTTTCCTTACAATATTTTCTATCTTTAGTAAGGGCCATGTCTTTGGCCACTAAGTCTCCTTATTAGTAAATGCTATTTTACCCCATTTTCTCATAGTGATATGAGCTTGCATTTTCTAGAATATAGGTGATGGATTGGTTCTGAGAGGATGTTTAACAATAACACCTCCGACAATGTTGCTAGCTGCCTCCACGTGACCTCCATGAGCATGTTTAAGATGCTGTCCAAAAATGTTTCAACCTTAGGGGAGAACCATAATACGTGTTTAATGTGTGCTATGCTTCCAAAGCCCCTTCTTTATGTAACCAGACATTTTGGATTGATCATATAATGTTATGCTTTTGTCAAATGGGAGAGGAGTTGGCCTAACGACTAGGGCGGTCGATCTCGAAGCTGGGGAACCGGGTTCGAGTCTCGGCAACGACGCTGAACATCCTGTGATTCTGGGCAAATCACTTAATCTCCCCATGCCTAACAAAAATGAATGTGTCCTCATGTGAACGCAACTGGTGCTCATGTAAAGCGCTCTGATACCCGATACCCTTGGGTCAAGTTCGCGATATATAAAACTCTGTAAAAATAAATGCAACTTATTTGCTATTTTCTAGATGGTTTCACTAGCTCATGTGTGGCTAGCAAATTTGGTGTTTCACTAAAAATTGTCCTGTCATTGGTCTGTGTGTAATTGTATATGTAAGTCTGTCTCCAACACCAGTTGGAACCATGCCTTGCATCCCTACTTGCCTGTTACCAGTATTCTGTAGAGTTTTGCTATTGCATTAGTGAATGTGCGCTAAACTTGGATACTCTTTTCCTTTCTGGTTAAAGCCCCAGTCACCGTGGACCCAACTTAAGGTTGGAGTACCCAGTGCCAGACCTGAGTATATCTAAATTGCTCTTTTTCTGAAAATGTAATTGCTTGTTTGATATCTTTCAGTTCTCCTTTGTCAAACATATCCTAGCCTGAAGTAACCCTACATCCACACTCAAAAGACCTCTCTCTTTATTGCTGCCATAAAATCTGAGTCCTGCTACAGTGGTGCGAAGGGTGATAAATAAGTTGATATCTTGGCACGTTTCCCCAATTCATCCCATGTCTTCATGCCCATGCTGAGGAGTAGAGATCTTATGGAAACTCTACCGTCCAGAGCCACCGTGGTAGGCACTCATACAATGCTCTAAGAAGTACTGTCATTTTAATTCTTGCAGTTTGGCCCATTGATGACACCACAGGCAAGTGTCAATTCTGAAGTAAAGCTTTTGCCTATAAAGTGTTGTAAACTTTTTTTGTATGGTTCTCTTCAAGGCGGTTGCTATGTCTTTGCCCAACTATTGAATATGTGATGCAGAACATTTAAATGGGGTTATGCATTTAGAACGTTTTATCCAGTGATAGCACAAGACCCTCTGATTTCATAGAGTTAATGCTGGAGCCTGCCAGCCTCTTAAAGAGATCTAATTTCCAGAAAAGGCTTTCAGTTGAAGCCCGTTATCCCATGGGCTCTTTATGATAATCTTTCACCCAATAAATCTTTTGGCTATCACAATCAAAATGATTTCATTTCCTGTAGGTTGGTTACTCCTTATTTAGGGTGCATTGAGCCCTATGTGTTAGGTATTGAATTCCTTGCATTACAGCTTCAAATGAAGTAGTATTATTGGCTACAAAATGTATACTGATACTAGTTCCATTAAAGAATTCTGTAATCAGTGCATATGTTCAATTTGGGAAAGAAATCTAACCGTATATTTTTCTTGTTTTTTTTTCATTTTTAGGAAAGAATTCATGACAGTCCTTCTCCGACTCCATCTATGGAAGACAATCAGAGGCCAGGAAGCCATGGCTCTTCTCATCAGAGTAGTAGTGTATCCAGTTCTCCCTCCCAACTCGACAACATACAGGACAGAATTGGTTGGTACTTTTTCCTTCACTACCTTGGAAACCTGTATATCATGTAGGAAGGTACGCTTATCATTTGATAGGAATAGGAATGCATGGAAGGTTTGAATCAAATGACCTGATTTAGAGTGTGCTAGACACAGTATTCTGTCACAAAAGCAACTGAGTACCCTGCACACCAAACTGATGGTCCACTCCCCTCATTTAGAGGCCAGCATAGTGTAAAGTTTCCATTAGAGGAGCCCCTGTTTGCTCCATCAACAGAAAGCATACTCTTATGGCCCGACGGAGTACGGCCATCAGATATGGGGCAGACAGAGTAATTGCCTGCTCTATTTATAGCAGAGAGTGCATTGTTTTTTTTTCTGTCTCTCACAGCCAGGAATACCTTGAAAGTGTGGGACAGACAAAAAAAAAATAACAATCCTCAGACAATGTGAGAAAGATCATAATTGTTTTGGTTTTCAGAAACAAATTCCCGCTTTGGGAATTTGTTTCTGAAAAACATTTTTTTTTAAAGTTTGGTGGACAGCCATGAAAACTGACAGCTGCCATCCACCAAACTTTGTAGCTTGAAGGGAACCACCATGATGGTGCCTGCTAGTCTGGGGGTGATTCCTAGATCTGGCATATAGTAGTCTGTCAGGAAGGTGTAGTTATTGTCCTTTGTCACCCTGATGGACTGTACTCTGTTCGCCAAAGTCTAAATTGGCTCCTAAGACATACAATTTCTCAGTCAATGCTTAACAGATTTAGGGTCTGTATTAGAGTTTGGTGGACAGGTTACTCCATCACAAACAAAGCTGACATCCTATCTACCTTATTACAAACTCATTGTATCCTATGGATTTGTAATAAGGTGGATGGGATATCTGTCACGTTAATATCGGTCTGTCAAATTCTAAATCAGGCCTTTAATTATTAGCAGTGCTCTGTATAAATGATATAACATAGACACTGCTGAAACAAACTTACAATACATTTTGATTATACTGTGGTACACATTTATAATATACATGATTTTATTTAAATAAAAGGAAATGGCTCTACGTAATGTTTCATGGTTCTAGAAGACATTTATCCCTTATATGTGTAAGCATGTATTGCAAAAGCTCCATCCTTTTGATGTCCATAGTCTTCCAGCAGATCTACATGCAGCAAGACATTATTATGAACAGGTTCACCAGAAGGAATTATGTAGTACTTAGAGTTTAATCACATGCACTCCAGTACAATATTTTGTTTGGTTTAGTGTAAAAGAGCCTTTTATGCAAACCCCAGCTTTGTGCCAATGATCACATTTACAGAACCAGATATATAAAAAATAAAATATTTATCTGGATTGCAAGGAAGAGATTTGAGGTTGGGCTTTTGCTACTGAGATCTTTTGTTGCATCACATTACTTTTATAAATGAAGTTCTCTTTATACACAGTGCTATCAATTATGCAGTCAGTTGACATTTCTGATTAAATGGGTCTTGTGCACCAAAATGGCTTCTTCTTCGCTTGTGTTTAGTTGTAGGAAAATTACAATATGTTCATAGCTCTGCCAAGCTCCCTTTAAGTTTACTCATGCCAGTTGCATATCTTCGATACTTAACTCTTCTGACAGAGCTTTGTGAGACAATGCTATGTGTGAAAAAGAGCCTCTTTAAGTGCTTAATTTGTGCCGCTCATTACAGATGCTTGGCACAGGCACTCATTTTTGGGGCCCAGAACAATTTCTTTAGGTCTTGCTTACCACAGAGCATGCACTGTAATTTGAGCCCTATTGTTTACTATTCAGTGGGCTTACAACCGACCCACAGAATACTATTGGATGTTTTTGTTGTTACTCTCATTTGCAAACTTTTGATTGCTTAGGTTCCATAGGCTTCCCCTCCTTTTCTTGTGTTAGTACCTCCTCGCAGCATGGAGCAAGTACATGTGTTCTTCCTCGTCTTTGTTGTTACTCATCTTTTTGCAATGCACTTTTTTTTAATAAGCGTTATAGTATTATTCCTGGATGGAATAATGCGACTTATGTTGTTGCATCTACACCCAGGCACTTCATTTCTTTTTCACATACTTTCCAGTTATGTAAAATGTTTTTTTTATTTAGACATGCACAAATTACTTTATTAGACTATGCATTTTTTTTTTTAAAAGCTTTTCCGCAATTCAATTCCTGGATTGTCAATCTGCTTCTTCTTTTAACACAGGCATACTATACACACATGAAGATTGCCAATGTGTGTATTTGCATGTCTTTTAACAACATCAGAAATGATTTTAAAAAGTGACCCAGTTCCAAAGCCTGCAGCACTGGCCATAAGGCCAGCCAGGTCCTCTGACCTGCACCACTCTCCATGTACCTCATCTCGTCCATGCGCTTCTCCCCCTCCCTCCATGTTTTTTTTTTAAACCTGCCGTGATCTGGTTTCCAGTTTCTTTTCATTAGCAAACTCAATAGGTTCTTAAACAGTGACCTGTTGACTTTACCAATGCTTGTTAACTGTAATACGCGTAGGCATGATCCCATCCATTTAGGGCTTGACCTGCCCTCTGTGCCCTACTAAACCACTTCACCATGGATTTTATTTTGAAAGTGCTGAGTGGCACTAGTTGGGGAAATTTTCACTATTTTCAATTCTAGACATGCTCATGTTAAGCAACATAGGGAAAAATTTGGGACGTGCAGGTTTCCTGATCATACGGTAAACAACAAAGGCAGTGTGGGAAGCAAGACATTTTGAAAGTTAATTTAACTAAAAGCCTCTCTCCCCTTCGTTGGTGATAAAATGTAGTAACAAATTCAGATTGTTCTTAATGTCCCGTGACATGTTCAGACAGACGTAGTTTTTAGAGACAGCAACACTTAGCTTGCTAGGGTTATCTGATAGAGACTTCTAGCTGCAGATTCCTTACCTTTGAATTTCCCAGGCATCAGGGTAAGGAATCTGCAGCTAGATAGAGTCTCTACCAGATAATGCGTTACCGAAGGTAAGCAACTTGTTCTTCTAGCTCTTTTTTTGCAAGTCATAAAAAGTAACTAAATGTTCCATAGTGCAATCTATGGTTAGTAATACAGCATAACGTGACATGCGTTGTCACACGTGATATAGAGACATTTCGCAGATATGCTGCAAAGAGACCTTATGGTTCTGGGTGTTCAAAGCAGCAGCGGTGGTTGGTGGGAGAGGTGGCCGGGGAACCGAAGCACACACACTGCCCTGGGGATCCACAGATTAACGGAGCTCCATACTCTTGTTCTGTTTGATAACAGTGCATGGTAGCCATGATCCCGCATCTGCCTGTGGATCATCCATTTCAATGCCCTACTGCTTGAACAGGTTCATACCTGTCAAGTTTTCTCTACACATTTGTGATTGTATCGTATTCTATGTTTGAAGTCTGCTTACATGTGATGTTGTGTTTGTCCCAGGTGTGACTATTTATTGAATTGTTTATTAAAGTGCTGGCATAAGGCAGGAGCCCCTTAGTAGCACAGTTGCTGATTAGTGAAGTAGTTTGAGAAAAGCCCTAGTCCTACTTCAATGACTTGCTTGTGTTTGCTTGTGTACCTCACCATGGTTGCCAAGTTTCTCTGCCATGCGTGATGTGCAGCTCTTATCCACATCTTTTCCATTAAATTCTGTGACTTGTAGTTCCATTTTTGTAGTGGAATAAACAAGACTACAAGTCCCAGAATTCAAAGAAAAACCTGAAGTGAAGCTGCACGTCATGCCTGGGAAACTTGGAAGGGCTGCCTGTTTTCCAACCCTTTTCCTCCGCTTTTTGTTGGGAAACAGTTTGCAGCATAGCCATCCACCTTTTGCAACTTCCTGCACCAATTTGCATCTAAAAACCATTGGCAAAGCCAATGAGTCACAAGGATGATTTTGCTGATTCTTGTTATCAGACTTTGGCTAAGAGCAAGAGAAAAAAGGAAGACAAGCAAGGAAAAGGAGGAAGAGAAACATAGGAAGCAGTGGCAACTGTAGACAACAGATATGGAGAATTGCCTGCAACAGAAAACTAAATAGATAGGAAGTGTAGGGTGGTGGAAAAACAGAGGCATGAGGTGGAAGCAAAACTAGGCAGCCTTGGTATTTGTGATCCTTGGCATTCAGCATCCACAGCATGTAGCAGCATTTACGGCAGACATCGAAGCAAAATTGTGGCCCCCCCAGTACTTATTCTTTACAAGTTAAGCACTGGACTCTTCAGATGTCCAAACATTTGGCTGATGTTTGCTAACACTGATGCATTTCCTAGTTGTAAAAATGCTGTTTATCAATAGGCATCATGTGTAATCCTACCTTTATTATAAGGGAATTGGTTCAATACTAGATTAACATGCTTATATATACATACATCAGTAGGTTGTATAGTGTGGGGAAAATGCCCTATGCCCATTTTATGATGATTTGTATTTCTGCTATTTTGACTCTGCCCATTGGGGCACTGCTGTTCAGTGCCCAGTGTATGTTATGTGCTCTGTAAAACATGTAGAAATCAGCTAATACCTGATTGGCTTATTTAACTTTCCTAGAAGGCCAAAGCATATGATGAAGAAAATAGAAAGTAAAAATGTACCTGTGGACTGCAGCATTTATTGTACCATCCACTAGTGTGGCAAGGAAAACATGGTTCAAGCCTACCAGTATAGCCTGATTATTACAGTTTAAACCTTCAGCCCAACATATCAAAACAACACTTTTGGTAGGGCAAATTCCTTTCTTTAAAGTATTAATAGCTATGTAGGCTTTGTAACCAACAAGGCAGGGTTTTTTTTTTGTTAATTTAAAAAGGGGGAATGTAGAAATGTAATGTCACAATGTCTCTGCATTGATAAGCCCCCAAAAGCAATTTTCACTGTGGAAGGGTCTGGCTGTCCTATAAGAAAACTAGAGTACAGATTAAAAGATGGATTCTGTATCTCAGGTTTGGGACCAGTTAGGAAAAGTATTCAGCCACTCTTTTTACTATTTATTAAATGCCCAATTCAATGGTAAAGTTGGATTTTTTAATAAATATTTCAGAAAATAAATTTTTAGAAAGTTACCTTTTCCTTCCTTGAAGCTTGCAAGCAGCTGTCGATGAAATGCTTGACCATAATGAGGTGTGAAAACATGGGCAATGGTCTGGGAGTGGGGAGGTGGGGAGGTGTTTTCTTCCCCTCACAGGTAGACCAGTTTGGTTGGGCCCAGGAGCCTAATTAACCAAACCCAGTGGGAGAAAAGTTCCCCATAGAACTGGTGTTGTATGACCACAGAGTAAGGGGCTACTTATTACCCTGTCCAAACCTCTGAGTGGGCACACAGGCCCAGCACAAGGGGAGAGGGGTTTCGCAATCTTGGATTTTGGGAATAAGGTGCACTGTGGGATTGTTTGCTGTAGGGCAAACAGATACTGTAGCAAAAGTGGTTGCCCCTGGGAACTTTTACCCTATTGGTTAGTAAAGAGCCAGGAGCCACTTCTACTCACTAGCTGGCCAAGGCACCATTCTTAGAACACTCTCTGAACCAGTGGAAAAATGAAGGATTGCCCCCGCTGTTTGAGACCTATGAGGGAACATGAAGGGTTGAACCTGCTCCCGCTTGTACCCAGGATAAAGAAGCGGACTCCAAGGGTCAATTGGCTGACCCTGTGTATAACTACAGGAACACAACAAGCTGCACGAGGACTTTTTGTCAAAGTACCCAGCTGACCAGTAGCAACTGGACCTGGACTGGACCTTGCTGTTGGCCTCTGCCTGACACCTTGAAAGTCACTCAGTGCCTTACCTTGATGTCCCAGGGTGTCTTAGTTGTGTACTGTTGTGGTTCTTTTGGCAAAAGAAGAAAGTTTGGAACCTTTTGAAAACTTTTCCTCCCCAGCTCTAGTGCTTCAGCTGGACCTGCTAGAAAAGTATGTGATTGTCAGTTCCACAGCCTTGGAATGGATTTCAGCGTCATCCCGCTCGAAGATCCCGCACATCTGAAAAGCGACTAAGTGCCATTTTTTGTAGGGTCTTGGAAAATTTTCAGCGAGAAATCTCCAAAGCTGCAGACAAAGTACCTTTCTGTATTTGGAATTAGAAAAAAAAATCAAAATGTTTCTTTCAGAAAGTGACAAAGTCCCTTTTTGAAGTGGGATTAAGGAACATTTTCCTCTTGGTATATCTGACCCGGGCTTTATCGGGTTTGGCCTGAAATTGCACCTTGATCCAAGTCTACAGTGACCATTGACTTCAATTTGTTGCTTTATTTTTTGAATTTTTTTTGGAAGTATCTTTATTGTTTTTTCATAAAACAATAACAAAACACAACTGCTGTCACACAGTGTCATACAGTGCCATACAGTGCCATCTTCAAGGAGTTTGTTTTACATGTAATACCTTCACACATAGTATATAATTTGGTTAAATACATCTATAACATTCCAATAGTGTTTCTCCGGTATCCCAAGCCTTCAGTGTAGAGTCTATATCTCCTTTGTTCAGCGCGTCACTACCTTCCAGTATGTTTGTTGTATAGGTATCAGTTCTATTCCTTCTGTGGTGCGTCTAGTGTGTGTCGTCCTTGCTTTATTTTTCTTGGTGCCTTTTCTACTTAAATCTTTAACAATTCATATCTCCAATTGAACTTATTGGATGTTTATCATTTTGATGTCATTTTGCTTATTTCATTTTTCTCTCTTTTTGAAAATTGAAGTGGGTTTTTATTGTGTTGGGTCTTTGACTTTCTTAACTATTGTGGAACTTCTAAAGGCTTTACACATTTTCTTTAAGTTAAGCCTGTCTGCTCCATGCCATAACTACCTGGGGTTGAACTCAGGTTTAAATGATTGAAACCTTTAGCTCGACCTACAGGTTAGTAACTGTATCATTACTTGTGGTAGGCTTTGATCCACCTCACTTAATAATTCAATTTCCTACATACAGTGATTGCTAAATTATACTCAAGCACAGTATCCTTGCTTGTGCATTTCGGCTATCACTATAAATTATTTCCTTTACAGTGTTTTTGCCTATTAGCACACATTGATTATGCTATTTTGGACGTTGTTTAGATAGCATACAAAACAAAGAATCACTACAGACCAACATATTTGACTTAGTCATGGTGGGGGTTTGCATGACATTCATCAGGGCAGATGTTAGACATTCTATGTCTGGTATAGTAAATGATAAAAAAAAAATATTTAGTCACCAAACTATGGGTGTGATCTATGGGCCTGAATTAGCCTTTGGCGGATGGGTTACTCTGATAGAAACGTGACGGAGATCACGCCCACCTTATTACAAGTGCATTAGGTCCTATGGAACTTGCAATAATGTGTCCTATGGAACTTGTAATAATGTGGACGGGATAGATGTCTAGTTTGTGATGGAGTACCCATCCACAAAACTCTAAATCAGACCCTATATATGATGATGTCCCATGGTATGTATGAGATGGCATGTGAAAGCAATATTAGCGAAAGACAGGAAGAGTGCTATTTAAATAAAGTCTCTATTCCAATTTATAAAGATCAAAATCTCAAACTTACAAGATTTATCCTATTACTCTTACCATCTTTTTTTCTATCTTTCGCTATCTCTATATCACTCGATGTATGTGTTAATTGTTGAATTTTGTGATCTTTCCTTCCACCTGGGGGTAGGAAAAGGGACAGCTAGTCAGTTTTCAAATTGATGCAAATAAATTAGTTATGCATAGCTGGATAATTTGAATGGGAGCCCTTCCTTCTTCTATCTGGTTTGATATGGGGTTTTTGCATCATCACTGCCTACTTTGCTTTTTGAGTTCCAAGAAGCTGGCAAGTGTAAAAGGTCGCCTGGTTGGGACAAGTTGCAGATGTAGATGTCATCTATCAGTAGGTGAAATACTCACAGCTCTTTGTTATTCCATATCAGAGTCTGTGTTGCTGCATATCTCTTCTCATGTAAACAAGGTCACTGCAATGTTTCAATTTAGTGTTCATATTATGCAATCTAATGCGTTTATCAAAGAGAAATACTATTTTAAACAATGCTGTCTCCGTTTATTTGATAAAAGACAGGAATAGACGAAATAGGAGAGAGGTCACAAGGGGAAAGAAAAGCGGAAATGAGAGATTTGGAGAAAGCAACAGCAACTCTGATTTTCATGTCCTCTCAACCAGGCTTGAACTATAATTTTATTTGTAGAGAGAATGAATTCTCAGTAACAGGCATATGGTACATTAAAGAAAGTGTGGACTTGTTTTACATGCAGAAATACTCAGTGCTCAGCTGGCCCGTAAATTAAGCATATTCATTCTACTGAATTCTTCCATTTGATCTGCTCATTTAGCCCATTGCTTATGCTGTTAAAAATAAAATTCGCTGGTTCTTCCATAACAATAGGGTTCATTCCTTCTCACCCCTGCTTGGAGGTGGGTTTATATCCCTTGTGAATGAAACACTATAATCACCACACAAGCAGACATTACCTCCACGTCCCTTATGTCCTCCTCCCATTCATTAACAAAGTGGAGATAACCATCTCCCGACAGAAAAAAAGGGCAGAGGAATGCTGGGACCCTAACCCCTCCCCTCCCACTGGGAGTACATTAGCAGTACTTACCCAGCATTCCGCCTGTTCTTTTTTTCTGTCTGTCGACAGAAGTGTGCTGTGGATGCTGGTGCTGCTCCTGCTGGGCTTGAGTGGCTTTCCTCCCTTGGTACTCCCCATCCGGCTGCCTGGCTGTTCGGTCGGGGTGTCTGTTGTCCTGCCTCCCGGCCTGCCGAGCTTGCTGGGTGGCTGAATTCTTCATGGCCGGCTCTTGTGTGCCGGCCGGCCCTTTGCGGCTGGTGCGTCAGCATCCGGATCTCTTACGGGTCGAGGGGCGCATCTTCCTGGGTCCTGGCTGGGTGGAAGATGTGCCGTGTTTGCTTCCTGGATGTCCGCCCGGCCCTGGCATGGTTCCTGTGTTGCGCCTTGGGCTGGTTGGGAGGGGGGACCTTGTTCTTGTCTCCCGGCCTCCCGGTCCCCCTCCCGGGTGAGTACCGCGTAGCAGTTTCTGTTTTTCTTCCCCTTCTGTTGCCCCTGTTGGTGTGGGCTTTAGGGAGGGGGACTGGCCTCCTCTGCCCGGGGGAGTATGTTTGCCGTTCCGTTGCAGCTGTTGGTGCTGAGGTGCCGGGTTCGTGCCTCGGCATCACCTCCGCATTCTGCGATTCTGGGCATGTCACTTTCTCTCCCCGAGCCTTCCGCACCTGGATGTGTCCTTGTGTACCGTACCTGCTGCCCACGTATGGTGCTCCACTGCTTTTATGATGCTGTGGTGTTTGTCCGATAGAGTAAGATACTTTGTTTTTCCTTCTGCTGCTGCTGGCAGGCTGGCCTTCTGGATCACGCCATGATGGGCGCCTGCGCAGCCTGGTGCTGCGGGGGACTTGACACCGGGGCCTCCTGCTTGCACAGCACGCTCTTCTCTGCCTTCCACGCGTTGGGGCTCTGGCATGGAGTAGCCTGTGGGTGCCGGGTGTTTGTCCCGGGGCCTCCTGCGTGTGTGACTTGTCCTCTGCCTCTGGGATCCTTCTTGTAGGGCTGGCTGGTGCGGTGTCTGGCTGCTTGCCTCTTCCGTGCTGTGTGCTGGCCTGCGGCCATTCCGCCCTGTCAGCCCCTGCTCCCTTCTGCTCTCGGACGTTGAGGTGGGTCAGGCCTGGTTTGTACCTGGTTGTGAATCCTCCTGGGGCTGCCTAGTGCGGTGGGCTTTACGGACACCTCTTTTTGCTCGTGTCGCTGGCAGTTGTACTGTGTTGTGTTCTGTGTGATTCACTGTTCGTTGGCTTCTGTGGGTTCCTTGCCGTGGTCCTTGTGTTCCCCTGCTGCCTTCTCTGCCACACTTGGGTGCACTCCGCTTGCTTCTCCGGAGTTGCCCTGGCGACTCTTCGGGCCTTGGCTTTGCAGGCTCTCCTCTGTTTCCTGCTTTGCTTTGGTGGGTGCGGCCTCAGCCTTCTCCTTGGGTCTGGCTTCGCCTGTCCGCTGGTTCCTCCTGCCCTGCTGCACGGTCTGGAGTTGCTCCTACTGCAGCCCCCTTTCTGTTGGGTGCATCTGCCGGATGTCTCTGTCCTCCTGTTGCGCGGCTGGTGCTGGTGTGCTGCCCCTGATCCCTTTGGGTCCCGTTTGCGCTCTGTGAACTTCTGTTCGGAGGCTGTGTTTCTGGTACTGGTTGGGGCAATGTGTACCCTGGCCTTCTGTGTGTTTTGTGGCTGGTGTGAGTTGGGCTCCTGCTCTTCTCTATTCTTTGATGTGCGGGGCGTATGGGGGTCTGCCTCTGGTTGTCCGTTGGGGACCTTGGTGCCCCGGCCCCATCACGGCCTGGCTGTTGGCTGTGGGTTGGTCTTTCTACTCCCGGTGTGCCTGGCGCCCGGGCTGGTTGCTCCTCCTGCCCTGGCGTGGTGGCTGGTGGTGCGCCTTGGGCTGGGGAGAGGGGGGCGTTGTTCGTTTCTCCCGCCCCCCCGGGTGAGTTCCGTGTGGCTGTTCGCCTGTTTTGCTCCTTTTTCCGGTGGTCCCTGGGAGTCCGGGGTTCGTGCTGCTGCTGTTTGGGCCGGGCTGTCTTTCGCTGGTGCTGTGTCCTGGTCGTTGGCGCCTGGTCTCCTCTCTTCCCTGCGGTTCTCCCTGTTGGGGGTCCACCTGGGGTCCTGGTGCAGTTGCTTGGCCTTGTGCCTGTTTTCCGCCTGGGCTTTCCTGCGGGCTTTTCAGCTCCTGTTGACCTTCCTCGGCTCTGCATCCTTGCCTGTGCGCTCTCTGGGGGTCCTGGCATGGCGCGCCGGTGGTTTCGGCCAGGCCCTTGCGTGCGCTCCTGGGCCTGCTCTTGCCTGTCGTTCTCTTCGCAGGCTTGGTTCACCCCTGGTTGGGTGCCCGCGTTTTCCTGCCTGGTTCTGCTGGGTTGTCTTTGGCTGGTGTTGGGCTCCGGGTTTTGTTGTCTTCCCCCGTTGCCCCTGCGCTCCTCCTTCGTTGGCTCTTCTTGTGGCTGGCGGCCTTTCGGTCCTGTTTGCCCCTGGGCCGCGTCTGGCCTTGTTCCAGCCTGTGTGGGGCCCTGGTGTTCTGTGCTTCTGGGTTGGTGTGTTCGGGGTTGCCTCCGGTCGCTCCTGGTCTGCCGGCTTGCGGCTGGTTCTGCTTGGCCTCCGGCTGTGCCTCCTTGGTTGCACTGGCTGTGCGGTGGCTTTTGTGCCGTCTCTGGGGTGTGTTTCGCCTGGAGTCCCCGGTCCTCTTCCTGGTGCCGGTGTCCTGGCTTGTGTGCTCCCTGCCTGTTGGATGGCTGGTCCCTCTCCTGTCGGTTCCTGGTTCTTGCAGGTTTGGGGTGTTCCTGCCGTTTTGGCCTCATGGTTCGGTCTGGGCCTGTCTTTGCCTGTCCGCCCACTCCTGGCTTCCCTGCATGCTCTCCCGGGTCCTGCTCCCGGGGTGAGTCTGTCGGTTGATGTGCCCTCCCTTCCCCCCTCCTCTGTCGGGGTGTGGTCCTGTGGTGTTTGTCTTGCCACTGTGGGGGTCTGCCCTCCTTGCTGCTGGTTGTCCGGGGCCTGGTGTTGCTTGTGCCTCTGGCTTCTCTGGTTCCTCCGGTTTCCTGTCTGTTGCTTCTCTGCCTGCGGCTCTGTTTTTTCTTTGGCTGTTGCCTCTGTTGTGTTTTCGTCCGGCCTACTGTGTGGTCCGGCTGTTCTGTGCTGGGGGTCTCTGTCGGCCTCCCTGCCCTTTGCTTCGGCCTGTGCGCTGCGTGGGCTTCTGCCGGGTGCGGGTTGGGCTGCCGGGTCCTCCTACCTGGGCGGGTTGCTTGGCTTTGGCCCTGGCTTCCTGGTTCCTTTTTGAGTCTGTTGCGCTGGTTTTGGCTGTTTCTTGTTGCCCGGGTTTTTTTTACCCTGCTCCTGCCAGCCCTTAGTGCGTGCTGGGCCATGGAGTTTGTGTGCCTGTGCGATCTGTTTAGCTTCCGTCCTGGCTTCTGTTGCCTCTCTGGCTTGGCTGGCTTTGGGGGTTCGTTTTCCCTCCCCTTGGGGTTGGGGGTTTCGGGGTTGTGGCCGTTGGCCCTGTCCCGCCCCTTCCGTGCCTGTGCGGTTCCGGGCTGTTGGTCCCCGGTCTTTGCTGGCCTCTCTCCCTGCCCCTGCTGCTCTGGGGTTTCGTGTCGGGCCCTGGTTCTGTTTGCGGCCTTGTTCTTTGTGGGGCATTTGGCCTCCTGGGATTCTGGTCTCTGGCTCTTTCCCTGTCCTTTTCTGTTTGGTTGGGGTCTGGCCGTCTGGTCCTCCTGGCTTTCGTTCTTTTGGAGGCTGTTTTCTGTTGGGTTCGCAGGCCTGCTCCCTGCTGGCTCTGTGGGCCTTGTGGGGTGGCGTTCCTGGGTTTGTATTCCTGTTTCCCCGGTTTTCTTGTGTGGGCCTTGGCCTTTGCTGGCTCCTGGCCTGCTCCTGGGCTCTCGCTATGGCTCCGCCTCCCAGGCTGGGTGCTTGGTGGTTGTCGTCTGGCGGCTCGGGTGGTTGGTGCTGGCCGTTCTTTCCTGGGGCCTGGTACTCCTCTGCGGGGTTTCGGGAGCTTGTCCTCTGGGCTCTCTGAGGGCTGGGTCATTCTGGTGGAGGGGGGGGGTGGCTGGTGCCTGGCCAGTGCTTCCCTTCTTCCTGGTTTGGTCGGGGTGGTTGTGCCTGCGCCCTGTTGGCTGGCCCTGGCCTCTTTCCTTTTTCTTTCTCTGGTGTGGTTGGGGCTCGCTCTGTGTCTGTCTGCTGTGTGCCTCCCTGGTGGTGCTGGGCTTGTCGGCCTTTGTCCGGTGGATTCCCTTGGCCGTGTCCTGTTGGGGCTTCGTCTTCTTTGGTCCACTGCGGGCCAGGGTGTTGGTGGTTGGGGTTTCCCTTTGGTTGGCCTGGGTGCTCTGTTTCCGGTTTCTCTGGTTGGCTGCCTCCTTGTTGTGGCTGTCGCCTTTTGTTTTCCTTGGCCTGGTTTCCGGTCCTTGGTTGTGTCCCTGCTGGCCTGTTCTGGCTTGCTGGCCGGTTGGGCCGCTGGGGTTCTTCTTCTTTGTGTGGCCTGCTCGCTGTCCTTTGTTGTGGGCGGCCTCTGTTGGTTTTTTTTGTTTGGCGATTTCTCCCCCTTCCTTGTTCGCTGGGGTTCCTGGTGTGTGCTGGCTGCCCTCTGTGGGTTGTCCTCTTCTTCGGCTTGGTCGTCTCCTGTTTGCCTTGGTGGGTGCGTTCCTACTTTGGTTGGGTGCTTCCTGTCTAGATGCTCTGCCTGTTGTTTCCTGCGGTTCCCTCCTGTTGCTTCCCTTGGGTTGCTGCCTTGGTGTGGTTTCCTGGGTATGCTTGAGGGTTTGGAAGGCCGGGTTTTCTGCTTTGGTATTCTCCACTTTGTTAATGAATGGGACGAGGACATAAGGGATCTGGGGGTAATGCTCTATTACTTACCGGTAATCTTCATTACTCCGGGTCCCGTTGTCCTTGTCCCCTTCATACGCCCCGCTCTCCCTCCCGGACGGCCGGCCTTCCTGGGGGGCTTGGTGGTTCAGGCGGAATGCTGGGTAAGTACTGCTTATGTACTCCCAGTGGGAGGGGCAAGGTTAGGGTCCCAGCATTCCTCTGCTCTTTTTTTCTGTCTGGAGATGGTTATCTCCACTTTGTTAATGAATGGGACGAGGACAACGGGACCCGGAGTAATGAAGATTACCGGTAAGTAATAGAGCATTTCAATGTAGTGTTCATAAGTGGGTTTTTATTGTATGTTATCTTTTGTATTTGGTTGGTTAATCTTGGTGCTTACTTTCCTCATCACCATTGCCAAATTTATCAATTCATAGCAACATTTGTAGCACATAGTTGTGATGGTCCAGTTCAGGGTATTATAGGAAAACAAGGTTTTCCTCTTAATGCAAGCACATGGCACACAGTTACTGCATGAGATATTTTCTCTCAGGGGTGACGAGCACTGCTTTTGATTGCCCTGGGTCCAGAAATTACTTTAGCAGCCATTCAAATATATAGAGGCTTTGTTTAAATGCATTTTTTTGCACCTAGACACATTTGGCTTGTATATCAGTATAATGTTGCCAGTCACTTTCGTTAACTGAACGCTTATTGTGAAAAATTGTTGCCGATACCGTTCTGTTGCATGTCTTTTGTTTTCTTTTGGATATGGGTAAGAGGTCTAGGTTGATGTGACATGCTCGTTTGAATGCTTTGTTGGTGACCTTTTTTGGGTAACTTCTCTCTATTAATTTCTTTTTACATTAATTGAATAATCACTGTATTCAGTGCAGTTCCTTTTCGGACAAATAATTGCCCAACATTTAGGATGCTGGCATGTATAGTACAATACTCTTTACCAGAGTATGTACAAAACCATTTTTCGATTGCAAACCTTATGAGTGGTATTGTAGTTTTGAATGTACTAAAGCCCTTTTGTGATTTGGAAAAGCCTTTCTAGATTGTAAAAGAGGTTTAATGACTCATTCCGCATGGCAGTTAAGAGAGAGAGTGAAAGGTTTGCCCTTTCCTGTTTGCGATTTGCAATGAGATCTATCAATGGTGTATAACAGCAATGGTGTTTGGAAAGTATTGAAAAGTTACCCACATCTCAAAGGCAGCTGTAACCCGTTTGCAAAGGGAAAGCTGCCCGCCCACTGGACAGCTTTCCATTTGAGAATTGTGTTGCATGGCCTCATGGGCCAAGTTATTTTGCCAAAAAACTTAGCTGGTATCAACCGAGCAGGACGCTTAGGTCAAGTACTAAATGTCTCCTTACCCCCCGCAGAATCCGTACCGCCAGGAACGGCGGTAGATCTTTCTCCTTCCTTGCACCTGCTTTCTGGAATAAGCTTCCATCACCTCTCCACCGCTGACCATAAGTTATTCCGCAGGGAATTAAAAACCTGGCTATTTGACCATCTATAATGCCCGTATATCTGACCACCAGTCTTCACAGAGTTTACGCTAGTGTCATGAGACCTCGAGTTGATATGTGCGCTTAATAAATCCATCTGACTTGAGGGAGTATCAGGAAATGGTCAATAGGACCACTGAATGCTCCCCCCGCTGTCTTCCTAAAAAGGAAACACTTTTTTAAGTCGCACCTGCTCTTTTAAAAGGCAAGGTCTGCTTATAAAAAGTTTCCCATTTAGGAATGCAAACAGAGGGATGCAGGTCTACAGTCCCTTGAAGGCTGCCATCCCTGCCTTGGTATCTGATTCCATATATTGACCTCCCTAATCAATATTCATTAGGCAGGTCATTCTCTGATCCCTACAAATGGGCATTTTGGAACAAGAACAAGTTGTAGTGCAAAATTACAGGCCAGTGGCAAAAGTCAGTGTGCAATTTGCAACTACTATGTGTGACCATTAATCTCCTAGCGTTTCTATACTTAAAAGGGCGCGGAAAGGACTACCCAAAAAGCCAGGGTTTGTGGATATCAACAAGCTTTACTGACCAGCCACACCCTGAAACACCTCCTTACAATTTGAGTCAGATGTACTCATGTAATAATGCGCATGAGTAAAAGGATTTACAAACGCAATATCCTCTTTGCAATTGTAATTTGAGCCATTCACACTTAAACTTACACTCAAAAATGGCTTAGTGAATTGATCTGCATTGTTTAATTAGAGAAAAACATTGTTGATAAAAACATAAATCTGTATTTCTGAATAGTTTTTTTCTTGAATTAATGTCATCTATATTTTTCAGTATACATACAGATATTAAAATGCAATACTGTTGTCAAACCATTTCTTCTGATATAGTTATAATTAGATGATAAAAATAATAAATGAGGTACTTGTGGAACTTATCTGACCAAAGAGCTTTTTGCTAGTTTGCATGAACTTGCTAAGGTGCCTTTTTCACGTATTTTGTAATTATGCGAGCATGCCAGAATATTGTCAGTGAAGAAATATTCCTGACATCTTTTGAAATATTTCACCTTCATGCTCTGTTTTTGTGCGTTATTTTACCAGCTATGCCATTTAGCTGCGATCTCTTATTCATAGCTATGCTGCCTAACATCAGAGATGGCGAACTCACTGATCAAGACACTGGGACCAGTTTAAAAAAGATACAGAAGGAGAAAGGTAAGACCCTTCAGTGCAAGTGTATTACAGGCTAGGGACTGATTCAGGTCTGGTGACGTGATGCCATGAGCCCTTACTTAAAAAATCTTGACATTTCTAACTTAATGTAAGTGGGTGATATATTATACCAACTATTTGTTCAATAACTTGTCTGTATATCGTCTAAAAACTCCAACATATGTCAACATAGCTTTTTCACATTTATCAATATTTACTTGAATGCTACATGCAAAAGTATTATATTTAGTCACTATGGAAAAATCAGAAGTGTCACTCCCCAAACTGGTCTGCCATTGGAGACTTTTTGATTTGCCTCTTAATTGGATATTGTGCCGTAAATAAGATTACAATTCAGAGCAGCCTAATTGTTCTCTGACTTTTTCATCACTCACTTGATAACTAAACTGAAACGTTCTGGTTGAGCACAAGGCCAAATGCCACATGTTTCAGTGGCTGATGGACTTATTTAGAGACTGGCCGATAGGATACTCCATCCAAATGTGGCGGACGTCCCGTCTGCCATATTACAATTGTATTATTGCCTATAGCCAGTGGCGGCTCCTTCATTGGGGCGTGGGGGCGTCGCCCCACTGCTTTCTCGCAGTGCGAGAAAGTAGAAACATAAAATGGTAAAACTACCATTTTATGTTTCTGCTTCTCGCACTGCGAGAAAGCAGAAGTGCCTGGAGTGCCTGGTTGGGGGCAGGCGGGTGGGCGGTCCTGCTCGAGGGCAGGGGGGGAGTGGCTTTGCCTACTGTTGTGGGCACTGACTGACTGGTCGGCCCCAGGGCTGGCCAACCCAGTCATGCGCACTCTCCATTTTTCTCTATGTAGGCTGCTGCATGCAACCTACGTAGAGAAAACGGCCCGGCTGGGGCGCTCTTCCCTGTGCCTCACCAATCACAACGCTGCCATTGCAGCGTTGTGATTGGCTTAGGGGAGCAAGAGGAGGGAGGCTGCCTAAATCGCGCCAGGACTGGAGCAGCAGGAGCTGAGGCGGCGGCTCGTGATGCGGTCGCGGAACTGGAGGAAGGTAAGTTTTTTTATTTTATATAACCGTCCCACTTCCCTCCCCCTCCCGCGCGAATCCACCCGCCCGTTTTGCCGGCCGCGACTGTTTCTAACGGTGAAGTTTGGAGGTGAGTTGGGGAGGCTGGGTGAAACTTGGGAAAGGCAATGAATCTCCCTCGACATCACTTCTAAAACCGTGGCAAGCCTGGTACCGTCCTCCGCGCTGCAAGCGGCACAGTGCAGCATACCTCGCACTTCCTATTCAGCATGCGCACTTAAGATAGACCTGGAGGCAATGCACCGGTTGCAGGGACCCACCTGTGTGTAATCTTAGGTTACAGATTTAAATACATCCGCTGTCGACTCAACCTTACATCCTTCAGCAGTTGATAAAAAAGAAGCCACTTTTAATTGAGTGATAACAATATCTAGTTACAGCGTTGTGTGGGGATTCGCAGCGCTGTATGTGTGTCTGAACATGCCAGCCTCGGTGTGCCGAACGCCTGCCTGTGAGTGTACTTGCATCTGTGGTCCATGCTCCGATGCGCAGTGCGCCTGCTCAGTGCTGTAATGAGAAGTCCGCAGGTCGAGGCACAACCATGTACCTGCTTGCTTTATGACTGTCTGTAAGTAATACGCAAGTCACTTGCAACACGCACCCCCAGGAGCAGAGGAGCTCCACATGGCATCATCTCAGCTCCTCGAGTGCATGCAGGCAGTCTACGGAGCAGAGACACACTTACTCGATACACAGACGTCAGGCACCCTCACAGACTCACTCACAGCAGAAGAATTCACAACATACCGCAAATCGGGGGTTCGAGTCTCGGCAGGGACGCTCAACATCCGGTGACTCTCAGCAAATCACTTAATCATCCTCTGCCTAACAAAATGAATGTGTCCGTCTGTAAAGCAACTGGTGTCGACCTTGGGTCGAGTACGCGCTATATAAAACTAACAAGAAAAAAAACAGCCGCATTAGCTAGGTGACGGTCACTCTGTGCCGACTTTCGATGAGATATTGAAAGACGCCCCTAACAAGCGCCGCACAGTAAAGACTCGGCGTTACAGATCCCCCTCCTCCCCCCTGGTGAAATTAAGTAATCGGCCATCGTACCGGTAAGGTTTATATACTTGCAAGGTTAGTTAATTAATGGTGTCTTATAAGGGACTGTATAACTCTGTCTGCTAGTGTGGAAAGCTTTGTAATGAAAGTGGCGCTAGTTTAGTTTCAATTGCGGTTTGATTTTTAAACACGAGTGTATGGGTTGTTTGAAGAAATGCGTTTGACTTTCTGAGTGATTTCGAGGGTCTGCGGGCTTCGTACCTCATTAAGGATTACAGTGGTTTACTGCATTATGATTTGATATATGTGTATCTCTGCTGAATTTGTTAATATATGTAATGTCCGTTTTGTAGGTAAAACACTCATCACCTATTTCTCATACTTGCACACAGTGAATATCGGGACATCGGTCCACCATTATTCTTGCTGAGTACATGCCGTTGCGCACAGGCATAATGCTCTTAAACATGCTTGCCATGTAATGTCGCCAGGCTAAATAAACAGTATATGTGGGGAGCAACCGTGGCTGTTTATCGGTGCTACCCCACCAAGGTATGTTTTCGATTGTTCTACAGAAGGGCTGTATATTCTGTTGCATCATTAAGGCTAACTCTATACAGAAAACGGGACGAGGACGGAGCAAGTGAGTACGGCCACGGTGCTCTCATTCGATCTGCATGAAGCAGTGGGGGATGCTTGAGCATTAAGCATGGTTTATTCTCTTCAGAGAAGTTATAGGTTACGTCTGCGGAAAGAGAGGGCGAACACCACCATAGCCTGACCAAAACTCCTGTGACTTAGGTTAGTCACTCATTTGAAACAGTGATATGCGCTTCGTTGCCCCTCATTTGTAGTGGACACACTGGGTGGTCACCTCGGTATCCAGGTACACCCAGGTGAGTGGAAAATGATGAGATGAGAAGAAAGGGGGAGTGATGGAACGATAGTGAGTGAAGGAGTAGTAGAAGAAACGTGAAAGGGAGGGAGAACTGATAGGGAAGAAGCCATGACCCTGATGGGCGAAGAGCAAGTGGGAAGAGTCAGCTGTAAATTGTTTACGCACGCCTGCTTTTCTTTCCTTCAAGTTATTTGTAGTTTTACGTTTTCAGTTTTAAATGCCCTGATCATCTGTACAGTTGTGTTAAGTTGCCTTGGCACTGGTGAATGCGCCCTCCCTCTTTGCCCTCTCTAGTGCAGGTGCTGGGCATCCGTCTGCTTGGGGTGGCATTGACAAGAGGTAGTGACACAGCACCCTATGCTGGAAAGGAAGCAATTGTCATTGTATGATAAAATGATGAGCTACATTCCCTAAGCGCTAGTGTCCAAGTAAATTCATCACCCTGTCAATCATGGTATTGTACATGTTAGCTTGTGGTTCTATCCAGTATGATTAAGAATAGTTGTGCTACTGCGGTACCAGTAAATTGTTGTTCATTTTAGTTCCATATTCCCAGACCATTCTCATTATGTGTCAAACTTCTATAAGGTTTCTTAACTCCAACAACTCTAAACAGTAGTATTGACTGAGCTGTTCTTCACACCTTCTGGTTTGCTTGAAAATGCACCATTTGCCCACTCTTTTTTCAAACTTTTCTCGGGGGGGGGGAGATCCCCCCGGAACCCTCCGTAGGTGGTACAGGCTCGCTCGCTACGCTCGCTCGCCGCAGTGAAGTACCATAATTGTTTTACGCCTCACCACTTTCAAATGTCACCAGCCGCCACTGCCTATGGCACTTGCAATATTGCAGACGGGATATCTATCACATTTTGGACGGAGCAGTCAGTCTGTCACTCTCCAAATAAAGATTTGACTGCCATAGAAATAATCTGGGTTACCATAATGTGGCATTACATGACGGCTAATGGATACCTTTTGGTTGGGATCATTCGTGCTGCTGGTCGCTGAATGATGTGTAGCATCAGTTTTGTGATTCAATATATAAGAGTTTGCGGCATTTCCTGAAGGTATCCTTTTTATGGAGTTTGTTTCCTTTTACAGCACTACTTCTCTGGAATCTGTCTCAGTTTGCTTCTCAAGGGTTTTTTTACCCATCCAAATCTCTCTGTAAAGTAAACAGTTTCTCAGTGTACTTGGAGTTTATTCTCTATGTTTCTACTGCATTTTGTAGTGCACCAAATACAACATTTGCCACTGCTAATCTGCATTCTGTAATTTTTGAGTCTGTGCTTTGTTGAAAGCCAGCAGTGTCTTGCTCTCTATATCTTTCTAAAGGATGGATTAGCTGCCAGGGCCTTCTTAGTGCATTGCTTTCTAATTCAGTTTTAAGACGTTTTGCATATGCTTTGTCTTGGCATTGAGAATCCTTGAACAAATCTGGTGATATGCACACATTGTTTTTACTTTACATATCTATTGCATGGTTTAGGTGCCAAAGGGAAAATGAGTGAATAAAAATGGTTCTCTTTACATATCTGTTGCATGATTAAGTGCTGGAAGAAAATGAAGTGAATAACAATGGTTCTCACTGCCCAGCCTGTGTGGGTGTGACTAGTCCAGCATGATATGGGTATGGCCAGAGTCCAAAGGTAGGAAGAGGCAGTGGTGATAATAATTGCAACCAGGGGGGCTTGTACAGGGTTTCCCCTCCTGGTGTTAGCTTTATATGAGGATAAA
The DNA here is from genome assembly GCA_963921515.1 of Calotriton arnoldi. NCBI lineage: Eukaryota > Metazoa > Chordata > Amphibia > Caudata > Salamandridae > Calotriton > Calotriton arnoldi. The sequence goes on from CAWUFW010005116.1 coordinate 973,391, forward strand.
GCTCTTCTATGCTGGGCTCAGATTCCTGGTTGTGCAAAAGAATGGAGTACGGACCTGGTATGCCATCTGCACCAAAAACATCCTGCAATAATTGCAATTCAAATAACATAAACAAAATGAAAGATTTTCAGTTATCACTAAATTCTGAATCAACCCTTAGTTTCAAACATATGTACCATTAAAGCCATTGGAACCACAAAACATTACCAAACACTTCTATATTAACTAGCCTTAGGAGAATAGTGAGTGGTTAATGCACAGACATAATCAGTAACCCTACACGGTGTCACAGCAGGGGCTAATGAAGCCAGTCCTACCACTAACTGCACTCCAGCTCAGCAGCCAAGGTGTGTCAGTGCACACTGACGGATCTTGGTAACGGCGAGCGTGTTGTAGGCAGCGGAGCAAGGCTGTAGTCCTTGAAACCTCAGCAGTGACAGAGGTAGAGAAATACTGCCAAGCAGTTGCTGATGACTGTATAACTGCCTGTGCCTGCCCCAGACTATTGATAGATGGGAGTGAGCATGCTTTGGGGTAGAGATGGAAAAAATGGATCAATTTGCAACCACAAGATAGCAGGAAAATCTTAGGGCTTGTGCTCCTAGCAAGAGGAAGACATTCAAAGAAGGGGCATATGTAGCATAGCACTCTTAAAGGCTTCGACTCTCTAACTAGTTTTTTGAGAAGCATCAACAACAGTTTGATAGTTTTTAAGGTCTGAGGATACCTTCCAGTGTGAATGTTCTTACCCCATTAATGAAAAGGTAAGAAGTTCCGTCTGCACTCTACCTTTGAAAAGGTGATAGCACTGGATGTAGGCCAGTTTGCATGTCAGGATACACAGCAGCACAGGATGAGTGTGGGAAACCTGTGTTGCTCGGTTTTCCTATTTACAGTGAGTGCAGTGGCAGTCATCCCCAGGCAGTCCCATGTATGTCCAGTACTCCAAAGGCACAACATATGCGCCTGGATCAGCACCATGAGGTAGATTTCCATGTCAACAATTGAGCATGCTAAAAGCCGGACTTGTACCCTCTTCCTTAATGCCCACAGAGTGCGAGCCACTGCTGCATGGACTATTTATCTAATTCTTTTGACTGTGATCTTCATGGGTGAAAGGGTGTTTGTAGAGAATGTAGGCTTTCTTGTCCAGTGATGGCATTTTCCACCTTAGTGAGTTCACTGTGCCTGAGATGTTTTGACTTGCTCTTCTGATGTTGGGACCACCTGAAATCAGGATCCAGTCAACACTGACTACCAATTTACATTTTACTGCATCATGGGATCTTATAGCTAGACCTACCTTGGATCAGGTTCTCTCCCAGAAGAGTGTTTCATGTAGTCATACTATGAACCTATGAGTTGCCCTGACATACAACTAGATACCATCCTCTTGTGGGTGACAACTGTGATTTCACTGGAGCAAAGGCTGTCCTTCTACAACATTTAGGCTGAACTCCATGCTCATACTGGTCTTGTTTGCAATAGGGAGAAGAAATTGGCCCCTGCCAACACCCTTCCCTGACCTGCAAGCAAGACCAGTGACAACCTGGATGACAGGGCCCTTGAGTTCAGATGGAAATATTGACAGATGTGGGAAAGGTGTAGGCAAAAGGAGCTGGAACAGGTGGTGGAGGTCTTCCTCTAACTAGGTAATCCCACCCACAGGACTTACAATTGCCATTTATAAGTGATTCAATCTCAAACATCATTAACATAAAATTAACATAAATAAAAATGTAAATATTAGGTGCCATGCTTTTTCATGGTGGAGTTAAAGCATTGTAAAAATAGAACTAAATCACAATGTTTTGATTACATTAAGATTACAGTCATATTGTTTCTGAGAGTTTGAATGGTTTAATAAAACCTTATGTGATATAGCCAAATGAGCATCTTTCCCAATTACCTTTTCTGTTCTGTTTCAATGTTTTGTTTTCTTAGTAGAAGAGTAGACCCGCACCTCTGTGGAAGTGTGGGTTTGAAGCTCTTTATATCTTGCTCCAGTTGTGGAGTGTGAGTCACAAAAATTCACTGTGGCTAAAGCTCATGATATAAATTTGATCCAGCATTTTGGGCCTTCCCTCTTACCACTAGTCCTCTGATGGAACTTTTATCTTCTGCCTGAGAGGTGATGCGAGTTAACATTACATCAATAAATTTCAATTAACAGTGTAACCCATTTGGCTACACAATAAGGACCAGGAATCAGAAACTATGGTTAAGAAGGTTTATTACAAATTAACAATCAAGTTAAGGTACACGATTCTTAGCACCATACCATAGAGGTACAGAATAACAACTGGGAAGCCCAACTTCCTAAAGAAGTTTAGGCAAACCAGTATCAAGCAAACAAGGAGTTCAGTCGGAGCAAAACAAAAGATTAACAAAATAATTTGATGCTCAGAGAAGAGTCTCAGATTTTCTCGTCTCCCCTAGAGTAAAGTCCAAGCTAAAAGGATGGCTCTAACGTGTAATGGATTGCAAAAAGCAGGAAATTCCATAAAGTAAAATAGAACTAGGCAAGAAGATAAGTAGAAAGGTGTCAGCATTTCAGAAGCTCGGTCAAGAGTCTTCTTGGGTCAGGGAAGTAAGGGTCAGCCTGAGCCACACTCGGCAAACAATCAAAGGAAGCTTAGAGGTCTGATCCTCTCAACGTCCAAAGGAAAAGTGCTCTAAGGATTTTGGGGAAAGTATGGACGCACTCTACGCAGGTGTCACCCAGAAAATCCTCAGGAAACTGCAGAACATTCAGAATGACGCAGCCAGACTGGTCCTCAACATCCCCCGCCGCAGCCACATCTCCCAACCATGTGAGATCCACTGGCTACCAGTCAACAAATGAGTCACATTCAAGCTCCACACACGCGCCTACATAGCCCTCCAAGACACCAGACCAGCATGCCTGAAACACCGCCTTTCATTCCAAGTACCCACCAGACACCTTCGCTCTGCCGGACTGGCCCTTGCCATCGTTCCTCGGATCTGCAAGACCAGGACCGAGGGAAGATCCTTTTCCTACCTCTAGTCTTCTTATCAGGCCTTCTCTCTATCACTAGTACAGTAATGTATCTACTCTTAAACTATCAACAAAAACAGAATACCTCTCCCTACACATTAATTAATACATAGGCGATAAATCCTAAATTCAAAAACACAACATTGTCCCACAAGATCACTATTTTTTAATTTTTATTTTATCAAAAATATCTTTTTAGTTTATATATAAAGTCATTTGTATAAAAAACTTTACTGTACAGAATTCAAGTAAAGCAGCCCCAAGTGAAACATAACGAAGAATATACAAACTAACACCACAAGCCACAAGGACATCAATCATACCATACATATAACAAATGTGAGAGACGAAAATTACACACAACTCACAATAATACATAAACAATTACAGTACATGAAATACAAAAATATTTACAAAACAGAAAACAGCGCCGACGCGCGTTTCGGAGTGGAACCTTTGCCAACAGTTTCTTCGTCAGGGCGCAGAAGACATAATTCTCTTGGTGGTAAGATACCATCCGTGGATCATGGACATATATAAATTACGTGGTGTGAGGGGCTTCTGTATCACAATACATTCATGAGTACATAATTAATCTGTGGGGGAGACAATGGAACAAAATATAAATGAATATATAATAATAATAATTCAAAAGGAGCTATGGTGAAAGTGAGATTGAAAAGAACCAAGCAATAGGTGCCAATTAGAAACACTATGCACCCAAGTCCAGTGATGAGAGAAAGAATAAAGTGTGCATAAGGATACCAGTCCCAAATACCAATAATTTAAAAGTTAAATAAGTAGCAAATTAAAGAAGAAAAGAAGCAATATTACATTCCTAAAATAGACCTAAAATTGGACCTACTTAGTCAATGTCGCACTAAGGGTACTCAGTTCCCTGTAGGGTCACACTGTCAGATTCACAACAATAATAGATGGAATACTGTCAATTTATACCGCGACAGTCTGAAAAATAGAAAAAACCAAACACTAAATACTATGAGGATCGATTTTTACAATTGGACACTGCAATCAAATTAATCTAGTACACTATTAGTGATACCTCCCATAGAATTGACAATACTAGATGTATATTCAAAAAGGCTTAAAAATGGCTTCCACAGTTAAACTAACAATGCTTGCGAATACCTGCAAGAAATGTCATGTTAGCAGAAAATGGAAACAATATTTTTTGCTGCACGTTAATCAGGCCTTCTAAAGACAACTTAAAGTATTAACTCAATGGTGCACATTTAATATGTGTGTGCTCATTTAAACACAAATGACTATTAATGGTCAGTACATTAGAGTTATATTACATAGGACATACAGTAAAACCTTAAATGTATATGCGTCAGTATATCAAGAGCTACATTTTAATGCAATATTTGTGAAACATTAGTGTACACATTACATAAACGTTTGTTGTTTCTAAAGTAATCACATTCTACATATGAGATGGTTTCTATTCAGTCATCTAAACAGTAAATGTAATTTAATGTATTATGGTACACATTATGAAAGTCAAATTCGTTTCTACAGTGAGTACATGTCTACTAAATAAGGATGGTTTATTCAACAAGACTTCAGAGTGAAGGAAGTGACCCGTTTCGGGTCACCCGGGTCACTCACGACCACCTCTCAGCCTTCCATACAAATGAAGAGTCGGTCAGACAGTAGCGAATACAAACCAAGAATATGTTTATTCAAGTACACTATAGTGGAGTCCCGTCTGCCCAGTCGCTTGGGGTGCTGCAGAGGGAACTGACATCAGAACTCATGGTATTACATTATGTAGGATTCAGAATCAGTAAAACACGCCCAAACTGGAAATTTCCAGTTGGGACCAGCTACACAATGAATGTACAGCAGAAGAAGTTTCAATCCTAAGACTGGGCACACACTATCTGTGTGCCAAGGTCACTCTGCCTGCGCCCATAGCCTAGCTGGTGGGAGCAGGCTTCTATCTTGTGAGAAAGGTGTGCGCTAACAATAACAATATATTCATTAGTACAGTGAGGCCCAACCTTGAGAGAGAGAAAGATCACACAACGGCTGCTTCTAGCAGAGCTGAGTAGAGGATACATCATGATCATAACACAACATGGCGGCTAAACGTAAAATGGTGCCGCGAATGCTAACTTAAGCTGAACAACACATAGCAATACAGCGAAGACATTTCATTATATTCCAACAAGAGAATATATCAATTGGGATGGTTAAGGCACTAATCCTATAGTGACTGCATATTAAAAATAATGTCAAGTGCAACACTTATTTTAATATTGTTAGACCACATGAGAAACATGTGCTAAATGTACCTTCATGTCGGAAGAGGTGTGGCGCAGCGGCCAGGGTGGCTGACTCCGGAACACCAGGGTTCACGGTTCGATCCCCGGCGCGGGTGGCAGGTTAGCCCAGCACCATGTGACTCTGGGCAATAGCTCGCTTAATCTTCTCGACGGCCCCCAGCGCCTTGACACCCTTAGGGGTAATTGTTCGCGCTTTACAAATACTGGTATCATGTATTTGTTATAAACTTATGATGTGTAAAGGATGGGCAAATTAAGAGGACTGTTATCTCTGGTAAAAATCTGATTTTTACAATTTTATCTCACCAGTTTTTGTCTGAAGATCGTTTCAAATATCTGTTTTGCCCTCTGACTGGCCATGTGGGCCTCTTTGGCTAATCCTTAAGTAAAATGAAGCCAATAAGGTCAGAATAATTGCGTTTCTCAAACACTTTACCCAACTGCCAGGTTTATATATACGGGACATGTCAGCCTGTTCAGATAAACACATTATCAAGATTTTATCCAAAAATAAAACTACATTAGCCTGTTTAAACGCTTCCCACTCGTCCAGCGTGCTATAAACAGTAAAAACGCAACTCAGCCTGGGTTGCTCTCATTAATCAGGAAATAGAAATCCGTTGAAAGACTTGCATGTTTTCATCACGATACACCACTGCATTGATTTCCCCGCAACAGCAAATACTACTTAAAACATGCTCCTGAGATATATGGCTCAACCTTTATGAAGTATGACAAGTAAGCAGTTTATACAACTGTGGCAAACATATGTGCTCACATCTGGCTTTCGAAATATCATCACAGTTTAAAAATGATTTATAGCCGTGCACACCATAAAATTCCATCGCTGCTGCAAGGTAGAGCTGTTTAGCTACTGAAGAAATGTTTGACTGTTAGAGAAACTCTGGTGAAGTGCCGCCCTGCGTGGGGCTGCCTGTGTGCTAAGTGCATGGCACATATATGAAGTTCAGTGACTGAGGGCACCACGGCGCGAACGGTGTGTTAAAAATGATATGTAGCAGTACTAACCGTGCTAGTGTAACTATCAAATAAAATCGCACGATAACATAACAGAACATGACCTAATGTAGCATGTTACGACATAACTTAATTGTAATCTTTCACTTCATAGTACAAAAAATTGCACTTCTCCACATACAGCACTTTGCACACTTTAATATCAAAATTTGGCAAATTTAATCAAGAACTTACTCAAGTTGTAGACTTTATTTCCAGCCACACATTTTGGTTAACATTTCTTTTATTATTACTACTGCATGATAATAATTATAATAACAGGAATAAAAATACATATAATAATAATAAGTAGAAACAGAATAACGTAATTAACAGCTACAACAACAGATAAACAAATACGTTAATGATAATGAGGATGATAGTGACGATGATCGATGATGAGAACAACGAGGAGAACAACAACCAGAAGACGAAGAAATATTTTACTTAGAACATTTTTCATACTCGGTTAAGGACCTGTAAGAAAAAGAGGCACTCAGATCTCTATATTGTTTGTTTAGCTGGTGGTCTGGAAAAAGATAATAAACAATTTAAAAACATTTAAATTGAGACATTTCTCAATATCTATTATAAAATATTAAGCTATCTGAAATGTATTTACAGCGGTAAAAACAGCACACTTTAGAGTTAGTAGCTAGAACGCATTGCTTATCAATCCCTATTGGTTAGGACTGTTTTGAAAACTATCCATAATGCTGTTGCCATGGATGATGTATGTCCGACGACGTATGTGTGAAATTCGAAATAGTCCTCACCACATTATACTGAATATCAGTATATCCTTCAAAGTCACAATAGAACCAGAACCATTGCAAATGCGAAGAAATATTTAGCAGTAACTTAAAAAATTGATAGACTTTCTCAGTGGTATTAGGGTAAGTAACTGGGTATGTGAAAGGCAGAATAGGTGAGTGATGGGGTATGTGAGTGACTGTATGGGTGAGTGAGTGAATGCGAGCGTGGCTGTATGGGTGAGTGTGTGCCTGTGACTGTATAGGTGAGTGAGTATGTATTAGTATCTATATGAGTAAGTGAGTGAGTGTGTGTAATTGTATGGGCGAGTAAGTTGCTGTGTGATTGATTGTATGGGTGAGTGAGTAGGTGTGTGAGTAGCTCTATGGGTGACTGACTCAGGGTGTGAGTGGCTGTATGGGTGTATGAGTGGATATGTCAGTGGCTGTATTAGTGAGTGGGTTTATGAGTGGCTGCATGGGTGAGTGAGTGGATGTGTGTGTTGATCTATGAATCAGTGAGTGGCTGTGTAAGTACTGGCATGGGTGTATGAATGGGTTTGAGAATGGTAGTGTGGACGTTGAAGTGGGTGTATGAAAGGTTATATGGGGTGTGAGCACGTGCGTCAGATTCTGTGGATGATGTCATCAGTGATGTCATTTGAGATATCATCAGTGATGTCATCAGTGATGTCACTGACCATGTCTTGAGTGATATAATATGTGAGGTCATAAGCAGTGCATTGCAGGGGCGCGAGTTATAGTTAGCTCACTAACTATAACAGCTAAATTTCACTGGTTTTCTACGAGTGAAACATCAGCCTAACTATAATGTCCCTGTAACCTTTGTCTTTTTCAGTGAATTTCAAAGGTTTTTTAAATGCTAATTCCTAACTATAACATCCCTGTAACCTTTGTTTTTTTGTGTGAATTTCTATGTTTTTTTTAAATAGTACTTGTATTTACAGAGTGGTAGAGAAAAGGGGCGGGCCTCTGACTAGCTCTCAGGAATCCCGCTGTGTAGGACTTACAGGAGGTACCAGGAGGGATTCTTGGCCCCCAAGGTCCCTCAGGAGTAAAGTGGACTTCATCCCCCAACCAGTATTGCACCAGGAGCCGCGTTTGCAGAGTGGTGGAGAAAAGGGGGTGGCCTTCGAAGACCTCTTAGCTATCCCGCTGTGTGGGACTTACTGGAGGCAACAGGAGGGGTAATTGGCACCCAAGAACATCCTTGGGGTCCAACTACCCCTCCTATTATCTCCATTAAGTCCCACACAGTGGGTTTGCAGAGAGGTTTTTGGTGGCCACGCCCCCTTTCTCCACCACTCTGCAAACGTGCCTCCGGGCACACTACTAGTTTGGGGATGAAGTTCCCTTCGCTCTTGAGGGTCCTTGGGGGCCAACTAGCCCTTCTGTTACCTCCAGTAAGACCCACACAGCTGGATTGCTGAGAGGTCATAAGAGGCCAAGTTCCCTTTCTCCACCACTCTGCAAATGCACCTCCTGGCGCACTGTTGGTTTGGGGAAGAAGTCCACTTTAGTCCTGAGGCCCTCAGGAGGCAAGGGGACCTCATCTTCCCACCAGCAGTGCACCGAGAGGCGCATTTGCAGAGTGGTGGAGAAAGGGGGCATGGCCTCCGACCCCCTGTCAGCATTCCCACTGTGTGGAGCTTACTGGAGGTAACAGGAGATCTTGTTGGCCCCTAAGGACCCTCAGCAGCCAAAGAGACTTCATTCCCCAACCAGCAGCGCGCCAAAAGGGACATTTGCAGAGTGGTAGAGAAAGGGGGCGGGGCCTCCGGCTGGTTGCTGGCTTTTTAAAAAATGCATCTTTATTCTTTACGGAAGGGCGCCACGTGGCCCCCTTCCCTGGACAGTTTGGGGCCCCAGGGACCCCATCCCCTAGGGCCTGCCCCTTTTCTTATTTTTCAATATAAAAAAAGGGAGGGGGCTGCGCAACCTCCTCCGAGGCTGATTTCGGCCCTGGAGACCCCATCGCCCGGGCCGGGGTCCAGCCTTTCTTTTTTTAAATTCTTTTTTTTTTAAAGGGAGGGGGGCTGAGCCGCCCCACTCCTAGCGCATTTTCAGCCCCGGGGATCCCATTCCTTGAGACCTGCCCCCTTTAAAAAAAAACATTTTTATAAAAGAGGGGCCATTTTCTGCCCCTCAAGACCCAATCCCCCGGGGCCCGGCCTTTCTTTTGTAAAATTATTTTCTATTTAAAGGGGGGGGCCGTGGGCCCCTCCTCCTCCTTGGTCATTTTCGGCCCGGGGACCCCATCCCCTGGGGCCTGCCCCTTCTTTAAAAACAATTTTTTTTTTAAAAAGGGAGGGAGGCCGCGCGCCCCCCTCCCGGGCTGATTTCTGCTCCGGGGACCCCATACCCCAGTGCCCAGCCTGTAGTGTGGGTGCCCTGGTCGCACCCAGGGCACCCACATTTAAAACGTTGGGGACCACGGGGGGGAGCCTCAAGGCCCCCACAGTCCCTTCCTGCTCCCCACCTCCTGCGGGAGCCGGCATTGCTTTGAGATCCAGGGAGCTGCTAACATGCAGCTCCCTGGATCCCCAAGCAATGTGTCTGTTTCCCTGCTCACTTCACAGAGGGCAAGGAAACAAACTCATGCTCTGCTTTCAGCAAGCAAGAGCATTTTGTGCTCTTGCTTGCTGAAAGCAGAGCACTTGTTTGCTATGGTTTGGCAGGAGCAGTGCTCCCGCCAAGCCATAGCAATCTGTAATGTCCCAGGGGTGGGCACTGTGTGACACTGCCGGAGCCGATGCTGGGGAGCGGCGGTCCCCAGGGCCATGTAGGGCTCCCCTGGGAGGTGGTGGTCCCCGGTGTTAGGGGTATGTAGCAGACCCTCTTCATTATTATATTTGTGCCCTGGGGAGGTGGCAGTCCACAGGGCTGCGTGGGGGGGCCACAGCCCCCCACGCATTATTATTTATTTTAGCCACAGGGAGGTGGCAGTCCCCGGGGATACCCATTTTTTTATTAATTAATATTTGTGCCCCGGGGAGCTGGTGGTCCCTGAGGCAGAGGGAGGGACGAGCCGGCCCCAGCATTTGTATACAACAGTACCCCGGGGAGGTGGCGGTCCCATGGGGCTCCCCCACATATTCTAACTGCACAGGAGAAGTGGTGGTCCCAGGCTGCAGGGGAGGCCTAGAGCCAACCCCACATTTTTTAAAATTAATTAATGTATGTGCCATGGAGAGGTGGCAGTCCCTGGGGCAGCCGGGGGGCCAAGTGCCCCCACATTTATAGTAGTCAGTGCCCTGGGAGGTGGCGGTCCGTGGGGCTTAACAAAAGCCTAGGAGGGGGGACCATGAGCCCCTGTCCTTCATTAACTTCATGCCCCCGGGATTTGGCTCACCCGGGGACTTTAGCAAAAAGACGCATGGGAGCCCATGCGTCTTTTTTTAAAAATGTTGCTGCTGATTCGTGGATTCATCCTTGAGTCCGTGGCAAATTTAAAACAAAGAAATAGCTTTTAAACCATGGGGGGGGGGCCCTTTGGGACCCCCTCCATATCTGGGGGGTCAGGGTATTCCTACCCTGCCTCCTTTTCTTTATTATTATTTTTTTCTGGGACTCCAGTCCGAGTCCCTGTTGTGTAGTTCCTAGGAGTCCCACAGGATCTGCGTGTTTTGGATGACCTAAACTGAGGGCTTGGTGTCCCAACCGCTTCCGGACACCCCCACAGGATATGTCAGCCGTTAGACCAGCTAGTGCTACAGTGCCATTACCACACCCCTGTATTCTACAGTGGTGTAGGTAGTCTCTGGCAACCACTGAACATGACAACCCTGATTCCTCAGGGATCGTGGAAAACAGTACAGTACGTTTCGCTCAGACACTCGTGCTTGCTTACTCTCAGAAAATACACAGGATGGCGATTAGGACGTTTCAATAAGTATTTATTGGTCCAGCGACAGCCTTCTGTAAAACATATGTGCTGTGACAATCAGGAGACAGAAGCATACGAAAGAGATTGCTAGTATCAATATCGTAAATAGTAGATACATTTCTACCATAGTGCTAAAAAGATGAACAGAAACAGTTCAGATAAAAACAGTAGCACTTGCATATTCCTAAAATGTGTGCCCTAAGTAATTTTGCTAAAATGTACCTAGCTTAACCTTTATGTGTAGGTGTATGTGTGTATCGCTATGTGTATCTGTAGCCAAGAAACCCCTAGGGTTGAACCAGCCCCCTCACCTGATGGTTTAGAACGAAGGACCCCGTCTCTGCGTCGAGGTTGACAGCTTCCAAGGGATGTCAGACCGCTATGTGTCGAAGATTCGGCATGCAGGACTCCCGTCTCAGCTTGGAAGGAATTCTCCTCTAATCTGTAGGGGGAGTGAGGGTCTTTTATACTAAAGTGGTCACTCCAGGGTTTTTTCTAGAATCGATATGTTTTTAATACAACCATGGATGTTTTGAAAACAATCATAAATGTTTTGAAAACAATCACCAATGCTTTTCTAAACAAGTGTGATCAAGCACAGCTGGCTGTTGGCCAAGGATGAAAAAAAGTGGTGACCCTTATACAGAATAAATCTGCTGTGCCTGGGAACATGTTTATATACGTCAGGTACAGGGATTCAGGTAGAAGACTAAGAGCCTGGTGTCGAAGAGACAGGAGCAAGCTATTAGGTCAAAGGTCACCTGTTTTGAATCGTTATAGTCGTGTGGATGGGATAATGTATGTAAAATGGGGTATACATCGATGAGACTATCCTAAAAGACATGACACCCACTCCTCATCTAGAGGTCAACAAGGTCAGCTAGGTAATGATAAAGCTAACATTATTTAAAAAAAAGCATAAAAATCACTTATAATAAAAGATACTAAAAAGCATTTTTAAAAGCCTGAAAAAATGTCTGTAAAAGAAAGCCATTTTTTCCCTAAAGAAGCGTTCAAAAGGTCCTCTAAACGTGTACGTATTGTGATTATTGCACTGAGCACCTTGAAAGCCATGAAGCTCAGTTAGAGTCGAGAAGAGAGAAAAAATAAAATAAAGTCACATTCGACCTTCAATTTGGTAAATGTTTAAAAAGTTGCCAAACAGTTCCCAGTGCAGGAGAGGCCAAATTGTTTATGAATCCTGCGCTAAAGACTCAAAATCGCTGAACATCGTATCCACAGGTGGCAGCCCCTCAAGAACTTCCAGTATCATATCCAATGAGCAAAGATGGTCATCTCTGGTTCCCACGGCAGCCGCCGGGGAAGAGTTAGATGCCTGCACGCCTGATGCCGATGCCTGTACTTCTACAGCAGAGCCGATATCCCTTCGAACAGGAGCGGAAGCATCCCTTGAAGGCTCTAGAAATGCTGTCATCAACATGGGAATACGCTGTGGACAACTGCACTTGTGGGCCTGCAAAGGCGCCAGTAGCGCTTCTATGTCCAGCGGCACAACCAATGGAAGTGTCAGGCACAGGTCCAACACCCAGCCAAATCCGCAGAAGAGGCAACGGAACACAGGCAGGACACAGTCTAGCCAGTCCGGTCTGAAAGATGGGAACCAATGCTCACTCAGCTCTCACAGCCTAGGTGTAGTCAGGTAGAACACCATGCGCTCATGACAATGTCATTCCAGCAGTGTTCTCTCCATTTCTTGAGGGATTGCGACGTCCATTGCGAAGCAAGAATATTAAAATCAGGATGCCCGCTACCGAAAGCAGGACCAAAGGAAGCCCTCCAAAAAACGCTTCCAAGTATGGAGTGTATGAAGGCTGGAATTACTCTGAAGATGGTCTAAAAGGTGGTTAAGAGACCTGATCCAAGTCACTTAAATAAGTGTACAATACCACTCGTATCAGACATGTAAAGATACAATGAACCATTTCCCTGAAATGGATCAGGAAGTTTGTACGGACCAGGGCCTGTATCTCTGCTGAAGACCTTGCAACCTGGAGATCAAAAGTCTCTCGGGCTGAAGTTAAGGCCACATTTTGTTGAAACAGCATGGCTTTCAGTCTGCTCAGCGAATCAAACTGTATACTGGAAACATTTAATGAAGGCCACAGTGGTGCCTCCCTATCTGTGCGAGCCTACAGCAAACAACCCTGAAGTTTACTGTGACTAGATATGCGATGCCTGGTGCCATTCCACAACAGCCTTGATCATTCAGCATAAATAACTTCCATTTGAAAGTAATAAAAAAACCAGATGAATCACGGCAGCTGGGGAGTCTTTCAAGTAGCAAGATAAGTTCGATTTTGACGCATTACATGTCCCATGAAGCGACACTTCTTTGATGACTAAAGACCCACTTAAAGCCTTCCCGCAGTCAGTACCACTTAAGGAAACTTCAGTGTCCTTATTTCTGCACCTATATCTATACGGTAATTCCCAGGTTTCCTGTATGAACCCTTCACCCAACACTTCATACCTGCCTGCTTGGATGTACCTAAGGCAGTATTGGAACTGTAATATTGTGATTGGCAGTGTGATATAGCCATGAATTAACCATTCCGTAGACGGTGACTCTGCTACTGTAAAAGGTAACTTCTCTAATTTCTCAATGAGCAGCATGGTGTACTTTGCATCTCTGCATTCCATAGTCAACTGTTCGTCAGTCAGATTGTAAACCGAGAACAAACGTGCCTGAACGCAATGATTGCAGCGTCCAGCTTAAAAGCATAATGGAGTGCAATTGAGATTGCCCATGTTGTAGAATAAACTAATCTTGTTCCATTATGTCAATTGCCGAGGACACAATGTTGCCCAGTGAATAAATACGTGAAGAAAGTGTGGTCATACCATTGTCTACCACAGCCAGGGCCTTTTCTAGGTTAATCCTATCAATTTCAAATAATCTCTCAGCAGCATCCTGTTGGGAGACTTACCACAGTTCATTCTAGATGGCATATGAGAAGCGTTTCTTAAGCGGTTTCTTGGGACCTAACAAGAAATCCCTAAGATCCATGTTGTCTGATAGAAGGGACAAGTGTTGTTTCACCTGTTGGTAGTGTTGAGGTTTTTAGCCATTCTAGGCACAACTTCCCAACACTATAAGAAGTCACTACCCCTGGGTCGTCTGTGTGCACATAGCGTGGGTCGGGCCTATGGATATTAAACCCTCTGGTGGTACCCTTGAAACTAGCTTGACACCTATTTGTGTCGATAGGCCAAACCAACCATCCCTTCCAATTGGGAGCTGAAGAATTGTATGTACCATTCTGTATCATTGCACTCAGCATTTCCTAACTTATAAGTGTGTCATTCGATATACCTGCAATAGGTATGGGTAAGGGGATGCGTGGTGTTTTCAGGTCTTTAATTTTTGCAAACCCATAGCAGATAGTTTGTTGCACTGTTCTGTTCAGGAATATTATCTGTAATGGTATTAGGCAAGCTCTAAATAAAGCCTCTGTTCCCTGAACCTGCCAATCTTTCATCCCCCAGATGGATTTTGCATCTATTGTGTCCCTCCAATAGTCGAAACCTTGTATAGACAGTTGGGAGATAAAAGGTGCTGAATATATGAGCTTGGCATTTGTCAGCATCATTTTCTTCACAGTTGCATTTGTCTGTACTAATAGTAATATGAAATTGGGTCTGATGCTTGAACCCTGAAAAGTATGCAAATTTCTGTGCGAATGTGGCAGAACTACCTTTCGGTGGTGTCGGGCAATGTTCCCATTGGTGGTATGTGTTTGCAACGCATGGAACACTAGCTCTGTGCAAAAAGTGATGACCATAATGCTGGTAACAAAACATACTATCGTAGTCAGGTGTATTTTCATACAATTCCTTGTAAGAAAATGCAGCAGATTGTTCAAAATCTGAAAGCATAGTATTTACAGTCCCAATGTCCCAATCATCAGAGAGTGTACTCGGGGTAATGAAATCATTCATTGAAATTTTAAATATGTGTGGAATTTTCAAATGTTCAGTAGGACCAAATACATCATATGAAACTCTATCCCAAACTATGCCATCCGGTACTGGAACTGCTGAAATGTTCACTAGGGACAAGTCTCTTAGTTCACGGTGTGATGACGTATGTGGTTTAAGGACCAAGTTCACTGGTTGTACTGCAGAGCGTTGTGGGTGGTAATGTCTTTTTCAGTAGTAGGAAAAAGACAGTTACTATACCAATCCAAATTAATAGGAACAGGATCCCTAATGCACACCAAAGATGCAGCCAAGGGGACACAAACTAAGTCTTTTTCAGCCAGAGATAGAATTGTCAAAGTTTTTCTTTTTTAGAGATGTGCAGCGTTTGCTCAGGTTCACTTGGATCTAAAGAAAAGTCATCGAAGTTGATGAAGTAGCCAGACGCAGTTCAATCTATCTTTGGGAGCTCAGCAGTGTTTGTAGAACTGGCAGTTACTTCTTGTTAAGGCACGTTGATGTAAAGTTCGTTATTGGGCCGAATTGCAATTTGCGTTTCAGTACTATTTTGGTGTTGTTCTGTTTCAACAGGTGTAATTCGTACTCCATTGGCTACTCCGGCATCTTGCACAGAGGAGTCTTGAAACTTTATTAGTCTTTCCATCTGAACTTCCTGTATAGTAGCGAGAGGAGATCTGCGGCTACTCAGGACTTGGCATATTATTCAGTGCCCTCTGGACCCCATATAGGAGATTGACCCAACTACTGCCCGCACCTAATACCCTTGCTGTTCAGGATTGCTTTAGGTCCCGGTTTTTCCTTTCCACCACCAAATTTCCCTCAGGATGGTAGGGGGAGGAGTACCACAAGGCCACGCCCATACCTTCCATGGCTTCCTTGTAAACCAGAGAACTAAACGCAGGGCCACGGTCAGAATGTAACATGCCAATTGCGTATGTCCGGATAAAGACTCGCAATTTTTGTTATAACAGTTCGAGCACCACCCGAGCGCTGAGGCCAAACCCATAGAAATCTAGAGCATGAATCGACTGCCACCAAGATATACTTTTAAGCCCCGTCCGAATTTAAGGGGCTGCAGTGATCCAAATAGACACGTGCGAGAGGTCTGTCTGAGATGAGTAATGGTGTTTGTGGTGATCGTGCTACGGTGGAACCTTTCATCTGCTGACAGATGTCGCACTTAAAGACAAAAGCCTTTGTTTGTTTAGACAAACTTGGCCACCAGAATCGCCGCTTCAGTAACGAAACTGTAGCAGTGAGTCCTGTGTGTGCAGAGCTCAAACCCTCGTGTGCAGCTGGTATTAAACCTAATCAGCGATCTGTGTTTGGTATAACTCTATCCCCCACTCTTGGAATTTGAGCATACAGTGTGTTTTGTGCATCTAACTTACAGGAATATTTGGGTGGAAAGCCCTTTGGAACGGCAGAGCTGTTCTTTGAGGCATTGACAGCTATCAGTATGTTTCCGTCTATCCTCGTGCTAGAACGAGTGATTGCAGCAACGGCAGCAGTTCGCACTGTCACCTTGGCGGCTTCATCAGCCAGTAAATTCCCTTCAACGTGCACGCCAACACGCTGGTGACTCAAGGTGTGAATAACTTCAGCCCGTGGCAGGCATGCTTTCAGCTTTGCCACTTGTTCCCATAACAATTTATGTTTAATTGTGCAACCTTTGGAGTCTTTAAACCCATGCTGGCCCCAGTAATGAAGATATTCATTGTAAGACTGCACAAAGTAAAACGAATCGCACACTATCAGTGTGGGGAATTCCAGATCCGTATACTGTAGTGCCAATATCAGGGCTGTCAGCTCTGCCAACTGCGCTGTTCAATCTCCTAGAGATTGCGTAGTTGTATTGCTGGGATGGAACTTGCCGTCCTGCATACGTCCCTTCACCATAGCACATGCAGTGCTATATTGCTGTTTACCTCCTATGGCAGGCTGAGCAGATCCATCAGTATAAATGATGTATTCATGTTTTTCTAGAGTCAAGATTTCATTCGGGTGAGGGTATTCTTGTTCGTACTGCAGGAATGCCTGTGTTTTTAATGTAGAATCATATTTGTAATGTACATCTGTTGCAGTGAGAGAATTAGCCCACTATATCAATCGCGGATGTAGTGCTTTCGCATTTGGAATGCTTGCTTTGGTAACAGCTTCTAAAGTTCGTACTGAGGTAACAACGAATATACGTTTCCCCTGTGCTAGTGCTCTTTCTCTCACTACAGCAGTCTGTATTGCTGTCAGTATATTTTCAGCTGCTGCATATATAATTTCAGCATTTGTGTACCAATGTGATTTGTATGCATTTGGAACTGTCTCACCTTCATTGAAAGTGATGTAAGTATATCCTGATAAACCCGGGACGATCCGGATCACCAAGTTAGTGGTATTTTTTACACATGTGTGCAAATGTTTAGATGCTATCATGTCAGCCTGAACTGAACGGAGAGTATCTGTGTGTTGTTGTGTCCACTGATGTGGTGTGAGTTCAGGTCTGATTAAGTTTTCGAAAGGTTTTACTCTTTCTGCATAATCTAGAATGTATGTTCTACCAAAATTTAGAAATCCTAAGATGGATTGCAAAACTTTGAGAGTCTTTGGAGGTTGGAGCAGCGCACACTTTTCTAAAACGTTGGCTGACAGGCTCTTGCCTTCACTTGACAGCTCGTATCCCAGAAATATGACATTGAGATGGGCAATCTTTGATTTCTTAAAATTAAATTTGTAGCCCAAATTGGCGAATCCAACAATAATATTGTTCACCCTGCACAAGTGTTCAAGTAATTCATCGTCCGTCAGATAGATGTCATCTACATAGGACACTGCCTCCTCATCGCATGTTTGTAATATTTCTGACACTCTTGCCGAGAATAGCCCCGGGCTGTTCTTATACCCTTGAGGCAAACGACAAAAATTTCGCTGAGTGCCAAGCACAGAAAATGCTGTCAAATATCTGCTTTCTAGAAGAAATTCTGGCAGAAGAATCCATTCGAGATATCTAATGTTGTTTTGTATTTCTTCCGCACAATGTTGTTCATTAATGCGGCACTGTGTGCATTTTGAACTGCAAATGTCCGCATGCATGTGTTTAAATGTCGGTAATCTAAAACTAGACGATATGAGTTGCCGGGTTTCATTACTGGAAACAAAGGATTATTCACCGGGGAGGTGCAAGTTTAAATTACTTCCTGGTATTCTAGATGGACTAAGATTTCTTTGACCTGTCTTTTTGCATCACTTTTTATAGGGTACTGTCTCTGTGGATTTGGAGTACATTTTAATGGGATGTCGTGTTGAGTAGACTCCACGTCCCACCCTACATGGTTGCAGTATAATGCCGGAGCTAGTGCTAGCGCCCACTCCTGCCCATATGAATGTTTTAAAGATTCTGGAACGAGGTCGGAGAAAGCGGGCAAAATGACGCTTTCACCTTTTGGGCACTCCATCACAAATGCAGGCGGCCAATCTCTTTCTGGTAACAGGATGTCATATCCAAATGTTAAATTCTCCCAAAAGAGGCCTTTAATTTTTCTTGATATGTCCCCCTCTATCTGTAGTGTGATTTCGAATAGTCTATGCAGGACACTCACTCTGGTATCAGGTGTTTTCACCGTGATATGTTCATTCAATACTGCTGTCACCAGAAAATCCTTCAGGTGCTGGTGAGCTATTGTTACTTCTGCCGCACTGTCTAGCAGCATCAGAGCCCATTCCCCGTTCAAAAGCTGAGTCCTCAGTAACCTGGGCATATCTAATTTTTAAGCCAGCTACCTTCTTCTTCTTGAATTGAGGTTTTGCTTTAGGTTGCTCTTCCTGTTTGATAATATAATCTGAAGTGCAATTTGTTTTCTTTTTTGTCTTCGGTCGATCTTCAGTCTTTTGTTCTGATCACCCGTCCCTCTCCGAATTTTTTGATGAACCCCGAAAGGAAAGAAAGGAACATGTATCAGTGTCCTGATACCTATCAGGTTTTCTGATGTTGTCACGATTCCTAAGGTTGTACCTCTTTTCAGAGGACTCCCGTTGGGGAGACACACCCCTTGATCATGAATTATTTTCTGAATTAGTATTTTTAGAATTTTTGTTTTCCCATTTCTTTTTAGAAGAAGCGGGTGCTTGCTTCGAGTTGTCCTTGTCAGGACTACCCGCCATTTGTGGCTTCCCGGCTTTGGTTCCCAAATTATCTCTACCTAATGCAGCATAGGTTTCTTCAATAATTTTTGTTAATTCTCGCTCCCTATTTCTAGGTGCTATTTCCCTTAGGTGGCTGTGCATGGCCACTGCTGCTGCCTCCCCCTTTATATTGCTCAGCATGATTGCAGAGACTTGGGCAAAATTACCCATCAGTTTCATTCCCAAGTCCAGGGCAGGTCCTGCCCCGTACTTGTTCTGGAAGGGGTACCATGTACTCTGACGTAAACAGCAGCAAAGATTGTTCCCCAAGTGGTACAATCCTCAATCGAGGGAACCATCCCCATTGGCAAGCAAATGGTTTTCATTCTGTGTTTTTACTGCGGACCCGTATGGGGAAACACTGCTTCCAGGTAGGTAATTTTTTGTGCTATCCAGAACGGAATTTGCTCCTGTTTGGAAGGTATTGTCCCTATCACTGATTTTAGTGTCTGTGGGTTAATTGTAGGTATTGCATGATGTGGACCGGCTGGAGCATTTCTCGCAGGTTGGACTGTTTAATGTTCGCATGACGATCTGGACAATGTGTCTGTATAGCCTGACTATGTCTTTGTATATTGAATGGACTGGTAGTATATCTATCTCGGGATGTGGAATGTATGTCGCTAAGACCGGCCAGGTCGCTCCTTTTATGGTGAGCAGACCTAGTCTCACGACAGATGTTGTGTGTGGCGCCTTTAAACCAGTTTTTATGCTGCAGGTAAGTTAATGGGACTTCAATGTCTTCGTATGGAATGAATTCTTCCGGTGGTTCAACTACAATGTATGTGTAGAACAATTTAGTCACCGGATCTGCAGGTGGGAACAGAACCCAGGAATAGAACACCTCTGATCCGAACACCTCGTGTGCCTCAATCACGAAGGTAACACAGCCACCTGTTGCCGGTACGCCATGTTCTAACAATTTCATAGTAACTGCAGGTCTGTAGTTTTCTGTGATGTTAAGAGCGTTAGCCAATTCATCTTCCCCCAAGCTACTCGCGGGCTCAGTAATTTTTGAAGGAGAAGAGAAAGTTAAGAGGTTGAGTTTTTGCACAATGTGGAGAACCTTTTCATCCTTACAAGCTTGCTAAACCTTCAGCCAATACACAGAGTATATCTGCTCTGAGAAAGCACAACTGTACTACTCTGATTTTCACTGTTAATATAAGAACCAAACCATCGTTGGCGGCGCCATGTCGTGTAGTTCCTAGGAGTCCCCCAGGACTTGCGCATTTTGGATAACCTAAACTGAGGTCTTGGTGTCCCAACTGCTTCCGGACACCCCCACAGGATATGTCAGCCATTAGAACAGCTAGCTCTACAGTGCCACTACCACCCCCCTGTATTCCACAGTGGTGAAGGTAGTCTCTGGCAACCACTGAACATGACAACCCTGATTCCTCAGGGATCATGGAAAACAGTACAGTACATTTCGCTCAGACACTTGTGCTTGCTTACTCTCTGAAAATAGACAGGATGGCGATTAGTACATTTCAATAAGTATTTATTGGTCCAGTGACAGCCTTGTGTAAAACATATGTGCTGTGACAATCAGGAGACAGAAGCATATGAAAGAGATTGCTAGTATCAATATCGTAAATAGATACATTTCTACCATAGTGCTAATAAGATGAACAGAAACAGTTCAGATAAAAACAGTACCACTTGCATATTCCTAAAATGCGCGACTAAGTAATTTTGCTAAAATGTACCTAGCTTAACCTGGATGTGTAGGTGTATGTGTGTATCGCTATGTGTATCTGTAGCCAAGAAGCCCCTAGGTATGAACTAGTCCCCTCACCTGATGGTTTAGAACAAAGGACCCCATCTCTGCATCGAGGTTGACAGCCCACAAGGGATGTCAGACCGCTGTGTGTCGAAGATTCGGCATGCAGGACCCATGTCTCAGCTTGGAAGGAATTCTCCTCAAATTTGTAGGGGGGGGCGAGGGTCTGTTATACTAAAGTTGTCACTCCAGGGTTTTTTCTAGAATTGATATGGTTTTAAAACAACAATGGATGTTTTGAAAACAATCAAAAAAGTTTTAAAACAATCACCGATGCTTTTCTAAACAAGTGTGATCATGCACAGCAGGCTGTTGGCCAAGGATGAAAAAAATGTGGTGACCCTTATATAGAATAAATCTGTTGTCCCTGAGGACATGTTTATGTACATCAGGTACAAGGGTTCAGATAGAAGACTAAGAGCCTGGTGTCGAAAAGACAGGAGCAAGCTATTAGGTAAAAGGTCACCTGTTTAGAATCGTTATAGTCGTGTGGATGGGATAATGTATGTAAAATGGGGTATACATTCGATGAGACTATCCTAAAAGACATGACTGTCTGCCAACACTTCCTGGTTGAAGTGTTGGCAGCCAATCAAATTTTTGTAGGATCCGCGAGTCCACTGCAAGGGCTCGCGTCCCCAGATATCTATATTTTTAAAACTTTTATTTCTCTGAAAGTACTGACCAGATTTATACCAAATCACAAAAGCACACTTTCTGGACCAACATCTAGCTTTCTACCAAATTTGGTGTAATTCTGTTCAGCAGTTCAGGCTGTAGTAGTGTTCAAAAAATGAAACTTCCCCATAGACATAACATGGGGATAATGCATTTTGGGACCTCCTTATTTCTCGGCCCCTGCTTGATGGATCACACCGAAACTTTCAATACTGCAGCTGAACCAAAAAGGGGAAGCTTTGTGAAACCATCGTGGAGATTCGTCAAGCAGCGCCAAAGTTATTGGCAAAACAAAAAATGCTTTTCCTATGGAAACTTTGGTCCTAACTATAACTACCTACTGGCAACCACCAGTAGGATATCTATCTATCTATCTATCTATCTATCTATCTATCTATCTATCTATCTATCTATCTATATCTATATATTCCCAGTCTCACTCGGCGTACTAGCAGGCAGTCCAGGTTGTGTGTTGCAATAACATCCTTTATTTCATTAGATTCGGAAACACTGACACGTTTCAGCTTTAGCAAGCTTTTCTCAAAGTGTGTGAGCCCCACCACCTCACGACAAAGCATATACACCGTTTATCATAAAAATAGAAAACATTCTTTTGTGGACCTCTCCTTCCAATTCATGGTGGAAGACAGATTCAAATTCAGTTTCAAACAATTTATGGTGATATTTACAAATAATTAAAATTTTACTTGAATCAGGGACAGATTTCGACGGTCAGTGTATAAATACATAAATAAATAGATAGAAAAATAGAGATTACAAAACATCCAAGCAGCACTATATTCAATTGATGATTAACATTTTCTTTTTAAAAATGACTTTGGAAAGGTTCAGGCATATAAATATCCATACCACATTAATTATGTTAGTCACCTTTTCCATCAACATCCCTTGTGCATGAAAACATGCAGCTGATATACTTAAAGAAGGGTTTGTTTTATGGCTGGAATTAATTGTGGAGATAGGTGGATATACCTATTTCTCAAATACGGCATGCCACTTGCATCCTCTGTCACTCTACAGGAGTAATCACCATACCAGAGTCACAGTAAAGCAATACATGCTAGGCCAGTGCCTCAAATTTAACTGCCTAGGGTATGCATCAATATCGGGCCAGTGCCCAATTCCTTCAGTAGGAATACTCCTCTGAAAGGTCTCACCTCACAATACAGGGTAAACAGCTTAAAGAAAGAATAAAACAGAACAAACTAGGGTCAGACACTACTGTACAAGTGTGTGTCACCAGAGGATACTGGCAGAACATTCAATTGCATTTTTAGCCTACATGCACCTCCATTCAATCCTGCCAGAAATTTAGTATGCAGGTCCAGGATGAACCTAGACTGTAGGCATCTCAATTGATGCACTCTATTCCCACCTTTAAAGTTGTTAGGTATCCTGTCTGTAGCGAAAAATGATAGCTTCACTGGATCACTGTTATGCAATTCATAAAAATGTCTTGCAACTGGGTATGTAAAGTCCGCACTCCTTATTGCCCTTTGATGTTCCAATATACGTTTGTGTATGGGAAAGATGATACTTCGCACGTATATAAGGGCACAAGGGCAAACCAAGAGATATATACAGTGATCAGTACCACAATTGTAGAAACTCCCCATTCTCCTTCATACCCATCTGATGTGGTGTACTCTGCAGTATTGGAAATAAATCTACAGGCTTTACAGTGCCCACATCTGTAAAATCCTTGTGAGTTGGTCAATCAAGTGTCCGTTTTACGGGCCCTGGTTTGATAACTGTGTGTCAATATATCGCCAAGAGTCCTGCCTTTTCTATAGATAATGGGTGGTCTTGTTGGCAATTCTGGGCCTATTACTGTATCATTTAATACAGTTGCCTAGTGTTTACAGATCACATTCCTAACTGTATAAGATACCCCCAGATTTTTCACAACCTGCTTGGGGTGGCACTACCAAGGCTAGCGGGCCACCAGAGTTCACTCCACTGACCATGGTCCTTCCCCACCAGCAATACCTCCGACTTGCTGGCATTCAGCTGGAGACAGTTGGTGGTCATCCACTCAGCGACTGCCGCTAGGTCGCCCTGATACTTAAGGGCATCCCGCTCGGCGTCGTTTGAGAGCGCCACCACCAACTGTGTATCGTCGGCGTAGGAGACCATGGTCAGTCCTCTGCTCTTGGCTACTGCAGCCAGGGGTTGGACATAAAGATTTAATCACAGGGGGCTGAGGGAGGAACCCTGTGGCACCCCTTGTTTGATGGGGTGTTCGCCTGAGGCATACGGGGGGACTGTCACCACGAACGACCTCTCATGAAGGAATGACGCAAGCCACTCCAGGGCCGGACCAATAATTCCCGCCTGTGAGAGGGTGTTTGAGTGGCTGTATGGGTGTTTGAGTGGGTGTGTGAGTGGTTGTGTTGATATGTAAGTAGTTGAGTGAGTGTGTGAGTGGGTGGCTGTGTCGTTCTGTGAGTGGGTGTGTGTGAGTGGTTTTGTGGGTCTGTGAGTGGGTGTGTGAGTGTTTTTTGGGATCTGTGAGTGGGTGTGTTTGAGTGCCTGTATGGGTGTTTGAGTGGGTGTGTGAGTGGTTGTGTTGATATGTAAGTAGTTGAGTGAGTGTGTGAGTGGGTGGCTGTGTCGTTCTGTGAGTGGGTGTGTGTGAGTGGTTTTGTGGGTCTGTGAGTGGGTGTGTGAGTGACTGGGTATGTGAGTGGTTGTGTGGGTATGTAAGTGAGTGTGTGAGTAGGTCTGTGGGTCTGTGAGTGGGTGTATGGTTTTGTTTTGATTGGGGTTTGGATCCGTGTATCCACCTGAATCTGACTCGATCTGCGGATTCTTACGCACTCAAAAAACAACCTTTTTGGACAATTTCTTCATCATGAGGGGCCCCTCACAGACCCCTCCATCAGTCCCATCGGATCAGGGTATGTCTACCCTGACCACTTTTATCACTTTTACATTCTATTTCCCCCCCTGGGAACTGTATCCCGCTGCACAAAATGGTGGCCGCAACTTTCCTCTCAGGTTGTGGCAAGCCTATCATTGCATTGATGTTGGCTCTTGGATCCACGGATCAGCATGGATCTGCGGCGGATCCGCATCTCTAGATAATTTTACTTTACTAACTCCAAAACTACTGAACAGATTTACACCAAATTACAAAAAGCCCTATTTCTGGATCAAGATCTAGCTTCCTGACAAATTTGGTATAATTCTGTTCAGCAGTTTGTGCTGTAGTTGTATCTAACATCCCAAAGGGAAATTGCATGGGGAAAATGTGTTTTGGGACCCCCCTTTTTCTTAGCCACCACTAGACAGATCACCCCAAAACTTTCCAGACAGCAGCTGAAGTGACTGGAAAACAAATTTTGAAACTTTTGTGAAGATTCTTCAAATGGCGCCAAAGTTATGAGCCAAACAAAAAACATTTTTTCCTATGGAAACTAGGTCCTAACATTTTGATTTGCTAATAACTTTGGCGCCATTTGACGAACCTTCACAAACTTTCCCCAAAAAAGTCTCATCCACCCAGCTTCTTTCTGGAAAGTTTTGGGGTGATTTGTCAAGCGAGAAAAGGGGAGGTCCAAAAGGCATTTTCCCCATTCATTTTTCCAAAGGTAAATTAAACAGCAATACCACAAAAACTGCTGAATGGAATTACACCAAATTTAAAAGAAAGCTAGATTTTGGGCCAGAAAATGTGCTTTTTGTAATTTGGTGTAAATCTGTTAAGTAGTTTTGATAAATTAAGGTTGAAGAACTTTATATATGTCATTCCACGGAGGATCTGCAGAGCCAACAAAGTTGAGCTAACCATAACTTACACCCCCGCAATGCACTGCTTATGACCTCACATATTACATCACTCATGACATGATCAGTGACATCACTCATGACTTAATCCAGTGAGTGAGTGTTTTCTAAAAGTGTGAGTGTTAAACATATATATACCAAGGTACCACAAAAGTTAAAATAGTATACTTTGTGTACTGCTAATGAGTGATAACATATATTATGTGAGTGACTGTGCGACTGTATCTGTGTGTGAGTGGGTGTCTGAGTGTCTGTATGGGTGTGTGAGTGGGTGTACGAGTGGCTGTATGGGTGTATAAGTAGGTGGGTGAGTAACTACATAGGTGGGTGAATGGCTGTGTGAGTAGCTGTATGGGTGGGTGAGTGGGTGTGTAAATGACTATGGGTTACTGATTGGGTGTCTGAATGGCTTTATGAGTGAGTAGCTGGCTGTGTAAGTGGCTGTATGGGTGAATAAGTGGCTGTTTGAGTGGGTGTTTGGTTAAGTGAGTTGGTGTGTGAGTGGCTGAATTGTAGACTGAGTGTATGTGTGAATGAATGTATGAGTGGGTGAGCGGATGGGTGTGTGCTTGTATGCATGTGTGACTGGGTATGTAAGTGGTTGTGTGGGCCTGTGAGTGAGTGTGTGAGTGCTTGCATGGATGAGTGAGTGGCTGTGTTGAGAGGCTGTGTGGGTGAGCAAGTGGGTGTGTGAGTGGCTGTATAGGTAAATAATTAAGTGTGTGAGTGGCTTTATGGGTGAGTGTGTGGCTGTGTGAATGGCTGTATGGGTAAGTGACTGGTTATATGAGTAGCTGTATGGGTGAGTGAGTGGTTGTTTGAGTGGCTGTATGAGTGAGTGAGCAGGTGTGTGAGTGTTCTATGGATGAGTGAGTGGTTGTGTGAGTACTTGTCTGGGTCCGTGAATGGGTATGTGAGTGGTTGTGTGGGGATGTGAGTGCGTGTATTAGAGGTTGTATAAGGGGGTGTGAGTGCTTCTATGGATGATGTCATCAGTGAGTCATTTGAGATGTCATCAGTGATGTCACTGAGCATGTCATGAGTGATGTATTATATGAGGTCATAGGCAGTGCATTGAGGGGGTGAAAGTTATAGTTAGCCCAACTAACTATAACTACTGAATTTCACTGGTTTTGTACAAGTGAAATCAGAGCCTAACTGTAATGCCCCTGTAACCTTTGGTTTTTCAGTGAATTTTTAAGTTTTTTTTATGTTGTTTCCAAATTATAACGTCCCTGTAACCTTTAGTTTTTTAAGTGAATTTCTAAGGTTTTTTAAATTTTATTTCCTAACTGTAACCAGTAATCTTTGAGAGTGAGTGTGTGAGGAAGTGCATGAGTATCTCACTGGGTGTATAAGTGAGTGCATGAGTGTCTCAATGGGTGTGAGTGTATGTGTGAGTGTTTGTGTGGGTCTGGGAGTGGATGCATATGTGTTTTATGGGCATGTGAGTGGGTGCATCAGTGTCTGTGTGGGTGTCTGGGTGGGTGCATGTGTGTCTGAGTGAGTGTCTCAGTGGGTCTGTGAGTGGGTGTGAGAGTGTCTGAGTGAGTTTGCAAGTGCCTCAATGAGTGTGTGAGACAGACTGAGAGTGAGTGAATGAGTGTCTGAGTGGGTCTGTGAGTGAGTGCATGTGTTTCTGAGTAGGTCTGTGAGTGGGTGTACAAGTCTGAGTGGGTCTGTGAGTGGGTGCATGAGTGTCTGAATGCGTCTTTGAGTGACTTTGTGACTGGCTCTATGGGTATGTGGGCAGATGCATGAATGTCTGAATGAGTGCCTGAGTGTGTCTGAGTGGGCGTGAGAGTGTCTAAGTGGGTCTTTGAGTTGGTGTATCAGTGCCTGAGTGGGTCTGTCAGTGGGAGTGTGAATGCCTGACTGAGAATGGATGTCTAAGTGTCTGTGTGGGTATGTTAGTAGCTTTGTGAGTTACTCAGTCACGAAGGAACCGCACCTGCCCTTTTATACAACAAAAGTCCACAGTTTCACACAAAATATCTACACAAGTGGAGTACTTTCTACTAGTTAATTACAAGTGCTACCTCCTTGGGAAAATGTCCAGTATATATTCTACACTACAGCTGCGTAATGGAGCACAAGAAAATGTTACCAGTGACCTTCTGTGCATTTTGGCAATGTGATTGTTCCTGGTGCTTGTTTATCCAGAATTATCAGATAACATGAATCCTTCTATAGAGAAAACAACAAGACTACAAAGAGGTACATCTCCATCAAACAAGGGTCTTTCCTCTTAACTATATAAACTAAGTGCTTCTTTGTTTGGTGGAGATGTCCTCATATTCTTCGGCATCAAGAGCACCTCACCAAAATCGGCGGGAAATGTGATGGGTGGGCCGCTCGTTAACCTGTGCATTATCCTGGCAAAAAGCAGGAAGACCTTTGCATAATACTAAGATGGGAGGTGCCAAACAGGCGAAGCTTCCAAGTGATTTACACATTTGCATACTTGCAGTAATTAAAGGGAGTACCATGGACTCTGCTCTCAGCAGGACAGCACAATAAAGAACCACTCATCACAGTTACATCCAGATTGTGCTCCAATAGATCAACAATGCAGTCACATCCACAAAGCATTTCAGATCGTTTTTCATTATGGAATTGCAGAGAAAACACACTTGCTTTGCTTTCGCCTAACCCAGGAGTTAGGATCATTTGTCCTTTACAAAAGTGGAGCTTCAACAGGGGCACCTGCTATGTTTATATTTGTAAGTGGTCACGTTAAGGTTTAATTTCTGTAAAATGAGCTTTAGGGCCAAAACGGCCCTGCAAAAACAGAATGGGGAGGTAGGCCACACGGCCCCCCTCTCCTTGCCGAGTTCGGCCCCGTGGACCCCCTCCCCCAGGACCCAGACACAAACTAATGGGGGACCGGACCACGCTGCCCCCCTCCCCGGGCCGATTTTGGCCCCTGGGATCCCATCCCCTCGGGCCTGGCTATGTGTCCCTGGTTGCCCTGGTCCCACCCAGTGCACCCAGTGTGCTATGGTATCGCAGGAGGAGCCTCAAGGCCTTGCAAGCTCAGCCGGCTCCCCACCTCCTGTGGGAGCCGGCATTACTGTCACACGCAGGGAGCTGCTAGAAATGCGAGAGCAATATTTTCATCTCTTTCCTGCCCACATGTCTGCGGGCAGGGAAATAGATGAGAACTCTGCTTCCAGCAAGCAGGAGCAGTTTGACAGCTCCCGCTTGCTGTAAGAGGAGTGCTTGCTTTTGCATGGCAGGAGCTGTCCTTCCCGCCAAGCAAAAGGAAACACCTATGTCCCGGGGCTGGGCACCCCGGGACATAGCAGAGGCCAGCCCTCGGAGGTGGGGATCCTCAGGGCCATATATGGCTCCAGGAGGGGGGCTGCAAGACCCCCTTCCTTTGCTGTGCATGGCCAGGCCCCGGGGAGGTGGTGGTCCCGGGGAAGTATATGGCCCAGGAAGGAGGCCGCCTGGCCCCTCTCCCTATTTTTCAAAAGCTATTGGCCCCGGAAAGTTGGTGGTCCCTGGGGCCAGGGGTCTACGAGGACCCCTACATTTTTATTTATTTAGCCCTGAGGAGGTGGTGGCCCCTGGGGCTTTTAAAAGCCCTAGGAGGGGGGTCCGCGTGGCCCAACTCCATTTTTCAAACACAGCCCCGGGGAGGTGGTTATCCAGGGACCTGGTGGGGGTCTGTGCAGCCCCCTATATGTTTTTGTAGCCCTGGGAAGGTGGTGGTCCCCGGGGCATAAAAATGCCCTAGGAGGGGGGGCACGTCCCAAGATGGCTGCCAACACTTCCTGGTTGAAGTGTTGGCAGCCAATCAGAGCTCTGCAGATCTGTGAACAAGCTTGTCATTATTCGCGAAGGCTTCATGACCCTAGATATACAAATTTGGATTTCCTTTAATTTCTCAAAAACCACTGAACAGATTTACACCAAATAACTGAAAGCCTGATCGAAGGAACCAGATCTACTTTTCTGCCAAATGTGGAGCAATTCCGTTCAGGAGTTCGGGCTGCAGGCATGTCTAAAGAGTCTATGGGAATTAACATGGGAAACACACTTGATTGACCCCCCTTTTTCTCGACCCCCGCTTGGTAGATCACCCCAAAACTTTCCATGCACAACTACAATCTCCGGCACACTTGTTTTGGAAAAGTTTGTGAAGATTCGCCAAACTGTGCCAAAGTTATAGGCAAGTCAATAACGCTTTTCCTATGGAAACATGATCCTAACTATAACTGCCTACTTGCAACCACCAGTAGGTTATATATATATATATATATACCTCGGATGGGTAAGACTTGCACCATTGATACCCATATTATAAAACACATAGCTTAACTAATCAGATATTGACTCTGATGTTTACATACTTTTCTAGATAACTCTAGATTGATGACTTACCGGTCTTTAATTACAAGTGATGAATTGAGTTAGGACTACTTTCTTATTTTATGGTCCAGAGGTAAGCTCACCGTCATTATTTCGTGGTTTGTTTGAGCTAGTTACGCATGTACTTAAAGTTGTTCTCTCCTTCTTTGTTATTCTAGCCAGATGAGATCTGCTGTAGCTGTTAACTATAGAAGTGCACCTATCATTTTATTTTGGGCCACATGTTTGCTCCATTCTCATTTCTGATCTCCTTTTCAATACTTTCTCTGCAAATTCTAAGTGGGTTGGTACCTTACGTGCTATCCATCACACCTAATATGCGGTTGTTGGCTCTTCATTTTTACTTATTATCAGACTACAGCCTGTACGCAAATTTTGTTTCTTACATCGTAACAGCGGATGCACTATTTGACCTACAAAGCTTTTTGACGGATACGTGCACCATCTCAGACTTTATTGTAAGTTACATCACGTATTATGTAACACAGCAACATTGACCACTATCATTAAATTTGCAATAACTTACCTTCATTACTCCTAGGTTACAACTTTGCTCTAAGACTTTAGCTCTTCAGATCTCTTCACACGTGAAAAGTCTACCATCATATCTTGACCCACTTAGGTCAGTAGTATTCTTTTGTCAGTTCTTTTCCTACTTTTGTCACTTGGTGGATTTTTGGTATGTAAGGTTTCAACTGTGTGGTATTATTTCTGAACTCCACACCTTGCACTTCCTGCACAGTATTTTTGGTATCACTATTATATACTATTCCTATTCACCTTTTGGGACCTCTATACAACTTTCGAAGCTTGTTCATCGTAACCAGTTTTGGACACCACAAGGAGTTCTTCATTGGACTTGTCTTCTGGCACTTGGATTCCGCATTTTACACAGTCATCTTAACACGGATTCTAGGGCTTCTTCCTTTCGAGGACACTTAATTGAAAATACTGTTTTTTCTTTTGTTATAGGCTTATGAATTTTTTAGAGTAATATCTAAATGATCATTTGTTTATACATAATCTACAGCCTTGAAGAAGTCACCTTGTGACGAAACACTTGCCAGCTGTTGTCGGCTGCTTTTCAATTCGCATGTACAGATGATTACAGATACCTGATTACTTTGTGTAATAAAGTACAGATTTGAAATTTCTACAAGAGTTCCTACTTTATGGATTGACTTTTGAAATTTTGGACTCCTACCGTGTGCTCTGATATCTTTGTTTATATTGTTTACATGGTGGTTTCTGTAACCAGTGTGTGCTGGCACCCTTGGTAGTAGGGTGCTGGGTATTGAGATAGCACCAACCAAAAAAACATTATTATTATTTTTTTTAATTCTTTATTGACATTATCACAACTGTAACCAAATCAGACTAAACAAAAATAGATTACAAATGTTATCCCAAACCTCCACCCATCTCCCCCGAAAGCCCCCTCACCCACCCATGGCTGACCAGTAGTTAATAGAATCAATTTCATTGTCAGATATTTACAGGAAAAAAAAATTGCATAAAATGGAAATACAGAGCAAGATATTTAAAATTCATTATTCACAGGTCAAATAGGAGCAGTTCGTTAGAGGAGCCCAGATAGCCGGGCCTTTAGCTTTCAATTTGCGGCCTTTTCTAGAGTAAACGGCTTTTTCAAATCTGTATACTGAAAGAAATCTTTCCAGCCACTGTTGACCTGTTGGAGGAATAGAGTCAAGCCAATGAGTAGCTAAACATAACCTAAAAACTGTAGAAGCAATAAATAAAAAGGATTGGTTTTGACTCGAGGAAAGAGAGCCTCCTACCCCTAATACAATCAATTGAGGAGTCAGATCAATCTCCCTGCCCAGCATAGTTGTTAACATGCTACCAACCCTTAATTTCAAAGTATCTAAAGCAGGACATGTGGCGAACATATGAACACTGTCTGCTGCTAGAAACTGGCACCGAGGGCAGATAGAGCCTGCTCCTCGACCCCACTTGGCAATCTTAGCAGGCGTAATATACAGGTTAAACCATGTTTTAAAACATTGTCATTGTAAATTAGTCGCCATAAATGACGTCTGGGCCAGATATAATGAATCTTCGATTTCTCCAGGTTCGGTCCCTAACAAATTTTGCCAGCGATCTATATGTTTGGTTAGGTCATCAGGTAATAAATCAATTAGCATTTTATACAATCCCCCTAAGGTGCTTGAACCTTTAAGTACTTCATCCATCAACTTCACCCGGGAGAAGCCAGAGGCTCCCCCCAACTTTTTACTCATAAAGTCCCTTATTTGGAGATATTTAAAAAACTGTTTATTATCTAGCCCGAATTTATCCCTTATGACATCAAACAATAACAGGTCAGACTTGTTTGTAAGATCACCAATTATTCGTACTCCTTTGTCATACCAATGCTTCATATGACCATCATTAAAGATATATGGAAAGTTGATATTCCTATATATTGGGGTATAGGCATTAAAACGTCCGAGCCCTAGTTTTTTTCGAACCAAAGTCCAAACCTTAAAAGCACAGATTAGAGTTTTAAATTTGACCCGTTTAAAATAATTAAAGTCAATGTGCCGAAGAAGGCACCCTTTAGCCTCAGTTCCCAAAATCAACTCATAAACGGAAACAGAAGAGCGCACCCTCATTAAATCCTCTTTCTCATTAAGCAATATCCCCATTTTCTGTATCATCGCCGCCCAATGATAAAATTGAAGATTAGGTACTGCCCACCCCCTCTGTCTCTAGGCAGAGTTAATAATTTAAGTGCTCTTCAAGGGCGACAGTTAGCCCAAATAAATTTAGAAAAAAGTTGGTTCATTGAAACAAACCAGTCATTACAAATGGACAAGGGAATAGCCCTTAAAAAGTATAAGATCTTTGGCAAAAAAATCATTTTAATAACATTGCATCTCCCTACCATCATAAGCTTAAGATTTTCAAGGCGACCAAACTTAGTTTTAAATTTAAAAATTAGGGGATTTAAATTATTTTCAGTGATTTTGGAGACATCTGCTAAAATTTCTACGCCCAAATAAACAGCTTTCTGGACCACTCGTGCGTCATTTATCTGAGGACCATTACCGGTCAAAATCTGGGTTTATTTTGATTTAAACGATAGCCCGATACTTTCCCAAAGATATCTGCTTCTTTCTCAATCTCGACTAAAGAGTTCGCGGGATTTACAGTAATTATGGCAAGATCGTCAGCATACGCCAATATTTTTGTGCTACCCCCAATGTTCCGCACTCCAACAATCAAATCGTTAGCTTCAATCCTGCTGACAAGCGGATCTATATAAAGTGCAAACAGCAGGGGTGAACAAGGGCACCCCTGCCGGGTCCCTCTACTGATAAAAATATAGGGTCCGTCAACTCCCCCATGATTGAAATTCGTGCAGACGGATTTCTATACATTGATTTAATAGCCGTAATAAATTTTTCTCCTAGCCCTTTATTTTTCTCCCATTAATCTCCCATTATAGAAGTGTCATCAAGTAAAGCAGCAGGGAAATATTCTGCTTGGAGATCTAGATTATATGAATGTGGCGAAAGGGTGTGCCACGTGTTGGCGATGCGGGCGAGACAACGTATAACCCAAGGAGGTATTTCATTAATAGAAGATCCGGGGATAGGGTCGGTCACCAAACCTAGTGAAATTCGAGCTGCCTTTCACCGGTATTACCAGCAACTCTATTGTGAGGATACCTGCAATGATGAAGAAATAATGCAACATTTTCTGGCTGGAGTCTCTGCGGAGAAACTAACTCCAGAAGAGCGAGAAGCCTTAGATTCTCCAATAACAACAGAGGAGATCCACGGTGCTATCTGCTCATTGGTGAATGGTAAGGCAGCAGGACCAGATGCTATACCTGGCGAGTTTTATAAAATTTTCGCTTCTTCCCTCCAGGAAATAATGAAGCAAGTCTTCTTAAACGCCCAGAACGGTTGCGGGGTTCCGAAGTCTTGGGAAGTAGCTAATATAGTTGTCTTTCCTAAAAAAGGAAAGCCAGCTAACGAAATGGGGTCATACCGCCCTATTACTTTAATAAATAGCGACATTAAAATATACGCTAAGATATTTGCTGCTCGCCTTGCGGCCTATATTAAGGGATTAGTTTCCCCAACCCAACACGGGTTTGTACCTGGACGTAGTACAATAGACCACATCCAGAGGGTTATTACGCTTTTTGATGCGGCTGGTATTACCAGGGACCCTATCGGGCTTATCCTGCTTGATGCAGAGAAAGCCTTTGATAGGGTCTCTTGGCCTTTTTATGGGCTTACAAAATAACCATTTTTGATGACTTGTTAGAAAATATTTTCCACATAATCATCAACCACCACTTCCAACCTTTCTGCAATATATATATATATATATATATATATATAAATATATATATATATATATATATATATAGCTATATCTATCTATCTCTATATATATATATATATACACACACTGAAAAAACCAAAGGTTATAGGGACGTTATAGTTAAGTTCAGACTTTACACACATAAAACCATAGAAATTCAGCAGAATTCTATCAGTGTTATAGTTACCTCAAGTAACTATAATTCATGCCCTGAGGTGCCTATAACTCGCACCTCGGCCATGCACAGTTTTCTTGTCAATAATTTCACTGCAAATGTTACAGTCATATTATTAATGATGTCATAGAAGATGTCATGAGTGATGTAATATGTGGGGAAATTAGCAGTGCATGGCGAGGACGTGAGTTATAGTTACCTTACGACACGAGTTATAGTTACTTAAGATAAATATAACTGCTGAATTTTTTTTTTTTTTTGTGTGAAAATCTGAACCTAACTATAATGTCCCTGTAACCATTTTTCAGTGAATGTCTGAGGTTTTTTTAATTCTATTTCCTAACTATAACGTCCCTGTAACCTTTGTTTTTTCAGTAAATTTCTACCATTTTTTAATGCTATTTCCCAACTATAATGTCCCTAGAACCTTTGGTTTTTTAGTGAATGTCACAGTTTAAAAAAAAATATAAATTGTACTACGATTTGAACCATGAGTTCAGTTTACTAATGTTCATTTTCACAAGTTTATAAATCCATTTTAATCACACATTCATTCTTATATATTTTAAAACTAAAAATTAAAAAATGAAGGTAAGGTAACTTATATAGTATTTCTATAAATGCAATTGTGAATCCTATGTCATATAAGGGGTGTGCCGGTTATATTGCACACATTCAATACTAAAACAACACCACAATTAAGACAAACATATGCTATTGCAATTTCTAGAAGTGTATCACTGCCTGTGTGTGGGTGTGTGAGTGACTGTGTGGGTGTGTGAGTGGCTATATGGGTGTGTGAGTGGGTGTGAGTAACTGTAGGAATGTAAAGTGGGTGTAAGAGTGGGTGTGTGAGCAGGTATATGAGTGACTGTGTGGGTGAGTGGTTTTGTGGGTATGTGAGTGGCTGTATGGGTGTTTGAGTGGGTGTGTAAGTGGTTGTGTGAGTGTGTGAGTGGCACTGTCATTCTGTGAGTGGGTGTTTGAGTGGTTTAATGGATCTGTGAGTGGGTGTGTGAGTGGCTCTATGGGTGTGTGCAAGTGGGTGTGTGAGTGGTTGTGTGGCTGTGTGAGTGTATGAGGAGGTGTATAAGTCGGTGATTGAGGGTATTTTTTTTAATTGAATTCACAGATCCTTGAATGCTAAAAAAATATTTTTGGGCAATTGCTTGCCGATGAGGGGTCCCTCACAGACCCCTCCATCAGTCACATGGGGTGAGGTACCTCTACCCCGAACCCTTCTATCACTTTAACATTTTATTTCCCCCCTTGGAAACCATGTCCCAATGCACAAAATGGCAGCCTTTCAGGTTGCGGCCAGCCAATCATGGCATTGCTGTTGACACGTGGATCCACGCATCAGCCCAGATCGCATCTCTAGGTATGCATGGATATTTTTACTTTGATAGCTCCAAAACTGTTGAATAGATTTACAACAAATTACAAAAAGCACTCTTTCTGGACCAAGCTTTCTGCTAAATTTGGTGTAATTCTGTTCAACAGTTCAGGCTGTAATCATGTCTAAAATCCCTATGGGAAAATGCATGGGGAAAACTCGTTTTGGGATCCCCCATTTTTCTCAGCCCACGCTTGAACGATCACCCCAAAACTTTCCAGACATCAGCTGAAGTGACTGGAAAACTAGTTTTGAAAATTTTGTGAAGATTTGCCAAACGGCACCATAGTTATTAGCCAAACCAAAAACATTTTTGTTACGGAAACTAGGTTGTAACTATGACTCCCTACTGGTGACCGCCAGTAGGTAACCCAGTGGGGTTTTCACTGGGTAGTTCAGGTTATGACCTTGTTTCCATAGGAAAAACATTTTTTTATTTGCTAATAACTTTGGCACTATTTGATAAATCTTCACAAACTTTCCCAAAAAAAGTCTCATCCACCCAGCTCCTTCCTGGAAAGTTTCGGGGTGATCTGACAAGCAGAACTGAGAAAAGGGGGGGGGTCAAAAAAATGTGTTTTCCTCATTAATTTTTCCAAAGGTAAATTAAACAGCAATACCACAAAAACTGCTGAACGGAATTACACCAAATTTAGCAGAAAGCTAGATCTTCGTCCATAAAGCGTGCTTTTTGTGATTTGCCTTAAATCCGCTAAGTAGTTTTGATAAATTTAGGTTTAAGAACTTTATATATTTCATGCCACAGAGGATCTGCAGAGCCAACAAAGATTTGATCTGATTTGCTGACACCACATCAATGAAGATGTGGCAGCCACCATTTTAGGACACAGGACTCAGAAAAAAAAGTCAAAAAAATATATGGAGCAAGGTATGCCCTGCCCTTCTAGGCATTTTGTCCAAAACAGCATTTTTTTTAAATAGTGCTGTGGATTTGCAGAGGATCACGGATCTGCAGGGCCATTAAAAAGAAAATGTGGCAGTCTCTCACCTTTTGTTTTTTATAAACCAAGTGCCCAGGGGAAAGCATACATGCATTTTTGGGGAGGGGGAATTGAGGTCTCCCTCCTGAAGCTTTAAAGAGGCCCCAGGGACACCATTCCCTGGGGACAGTATATATAAAATAGGGCGGGGGCACAAAGCCCCCCACCCCAAGCTGATGGTTGGTCCCGTTTCCACAGGAAACAGAACTTTGCTCTCACCCTGGAGGGAGCAGTGTAAAATGCTGTTCATGAAAGAGCTGGAGCAAAGGAATGACACCAACCAAAAACTTAAAATTACTAGTGGAGATGGCTGAGGCCACGGGGCCCTTGAAGCTCCCCCCCACAGCCCCCAACAAATGCTGAATTGTGGGTGCCCCGGGTGGGCACTGTGGCAGGAAACAAAAACTTAAAACGTGGCCGGCTCTGGCCAGGGGAGCGGGCAAGGGTTTTGGGGACTCTTCTGCAGCCCTCAATGAAATTAAGGCATTTGGGTACCCCTGGTGGGCACTGGGGCACCCACTTTGAAAAACAAAAAATACAATAAAAGAGTAAAACATTTGCTGCAGGAGCCACAAATTTATCATTCAAAGCTCTGGGGAAGTAGCGCCCCATCATGCCCTGGGGCTTTTTGGAAGGACTTTGTTTATTCCTGGTGGTGCCCCTAGAAGGGGCAGGAGCACCACTACCCTTTTTTAGTTGTCTGGGCCTGCAGGAAGTGGATTGAATTCACAACCCCAAAAGAGCTTACCATGTTTTTGTAAGCACTCTCTCTGGAGTTGTATGCTCTTCAGTTGGATTGCAAAGCCCCCTTGTGTGTGGTTCCATGGCTGCAGTTAGTGGCTGGAAAAAAACACACATAGTTTTTTAAATGCTTTATTTTATTAAAAATAATTTGAGACAATAATTATTATTAAATATTGGAATTTGTTAATTTATGACAGAGCCAATAGGTTTGCTTTATATATATATTGAAGTCCTGACCCCACCCAGGGCCTGATACATTGCAGTGTCCCGGGGACCCCATCCATGGGACACAGTAGTTCCCTGCCCAGGATTGTGCGGGCATACCCTGCCCACACTCTCCCAGGCAGGAAATACCACTGTGCTCTCGCCCAGGAGGGAGCAGTGAAAATGCTGTTCACGAAGGAGCAGGAGAAAAGGAAAATTTTAAAAGTGTCCGGCTCCCTCCAGTGGAGCTGGCTGGGGCCACGGGGGCCTTGAAGCTCCCCCAATAGCCCCCAAGAAATGCTGAATTATGGTTGCCTCAGGTGGGCAGTGGGGCACCCACCAGAAATGTTAAAAGTGGCAGACTCAGATCAGGGGAGACGGCAGGG
Organism: Calotriton arnoldi; assembly: GCA_963921515.1. Classification (NCBI taxonomy): domain Eukaryota; kingdom Metazoa; phylum Chordata; class Amphibia; order Caudata; family Salamandridae; genus Calotriton; species Calotriton arnoldi. Next base: position 1,011,453 of record CAWUFW010005116.1, read on the forward strand.
ATGCGGGCCCCAGGGCTTCCCCCTCAGCTTCCAATGAAATAAAGGCACCGGGGCACCCTCTTTGAAAAAAAAAATGCTAAAAAGAGTAAAAAAATTAGCTGCAGGAGTCGCTAATTTATTATTCACTACTCCGTGTAAGGAACGCCCCGTAATGCCCTGGGGCTTTTTGGAAAAACATTGTTTATTCCTGGTGGTGCACTTTGAAGGGGCAGGAGCACCACTAACCTTTTTTAATTGTTCAGGGCTGCAGGAAGTGCATTGAATTCACAACCCCAAGAGACCTTACCATATTTTTTTTAAGTTGTTTGCTCTTCAGTTGGAGTGCAAAGCCCCCTTGTGTTTTGTTCTATGGCTGCAGTTAGTGGCTTGAAAAAAAGTTAAAAAAATACACAAACATTGTTTGTTTAAAAAGCTTAATTAAAAATTATTTGAGAAAATAACTATTATTAAATATTGCAATTTGTGAATTTATGAAATATACATTTGATTATAGTTATTGGTGAATTTTTGACAAAGTCAATAGGTTTGCTATATATATGTTGATTTGCTGACCCCTTGATAAAGCTTATAGGCCCATCACTTTGTATTTTGAACCTTTGACAAAGCCAGTTGGTCTGGCTTACTTAAAATGACATCCTTTATATTGTTACACAAAGTCAGTCGTACGCTGCAGAGCAGGGATGGGTGTAGGGTCTGGCTGAAGGCCGGACCCTGTGCCCAACCGACTCTGCACAACTGCAGGCCAGGTACTGCACCCAATCCCACATCACGCATGGTCCGGTGCCCACATGGCTTTGGATGTAGGACCTGCTCCAAGACCTAACTCTGCATGTAGGGGCAGCTGGAGTATGGCCGCCAGTGGGGGGCGTTGGATGTTGGGCCTTGCCACTGGCCGGGCCCAGCACCCAACCCCCTGCTGTGCATGCCCAAAGGCCATTTGCTGCAGGCGGTAACGTGCCGAACCCTACGCCAAGCACAGCAATGGACATCTTACTTTACATTAAAAAACATGGAAATTCACTGAAAAAAATAAAAGTTAAAGTGGCTTTATAGTTAGGAATTGTAATAATATATTAATTTGTATTTATAAAACTTAGAAATTCACTGAAAAATCAAAGGTTAAAGTGACGTTATAGTTAGGTGAAAATGTCAGTTAAAAATTACAGTTTTACTCAAACAAAACCATTGAAATTCACCAGTATAATTATCTCAAGTAACTGTAACTTGTGCTCTAAAGTAGCAATAACTCTCCCCCTGCCATGAACTGCTAATTACCTCACACATTACATCACTCATGACATGTTCTATGACATCATTGATAGCATCACTGCAACATCTGGAAATACAACATTGACAAAAACACTGTGCATGGTGGAGGCACAAGTTATAGTTTCTGTGGTCCCCTCACAATAAAATAAGGAGTGGGTGTCCTGGGTGGGACCAGGCACCCATATTGAAAATGTCACCTGCAAAAAAAATAAAAAAATGAGTGGCCAAAGCTGCTTATTTATTATTCCCCACTCCCAGCCAGGGGCACCCTATAATTCTCTTTGTGGGCTCATTTGCATATTTATTTCTGAATTGTGGTGCCACAATCTGGGCAGGGGCACCATTAGCATGTTACAAAGTGTTCTGAGGAGCTGCATGGGGAGCAGCAGTCTCCCAGAAATCATTTTTACAAGTGACTCTATGTATCTTAGGTTGTATATAATGTGACCCCAGGAAAAGTTGAATGTGTCTGGATTTTTTTTTGAGCTGTTGCTTTTGCTCTTTAGCTGATAATTGCAGGTATCCCTTGTGGCTAGTCTCATAGCTCAATGGAGGCTGAGGAGTGTAAAATAAAGACATAGGGCCTAATTACAACTTTGACGATCTTCGGCTGGGACTGTCGCGGTCCCAGGAATACTGCCAAGGCCGTGTTGAGCCCCTCTGCCGGATTACGACTTTAATCCAGGGCAGGCAGTGCTGCGACAGTCTCCCGGTGAGCCTCATAGGAGGAACAAGTATACTGCCGCTGTGAGAGAGCCTGCAGCACATTCCTGCACGGTGTGACATGCACCATGTCATGCATGCCACACCATGCAGGAACAAGGGTGCAATTCCAGGGGGCACAACATGTACCCCTCTGCATGCACCCCCCAGGCCCAGAATCGGCCGGGGGCCTACCTGCATGTCCACCACCCTTTTCATGATGGAGTCCCCGCCATGAAATGGGCGGTTGATATGCAGTTCGGAATATGCTCAGCGGTGCTGGCATCGGCACCACCAGCATATTCAGGCTGTTGTCAGACTACCGCCGCAGCAGGATCCTTGATCCTGGCGGAGGCGGCAGTCTTGTGCTGGTCCTACAGCCACACTTGTACTAGGGGCGGACGAGAGGTGGTGGTCGGACTGCCACCGCAAGTACGGCGGTCCCAGGACCGCCGTACTCGTAATAAGACCAATATTGTTGACAAAGCTAATATGTTTGCCTTTTATACTGATGTGGTCACCCCTTGACAAATCCAATAGGCTTCCTTTCATATATTGATCTGGTGATCCCTTGACAAAGACTGTAGGCTTGTCTTGTAAATCGATGTGGTCACCCTTAGCCAATAGGCTTGTCTTCATTTAATGATGTGGTCACCCCTTACCAAAGGGCTTGCCTTATATATTGAGAAAGACAACAGGTGTGCCTTGCATATTGATGTGGTCACCCTTTGACAAATCCAATAGGCTTGCCTTGTATATTAATGTGTGTCACCCTTAGACAAAGTCAAAAAGCTTGTCTTCATATATGGATATGGTTACTACTTGACTAAGCCATTTCAGCATGTATTGTATACTATGTACTCAATTCTTGACAAAGCCCGTAGGTTTGCCTTTATATATTGATGTGGTGACCTCTTGAGAAACTCAATAGACCCTCATTATTTTAAATAGCACCCCGTTATATTGCAATGAGCTTTCTCATTGGCTGACTATGCGTGGGAGGAGGGGTTGTCCCCTCCGGTATGGTTGGGGTCAGTGCTTGTCTGCCTCAGGCTGGTGACTTTATAGTTAGGCATGGTCATACAATCATACTGTGTGTTAAAAATCTTAGAAATTAATTGAAAAGAAGAAAGAATAAGGTGACCTTATAGTTAGGTCTGGTAATAACATCTTACTTTACTTTAAATAAAAAAAAAAAAGACCATACAAATTCACTGAAAAAAAACACAGGACAAAAGGACATTATAGTTAAATGAAAATGTCAGTAAAAAACATGGCAACTATAAAACATTGAAATTCACCAGTTATAGTTTAATAAACTAAATCTAACTTTCGCCCCCGCAATGCAGTGCTTAAGACCTCACATATCACTCATGACATGTTCAATGACATCATTGATGACATCACAGAGAACTTATCAAATGTATCATTTTTTTATTTAAAATTGTATTTTTTAACTGCCATTTTCACCTAACGATAACTGCACTTTAACCTTTGTTTTTATCAGTGAATTTATAAGATTTTTAACGTAAAGTAAAACATAATGACCACCCCTAACTATATTGTGGAACTTCCAGACATCAGAAGTCACCTGATGTAATAATGAAATTAGAAATAGGTTTTCATAGCGAGATAGGAGGCTCCAATGTGTTTTATATATGTGTTTTGCATAGGTCTTACTCTATATTATTACATTGGTGGCATTATGTTAGATAAAACTTTTAATTGAGAAGTTTTTTCTTTTCTTGAAAAACTTCGTGCTGTTTGTGAAATTTGAGTAAAACTTTCCAAAATAGGTAATATGCTTTGGGTATGCTGCTTTTGTGCAGATATGGCAAACGGATATCCAAGAAAAGAAAATGTGTCAATAAAGTGACATTTCCCATTTTACCTCCCATAGGAATCTTTGCTCCAAACAAAAGGCAGAACAGAATGATATCAGACTTATATAAAAGTTAATCTTTACTCATACAAATTCCTTTTCTTTAGTTTGGTGTAAAACTATTCAGTAGTGTTTGAGAATTCAGCATTAGAATAGTGCTTTGAGAAGGCCTCAAATTCATGTAATCTGATTTCTATACCATGTCTTTCATAGCGTTAAGGGTATTATGATATATACTGCGATTTGTAATATTATTTGTGACATTTTTAATTGCATCTGTCATATCAGTGGTGAGGCCAGCGGCATTTTGTTTGTTGTGCAAATATAAAATAACCCTTTTTCAACCACCAAAACTCTAACTTTGATTCTCAGATCTTGTGAATTTCAAACTCTCCTGAGCTCTTTTCTTATGCTAATTTCTCAAAAACTCCTGTAGAACATACACCAAACCAAGCATAATCGTTTCCTTGAGTAGGTTCTGCTTTCGTGGCAGGTTTGATGTAATTGTGTTCAGCTTTATTTTCTGTGTCCGAGGGCAGACAATTCAGGGAGTGGAAAATGTCATTTTCTTGCTCTCCTTTTTTTTGTGCCCCCCCCCAAAGACGGATCTGCACGAAACTTGTCATGCCAAACCCAAATCCTGGGATCTTTTGTTGTAAAAGTTTATGTAGATTTGCCAAATGGCATGAAAGTTATTTACAAAACAAAAATGCCCTTTTCAATGGAAACTCTGGCCTATCCGTTATCATAACTTCAATTGGAAGGCAATGTGTTTGAGATATATATATCTATATATATATATATCTATATATATCTATATAGATATATATAGATAGATATATATAGATAGATATATATAGATATAGATATAAATATAGATGTAGATATAGATATATAGATATAGATATTTATATATCAAGTTCCACAAGTCTCACCGAGTCCTTGGCCACAGCAGCAGTGGTGAGTGTTATCAGGGTGAGTTCCGATATGTATAAACATCAAAGATTCTATCCGGCAAGGAAAGACATACACTCTAAGATGCTTGCCCCCAGTTTATATCCTGATAAACACCATGGAAAAGTGCACAGGAAGTGCAGACAACCCCGATGCGTTTAGGAAAACTAGTCTCCTTTGTCACAGGTGGGTGCCAAGAAAGCGACTAGTTCACCAAAACGCGTCAGGATTGTCTGCACTTCCCGTACACCTTTCCATGGTGTTTATCAGGAAATAAACTGTTGTCAGGCATCTTGGAATGTGTGTCTTTCCTTCCCAGTGGAATCTTTGATGTATATATATATATATATATTCACTGAAAAAACCATAGGTTTTAGGGACAGTTATAGTTAGTTGGACATTGCACTCGTACAAAACCCGTTGAAATTCCCCCGTTATAGTTAGTTCAGGTAACTATAACTCGCGCCCCCGCAATGCACTGCTGATGACGTCACATATTACATCACTCATGACATGGTCAGTGACATCACTGATGACATCACTGATGACATCTCAAATGACATCACTGATGACATCATCCAGTGACTGTGTTTTTCTGTAAAGTTTAAATATGTTTAATATATATAGGGAAAGGCGTATTGAAGAATGAGTGGGTGTATAAGTGTCTGAATGGATGATTTAGTAGGTGCGTGACTAACTCAATAAGTGAGTGATTAAACGTATCTTACTGAATGCATGGGTTAGTGACTAAACTGGGTGAATGTCTGTATCCGTCTGTCTGTTGCTGTGTAAGTGGCTGCATGGGTTTGTGAATAGCTACATGAGTGTCTATATGAGTTATTGATTGGTTGTCTGAGTATCTGTATGGGTGCCTGAGTGTTTGTGTGGGTGGGGTGTGTGCGACTCTGTGCATAGATGTGTGAGTGGGTGATTCACTGGGTGGATGGTTTCAAGAGTGCATCTGTGATAGACTGTATGGGTGGGTAAGTGTGTGTAAGAGTGTGTTAGTGAGTGAATGTATGTCCCAGTGGTACATGTGTGAGTAACTACATATGTGAAAGGCAGTATATATGTGTGTTGAAGTATATAAATAGCTATAAGCGAGAGTGTGTGATTGTGAGAGTGACTGTATGGATGAGTGTGTGCTTGTATCAGAAATTGTATAAGAGCGTAAGAATGTGCTAGTATTTGTATGAGTAAGTGAGCTGGTGTGTGTATAACTATATAGGTGAGTAAATGGGTGTGTGCTTAATTTTTTGCATGACTGACTAGGTGTGTGAGTACCTCTATGGATGAGCGGCGGTGTGTGAGTGTTTATATAGGTGTATGAGTGCATATAATAGTCCTGTACTGAGTGACTATAAGTATGAGTGACTGTACGGGTGAGTGAGTAGATGTGTGTGTGTAGACCTAAGAATCAGTGAGTGTTTATATAGTAATTGGTGTTGGAGTGTCTATGGTTTTGCCAATGGCAGTCTGTAATTGCAAAACACACAAGATGATGGACGGAATGTTGCACAATGGCAAACATTCACCCCCAGTCACAGATCTGGGTTTAATCCATCGTTATTTTGCTTCACCACGCCACCCCAGTTCAGACATGGCCATATGCAAATCAGTCTTGACCCTGTGCCTCATGGGAACAGTCCAGACCGAACTGCCAAGCCATGTCTTCCCTGGACCAGAATCAAGCATCCTAGGACCGGTTTCGGGCATTCAGCCCTCATCAGCCAGGATAGCCTGACTCCAGTGGCGCAGTGAGCACGGGACCCACGTCTGGGCATACCCTTCCCACTTGGGGCGAATTGCAAAACACACAAGATGATGGACGGAATGTTGCACAATGGCAAACATTCACCCCAGTCTGTAATTTACAGTGGGTGTATCAAAAGTTATATTAGGGTGTGAGAAGATGCATAAAATTATCACATGGATGATGTCATCAGTGATGTCATCAGTGATGTCATTTGAGATGTCATCAGTGATGTCATCAGTGATGTCACTGACCATGTCATGAGTGATGTAATATGTGACGTCATCAGCAGTGCATTGCGGGGGCGTGAGTTATAGTTACCTGAACTAACTATAACGGGGGAATTTCACGGGTTTTCTACGAGTGCAATGTCCAACTAACTATAACTGTCCCTAAAACCTATGGTTTTTTCAGTGAATTTCAAAGGTTTTTTAAATGCTAATTCCTAACTATAACATGTCTGAAACCTATGGTTTTTTTCAGTGAATTTCAAAGGTTTTGTAAATGACAATTTTTAAATGTATTAATTGTTATATTTATTTTTTTGATACTGATTTACTACATTTTTTTTAACTATTTATTTTTAGATATTTTATTTTTTTAAATACATTGTAATTACATTATACATTTCATTACAAAATATACTTTCTCAGAATGAATTACTTTAGTTTAAATACTTTGCAAATAGGCAAAAAAACTTTTAAGTACAGTAGTTACAGTTGTTGCAATGGGCAACACAATTTCAAACACAATGCAACATTGAGCTCAATGTGAATTTCAAGTTAAATGCAATTAGTTACTTTATGGATTACTTTTCTAACCACAGGACTGGATCCTAGATTCAGTCCTGGGACATCTCCTGTAAACAGTTGAGTAAAAGCGTTACAGTAGTGACTTTTAAGGAATATTATTGTATTTTAAAAGTTGACACTTAGAAACTTTTTCACATAGAATCACCAATGTTATCCTATGGGAGGAAATTCACTTAGCAGGTAAGTAGTGTTATCGTTACTTTTTCTTACTCAGTGGTGGATCCTGGATCCAGCACTGGTGCATCTCCTGTAAACAGTTGAAAGAATGCGTTTAAGTCATACAGGCGATTTTTAAGGAATATTTGTAGTTTGTGAAAATCGACACTTTGAAACTTTTCTGCTGAAAACCAGACAATGGATTCCTATGGAAGGAAATACAAGTTACTGGTAAGTACGGTTAGAATTACTTTTCAGGGTCAGTGCTGGGCTAAAAGATGCAGCACTGGGTTCTCTCCTGATAACAGGTGAGTAAATCGGAATTCGTAGTTCGGCTGATATTAGAGGAATATTCTAAAGTTCCAAAACTCCACACACAAGAATTTCCAAGTGAAACCAGTCAATGTTAGCCTATGGAAGGAAATTCAAGTTACTGGTAAGTACGGTTAAAATTACTTTTCAGGATCAGTACTGGGCTCAAAGATGCAGCACTGAGGTCTCTCCTGATAACCGGTGAGTAAATCGGAATTCGTAGTTTGGCTGATTTTAGAGGAATATTTGTATGTTTCAAAAATCGACACTTAGAAACTGTTTCAGCAAAAAGCAGGCAATGATATCCTATGGAAGGAAATTCAAGTTACTGGTAAGTACGGTTAAAATTACTTTTCAGGATCAGTACTGGGCTCAAAGATGCAGCACTGAGGTCTCTCCTGATAACAGGTGAGTAAATCGGAATTCGTAGTTCAGCTGATTTTAGAGGAATATTTGCACAATGGTGAAGGAAGGGGTGGGGCCTCAAGTGACATGTCTGCAAACACGCCCTGTGGCGCGTTTTAAGTTGGAGAATTAATTCCTCCTCAATCCTGAGGGTCCCTAGGGGCCAACTGGCCCACCAGATACCTCCAGTATGCGCCAGAGAGCTGCGTTGCAGAGAGGTGTTCAGAGGCCACGCCCCTTTTTACAACACTCTGAAACGCAGCTCCGTGGCACTTACTGGAGGCACCTGGTGGGCTAGTTGGCCCCCAGGGACCCTCAGGATTGAAGAGGATTTAATTCCCCATCTTAAAACGCGCCACGGGGCCTGTTTGCACACATGTCACCTGAGCCACGCCCCTCCCTTCACCACTGTGCAAACACGCCCGTGGCGCGTTTTAAGTTGGGGGATTAAGTCCCCTGAATACTGACGGTCCCTGGAGTCCAACTAGCCCACCATGTACCTCCAAAAGCGCCACAGAGCTGCGTTGCAGAGAGGGGTAAAAGGGGCGTGGCCTCTGTACACCTCTCTGCAACGCAGCCCCCTGGCGCATACCGGAGGTTCCTGGTGGGCTAGTTGGCCCCCAGGGACCCCCAGTATTCAAGGGGAATTACTTCCCCTTCTTAAAACGCACCAGGGGGTGCGTTTGCAGACTGCTGCAGGGAGGGGGCAGGGCTTCCAGCACGATGCCGGTCTTTTTTTTTCTTCCTTTTTTCTGCCCAGGGGGTCCTTGTGGGACCCCCTGAGCAGACCTAGGGGGTCTTTCTTGTGCTTTTTTTTTTTAATCGGCGGGATCCGCGCACCCTAAGCGCATCCCGCCGTTTAAAAAAAAAATGCTTTTTCTGCCCAGGGGGTCCTTGTGGGACCTAAGGGGTCAGGGTGTTTCTACCCTGCTCCCTTTTGCGCTTTGCGCACTTGTTTCTGTCCCTCGGTTCTACCGAGGACAAAATGGCTGCCAACACTTCCTGATTTGGAGTGTTGACAGCCACTTGACAGCCAATTAGCATGCAGCTCGTGATCGGGAGGGTACGCGGATCCTACTGGCCATAGATATATATGTGACTTTACTTTTGATTTTCTCAGGAACTACTGAACAGATTTACACCATTTAAGCAAAAGGCACGACACTGAACCAAGGACTACCTCTTTGCCAAATTTGGTGTAATTCCGTTCAGCAGTTCGGGCTGTAGCCGCGATGAACGGTTCCTATGGAAAAATGAATGGGAAAACGCGTTTGGGACCCCCTTTTCTCGGCCCCCGCTGACGAATCACCCGAGACTTTCAGGATAGGAGCGGACGGAGCGCCCAACAAGTTGGAAGCTTTCGTGAAGATTCGTCAGTCGGCGCCAACGTTATTTCAAATAGAATGTTGCGGATTTACTATGGAAAATAGGTCCTAACTATAACTATCTACTGGCGACCGCCAGTAGATAATATATATATATATATATATATATATATATATATATATATATATATATATATATATATATATATATTATCTACTGGCGGTCGCCAGTAGATAGTTATAGTTACAACCTATTATCCATAGGAAATCCGCGACATTCTATTTGCAATAACGTTGGCGTCGGTTGACGAATCTTCGCGAAAGCTTCCAACCTGTTGGGGCGCTCCGGTCCGCTCCTACCCTGAAAGTCTCGGGGTGATACGTCAAGCGGGGGCCGAGAAAAAAGGGGGTCCCAAAACGCGTTTTCCCCATTCATTTTTCCATAGGAACCTTTAGTCGCAGCTACAGCCCGAACTGCTGAACGGAATTACCCCAAATTTGGCAAAGAGGTAGCCCTTGGTTCAGACTGGTGCCTTTTGCTAAAATGGTGTAAATCCGTTCAGTAGTTCCTGAGAAATTCACAATTAAAATCACATATATATCTATGGGCGCGTCGGATCCGCGTACCCTCCCGATCACGAGCTGCATGTAGCATTGGCTGTCAACACTCCAAATCAAGAAGTGTTGGCAGTCATTTTGTCCCTCGGTAGAACCGAGGGACAGAAACAAGTGCGCAAAGCGCAAAAGGGGGCAGGGTAGAAACACCCTGACTCCTAGGTCTGCTCAGGGGTCCCACAAGGACCCCCTGGGCAGAAAAGATTTTTTTTTTTTAAATCGGCGGGATGCGCTTAGGGTGCGCATATCCCGCCGAGAAAAAAAGAAACAAGTGCGCAAAACGCACAAAGGGGGCAGGGTAGAAACACCCTAACCCCCTAGGCCTGCTCAGGGGTCCCACAAGGACCCCTGGGCAAAAAGCATTTTTTTTTAAATCGGCAGGATGCGCTCAGGGTGCGCGAATCCTGCCGAAAAAAAATCGAAGCGCGGTCTCCGCGCTTCGATGTTAATTGGCCCCGGGTGGGCCAAGTCCCGGGGGCATGCTGGGGGGGTTAATTTTATGTGTGGGGGCCTCTAAGGGCCCCCAAGCCCCGGGGACCACCACCCCCGGGGCTTTATGCATAATGGCTGCGGGAGGGCTCTGAGCCCTCCCGCAGCCCCGGGGACCACCACCTCCCCGGGGCTTCTTTTTTTAAATGAAAAACCTGTGTGGGGGGCTCCAGCCCCCCACACGCCCCCGGGACCGCCACCTCCCGGGGCACTAAACATTTAAATATGGGGGTCCGTTACGGACCCCCAGAGCCCCGGGGACCACCACCTCCCCGGGGCTGTGCACACGATGGGAGGGGGGCCGCGCGGCCCCCTCCTGGAGCCCTTGATGGCCCTGGGGACCGCCACCCCCAGGGCCGGCTCCTGCAGTGTCCCGGGGTGCCTACCCCCGGGACACTGCTGTTTGCAATGACAGGACGGAGCCTCGCGGCTCCCGTCCTGTCATTGCAAACTTGCTTTGGATATTGGAAGAGAGAGCAGGAAACCTGCTCTCTCTTCCAATATCCAAAGCCGATTGCTTTTCCACATGGGGAGCAGCATGTCAGCTGCTCCCCATGTGGAACAGCAATGCCGGCCCCCAAGGGACGTGGGGAGCCGGCGGGACTGTGGGGGGATTGGGGACCCCCCACAGTCCCCAACGAGAGGCCAGGCCCCGGGGGATGGGGTCCCCGGGGCAAGTAGTGGCCCGGGAGGGGGGCCACGCGGCCCCCCTCCCCAAAGTTTTGCAAAATAAAAAAAAATAAAAAAAGGGTATGGCCGGCCCGGGGGATGGGGTCCCCGGGCCTTAAAGTGGCCAGAGGAGGGGGGCCACGCAGCCCCCCTCAAAATATTAAAAATAAAAATAGAGGCCATGCCCCGGGAGATGGGGTCCCCGGGGCCAATACAGGCCCGGGGAAGGGGGCCACGCGGCCCCCTTCCCGTTTTTTTTTTATTTTGAAATTTAAAAAAGGGGTAAGGCCCTGGGGGATGGGGTCCCCAGGGCCCAAAAACAGAAAAAAGGAAGGGGGCCACACAGCCCCCCTTCAGGGGACAAAAAAAAAAAAAAAACATCGGGCCCGCAGGCCCCGCCCCTTCCTTCACCACTCTGCAAACGCGCCCTGGCGCGTTTGCAGAGGGGAACGAATTCCCCTTGAATACTGGGGGTCCCTGGGGCCAACTAGCCCACCAGGAACCTCCAGTATGCGCCAGGGGGCTGCCTTGCAGAGAGGTGTACAGAGGCCACGCCCCTTTTTACACCTCTCTGCAACGCAGCTCTGTGGCGCTTTTTGGAGGTATATGGTGGGCTAGTTGGACTCCGGGGACCCTCAGGATTCAAGGGGACTTAATCCCCCAACTTAAAACGCGCCACGGGGCGCGTTTGCACAGTGGTGAAGGGAGGGGGCGGGGCTTCAGGTGACATGTGTGCAAACAGGCCCCGTGGCGCGTTTTAAGATGGGGAATTAAATCCCCTTCAATCCTGAGGGTCCCTGGGGGCCAACTAGCCCAACAGGTACATCCAGAAAGCGCCACAGAGCTGCGTTGCAGAGCGGTGTAAAACGGGGTGTGGCCTCTCTACACGTCTCTGCAACGCAGCCCCCTGGCGAATATTGGAGGTTCCTGGTGGGCTAGTTGGCCCCTAGGGACCCTCAGGATTCAAGGGGACTTAATCCCCCAACTTAAAACGCGCCACGGGGCGCGTTTGCACAGATGTAACCTCAGGCCCCGCCCCTCCCTTCACCATTGTGCAAATATTCCTCTAAAATCAGCCGAAATACGAATTCCGATTTACTCACCTGTTATCAGGAGAGACCTCAGTGCTGTATCTTTCAGCCCAGTACTGGTCCTGAAAAGTAATTCTAACCATACTTACCAGTAACTTGAATTTCCTTCCATAGGCTAACATTGACTGGTTTCACTTGGAAATTCTTCTAAGTGTGGAGTTTTGGAACTTTAAAATATTCCTCTAAAATCAGCCGAAATACGAATTCCGATTTACTCACCTGTTATCAGGAGAGACCTCAGTGCTGCATCTTTCAGCCCAGTACTGGTCCTGAAAAGTAATTTTAGCCGTACTTACCGGTAACTTGAATTTCCTTCATAGGCTAACATTGACTGGTTTCACTTGGAAATTCTTCTAAGTGTGGAGTTTTGGAACTTTAAAATATTCCTCTAAAATCAGCCGAAATACGAATTCCGATTTACTCACCTGTTATCAGGAGAGACCTCAGTGCTGCATCTTTCAGCCCAGTACTGATCCTGAAAAGTAATTTTAACCGTACTTACCGGTAACTTGAATTTTCTTCATAGGCTAACATTGACTGGTTTCACTTGGAAATTCTTCTAAGTGAGGAGTTTTGGAACTTTAAAATATTCCTCTAAAATCAGCCGAAATACGAATTCCGATTTACTCACCTGTTATCAGGAGAGACCTCAGTGCTGCATCTTTCAGCCCAGTACTGATCCTCAAAAGTAATTTTAACCGTACTTACCAGTAACTTGAATTTCCTTCCATAGGATATCATTGCCTGCTTTTTGCTGAAAAAGTTTCTAAGTGTTGATTTTTGAAACATACAAATATTCCTCTAAAATCAGCCGAAATCCAAATTCTGATTTACTCACCTGTTATCAGGAGAGACCTCAGTGCTGCATCTTTCAGCCCAGTACTGGTCCTGAAAAGTAATTTTAACCGTACTTACCAGTAACTTGAATTTCCTTCCATAGGCTAACATTGACTGGTTTCACTTGGAAATTCTTCTAAGTGTGGAGTTTTGGAACTTTAAAATATTCCTCTAAAATCAGCCGAAATACGAATTCCGATTTACTCACCTGTTATCAGGAGAGACCTCAGTGCTGTATCTTTCAGCCCAGTACTGATCCTCAAAAGTAATTTTAACCGTACTTACCGGTAACTTGAATTTCCTTCATAGGCTAAGATTGACTGGTTTTCAGCAAAAAGTTTCTAAGTGTTGATTTTCACAAACTACAAATATTCCTTAAAAATCGCCTGTATGACTTAAACGCATTTTTTCAACTGTTTACAGGAGATGCACCAGTGCTGGATCCAGGATCCAACACTGAGTAAGAAAAAGTAACGATAACAGTTTTTACCTGCTAAGTGAATTTCCTTCCATAGGATAACATTGGTGATTCTATGAGAAAAAGTTTCTAAGTGTCAACTTTTAAAATACAATAATATTCCTTAAAAATCACGACTGTAACCAAAACGCTTTTACTCAACTGTTTACAGGAGATGTACCAGGACTGAATCTAGGATCCAGTCCTGTGGTTACAAAAGTAATCCATAAAGTAACTAATTGCATTTAACTAGAAATTCACATTGAGCTGAATGTTGCATTGTGTTTGAAAATGTGTTGCCCATTGCAACAACTGTAACTACTGTACTTAAAAGTCTATTGCCTATCTGCAAAGTATTTAAACTAAAGTAATTCATTCTGAGAAAGTATTTTTTGTAATGTAATGTATAATGTAATTACAATGTAATTTAAAAAATAAAATATGTAAAAAAAAATTGTTTCTAAAAATGTAGTAAATCAGTATGAAAAAAATTAATATAACAATTAATACATTTAAAAATTGTCATTTACAAAACCTTTGAAATTCACTGAAAAAACCGTAGGTTTCAGGCACGTTATAGTTAGAAATTAGCATTTAAAAAACCTTTGAAATTCACTGAAAAAACCATAGGTTTCAGACACGTTATAGTTACAAATTAGCATTTAAAAACCTTTGAAATTCACTGAAAAAACCATAGGTTTCAGACACGTTATAGTTACAAATTAGCATTTAAAAAACCTTTGAAATTCACTGAAAAAACCATAGGTTTTAGGGACAGTTTTAGTTACTTGGACATTGCACTCGTACAAAACCCGTGAAATTCCCCCGTTATAGTTAGTTCAGCTAACTATAACTCGCGCCCCGCAATGCACTGCTGATGACGTCACATATTACATCACTCATGACATGGTCAGTGACATCACTCATGACATCACTGATGACATCTCAAATGACATCACTGATGACATCATCCACGTGATAATCTGATGCACCTCCTCACACCCTAATATAACCTTTGATACACCCACTCTAAATTACAGACTGCCATTCGCAAAACCATAGACACTCCAACACCAATAACTACATACCCACTCACTGATTCTTAGGTCTACACACACACATCCACTCACTCACCCGTACAGTCACTCATACTTACGGTCACTCAGTACAGGACTATCATATGCACTCTTACTCCTATATAGACACTCAAACAACGCCACTCATCCATAGAGATACTCACACACCTAGTCAGTCATGCAAATAATTAAACACACTGCCATTTACTCACCTATACAGTTATACACACACCAGCTCACTTACTCATACAAATAGTAGCACATTGTTACGCTCTTATACAATCACAGATACAAGCACACACTCATCCATACAGCCACTATCACAATCACTCACTCTTGCTTATAGCTATTTATATACTCCAACACACATATATACTGCCTTTCACATATGTAGTTACTCACACATGTACCACTGGGACATACATTCACTCACTAACACACTCTTACACACACTTACCCACCCATACAGTCTATCACAGATGCACTCTTGAAACCATCCACCCAGTGAATCACCCACTCACACATCTATGCACAGAGTTGCACACACCCCTCCCACACAAACACTCAGGCACCCATACAGATACTCAGACAAGCATTCAATAACTCATATAGACACTCATTTAGCTATTCACAAACACATGCAGCCACTTACACAGCAACAGACAGACGGATACAGACATTCACCCAGTTTAGTCACTAACCCATGCATTCAGTAAGATACGTTAAATCACTCACTTATAGAGTCAGTCACGCACCTACTAAATCATCCATACAGACACTTACACACCCACTCATTCTTCAATACGTCTTTTCCTATATATATTAAAAATATTTAAACTTTACAGAAACACACAGTCACTGGATGATCTCATCAGTGATGTCATTTGAGATGTCATCAGTGATGTCATCAGTGATGTCACTGACCATGTCATGAGTGATGTAATATGTGACGTCATCAGCAGTGCATTGCGAGGGCGCGAGTTATAGTTAGCTGAACTAACTATAACGGGGGAATTTCACGGGTTTTGTACGAGTGCAATGTCCAAGTAACTAAAACTGTCCCTAAAACCTATGGTTTTTTCAGTGAATATATATATATATATATAGATAGATATAGATATATATACAGTTCACTGAAAAAAACAAAGGTTAAAGATATGTTATAGTTTGATGAAATGTTCGGTAACAACGTAGGGGAGAGGATGTAGCCTTGTGGCTAGAGCGGTCGACCTTGAAGTTGGGGACCCAGGTTCAAGTCTCGGCAATGACGCTCAACATCCTGTGATTCTGGGCACATCACTTAATCTCCCTGTGCCTAACAAAAAATGAATGTGTCCATCTGTAACAAAACTGGTGCTCATGTAAAGCACTCGGATACCTGATATCCTCGGGTCTAGTTCGCGCTATATAAAACTCTAAAAAAAAACAACAAAAAAAACATTTTAAACTCTCAAAACCACAGAAATTCACCAGTTATAGCTATAATTATCTCAAGTTACTATAACTTGTGCCCTAACTATGCCCCGCTCCCCCGCCATGCACATTCTCATCAATAATTTCATTGCAAATGGTGCAGGGATATTATCAATGATGTCATAGAAGATATAATGAGTGATGTAATATGTTGGGAAAACGGCTTGGGGAATGGAGCCATGTGCCTACTCCCTAAAAAAATAAACATCCCAGGCCCTAGATGACGCGCTTCATTTTTTTATTGTGCTGCAGATTTACGGATCCACTGCAAATTCACAGCAAAAAATAAAAATAAAAATAAACTTTTTGGGCCCCAAGCGTTGTCCATCTGGGACCCTAGCACTAGGCCTCGGTGGTCAAGGTAACCCTACCCTGCCCCCCAATGTCTTTTCGCGATGTTTTTTAGGACTCAGGACTGAATCCCAAGTCCTAAGATGGCTGCCACCACTTCCTAGTTGAGGTGGTCATAGCCAATCAGATCTCAGTTTGATATCTGTCGGCTCCGTGGATCCTCCGTGGTGTGATATATACAATTGTTTTTTACATCAATTTCCTCCAAAATTACTGAACAGATTTACATTGAAACACATAAAGCACTCTTTCTGGACCAATATCTAGCTTTATGCCAAATTTGGTGTAAATCCATTCAGTGGTTTGGGCTGTAGTGGTGTCTAAAGTTCCTATTGAAAGATGAATAGGGAAAACTAGTTTTTGGACCCCCCTTTTTCTTGGCTCGCTCTTGACAGATCACCCCGAAGCTTTCCATGTGCAAACTAGTAAAAAAAGTAGCACTTGTTTAGAAAGTTTCATGGATATTCCTCAAACAGGGGCCAAAGTTATTAGTAGCACAAGAAATGCATTTCCTATGGAAACATTATGTAAAAGAAAATATGATTAAAGATCCGGTTGACAAAAAGATTGAGTCAGCCCTGAAGAAATTCTATAGGGGATCTAACTTAGCTATGAGAGGAGGTATCTATGGTGCCTATACTGCCCAATCAATACTGGCTAACTTTAAGGATCCGTTTAAGGCCATTCAGGAGGGTGAAAAGTGTTCCAGCCTTATTGAAAGCCTTGAGAAGCAGGCTGAATTTTTAGCAGGCATTTCTATCGATGTAGTGTGAGCAGCATCTCTTGCTGAAAGGGCTACTATTGCAGCAAAATGGTATGTCTGTCTTAGACACTGGCATACTGATCATGCTCAAAAGAATTTAGCTCTAAATATGCCGTTTTAAGGGGTGAAGGTTTTTGTGTCAGAGCTGGATGAAAAATGACATAGAATGTTTAAAGAAAAGAAGCATGTTTCCTCCTTTCGACAATTTGTATCATCATCATCTCTCCCCTCTCATGCAAACTAATCTAAATCTTTTCACCAGCCTTCCAGACATCAGTATAATCAAGGGCAGAAACATCAAAGAGGGAAACCATCTAGATCGCAAGGTGATGGGAAGAGTAGGTCTCCCTGGGGCACTTTTAAGCAGAAGTCCTGATTATGCCGAACATGGCCAGTTGGAGGTTGAATTGCACATTTTTGTGACGACTGGAAACACTCTACCTCTGACTCATGGTCCTCCAGATAGTGGAGTCAGGCTACAAAATAGATTCTCTCTCCACTCCTCTGGACTCGGGGACCATTCCTATGCGAGAACCCCCTTACAAAGACAAATTAGAGGCATTGCGGCTTGCTGTTCTCACGCTTCTTCAGAAGGGGGCAGTAATGTCAGTTCCAATGGCTCAACAAGAACAAGGAACCTACTCACAGATTTTTCTGGCTCTAAAGGTCGTGGGAGGGTTCACCCTGGTCATAGACCTCAAGGATGTGAACAAATGGAAAAGGAACATCTATTTGCAAGATGGAAACTTTGCAGAAGATTATTCCCTTGATCTCGCCTATGTCTTTCCTCAATACCATAGATTTGATGGATGCATATTTCCACATCCCAGTGGCACTAAAACATCAAATATTTCTGCCATTCTGGGTTTTTGGCATCCACTATTGGTTCCATGTACTTCCCTTTGGCATCAAATCTGCTCCCAGGGTTTTTACAAAAATGATGGCCCCATTGGTTGGTGCTCTCCATTTGCAGGGTCTGAGAGTCTTTCCATATCTAGACAACTAGCTCTTGGTGGTGGATTTGGTGCAGGAAGCCTTGGTTGGCTTGGATCTGATGGTGAAAATCAAGTTACTTACAGGGGGCCCGAAGGGGAACTGTTTATGAAAAAGAGAAAGCCATTTACTCATTTGTAATGTGAGCCGTATTAACAAGGAATTATAGACCACTAGCACGCACTTACCCCAATGCAGGGAAACCCGGAATCAAATAAATAAGGTTCCACATGACACCAGGATGAATAGCATCACAGCAGTCTGTCTGTGACTGGATTAAGACGATTTGCAATGAGAGGCTTACAGGAGACGTGCAGCTGCCATCACCATTGGGAAGAAATATAATAATTAGTGGTCCATTCAAAATTACCCCCAAGATTTTTTCTCAGTGTGAGACGACCAGCGATGGCGGGCTACTACCATACACAGTTTCCCCTTGGGCCCCCATGTAAGTAACTTGACTTCATCACGTTTTAGTGATGCGCACTTTTGTGAGGTGTAGTGGTTTGACCAGGTAGGCTTATCAATATGCCTTGAGCTACATGATGGCCCTTATTTCAAGGCCCCAATATTAAGTATCTTTCTGTGTTCCTTTCACCAGGTGTCCGTCACATTATATGGTCCTGATGAGACCCTATATCCTATAGGGGGTTGAAATGTCATTGACAATCTCAAATGAACTGTATATCCCAACCCTTTGACTGGAAGGGTTGTTTTGAAACACTATGGGGCCGATTACGATGTTGGGTGGAAAGCCTCTGACCAGCTGTCAGAGGCTTGCCATTTTAGGATGATGGCGGTCGGAGTGAAACCTGCGCGGGGATTCTGATGCGCTTCCAACGAGTTAGAAGCCACCATAATCCCCTAATGATGGCGGAATCAGGCTGGGCTCCTCCATCGGGATTATGATGGCACTTTTCGACAGACTTTTCATGTCGGCCTTTCCAACATGGAATGGCTGTCAGAAAGTGTCTTTGGGGGCCCCTAGCAGGTCCCCCTCCCCCCCGGCCCTCCGCTATGGTGCTTGGGGGGCACCTATTGGTCCGCCTAAACATCCCTGCACCGTGTGGCAGGCACCGTATGGTCGCATCCAAATCCGGCGATTGGAACTGCTGACCTATGGTCGGTCTGCTCCAGACCGCAACGGTCCGCCCGACATCGTAATTAGGCCCTTTGTGTGCAAGTCAAATTGAGGACCCCAGCATGCCATCATCCCTGAGATGACTGCAATTCCTAATGGGTTGCAAACTGCGATCTACCTCATTAATATTCATGAGGTAGGCTGATTTGCAACCCACTCGGAATCACTATTTAAAACTTGTACGTTATTGCACATTAGGAAATTGCAACCCTACATTTTGTACACATGGCCCATAGTTATTTAAATGCCAGAAAAAGGGCAAATACATCTGTCTTTTTTCGAGTCTTCCCTTTGAATGCTCTTATGAACTATGGAGACATTATTTCTGATAGGAACAGAAATGAACCTCTGCATGGACTTTGAAATTCAAACGTATTTAACGTGTATAATAAATGCAAAAGCAATAGTGCAAAGGGCGAGTGTGGAGATTAAAGGCCACATGTATGGCTGACACATTTTGTGACTTCCTAATTGCGACTTTTTGCAACTCGCAATTAGGAAGTCACAAAATGTGATGTACTAATGTGTCTCATACACATTTTGCGATTCCCAATGGGGTCGCAATAGACCGACCTGATCAATATTCATGAGGTAGCTTGCAATTTGCGACCCATTGAGAATCGCTAAAAACACAGGGATGGTCTGTGTTTGCTTTTAAATAACACAACTTGTTTTTTCGAAATGCAGCCCGTTTTCCTTAAAGGAAAATGGGATGTGTTTCAAAAAGAAAAAGAAACGTTTCTGTTTTATTTTTTAAGAGTAGGCAGTGGTCCGTCGGACCACTGCCTGCTCTTGAAAAATGTTTTTGCTGCCAATTACAAAGGAAAAGGGGTCCCCTGAGGACCCCTTCCTGTTTGCGACTGGCTTACTACCTAATTAAAGTAGGCGATAAACTGCGATTGTTTTGCGACTGCATTCCTGTGATTCGCTATTAGGAAGGGATGCCCTTGTCATGCCCTTTCCTAATACCGACTTGCAAACCCTATTTTGCAAGTCGGTAATAGGTCACCGACTCGCAAAATAGGGATAGTACATGGTAAAAGGCATTTTAGCGGTCGCAAAATGGACCGGATCTCCCTTTGCGACCGTTAAAAACAGTCGTACATGTGACCCTTACAGTTTCTGCCAAGCAGTGTGCATTTCACTACAGAGCTGTTAGCTTGTTTTCACAGCTAATGAATATACCGCGCTTTCTTTGTAAACAAATTATTCTGAAAGATAATTTAAGAGGGTTCGATTCTTTTCTCTACATTTGCTTAGAAGACCCTCATTCAGCATTCAAAAAATGCAGATTACATATGAACGAAATGCTTCTCCCACATCTTTAAAGCAATCATTAAATCCTTCCACAATATTGATGCCCCCTAAGAGCTGCCTTTCTCCTACAGTTCTGAAGTGCTTTTTTTTTGCATTGTTCTTTCGTTTAGTATTTTAAACTTGTGGAGCATCTGTTTTGGCTGATTCAGGGCTTTCCTTTCTTTAATGAACAGGAATCAGTCAGTGGAGGTTGGGCATTCATCGTGGCGAAGGGGGGAGGTAATTAGCTGGAGAGAGATCACCGGCTTGGCCCCGGGACACTCCCCCTTTCTTTACTTTTGTACACGAGGTTCTTTCATGCCATGCCAGTGCCTCCTCATCTACAACGTCATTCAGGCAGAATTCATCTCTGCTTCAGCTCAGTCACTGCAGCATCAGCATATGCCTTCCACTTCCCACGAGGCCATCCACAGGCTTTATTCTTCCAAAAAGTGCCCATAAAGTGCAGGGAACTCGAAGTGGAGAGGCGGGTGGCAGATGGAAGCCAAACTAACATTTTAATCTGCTGCGCCCGGCATCATGTGGAATGAGCAAAGAAGGGGCGGGGGGTGTATGTAACCTTTAGGGACCTGAGCTGGATTCCTACTTACCATGAGAAGTGATGTGAGAGCGCGAGATTTCAATCAGCTGCGACGCAAATAGGCTGCTAAACGGCAGGAGAACCCTGGCGCCTATGACAGAGTGAGTCTGAAAATGTCACCGCCTGATGAATATTAAAGAATTAATTTTGGCCATACTGTCCTAAATTAGGATATGCTTCATGTGAATTGGAATTTCAGAAATTAGAATTTGGTGCGTCCTTTTGTGATAGGACAGAGTTATAAATCAGCAATCTAAAAACCAGTTGTAAAAATATTTTTATCACATGTATGGTTATGAGCCATGTCAAGAAGTTGTTTATCTTTGTTAAAGTTTACTATTAAATCCCAGAATGTGGCACCTTGAATGTCTTGGATGGAATTGTTCTTTTTATTTTGTAAGTAAGGATTAGTGTTAATGACTAAGCAGATTAAATTCTCTTAGGTGCAGCAGGCAATATTTTTAGATTCAAAGTCTAACATATCTACAAGGGTCATTGGTTAGGCCCAATCAAAAAGGCTGCGAGTAAAGGAGATTGGGTTATGAGACCACAGAATATCTTTCTAAACTTTGACCCAGTAGTAACTGGACTGTTGATTTTTATCATTATTTGTTTCATGTAAAATACTGTGTTGAGCACTTGTAAATTACACTTTTCCCCTGCTCAAAGTGTCATCCCTGCAGTATCATATAAACTAATAATGTAAATATTCAAACCTATCAGAATTTGAAGACATGTTTTTTTTCAATCATCCTGACATTTTTACTGTGATGAAACTAAATCTGTAAAAAATGCATTTAGTTCAATGTTTGGATTAGTTGTTCCTTACATCATTTGTGTCACTCCCTCAAATCTTCCATAATCTACTTATGCACAGCACTGTTTAGCAGTGCACAGCAGATGAACTACATTTCTTTGGCACCTGATACCTAGAAATGCCTCCTCTTGCCCTGGTGCCCAGGGCCAGAGGACATTCCAATCATTACGTTTTTGCCTACACCTGAATATTTCTTCTGTCTTTTTGGGGCAGACTGGCCTTATATCTGCATGTCAGAGTTCCCAGAGGAAAGGCATTTTTTGCTTTCTTAATAACTTTGGCTCCAGTCAACGAATCTGCATGAAACTTTCCCAAAAAATGTACACCCACTCCGGGTTCTTCATAGAAAGTTCTGTGCAGATCTTTCAATTAGGGCCAAGAAAAAGGAGGTCTTAAAAGTGCTATTTTCCATTTTAATTCCCATAGGATCATTTGCTCTTTGATACAAAAAAATGGCTGAACGAAATTACACCAAATTTGTCACAAAGGTCGAACTTTACTCAAGGATTGCGCTTTTGTTGATTTGGTGTAAATCTTTTCAGTCGTTTTTGAGAAACAAGCATTAAAAAAGATAGCTGGGTTGGCATGAAGAGATTGAACTTTAGAGATATCTGCACCATCAATTTGTGAGGGGTCTGTGGCACTGGATCCGCAGAGCTCCTTGGTTCCAAAATTGAAAAAAAAACTTGAATCTCATTACCCAGGGGAGCTTTTCCCCCAGCTGACATTTCAATACCATGCTTCCAAAGATGGACCTGTGCAAGCTTCACTGATTGGTTCCAGAACCCCGGTACCGAACCAGAACTGCAATTCTGGCACTGGTCTTTAAATTTTGCATGGGTCTACAACACCAAACAGTGAAGCTGGCCCTCTGACTGCAGTTCCTATTTTGAAACTGTGTATCCCAAAAAATGTAAAAGATGGTCACCGCAGGATGCATGCAGGGCCTGGCCAGAAGCCAAAAGCCTTGCACAGCTGGCATTGGCCACCCATGAAGGTCTGAAGGCAATGTGTGGTCAATGGCCTTCCCTGGAGCCAATGCTCTGCATGTCCAAATGCTGTTAGCAGTGGGGTTTGGCTGCCTGCAGTATGATGGATGCAAGGCAAGGCTGAAAGCCAGGCCCTGTGACCAACCACTGTTGTGGGATGGGCAGAGGTCCTGGCCAGAGGCCAGGCCTTGCAGCCCTCCCCCACTGTGCACAACTGAAGACCATGTGCAGCCAGGGTTGGCTGCTTGCACAGGGTTGGGCCCAAGGAACTCTTGGATATTGTATATGGTAAAAAAAAGACACTAAAAAATAGGCCAATTCCTGCTGTGCATGGTTGAAAGTGTGCACAGAAGGGGGTTCGCCACCTGCACTGTGATGGGAGCAGGGTCTGGCTGGAGGCTAGCCCTGTGAAGAAATGTGCTGGCTGCCCGCTGAGGGATGGCCAACCGCGATGTGCATGGACAAAGGTGTGCACAGCGTGGGTCCACTCCCTGTGGAGGGATAGGTGCAGGGCCTTGTCTCGGCCAGGCCCAGTGGCCAACCCCGGCTGCTCATGGCTGAAGGACTTGTGGACTCGGCGTTGGCCTCCCATGGTCGTTTGGCCGCAGCACCTGGTCAGAGGCCAAGCCCTGCAGCCAACTCTGATGTGCACATCCAAGGGCCATGCACAGTGGGACATGAGTGGAGGGCAGGCACTATGACTAAACCCGATTGTGGGATGGGCACAGGGCCTCGCCAGAGGCGAGGCCTTTCGGTCATTCACCACTGTTCGTGGCATTTTCAAATTTGCATGTTAAAATCTGACTTCACCATTAGAGAGGATTTTTAATTACAATTTCTTAGACAACAAACATGAAATGCTTAACTATTCCAAATCGAACGTTGGCACTTATTAAATGGAATAAGGCAACCCAATGTTATCATATGTGAGGGGTAGGCCTTGCAGTAGTAAAAAACTAATTTAAGAGATTTTCACTACCAGAAAATGTCAAACTTAAAAGTACATGTCCAACATTTTAAATGCACTACACATTGTTCTCTGGGCTGTTTTGGGCCTACCCTATGGGTGATGTATATATATTAGAAAGGAAGGTTTGGGTTTGATCACAGGTTTACCTTGCCAGGTCAAAATGGCAATTTAAAACTGCCCACACAGTCTGCAATGGCGGCCTGAGACATGTTTAAAGGGCTAGTTAAGTGGGTGGCACAATCAGTGCTGCAGGCCCACTAGTAGCATTTAATTTACAAGCCGTGGGTATATGTAATACCCTTTTATTAGGGACTTACAAGTAAATTAAATGTGTCAATTGGGTGCAAACTAATTTTACCATGTTTAAAGGGTTCATCACAAGCACTTAGCACTGGTTAGCAGTGGTAAAGTGTGCAGAGTTCTAAATGACAACAAAAACTGGTTCAGAAAATAGGACGGAGAAGGCAAAGAGTTTGGGGATGGCCCTGCAGAAAGGGCCAAGCTCAACACTTGGGGTTCCCAGAGCCAAGTTTGGGTGCGCGGACCCAAAGTGGATAATGAGGGAAAAAGCACTCTCATCCAATGAGGTTTCTTCTTTTTTTTGAAGTTGAGTCCAGGAACTATTCTTAAACCCATAAACGTGTTTGAAGACTTAGCAGGCTAGATATAGATATGTTTTAACTCTTTCCAGCCCACCGGCCCCTTTTGTAACAAAAGTATCACAAAAACTCTGTATGCATTTCCATCAAACAAGGAAAAGCATGCTTTCTGAGTAAAGTTGCACATATAAGACACATTTGATGTAAATCCATTCAGTGTTTTTTGCTGTAGGAGTGAGAAAAACTTTGTTTGGCAGCTAAAAAGTAAAAACTAATTTTTGCGACTTTCATCACTTTTTCCTCCTACACCAAAATGCCCAAAATTTTGCTTGTCACACATTAGTTGCATATGCTAAACAAGTGCCACATTTTGTGCAGATCTGTCAATAGGCAACACAGTTATGAAGGTATGAAAAAAATACCTTTTCAGTGGAAAGTGTGGCTGACCATAAGTACAGAGAGGCTACTGCAGTAGCACACACACACTCACAGAAACACACATACATTGACAAATGAGATGTTGTGTGTTCTGCTTCATTCAGAGCGTGCTCTGAGTGGAAGTTAGAGTTGTCATCCAACTGTCCAGACAGCCAACCAATCCAGTTTCTTACAGACTTAATTTTCTTTCTGTCCATCCATATCTCTTTAATTTCTGTCTGTGCGTCTATGCGACCTGCACAACTTATTGCTAACCCTTTAATTATATTTCACCCAATCAAACATACAAAGTTTGGAAATTAATTAATCTGCTCACCAGGACCCTTATTACACATACAGCTCACTTTGCCTGTTTGCGCCATGGTGCACCTTTAAGTAAAGTGTGCCCTGTTACAAAGAATGCCCTGCCGTCACGGCAGCCACAAACTTGTGCTGCCCTGGGGCAGTGCATTCAAGTGAAATATGGAATGGCTGCTACAAAGCCACTTTGTGTTTCACTGTGCAAGAGGCAACCCGTCTGCACTTTAGAGAGGGTTTTGAGATCCCTTTGCAGCTGAGTGCAGTGTGTGACTGCACCCATCTGCAAGGGGAAGTCTGGGGTGGGGGGGGTCCATGGGACCCAGAGGGCTGCCATCAGGGGGCACATTGAATGTGCGTCACCTTTTTGTGGTGCACATTCAGTGCACCTCCTGACAGCTTCTTTGCCTTTGCACTTGTATCCATAATACGATGTGGACACAGTGGCAAAGAGATTCCCTCATTTGCATAGGTCCCATGCAAATGAGGGAATGCACTCTTGTGCTAGTGCTGGTGCTACATGTGCGCCAGTGCTATTCAGTATTACAGAAGATGCCGTACAAGTGTCAGCAGCCCATTCTGTGATACCAAAGTGCCTCAGGGTGCACATAGCGGGCACACATGCCTGTTACATGCACGGGGCACTTGCTGTAATATGGCCCCTGATCACCAAATCTGCTTATTGTTTCCGGATGTCTCTGTAACCGTCTCTTTTACAGCTGCTGTCTTTAAAGTTTTATCCTTCTTTCTGCATCTGTTTTTCTTTCACAGTCCTTTTACCTCTGCTATTTCCAGTAAACCTGATTTGTAAAATAATAGAAGTATATGCAATTATCATTGTAAGATATATCGACATATTATGTGACTCACATGAAAGTGACATGTTGGTGATGCACAGTTCAGGAACTGGATCCGGCTTTGCCTACAAATCAGCTTGCTGATGAGGCTGCAAAAGTTATATTTCCACTGCCTATACTGCATGAATTTATTAGCTCATTGAAATTGATTTTGGATGCCTTTCATTTGCCATTGGGCTCGAGTCAGAAGCAAATGGATGATATGTCACGTTTCGCTCACTCCCAGTTTTCGCTATATCGTTTTTCAGTGGTCAAAGTTGTTCACTGTATTTTAGTAATAAGGCTTACAGTGCGATGTTTGTGGTCCACATTTTCTGCCTCGTGCATTTTGTTTGGAAGCTCAGCAAACCTTCATTATAGGACTTTTATGTCCATCAAAGGTATGCAAAAGAAACAGAGATGCACCCACAGGACTGCAATGTTGTACCTTTTATTTGTTTGGGAGGAATGGCAGAAAACTAATATCTCTGCTGGAGTATTAAAGTGTTCCAATAGTTACCTCTGGGTGGATAATGTGAAGTCAGCAGTATCACTGCTCTGGTCTTTGGTTAAAGTCTCACAAAACTAGATTGTTGTTTGATTGACAACCTTGTCAAAGAGTGAATGAAGACTGACAGTGTAATATTGAAAATGCAGCGTCTACAGAATTTGAAGTCCAAGTTTTCTCATGACACTGCTTCTTTTGTGGAAAGCAGTTTTTACTTCTATTTTCAAATGAGTCAATAAAACAAAGAGATCTGCCTTTAGTCAATCAGCTAACAAAAGACCTCCAGAAGCTGACAAATGCTTCTGAAATGTTTGCTTTATTAAACCCGCTGCTGCAAGTTGCTCAAATTCTTACTTTTGTCAAATTTGCTTCAGTTATGCATTACACTTCGAACAGGACTCACATGTTAATGATCACCATACACAGAATCCTGATATTCTGAACCATTGGCATGGAGCTCAATCACAATATGGAGGAGTTAATGTCACTCTGCAGGTATCCAGCGCTTAGGATATCGACACCCACCATATCATTAAGGTAAGTATTTAGAAATAAGTGTAGAATTACTATCATAACTCACCATATATGTACCTTGATGAAATATATCAGGTATCTATATGTATTACCATGCAACGACAACATTGGTAGGATATCGACTTACACTATATCATCAAGGTAGAAATACATAGATAAAAGTAGATTTACTATTGTTAACTCTATGTATACATATATACGTAAGGTAGGAATATGTATTCCTACCTTGATGAGATAGTGTTAGTCGATATCCAGACAATGTTGTTGTTGCATGATAATAAATTGTTACTCAATGTTCTCACATTCATTCATAGACACAGGTGCTGGTCCAGTCCTGTTACTCAACTGGAAAAAAGGTGCCAGACTCAGTGAGGGTAGGATGTTCTAATTCTTGCCAAAAAGAAACAAATACATGTAAAGATTCTTGGTATATTCTGAAAAACCCCCTCTGCTTATGAGTGATAAGATTTCTCACTAGAGTAGATTTGATTGATATTTTTAAAGAACTCATTCGAATTGTTGCCTGTTTCAATAATACCATGAATCAATCCATTGTGTAAACTGAGATTGGTTTATTGTTGTCACAAACCAATTTCTTTTGTTCATAAATAGTAATTATTCAGAAACTGATGTTAAGAAGACACACATTTTCATGTTGTCAGTGTGATTGATAGACGTTAATATGTGACTCCATGTGATATGAAGCAGCTTAATTGTATGTTGAAGAACAAAATTAAAACACAACTGAGCCCTGTGGCACGCAAAGGGTATCAGGAACAACAAGTCAAGCAGAGAAACATATCTGATGACGCTTAATTTAAGGCTGAACAACATAATATTAATACAAAAATAACTTGAGTCAAAAAGCATACCACTGCTTTCCCTTTTCTTTGAGACAAGTATTCCTTATCCATGCCTAGAGCATAATCAACCTCACACATCAAGATGATTTCAGTCCTTTGTAAACAGGAAAACATAGCTGGATGTGTAACAAGCTGATTTATGAGGAAGGACTCTACTGTAGCCTTATAGCCCACCGTAGCAGCTATACCGGTCATTAAAGGCCCTCTCCAGCATTGAAGGCCAAGCCGAAGGTGAAGGCCTTTAATAAGGGAGCGGGACTTTAATACCGGTATAGCCCAACTACGGCGGTCTATAAGGCTATTAAAACATTCAGCCACTACAGGGCAGAATGGTCTAACAAATCAAATAAAGGCCTCACGGAGCCAGAGGAGATTGAATTTCAATCCCCTCGGGCTCCATGAGGCCTTCGTTCACAGCAACAGCTGCGAAAGACAACATTGGAATGTTGGAGCTCCAGGCTTCTACTGGCCATTAGAAGCCCGGAGCACTCCATTGTTTTCAATGTAGCTCCCAACATTCCAATGTTCTAATAGACAGCGGTCAACAGCCAAAGAAATGTATTTAGTGATGGCTTCACGTAATGTCTTTTGCTGTACAGTTGGTCTCAGGCTTATAGAAGGCACCAATGACTAGATTAACAGCATCTTGCATCTTAAGATCAGAACACTCGCAAGGTAGGTGGAATAGTAGTCTTGTGGCTACATTGTTCAAGTTGGTTTTCATCCACTGGGCTTCTGTTTTGACTTCAAAACTTGATGGTTCTGGACAAATCACTTTGTCTTCCTGAGCCACAATTTGCCATTCTTGGACACAAATTGTAAATATGCATTGTGGAAACAAGTAACAACACCGAAACTTGTATCTTGCTCTGTCCCAGCTACAGTTGTCCACAAACCTCCTCATCACACCCTTATTTCTGTAACACGGTCTCAACTGGACCCCACGCACCATACTATTCTATGTACTCCACGTCATGTTACTTGATGATGTGTTCACGCTATATTAACTACCTGCAGTCAAATAATATAGACCCGGAGCACATTTGGTTCAAGGTATCCTACCACTAATTCTCAAGATAAAATAATGTAAAAATATATAAATATACTACAAAACAAGGGCGTACTTTTAAGAATGCCTAACGAAAGGAAAACGGGGCTGTTCAAGACCTAATGATACTAAACTTTGGCCTAAGACTGTTTGTGCCATGCATCTCAATTGGGAAAGACAACAGATTTTGGCCTCACTTCTCATTACATAACCAAAGTATTCTACCTCGAGCCATGAAATGGCTGCAATGTTATTATCGGTGCTGCTGTTTCACAAACAAATTGGCTAGAGTCAACAAGGAATTTATCTAGATACTGTCAGAGGGCGGGCAAAGGCAGTCAAGGCTTTGTGGAGGGAAGTGATGTCCAGGTCTCTACTGGGGAACTTGAAGGATGCCATACATCAGAATCATAGCATCCATATCCCCTTATCACTGTGGGATGGCCCTGCAATATGGAGGCTGCAGGGGTTTATTTTGCACCCATAGTATTTTCATGTGACCATGTCACAGCCTTTTGCCACTTTTTAATTTCACTCACTACTATTTTATTGAGTCACAGGTAATGGATATGTGGTTTTTAGGTCTCGCAGACCTGCGTTGCATCACGCATGCGCTGCTCGCTCTGCGAGGCTTCTTGTGATCGGGATATTTTGGAAGTGGAGTTTAAGCTCCGCCCATTATTCTGATTGGCTTGCGTCACCGTTTACGCTAAACGCTGGCTTCCCATTGCAAATGAGGCTTTTTTGTTACCGCCCTGTCTCCTTCTCCGACGGCCCATCTGGACTCGATCGTTTACTTGCGGTGTTAGACGGTCTTCTTAAATTACTGGGTAAGCACTTTTTTTTAATTATTTACAAAGTGAAAGCTTGTTTAACATTTCGTTAGCCTCAGCTGTAAGTAGTGTTTTTTTTTTCTTTTTGTGACTTGCGGTAGAGTTTTTTTTGCCTTTGTAATTCGATCGTGTTTATGCTATCTGAATTCCCTACCTTACTAGCGGTCACAGAGTCCCCTCCTGCGCCCCTTGAGTACGTGTATTTCTGAGTTTCTGAGGGGGCGTGCGAGAGGCGTCTTTCCAGTCCTCGGGAACGTTTCGACTGCCAGGCATCACCCTTCTGGGGCAGCGACAGTATGGGTCTGCGGCCTGCGGGGCACCCCCTCGGCACGTCTCGGTCACTGGAAAGACCCGTGAGCAATCTTTAAAGGGCATCTTCTGCGTGCGCGGGATCCGACCTGGCCGGCTTCGCGTCTGAATGAGACGCACATCGCTTTCGTTTCTGTAAATGCCTCAGCAGTCTCATGGCTTGGCTCGTGTGCTGTTTTCCATCGGTCTCCGGTGCACAACAAGATGCGGCGCCCCTTGCTCTTTGGTGTCATCTTCTGCTACGTGGCTGCAGGCGGATTGTAGCGTCCTGGTGAATGTAGTGTGAAAGTGAGTACCAAATTCTGTTCTCATCGAGTTTGTTGAAGTATGAACGTGCACAATGGGCGGGGTCGAAACTGCCGCCGAGAGGGGATAGTCCTAATCTCTATATTTTTTTCATCACTTTTGTATTTGTGATACAAAAACATATGGCACACGTTCAGGGCGCTTCCACCGGTGCCAGCGCACTTTTCCTTCCAGCGTGGCCTGTGAGCTGGACAGCCTTGGGTAGGGGGATGGGATTCAGTGCTTGGGGCACAGGGTGGGTTTGGCTACATTCTTAAGTGCATAAAACAATTTCCTCACACTGTATTGTTCACGGTACAAAGAACTCCTGTAACCTTCCTCCGCTCAACCTCCTTTAGAACAAGCATTTGCAATGCAATAGCTCTCGCATTTACGCAAGTTTGAGCTATTCACATTGCAAATAACAATGCCTTTTATTTTTGTTGGCATTGTAAATGAGAATGCCTTTTATTTAAGTTTTAAAAACGAAAACAAAAATAAAAGGCATCGTTATTTGCAATGTGAATAGCTCAAACTCGCGTAAATGCGAGATCTATTGCATTGTAAATGCTTGTTGAAGGATGTGTTCATAGATAAAAGCTCTGCATCTTAGAGGGTCTCCCCATTAGTGTTAGAAAAACGTCAGACAACAACACATTTTATTGTCATCTTCATTACAGGTAATCAGCATATACAGAAAGGTTGGGGCAAAAACATTTCAGAGAATGAAATGTCAATAGTTTTACAAATTAATAGCTGGAGCGTAAAAAAGAGAGCATTTTTTTCAACTACTCGTTCAAATATGCAATTTTAACACCGAGATTTTATCGGAATATTTACCTTTAAAACGAGAATGCCGCTTCTTGCCTCTTCTTTTGGAAAAAGGAATGTTAATTTACTGTTTTCTTTCATCTGCAGAAATAATTACTTTTCCTTTTTCCCCTCAATAGTTTGTTCTGGTCATTAATTTTTCTGTAAAATTAAGTTTGAAAGGTGAGTTTAATGTTCTGATAGACTGCAGCGCACATTTGGCTGTTAAACTCAACCTACTTAAGGCAGAACTAATGTTTAACACTCACAGCCATTTGAAGTAGTTCACTGCCCAGTTTAATGGCCCTGCCAAGGGCAATGCTCACATTACTTGCCATTTTTGAGGTTTTGTTGTTCCAGCAGCAGGGAGAATTTATGATATTTCTAAAAATGTAGGTTTAGCGCCGGAGCACATCTCACTTTTCCAATAACAGCTGTGTGCTGCAATCTTTCAGAAGTGCTAGGCAGAAGCAGCCGAGCCAACAAATCCTCAATTCTCATGGGAAAGAGACTTGACAGGGCTCGGGTTTGCGTGTGTGTTTTTTTACTTAGTCCGATCAGTTTTCCGTGCTTTAAAGACAGACTATATTATCTATAGACAACTCTGTATGATAAAGGACTGTTGAAGTGCTGTACATACATGAACGTTTATATCTTAACATTTTCTTTAGAATAGTAATCTTTTTTTAGCACATTTTTAGAAAATTAGAAAACGAAGAGCTATTCTCGATGGAGCTCTCATTTGCATACAATATGTTGGAAGTCAGCGGTGAAGCATCAGACATGCTTATGTGAACCATATAGATGTAACTTTGCATTGTAGCCGAAGGTCACTACCTGCAACCACTTGCTCTGGAAGGATCCTTAGAGTGCATGTAATGAGAGTTCAACATACAGTGGTGTTTGTGAGGGAACTACAATAGATAAAAGATATACCACTACATTCTTAAATTCTCTTTTAAGCAGTTTCAGCGACAGAAGAGCGCTGTAGCAAGAACATATAGGGGTCTCCAACCTTTTCTGTTCTGAGAGCTACTTATGTTCAATGAAACGCATTGAGAGCTACTAATATAATTACTGTTGTATAATTTAATTTCCTTTATATGTATAATAATTCACCCAAATAAAAGCTTTCTAATTTAATAAGCTGAGCTGCACACAGGTGAGCTACTCTGGGGTAGCTGGAGAGCTACAGTAGCTCACAAGCTACTGGTTGGAGACCCTAAACCAAAAGAAAGTGAAAGCCTCGGAGAAAGAGTACAGAGAATGCTAGTTTTTCAAATGTGTTCAGTCTGACAAGACCAATTTCTCAACTCCCCAATATCATTCAAAGAACTAATGCTGTAGCTAAGCGTGTAACCCCAAGTAGATGATAGTATCAATTGTTCATTCTAAAGTGTGATGACACTGTACCTAACCTGATACACAGACTTCTTACTGATCACTAGAAATCCATTAATCACATGAAACCAAGTCTAAAACATCTCCAAGTTCTCTCTGTCCCAAAATGCATTACCCTTAAAATTGCCTCCATGGTTACAAAGCCTTCTACAACCAGGGTCATCAGCACACGGATTCTAAATACAGCTGCATTCAGTTATACCCAGTATTCGGTCAATTTTGTGTGGGGCAAAATTGAAATAACTAATATCCACCATCACAAGTCGGTCAACACAGTTAAACAATGATGAAAACCAACAAAAACACACATGCACTCATAAAGGCACACAATTGCAGTTCTCATTCAAATATGATTGGGAGGTATGTCTGGCCAACAATAGTAGACCCTCTCTAACAACATGGGCCTACAACAAAAAAGAAACTAAAAACAAATGCATAAGAAGGACCTGCCCCTCCTATTTACACACATTATATGGCATTGCCTTGCAACAGGTCACATGGATGCAACCGCAATAAAACACTCATCCCACAACATAAAGTCAAAGAAATGAAAACAACATTTTAGGAAAGGTACATGCTCAATACATTATTGTCACAATGAAATGCATGTTGTCCATATGTGGCTGGATGACAAGTAGTGGTTAGAGGATGTGGGGGTCTGCGTCTTGTGTCTTGAAGAATGGGGTACCTCCTCCAACTGGCCTTATGTCCTAGCTATCCTTGAGTTGAGAAAGACAACCAAAGTCATAGATAGTGCATCTTTTGCATACCCCACTTTTACCATCCACTAATCATGCACTCACGTGCTCTTCACTTTGATGTTGGCATGCCACAGGATGACATAAAACCTGCAGCCTGATTTGCCCGGTTCTAGGAGTAGCACTGGGTGCAGAGGATGATAGCCTTCGCATATCTTTTGATTTTTATGCACAGTAAAGGGGTCTTGTATGAACAGGTTAGGGGTTACATGTAAAGCAGCACACAGTTGCCCACCTGCATGTGGAACAGGCACCTAGTGTTGCAGCAGTGGACATGAACCACTCCTAAATGAACAGACGCACGCACACACACACACAAACACACACACAGACTTGTAAACAATCCACTTAATGATGATGCCCACACTCTCTTCAGAGGAAATGTCTTTTGTTTTTAGACCCATATATGCACCTGATCATGGGTTTATGTCCCTTCATAGGGCAAGTATGGGTAGCATTGTAATTTTGTATTATGCTTGAATGTTAACAAGGCATGTGAAAGGGCACTTGATCATGTAACATCCACGTTGTTGTATCACCCAAGTGGATTGTTCCTGCTAGCCATGGTGTGTTTGGCTGCTTGTGGGGCCTGATTTTTTAAATATCTCCGTCACAGATGACACTCTGATACTCAGTGTCTTGTAAACTGGGTTATACAAGGTATTTCCCTGGTTTAAATGTTAGCGTCAGCTCTTCTCCACACATATATGTCGCATAGCTATGAAGCACAAGGAAAACATGTAACCTTCCAAGGCCCATGCCTCGTTGCTAGTGTTCTTTGTAGCGCTAAGCACGTCTACAGTGTTTGTGTCCTTTCTAGTTCTACGTGTGTTCTCTCTGTGTTGTCCTTCCGGGGCAGTCATGCTCTGTGGACTAGTAGCACAATTACTGTTCTGCAGTGTCTGTCTGTGTACTTCGGTTCTAACATAAGGGATACTGGGCTGAGTCCATTGCATCTTCCATGGATGACGTATGTGTTTGTTCGTCGTTCAGTGGATTTCTTTTGACTTGATACCCCTAGTCGCCTGATGGTGTGAGCATTCCTATGCTGAAGGATGATTAGCACCGATGCCTTCTGCTACCTTTGGTTTACTCTTTCATGGCAGTGTGTGTGAGTGTTTAGTCTGTGTCTTCATGCAGAGCTTGTGTTTCTTTTCTGATCCGTGCCATCATTTTTATTAGATTTACTGTGCCCCTTATACTTTGCTTAGTTGGTTTGCCATGCCAGTTCTTTCCCCGACTATGATTAAGGCCACGCTGGAAATCCTGCAAACGCCATCTTTCCCCCAAAGAATTGTACACCTGAAAAGGATGTCTTACTCTGTGATTTAACAACAACATGTACATTTTCGTCATCTCTCTTAATTCAGTCATCGGAGTCCCAGGAACAATCTCGGAATTACAAAAGCATGTTGTGTCATTTACAGTTTGTTTGTTCCTGTCGTTTTGGTTTATGAAGTCCGTTTTCCAAAATAATGAGGGGTTCGCTGCGCTGCTGCTCATTAGGGACCTCGGCCCCATTCATAAATCGCAGCAGTCCCTCCGTGCTTCCTTTCTGAAACAGCACAAGGTGCAAGGCGTGTTGGAAGCAAATAACATATTTACCCACAGACAAAAAAAAGTGGATTGTGGTCACCTGGGCGCCGGCCAGTGGTGATAGCAGTCTGCAAAGTTTTAACAACTCGAGGCTTTCCGGCCATGACTCGGGCCGCTGATTAAAACTTTTTAAAGGTAAAATGCCAGACATAAAGTGAAGGAGTCTGTGAATCCAGCTCCATTGTGTCTGCAGCCTAGATGCACATTTTTCCATCAACATAGACTTTTATAACCGCTGCTTCTTTTATGACACTTCTCAGATCAGAGAAATTTACTTCAGTGAAAACATATTTTTGGTGGTTTTTGCCCCATTATTTTAAAGCAAGAAATGTGTAATTGTGAATTCTTACTTACAAAGTGTACTTGATGAATAATGAAACAGCACACTTGGAAACAGGAGAAATAGTGCCATTGCACACCACATGAAGCAATTAACATGGAGGGGGTGAAAATCATACCCTTTAAAGACAGTAGAAAGAGTAGTGGAAAATGGCTGCTCGTTAATGGACTAAAAAGCGAGCATGTGTACATGCAGTGACAATGGAGGCAGGAGAGAAAGATGCTCCTTGTCTGCATTGCAGCCCCTGTGTACTACACGTCTCGTTAAAGTATTGAGTGTGGAGTACAAAATTAAGTTTCTAACAACTTGAGATGGAGGAATTTAATGAAATGCATTAACGTGTATGGGCCCCTTACTGCCTGTACATCACAGTGCTGGTAACCTGTGATGTAGGTGAAGGAGTGGGAGCCATCCTACATCAACGGGCCTTGGCTCATGCAAGCCAGTTCACATGACAGCAGCAGGTGAGGCTCAATGCTTTTTTTTAACAGAGCACCACCCACGGAAAGTGGTCGCCACTCCTTTATTTGCGTCTTGCCCCCCTGAACGCAGGCCCCATTTGTTAATCGAAGCTTGCAGCCAAAAGAAATGCAGCTGCATATTTCAATGGACATTTTGCTGCTTGAAAATGTGCAGCTATATTTATGAATTGGGCCTTCAATGACTATAGAAACCGCTTTATAATAATTCTTTGGAACTCTTTGTTGTAACAGTGAAGGGATCCATACCCATACTTCTCTAATCACTGATCACGTGTCACTAGTCTGTCCACTATCACTCAACTAGAGGTGGGCGGAACTCGTGGAGTTTCACTCCGTGGAATTCTACGGAGTTACATGAAAACTCTGTGAAATTAAGTGAAGTTCCACGAACGGGGGAAATTAGACATGTTGCGCTGCTCGCACTGATTTTTAGCACTGGGAGCTCATTCTATGCAAATAAATCTGCGCAAATGGCACAACACAGTGTCCCCCAGGGCACAGATTCTCGAGGTGATATTGCTGCCGCTCAAGTCGATTTTCTACTCAAGCTGCAGCTTATTGACTGTGAACAGTCGCAACTGCCCGGGTTTGAGAAATCTCGCTTGGTGTTCTCCTAGCGACTGAAAATTGTGCTAAGGGATGCCAAATCTCACTCGCCAAATTGCTGTTGGTGAGCCGCGTGCGAGAAAAAACTCTGCCACGTGGTGGTTGGCAGAATTTGGCCGGAACGTCATGTCACATGCTTAACGCAGAGTGGGCAAAACTCAGCCACCCCCATACTCAACCACATTGTCTTTTTAGAATAGTGCTCATTCATCCCAAACCATGTGACATTAATGACACTTCCCGCTCATCGCAGAGACATCAATGTCCATTAAGTGTCCTTCTCGTTCTGACATCAGTGGCCAAACCTTCTTATTTCTAAGCTAACGTAACACAAATGAAATACAAACATGGTATGATCCCAGACATAATTTGCAGATAATATGCATATGATGAGCAATGTAATGTGTAATAATGTTTTTGAGTTGAATTCTGTGAACACTGAAATGAATGCATGACGAACAGGCAGATATTTGAGTGTTTTCCATAAACAAAGTGAATAAGCATTTATAAACGTAATCAGTACACAGGAAAGGATGTTCATGGTAGTTTCTAACCCCCTTTAAATAACTGGAAGAACTTTGTCAAAAATAAGCTTTGCTTTGCACAATATGTTCGTTTTGGCTTGGACGTATTTCAAACATTCCCAACTACTGATGGGTTTCCTCGTCTAAATACTTCACGATAAAAGCTCATTTTTCAGCTGTAAAGAAGGCGCTTTCACTGTATTTTAAATACAAAGCTCTACTTTTTTTAAATGGCTTAAGCAGGTGCTGTGGGAAGAGCTGCTTTTATAAGACTCTTCAGATGTTTACAGCAAAACATATTTTCCCAGTGATTGAATTTTTCAAAGTCCTAAAATACCGTGGAGAAATATGTTTCCCACCAGTTTTATGGCTCCCTCGGTGCAGTTGGTCCAAGCTCTGTATCTGCTTGGACACCAGAGCATGATTACTGAAAGATATCTGTTCTTGCCAGTGTACAAGACTGTGCAAGCTATAAGGGGCCGGGGCTGCATCGCCGAGGGGATGCCAGCGTCCTAAGAGTGATACTTTTTTAAGGGCATTATTTCATTAAAGTACACCAGAGCAATTTGTTCCTGACTGTTATGCACCCGTATTTTATAAAGGCTATTTTACATCTATGTAGGAGATTACTGCCGTTATTTTCCCCGCTGCTTGGTTTTAATGTATGTCAGGGGACCTAATATTTATTTAGTCTAAGCAGGGGAGGACATAATACCAGTATTGTCCTTTATAACCTGCTTTATACAGTTGTAAAATAAGCCTTAATAAAATTGGAATAATTACTCTGGGGCATAGGACTCAGTTTCTTTTCTGCTAAAGAGCGCTTCCAAGGGATGGAGTTATGTAGCATCCAATAAACAGGTCTAGGCAACAGCAGGCAACTTGCTCATGAATACAGCTTCAAAGCACTTACACAGTGTTATCGGAAAACCTGCTCTGCTAATGTCATTTTATAAAATAAAGGTGGGAGTAAGGTGTTTCTGGATGCATGTGCTGATGCCACAAGTTTTTCCTAGTTATGCATCTTTTGGGATTGCATTGGCGCGCGAAGATGGGCAAACGACTTTGCTGCATTTAAATACATTAATTAGCAGTGCCGCATTATCGTGGAATGTTTTCAGCTTTAAAGATGCCAGCGCGCAAAGTTCTTATTATTCTGACCAGGCTGTCACTCGCACATACCTCGCAGGAGCCAATTGGAGAAGTAATGGAATGGAATATATATTTGATCTGAGAAATGCAAATATTTGTGCACCGACGTCTCGGTCTAATCAAGAGTGATGTCTTGCTGATCGCCTCATGTCCGGATTTCTCAACTTCCCTTAATAAGAAGCGCCCAAGGTGACATGGCTGGTTATTCAGAAGATAGAGCTGTGTACCAAAATGGCTTCCGTGTATGTATAGCCAGGCTAAGGGCCATATGTACGACTCTTGTTAGCAGTCGCAAATGAAAAATCACCCCGTTTGTGACTGCTAAAAAGGGTTTGTGGTATGTACAAACCCTATTTTGCGAGTCACTAACCAATTACCTACTTGCAAAATAGGGTTTGCGATTCGCTACTACAAAGGGACGTGCCAAGGTGGTGCCTTCCTAATAGCGAGTCGCACTGGCACAGCGCCTTGAAACCCTCACGGGTAAGTAGCGCGCTTTACAAATATAATGATTGATTGATTGATTGGCATGCACGATTGTTTTGTGACCACAAATGTGGTCGCGAAACAATCGCAGTTCCCACCTACTTCAAGTAGGTGGTAAGCCAGTTGCAAACGGGTAGGGGTCCTCAGGGGACACTTTCCCCTTTGTGAATGTATGCGAAAATATTTTTTAGGAGCAGGCAGTGGTCCCAAGGACCACTGCCTGCTCTTAAAAAATTAAAAGAAAACTTTTCATTTTTTCCTTTTAAATGCATCCCGGTTTCCTTTAAGGAAAACGGGCTGCATTTGGAAAAAAAAGAAGTTGCTTTATTAAAAAGCAAACACAGACATGGTGGTCTGCTGTCCCCAGCAAGCCACCATCCCTGTGATATGTGAGATTCCATTTGTTTAGCAAATTGCGATCAAACTCATTAATATTAATTAGGTAGGTCTTTAGTGACCCCACTAGGAATCGCAAACAGTGTCTGAGAGACTGTTGTACATTTAATTTTGTGAGTCGCAAATTACGAGTCACAAAACATCGCAATTTGCAACTCGCAAAATGGAATGGCCGTACATCTGGCATTTAGTGTGTTGGAAGAAAGACCCTTTTGACACACCCAACAATGTAAACTTAAATGAATCTATATATATTGGGTGTCACCTACAAAACGTAACTTGCACAGGTGATTAAAGGAAGCTTTCTTTTCGAGCTGCTATTACTGTTGTAGTACACTGAAACACAAGTATTTACACAACAAGTATGCTGTTGCCTTCGACATATAAATAAAGTTATTTTCAGTGCTAAAGTTTTGCAGTAAGGAAAAGCATACAGCGAACACTTTGCATCTGTCTTTAATGGTGTGGATAGTGATGAGATTGGATCTATGAACTATATTTTAACTTATGTATTTCATGGATTTTATTCCTATGAAGGATGAACTATGTCACTTACATATCTAAGAAGGTGCATTGGATGCACGTGTTCTTGCTCATACAAATAAGTAGGGGTAGCCCCTACAGTAGACTGAGAACTCCTGTCCGAGGGGTGTTAGTGTCATAGCAGTGACACTGGCGATTTCCTTGGTGGCAGGAGGGTCCCACCAATCACAAAACAGAAGAATCTATAGGTCTTCAAATGTTTGCTTAGTATGTGTTTTGAAAGCACAAGTAAGTTGAGTTGACTTTCATTGTACTCAGTGGAGTCATTTGTGCCCAGGAGCCCCCTAGCTGCACTCAAACACATTGGAGAGGGTACCATTGCTGCAACCTTAGAGAGGAGCCAGATGTGGCCAAGAACAGGTGGATTTGCTCATAAAGTGCCAGAGTTTTTTTTCCCCATTAACATGCATAGGCGTTGCAAGGGTGCAATGATTGCAAATGCAAGCAAGGGAATTGTTTTTGCAGTAAAAACAGCCACAAATTAGAGTGAAGTTGGCACCTAATACTGCTGGGCACAAGTAACACCCCACTGTCCTTTGTTACTGTTGTGCCCTGTGTTTATGTGTACCAGGCCTCTTGTGGTCCTCAGCAGACTTCTTACAAGTATTAAGTTATCTGGTGGGGGTGGCTGGGTGTAGTTAATAAAGTTTGTGATGCAGTGCGTTCAGTTAACGGTTGCAAGCTGAAGAATAAAGATGTGCAAACCAGAGCTCTGTGTGTGGCTTGGTCTGTTACATGCGCCTGTGCTGGGGAGGATGCTACAACTGGCAACAAGATAGGAATACGTGACCCCAAGGATACAAGACTACTCTCCCTGAGAGTTTGCTGTGGCTCAGCAAACTGCTAGCGCGTGCCACGTGCGCCCCAAGAAGCGATCTTTAGTTGGAGGATGTGGAGTCAAAGCGCAACTCCATATTTTGAGAGGCCCTCAAAGAAGGCGAAGGCCCTACGGAGAGGCACAGTCAGTAAGCCTGCCAGAAGTCTACTGGAAAGGCCGAAAGAAGAGATACTGAGCCACAGCATAACACAGAGCCAGCACCGATACAAAGCAGAAACACTAAAGACAGTGACAACCAGGTACGATGAAGCGCTAAAGGCAGTGACAGCCTGGTGGAGGAAAGCGCTAAAGGCAAAGACGGCCAGGCACAGAGAAATGTTAAAGGCAGAGACAGCCAGATACAACCAGATACAAAAAGTACTGTACTGTACTGTACTCACTGGAGCGAACGGTGAAAAGCTCCACCCAACCTCCAATCGAGACGCGGCCGGGGGCCGGTGTGCTCAAAGTAGCATGTGGCATCCACAACAACCCAAGCATAAGTACGGGGTTTGTGCTTACAAAGCTGTTGAACCCTGCAGAAGCGGCCACAGAGGTGGCTGGTGGCACTTAGCACAACTCAAAAATCTTAAAGCTTTGAAGCTCTAGAATGGCTACTGAAAAGAGTGCCAAATATAATGCCGCCATGTTCCTGAAAGCACCAGCTCTATTTGATAACACCAAAAAGCAGAATAGTGGCAACAGATCGACTGTCTAAATCGAAACATTCCATGACTTCATAGATGCTATAAAAGAATTAAATGACAAAAAGATCCTCTTGCAGGTGCAGGTGATAGAGTAAAAGAAGTGATAAAGAAGATATCACAAGCTAATGAAGTATCATATTATCAATTAAAGGAAGACATTGGAAGCCAAATTCAATCCAATGGCGAATGTCGACTATGAAAGGTATATCTTCAACCAAGTGAGACAGCAACCTGGTGAGCTGATGGATGAGTTTGTTGAGGGACTTGATATGCTCACAAAGCGCTGCAAGTTCAGTGAATTCAATGATGAAGAAGCCATACATCTTAGTGTTATTGATGGTTGTCGCTCCGATTCATTCCGACAACGCATGCTGCAAGAAACGCTCAGTTTAGAGAAAGTGCTCATGGCTGCACAAGCGGAGGAACATGCTGATCGACAGACTGCTGATATGGAACCTGGAATAACCCAAAATGAATCAGCATTGAGTATGAAAAGTAAGCAAAAACACAAGGCGGAGGCCCACAGAGTGATGTCTCTGAAGAAAAAGAAATTGTGTTTCCGCTGTGGATTCTCCTTTCCACATAAAATTAAATGTTGTGCCATCAGACATAGATGCAAAGGCTGCAGGAAATAAAACCTTTGCATACCTGTTTGTAAAGAGAAAGAGAAACTAAGGTCGTCACGGAGAGATGATAAGATGGACTCCAGAAAGTATCCATAAGCACTCTAACTACTCCTACAAGGCCAAACAGCAATATCGACTAAGGCAAGTGGAAACAAAACAAAGTCGATAGTTATCAAATTCATCTTCCGAAGGTTCGTTAACATCTTCATCGAGTGACAGTGAGGAAAATGGATGCGCAATAATGATGTCGGTCACAGATGTGCGTGCGCATGTAGGATTGGCCACTTGCAAAGAAGACCGCAAATCTAAAAAGAATCGCCACATGAAGCAACAAAGTTCATTTGGACATTGTCCTAAAATCACGCTCAAGGTGAATGGTTGCCCTACAACTTTTATTATAGACAGTGGTTCATCGATAAACATCATGTTGGCAGAAAGGTACAATGAACTATCTCTGATACCACGCCTCACATAGTCAAGAACAAAGGAGTACACCTCAGCAGCTTCTATGCCCTTGCAGAGTCAAGGATCCTGTATAACGGCCATGAAGCACAAGAAAACAACAGTGCAAGCACCAATTCTTGTCCTCCAAGATTCGTCATTGAGTCTATGCTTATTAAGTTTTGATACTGCTGCTGATATGGGACTGATCTCTATTAACTACTACTTAAATGCCGCTTTTGAAATAGCGAGTCAATTCCTGGCATTGTTTATTGGACTTAGGAAATTAAGACAATGAAGGTGCAGCTTCACATTAATGAAGATATTTACCCTGTGGCATAGCGACACTGTCGAATTGCTTTTCACTTACAGGAAGCCGTAGAGAAAGAACTAGAAACACTGTTAAAGCATGACATCATCGAGCACTCTACTGGTCTGACGACGTGGGTTTCACCCATTGTTGTGGTGCCAGAAAAGGACAGTGGAGGCTCAGTGTGCATTTGTTTTGAAATGCGACAGGCTAACAAAGCAATTGAAAGAGAAAGACATCCAGGTCCACACATTGCGGACATGATCATGCAGCTGAATGGCGCCAAAGTTTTCTCCCACCTTGATTTGAACAAAGGCTACCATCAACTTGAACTGGAAGAAAACTGTAGGTACATTACTATTTTTTCAACTCATGTTGGTTTGTTCAGATATAAAAGGTATGTCATCAGCTGCAGAAATCTTTCAAGATGTCATTTGTCGAATAATTCAACCTGTCACACATGCATTTAACTACAGTGATGATATATTGGTGTTTGGGGGCTACATGAAAGGAACATGCTAAAGCACTCACACAAGTATGCCGTCTGCTTTCTGATTCAGGTATCACACTAAATGCAGAGAACTGTGAGTTTCACAAAAACAGACTTTCTTTGGGCATATTTTCTCTGAAAAGGGAATGACTCCTGACTCTAAAAAGGTACAAGCATTGTCATCTACTTGCCCTCCAGAAGAGGTTGACCATGCTGCAATCCTTCTTAGGCATGGCCAGCTACTGCTCCAGGTACATTCGTGATTTTGCCCCTGTGAGTGCCCCTCTAAGAGAACTCACAAAGAGAGATGCACCATTTGAAGTTTCAGGCAAATAAAACACGCAATTGAAAATGCAACAGAAATGGCTTCCTTTGATCTGAAATTGCATACAGAGATTGTGGTAGATGCAAGCCCGGTCGGGTTAGGTGCAACCCTTGCCCAACACAATGCACAGCCCGATGCTCAGAGACACATTATGGCCTATGCTAGCCGGAGTCTATCTCAGACTGAACATTCTTATTCTTAACCTGAGAAAGAAAGCTTAGCTGTTATATTGGTGTATGAACAATGCCATGTATTTCTGTACAGAAAGCATTTCACCCATGTCACAGATCATTAGGCGTTGCTCACCATTTTTGGAAATCCGAAAACCAAGATGGCCCCTCGCATTGAGAGTTGGGGGTTGCGTCTGCAAGAGTATGATTACACTATTGTGCACAATCTGGGGAATGATCAAAACCCTGAGGACTACTTTACACAAGTGCTGCTACAGCATCATAGTACAACGTCCAAAGCGACTGAGGCCTACATCTATTTCATAGTAAAGTCAAGTGCACCTGTAGCTCTTTCTATTGAATAGATTCTGACAGCTACTAATACTGACAAAGACATGGTTAAGCTTAAAGAAATCATTGCAGCACAATCATGGAGGAAACAATACGCAACTTCTTATAGATGATGTTGAGTACCAGAAAACCAAGAATGCTCGGGAAGAACTTTCTGTTGCGCATGATGGGGTCATATTAAGACAGGCAAGAATAGTTGTCCCTGAAAGCCTGAGGCAACAGGTTATTTAACTGGCACACGAAGGGCATCATGACATTGCTGCCACTAAAAGAGTGTAATTCCCGCACCTTGATGAACGAGTTGAAAGGGAACTGAATGCTTGTCATCTGTGCAACTGTCTGTTTCTCAAAATGACTCAGCACCTGCTGAATATGTCTGATCTCCCTAAGCAGGCCTGGGAGAGGATTGCGGTGGACTTCTTCGGACTCCTCAATGATGGACATTATCTCATGGCAGTTGTCGATGAGTACTCGCGTTTTCCTCTTGTAGATGACATCATCAACCACACATGACAAAGTAATTGAGAGGCTGGATGACATTTTCGCATCATGGGGTGTTCCTGCCATTCTCAAATCTTACAGTGGTCCACCCTTCAATAGTAGAGAGTTCAAT
Source organism: Calotriton arnoldi (assembly GCA_963921515.1). Taxonomy (NCBI): domain Eukaryota; kingdom Metazoa; phylum Chordata; class Amphibia; order Caudata; family Salamandridae; genus Calotriton; species Calotriton arnoldi. The sequence goes on from CAWUFW010005116.1 coordinate 1,056,145, forward strand.
GACTTTCTTAATCATTTGAACATCAAAAATCATCAGAAAAGCACACCTCTCTTGCCACAGGCAAATTACGTTGTTGAACGATTTATGAGTACTTTGAAAAGGGTGGTACAGCGCTGGAAGGAATCAACCTCAAGTCAGCTTTACACCAAGTCCTGAGTGCCTACTGTTCCACTCCTCATTCCATGACAGGGAAGAGTCCTTCCACCTTACTTTTGGGAGAGCTCTTGGAATGAAGATACCACAATAGACCACCAGTCAGACAATAGACCCTCATGAGATTCCTGTCACTAACACCTCTCTCTAATGCAAAATGATGGCTCACGCCGATGAACACTGATGCGTTCTAGACACGGTGTTCGAGAAAGGAGACAGAGTTCTTGTCAAGCAAAAGCATACATGCAAGACTGATGCTCTGTTTGATGCTTAATTGCTAAGAGTTATGGCAAGCAGAGGACATATATGGTACCTGCCCAATGACCTGAAAAATCCATAACCATGGACTTGTCACACTTTAAGCATTTGCCTTGATGATTGTCGGCCCCAGACCTCACAAGTGAGGCAAGTCCACCTGAGTGCCCAAGTCAAGCATCCAACTCTTCTCCTGAGATGCCAGATGAAGGTGCCCCTTCTTTACCTCATGCAACTAGATCTGCAAGACTGTTGAGAGCACCTCGACGACTCATTGAGGAGTTATAATGTGTATATATTTGTTCATACTTTTTATTTAACAAAGGGGGAGATAGCGTGTCCTGTGTTTGTGTGTACGAGGCCTCTAGCGGTCCTCAGCAGACTCCTTGCAAGTATTTTGTAATGTAGTGGATGTGGCTCGGTGGGATGAATAAAGTTTGTGATGCAGTGAGTTCACTCAACAGTTTCATGCTGAAGAATAAAGATTTGCAAAACAGAACACCCTGTGTGTCGTAGTCTGTTACATGCTCCCAGGCTGGGAAGGACGCTACATTTACTATATAAAGTGAACTGATTATTTTGCCTAAAAAGAGCAAACAAACACAGCCAGCTGTGAAATGGAATTCCAAAATTGTCACTGTACTATTTAGTGGGAGTAAATTACATCAAAGGTGCCTTTATTGCACTGTAGGACTCTGCTCTGGAATAGTAGATACACTTATGCTGAGTCTTTTTTTAATCCAAAACAAATATGCCTTATATTAGGGGTGTACAAAATTCATTTCATTTGTTTAGTGTCATTAATCAAAATGTCAGCAAAATTAGGTGTAATTACACGAAATACAGACTTAGCGCTATATTTTATCACAAAATACATACTTGTGTCAGTTTTTGACATAAGAACACATTTCGTGATAAAACAAAAAGGTGCAAAAAACACAAAAACGCCATTAACAGCAGCAGCTCATGCTCTGTTGTTCCCATGTGTTCTCAGTTAATTTTCACTGTGAATGGAACATCCGGTTTAAGATTTTGCAGCAAATGGCACGTAATTACGCATAGTGGCATAATTGCGTAATATTGGGATTTGCGCAACCAGTATAATGCAAAATTTACAAAATTATGCAAAATACACCAGGCAATTTACATTTCACCCGGTTATACCTTATATATATTTTGTGGCAAAGTAATTTAAATCTCTCTTTCCCTTTATTATTGGTATCCCAAATTTGGCAAGGGTGGATTAAAAGGATGCACGTATTCGCAATTAGAGTTAGCCAAACTGAATGCAGTTCTGATCACTTCAACCCTTTTTCACTCCAGTGAGAAGCGAAACTGGTAATATACCAGAGCGACAACATCTTAATGTATTAGATTACCGTTAATCTCTCATTGAATTCACTGCATGTAGTGTTCCATATCTCTTCAAATTGTTGTTTGCACGTTCATCACGGCCCTCAGTTAGCTTGCTTTGTCTTGGATGTTGTTATTTAAATCCTAGACTTATCTGGGCCAGTTTGGTAGCCCATGAAGTATTCATTGCCTTCCTTTAGAACCATCTAGGATACTGCTATGAACTCACTAATACTTTTAATGTCAGAGAATTCCAGAAGGAACCCACGTTTAAACAGCTTCTCCTCAGTCTCACTATTGAAAAGCTATGTCATTCATTAACCATCATACATGGAGACCTTTCTTTGTTACTTTTAATTGTACCTTTTCATTGGTATAATGGTGTTGGAGTTGTAGCATAGCTGTGACTTGAAGAACATACCTTCCTAAGATTCTCCACATGGGGATGGCCCTGATAACATAAGTTGAGTTGATGATCAAACGGCACAGATGCTGTAGTGCCAGCATCTTCAAGCAACGACCAGTGAAGTAAGTGCACTGTGGAAATAATTTATTCTGCTGAGTTGCTATCTAACTACTGTTAGACCTGGCATCCTTGGTGTGGTTTTCCCCTAACTTTTTGCCTTCAGACCTCCTGTCTTTGCTGACTTTGTTTTTGGTGGCCTTAGGACTCTGCACACTTTACGACTTCTAACCAGTGCTAAAGTGCTTGTGCTTCCTGCTTAAAACATGGTAACATTGGCTTATAACCAATTGGCATATTTAATGTACTTATAGGTCCATAGTAAAGTGCACTACATGTGCCCAGGGCCTGTAAATTAAATGCTACTACTGGGCCTGCAGCTCTGGTTGTGCCACCCACTTAAGTAGCACTTTACACGTCTCAGGCCTGCTATTGCAGCCTGTATGGGTGCAGTTTCAAACTGCCATTTCGACCTGGCAAAATAAACCTTTTGCAAAGCCCACACCTTCCTGTTTAATCCATATAAGTCACCCCTAATATAGGCCCTGGACAGCCCAGAGGGCAGGGTGCAATGTATTTAAAACGTAGGACATGTACTTTTAATTTTTACATGTCCTTGTAGTGAAAATTCTTAAATTAGTTTTACACTACTGCAAGGCCTACGTCTTCCATAGGATAACATTGGAATTGCCAATTTACATTAAATAAGTGTAATTTCCAAATGGGACTAGGTAACCCCTTAAAGTTTGGTGTCTCTGGAATCACAATTTAAAACACGCTGTAGTAAGGACCCTCCTGAAGAAGCCATCCACCGACCCAATAGAACCGAAGAACTACCGGCCCATCTCCCTGCTCCCAATTCCAGCGAAGGTTCTGGAGAAGGCCATCAACCAGCAACTGATCGAACACCTGGAACATAACAACATCCTGGACCCCTCTCAATCTGAATTCCAAGCCAACCACACTTTTGACTTTGACTTGGTTCAACTCGACCAGATAGATGCAGTTGGCACTTTATGCTTTTAGACGCCATGTTACACTTTCTTCTTTAAAAATTCATAACCTCTATTCTACTGATTGGATTTCTGCCGTTTTGGTCTTGTGTTATTTATTACATTCTGCTCTATTTTACTAACCTGGTGTGAGATCCTTTTTGTGTGGTGTTTTCACTGTGTTACTGTTTGAAGTGTTGCACCAATACTTACACATTGCCTCTAAGTTAAGCCTGACTGCTCTGTGCCAAGCTACCAGGGGATGAGCACAGGTTAATTTAGGGTTTGCATGTTGCGCCTTACCCTGACAAGGATTGTGGTTGCTGCTTGATCAGGGCTCACATCCCAATCAACCAACAACCCAAGTTCTCATAGATACAAATACTAAACAACAGATCCATGAAATGTGATAATTTCTAGAAATGAAAGACTATAAAAGCCTGAATCAGTAGACCTGCAAATACTTCAGCCTTAGTCAATCAAATCTTCAAATACAAAGCTACAATTAATACCTAAACAGTTATAACATACTTGATGAATCATCACAGAATACGTTTTCTATCAAAACTTAAAAGCCAACATGTGTTTTGTGGTGTTCAACAGCAAAACGTTTATTCAAGGCTGTAAAGAACACACATAACATTTTTTTATATTAAAAACAATCACATAGACCAAAGTTTGTACCACAAATATTCAGTTCATCCAATATAACATATTCAACATTTTAAACATATACATTTAGATAACATATTAATATTCAATAAGACATGCACAATTAAACTTATGTTTTGATATTTGCTATTAATGCACATACTGAATTAGTCCATCTACAAAATGTTGCATTAATTCATATACAAATGCTCATATTCAATATTAGGCCATATAAAATATTGAACCCTAACAACAATATATTATCAATAATTAGTCAATAATTTATAAATTTAATACTTCAAAGACTTATAAATTCTGAACTTTCCAAGTAGTGGAACGAGTTCACCATTGGACAGTGTACTAAAAACAATAGGTACTTAGTGGATTTCGATTTCTAAGCTTTCCTACGTATGATGATTTGGGTCCAGGCTTGATGAACAGATGGAAGAGAGTTTACTCAATCATCCGTTTGTATAATGGAAATATTTATCGATAATGCAGACAGTAACTTGTTAAAACTCAAGTATGAGATTAAGGATTTAGAGAAAGAGATAGACGGAAGATTGCTTCGGTGGATTGATTGGAACTTACCCGTATTAAATGTCATTTGTGACAATGTAATTTGGTGTGCAGGTATTCACAGTGTCTTAGTTTGGAACTAGATAGTTGTCATTAGAGTCGCTGGTCTACCCATATACTTGCCACCCATCAGCTGTAAAAGCTGTAAAATCTGAAATGACTTTCTGAACGTCAGATTTGCGTTAGATGAATGGGTGTAGGTGTGCACAATAATACCTCTTGCTACACATTCCATTTTCCACACAGTAAAATAAATTATGCAATTAGTAGAAGTGGGGCGAAGGGAATGGTATATGAAACAAAATGCAAAACAAAATAGAGATGCTGGAGGTCACCACTCTGACTAGTCATGTTTTACCCTTGTCTTAGGTGTGAATTTTGCTGAAATTTCCAGACCTGATTCACAAAACATTCATTGTGAGAAGTGTCTCACTCGAGACTTAGGGCTGACTTACTCGTGAATCTCCTGGAATAAGGAAGTTTTGTAAATGAAGTGCTTTTCGTCCAACACAAACTATGAAAGATAATCTAGCTAAATAGATAATGGTCCTCGGTATGAGTCCAGGGAATCCATCTGGAATTCCGAGCGTTACGGAGTAGAGCTGGCGAAACTATACTCGCCCCTGGACCGAGGTGGCCTGGCAGTACCGAACCTAGAACAATAGTATCTCGCCTCTCAGCTGCAGTGGGTAGCCAATTGGCTCTATTGGTGCAGTTGGCTTACACAGCCACTGCACTACCACCCTGGACATTGACTTGTGTCCTTCACCTGTTTCACCCAACCACTCGAGCCAAGGCACCGGACCCCCAGCTCTAAGGTAATGCACACCACTGCTATCACCAGCCTTTACCTTGCGCGCTCAGCAACTCCCTATGCACCAGCCTTAGCCCTACAAGTCACTCCTAGAAATGCCACCATTACCTCTGTGGCGGAACTTGAAACCTGGCATGCTGTAGAATTACACACACTGGGAGACCTCTACAGTGATGGTGCCCTCATCCCTTATGAGACATTAATGGGCGAGTCTGAGCTACTGCCAGGACAGTTCCTCTTATACAATTCCCTGCTGGCGACGCTGACCCAACCATGGAGAAATCTGACTAATGATCCACCGACTCACTTGGTAGTACAATAATTACAAGTTATGGGACTTGAAGGCATTTAGTACATTGGCTGGCTGCCCTGCTGCAAACCAGACAGCACCCTCACATGCAGCCCTAAGGGCCCATTGGGAGGGCGACGTGGCCCTTCCATGTACAGACAAGGAATGGGCTGCAATCCTGGAGAGCTCCACTAATATACCACGCAATACGAGGTTCTGCCTAATACAATTTTACATTGCACATGGGACCTATTTAACCCCCGCCAAAATCAACTGTTACTTCCACCGTGTAGACGCTGCCTGCTCCTGCTGCGCGCTGGTGAATGAAGACCTACTCCATATGCTGTGGTCGTACCCCCCCTTCGCACTTACTGGCACGGTGTCACAACCTAACTGTCGACATGCATGGAACGCCCTACACTGCACATTTGGGAGACATGCATGCTGGGCCTGTTCCCTAGGGCTAAGAAAAATAGGATAACCTCTAGGTTTCTCAAGCTGGGCTTCCTAATTGCCAAACAACCTATTACCCGCTGGTGGAAGTCCCAGGCATTATACAGAGAGGACACTTTGGGATTGTGCAAGTACCCTGGGACCTCCAGCTGGGACACAAATCTGGCAAGTTTCAGAGCTCTCAGGCACAGGAGTGATGAGAGTGATCCCAACATATAGGTAAACTGGGGTTGGAACGGTGGTCAGCTATTACACCCACGGACTAGCGCTCCACCACACAATTCAGTTTGAGCTGGCCATTCCTGACCGACTCCATAATACGGGGGCCTCTGAGAGTCAGATAGAACTAAGAGCATGGAATAAAATTAAGGGCACAGAATTAGAAGACTTTCTTACTGCAACTGCCTGTTCGCTGCCTACAGAGGTGGAGGAAGCTACCATCCGCCATACAGAGTGGATAGAGACAGCTTGTAAAAATTAGCCCCTGTGAAAACCCGGTTTCCTAAACGTTCGCAACCAACAGCTCCCTGGTACTCTGACGAACTAAGGAAACAAAACTTGCCTGTAAGCATCTAGAACGCAACTGGAGAAGAGAATATAATGAAACAGAAAAAGATCTTTATAAACAAAGTCTTACGCTCTAAAAACGGCTCTTATTTAATACTAAAAGAGCAGTCTTACGCTCTATGAACGGCTCTTATTTAATCCTAAAAGAGCATTCTTCGCGAACAAAATCACACTGGCTAAATCGTCAACCAAAGAACTTTTCAGGACTGTAGCCAGATTGGCCACTCCCGGCCCTCCTAAAATCCAGAGTAGTGAAGAGCTGTGGGAGGAAATTGCCACTTTCTTCTTACAGAAGGTGGAGGTTATTTTCTCGTCTTTCAGAATCTCCCCGTTGGGAGGGACGGATGCTCTAAGCATGGAGGCCAAAATAGCAATAGCAACTGACCTACCGCCTATTCTGGACAAGTTCTCCCCACTGGCCACGAAAGATTCTATAAACCTCCTCGCCGCTATTAGATCAGGCTCTCCCTACGACCCCTGTCCAGTCTCTGTGATTAAACTGGCCCTTGAACCTATTTCTATTTAACTTACTTCCTTATTTAATGCCATGTTCGTGTCAGGGCATTACCCAAAAACATGGAAGATAGACTCAATTCTTCCACTGTTAAAAAAACAAAACCTGGACCCTAAGGATCCCAATAACTTCTGGCCAATCTCTCGCCTTCCACTCCCGGCGAAATTGGTAGAGAAGACCATGAATATACAGCTGAGTGCCTTCCTCCCTGCCGAATAATATTTTAGATCCTTTTAGGGAAGGACACAGCACAGAGTCTTCCCTTATAAAATCTACTGAAAAAATAAGGGAAGCCCTGGATCAGGGAGGAAATGCAGCACTAATTATGCTGGATCTTTCTGCGGCTTTCGATACGGTCCACCATGATCTTTTGATGGAGCGTTTGTCAGCTTGTGGGGTTCAAGGCCTAGCCTCGTAGCTACTGAAATCATTTTTGACTGAAAGAACTCAAATTGTGGCCTTGGACAATTTCCATTGGAACACTATTTCCTTACCTTGTGGAGTGCCAGAAGGGTCTTCCCTCAGTCCCACCTTTTTTTAATGTTTACGTGTCTCCCCTGGCACACCTGATTAGATCCTTTGGGTTTCAGCTCACTTCTTATGCGGATGACATGCAAATTGTGGTGTCTCTGCTGCAGGGGCAGGAGTCAGAGAAGGGGAAGAGGTTCCATGACTGTATGAACTCAGTCAAGATGTGGATGACCCAGAACTGCCTGAAGTTAAACTCGGACAAGACTGAGGTAATTATTTTTGGAAATAATGCAAGTTTTTGGACCCCAGACTGGTAGCCGTAAGAACTAGGCACACTCCCAAAACCCACTAGGAAAGTAAAAAATCGGGGAGTTATAGTGGACGATAAACTCACTTTCGGGGACCAAATAAATGTGGTTGCATCTGCCAGCTTCCACCTCCTTAGAATGATCAAGAAAATTATGCAATTTCTGCCGGAGGACTGTCAGCGCGTAGTTATAACATCCCTTATTCTATCAAGGGTGGACTACTGCAACAGCCTTTACTTGAACATTCAAAAGCGACATTTGAACAAACTCCACCTTCTGCAAAATGCAGCAGCTAGGCTGCTTACCTGCACACCAAAATTTGTATCTGTCACCAAGGAAATCAAAGGGCTGCACTGGCTCCCAGTCAGACAACGGGTGCATTTTAAATCCTTGTGCACCGTTTTGAAAGCCCTTCAAGGAACAGGACCAGAATATCTGAAACGTCGATTTCAATGGTACATCCCAAAAGAGCCCTCCGCTCTTTAGGAGAGAAGAGGTTGCTAGTACCCTCTTTTTAAAAAGTCAACTGTGGAGGGAGAAGTTTCGTTACCTGTGCCGCAAGGGCCTGGAACGATCTCCCTCTCCATAATAGAAATGCCACAGATCTAATGGCGTTTAGGAAAGGATTGAAAACATGGCTTTTCAGTATGTAGGTTTCCCATCCCATCCTCTGTTCAGAGGGCAGTAGCTAGCGCCAGGGCACCCTCAGGTAACCGCTGCATTTTAGAAATATAAATAACATAACATAACCGCACAGCTCTATCTATTCTCTTGCCAAGGCCCAAATAGGTTGTATTTCAAATTTTTCACACTCACTGACGCACCAGATACTTCACTGGATGGAATAGGTTAGGAACGGGGGGAGGTGCTGGTATTTGAAGTCACGGGCTCCAGTTACTACTGTTTTGTTTTTATATAATGGAATCTTTTCTCCTCTACTGCGAAGATATGGGTAGCTGACCACTGTGGCATACACGTGGACCGTTCGATACACTAACTTGGTAATTATTCTAAGGAATTTCATGCAACACGTGCGACTTGTCGTTTAAGTGATCAATTCTTTGATATACCCTCAGTACTTGTTGGACTCTGTAGTTGTCAGTGCTGTGATGTCACGTACATGCTTTAACTGAGCTGTAAATGGCACTATAATCCCGCTTTTCTTAGTTGAAAATGTTGTGTACGGAATGCAAAACACTTAATAAAAAAGATTCAAACAAAAAAATGTTCCTCAGTATGAGAAGTGGCAAAAGATCCATCGGTATTACCAGAGATATCTGGCCCTTGTCTGGCCACTTCTGAATATCAAGTATGGTTTGACTAGAATGATCTCAGTTTGATGATTGTAGAAACCTAACTGGAGTGGATGTACGACCTCATGTAACTAATTGATTAAATTCTAAATGGCCTTCTAGCTCGGGGATCCCCAACCCTTACTAGAATGGAAGCTGCATCTGATCAATGGATATCACCCTGAGCTATTCATGAATATTATAACTCTTACAACATGACCATGTTCAACAAGACTCCAGTTCTGACCTCTCCACATAGCATTACCAATAATGTCCTTCCCTTACAGCCCTGATCTCAAGTGACTCCACTTGTGCTCCTTCTGCCATTCTTTCATCGCAAAGTGTTTATTCATAAAGTGCGATTGATATAATGCGGCCTGCAGCATGACCAATCTCTGTGCAACCTTGCTAGACTTGCTAGACTGCGACCGGACTCAGGTGGTCATGTTGTAGGCCGTCCCATTACCACGGACTGTCATAGTGTGAGCTTATCTCTTAGTGTGGAAACCAGCCATTGGTTTGGCTCGTTTGGCTGGGTGTGACTCCAAAGGTCTGCAAATAAGCTTCACCACCTCCTTCAATGTGCCCAGACCCTCTCTATAACCTACTGGACGGGCTACCCTTCCACAAGCAACTTCCAGGGTGGCTAGCGAGCTCTCAGTAGCTCCCGAGCTACTGTCCGAAGTTCCTCGCTCTAGCTGTAGGTGTTAGTAGCTAATTAGGACCGGCCAGTGATACCTTATTCACTTGAATCAAGGTATGTTTTCCTAGCCATGAGTCATACCCATTTGCCACCAGGTGGGACCTGCACCTTCCCTTGAGTCAGGGATGTGGGTGGTGCTAGACCCCTCCTCCCCTCCCCCCCCCCTTCCCAGTATTGAACAGCCAGGCTATTATTGATGGTTTGTACTTTGACATTTTAAAATCAAGATTTCCGCAGTCCTTGTAGGAAAATGTTTTCAGCATAAAACGGAAGAGTTATGAATTTTGTTAAAAATAGTATAGAAAATATCTTCAAACCTAGGAACAGGTTACACAAACTAAATAAGCCTTAAATATGTTTCCATTCATCCCCTGTTTGATTGAAACAGTACTTTTTGCCTACTTTTCAATATAATTGACTTGCTCCTCCTGTGAAACTGAATTTAAGCAATGTTTACATGACATTATGTAGATATATGAGAAATATTTATAAGTCTCCACCGCTCCATTCTGAGTAAACAAAGTGAATCAACCACAAAAAGTCAATGTATGGTCAGAGCAAGGGAGTAAGTTTTAATTCATTTCCCCAACCCAAACTAAAGAGCACCTAAAAGGTCCTTTTCTTTCTCTGTTCAATCAGCATAAAATAAATTGCTTTTTATTTCCCGTAAGTGGAAGAGAAAGAAACACAATGAAACCATATAAAAATTGCACGGGGACTGCTTTCACGGTTTTACTGAATGCTATTTTCGTAGCATTTAGGTCATCCAGGAAAATGGAGCCATAACGACATTATAGTACTTTTATAGCAAGTGTTTAGAGGGCTAGCACTAACAATGAAAAATACTGCTATGACATTAAGTAATATATAGTAATTCATATTAAAAATGAATAAAAAGGATGATTTAGAAGTAGCTTCAGGAATTACTCAGTGGCTTCCCATTCGTTGTCATTGACCCTCTGTCTTCAGATTGTAACTTAGAGAAAGAACTTGGACTTTAAATCTAGCAGCTCAACCAGAAGGCTGTTCATATACCTCTAAGGACTGGCTAGTTATGAGCAATCCTTCCCTCCCTGGTGAAGGCTATTGATTATCACTTGAACTAAAGCACACACCTATTACATGAGTACTGTGTTCATTTCATGTTCAACAATGGTCTCAGACTTCAAGCACCATAATTCACGTGGATGACATCCTTTCCATGAATTATAGGCGTTCATCCATTACCAATATTGAAAAAATGTAAAAGAAAAACATTTCTTGTGACATGAAAACAACCAGAGGCAGGTGGCATATTATGTTTGTAAAATGCCATTTTGTGGTTCTGTTTATATTTATAGACCATTCTACCATTCATAGAATCATATAATCATCGCACCAGAATCTAGTCTTATTTAGGCTTTTGTCACATGAGTTTCAATATCAGTTATTTATTAATTATGATTATAAAACTTGTCACACAACCTGATTCCTTGTCTCCTTGCTGTCAGGCGCAGCGAAAGCACGTGACTTTATGATTCACGTATTGAGTTTTGAACGGAAGACTGATTTTAAGCCCTTTATGGTTGCAATCCGGTACGTAATGAGCAGGCATTGCCTAACATTCCCTTTTGGTTCAGGGCTAAGATTGAATTTTATTGAGGTTGTTCATATATGCAATGGCACAATGAGCAAAAAACAATGGTCTGGAATGTGGCTCAAACAATCACTAGTGCTTGAGAATAATCCATCACTCTGTCAATCACTTTTCATTCTTCTCTCTCCACCACATTTGGCCAGTCATAATTCCCATTGGTGGAATGTCGTGCTTTCTTAGAGATGGGAGCATAGGCCAGCAGAACTCGCCTGCCTGCTTTTTCTGGATACTTCATTCGTCTGCATATCCTCAGCTTGGCTTCACATAACTGGGCAACCATAATAGTTGCTTCTTGTTGTTAAACCCAACTCGAGTCCTTCCTGATAAGAAGAACCATCCAGCTCAGCTTTGAGGGGAGAATAAATGAAGGGTGTGTAACCAAGGGTATAACATATGTATCAGGATTTCTTCAGTGCTTTGTATTCCAGGTCTACACTATGCCTAATAATAGAATTGCCTTAAATTATCTTCCTAGTGTATAAAACAAATTCCTCATATTGTAGAAGAAATAATTACTATTGAATTTTAAAACAGGGTGGCAATGTTCTTTCTTCTCCTAACACAACCTGTCGCTTCACTCCGTTCACAATCTATATAACATTTCCAGTAATATAGGCAAGTGAAAAGTTTCCAAATTAGCTTAAGAAAAACTACCACCACTGCCAGTCACCCCACAGAGCATAAGCTGAGCTTCAACCAAACTGCTTGCACAGCTGTACAATGTGTTAGTGTCACAACCAGTTTCAAACACCTTCCTTCCATTCCTTTAAACTGGAGAATGGGTGTTTTTTAACGGTTTAGTTCTGGCATCGTATATATCATCAAGGCAATATTTCTAATGTACATCTTTATATGGACTGCAACAGTAAAGCCTCTCTATTTTCAGTTGAATTGATTCAACCAGGCATTGTAGCATCCCAAGATACACATATTGATATGTCTGTATGTAGTATTTTTATAGCTCAAACCTAGCCTAAAGGCAGCAAACTGCTGTACAGGGTTAAACGCAAAGCCTTATTTATATGAAGGCTTTTATTGCATCATGATGCAATATTTTTTAAAGAGGTATGCCTTCAGCTTTTCCCGAAATTGGAGTGGAGTTAGGACAGTCCTGATCCATATACGGATACCGTCAGGTGCAGACTTCCCATTCTTTTTTCCTGGACATTTCCCCAGAGAGCTGAAGGCTTGAAATGATGGTTTCTAGGACATGACCTGGCTGCTTGCACCTCTGTCACGTTCTCCAGCTTCCTCTGTACTTGCAGCAGGCACGGGAGAGGGCATCTTCAAGAGAGAAGGAAAGACAGATGAGATAGCGAGGTGGAAAGGAGCAGGACTGGTTTGAACATTTTTGACGGGGCTGATTTTGGTTCCCAATCCAGCCCTGGGTACCGTTCCAGGCTGTAGGTGCATGGTGAGTCAGCTAGATAGCAGGGGTACTAGTCGTGATGGCTTTGTAGATAGTGCAGCTGGTTTTGAAGATGTTGTGGACTAGTGATCCAGCGCGGCTAATATAAATTTCTCCTTAGGACACTAATCCAGGTAAAACATTTATGCAACCTATTGTCCATTAAACCTTATGTCGGTGGGGCCCTTGACACCGCATAACATACATTCATTCAATCACTGGATTTCACGCCAAGGAGAATGTGCTGCTGGACGAACGGGATACCTTGTTAAATTTGACAGAATAATAACTCATACATTATATGCATTAACCTTTGATCCTGTCGGTTCCAAACATCAAGGTACTCCGCTCTTTGGTCGATGGACCAACTAGTAGAATAAGTTGATGGTGATTAAGACCAGCTCAATCATGATTAAAACCCTTTAACATTATAAATCATAAATGAACTAAAGAACCACAGACTCATTTTAAGTTAGAATATATTTTTATCTAAATTCTCAATCGAATAGGTGAAATTCTTTATTTATTAGACACATTTAATATATCAACAAACATTTAAGAAAAGTTTAATGAAGAATGGAAAATTATGCATTACCCATAGTCTTAGGATGCGGACAGGAATGGTTCACCAAAAGAAGATAAACCGCAGATCACAGTATAGACTCCCAAACTGACTGACTGTCCCGCTAACCTCCTCGGACGCACCTCCCGGGCAGAATTCCCGCAACGATCTCGTTCCTTCCCCAGTAAAGTTCAAAGTCCAAAAATGACAGAGTCTTTTTGCAGTATCAAGGTGGAAAAATGAAAAATAAAGAGGCGGTATGGCAGGAAAACACCAACAGCAGCATCAATAGCAGCGACCACAGTAGCAGCCCACCCCACATAAGAGTAGACCCTCTTATACCCTATTTTCTAGCTTACTACACAAAAAGTTGCAATCCTTAGGGGCAAGAATCACGCTAATTGGTCCATTTGAGGGGTGGTGATGGTCACCTCATCGCCCTCCTTGTTCAAACTGGTTTAGGGACAGTAAAACATACAATGAGTCTCATGACTCCAGGGTCAAAAGCAGTCCAACTTGTCCATTCATTTTGTAGCGATCTTGATGGTCACAATTTTGTTCGTCCATTGTCACTCGATTCTTTCTCATCCATTCCCACGAATACATGCTGAATCTTTTTGGCACACTCTTTATTGTAGGTCAGTTCGACCTTGACATCTCTCACTCTGGGTACAGGCCGCATTCACGTTACTTGATTTCTTTATTGCTTCTGCGCAGAGGCCATCTTTGCCGTTTCACGTGATCTCATCCTCTCCAGCAGCCATTTTCGAAGCATGGCCTAACAGGCCCGAACGAACTATCATAAGAACAAACACAACCATAATTAAAACAGAGAAAATAAGCCTTTCTGTTTACCACCCGCCATTCTAAAGACCCGTGTTAGGTGTTACCTAGCAGAGGCGACATTTAAAGCCATTTTACTTACCATCTGCATTCTTTGCCACAATACAAATCTACTACGTAACATAAATCATGCAATTTCACTCTAATTAGTACGTAATCATAATACTAAAGTTAATTAACTTCACATTGGTAAATAGATTAGATTTTGCACAAATCTGCATGTTACCCATATATAGTGTTTACTAAAAAGGGTGCATTTGTTGGTTAGTATATGCATTTTCAAACAGTTAGTATTATTAAATTATTAAGAGTTCATTAATTTCCAAGGGGGTACAAAATTATTTTGTTTACCCTGCTCCATCAATTCCCCCCTTTGGTGATTTTTAACATCACCACAAAAACCTATCCTACAATTTATCAGATAAATGTTTCTTGTCCACTTGCTTTTTTGTTAGTTCATACAACTGTGTTTTTCTCATCTTGTCTTTTAGACCTTTCGTACATGTTCTCTTTTAACTCTTCCAATTCTATCTCTCCCATCTCCCGTTCTCTTTCTTTATTTTTCTCATTTTCTCTTTTTACTCTATTTTGTCTTTTTCTTCTTTTAATACACACATATGCTAATCTCAATAATAGCATTACTATTATTATCACTGTCACTGGTATTAGTATTTTCCCAATAAGAGAACTACCTATCTCTGTGAACCATTTCTTCATTGAGGAAAAACTCTTACCAAGTCTCTCCCAAACACCTTCAACCTCCAGTGGGGCAATTTCTTTGTACAGATCGGTAATGTTCTTTATATACTTCTGTATATTCTCACTTTTGTCTGGAATGTAAGTGCAACAATGTTGTACCTTCAGCATTCCACAGACTCCACCCTCTTTTGCCTAAAGAATGTCAAGGGCAAGTCGATTTTGCATCACCATAGCTCTCATGGCAACCATTTCGGTATTTACCATCAAGAACCCTCCAGCAGTATTCGTTGATAAATGATCTACTACTGTAGACAATTTCCGAATCTTGTATGCATTCAAAGATATACCCACTGCTGGTATCAATGCTCCAAAAATATCACCTTCTATTTCTGAGAAGCTTTCCCTCCTCCTACGTGTATTCCTTTCGTTCCTCTCTCCACGTGAAAAATCTTTGGAAAGACCAGGCCTAGATAACATGTTCCGTACCAATGGTCCGGCAACCTATAATAAGCTCTATTTCCGCAAATATAATAGATCCCTGGAAATACTGGATCTTTTCCTCCTTTAAATCCCCATCCCCCTAGAATTTTGTATGTATCTCGGCACTCACTAGAACCCACGAAATAGTTATCATACTTAGGGGCCGATTCCGATTCGGGCCGGAAATCTCTCCGACCGAGCCGGACCCGGAGAGATTTCCGACCGAATCGGACCCGTGCAGCCCGACCGAACGAGTACGATGCGTCCGTATGCTATCGTACACGAGTCGGTCGGACTCCCATTGAAGTCAATGGGAGCCGGTCGTACAGCGCGTACGCAGGCTCCCATTGCCTCAATGGGTGCGAGGCGAACAAGGGCGCCCCCTACAGCGGGTACGCGGCGAAGCGACTCGTGCCGTACATGCACAGGTCCCCCCTGTGTACGACTCACGCGGCTACGCATACAGGGGGGTCCGACACGGACCCCCGAAGTACGGCTCCGACTGCTCTTTCGAGCCGGACGGCGCGTGTCGGTCGGACTGCTCGCGGCACGCATCGTACTTACCCGGCCGGGGAACGTCTCCATTGCGCGGTGCGAGTCGTGTCCGAGCGAGTCGGTCGGTGCGGTTAGACCCGGGAACGAGTCGGTCGGAGCGGTTGGGACGCCCGAACGAGTCGGTCGGCGATTTCGTATCGTACTCGCTCGTCCGGACGCGCGTACGAATCGGTCGGGAAATAGGGCTCCGAATCGGATCCGGTTAAGCCGAATCCGATTCGGAGCCCTACTGCCGAGATCGGAATCGGCCCCATAGTGTTACTTCTACTAATACACAATTTTCCCTGTTGGGGCCAATCCAGAACCATAGCTGCATTTGTATCACCTTTGTCGTAATTTCTCTCTTCAAACGCCCAAGGTGGGGTTTTTGTCTTTTCTCCTGCTACTTTTCTTTGAAACTTAACTCTTCTGTCCTCTACCATGTCCAAGAAAATCTTTTCTTCTTTCTTTAACTCACAAGTAAGATTTTGTCTAAATATATACTCTAATGTTAATTCTTTATTTTCTAAGAAAAACTCTCCAAAAACCTTTGCAACTTTTACCTTATTTAATTCAGGGATTACGGGAACTTTAGCAAAAACAGCATCTATGTCAGTGTAGTAATATTCTAATCTACCTGTTTTATAAAATAGACTAGCTAAAACGCTACAAGTTGTCCCATACGTCAAAGGAAGGTGATGATATGTCACACCTTCTGTGACCGACGCAGGTAACTGCATACAGACATAACAATCTCTCACATCCATTGTCTCCACATATTCGTATAAAAGTTTCGTGAAGACATTCTTGGAGAAATCAGTTATTGACTTATCCCTATGAAAATCAGTACTATCTACTAATGCTGCAGTGTTCTTTATGTTAGCTTTCATGTCATTATTCGTGTCATTCACTATTACAGATGTATTTTCTACAACTAACCTAAGTGGAATTATTATTGCTAAAATAAACCAGATAAGCATTAGCAAACCTGTACAATAGAAACACATTCTACACCATCTACGTAAAAACTCTCATCTGGATCTTCTATTCTCAGTGTCTACCATGTTGTAATACTCTTTAACTATATATGTATGTACAGAAACTGTGTCTCCACACCTCAGAATGACTTTTCAGCCACTCTACCCTTTAATCAGTCTCTTTTGGTACTCTCTTCAGTTCTTTTCAGAACATTTTCTTGTCCTTTTTCAGTTTAGGTGTCCAGTCCGGTTTTCTTTCTTTGTCTTTCAGGTTTGGTGCAATTCACTCTCACCCATTTGTTCACAGTCTTTGTCTGGGATTTCGTGACTGCTATCCACTTCTTTAATTCGGTCAATGCTATGTATAGCCATTCAGGTGACTTATATTTCAAGTTAGGTCTCTTCACCCTTTTTGGTCTCTGTAACTGTCTTTCACTTGGTTTTCTTTGTCCTTTCTGACTTATTTCATTTACTTGTTCCGCATTATCTTTGTTCAAATTTATTATTTTATATCTCAGTCTTTTAATTTTGTTGGGCCAATTGTCTCCTTTTCTTGGCCTTTTCAGTTCGCTTTCTTTTCTTCTCGTTCTGTTCTCCAAGTTCTCTTTCTTGGTCCTATTCTTTGCTTTCTTTCTTCTTCACTTTCTTCAGATTCTGTCTCAGACCTCACTTCACTTCCTCTAACTTTGAACTTTATGATCTCAGTTTCTTTGTCTGAATCCGAATCTTCTTGTGACTCTTCTGTTTGAAAATTTGATTCTAACCCTCCTCGTTTGCCTTCCGCACTTTCCCCAAACTTTCTGTCTGAATCTAAATTTCCCTGTGTTTCTTCTGTTTGTAGTTCTGACCCTACTACTCCTCGTTTTTCTTCCGCACTTTCCCCTATCTCTCTATCTGAATCTAAGTTTTCTTCAGTTACCTCAACGATCTCTGGAGGAATTTTCCCAAAACTTGTACTTGGCTGTTCACTGTCGCTGTCTCTTGATTCGGTTTCTCCTGTTATAATATCAGTTCTTCTGTTTCCTGATTTTTCCTTTTGCCTTTCACCAGATACAGGTTGGTCTGTTTCAGATGCCGAACTGGTATCCGATATTTCCAGATGTCGACTTACAGGTCGAGCTTCAAGATCTGGAATTCTGATCGTTTCAGTTTCTTCTTCAGTTGTCAAACTGGTACCTGATTCTTCCAGATGTCGACTTACAGGTCGAGCTTTAAGATCTGGAACTCTGTTTGTTTCAGCTTCTGCTTCAGATGCTGAGCTGGTATCTGATATTTCCAGATGTCAACTCACAGGTCGAGCTTCAGGATCTGGAACTCTGATGGTATGACTGGCATGAACCCAATTTTTCATACCTGCACACTTTACAGCAGTTGTTGTCACCAGGATCACTTGACGTGGCTTATCCCAGCGAGGAACCAAGCAGTTTCTTCTTCTGTGGACTTTAATGCGGACCCAGTCTCCTGGACTCAAATCATGAGCTGGTTTTCTTTCAAGAGTGGTCGCATCCGGTCCAACCTGATGAAACACAGAATGCACCACATCAGCCAATCCTTTGCAATAGTCCAATACGAGATCATCAGTTATAGTCAGCAGTTTGTTGACAGGTACATGTGCTTGTCTCATTGCTCGTTCCATGATTATTTCATGAGGACTCAGACCTGTTTTTCTGTCAGGTATGCTTCTGATGCTCATCAGCACCAATGACAGGGCATCGGGCATTTGAGTCCTGTGGCTTGACACATTTTCCCTAACCTATTCTTTATTGTTCCATTTACTTGCTCTACCACTCCAGAAGCCTCTGGTCTGTAGGCACAGTGCAGTTTTTGTTGAATGTCAAGTGCTTCACATATCAGTTGTATTATTTCATTCTGGAAATGTGTTCCTCTATCTGTTTCGATCGTTACTGGAAAGCCATATCTAGGAATGAATTCTCTCAGTAGGAGCTTAGCCACAGTAACTCCATCATTCCTTCTTGTCGGATAGGCTTCCACCCAACGAGAAAACAAACAAACGACCACAAGGACATATCTCAATCTATTGCTTGGGGGCATTTCAATAAAATCTAGTTGCATTCTGGTAAAAGGACCTCCTTCACGTCCTATTATTCCTAAACTCACTAGTCTTCCTTCCAGGATTTATTTGTTGGCATGTAAGACATCTTTGACAAAGGCTTTCAGCTATAGCCCTAAATTTTGGGTTGTACCAGGTCTGTCTGAAAAGTCTGATCGTGGCATCCCTACCAATGTGTGCCTGCCCATGGTACATCCGTGCCATATTAGAGATCATGCTATCAGGCATAACTGGTCTTTCATCTCTATAAACCCAGACTTCATCTTCCTCTCTTTGTCTGCAGCCTGCTTTTATCCAACCATCTTTCTCCTCTTCATCTGCTTCTTCCTGCAATTGTTTCACCTCATCCCAGGTTTCAACTGTGTTAGTAAACAGCAAAGGACATGAAACATTCTCTTTTTCCCTTCTCCTATTCAGTGAGACCATGATTCTGGCACAATATTGAGCTATTTCATCTGCGAATTTGTTTCCCACTGCAATATAATCGGTTCCATTTTTGTGTGCAGCGCATTTTACCACTGCAATCTGTTTAGGTAGCTGTATCGCCTCAAGCAATTTCTTCACAAACTCACCATTCCTAATAGGAGTTCCTGCAGAAGTCAGGAAACCCCTCTGGGACCAGATCTGTCCAAAATCGTGGACCACTCCGAAGCCATACTGGCTATCCGTGATCACCGTAATTCGGAAGTTCTTTCCCAGTTTGCATGCTCGAATCAGAGCAACCAGTTCAGCCACTTGGGCTGAACGTATTCCTCTCAAACAGGATGCTTCCATTATGGTTGCCACCGTACACACAGCATACGCAGCACTTAAAACTCCTTCACTTGTTCTCAGGCATGATCCGTCCTCAAACATCACATAACCTGATTCTTTTAAGGGTTCATCTCTAATATCTGGGCGAGGCTTTGTGCAAAATTCAAGCACATCCAAACACTTATGATCAACATCATCTTTGACTTCAACATTTACTTCATCTGGCAATGAAGTTGAGGGATTCACACTCGTGCATCTTAAAATGGTTACATTGTCTGCACCCAAAATCACTTTTTCATACCTAGTCAGCCGACTATGTGTGATGAATTGGGTTTTTGTTCGGGTCAGAAGGATTTCAAAGGAGTGTGGGACATATACTCTCAGAGGATACCCCATCACAATACCTTCGCTCTGTTCCAGACTCACACAAGTAGCAGCTACTGCTTTCAGACATCCAGGCAACGCCTTTGCTACCGGGTCTAGGACAGCTGAAAAATAAGCGATTGGTCTTTTCATTTTTCCATGCCTTTGTACTAACACTGAAAGTGCACATCCATCTCTCTCACTACAATACAGCTCAAATTCTTTTTGATAATCAGGCATTCCCAATGCTGGTGCCTCACACAAACTTGTTTTCAGTTCCTTGAAAGCCTTCATTTCCTCCTCATCCAACTCAATCGGATCTTTGACATCCCTCTTTGTCAATCGCTGTAAAGGTTTTGCAATTAATGAAAATCCACTTATCCACTGTCGACAATAACCAACCATTCCAAGAAACATTCTCACCTCTCTCTGCATCATTGGGGCTCTCATTCCTTGGATAATCCTTATTCTTTCTGTCGTCACCTTTCGCATCCCTTTCTCAATCTTATGACCTAGATACTGTACCTCCTGTTGACAAAATTGCAGTTTTGACGGAGACACCTTGTGTCCTCCTTCTGCCAAATGATTTAATAAAGCAATTGTGTCCGTAACACATGCTTCTTTGGTCTTTGATGCCACCAATAGGTCATCAATATACTGGACCATCACAGATTTTTCAGGCATTTTTAAATCTTCCAATGATTTCTTTAGGATCTGATTAAAGATTGAGGGGCTTTCAGTATACCCTTGAGGAATTCGGCACCATGCCAAAATACGCTCTCCGAACCGGAACGCAAATAATGGCTGGCTGTCAGGGTGCAATGGAATAGAAAAGAATGCATGGCACAAATCAATAACTGTGTACCATTCTGCATCATGTGGAATCTGATACAATATTACAGCGGGGTTTGGCACAATTGGGCAGCAAGGAATAACAATCTTATTTACCTTTCTCAAGTCTTGCACTATCCTATATGTTCCATTCAGCTTTTTCAATCCCATTATAGGAGAATTACATGGGCTACTCATTATTTCTCTCAAAATTCCTTGTTCAATCATCTTATTAACTACAGGTGTTATTCCTTCAATAATTTCTGGCGTTAATTTGTACTGTGGAGTATTTGGGTAATTTGTTCCTTCCCTTACAGTAATTTTTACAGGATCAACTCCTCTCATTAGTCCAATATCTTCGCCTGTGAAATCCCATACATCAGACCTGACTATTCCTTTCAATTCAATAGGGATTTTCTCTGCATCAAACACAGGAAACATGTCATTCACTCCTGGTTCTAGTTCTGCCATTGTCATTTTATACAGGACATCCTCATCTGGTGTCTGGAAAGCAATACCATCTGGGGTATATAGATGGTGCAATTCATTTTACAAAGTAGATCGCGTCCTAACAAATTTACAGGACTGCAATCACAGACCACAAAACGATGCATCTCTTTGAATGGCCCAACTTTCACCTCTACTGGTTTGGTAAGAGGGGTTTTAATCTGCCTGTTTGAAACACCTACAACTTGGATATATTCTCCTGAGAAAGGAAGGTTTGGAATTTCCACTGATCTAACAGTAGAACGGGTAGCTCCAGTGTCCACAAGGAATGTAACATTTACACCATTCACATTTCCATCCACAAATGGACCTGACTGATCAACCTCTAGAGTTGCGCCAAGCACACACTCTTCTTCCTCTCCTAGGCACCGTCATAAGCTTTCATCCGATTCATTTCCATCCTGCCGTAACCAATACTGCGACACTGCAGCTGCGCGCGGCAATTTTGTTACCTGCTCTCCTCCGTAGAATCCTGCCTCTGTACTGTATCTCTGAGGATTTACACTCTTTAGAAGAGGTGGTTGCGGCACCTGGCACTGTTGAGTAACTACCTGCGGCTGTTGCAGCTGCTGGTAACTCACCTCATTCTGCACCTGTGGATTTAATGGTTGATTTTCTGTATTAGCCTTTGGAGGAAATTTACACTTGTTTCTCCAATGTCCTAATTTTCCGCAATTGTGACAGGGCCATTTCTTTTTGGCCTCTTCTATACTCATTTGACCTTTTCCTTTACCTATATTCGGTTTGAATTTAGTTTGTCCTGCATCACTAGACTGATTATTCATCTGAGCTTCTTGTTTTTCTGCAACCTTTACTTGTGCCCACATCGCCTTCTCTTTTAGTTTACGCTGTCTACACTCAATATCGTCACTACAATATTTTGCATACCTTAATACTTCATCTACAGTGCTATTCTGCCAACACAACATATGCTGCTTAATCATTTCACTTATTTCAGGTTTCAAGCCATATACAAATCTATACACAAAATGACTCATGTCCTTTTCACTCAAATTCTCATAACCACTATACTGTTTAAAGACCAAAAGCAGTCTCTCATAGTAGGCATGTACAGATTCCTTACTCTCCTGAGTTGTTCTATCAATCTTTACCCAGTCCGTCTCTTTTGGTGGGATTTTATTTTTCAAAAACGTGATGGCTTGTTCATATTTTCTCATTACTTCTGAACCTGGGGCTCCAGTTTTTGCATCTCTAGGATATTCTTCCTTCGGCCAGTCAATTGTAATCTTACATTCTGTCCATAAATCTGCTGGTACTACAATTTCAAACAATCCATCCAAATCTTCCCACAACACCTTTGAAACCTTTACAAACCTTTCTACCTGTCTATACCATTCTACGGGTTTCTCTCTCAATCTTGGAAAGTCTTTTGTAAATGACAATATATCTTGTCTGGACCATGGGACATGTACATTGCTTCCTCCTGGAGTTTCCCTCATTGGATATTCCATTACTATCGGTTCTTTCTCCTTTACCGGAAAAGCCAATGAAGCTTTATCGGTCGTTCCCTCCTTTCTTCTTATCCACCTGCTTCTCCACCTGTCCACATCTCCCCATTTTCTCAATAACACAATCAGTTCCTTTATCTGTGTTAATCGTCCTGAAGTGTTCAGATTTTCTATATCCTTTTCACTAAAGTCTACCCTGCACGGTTTCTGCAATCCTCTGATTTTTCCAAACTTTACTCCTAGTTCATTCGCTGTTTCTTCCAATTTTTCATGCAAGTTCCTAGCTCTCCAAGTAACGCTTTTACACATGAACATCAGCTCATCATCTTGATAGGACTTCAATCGATCTGTACCAATAGTCCCTAGGATCAACTCTTCCATGTCTATTTTTAATCTGATCACATCCAAAGGTTGTGGTTCAGCATCTTTCTTCTGTAAGTTCCTCATCCACTCATTTAATTCTTCTGCAGTAGGACCCACAGGGGTATTATTTATCTGTGCCCAATTTGCACTTCCCTCTGGGGTCTCAGTTGCTGACTCGGTTCCCGTAGGAATCCTATTTATCTGACTCTCATTAATTGTCAAATTTGTAGGTGGACTCGACCTACATGAACCAACAGAATCTCTTGTCTCTCTATTTTCTGGAATTATCCCTTCTCTCACTCTTTGCATACTAGAGTTCAATGGAATTGTCAGGGAATGCTCATCTATTCTTTGATTTTCGAAAACCGGAATTACTGGCCCTATCGTCACTGGCACAGTCACAGCTTCCATATTCTTTGTTAGTTCTCTTATCTTTTCAGTCAATTCTCTTGTGGTTCTGGCTAATTAAGCTGTATTACCATTATCGTGCTTCACATTCTGTGGAGTTTCTAATTTATCAAAGGACCTATTTATTTCATAATTTCGTTCAGGGCTCTGATTTCTTACAGTTTCCATTGGTGGTGCATTTGGAGTCACCACCGCAGAATTCTGTTGATATGGAGGGGGTCTTTTATTTAAAATGTCCTCCAGCAACTCATCCTCTGTGTCGCTAACTCCATACCCATATCTCTCTGTTACTGCATGCTTCTTTTTCTCCGTACACTTTCTCCCTGTAACCTCTTCAACTGTTCTGACAGGAAACAAATCACCCGTCATATTAGCATACCTCCATCGTCTCATCCTGTCTTCATGATTCAATCCCCATACTCTTCCATGTACTAAACTATAATTCTTTGCACCTCTGTGTCTTTCTCTTTCATACATCTCATCTTCCCATTCACCTAACGCTTCGAACTGTGTTGGTCTAGGTCTCGGTTCAAGTTTCATAATCTTTTCTCTCAAATTTTGAAGTACAGCTGTGCTAAACGAACCATTTTCTGGAAATGCCAATACTCCATCGCTTTGGGTATATTTTGCCCAATTTTCCAACCAAATACAAGTAGCCATATTTCAACATCATATGAGAGGCTGGCGTTTTCGGCGGAGGAAGTACTTCTCCTTCCCTTGTCACAACCTTCTTGTCTTTCTTGAAAAAGTTTTTAATCTTCGCAAACCATGACGGTTTCTCTGTACCATACTCATAATAAGCCATTTTGCACTGTTCTCAAAACAAACACACGAAAATTCTTCACCACTCTGTTCTTTCTACTGCTCGGCTATTTGGACTTATCCCAGCGCGTCTCACACCAACGCACCAATCCGAAAGCTTTACGTCACTCTCACACTAACCAATCCCAG
Source organism: Calotriton arnoldi (assembly GCA_963921515.1). Lineage (NCBI taxonomy): Eukaryota > Metazoa > Chordata > Amphibia > Caudata > Salamandridae > Calotriton > Calotriton arnoldi. Next base: position 1,080,857 of record CAWUFW010005116.1, read on the forward strand.
CGCGTCTTCACACTAACGCACCAATCAAGAAGCTCTTCACTCTCCCACAACTGGCCAATACCAGCGCGGTCTCTGTTGACATCAGTTCTACTCCTGTCTTTACTGACCCCTCCTTTACAAAAACTATCGGCAGTTTTCTTACCTTCTCTTTTCAACAAAATGTATTAGTTACGACGTAAAACACATTACCATTGTCTGTTTCGCTAAACAAAAGAAATAGTTTGCTCTATCTTGCAAGAATACTGTTTCGTTCGATAAGTGTAGCACTTCTCTCTACCTTACCCTTCTCTCAAGCAAGGGGTGAACCCGTTTCTCTGGGGATAAAACACATGTGGAGACTACACTGCTCCTGAGAATTAAGGCCAGAGTTTCACAAGAAAACCTGTTGCTTTTTCACTCAATTGCAATTTCATACATGAAAATGTCCCTAACATAACACAATCCTGTGTTATCACCAATTTGAAAATCAGACAATGCACAATTTCCGTGTGACTTCTTTTGCCACACGTGTCCACTTCCTACTTCCCGGAAGCTTCAAAATTCCGACTTACACATAACATAATACAACTCGACATAAAGTGTTAGACATGAAAAATCAATAAATCAGTAATCAATAATCACCAAACTAATCTATAGAAAACATAACTCTGCTACCAAGAAATCTGATCCAGCGCAGCTAATATAAATTTCTCCTTAGGACACTAATCCAGGTAAAACATTTATGCAACCTATTGTCCATTAAACCTTATGTCGGTGGGGCCCATGACACCGCATAACATACATTCATTCAATGACTGGATTTCACGCCAAGGAGAATGTGCTGCTGGACGAACGGGATACCTTGTTAAATTTAACAGAATAATAACTCATACATTATATGCATTAACCTTTGATCCTGTCGGTTCCAAACATCAAGGTACTCCGCTCTTTGGTCGATGGACCAACTAGTAGAATAAGTTGATGGTGATTAAGACCAGCTCAATCACGATTAAAACCCTTTAACATTATAAATCATAAATGAACTACAGAACCACAGACTCATTTTAAGTTAGAATATATTTTTATCTAAATTCTCAATCGAATAGGTGAAATTCTTTATTTATTAGACACATTTAATATATCAACAAACATTTAAGAAAAGTTTAATGAAGAATGGAAAATTATGCATTACCCATAGTCTTAGGATGCGGACAGGAATGGTTCACCAAAAGAAGATAAACCGCAGATCACAGTATAGACTCCCAAACTGACTGACTGTCCCGCTAACCTCCTCGGACGCACCTCCCGGGCAGAATTCCCGCAACGATCTCGTTCATTCCCCAGTCAAGTTCAAAGTCCAAAAATGACAGAGTCTTTTCGCAGTTTCAAGGTGGAAAAATTAAAAATAAAGAGGCGGTATGGCAGGAAAACACCAACAGCAGCAGCATCAATAGCAGCGACCACAGTAGCAGCCCACCCCACATAAGAATAGACCCTCTTACACCCTATTTTCTAGCTTACTACACAAAAAGTTGCAATCCTTAGGGGCAAGAATCACGCTAATTGGTCCATTTGAGGGGTGGTGATGGTCACCTCATCGCCCTCCTTGTTCAAACTGGTTTAGGGACAGTAAAACATACAATGAGTCTCATGACTCCGGGGTCAAAAGCAGTCCAACTTGTCCATTCATTTTGTAGCGATCTTGATGGTCACAATTTTGTTCGTCCATTGTCACTCGATTCTTTCTCATCCCTTCCCACAAATACACGCTGAATCTTTTTGGCACACTCTTTATTGTAGGTCAGTTCGACCTTGACATCTCTCACTCCGGGCACAGGCCGCATTCACGTGACTTGATTTCTTTATTGCTTCTGTGCAGAGGCCATCTTTGCCGTTTCACGTGATCTCATCCTCTCCAGCAGCCATTTTCGAAGCATGGCCTAACAGGCCCGAACGAACTATCATAAGAACAAACACAACCACAATTAAAACAGAGAAAATAAGCCTTTCTGTTTACCACCCGCCATTCTAAAGACCCGTGTTAGGTGTTACCTAGCAGAAGTGACATTTAAAGCCATTTTACTTACCATCTGCATTCTTTGCCACAATACAAATCTACTACGTAACATAAATCATGCAATTTCACTCTAATTAGTACGTAATCATAATACTAAAGTTAATTAACTTCACATTGGTAAATAGATTAGATTTTGCACAAATTTGCATGTTACCCATATATAGTGTTTACTAAAAACGGTGCATTTGTTGGTTAGTACATGCATTTTCAAGCAGTTAGTATTATTAAATTATTAAGAGTTCATTAATTTACAAGGGGGTACAACATTATTTTGTTTACCATGCTCCATCACTAGCAAGGGGAGCCATTGGAGTTAAATCAGGGTGGATGTGATGTGGTCATATTTCCTTTAAGAAGAGACTTTTGGAGGCTGGTAGGCATGAAGCAGGGCATTACCGACACCTAGTTGCGATAGTATGAGGCTTAATGAACAAGCTGTTTTTAACATTCCACCTCTTTTGCATCAACTGATCCTAATTCTCTTTATTACAAAAACTTAATTGTTGGCCATTGTTAGAAATGGGTGTCTCTAGTTGGCAGTGGCTTATACCCTGTCCAAGTAGGGACCCTTCCTTCTAATCAGGATAAGGGAGTTACACACCTAGATAACCCCTGCTCACCCCCTTGGTAGCTTGGCACGAGCAGACAGGCTTATCTCAGAGGCAATGTGTAAAGCCATTGTACATAACACACACAGTAGCACAGTGAAAACACTACACATAGGCACCACACCAGTTTAGAAAAATAAAGTATCTTTATTTAAACCAAACAAGACCAAAACGGCAAAAATCCAACATACACTTATCAAAATATCTCTTTTAAAAGATTTTAGCAATTCTGTCCACAGAAAACTATGGATGTGGGGTTTTTTCACAAAGTACCTTAGGAAGCGTCAAAAATCACCAAACAAAGTAGCTGCATCTTGGCATAAGGACTTTATCAAGACTGTAACAAAATATGACACTATTTACCAGAATGCTATGTTTAAGTACAAAATAAGCTATGTGGCTTTTGTCTATGGTTGTGCTTTGTATGTGGCGCATAACTTGGTGTTAACTGAAGCCTGATTCACGAGAGCAAGTGCAAATATAGATAGGCTGAGACCATAAGAGCGCCCCATTAAAGCAGTTAGCACATGGATCACACCGTGTGAAGTGTGCTGTGCTCAGTATGAATAATGCTAAAAATATGTGACGTTCTAAACAAATTGTATGACGTAGAGTCCACAAATGGTAATAGAAATAAATGCCGTTGAACTAATAAATCAAAGGCGCCCCCATCAGTAGTAGAATAAGACTCATGGGGACTTTATGAATAATTGAAAAGGAAGTTAAGATAATACTAGCTACCCGCATATAAGTGGAACTTGACATATACGACTTCACAACCATATCTTTCCTCAAACCACCATGATTATTGTTTCCTGCCCTGGGCAGTGCCTGTTAACTGCAAAGATGCTAAGTGAATTCCTCACTGCACCGTGCAGGGGAAAAGATCCGAGCAATCCTGCGATAAGTCTCTCAATAATTAGTCATGTTTCTATACTGCATGAGTCTGACGTAGGCAGGCTCTTTGTAAGCAGTATTGAATATAGCCTTATAGCCCGCTGCCGAGGGCTATACCGGCTGTTAAAGGCCCTGATCCCGCGGCGAGGGCCTATAGCGAGGGAGAGGGCCTTTAACAACCGGTATGGCCTGAGGCAGAAGGGCTATAGTAGTTATTAGAACATTCCACCCACTAAGGGTAGAATGTTCTAAATTAAAAATGGAGAAACAAAAACAATCATTGGAATGTTGGAGCACTGGGCTTATACCAGCCATTATAAGCCCAGAGCAACTCCATTGTCTTCAATGGAGCTCCCAACATTCCAATGTTCTAATAAAATGTATAGGACTCAGTAACAGGAAGCTGTATTGACTTCACAAGAGTAACACGGAGAGTCAAACATGAGCTGAGACTTGAACACACAAACAATGGCATTTGAGAACACTGTCCTTTGCGCTGCAACTTCCTCGTCACCGCCAATCAAAAAGCTTGGGATGGGCGTGATTGACATGAGATATAAGGCCTGATCATTCTGCCGCTGTGTCACTTTTGATAGATGTATAGTAGGCTGCGGGTCATTTGATTGCACAAGTGCACAACGATAGTGAAGTGGTAAAGTGCATTAGGCTGCAGAACCACACAAACCTAAACTCTGCTCTCGCACACCATCCATAAACATGCACACTAGCCCCTAAAATAAATGTACCGCGCTTGCATTTTTCATGATCCGCATTCTGCTCTGTAATCTACAACACAACTCAACCCTTCCTCTGCCAAGCGGTTACATCCCTAAAACATACATGTGTCATAGAAATCACCCAGATAATTCAAACACAGGTACTCCTTTCATTTACCCACAAGGACAATCTTTTTTCTTTTGACTGGTATGTAGACAGACTGTTTCCAGTCATTTGCCCATTGCTGTCTTTATCATTCTTGTGCTATTTTGTGATGAAACCTTTTGTGTCACTTGAAGTGCAGTTTTCATTGTTCCAGCTAAAGATGGCAGAGCTCTTAAAAGGAAACTGACGCGAAGCCTCTCCCTTTACAATGCAGAAGGGGGTACCGGTCCCATCCATCCTGAATATGGGCTCCCGGTGCTGTGTCCGTGTTTAATTGCTTTACCAATTAGCATTTCTCGTGCTCGGCTGATGAATGCCTTCCTGAGAGTGCACTTAACACGGAGCGGGCGCAGTGTAGGCCCTGCTCAGAACCCCAGACCTATTACAAGATTGAAATAGATTTCTAATACATTTATCATTCATCTCTGCGGTGCCTGATTCCAATCAGAAAGGGAGTGATGAATGCCTTGACAGTTCCACCCATAGGCACTAAACCCTCATACGCCTCGACCAGGCCTCAAACATGCAGTGTGACCTTGGTCTGGAAGGCATGTTTGGTTAGCGCAATAACTTAATCATAAGAAGCCATAAGTAGAATCCTTCTTCTTTACTGCCCCTTTTCTGCGACTAGGAAATTTATTGCTTGTGGGACAGCTCGGATATGAACAATGGGCCAAATAGAGTCCAGGGTTATCTCATCTGTGCGAAAACTGCTGCTGAAAATCGATGTGACCTCTGCTACACTGTCGTCCCAATTCCCACCCTGCGTGTCCTATTTGTCTTTCGGTGCAGGCCGAGATCTGTGCGCTGTCTCCGAGCCTCTCTCTCGGGCCAGATTATCAAAATGAATCATTGCCTGCGCGCCTCTTATATTTCTATTTATTTTCCTTGTGGTGACTGTTTCCGATGAAATATGGCTCTTTTTTGCATTTGATCCTCGCTCCTGCAAGCTGCACCTAATTTAGCTGTATCTATCTTTTTAAAGAAGAGTAATGCCCCTTTGAACCTCCAATTTACCGAATAGCCGCCCCGCAAAACATGCACCAGGCTACTTGTCACCAGAGTCAATATACCTTTTCTTGTCAGAGGAATCTGACTTTCATCAGTAAATCGGCATGATTTCTGGATGTGTTGTATATTGCTATAGTGAATTTCACATCTCTGATTCACTGCTATAAATACCACACCATACATTTTCTAACTGCCAATTGGTAGATTCGCAGGCTCTTGTAATAACTCAAAGAACATGATTAAAAAAAATGTCAAAGCCAATAGGCGTGGGCTTGTGTTTAAAGCTAAAAGCTCATGTATGTTGAGCCCCAGGAGGATCCTTGTGCCACCGGTTGATCCCACCGTGTAACACATCTTCAACCATAAAAGATGCAGGTGCAGGGACACAGTGAATCATAGAACACCTCTTTATCCTGAAGACATGCTTAGACAGGGATCCATACAGCACTTTCATTCATGAAAGTAGCTCTGTGCAGTTACAGTATAAGCCAAGCGGCTTATATCTATCTAGAAGAGATGCTCCCTACATGAGTAGGTCCAACCATGCACCATCACCTTATACTGGCAGGGGGCTCCATGGAGGGTTACATTCTTTTATTGCAGTGTGAGTGACACACATCATGTCTTCCTGCTCGTCCAACTCATTCTACTTTTTGCATCTTTCTTGAGTGCAAACTAATCCCTGATAGGCACTATTATGTTCCTTGTATTTGACGTCTCCTAAGAAGGAACGTGCTTAATTTGTAAAAAAAAAAAAAAAAAAAAATTAAGTGCTAGGGCCCTCGTCAGGAGGCCACTGCAGTTTTTGCCACCCACTGCCTGTGCCAGCGCTGCCAATGACAGTACCTGTGTGTAAGTGTGACAATTCAGACTATTTGAAGCCCCCAAAACTATAAGAATGGATTGGGAGGCAGGTATTAGTTGTTTTTATTGTATATTGAATTAATAAATAACTGTTGTTCTGCTCATCTCTAAAGAACACAAACAGCGCCATGATGTGGCAGCTGTCATAACTGTTGGTGTTGACAATTAAGTGACGGTGCCGAACACTGGAAACCACCGGCACAAATTAAGCACTGCTGTGGGTGCTTTTGTGATCTTTTCTTTTGAATATGCTTATGTAGCATGTCTGGGCAGTTCCATTTATTTAGTTAAGTTTGTTATTGAATTTGGCATGCTTGAGCCTTTGCAGGAAAATTAGATTATAGCAATAAATTGACTTGGAAATAATTGCAAAGTATAAAGGGCATACATAGCAAGTGCAAAATATTTTTGGCGTCACTGTTTTTGGCAAAAAGAATAATCAAGATACAATTAAACTACTTCGCAGCTCGGGCAACTAAAACATAAAAGAGTGAACATCGGAAGAGCGTGTTCATGCTCCAGCTGGTAGCAAATTAAAGGCAACCATCCTTTCACCCAACTCTTCATCTTGGCATACCTAGAAACTCAGAATGGTTAAACAAACAACAAAATCCAGAAAGTTAGAAAGGGAAAATAAAGAGACTCCTGGGACACATTACTGCCATCTCAGAATAATCAAAGCGATGAAGGACGTAGAGAACTTGGAAAACATTCAGAACAATGTGGACTATAGAAAGTTTAATTTGTAAGCTATGTAACTCTCCTCATGTAAAGCGCTCTGATGCCTCCGGGTCTAAGCCAGCGCTATATAAAACTCAAGTAAATAAATAAATAAATAAAGCATTCAGATGGGCAACGAGAGAAGAAAAGAAAATAGTGATAATAGGGCACGTGAAATGCATTTTGGACAGCACATCTAAAGAAAGAAACTGTAAGGATCACAGTCAATGAGGGGGCTTAACTATCACTGCCACTGACGCCTTGTTTCTCTCTTCCCACCGGGCCAGTTATGGGGTCTTGTGCGCAGGAACAGGACACTCCGGGCTCATTGCTGATGACGCGATCTGATCTAAGGGGGGTCAGCAGTAGTGATCTCTCACAATCGGGTCACAGCTTCCTCCAGTGCTACTCAACCACCATAAATGCAGAAGGTGCTGCTGTGGGCAGCACCCCCTCTCCCACGCTCCGCTACGGGGATCGCTATACCATGATGCACCCCAGCTGGTTCAGGGGCAGTTGTAAAAGCCCTGTACCCAGATGGCAGGATTCAGGCATGCTGCTTTTAAAAACACAAAACAAACTGTAGAAAATATGGAGGCAAAATTAGATGGACCACCAGTGATATTGGCGGTTTAGCATGCATAATATATTAGTGGTCTGACACCCCACTTGAAGAAAAGCAATGTTCAAAGTTAAAAGCCAAAATGAGAGATTTGGAAGAACTATCTTATTAGGAGTGAGGTTTGGCTCCAGACTTACTCCCGCTGGCGGTGACCACATCAAACTGGTGTAGCCTCTGTGACCTCCCAACATCAGGTAAGGATCTACTCCTTGGTCAGCCTCTGTAGGCTGTACAATCTCTTCTCTGCTCAGCCTTGGTCAGAGCGGTGGGTGAAGTGAGCTCACCATGCTGCTCCTCCTCTCTTCTACCAGTTCTTTCAGCCTCAGCAGGCTCATCATGGCTGCCATTTGTGATTTCCAGATGTGTGGGGTTGGGTCAAGCTGCGCTCTAATCTGTACACTCCCTGGCCTCCTTCAGCCAGATCCTCTTTCAGTTGAAGCGATTGCACTGCCTTGGGGCTGCTGATGGGCCTGTGTTGGAGGCCCAGGTATCACCTTTCACAGCATTTTTTGTATCTCAATGTATTCTTTTCCAAACTATCTAACATTTTCAGGCTTTTCAAAGGAAAGTAACTTAATAATGTTGATGTATATTTATTCGTAAACAACTAGAGAGTAAGGAAATTGGACGGGAACATGTCCATTTCCCGAAATTAAGCACAAAACAACGTGGACAAGTTGTTTTGTGCTTGATGTATATTTATTGCCGCGTTGTGCAATTTAACATCTAATGTGTTTTTTGGTTTATTTGGGACCATTCAGAGAAGTGAAGCAATGTCCCTTTGCAACCAGATATTTATGTCTAATGCTTGTTATTTGTGCCCCAAATATATTTGCTTCGAGCTTCTAGGATATGTTTCTGTAGGGGTCCAAAGATTGGAGGATCCCATAGGGGATGCTGATCTTTCCATCTCATATATGGATTGCCCTCCCATAGTCTTTTCACCCAGTCCTGGATAGAAAAGCTCCTTAGAAAATGTCTAAAAACAAAGGCTTTCCAGGGATAGATCATAATCTCCACGCTATGCACTGCCCACCACTTCCAGCCAGTGGCAAGAGGGCAGTCATGGGGATTTGTCCTAAGAAGAGAATATCATATAGCATGAGAGATTCTCAGGACTGAGAGGGAGCGAGGAGTATGACACCTCTTTATCAAGGAAAACCGCGTAATGCAGGAAAATATCCGGCAACAATGCTCCTGGTGATGAAGGAGTGGGAGTGCATTACAGGGACAGGTTCAAGCATACAGCACTTCTTTTTTAAAGAAGAGGTGCTTAGTGCAGGGACTGATCCAATTCAGTAGAGCACTTCTTTTTCAAGTACACTTGAAAAAGAAGTGCTATGGTCAGTGCAGGCCCTACCGTACATCAACGATTCAGCCAGAAGAGGCACATCTATAAGCTGTGACTGGGTTAACAACCAGGAAGTGTGAGGAAGGAGCTGCCAACACAGGAGGAATAGTGAAAAGGGGGGAATTAAAAGACATAGGCACCTTAAGGGGTGAAAAAGAGAGCAGATTACAGAAAGAGACACATACGGAGATCAGTCTTACACATCTGACAGTGTAGGGCATGGAATCCTGCCAAATTTGAAGATAAAGAAATCCAACAATAATTGCATTATCTCCAGAAAGCTTCTTTCCAGTAACCTAACCTGCTCACTGGAAGGTTCAATAGGAATTATGAGGGTACCTGAAAGTAGCAAACATCTTTCAGTGGTGTTTAACAATAATGGGCATGTTTCAATCTGGTCTGCAAAGTACTTAAATGTAACATAGCTTAATAGTGATTTGTATGGGGGCATGGCCTGCATTGCGACCAAGATGGCAGCTCTCTGTTGAGCTTCAGCGAACCCTCAGTGTGTTCCCAACACTATGGGCATAATGGCGCTCCCCATGGAGAAAAAACAAGCATTTGCAATGCAATAGGTCTTGCATTTGCGAGAGTTTAAGCTATTGGCATTGTAAATTATGCCTTTTATTTATCTGTTTTGATAATTAACACATAAATAAAAGGTATTGTCATTTACAATGCCAATAGCTCAAACTTTTGTAAATGCGAGACCTATTTCACTTCAAAGAAGGGGCGCTATTGTCCCGGGCTGCTTGGAAAGTGAAAGCGCGCATGGCGTGCTGAATGTTGCAGGAAAGCATGTTGTGCCTGCATTAGGAGAAACTCATTAAAGAAAATAGTGCTTACAGACTAAATAAGATATAGCGTGTAAAAACAGAAGTAAAAGGGCCAGTCCTCATGGGAGGTTACAAATGAAGAAAAGACGGTTCTAAGGAAGGACTAACAAGCCTATTAACAAATCAGAAGCCAGCATTTACAAAGGACAATGACACCCTCTTCTATCCCTCCATTATCCTTCTCAATCCAAATAACAGACTAACATATCTTCCGCTCAAATTAATTTTATATTTCACTATACTAATTCACCACTAATCCTTTATGGATTCCGGAGTAGCGTGCTACTCGCCAAAAAAGCGCTTTGACGCCTCATCAGGGGTAGTAAGCACTATATAAATGCAATTACAATACAATACAATACAAGCGAATGAAAAATATGGGCAGAGAGTGGGCGGAGCTTCAACTCCATACTCGAATACAGCATGCCTCGCAGAGCAGCGCATGCTGCCCAGGCTCGACCTAATAATGCGAGGGAGTCCTGAGCCGAGTGCTTGTCTCCTGGCAAAATATGGGGCACCTTAAGCAGAGCATACCGCAAGGGTTCAGAAGTGGCTCTGAGCCGAAACCAAAATCAAAACGGCGGTGCGTGCGTCGGGAGTGCCGTGTGCAACACCCCAGACAATGAGCTCCTTTGTCTGGGGGATCTTAGAGCTCAGGCTGCTACAAGCCTTCACCATTAGTGGCAATATAGCCATTTTCTCCTGCTTTCTCCTTCCATCTAAGGACTGCAGCAGCGTGGTACAGAGGGCCAATGTCGGCATAGAGCATACCCTATCCGGGTGAGAGGATCATATGGGACTCTTCTGATCCTAGGAAATGGACAATTAACAGACTAACAGACTTCTACAGCTTTCCAGCAATACAAGGTACCTACATTTTATTATTCCCCCGGAGTTCGTAAGTCTAGGATACTTAAGATACCTGAGATACCGACTTTTTGTGGGAAATTGTCTTTTTCAGTCAGCATTTGGTTAGCCTTATGACTGTTCACTCTGAGGACCATGCCTTTTCGGCCCAAGACTTTCAGGCATAGAAATTGCCCTAACTCCTAGTCATTGGGGCCTATTTTTGTCTCTTCAGATATTTCTGGCATTCTTCAAATTTGGTAGTACCAGCCTCATAGTTCCATGTACGCACCTCAGAGCACAGCCTCAGAGTACCACGCTTGCACCTCGAGTTAGCCCACACTGACCTAGTTTCTCTGCTTGGTCTTGGCAGTACCAGCCTCAGAGTTCCACGCAAGCACCTCATTCTCATCAGAGACGTCAAGATAGCTCACATTGATACTCCAACGGAGGCTTTGACCTTAAGATAATAATCTTATCTCATAAGGCATCCTCCATGACTGAATCCAAAGACACCAGTATAAAAGACAAAGAAATTAAACCAAAACTCAAACACTCCAAACAAGACCCTCCGATCCCAGAATCCCCGGTGAAGGACAAACCAGAAACTTCATCCATACTTGAAGCTATTCTTAAAAAATTGAATACGGTTCATGATATAGCTCAAAGCACCAAAACAAATACTGACTTACTCCAGATTGAAGTTACAGGCATCCACAAAGATCTCAAGGACCTGATTATAAGGATAACAAACGGCAAATTCAGAATTAGTTTGGTTGAGGACTACAACAATGTACAATCCAAACGCCTTCAGGGATTGGAGAATTCTCTATTTAACCTTAAACGTGAGTTGATCGAACTTGAAGACCGAAAAATGAAAAGCAATCTATGAATCTTAGGCCGTACAGAAGGTGTGGAAAATATGGTCTCATCACCGATTGACTTTTTAATGTCATGGATTCCGGACACTCTGCAAATTAAATTTACCAAGGACTTTGAAATTGAAAGACCCCACAGAGTCCCTAGGTACAACCCCCAAAAATGCATTGGCCCACAACCAATGATCTTTAAGTCTCTGAGCCACCAACGTTCTCAATGAATTCTTGCCTACAGGAGGAGAGTAAAAGCGATGATCTGACAGGGACACAAAATATCAATATCCCAGGATTGCGGAAGAGAGACTTTTTTACGGAGGAAAAGCTTCCTAGCTTTGCTGCATAGGCTTACAGAAATGGCTATTCAACACTCATTTGCTAGCCCGTCAAAGTTTAAAATTATGTTTAAAGGACAAACAAGGATTTTTATGGACCCTGCAGATCTTTCTACTTTTCTGGACAATAAATCGGAATGCAAGATGGAGATGGATTGTTCTCCAAAGAAGACATCTGGCTGAGGTTTGGAATATGGAGTCAATGTTTGGTTTAAGTATACTTGAAGGTTGTCCCTCTGTTGGAAGCAAATCGGTTCTGATACTGTTTCTGTTGGTATGTTACGCTACACTATTAATACCCTGTAAATATTGTATGTGGACAACTGATGCTGTTTTGATCTCTATGATGTTGCTCAATCTAATTCTGCATATTCTTATGCTGCTGCATCATTTCATGGTTTGCAAAATGGTTTTTTTCCAATACTGTTGTACCACTATACATTTATGCTATCCATGACCCACTTTTCCTATCACTAATACTAAAACCATATTATTTGGCTCCCCAGCGGATTTAGGACTTACATGCTGGTCCCTCGGGTGTCGCACACATTGGGGGCTTGCAACTTTGGCTGGTCTCCTACATAGTCTCCCCTTATTTACCTCATCTCATTGGGCCCGATTCACAAAAGTAATCTGAGACAAAATCCTAACTTAAGTTTAACTTAAGACCAAAACTTAAGACAAAATCCTAACTTTACTACTACTAGATGCCTTTTGTGAATACCGAAAGTCGTAAAGTTAGGATTTTGTCTCAGATTAATTTTGTGAATCAGGCCCTTAGAGACTTCCCCGGGTGGCCCTCTGTATGGGGTCCCATGGCTTCCCACTGTTGTACATTTATGCTATTTCCTTTTTTGTCTTGTCTTGTCCTTATTTCTCCCCCCTTCAGATCCACTGACATGCTTTGTCTTGCAATGCATATTTATAACTCGTTGCTGGCCATTTATAGGCACTTCCCAACCAAGCATATACTTTGGCCTCATAGATGGTACCAATGGCATCTCTGAAGATAATTTCCCTTAAGACCAAAGGGCTGAACCACCCTGTCAAAAGAAAAAAAAGATCAGACTATTGTAATGACCTGAAAGGCGATGTGGTATTTCTACAGGAAACTAAAATAGTTTTTAGAAAAGCATTATCATTTAGGAAAGGATGAGTGGCAGATGTCACCTGCTCTGAAGCGTGTGATATGCTCCCCAACGGGGACGAACCACAGTTCTGGTGCTCGCTAAACAAAAATATATCAACTATTCCAGGAACTCACAAATCATTTTTGGGAGGGATTTTAATCTCTAGATGGATGCTATACTGGACCATCACTCCTCATTTAAATAGAGACCCCCCCAAAGCACACAAACAACTGTTGAACCTATGCATCACTCGTGGTCTCTCGGATGTCTGGAGAATACATAACCCTAAAGGTACTAATTTCAAGTTTTTCTCCTCTCCTCACTCAAGCTATTCCTGCATTGACTACTTATTGGTAGACACTTCCCTGCTGTAGGCTACCACGGATGCTATAATTCACCCTATAATAATTATCAGACCATGCTGCTGTATGCATAATGCACCCACCACTGTGAAGAAATCAATATGGCGAATGAACTCAGAGATGCTAGACAAAGAATCAGATGTGTGAGAATTGGAGAAAAGACGAACTCGGTCACTTCCCCAATAACCCTATGGGATGCATTTAAATGTTCCATTAGAGGCCAAATCATGAAACACATGGCCACGAAAAACAGAGTCCCTACATCAATTAGCTACCACTATCAAGATGAAGAAAATCACTTTTAGACACTCCGGAGACACTCTCCTCTTTAATGAAATTAAACAACTGAAATACAACTACAATACAATAATCAGTAAACAAGCATATCTGTGGATACATACACAAAAATCCAAGAAGTTGCTCACATCTCTCACATCAAAGCCCCAGATGGGTCACAAAAAACTTAAAATCAAGGTATTGTGGAGATCTTTAAAGATTTCTATGCTGCCTTCTATCGGCTACAGACAGATTTGTCAAAAAAAGACTGTTTTACATTCCTAAATAATCTGTCACCAAAAACGATTTCAGCCCCCCAAAAAATAGATTAAATAAACCCCTAGAGACAGGTGAAATTGTACAGGCAATACAATCCATTTGTTCTGGTAAAACAGTAGGGCCTTATGGTTTTCACATAATATTCTTTAAAAAAGTATAAATTCCATCATAAAACCATTGGAGGATGCCCTTAATCCCTTCGTGATGCAGGGTACGGTCTCAGGAACCACAGCGGAAGCCATAATTGTAGTGATTCCCAAAGAAGGTAAAGATCACACAGAACCAAAACCTACCGGCCGATCTCCCTATTAAACATGGAGGCCGATCTCCCTATTAAAGATCTACACAAAGATTCTGGCTACAAGATTGGAACCACTCATCCCCAAAACTAATGCATAACTCCCAAATGGGGTTTGTCAAAGGAAGATTAGCCAGCAACAATATACATACTTTTTGTCATATTGTAAAGAGGGCCCAACTATCCTCACACCCGATGGCTGCAGCAGCAATTGATGCAGAAAAGGCCTTCAATAAGGTCTCATGGCCCTTCCTGGAATCGGTACTCTCGACACATAATTTGGATGCCTCATTCATAAAAATGACTATGGCATTATATGCCAGTCCTGTGGAAGAATCAGAATTAATGGAGCCTTATGTACTCGCTTTAATTTGCACCAAGGTACACTGCAAGGCTGCCCCCTATCACCACAGCTTTTCCTGTTATCCATTGACCCATTAATACAAATGCTGAACAGTTCACCAGAAATTAAATGTTTTCATTTTGGCACAACCTCACATAAAACTGCAACATACGCAGATGATATCCTTATATTCTCTGATGAAATTGAGGAAGCCATATCAACGATCAGTAACATAATCCACCAATTCTCCTTTGTATCTGGTTATTCTTTAAACAGAGACAAAACCGAGGTTCTACCATTAACCCACATTGTCTGCTAGTCCTCCTTGGGAACTCCAGGCTTAAATGGCAACCCAAATACATCAAATATTTAGGCATATGATTTACAAACAATTCGTCTGATTCACTACAACATAATGAATCCCAAACTGTAGCTAAATTCTATCACCCTGGACCCCGAAGCACATATCATGGTGGGGTAGGATAAAAACTCTTAAAATGATGATTTATACACCTGTGATAAACTTTGTGACATTCATGTTCCCTACACATCTTATACTTGCCTTTTTTAACACCATAGACAAATTAACATCGGCTTTTCTATGGAATGGCATAAGAGCCAGGATTGCCTACAGAAACCTCTGACTAGATTTTGCACAAGGTGATTGCAAATTACCAAACTGGGGCCACTGCCAAACTGCCTTTCTGGCAGCCCAGGTTGTTCGCTGGCTGCAAGAAAAACTCAACTACTCATCCTCGATGGCTAGATTTAGAGCATGCAATATGTGGACCATATCATATCTTCTCCATTATCACCATGTCAGGGTACACTTTACCACACTCCCCAAAAATATTTATAAACACAACCAAAGCAGAAAATACTGGATAAGCACATGCCAAGTTCGACTACTAGGTCGAAATTCATTTCATTATGGAATAGCCCAAAGATTAAAGCAGAAGCGGTCACTAACCTTGGCCCAACATGGGCCTTCAAATGCATATGTCTAATCAGAGATTGGTAGAAAAGACAATTCCAGCCCTCGATCATATGCAGAACTTCAATCAAAATTCCATTTGGATAATTTTGCTTATATGCTTTTCTGAAAATTAAAGCTAAAGTGTCAAAATTTGGCCCAATTGACCACCCTAACATTTTCTCCCACCTGGTATTATGGTACTCAACCGGGCATGTTGCATGGAAAATATATAAGTTGTTGACCAGTTCTGTGCCAACAACCTCAACATCTGTTCAACTAAAATGAGCTAAACAGTTAGAGACCTTACATATAGAATCACCTCCATTAGAAAACTAGACTAACATCCGTGAAACAGCACTACGAAATAAAATATTTTCCTCACTTGCTCAATCTAAGTTTTTTACTATGCATTTACTACACTTGACTCTGGTCAAATTGCACAAGCTAAAGATACATGATAATAATGTCTGTTGGAATTGCAATTCATCTCCTCGAACAGCAGAACATATGTTCTTTAGCTGCACCCACAGTAGCTCATGTTGGGAAATTATTACAGACCCATTAGCAAAGATATTCAGGACGACAGTTACCTTAAACCTACCGATGGTTGTCTTAGGCCCATGGTGTCACCGCTTTCACACTATCTTAATACATGCAATCTTGCATTTCTCGACCTTCTCTTGGTCATTGCTACAAAGGTTATTCTTGCTGATTGGAAATCATTTAAACACATATCTTATAATACTTGGTGGGCATGGATCAAATGCATAAAAAGTGCACACAGCTCCCAAGAGACCTTACCAGGAAATCCCAGGATTTCACAAAAAATATGGCAGACATTAGATGACTTTGCCAGCTGTCAATGCCACAACATATGTGACACATGCATATTGACTAACCAAACTCAAACCTGATTCAACACCTGCTGGATCTCCTAACTCTTCAGCAATCTTTCACTTTTCTGTTAACATCCTGGTTCACATGAGAGTGTCTGACTAAGTTCTATATACCAGTTGCAACTGAAGATATTTATGGAAGTATCTTTGGGTCGCTTTTGTTAATCAAATGTTGCACTTACTAGACCATCTTTATCCGTTTTGGTGTGCGAAATTTAACAGGTCTTTTATTCAATCGGCCCTATAAACGCATAAGGATCCCTTTTTTTGTAAAGTGCATTCACAAAGTATATATACAAAGTGTATCGATTTGTGATTGCTTATCTCAAGAAAACCTCAATAAAGACTTACTGAAATTAAAAAAAATAGTGATTTGTATGAATAGGAAAGAACAGTGGTGGTGAACATCCCCAGCAATGTGACCAAAATGAAACATTCTTCTTAGTCGTCTGAACACCAGACAGCATTCTTACAGAACTAAAGAATGGATTCAAAGTACAAGCGGAAACTGTAGGCATGAAGATCTCGACTAAGGAAACCCGACTAGATAGCTTAAAAGTTTCTTAGAAGAATTCCATAACAATGTCTTAATCTTAAGGCAGTGACACATTAGGGTCAGCATGAAGGTGAACACTGAGCTTTGGTAGACAATTCCAATGTACAAGTTGATAATTATCTTCAAATGATTGAGCAGTAGATTCATTTGGGTATTTTTATTGGGACATTGTACAGTTACACAACATTCAGGCTGAAGTAGACTCTAAGGTGAGGGGGAAATAGTTCCAGTGGGAAATGGAGCTGAGGTAATCTACTCTAAACTCTTTGCAGGGATAAGAGTGTGTCTCTTTTAAAATTGATGCCAATAGTTGATGACTTTAAACTGTTTGACTTTCTAGTGTTGTAATTCCTCAGGACGTTTTATTAGATTGTATTGACTCATTTAACCATCCCTCGACAGCCTGGCAAAACTTGTATTAGCATTGCCATCCTTAACACCTTAACATTGAACAGCATATTCGAAATACTAAAAACACAGGTTCTTTACGGGCTATCGAACCTTGAAATGTGGATGTGGATTAGCACTAAAATGAGAACCTATCTTATCCCCTGTAAAAAAGAAATGAAAGGAAAACATAAACATATGCACATCACATGCTTACTTAGACGTCCAATTAACCGTAAGAGAATGCTCACTGAACTCGCAGATCCAAGTTCTCTTTCTAATATTTGACTGAAAATAACATTGGGCAAGTAAAAAATCCAGAAAACAATTGTAGATAGTCTCCTTGTGATAATAACAGTAACTTGTTTTTTGACTAGAGCTCCGTGCCACTCTTTTACCGTTTCTAAGCACTGTCAATTATAGGTGTCTCGATGACTCGCTATATGGTATTGCGTTTCACTGAAGGATTAGATTGGTTGTTGGCTATATCCCAGAAGACATACTAAGTAATATTGATCAAATTGGACTTTCGTAAGTGTAATGCACACAGCTGTGAAAATTCCACAGTCCGAAAGTGCCGTGTCTGTGATTTAGCGGCTAGCACCTGTAGCCAAAGTCAGGTAATCTGAGTAGCTCAAAGAAGCTGATAGACCAGGACAAGGGTCTCATGGGACATCATGTCTAGTCAAATCTGTCAACACTATTCCACCATTCTCACTCACTTACCCAATTCACTACACTACACCACCTAAAACTTCAGATGTATGATGATGGCACAGACACTGACTATCTTTTAAGAGAGGAAGCAGGTGACAAAACTAGCGTAACAAGCTTCCAGAAGCCTGGGTACCACGAGATGAAGGAGAACATTTCATGTCGCAAAGGAACCAAAACAGGGAACCTGCTACTCAAATGTGCTGCGGACAGTCTTTGGCGCATCCATAAAACCCTGGATTATAGGCATAAATTCTTGATGAATCCAAAGTATACACAATGTGTATTCCTTAGATGATCAGCGTTGTCATTTACTAGTCACAAGGGATATGTCATTTTTTAAACCAATTCGTAAATTTTTCTCCACACATAGATGTAACTTCAGTGGCATAACAATAGCCTGTACAGCCCCCGCGGTGCTGGGGGCCTGGAGCGCATAGGAGCCCCATACGGCACTGTGCACAGGCAAACCTGAGAGCTCCTGACTGGGTCCGAAGCATGGTGGGCCCCCTCCATGAACTTTACAGGGGAGCCCACTCAAGTTTTGTTACGCCACTGAGTAACTTATATGACAATCATGTAAAATCTATATCCTGATTCCCAAAGTCAGAGTATGAGGTTTTTTTTATGTTGACCAAAATGTCACTCGTGACTGTGGAAGATTCACCAAGTGTCCTGATTGTTTTACAGTCGTAAATGCAAATGCCAACACAAATCTTACATTTGCAATATAACATTTTGCATTCACTGTCATCTTATGTCTGTGAATTTATTACAGTACAGATTTCCCAACTTCTAAGGTCAGGCACACACAGGTGTTTGCTGGAAAAGGAAAACATATCATAAACTGCCATACTTACAAAATGTAAGGAGGTGCACCAGTAAGAAGTCCAGTTGCAATATAAATTTCCACATGGTTCCTTTATTATTTATCTTCAATATAGACACGTTAAAATCCAGCCAACGCGTTTCGTTCCATATACTCCTGGAACTTAATCAGGGCTCCACACAGTGTATGACGAATATTTTTTTAATATATTCCATATAGCTTGTTATTCTATCTGTATGCTAAGGAGTAAACATTTTTCCGCAAAGAGTCTTCAGTCTGTTTGGTGGCATGTGCCTAATACCGATAAAGTTCATCAGGCCCCATATCTAGTACCGTGATAAGTACCAATATGATGAGTGTTATACTCCTGGAACTTCATCAGGGCTCCACACAGTGTAGGATGATTATTTTTTATATATATTCCATGTAACGTGTTATTCCATCCGTATGTTAAGGAGTAAACATTTTTCCACAAAGAGTCTTCAGCTGAACACTCGTCATATTAATACTTATCACGGTACTAGATATGGGGCCTGATGAACTTTATCAGTGTTAGCCGTAGGCCACCAAACAGACTGAAGACTCTTTGTGGAAAAATGTTTACTCCTTAACATATGGATGGAATAAGAATCTATGTGGAATATATATAAAAAATAATCATCATACACTGTGTGGAGCCCTGATTAAGTTCCAGGAGTATATGGAATGAAACGCGTTGGCTGGATTTTAACGTTTCTATATTGAAGATAAATAATAAAGGAACCATGTGGAAATTCATATTGCAACTGGACTTCTTACTGGTGCACTTTCTTACATTTTGTAATTTTGGATCTGCTGCACAGTGGCACAAATAGCGGCAGGTGCTGGAAGAATTGTGCACAGGATATTACACTTGTTTGGACTAAAGATGGTGCAACTTATATAGTCCGCCGCCGCTCTTTCTGTTTTATAAACTGCCATACTCTTTACCTCTGGGTTTGTGAATAGGTGACAATCTATAACATTCTGTTAATAATAGACAGACGTTTCTGCTTCAAAGATATATGACCTCCCTTTAAAGCCCCAAGCACTGTTTGTATGTGCACCTCCACACCTCAATTACCTTTTAATTAAAGTGGATAATACAACTTGTGTAGTGGTCTGGCCCAAGTGTATAGCAGACAAAGTAGACGTAGCCGAGTTGTAGTAGATGTAGTTTATTCAGAAGTTGCAATAATCTGGAACAGGCCCCACCAGGAGCAGCCTCCTAGCTGCTCAGCCCATCTTCTCAACTGTCTCTCACACACACAGGCACCCAAGCATTCCACTCACAGTAACATTCTAACCGGAACACTCACACTGGCTGAGCAGCTAGGTAGAGGGAACAGAATGACATGACCTGAGGATACTACAACTTGCATGTCCATTTTCCCTTTAAAGTTCCATTTGCTTTTGTACCAATGATTTGTCATTTTCTGCTACCCCATACTAAATGCAAATTAGCTCTGTTAATTGTATTTTAATTACATTTCAGGACTATCTACATAATTGAGCATACAGGATTATTTTTGTATGCGTTAATCTTCTATCTCTGGTAGATTTACAGCAATGTGACACACATGGTAATGTTGATGTTGTGCTACAGTTGAATTCTTGTAGGAGCACATCTCACATGAGTATTGTTTTCAGAAAGTTAGTCACCTTTGTACGCATACGTTTAAGTACAATTGAAATTGGAAGATTTACCTGTCTGACGACCCTTTCAACTTTGTTTTTACAGAAGAGATACAAATTGCCATTCCAATAATGAAACCAAACTTAGAAAAAGTGCAGCTGGCTGGGCAGGCCTTACCTCCAGGATTCCCAGCTCCCTTCCTGTTTGCCGATGGCCTTTCGTCGGTAGAAACACTCCTCACCAACATTCAGGTAAATATCCTTTGCATTCTCGCGTCATATCCGTTCTTGTCACGAGTGATTGCTTGCTCCTAAAAATACTCAGTTACTGTATATCTGTGCCCTTTAGACAGACAGCAAAATATCAGCTGATGCGCGGAATGTGGGAAACACATTTGGTAATTTAAGAGGTTAAGCAGAAGGTTTGGTTTAATTTGATATCAAGAGCTTTGCACTTTTAGGCTCGGATTGTAAATTGATCAATGAGTGAAGATGTGTGCGTATTTTGCTGTCATAATCTCACCACCCTATTACATTTTGGCATGTGAACAATGCCAATATTTACCAGTGGAAAGTGCATTGTGAATACAAGTACTTGCAGAATTTGGTGTGGTTAACACCAAGGTCCTCATATTATAATTGATTTATCAGCCGGTAACTCGGAATAAGACCCTGAAAATATCACACACCACTGTGCCAGTACTTACCAGGTCTAGTAAATACCTCACGTCCCTCTGCCACACTTGTAATCGGGCCTAAGGGAGAAACCCATGGAACATTTTTCTTTTTTTAAAGGTCAGAAATTTCAAAGCATTTCATGAAGTAATCAGTCTACCATCTTCGCCTGCAATGCTGTCCAGGTGTCCAGGTGTGGTAGGCATCAGCTCATGCTTCATGCCTCATCCTACTTTGTAAATTTATGTGCGAAGACAACTACTTGGATTTGGGTTGAAAATGTGAGCAGAGTATGGACTTTGAGGAACATTCTATCACTGCAGTAAGCACTTGCAAACGTTTGCACAAGAAGACACTATCATAAATGACTGCTTGACATAAAATCCGCAGTCTTTAAATCAAACACTAGGATATTGCTACAAAATGTTGCCCCTTCTCATCGAATCAAGGGCGATTAGGTTTGTTACACTCCATACTATACGTACAAAACCTTGTCATACCATCTCCTTTTGAGAAGGAAGGACACCATTGTTGTGCAGCAAATTTCAAAGTAATCTTTCTTGCAGGGTCTCCTGAAAGTGGCAGTGGACAACACAAGAGTCCAGGACAAACAGATACAGCAAGAAAAAAAAGAGTTAAAGATGGAGCTGTGTAGGGAGAGGGAAATGAGAGAAACCTTGGAAAGGCAACTTACTGCAGAGCTGCAAAGCAGAGGTGAGTGTGGACTGCAAAATGGGAAGCAGCAAGTATTGAACCCCTTTGCACAGCTGATATGGAAGAATCATTCCATGTGGGAGCCCTGTTCCCGTGTTTTAGGAGGATAGACAGCATAAACACATTTACATTGACTGTTGTGAGTTATCACATCTTGAGGGCTTTGTATGCTCACATACAGCTATTATGAATCTATCTTTGTAAAATAACCCACAGTCAGGGTTGGACTGGCTTATAGGGCTGTCAGAGAGGGCCTGATGGGCTGGTCTGACTGATCAGTGTGTAGGCTGTTTTTTTTTAGCAGTTGGTGGACCTGTTTTATATCCAGGTGGGCCAGGGTTTACTGTTGATGTCTTGGATAGTACCACAAGCATTGCCTGTAGCAAACACAAATGCATGCAGTCTCCCATACCCAAAAAACCCTTACATAGTGTATTTACAAGTTCAAAACTGGCTGGCTGGCTGGCTGGCTGGCAAATGTGGGCCACTTTATTAGCTATTAGATTCGCTAACAGGGCCACTTTTTTTTGGGTGCCTGGGCCTATTTTGTGTCACAGTCTGCCCCTGCCCACAATTGTGCTTTTCTAGGTTGCATCACTTCACCTATGTGCAGTACTGCTTTTGTAGCATGTATCCGACTGCAGGCCCTGTAGTGTAGACACAGGCAGCCCTCAACTGCACACTTCTTATATATATGTGAAATGGTGTGCCTTAATTACGTTTTAGGCAGCAGTTAAGATTAATTTGTTGCCAGGCACATTTTGAGACACTGAACTTGCAGGTTTGTAGATAATGACAAGTCAGGAGGGTTGTCTAAGGGATATGAACAGGACACTTTCGTAGTATTGTTTCGAAGAAATGAGAAGCCTAGTCAACAAAAGTCAATGATGTGGTTTGGCACAGAGGTCAACATCTATCTGTTGTTTAGTGACATTGCTTCATTTCATGTCTGTGCTGCAAGAGGAAATGCAATAAGAGCACAAGGAGTGATTAGCATGGCAAGAGTAGAAGAGTTTGTGTAAGTATGTGTGTATGTGGTATTTGCATGGGGTGAACCCTGCCAAAAGACTGCAGAGCACTGTACAGGTTCAATGGCAAAGATACAGTAAACAAAAGGTTCTAAAAGCAGAAAAGGGACTATTATTGCATAGTGACATAATATACTGTTCTAAATTGGAACATGGTTGTGGCAGTACCAATGAAGATAGGGATGATCTCCCAGATCCGGGGTTTATGGATGGAGATGACCTGTTTCTTTTCTACACTTCTTTACCTTCAGTCTGATGGCCTCTTTGCTGGGGGTGAGCCATGTACTAAGAGCCACTGGAGATGGTGATCTGGTCAGGCAGATAGGTGGGGTGCTGGTATTGACAGCTTTGTAAACGATGCAATGGTTTTGAAGATAGTGCGGGGTAGAAAGTAGTGCCAGTAGAGATCCATCAAGATGGGTGTGATGTGCTCATATTCTTTCAGGCCATGAATATGACATGCTGCAGCTTATAGGATACCAGTTGGGTGAGCTAGTGTTCAGTCTAGGAGACAATGGAGCAGAGCCACCTTGCAGATGTGAAAATTATGGAGGACTTGCATAGCAGTTCTGGAGTCACTTTCTGTGAGGAATGATGGCACTTTCTTTAGCAGAGAAAGCTGGTACCAGACTGTCTTTGTTTTCTTGGCAGTGTGTTCCTAGAGGGTGAGGTTTATGTCCAAGGTGAATCCAAGTGACGCTGCATTGGGTGAAAGTTGGGGTTTGAAGCTGTCAAGGTTAATGTCTTTGATCCAGGATTGGACTAGTTGCTGCTTGTTGTTCTTAGCAAATACCAGGTGCTCTGTGTTGATGGGGTTGAGCTTCAGGTAGATTTTGGACATTTAGATCTTGATGAGCTATAGACAGTGTATGTGGTGTTGTATATATAGATCAGAGGTGTCTGATATCTCCCACTTCTCCACTATCCTGGAGCCATTGCCTGACCACCCCTGTAATAAAAGGAACATACCATAGACGGCGATGGCCGGGATGGCTTTGTGATGGCAATTTTAAGGCTTAGGTAGAAGTGGTGGCTCCACAGTGATCTAAATAAGGTCCTTAGTGTGAAAGAAGCAGAAAAGAGGTTGCAGGTTGTGCGTGCAAATGAAGTGTAAATTGGTGCAGATATTTTTACTCTTTTTTGGGTGAGTAGGTCGATTGAAGTAATTATTAGAATCATCTCATGCATTCCCCTTGAGATTTAGTCGAACCCTTTAACTTCCTATATCTATAGGCTTATAGGTTGAGTCTGTTGGGAGCTGAATTAACGACAGTGACTGTGACCACATTTCAGTAAAATGTGCACGCCTTTTATTTCTGATTAAGTTGGATTGCAGGTGTAAACTATAGGTTAAATGGTCCTGCTGCAAAGTAATTAGGCAAACTAAGCATGAGGTTGTTTTCTAAATAGTGGCAAATAAAACTTTCATTCAGGTTGTGTTTGCTGGAAAATATAGTCCCATGTAAAATTTCAGAACTATCTTGTGAAAATGATTTTCTTAGTTCAGAAATAACAGGCCTTCTCCATTTATTTATCCAGGGTAGGGAATGACATCCCCATATCCATCAGTACCACCAACCCCTGCTCAATATATGAAAGATCTGAAGACACACCTCTTTAAAGAGCATTACATCATGATAAAGTAATAGTCTGCTTACACTCTCACTCTGTACAGCATTCTGCTGCCTCTTGTCTTTGTTTACACAACACAAATATCACATAAATAAATATATAGAAATATGTACACAAACTAGCCCTATGAAATAGGTGTAGGGCAACACATATGCAAACAATGAAATACACAAATTAATAAAATATGTAAACAAAATTTAGGAATGGGACATGATTGTAGTTGTTCTTGGATAAAATATTATGGGACTTAAATTCCTCATCTGTGCATATCCTTTGCCATGGGTGTGGAGCCTCTTGTGGATACTTCCATTCTTCTCTCTAATTTTCATCTTAATGTAGCCATTCATGGATCTTCCCATGGACCACTATATCTTTTTCTGTTGCTCGGTTGATGTCACACATGTATGCCTCAGTTATACCTGAAATTTGCAGCTGTTGTGACTTGAATTAGTGACACAATAAGTATACAAAACAGTGATGGATCGAATGCTTGAATTAATCTCAGCCACTGGTAATCACTCAGACTGCATCCCAATCCATTGTTATTTTGCACACCAGGCCACCTCAGTTTGGACCCAGCTATATGCAAATCAGCCTTGGCCCTGCTCCAATAGTAACAGTGCAGCTCGAACTGCCAAGCCAGGTCTTCCCTGAACCTGAACACAAGCAATCCAGGATCAGTTTCGCCCTTGTTATGTTGAGCATATCTAAAGCTAAGTTTCGATTATTGGGCCTAGATATTGCCTCTATTTGCAACTGTGTACTTTTACTCCTCCCATTTTGTTTGGTGTGTACACACTTAGAAAACATATACTAAGAAATTATGACATCTTATTGAACGCTTCCTTAAGTTTCAATTCCCCATAAAAGGGAAAATCTTCATAATACCAGCTCAGGTTCCTCCACCCTAGTCTGTTATATATTCCTGCCACAGAGACCTGTGAGTATAATACTGTTCTAGCGGATTATGGACGCATCTTGCCTCCTAATCTTAGGAGTTGCAAACATTGTCCTATTTGTGAGTTCTTCTGATCAGTTCACTAGTTGGCATTTAACTCTAGGTAAATTTAAAGTTCTGTAGCTCATTGATCAAACCAATCAGCTCCATTTTATCCTGATTGGTAACCCATTTTACAGTGCTCTAAAACATTTGTTCTCTGAACTGCTTATGTCTCTGATGACTGTTAAATACTCTGCAACACTGTGAAGCAGTTGAATTGGCATTAACATGAACTTAACATGAACCGAAGAATAGGCATAATATAGTGGTGACCGAATAAACCAGTAGGTTGCCCAGTTCATAACCCCACACATATCAGCTAAGGAGTATGTTTCCTCTCTCCTGTCAAGTATATACTTAATAGGGTCTGAACTAATAGTTGCAAGTATGAGGAGTTGAATTTATGATGGTTCCATCTCCAGATCCGTTCCTGAGAACATAAAAAATCTTGCTCTTGATCAGACGGTGCGAAAGTCAAATGAATCTTTTTGTACTCTGGCAGTCTAAGGTCTGCTGTCATGTCTGAATATAAAAATGAAATAAATGCTTCCATGCAGCTCTTACGGCTTCCCAGAATAGCTGATAATAGAGATACTTCTCTTACAATTTAAGGAAGTGTCTGTTTCAATCTGAAAATATCATTAAAAAGCACTAATATGAGTCTCTCTCCTTATGACAGTGTGCATAACATTAGCAGAGATTAGCAGTTTTTTATGAATTAAAATATAAGTGTGGCAATGGTTGTAAAACCATAGCATATTAAGCGGTAGTTATAGAAATGTTCAAGTTGAAATCATTGGAGGGAGGGATGAGAGTGGTTTTAAATATGCTATGTATTATTTTATTCCATGGTACTTATATATATCTTTAACACGAAAGTGTGCTTTTTGTGATGTGGTAAAAATCTGTTCAGTTGTTTGAGAGAAATGAAGCTTCAAAATGTACAGCTATCTAGCGATGCGATACTATGGAGGGAGTACCAAGGGAGTACAGAGGGAAAAAAATGACAAATAAAGCATTCTGTTTGTCTGGTCCAGTCGGACTGAGTACAGTCCTGCGAGACCGAGCTCTATGATTGGCTGGCCGCAAATTAAAGAGAAATATTGTGTCCCCCATTTTAGAACTCGGGCCCTGTGTCCTGAAAATTAAAATAAAATAACATAAAGGGAGGCAGGGTATGGGTACCCTAACCCTCTTGCCTTTGTGCCCTAGAGCACTCCCCCTCCCTCGGCTTAAATGTAGAATTTCTTTTCTCGCATTGTCACAGACTCGCAGTACTGTTGTGATACTCAGTGCGGCCTCTGCACAAATTTGCATGAGTACTACAGAATTACCATAATATCACCACAAGATTACCATGGGACCTCAAAAAAAGTTGAGTAGGTGGTCCGCTGGTGTTTTGCAACTGTGGCGAGTTAACCAGCAATGGAAGATTGGCTGCTTGTGTGGGGGTGGGTAGTTAGGTGCAGGGATTTACCACAGGCCAGGTCCTGTGACCAATCCCATACCACACACAGCTTAAGGCTGTGCGCAGCAGGGATGTCACCTGTGGGAGGTTGAGCACTCAACCCCATGCTGTGCACGGTCATAGGCTGAAGGGCATGCGTGGCGGGGGTTTAGATTCCAGCACGGAGTTGGACATAGGAGCTGGCCACAGGTCAGGCTGTGTACCCAACCCCCTACTAAAAAAGGCAGTGCTGTGGAGGAGGTTGGGATAGTTAGATATGGTAATAAAATCTTGCTTCATGTTAAAAAAAAAAAGTAGGCATTCACTGAGAAAACAAAGATTACAGTGATGTTATAGTTAGGCATGGTAATATGTTACTTTACATTTAAAAAAGCCTTTAGAAATTCACTGAAAAAACAAAATTTGGAGTCATGTAATAATTAAGTGACAATCCATTAAAAAAAACACTCCCAGTTTTCCATTTTTACAGATTTTTACAGATTAATACAGACATAAAATAGTGTGTTTCTTGTCTGTATTTGTTTTTAAAAGCAGAAAAATACAGATAATTGGGCTTCTTTTTAGCAATTCTCTAAGTTATCATTCATGAATTCCAGGCCAGTAGCTGTGCAGATGGACAGCATAGGGAGTCTAAAAATAGGATGAAATTCCTTTAAATGGGATGAGATTTCCTTAAATAACTTATCTCAACGTTTGTTTGTGTTATAATGCCTATATTTTCATTTGGGTGTTTTATTTCATTTTATTTTGCTTTTTAATGTACTAAAACCAGAAAGGCAGCAAAATATGTGTGCACATTTATCAGTTAAATAAACATGTAAATATACAAGCTGCATCCTCATTTGTTCACAAAAGTCAAAATAAATATGGATAAATACTGATAAGATGGACAAAAAATAAATATGGATAAATACAGATGGAAATGTTAAAAAACATAAATACCATAAAACCAGGAGCCCTAATTACAGCTAACTGAAGTAACTATAACTTATAAACTTGCCATGCACTGATTATCTCACGCATTACTTCACTTATGACATGTTCTATGACACTTGCGACATCTGAATGACATCATTAAAGACACCACTGTGCATGGCAAGAGCGCAACTCATATTTACTTCAGTTAGCTATAACTGGTGAATTTCAGTGTTTTTTGTTTAATATGGTATTTTTGATTGGCATTTTCGCCTAACTATAACGTTGCTTTACCCTTTGGTTTTTTCAGTGAATATATAACTTAGAATATATTTTAACTTCTGAAAATATATTTCAAATTACAAAATAATTGTTACTATTTTAATGTTGCTTTGGATACTCCCTTTTAAAAGGGAGGTACCCCTCGCCCCTTTTCACCATCCCGAGCATCTGCTGATGACTTTTCAAAATATGGGGTTCTATTTTGGAATATTGAGTAGGCATAACTGATTTACCAGAATATTTTAGCCAAAATATTTGGAACCAAAATAGAGTTGATTATAGGAAACCTTTACTTACCTACATATACCTACCTGTTGATATTTTGGTTCTCGAAATTTTGGCAATTATATTCTGGCAATTATTTTTTCTCTTCTTATATTTCATACGAGCACCTAACAGGATATTCTTAGTCTCATATCCGATGACCATCCCATTCTGTGAGGAAAGAGTGTGGACCTTTCATGGTTTCCTAAACTACAATTTCATTAAGTGTTCCATTATGTGTGAATTTAGTAGACAGCACAGTCTCAAAACAGAGTGATTTACACTTATTTTTTGTACCTAGAGAGCATATTTTGATCACACACCATCACAATGGCTCACATTGCAGAATCCTGCAACAAGGAAAAAAAAACAATAATTCAGCCTTTTGAATTGATGTAATATGAATTGTGTCTAATGAATAAGTCCCGTTTCTGACCCAACTTCCGAACGCATTTGATAATTATGACACGTGTCATCCTTGACTTATGCAATGGTTATGCTTATGGTTAATTAGCCATGTGAGTGTATGAATTTGACAAAGAATTGTACATTATGTTTATTTTTTGCAACCCTGCTTGCATATCACAGACCTGCCAGCTCACAGGGTGCCACAGTGTGACACGTGAGATCGGCTCCTTTACAAAATCACAGGTGAGGAGCTGGCAGGGAAAAACGAGATTAAAATCACTGTAAACAGTGGATTTTCAGCTCGTTTTCATAGGCTTTGAATTGTCGACGTCCATTAAGAGGTGTGAAAACACCCTAGCACATCTGCACCATCCACAGCAGGGCTATTTTCTTTTTCTTTGGAGGAGAGGGTTTGGGGCGGGACTGGGACAAAAGTTCCTTGTAAGTACTTCTCGGCACGAGGACCTGCCCTCTCCTCACACTGTGAATATTTTGTTTGATTTGGCAGGCCTGGTACCACTGAGGTTGTCCTTCATTGTAGTTGCACTTGTATTGCACTTCTTATCCCTTACAAGGCGCTGAAGTGCATTTGCGGACACATGGAAGTGCTGTGGATGGGGGAGTGTGCGTCTGTCACGTGGGTGATTTTGCGATGCTGCGTGTGAGGACGAGCAATGTGCTGTTATGGTGTTTTTAATCCCTAGTCGAGGTATAGATCTGATGTGTACCTGCCAACTCACCGCGCGACACACGATATCGGCTCCGATCACAATGTCTCCAGGTGAGACGCAGCTATCACACGGTGGCAGGAAAAATGAGCTGAAAACCACTGTAAATAGTGGATTTCCAGCTCATTTTCCGAGGCTTTCAACTGTCGACGTGCATGAAGGGGTGTAAAAACACCCCAGGACATCGGCACCAGCCAGCCTTATTTTTTTGGGGAGGAGGGGGCTTGGGGGCGGGGTGAGATTCAAAAGTGCCTCGTAGGTGCTTCTCGGCGCAAGGGGCTGCCCCCTTCTCACACAGTGAGATTGTTCTTCAAGTTGGCAGGTATGCTGATGTAAAAAGTTGGGAGGGATAGGACGCTAAGCACTAGCGCTGCTGCACAGATGGGTTGGGAATGTGGCCCACATGGCAGAGTTTTCATGTTATTTCTCAAACCCTGTCGGTCTGTCCTGACATTTCCTCTGTATGTGAAAAAGCCTGACAATGCAAGCACTGTTTTTGGAATTTCAAAAGTACCTCTAACAGTGTGGTTATTTGTTCTTTAGTAATTTATTATTTACTTTTTTCCCAGTGCCGACGTTTTCTGAGTTTACACTGCATAGTATCAAAGAACAGAGCTCAGTTTTTGTTTACAAGCACCAATGTAAATAATGTGATATCGCAATACTGTACAACCAAAAATTAATTGGTTCGCCTTCAAGACTTACATTAGTTGTCATTTTCTACATTACAATTTCGATTGCAAGTCATACGTCTTAATAAGGATATCTCAAAGAAATATGTTTCACCTAATTGTTTCTGTTCTAACAAGTCAGCAGATTGTTATTTTTTTTTTACAGAGTTCACAGAGGTAGGGAGAATGAGTTAGTGAATGCATGCATTAAATACACTAGATCTCATGAATTCTGCAGATGCTTACCTTTGGCACCACTAGTTCCTGACTAGTCAAACTTTTAGTTGCTGTCAAAATAAGGGTACTACAAGACGTTTTTAGAGGCCAACTGAGGCCCATCAAAAATTACAAAAGGGGTTGGGTGGGATTGTTGATTTTATCTCCGCCACTGGTAATTACTCTGGGACACATTCTAACCCATCATTTGCTCCTTATCCTACTCTAGGAAGGAAGCAATCATATGCAATCAATCTGGGCCACAGCCCAAAAGAGGCAATCCAACCTGAACTGCCAGGTCATATCACCTCTGTACAGAACCACAAGCACCACACACATGTTTAAATGTGGTTATGCCACATGGGTGAGATGCAGCTCGACTACTATGGCATGGCAATCGCAGGACCCTCATTCAAGTATACTTAGCCCACATCAACAACACTCTGAGAAAAACTAAAAGTAATTGCTTGAATTCAAGTCAGCCATTTTGTAATTACTGTGGGCAATATTAAATTTAATTCTGTTGTTTGTTTGCCCACCTTACCACTCCAGACTGAGGGCAGACTTGTGCAAATCAGTCTTAGGGCCTTATCATGACTACGGCTGTCCATCTGACCGCCTTAGCCAGGGTGGCGGTGTGGGCACCGCCGCACTGCCGGTCCGTCCTCCCCATTACGACTTGGGCGGTCGGACAGAATTGGCACCATGGCAACCCCCAGGGATCAGATGTTGCGGCGGTCTTGAGGCTGCAGTATGCTTGGAGGGGCTGCTGCAGCCCTGCAAAGCATATTACAAGTTTCCTCTCTGCCACGGTTTTCATGGCAGTGAGCCTCCCATGAAAAATGTGGCAGAGAGGAAACAAAGGGGCCCCTACTGGGCCCCCTGTTGCATCTGCACCAGGGGATGCATGCAGGGGGCACATGATGTGCCCCCCTGTCTGTATGCACCCCCAGTTCCTGCAGGGCATGGACTTGAGAGTCCATGCCCTGCAGGCACTTGCAATGGTGTTCGCATTGCAGTGTCTTTTACGGCTCTCCTGTGAGGTTTTAAACAGGCACCACCGTGGGCCTGCTGCTGCAGGACTGCCCGACCTGGGTTCCAGTCGGAATCCGGAGGGTGGTCTAATTATGGCTTTGGCAGTGCAGGAGCGGGGCGCTGGCGTGGAGCCCCGCACCGCCAAAGTCATAATGAGGCCTTTTGTTTTATGCCAATAAGAACAGTATAGCACAAACGTCCATGCCACACCACCTCTAAGTGAGAGCACAAGGAACCCCAGACTAGTTTCAGACTTTAGGCCCATCTGCAAAATGAAGCTTGTGGCGCCCTTCTGTGATATGCAGTTTGTGTTAATATCGTTTCATGGTAATGACTGCTGGCCAGATTTCAGTCCATAATTGTTTGCTTACTGTGGCCAACAGACAGGGGACAACCATATGCAATTCATTCTTCCATACACCGGATAAAGGCCAACCCAAATCGTGTATGAGAACACAAGCAATCCCAGACATGTTGGATCTTACCAGTGTAGTGCAGCCTAGCATAGCAAGCCACAGGCCACTAGACCTACATCTGCACATACCCACCTTACTTTGTGCTACTCAGTGAGAAGAATAAATATGTATTTCTAATAAGGTGATCTTTATCACTGCACAGTTGATGGAGGTGACAAATAATATAGTCCTTCAATTACTTTTTTTCCCCAACAAGGTGGACAAATCATTTCTTTTCAATACAACTTTGAATAGCTGCAAAGTAGGGATATCTAAACACCGTTTATTTGTATCCCAGCAACAATTCAGAAACGCTTGAAGAAAGAAAAAAAGGCAAAGAGAAAGCTACAGGAAGCCCTGGAATTTGAATCTAAGAGGCGAGAGCAAGTGGAACAGGCACTGAAACAGGCAACTTCAGGGGACGGGCTCAGGATGCTGAATGGTAAGAAATTACTGAACCTCACAGGTTTCTTTTTTTTTCTTTTGTCATTAAAGTATTTTCCTTACTAGAAGACAATTTATATATTTTCTATATCGATCTGATCTTAAAGCATTTCATCTGCAGTGCAGTCACATACATTTACTTGACACTGAATAGATGACATGACTCTCACATCATTAAAAATGTCCAGTTAAACATCTGAAGATTAGACAAGTAGCACGTGCTATTACTATAAGTGAAAGACTCACTGACATAAACATGCACAGCCAGCACAGCTGCTAACAACGAAGAACTTACCAACTTTAGAGGAGAGCCTCTGTTTTGTTGCGTGCTGCTTCAGCATTTGCACAGTTGGTTTTATTGCAGTATAAAAGCAGCACTTATAAACATAAAAAACACCCTCTTAAAAAACGAAGGGAAGTTTTTCAGAGGAAATGCAGGTCAATCAGGAAAACTTGAAACAAGGGGTCTAATGTGCAAGCAGTGATTCTACGGTCCCAAATTTGAGCCTTTGTAACTGCAAAATGGCTTTAAGTGTACAAATCCTAAACTGAGAAAAGAACAGATGATGGACGGTATGCTGAACAAATCATACATTAACCCCCAGTCACAGATCTGGGTTAAATCCATCATTTTTTTGCTCGCCATGCCATTTCAGTTTGGACCCAGCCATATGCAAATCAGTCTTGACCCTTCTCCACATGGGAACAGTCCAGCCCAAACTGCCAAGCCGGTCCTCCCTGGACCAGAAACAAGCATGCTGGGATCGGTTTCAGAGTATCACCTCATATCTGCCAGGCTAGCTTGAATCTGGTGGTATAGGGATCACGGGACCCATGTGTGGGCATACCCTTCCCACTTAGGGCAACAAATGCAAAATGAACAGATAATGGACAGAATGCTGAACAAATCAAACATTCACCCCGTGTCATAGATCTGGGTTAAATCCATTATTTTTTTGCTCACCATGCTATTCCAGTTTGGACCTAGCTTTATGCAAATCAGTCTTGACCCTGCTCCCCCATGGGAACAGTCCAGCCTGAGCTGTAAAGCCAGGTACTCTGTGGAGCAGAAACAAGCATCTTGGGACCAGTTTCGGGGTATCACCCCTCATCAACCAGGCTAGCTTGAATCCGGACGCATAGTGAGCACAGGACCCATGTCTGGGCATACCCTGCCCACTTAGAACTTTGACTGGGGGTGAATGTTTGACAATGTTCAGCATTCCGTCCACCATCTTTTTGTGTTGCTATAGTCACCCTAATTGGGAATGATATGGCGAGACATGGGTCGCATGCTCACTATGCCACTGGTTTCAAGCTGACCTGGCTGACGAGGGGTCATACCCCGAAACCGGTCCCAGGATGCTTGTTTTCCGGTCCAGGGAGGGCCTGGCAATTCGGGTTGGCCTGTTCCCATGGGGAGCAGGGTCAAGACTGATTTGCATATGGCTGGGTTCAAACTGGGGTGGCATGGTGAGCAAAAAAAATGATGGAATCAACCAAGATCTGTGACTGGGGTGAATGTTTGACAATGTTCAGCATTCCATTCATCATCTTTTCATGTTCCTAAATTGGGATTTTATAACACATTACCAAATCGTAATTTGGGTTTCAAAGAAAATACAGAAACAAGTGTGTAAAGGGTTTCCCTTCTAAATAGCGAAATCTAGTCACAGAGTGTTGTTTTACCACCACATCTGAATTCTAGTTACAATTTACAAATGGGAAGGGGTCCCTAAGCGACCCCTTCCCCTTTGTGAACAAAGAACATTTTTTTTTTAGAAAGCAGTGATCCATTGGACCACTGCCTACTCCTAACAAAATTTGGAAAATTATTCATTTTCTTTTTTTAAACACATCTCTTTTTCCTTTTAGGAAAACGGGCTGAATGTAAAAAAAAACAACCAATTGCTTTGTTTATTTTAAGTCAACCCAGCAGGCCACGATGCCTGTGACTCTAAGCAATGCTAGTGGGGCTCAATTTGTGACCTACCTCCTGCATATTAATGAGCTTGGTTGAATTGCGACCCTCTACCAATGTATTCGGTAGGAGTCGGTGTGCAAATTGCACCCACTTCTATCGAATCCATTTTAGGCGATTCCTAATAAGAAATTGCTAATTATTTGATGCAATTTATAATTTCTTAATAGGAATCTTTATACATCATTCCCTAAATGTTTTTATGGAGGATTTGTTGTTGAATTGTGTGGTTCACAAAAGCCATGCACTTCAATGTGTTGCCCTGTTGTGTTCCTTTCCTATCCAAAGAGAATTAATGGCACTTTACATAACATACTTTTCCAGATCCTACACTGGAACGCTACTTTTGAGGATCCACTCTAAAGGTGCCTTATTTGTATACCGATAGGTATTTTACATATTTTTGGTAACTGGACTCTAATAAGCTCTGGATTTACTGGATATCTAAAGAGACCCTGGCTTTTATTTCTATTCTTTCGTAGTGTGTGTCTCCCAAGCAGTCACGCTCTTAAAAGGAATTTTCAAGCATCTACCGTCCTTTTGCAGCTCATTGAAATTCCAAAGTAACAATTTTCTTACATAGAAAATGATGCTTCAGAAATATTAACAATTAGCATCGCTGTTATATGTACTATCCATGAATAATAAACTATTTTAATTCGTTCAGCTACAAGACACCCTGTCACTAAATTATTTACATATTTCTGTTCATGCTACAATTGAATCTGTTTATAATTTTTGTTCTTCAAAAACATCTTTGACTCAGCAGAAAATAAAACTTTTATCACTGAACTTCAACACAAATTCATGTTTTATTCATTTTCTGTCATCCCTGCCCCTTATGAAACAAGGCAAAACTTAATTGGGGAACCTATGCCATAAAATCTTATTTCATGGGAAAACAAATTCTGGACCTCTGGTCCTCCAGAAATTGGAGATGGTTTGAAAATGGCAATCATGTTTTGTGTTTTCAGACCCCATCTAAATCTAACGCACTGGTAGGGTCTCTCGAGTTAACATCTGCCACAGCTTCATTTCCCTGTGTGCAAGTGATTGATAGTACTGTACATGGAATTTGCAATGGTAATTTTATTGACAAGCTAATATGGCAGAGTGGATCAATGAATGGCCGCCTGGGAGCATGAGAAATAGGTTAGAACAGACTCTCTGCCTCACGTGCAATATGTGTACTTGATATGTATAAGCAATTCTCTTCTGACCAATATCTTGGTATTCACCTGAATTACTCATATTTATATAGTTAGATTTTTTTATAAATTGTGTGACTTTACCATTGTTTACCTACACCTTAGGTTTCTTCTGACCATATAACCAAAAAATTTATTTTCAGGCATTTTATGTAAGCAGTTTGAGTCAGGCTTGCAACATTGAAACATACTAATTTTGACTAACGTGTCTTTCAGATGCTGGAATCCCAGAGATGGAAACAGAACACAATGGGAATCAGCTTGACAGTGCAGCAATGCAAGGTACAGTCAACTACTTCACGTTTCAATAGGTGTGTGCCTTCCCTGCTTGTCAGGGAGCCTTCATCCCTGCGTTGATACCATAGGAAAGCACAATCTAGGTTACATTGTTCAGACGGCAGTATATGGTCCTCGGGTTTGTGAAAAGAACTATATACAAGGAGGGCGTGAGGGCAACAGTTGTCTCGAGGGGGAGTCAGTGGGTGTCTGTTTACCCTAGTTATGCAAGAGTTCCTCTGTTTACATTTTTATGGAGAAGCAACCTAGGGCGGATGTAAAGATCCGTACCCTCTTGGGGGGGTACCTTGATTCTTCATTGCTGCACTAAAGACACATAACTAGATAACATTTCCTTACATTCCTTCACGTGAAGCTAGACTTCCATATAAATGTGGCAGAGCGTGAATACGTTTGTATTGGGACTCTATTAAATCCAACCTACTATAGTAACCGTGTTCGAACGATGGATTATCCAAACATTCTACAGCAAGCAAAGTTTCTAAAATAGCACATGGTTTGCATTCCGTTTTCAATTTACTATGACAATATTATTACACATCTTTTTATGATCCATTTAGGTGAGAAAAACGTATTCTATGTACTGTTTGTTTCTGCAAGGCTTATAGGCATGCTAGTAAGGTATATGCTAAATAATTGCCTATCCCTTTAAACCTTTGAATGTACCTTAGATAATTATTGCATAAATACTTGCATCATGGAAATAATGCTATTATGACAAAGAAGGTCAAAAAAGAATGCACGCTTATTTAATTTGCACGTTTTTTACACATACAAAGAATTTTGTAGATTATATGACTAACGTATATCACAATATAGCTCCTGGAATGTGCCAACAAATATTACAGTGTGAGGAGTGTTAATACCTGTTATTTATGTATGTTTAATCGCTATGGAAGCTTGGAAAACTCAACCCCTGTTCTTCCATGTACCTAAAGCGGAGATAGTAAATATTGTTTTCAGCAACAGTTCTATAGCTCCGAACGCATTACACCTTGAAGTTCCAGCAGGTCTGGTAGTTATTACTTGGGTGTATCTCCAGTGTAATATATGGGAGCTTGCATTATCAGTGTTATGTACTGGATTTTAGGCCTTTAGTCACCTGCAATAATGTACAGCTGCTGACAGTGACATTATAATTCATTGCCCTATTGCAGGAACTCTTCACAGATAAGGACAGCATACAGATGCAAAAGTGTTAGGAGCAACAGAGACTTGGTATATATATATATATATATATATATATATGGGTCGTACACTTTGGGAACACCAGTGAGGAGGATGTCTATGCCTGTAAGGTCAGAAGTAAGAAGAAATACCTGCACTTCACAGAATCTAGCCCAAGAAACTCGCAGGTATTCCACACAAAATGAGGTACCTGCCTTTAGCAGCAGGACCTGCTACAAACCATCTCCAGAGAGGAACCAATCAGTGAACAAATTCAGATTGTAGGTTCCCTTCTGGTTTCCTCCCTCAATTTTTATAGACATGGATAGGCTTAATATTAACTCTTGTTTACTATGTTGGCTCACAGAAACCATCTTCATCCATTCCCCTCAGCTCTAAGGCATATTACCATCTACCTTGAACAAAGAGTGTGTTGTGTGTGTGTGGTGTACAAGAGTAAATTAAGGGTATAATACCACCAACTTAATATGAAACATATTGCAAATCGGCTTAAGTTCAAAGGCCTAATGATGGCATGTGATCTGTGGTCATATGCTTCTGTATGCTCACAGAACTGCACAGTAATTCCTGATATACTTCTATCATACAGTTGTGGGTCCTTTGTCCCATGGATCTTTACATCAGGGTTGAACAACCTCCATTACCTTTTCATCCCTGCCTTAAACAAATGCTTCAGACCAAAGGGATGCAATATATTTGTTTATGTTGGTAGATATGTATTTGACATACAATACAGCATGGGCTATCTCACTACGTAGGGCTATACAGGTTGTTAAATGCCCTGGGTTATAGGCCTGAACTTTCCTGTGAAGCCCTAAAATCAAGGGAAAGGGCCTTTTAACAACCAGTATAGCCTGCGGTAGATGGGCTACAGTGTTATTAGAACATTCCACTCACTGAGGGTAGAACGATGGGGATGTCACTGGTGCTGTCGCCCAGTGTATTTTCACTTGAACAGTAATTGTAAAGAAAAAGATCCAAGACATTCACAGTTTAGTTTGCCAAAACATTACCCAAAGTGTCTTCAAATAACTCAAACATAAAGGACAAAACACGGTTGGAGTCCAAGGCTCAAGGTTGTGGAACGATCTG
This sequence comes from Calotriton arnoldi, assembly GCA_963921515.1. Lineage (NCBI taxonomy): Eukaryota > Metazoa > Chordata > Amphibia > Caudata > Salamandridae > Calotriton > Calotriton arnoldi. The sequence goes on from CAWUFW010005116.1 coordinate 1,119,160, forward strand.
ATCCCAAGCACGAGAGCTAAACCTATCTGCAAGCAGGGCCGTCTTAACAGCATTATAGGCCCCCGGGCAAAGCCGTGCACTGGGCCCAGCCAACACAACCACTCACAGGAATAAAAATGTTTAATGGAGAATTAGTGTTAAATTATGGTCTGCATGGGGCCCCTATGCTCGTGGGCCCCTGGGCAACTGCCCAGCGTGCCCATACGTTAAGACGGCACTGTCTGCAGGCTCGTATTTGTTTATGTATATTTAACCCGCCTGTGTTGGGGCTAAAGATGAAGAATATCAGATTGAGACCTCACTTCTCTGAATGGACTCTAACTTATTTTCCATCGCGTGCCCACTACCTCCAGTGCTTCATGAAATGATTGCATATATCAATAAATAAACCTTGGCCAAGGCAATGTAAGTGCTGCCAGTATGTATAGACGCCGAGCCCCCTAGAGACCAGCATATCTCAATGTGTACCCGTGCACGATGCCACACTGAGTCATTGGTGAAGTCTTTTACTGAAGAATGAAGACAATTTGAATAAGAAAAAACCTAAATAAATAGCTCTGATGGCCATGCTTGGAAGCTTCAGTCTAGTCCGTCTTTTCTAGTGATTGCTTCAGGATCAACAGGAAGTCAGCGACCATTTAGGCTTTGCATTTATGCAGAATACAATAGATGCTTCTGTGTTAATTTTGTTTCTATTGCGACTTAAACAACATCCTCTCAAATATCCTTCTCTTAGATATACAGCAAAGCACGTTGGGTTGAAAACTAACACATAGCGCTCAGTGTATGGGATTGTAAACAGAAGATGCAAGATTTCATCAATGTTAAAGCTGTAGATGGGACAGGCTCGCCAGTGTTTTATCATGCAGTCCCTAGTATGTCCACAGCATCAGCACGCATACCCTTGCAATTATTTATACTAACACTTTGTGTAAGTTATCGATATAATGATACCTCTGTATACACATGTATGTGTATGTGCGCGCTGTGCATTCTAAATGCCTTTTCATGCCTCACCCCAAGGTGTCGTTAAGACATCCAACCGTGAGGTTGAGAAGTGAAAGTTATTGACCTGCCAGAGCCTCTGTAATAAGCAGAAAGTGCAGTGATCTGACTGTAAATGCAAAATGTATTTCCACTTATAATGGGCGACCTCTTTGAACCCCTCTCTTGACTTTGCTTTATTTCACCTCTCATTAGTTGACAGGTCATCAGTTTCAGAAACAAATAGCATTTCTCCAGTCGGCTAATTAGAAATCCTTGGTGCTTCATCTGTTTAGAGGTTTATTAGTAATTTGCAGAATTTTTAAAGTGGTACTACTCTGCAACGAACCATACAGAAATAAACTACTCCTGCTTTCTGCCTGCCATCTGCAGTCATGGTTGTTGCATAGGTGCAGAAGGGTTAAAATTCATAAAGCACAGTTTAGCATTTTCGATGGCAAAGGCCTGATACATAAAGTTTTTTTCTGTAAGTAAGTCAGAACAATTCACAAATGTTTCAAACTCTGGATGCAAACGTGTAGCCTGGCTCAAAAAGGCAGGCTCAGCAATTTTTTTTTCTATTGTGACTTTTCTGTAAAGTGTACATGCAGTAGACAAATTCAATGCCAAGTAGGTGTACACCCACACAGTCATAAATTTGTGGGTCTTCTCAACTATTTGATATACCTTTGACACAACTAATTGTCCTTCTAAGTTAAATCTGAATGACCCTAGCACAGAGGTGTAGAGAAAATCTGACAACACATAATGTTGCGTCTATCTTGGAAACATACACCATAACAATCCAAAATGGTCACGCACCACAATTGCCTTTGCCAATGTTTGTATTGTAAAAGCCAATACTGGTCAACAACAAGCATTGGCAAAGCAAGACTAATTGGCTTTACCAATGCATGTTGGGCTTTAATATTTCGAAAGAGTGAGGTCAAACAAGGAAGGCACTCTCTTGAATACTGGTGTGTGGGAAAACATTAAATAGTGTTAGCTCACAGATAACACACAATAAGTTTATTTTCCAGTCCGCGTTTACATCTTTTTATACAGAAATATGACCTTTATTACTCTTAACTTCAGTCACTTCATACAAATTGTTTTAATAACCCAATCAATTTTCTCAACTCAGTTCCAACTACATAACATACAAGAAACATTCTAAACACCATTCTGTGTCAGGTGTATTTATGAGTGCTAGCATAGGTAGCAGAAGCAGGGTCAGGCACAAGAGCAGCCGGGATGCATTATATGCTTGGTAGAGGAAGCTTAGGTATTTCAGTTCAGTAGTATTACTCAGTTTGTTACACACACAGGGGCATTAAGACTGAGAACCAGATTCTCTTAGCTCCAGAACTGACACTCACAGTTCTTAAGCTAAGACACTGGTTAAGTCCATCGCCGTTTATTGTGGACCATGGTTGCAGGATTGAGAGTTCCAATATACTTGAAATTCCATGGTCAGATGGCACTGTTCAGTGAGAGCTACACTTACGAAATGCAATTTTCTGATGTAATTGAAATCTTGCGGAGAAACGACCCAGCATAAAGGGTGCACAAATAAGAGAGTTGTGAATGGTGCAGCCAAAACAGAGAATGTGGCCTTTGCAGTCAGGAGCTAGTTTCTCCAGATGCCACATGGGCGACCAAAGCTCATGGACCCACTCCTCAGGGCACCCCACAGTGGGTAAAAGTGAATCACTGGATAGAAAAAGTGGGCCTCATTGAGTCCACATCTTCCGTATCTCACTTCCACTTAGGCTACTTGGCACTTTCTTTACTCTTGCCGCTTACAACGGGCATCCTCTTTTCTGGAATTCCAGAGACTATATAGAAAGATCCACTCTTGAATTTGCTTATCTTGGAATGCACTGACAAGGGGCAACAGGTCTTAAATCTTGGCACAGTTTTGCAACCAAAAACCCTTCATGAAAGTACATGAGGCAGCTGGGCGTGTAACTCTGGGCATCAATAAATAGGTTCTTAGTAAATCAGGAAGTCTAACTCCTTCAGGTTTCAGCAACAGCAGCTCTTTTCCTTTTCCTTAATTTTTCTTCATAGGAAATTACCAAGCTTCTCGCCAATAATTCTATGTAGCACCACCTAACCTTGGGGCTACATGCTGAAAGGGGAACCTGCGATAGAGGTACCCAGTCCCTCTTGTATCCTACACTTCATCACAGGTCGATCTTACATGGAGGGAGATTGGCAGGGTGGGGGGCTCAAACATGACAGACTAGATACATTTTATCAGAGATTGCCAAAAAACAGTCTTCCTACTTTAGGGTGCAGGGACAAATGTATTCCTACATTAGTTGATATGGGAAATTATACAAATTCTTGGTCTTAGGCATTTTGAGGTAGCAGTATAAGGGAACTTATGCTACCATTGCCCAAGCTGTTCCTTGTATGTGTTTTTCAACATACACATGCCTGTACATGCCCTGTCCATGAAAATGTAGAATACAGAAGAGTTGATCCTGGTTTGTTATGCTCGAGTCTGAGAATGACCACTGAAAATTAAAAAACAGCCTTCATTTTTAGTTCGAGCCTAGGCAGCGTGCCGAGGCTCGAAGACCTGATGTAAGCAGTATATGGAGTGTAATCCCGCCTGCTGCTTGCCATTGGGTAACTTCTCCCTTGCTCTTCTTTCCTGGCTCCTTATTGGTTGGTGCTCCTGATACATCGCTTCCGTTGTATCGCAAGGAGCACCGGCCAACTACAGTTTTGTTACGCTGTAAGCGTTTACGTGTTTCGTTTAGGGACTGCTTCTTTTGTTTTGTGCTAGTGATATTCTATCACCATGGCACCTAGCACGACGCCCGGTTTCATGTTGTTGTTTTTTAATCACCATGGCGCCCACTTCACAGGCCGCCATACACATAACTTAAATTAAATATGGACGGGCGACGTGATTTATGTTTTAGCATGGTGCCCGTTTTTATGTTTAGGAAATCAATAGCTTTAAGTCCGCAAATGCAAGACCTATTGCATTGCAAATGCTTGTTATTATAGATTTGTATGTTGTTCATGTTTTGTAGCAAGTACATAGCACTCTGAAAATCCCATACTAATCGTCCTACACAGTTAACATACATAACTGCCTTCAGTGCTCCCTTTGATCCTAAAGCACATTATATATTGATATAAGTTTGTGGCTCATATTGCCACAGTGTAACACAGTCTCAATCCTGCTAAGACTTTTACCTAAGAAATCCTTGCAGAGCTCTATAACCAATGTTGTGAAAGAAGTATTGCCTCTTAAAATTTCCGATTATTTTTATTGATTTTGTTGTCCTGCTGCATGGCTTGGTCTTAATTACACCCAAGCACTTTACATTAGGTACTCAGTAGCTACAAGCTTTTACATTTAGACAATTGCATAAATCAAGCTCTACTTCCCATCTACATTTTTTGCAATTTATGATAATGTTATATTATTTTAAGGATAAACTTAAACAGATGCAGGAAACAATGCTCATATAACTTTAACTATAACAAGGGATTACCCAAATGACCTGCAGGGATTTCAATAAACACATACACTGACAAAATAAAACGGCAGAGAGGTTCTGTAATATACCCAAATTCCCACTTTTTTGAGCGATTCACACACTCTTATTGATTCATCAAACATGAAGAGAAGGAGTAATGTAGACATGGATGTCATTTAGGGGTCGCCATGGGTCGCATCTTCGACCCCTAGCTTGCTCCTTGCAAGCCCTGGCACTGCCTTTGTGACCGCTGGCCTCAGACATGGCAAAATCAATGCCAAAAACACAGGGGTGTCCTGCATTATTAGAGCCAGGCTCCAACCTAGTTTATGCTCATTTTTGTTACATTAATAGTGAATATTAGTCTATTATTCACTAATAGTGTAATAAAAGGTGGAGCAGCAAGATCTGGAACGGCATCTTCACTAGCATCTTAGGTGAGAAAAATAAATGGCTTTAAATGTATGTTGTGTGCCTGCATGTGGGTGAGAGTGACTTTGTGTGAAAGAGTGGTGAGCATATGTGTGAGCATGTGTGTTGGTTTATTGTGTATGTGTGCGTGTGTGTGTGTGTGTGTCTGTGTGTGAGAGAGAGAGAGACGTGAGTAAGTATAAATGAGTTAGAGTAAGAGTGAAAGAGATTGTAAATAAGTGAGTCAGTTTAAGAGTGAGTGCAATAGAATTAGTGAAAATAAGAGTGCAAGTGAGTGATAATGAATGAATAAGAATGACTGTGAGTAAGTAAATGCAAGTGAGAATGAATGATGAATGAGAATGTGTTTTTATGCCTGCAACTCTGCTGTTAAACCTGGCATGTTTCGTGGCTAATAGAAGCACCCTTGACAAAATGCTGGCACTATCATTCTGGAGGCAATACTTGCGTATGAGATACCCACTGCAAAATGCTAGTGCTGCCACTCTGTAGGTAAATTTTGGCATGAGACACCCATTAAAAAAATGCAAGCGCTGGCATATTGGAGAAAATGTTTGGCATAGGTGGGACCTATAGAAAATTGCTGGTGCTGGCACATTGGAGGACATTCTTGGCATATGGGAGGACAACAGTGACAATGTAATGGGGCATTAATGACAAAATGTAGTCCTTGACATATTGGACATACATCTTGACATAAGGGTCCTCCATAGTACATGGACAGCAGTATTAGCAAATTCTGGTACTGGGATATTTTATGTAATGGTTAGGCGAAACAGCCGCCCATGGTAAAATGCTGGCAGTAGTAATGGAGGTAAATCTTGACATTATGGGGCATCCAGAGAATATTTTTAAAACATAATTGAGTCAACTCATGGGGACTTTCAGGTTTTATTAGCTTGGCACATTAGAAAAGGACTTGAATATTTAATGAGTGTAATTTCAGAGCCTATGTCTTGTTAGCAAACTTTTGAGAAAATTGTGCGTTAAAATGCACTATTAGAGCCAATTTGTTTCAAAATTTGTGAGAAGAGAGAACCCCCAACCTTTGATCTCCCTTAGAAGACATCAGACTCACTTCTCTTTCTTATGAAAATTCAGTGAACTGTTCCTTGACATATCATGTCCCCACCTTTATATAGATGATATCTAAAATAGACATTTTTTGTGTTATATTAATTATGCAATCATTATGTAAATTCAGAAATGTTAATTATTGTGATGTCATCAGGACTTAAGGTCATGTGACATTACAGTCACAACGGTCATGTGATACCACGTCCTGTGACATCATTAAGGCCAAAGGGTATATGATGTCACTTCCGCTGGCATGTTGGTGAATCGACGTCCATGAATGTAGGGGCAAATAACGAGAAAAGTGAATGTTTTCAAATTTATTGCATGGTTTTTAAGAGAGCATTTTTATTGAAAAAAGGAGTATTTTTGGTTGTAATTTCAAAGTTATACAAAATGTATTTTCTCCAAAAGAAGCATTTCAGAAACATGATACATGAAAACATAATAGAACATAAAAAACATATAACCACATGATAGGCATATTAAAAGACACTTGGACCAGTTAAGCATCTCCTCACAAAGCAACGGTGCTTAAAGATAAGTCCAAACAATGGTCAAGAAGCTGAAATTTCGGCCCCTTTAATAGGTCAGAAAGTCCACCCTCAAGACTAATAAATATGTTAGCACAAATCAAATCTTATCTTAGTGCTGAAAGGAACCAAAGAACAACAACCTATGGAGGAAACATTTATGACAAAAGTATATATATATATATATATATATATATATATAAATATATATATATATTTATATTTCTCAACAATTGAAAAATACGTGGCACTCTCCTTGGGTTATTCAACTTTTATTCATTCCATCACTCTCCTCCTCCTACGCGCTTTCGACCACCACGGTCTTGATCACGGTAGTGAACCCAGTCCTGTTTTACTTTTCACTATTTATACTGAATCTCCACTCCACCCATAGTGAGGCATTGTGGGATTCGTAGTTCATATTTTATAAACAATTATTCCTTCATTTATCTTTCAACTCTAAATGGTCAGAGCGATACAGTGCAAAGCCCAATTAATTATTAAAACAATGTTGCAGACTGTCATTGATATATACATGTATTCCATCACCATTCATTTGCTGCTAGCATCCTGTCGGATAGTGCTATGAGCACCAGCTGATCTGCGCGCCCCCCGCTGAGGACTGCTTTGTGGGACTATATATATATAGCCCTACTCCAACACACAGTTGATGATTCAGTTGTATTTGTCATAACCAAAGGCCATTCCTGATCATGTATTAGGGGATTATCCTAATAGAATAACAAATATATGTTTGTGAGTAGGCTTAGACATAATACATGACCAACCAAAGAGGTCTGATAACACTTATAAATCATGTAATTCTTTCATAGGACAAAGAAAAGAACAATCAGTCATTAATCCATTTAAAGTTTGCATATTCCCCAAAAACTATATAGTAAAGTATTGTCTCTCTTAATCAGAGAAGCATAATTATTTAATATTCAACACATCATTTTAACACATTTTATTAATTCATAAATTTGATATATTATTCACACAATTAGCTTCATTCCATAAATGAAATAAAAGGAAATGAAAGAAGGATGGGAACCTTCACTTATTGCTTACAAAATCACATGTTTACCCCTATTGATAAATCATCACTATTCCTCTTGCTCGAACATACAGTTAGAAATCTAGTTTAATAATGTGCTTATTTAAGGTCTAGATATTGCTTAGTGAAGACAAGTGGGAGAAAGTCTTCACTCTCCTAGTTTGCCAGACTGGATAATCCAAGAGGTCCGAATAAATATCCCTGGTCAGTGCTCTATGTTTAGGATGCTATCTATGGCAAAGACTAAAAACACACAGCTTGAATTCTCAAAAACAACAAAGCCAAGGGAGAAACAAAGCAGGAGTGCCCAGTGCAGACAACAAACTCACCTTACTAGCATAGCTACATGCATAGATGCTTGCAAAATCTGCACCGTATTGGAAGGTGCAGATGGACAACTGAGAAAGGTGAGCCAAGTTTAATAAACCCAAGTAAAATCAAACCATTGAGTAACATAATGATGGCACAAAATGGCACAGACAAAGAAACACAAAAGTTGGATGAAAACCTTACCAATGGGAATTAAATCAAGACAAAAGATCATATCTGTACTTTCAAAACAGGTGCCGTATTGAAATATACAGCACACTATAAGGAAGGGCTTGCTGATCCAGCAAGCATTGTAGAATACAAAAAAGTCCAAACACAAAAGACAGAATCTAAAGTCTTAACACTCTCTCAGAAAAAAACATTAATCTAACAAGCATTATAAGGTTGTGTCTGAAATATCAAAGCAGGCACCATGTTAAAATATATAATACAGTGATGGAACAAATCTCAAAAGCGGAGCGTGCCATATCAATCACAAACCAGAACATGTCTGTTTCTATGTGTTGTTTCACCAGTAAATGGTATACAAGAGGGGTATTCAGCACTTTTCACCGCACCCTAGATTGATCCTGTAGAATTCAAGTTCTTATATCCTAGGTAGTTTTTTCACTATATCTAAGCCCACATTGGCATTATACGCTGTAGATCACGTTCTTAATATGGCAAAATGAATATTACAGAATATTACTTTCCATGTTATTTATGGAAAAGCTCTTCAAATTAACAGGAATCTTGCAATCCTCACAATGGCTACATTTCAAATGTCCCTTGTATTTTGGCCCCACTGCTCTGTGATGCCAGATTTTTGGGGGCTTAGTATAAGACTTCACTAATTTATCCCAGATAGTGGGTGATCTTTTGAACGCAAACAAAGGTGCTGTGATCAGATAATCTTTTCAGTTCAAAAGATGCCAAAGTATTTTAGGACATGCCTCAAATCATTGCTCATATTGCCAAAGGTAGTTGCTCAAATAGGTTTTGATAAATTGGCCTTAGCTTTGTTAATGAATGTAGCATCCCTGTCATTTTACCAGGCATGTTTTACAGTGCAGTGTACTAGTTGCTTGGAGTAACCTCATGACATCAAAGCTGTGACAAAATGTCTGCTTCTTTGAAGTGAAGTAATGGACACTTTTAATACAATTTCATTATAGTCTGAGAAATTGGGAGAATGGCAGATTTTCTCTGTAGTTACAAGGATGAGTGGTGTCGGAATGTAACTATGCATTACTGTCAGTTGCTTTTTTGAAACGTCTAGTGTAGAGTGTGCCATCTTCCACAGCGATTGATAAATAAAGTAAACTAACCATTTTTATGTCATAGTTCAAGGTAGATATTAAATCTTCACACCTCGATTTCAAGAATTTATGAAACATCAAAAATCTCTCAGAGGTCCCCCCTTCAAATCATCAAAACATCATTGATTTAACACATCCAGAATTTTATACAACTAAGAAATGGGTTGGTCTCATGGTACACTGTCTAATCCTCAAAATGGGCTACGTACAGAATAACTACATACAGGGTACGAGTTTCGCCTATAGCAGTTCCCTAAATTTGTGATTAAAAACTATTCTCAACCAGAAATATAGGCCATAAGAGCAATGCATACACATTCAGCTGTGAATGATGGGAGGACCCTATGTGGTCTAGGTCTATTCTGTAAGGTATGTTCAATTAGCTGTTATGTTTGTAGTTGTGGGAATTTTGTGTGCAATCTTTTGATATCAAGCGTTACTAGAAAGTCAGATTCAATAATTAATTCTAAGCCTTCTATCTTTTGAATTGTCATGGCAATGTCCCTCACATATGATCTTTTGTTTGCAATAAAAGGTGTTAAGAAAAGATCATCATACTTAGAAAGAGGTTCCAATACAGATTGGCAACCCACCATGACTTGGAGAGTGTGTTTCAGTTTGTATGTTTTTTTGGCATGGTGTATCCTATAGTCGGGACTATTCAAAAAGTTAAATTCATTCTAGTTAATACAACACTCACTTAAAGCAAAATAAGTAAGATCACATATATCCTTCCGGATTCGCGGAGTTGGATCATGTGGTGAAGGGTGGTAGTACTACTTATTGGACAGTTGGCAATTGATTTCACCCATGTAGTCACATCTGTTCTCTATCACAATTCCACTCCCTTTATCAGCGGATTTTATAATTAAGTGGCTGTTGATTGCCAGTGTTGTTTAGTTTGGGATAGTTGATAAGTTAAATATTACATACTTGTTATGCTTAAAAAGCAAGTACGCCTGTGTCAAATAACATTTTCAAGTTGGGTAATCTCCTTACTCACTTGGTGGCTGTAAGGAAAGAAATTGGAGAGGAATCATGAATCTGTTACATTTTACTTTCTGTGGAAACAGTGCTCAGGTAATATTTTTTTGCCTGTCTGAAGAATGCATAGCTGACAGAGGTTTAATAGAGCAAAGACACTGTTTGCCTAAGCAGAGCTCTTCTGAGGTCTCTTGGCTGGCATATAAATACACTTTTTACGGTAATATAAAGAAAAGGTATTACCTGGAAATTGTTATTGGATTTTTCACAAACTAACATGACTCTAGATATCTCCCACAACCAATGCATAAAACAAAGGCAGTTAATCTTTGTGCGTACGAAAGCGCAGCGCGACACCAGGATCACATTTTATAGCATTGCCATGTTCTTCTATCACATAAAACATATTCCTGTCTTCTATAAACAATTGACCAGAAGCCAAAGCTCACAAAATATGCAGCAGCAGGGGAGAAAGTAAACATAAAGTTTGAATCCTCACTAAATTTCTCTATACAGGCTCATCTCTTGATACCGCAGTCAAAACAATGCCCCTCTGACCTTCACTGACGTGACCGACCCTGGAAGTAGCATGTGGGCATCAGGCGTGGCCGGCACAGGTAACAGCGGTGGGGCGTGGACAGATGATGGGCTAGGGAAAGTAAAATAAAAATGGTTTTATACATTTTTTTATTTTACTTTCCCTATCCCGTCGTCTGTCCACTTCCCCCCAAGCCGCCCGCACCCCCCCTTCCCCCCACCCCACCGCTCCACTGCTGTTACCTGTGCTGGCCGTGCCAGGTGGGCATGGAAGACTAAATGAAATGCACGGCCATAGCTTCATGAACTTCAGTTGGTGTATAGAGGTATATTCCAGTTACACCCATTGCAAGTCAGTGAACAAACGCTACCGACCAGGTCAACACATGCAGGGAGTAAAGTGGTTGCAGGAAATTAATGTCACGTGAACATGGTAATTTAGACCCATGAGTAAATACTAAAACTGGCTTTAGCAACACTAGTGCCTGTGTTAGTGCAAACTGCATTAGCACTAGAGCCTGTGGTAGTACTTGCTTACATTAGAAGCTGAGAGCAAAGTGCCCTCACTTAAGTGCTGCTGATGCTCTTGTAACTTCCAATGCAAAGCATTGTGCAAGGAATAATAATATACGCAAAATGAATGTAAAATATTTGCACATTCCAAGCTCCATTTTCTGGCAGAGGTGTAAATCAGGTGTAAAAGTTGCTGAAACATTGTTGCAGGACTGGCGCCATTTTGTGCTGCTCCTTTAGGCTCCACCACAAAGGCCATTGAAGGTCTCCAGCCCCAGATCTAACTAGGAAATATCCTGTCAGAGTGTCCCAGGAGGATAGAATGATTTTATTCTCTGCATTCTTATCCAGTAATTATACATCTGTGGATCATATGCTCACTGCTTATTTATTCTTGTACACACACACACAAACACATACACACACACACACGTAGACCCACTGATATTAAATATCCTAGGGACTGCGACTAATGTTTACATTTTGTTCAAGCGATTGAGACTGACATACAATATTACCGGCCCTTATGCTGTGAGAAGAAGTGGATGGATTGCATTAGCTGTACACCGTAGACAACTAATTGTGGGTCGCATTATTTCCAATAAATACAAAGGTTTTTTGAAGCAGCAAAGGCCATGGGTCATTGACCTTCTAAGTGACAAAATGAGTTCCTTCTGCTTTGTTCTCGTTCAGCTTGAAGATTTCACTGTTGTTTTTGTGAAACTGCAGACACCTTTGTGAGCCAGTTTAAAATGAGGGCATTTATGACTCTGAAAATAGACTTATATTTGCCTCCTTATTTCTCTTCTACCATCACTTAACTATGGGCATACATCGGGTGATGAATTTTAGAACACTTGTGTCAGTGTATTTTGTTATGCCAGTGGCTGTCTTACAGAGTATTCCTAAGTGAATAGCGGCTTCTCGGCGCTAAAACAAATCATACACAAGCCCTACACTTGTAACAAAACCTAGACAGGAAATAAAAGAGCCGTACGTTTCCCCCTGAAGGTTAAATGTTCCACATTGAAACCTAGGGTCGAATGGGGATTTGATTTACAAATCTGTAGTGCATTGACAAAGATGTACCCATGGACATAGTGATTGAGTGTCTGACACTGGAAGAGGGTACCACTTTCATAAAGAGGCTGAAGAGCCATACATAGAGTGCTGAGTACCCTTCTCTGATGAACAGGAAGCCAGTCTAAACAAATAAGTGCCAACGAGATGTGATATGTCCATCTAAGCAGCAGAGTGTGCTGGGCCACTGAGTTCTGCAGACAGAGGAGTGTTTGCAGAAGGTAATCAGGAAGTCCAAGTTAGAAACTATGGGGCCTGTTTATGCAATTATACCGCAACTCAGCAAGTCACCATGCTGCGCTGCGTTTCAGGGAAAGGGCAGGAATGCACAAAATTTATTACAATACAGTGTATTCCTGTCCTTTCCCCTGCGCTGGTGCACAATGGGCTGCCTAGCGCCAACGCAGGCGAACTTGCACGTTGGTGCAAGGGTACCTGCGTTGCATGCAGGATTGTTTTTGTGCAGAAAGGGGTCCCTTTCTTCACAAAAACAATCCTGAGAGGCATATTCCTCTTTCAATGTGTGCTGCAGAATGTAGCACACATAGAAAGAGAAAGTAACGAGGAGAAATAAAGATATTTCTCCTCGTTTTGCCTCCCCTGAGAAGGCATATCGTTTTGGCACATTCCCAGGTCTACCAGCAATGGTAAATCTAGGAATGCGTCGAAATCCAAGGGAGATGCGTGGGAACACCCAGGGCATAGTAACCCAACGTAGTGATTTGCGCTGCGTTGCATTACTCCTGGTTTATCAAGAAACGCATGGCCACGCAAAGTGGCCTTGCGTGGTTTGATAAATCGCTGTTGGAAAGTGGATTATTGGTAGGGGCAAATGTAGGGCTGCCACTGGCAATAAGGCCACTAACACAGTATAGGGCTCAGAATAGGTCTTAGAAACTTATTCCTATGCTCAACCCTTGGTAACGTGGCTGTGAGCAGGCAGGCTTAACTTCAAAGACAGGTATGTTGTCAGCTCGATGATTCCTCGGGAACGGTTCGATGCCAAAAAGGAGTCCACCTCTCGACAGTCCCAACCCTGAATGCTATAATAGCACAGGTGAGTGGGATGATCAAGTGGGGGAAGGAAAGGAAGGGGACTGCAGGGAGGGAGATCTGTAAGGCAAAAACAACACAGGTAAGTACAGACTTATACTTGGTAACCTTCTTTCTACCTATTGAGCCATGCGTACCTGTAACACCTTGAGAACCTCGCGGGTATGTAGTGCGCTTTATAAGTGACATGATTGATTGATTGATTGACCACAAATAACTGTCCTCGTTCCCAGGAAGGACTGTAGGAATAACCTTATTTTTAGGTTTGCAGGGAAAGGGGAATTGCGCTAGGAAAGGGGTCAAAAACAGAAGGATCCATAAGTACCCGAATCACTATAGCAGTAGATGGCTCATACACAATTATTACATATATAGAGCATTCATTGCGGTACTGTACACACCATCAGGACTGGCCGTGCCCGCCTCACAGGGGAAGAGCAGAAGGCCGCCTCTTGAACCCCCTGTTAGAATATACAAACAACAATCACCTCAAAATACTTCTTTTGGTTTACTGCCTCTGAAATCATATATATATCATGTCATACGAATTGTGCGCAATTGTCTGTTTCATATGGACTGAGTTCCTAAACACCTAATGCACCCACGGGTGCTAGTAGTTCAAAGTGCAACCAGGTTGTGGACATGGACCATCAGGTTTAAGGTAAAAGCACTCCAAACCCACGGCTGGCCAACGGTATCCAATTGCCTCCAAAGAATTCCAAATTGTGCTGGTCAAGCGTATATCTTGGTATAGATATCAAGTCTTGTTTCAAGTGGTGCATGTGCACCCTTACCAGTACCAGGAAAACACAACAGGGGCCGGCAACGCAGCGCGCTGTATCACGAAGAATAATCAGCCCCGAGTCCGGCACCGGAGGTTCTTTTGAACTCCTCCTGCTTCCGGGTCACGTGGCTCTTTCCCATGAGGCAATCGCGGAACTTCCGCTTTGCCTCATGGGAACTGTAGTTCCTTCCGACCGCGCGTTCCTCGCGCTGAATGTCGGAACGCTCGTTCTCCCGATCCATGTTGGTCCACCACCCTTCTACCCAGGACCAGGCCTTGCAGACAGCTCCCAGAAGGGTCGTATCGGCGGAAGACGTGGGGACACCTCTCATGGTTTCCGGTGAGCCGAGTGTGCGTGTGACAGCACATCCCTCCTCTGGCGGGCGCTTCGCCGGCCGGGGTTTGTCAGGATTCTTCCTATGAAAGGTATTAGTCAGACGTGGGGCATTAACGTTCGTGGCTGGTTCCCAGGAGTTTTCCTCAGGACCGTAGTTCTTCCACGCAATGAGATACCACAAGGAACCCTTCCTTCTTTTCGAGTCTAGGATGCGTTTTACCTCGTACTCAGGTTCTTGGTCTACCCAGATTGGTGTAGGCTGTTTCTTTACTGGTTTACCAGAGGGTTTCAACAGAGAAACATGGAATACCGGATGTATCCTCATGTTAGAAGGTAACGCCAACTGTACCGCTACGGGATTGATGCATCGCACAACCTTGTATGGACCTATGATCCTGGGGTTGAAGATGCTGTACCTTCGGAATCTTATGTTTCTGGTCGATAGCCATACGTAATCCCCTTTTTTGTAGATCGGACCAGGGCGTCGTTTTTTGTCCGCATACTTCTTATAACGCTCCTTGGCCTCAAGCAGGCGTTGTCGTGCAACCGTAAACGTCTGCTGTATCTTTTTGGTGCGTTCGGTTAGTTCCGGGATTTTATCTGTTTTCTGAGGATGAACCAAGGGAATGAGTCTCGGGTGTACTCCATAGGTACAATAAAACGGAGCCATCTTGATAGAGCTGTGATGGGCGCTATTGTATGCTACTTCCGCAAGCCACAACAAGTCCACCCATGCATCCTTGGTGTTGTCTACGTAACAACGGAGGTATTGTTTAAGAGTCTGATTGACTCGCTCCGTTTGACCATCCGTCTGCGGGTGATAAGCAGTTGACATGTTAGCAGAGATTTGGAGGATTTTACACCATGTCTTCCAGAATTGGCTGGTGAATTGTGAACCCCTGTCAGACACAATGACTGTTGGCAAGCCATGCAAACGTACAATATTGGTGAGTAACAGCCGAGCCAATTGTGCAGCGGATGGGACAGCAGGCATGCTATGAAATGCCCCATTTTGGTGAGGCTGTCAACAACCACCAGTATCGTGGTACATCCTTTGTCTTTAGGTAACCCTACGACAAAGTCCAACGAGATATGATCCCACGGTCTTTCTGGGGTAGGTAGGGGATGAAGAAAACCCCGAGGTTTCCCCTTATCCATCTTGGCTTGGTTGCATACCTCAAAACTTCTAACCTGTTGCTGTATGTCTCTTCGGATGGTGGGCCACCAGAATCGGCGTAACACGTTCTCCAAGGTCTTCTCCGTTCCAGTGTGTCCTGCGCAGGGGTTTTCATGACACCACTGGAAGACTTCCTTCTGTAACTCAGGGCAAGGAATCAACAGTTGTTGCTTTCTCATAGGCAACCCTTCCTTGAGCTGCCAGGTGGGATTACTCTGTAACCAGTTCTTCCACTTGGTTCTCTGTACTGTGCATTTAATCTGATCAAAAAAGCGGTCTGTCTGTACAAGGCCAATCACCTTACTGGTAGGAATGATGGCCTGTTTTTGTGGCATCTCTGGTTCTATTGTGTTGTCCTGTCTGGATAGGGCGTCTGCTTTTCTGTTGTCGACACCCGGTCGATATGTCACTACAAAGTCAAATTCAGCGAAATATAGCATCCATCTTAGTTGCCTCGGGGTAAGCAGGCGAGCTGATCTCATAAATTGCAGGTTCCGATGGTCTGTGTAGACCGTGATGGTATGTTTTGCCCCCATCAGGTAATGCCTCCATTCTCTGAAGGCTACTTTGATGGCTAACAATTCTCTTTCGGCGATGGTGTAATTGGATTCGGCTTGATTCAGCTTATGGGACATGTAGGCCACCGGATGAAGCTGTCCGGTGTCCTTATTCCTCTGGGATAGCACGGCTCCTACTGCGGTACCAGAAGCACCTGCTTCCACGACGTAAGGGATGTTATTATCTGGATGTGCCAAGATCGGTGCTGATGTAAAGGCTTGTTTCAACACCAAGAAGGCATGCTGGGCCTCTTCTGTCTACTGGAATGGAATGTTTTTCCTCAAAAGTCTTGTGATAGGCGTCACCACGCGTGAGAATTGGTTGATGAAACGCCTATAAAAGTTCGCAAAGCCCAGGAAGCATTGCAGATCCTTAACCGTGTTGGGCTGGGGCCAATCCATAATGGCCTGTATCTTGCGACGAGCCATTTCCTGTCCCTCCGCTGGTAACATGACTCCCAGGAATTCCACCTTACGCACATGAAACTCACATTTACTGAGCTTACAAAACAGATGGTTCCGGCGTAGCGTCTGTAGCACCGCTCTTACATGTGAGATGGGTTGTTCTTCACTGTTGGAATAGATCAAGATGTCGTCGATATATACAATGGCTGTTATGTCCAGGAACTCTCGGAGCACATCTGTTAGAAAGAATTGGAACGCCGCAGGGGCATTACACAGCTCAAACGGCATGACTCTGTACTCAAATAGACCATAACGAGTACGGAAGGCCGTTTTCCACTCGTCCTCTTGCGCATTCTTACCAAATGATATGCGCCCTTCAGATCCAATCTCGTGAAAATCACGGCTTGCCGAACCTGGTCCAATAAAACCGGTATCAACGGCAAAGGATACCTGTTCTTCACCCGTAATGTTATTCAGCGCTCTAAAGTCCACACAAGCCCTTAGCTCTCCGTTAGCCTTTGGAATAAAAAAGAGGCGAAGCCGCTGGGGACTTGGATGGTCGTATGAACCCGTTCTTCTGGTAGGTATCGAGATACTTCTTCAAATGTTCGTTTTCTGGCTCAGTAAGCGCATAAATCCTGCCACAAGGGATCACCGCTCCAGGGACCAGGTCGATTTGGCAGTCATACGCTCGATGCGGGGTAAGACGTTGGCCTGGTCTTCATTGAATACATCTTCCAGATCATGGTAAGGTAAAGGCAAGTCGATTTCTTGCTCTTCGGCGGTGGCTATCATATATATCTGGGATAACGCTGTGGCGGGTCTATTCTGTGAATGTTGGCAGTGTTTCAAACAATAGGGGGACCCAAACTCCAGAGAAGTATCGCTCCAATTGATAGTGGGGTTGTGTCTTCGTAACCATGGAAGTCCCAAGATTATGCCATATTGAGGGGCTGGCATGATGTTAAAGAGTAATAGTTCCCTATGGTTCTCCCCGCACATAACTTCCAATTCCTGAGTATTGTAGCATATGGGCCCTGACGCCAAACGTCTCCCATCAACGGCCACCACAGACTCGTGTTCCCGTTTTTTCACAAGTACTAGCTGTAAAGTTCTGGCTAATTCAGTATCCATAAAGAGGCCCGTAGCTCCGGAATCGACCATGGCTTTAAGAGAGTGCCACTGGTTATCGATATATACCTGCAAGGTAACATAAAAATGAACGGAGGGGTCTCCTGACTCCTGATTGACGGAAGGTATCATTTTCACGCCCAAGAACTTCCCTTCCTGTCTTCTTGAGCTCTGGGGTTTTCCGATTTCCGTACTTCCATAACGGCTGTGGTTTGCCCTTCTCTAGCCCGACCCTTAGGCTTGATTAAGCAATCCTTTACGTAGTGGCCTTTTCTTCCACAGTATAAGCAGAGCCCGTTCTTCCTGCGTTGTTCTCTTTCCTCTGTGGTGAGGGAAGCTCTTATGGAGCCTATCCCCATCGTGCTTTTGTTTCTCTCAAACCTAGGTGCTGGTCGGTCAATTCGTCTTTTGTCACTTTTGCGTTCGTTAAGTCTATGGTCCAGTCGCAAGGTTAAACTGATGAGTTCCATACACGTAGTGGGTTGGGGGTCTATGGATGCCAACACATCTTTCAGATCGTCTTTGAGACCCTGGTAGAACAAGGCAGCTTGTTTAGCTTCGGGCCAGTCAGTCTCAGCTATCAACCTTTGGAAGGTGTTGATGTATACTAGCAATTCCCTATTCCCTTGCTTTAGTTCAAGTAACTCCCTGTCTGCGGTAAAGGCGGCAGCTCTGCGATCAAACACTCTCTTGAACTCTGTACGGAAGGCTGACCAATCGTATAGTAAAGGGTCATCTCGGCGAACCAATGGAACAGCCCATTGCGCCGTGTCTCCTGCTAAGTAGGAAATGGCAAATGCTACCCGTGCTTGATTGGCAGTAAAGGCCTTGGGCTTACAATTAAAGTGTAGCAGTACTTGGGTGAGGAACACCTGAACCTTACAGGGATCCCCAGAGAACCTTTCTGGTGCAGCAAGCGGGATAGGCGTGGCATCTCTACGCAAAAGGGTGCCGAAGGATTGGTAAAACCTCCCCCCGTATACCTCCCTACGCCTACGTCAAACGGGTTTCGCTGCATCTGGTCTATCTTCTGTTTCAGGTTATCGGTTTCTGCCCGAGAGGCGGCTAGCTCAATCTGTAGCCCTGCTAGGACTCCTATGACATCCTCTAACGTGGCCATCTTTGTATCGATCCGCCCAGGAGGAATTAAGATACGTGGGCTGATTATTCTGTCAGCTCGATGATTCCTCGGGAACGGTTCGATGCCAAAAAGGGGTCCACCTCTCGACAGTCCCAACCCTGAATGCTATAATAGCACAGGTGAGTGGGATGATCAAGTGGGGGAAGGAAAGGAAGGGGACTGCAGGGAGGGAGATCTGTAAGGCAAAAACAACACAGGTAAGTACAGACTTATACTTGGTAACCTTCTTTCTACCTATTGAGCCATGCGTACCTGTAACACAAATAACTGTCCTCGTTCCCAGGAAGGACTGTAGGAATAACCTTATTTTTAGGTTTGCAGGGAAAGGGGAATTGCGCTAGGAAAGGGGTCAAAAACAGAAGGATCCATAAGCACCCGAATCACTATAGCAGTAGATGGCTCATACACAATTATTACATATATAGAGCATTCATTGCGGTACTGTACACACCATCAGGACTGGCCGTGCCCGCCTCACAGGGGAAGAGCAGAAGGCCGCCTCTTGAACCCCCTGTTAGAATATACAAACAACAATCACCCCAAAATACTTCTTTTGGTCTACTGCCTCTGAAATCATATATATATCATGCCATACGAATTGTGCGCAATTGTCTGTTTCATATGGACTGAGTTCCTAAACACCTAATGCACCCACGGGTGCTAGTAGTTCAAAGTGCAACCAGGTTGTGGACATGGACCATCAGGTTTAAGGTAAAAGCACTCCAAACCCACAGCTGGCCAACGGTATCCAATTGCCTCCAAAGAATTCCAAATTGTGCTGGTCAAGCGTATATCTTGGTATAGATATCAAGTCTCGTTTCAAGTGGTGCATGTGCACCCTTACTAGTACCAGGAAAACACAACAGGGGCCGGCAGCGCAGCGCGCTGTATCACGAAGAATAATCAGCCCGAGTCCGGCACCGGAGGTTCTTTTGAACTCCTCCTGTTTCCGGGTCACGTGGCTCTTTCCCATGAGGCAATCGCGGAACTTCCGCTTTGCCTCATGGGAACTGTAGTTCCTTCCGACCGCGCGTTCCTCGCGCTGAATGTCGTAACGCTCGTTCTCCCGATCCATGTTGGTCCACCACCCTTCTACCCAGGACCAGGCCTTGCAGACAGCTCCCGGAAGGGTCGTATCGGCGGAAGACGTGGGGACACCTCTCATGGTTTCCGGTGAGCCGAGTGTGCGTGTAACATATGTAAAGCATTTAAAAACACCAATTCAGTAAATAATTAAGACACAACACAAAATAAAAATCCAACACCAATTTATAGAAATAGGAAATATTTTTATCTTTTAAATGACACCAAAACAAAAAACATCCACTGTAGGGAACCAAAGATATGAATTTTTAAAGATTATTCACTTTCTAGTGCTTAGAAACTAACAGTGCCCCTTTTAGTCATTTCGATGCCTCTGACAGGGACACATTCACCTTTAGCAATTGTTCTGGAGGCTCTCTCACCACTCTTGTGCAGCCCCCTCCAGCAGGCTGGGTCCAGTTAGAACTCCTTCCTGAAGTTCTTCTTGCGGGTCCCAAAGTATCCAACACACAATCCAAGGTTCTGGAATCTCCAAAATGGTCCTTGAAAGTGTGAGACTTCAATTCCCAAAATCCACTTGAACAAAACCATTACAAATCCACTGGTAGTACTCCAGGTCGTTGAATCTTGTGGTGATGTTCCAGGTGAGCTCTGTTAACCTGTAGCTTGCAGGGAGTCCACTCTGTAGTCCTTTTACAGTAAAGTAATCCACAGGCTGTAGTTGCAGATGGTGCAGCCTTCAGAGTGCAGGCCTTTTGAAATGCACATCAAACTTCCTGCATGGCCCGTGTTGCTTTCTTAAGTTTCAAGCAGCAGATCTGAGGGGCTCTGCCCTTCTCAGATACTTATTCAGTGTTCTCTGGGGTCAAGTAGGAGGGCACTCCTGTCCAATGAGCTGCAGGGTTCCACCCAAAGGACTGACCACTTCCTGCAGTGTGTGGCAAAATGCTAACCCAGAAACCACTATTCTTCCAAAATTCAATATGTCAGAATTTTCAGCAGGCAGAGAAGACCTGGTTAAACTCACACCTAGGATGGCTATTCTCAATAGTCTCTCCCCCTTGCATCTGCTCATTCCTTCCTTAATCCTAGCATCTGGCTCTAGGTGAACAGTTTAAAGTTGTAAATGACACTGAGGCCTTCTCTTTCCTTTGAAGACCATGGTTTACGACTCCTCCCCCTGCTCTGGCATTCCTATGCCCAGCAACGTCTTCTCCCGAGAGGCTTCCTAAACCAAGAGGTCATTTATCACCTCTTCAAAGCAGCCAGGCTCACCCACGTATCTCTGACCAATCAGGGCAGAGTAGTACATGGTTGCATTTTGGCTTACAGACAAAAACAAAACTCATAACTTCTTGTCTGTACATTTTACAATAAATTCAACGATACCATATTGTTGGATTTATCATTACCATTTTACTGAGTCCTTTAATCCTAGTTTTATGGCTTTTCTTTCTCCAGTTATTAACTAATAACCTTTTCCAGTGTTAACCTATGGCATGGGATTTGCAATGGGAAAGTGACTTGGGCCATTTTTCCAGCACCAGGGCTTATAAAAACATATTTTATAAGTACGCTACATATATCTACAGGACCCCCACCCCAGAAACACCTAGGTGAGACTTTAGGGGTTCTGAATATGTAAAAATATTGCAGATCCTCCCTCCACAGTGCTCCTACCACCAAAGTCGATTTTGGGCAGCACTTTATCACAATGTGGGGAGTGAAATGTGCAACTCATTTTTTATAAGGGCCCACCTTATAGATACCTGACCCCCCACCCCTGGGACACCTAGGGGAGACCCTGGGGGTACCTAATATGCCCAAACATTGTAGGTTAACCATTTTTAAGTGCCCCAAACACAAAAGTCGAGTTTGGGCACAATTTACTTTTTAAAAGCAGTCCTGCCACACAGAGCCACTTTTAAAAATGACCTCAGGCTTCAGCAGTGCTCCCATGCAAGTGCAGAAAAGTCTGCTGGTCTCTAAACTGCCATGCCCTATTATATACTAGGGACTGATAGGTAGTTTCAACCCCCTGCCTTAATATGTACTAGGGCCCTATGGGGTAGGTCATGCCAATCACAGGGGTACCCCAACCCTTAGTGTGCCCTAGTGTATGTAGGTGTTTTCACTGTATTCTAAGGGTTTTCAGCATAGCACGGGCCCTGGGCCTGGTTAGGCAGAGCCCAGGGTCAGTCAGAGTCATTTACCACCAGTACCAGTCAGCAAAAAGTTGGGGGGTGTCCAGGGCACAGGATGACTTTGCAGCACAGCCCCCCCCAAACGAAAGGTGATGGGTTACTAACCTCCACACTGGTAGTCCTCATTAGCTAAGTGGAAAAACCTGGAAAGTCCATCTGCATTTGCATGGCCAACCCCAGGTCGGTGTTCCACTGTAAAGTCCATTCCCTGTAGGGAAATGGACCACTTTAACAGCTTGTGATTCTCCCCTCTCATCTGCATGAGCCATCTGAGAGAGGCCTGTGGTCAGTTTGAAAACGAAAGTGAGTCCCAAACAAATATGGTCTCAACTTTTTCAGGGACCAAACCACAGCAAAAGCTTCTCTCTCAATGGCACTCCACCTCTGCTCTCTGGGAAGAAGCCTCCTGCTAATAAAGGCAACTGGCTGATCAAGGCCCTCTTCATTTAGCTGTGACAACACTGCCCCAATCCCTTTTTCTGAAGCATCTGTCTGAACCACAAATTCTTTTCTGTAGTCAGGGGCCAGGAACACTGGTGCTGAACACATAGTAACTTTCAGAGTGTCAAAAGCCTTCTGACACTCTGGGGTCCAATACACCTTTTTGGGCCTCTTCTTAGAAGTGAGTTCGGTTAGGGGCCCCACAATGGTCCCATAATTTTGAACAAACCTTCTATAATACCCTGTCAGTCCAAGGAATGCCCTGACCTTAGTCTGGGTAACAGGAGCGGTCCAATCCAAAATAGTTTGGATTTTAGCTTGGAGAGGCTGTACATGGCCCCCACCTACCAGGTGGCCCAGGTACACCACAGAACTCTGCCCTATTTGGCACTTACTTGCCTTAATAGTGAGGCCTGCCTGCTGCATGGCCTGAAGCACTTCCCTTAGGTGGCTTAAGTGATCCCCCCAGGTAGAACTGTATACAGCTATATCATCCAGGTAAGCTGCACTGAACTGCTCCAACCCAGACAAGACCCTGTTCACCAACCTTGGGAAGGTGGCAGGTGCATTCTTTAAGCCAAAGGGCATTACCTTGAACTGATAATGTCCCTCTGGTGTGGAGAATGCTGACCTCTCCTTTGCTCCATCAGTGAGGGCAATCTGCCAGTAACCTGAAGTCAAATCAAAAGTACTCAGGTACTTAGCAGCCCCTAACCTGTCAATGAGCTCATCAGCTCTAGGTAAAGGGTGAGCGTCAGTCTTGGTGACTGCATTCAATCCTCTGTAGTCCACACAGAACCTTAACTCCTTGAGACCCCCCTGAGGATTAGGTTTAGGTGCCAGCACCACTGGATTGGCCAATGGACTCTCAGACGGTTCAATTACCCCCAATTCCAGGTTCTTAGCAACCTCAGCTTTAATGCTGGCTCTGACATGGTCAGACAACCTGTACAGTTTATTTTTGACAGGTAGGCTGTCACCAGTGTCAATGTGGTGCACACACCACTCAGTGATGCCTGGGGTCAAAGAGAACAGGCCAGCAAACTGCTCCAGCACTTGCTTACAGTCTCTGTGCTGCTGGTCTGTCAACTTGGGGGAGAGTACCACTCCCTCCACTGACCCATCTTGCACATTACTGGAGAGGAGGTCAGGCACTGGCTCAGTTTCCTCCCCCACTCCCTCATCAGTGACCAGTAACATGGTCACGTCTGCCCTGTCATGATGGGGTTTCAATCTATTCACATGCAGGACCCTATGAGGGTTCCTGGGGATGCCAAGGTCAACCAAATAGTTAACCTCACCCTTCTTTTCTAAGATTGGATAGGGCCCACTCCACTTGTCATGGAGGGCCCTGGGAGCCACAGGCTCCAACACCCACACCAATTGTCCTGGAGCATACTCAGGCATAGTAGCCTTCTGATCATACCAGTGCTTCATGAGCTCCTGGCTGGCCTCCAGTTTCCTGTTTGCCTTGTACATGTACTCTGCCATTCTAGATCTCAGGCCTAGCACATAGTCAAGCACATTGTCCTTTGCTTCTTTAAGAGGCTTCGCTAAAGACTCTCTCAGCAGGCTCAATGGCCCCCTCACAGGGTGTCCAAACAACAACTCAAAGGGACTGAAACCAAACCCTTTCTGTGGCACCTCCCTGTAGGCAAACAGTAAGCATGGGAGGAGAACATCCCATCTCCTCCTGAGTTTCTCTGACAACCCATTTATCATGCCCTTTAGGGTTTTGTTGAATCTCTCAACAAGACCATTTACTTGTGGGTGATAGGGGATGGTGAACTTGTAGTTGACACCACACTCATCCCACATAGCAGTCAGATAGCTGGACTGGAAGTTCGTGCCCCTATCTGATACCACCTCTTTCGGAAAACCCACTCTGGTGAACACACCAAGCAGTGCTCTAGCCACTGCAGGAGCATCAATGGTTCTAAGAGGGATTGCTTCAGGGTACCTAGTGGCATGGTCCACTACCACTAAGATATACCTATTCCCTGATGCAGTAGGTGGGTCCAGGGGACCAACAATGTCCATCCCCACCCTTTAAAAAGGAACCCCAACCACTGGCAGTGGTATTAGGGGAGCCTTTGTCTTTCGCCCTGCCTTGCCCCTGGCCTGACAGGTGACACAGGAGCTGCAAAACTCCTTTACCTTTCAGACATATGGGGCCAGTAGAAATGGTTCACCAACCGGTTCCATGTCTTTGTCTGTCCCAAATGTCCTGCCAAGGGGATATCATGACCCAAAGTCAGGATGAACTCTCTGTACTTCTGGGGCACCACCAACCTCCTGGTGGCCCCCTCCTTGAGGTATCTGGCCTCAGTATAAAGCAGTCCATCTTCCCAGTAGAGTTTGTGAAACCCACCGTCATCCCCCTCCTCTTGCTTAGAAGCAATCCGCCTCAAGCTCTCAAGAGTGGGACAGTCTCGCTGTCCCTTACTGAACTCCTTTCTGGAGGGTCCACCTGCTCCTGTCAGTGCTGCCAAATCTGACAGCTCTGGCAGGGATGGAGTCCCTCCCTCAGAGGCCAGATCCTCTCCATCAGGGTTAGATTCTTCCTGCACCTCTGGAGTTTCTTGGGCTGGCTCACCAGGCCCAGTATCTTTGACAATGGATGCTTGGTCCTTTGTTCCAGGGTCCAAGTGTCCAGCCCCTCCCTTCTGGCTAGTCTGTGACCTAGTCACAGCACATACCCACTCAGGGAGCTCCAATATTTTCATATGGAGTCCTCTCTCCACCTCTGACCAAGCAGAGGCTTCAAGATCATTGCCCAGTAAACACTGGACCGGGAGCACCTTTAACACAGCTACCTTTATAGGGCCTGTCACACCTCCCCATTCCAAATCCACCACAGCCATAGGATGGAGTTTGGTAGTGCTGTCTGCATATGTCACCTGATGAAACTCACCAGGTAGCAACCTCCCTGGAGGCACCAGCTCATCCAGAACCATAGTTACACTAGCCCCTGTGTCTCTGATAGCCTCAACCTCAGTCCCATTCACTTTAGGCCTCTGCCTGTACTTGTCCATGTTTGGAGGTAAGGCAGCAAGGGTTGCAATATTCACCCCACCCAGGGACACTAAGGTTGCTTCCTCCACCTGACTACCCCTCTCTGGGGCACCACTCTCCACCCCTACACTGACACTGGCAATCCCTGTGGATGGCCTCTTAGGGGGGAGCTTCTTGGCGCAGACAGCATCTCCCTGTTTGTGCCCTGGCTGGTTACAGTCAAAGCACTTACCCACTTTTGAGGGATCAAAGAACCTACCATTCTTTCCCTGATACCCCCTCCCTTTGAATTTGGGTTGGCTCGGGCCCCCCCCCCTCCTTGTGCAGGTTTTGTGGGTCTTTGGAGGACTCCTTCTGGTTTTGACCTTCTTTTCCCTGGGCTGTCGCCTGGGGAGGGACCTGTCCTCCTTTCTTCTGGTCACCCCCCTGGTGCTGAATGGAAACCCGGGTTCTCGCCCACTCATCAACTGCTTCTCCCAGCTCTCTGGGGTCTGTCAGCTTAGAGTCCACTAGATACTGGCGTAACTTCTCTTCTGCACAATGAGTCAAAATATGTTCTTTCAAAAACAAATTATACAATCCCTCATATGTGTCAACAGTGTTACCAACAATCCAGCCTTCCAGTGCCTTTACTGAAATGTCCACAAAGTCTACCCAAGACTTTGAACTCAATTTCTGGGTGCCTCTAAACTTCACCCTGTACTGCTCTGGAGTCAGACCAAATCTCTTAACTAAGCATGCCTTCATATGCTGGTATGATTCTGCATCTTCTCCCTTCAGGGTCAGGAGCCTATCCCTCCCAGCTACTGGAATCAACTCCCACAGGAGTGCACCCCAATACTTAGAGTGGACCCTACTCATTCTAAGGGCCCTCTCAAAAGCTGCTAGCCACTTGTCAATGTCTTTCTCCTCAGTGTACTTGGGTACTATACCCTTGGGAAGTTTGTGATCAAGACCACCACCCCTGGACATTTCAAAATCTTCATCATTTTCACTGCCACCATTTCTTTTCAACGCCTCCTCCCTCTCCCATCTCTTCTCAGCCAATTCCAGTTTCCTCTGCTCCAAAGCTATCAAAGCTAATTGAGCCTTAAGCTGTCTCTCTGCAAGGGACAGTGGTGGTTCCTGAGTAAGGGACCCTTCCCCCCTCCCACCATCTGGAATAATATGGCTAACACTAGAAAAAATGGAAGAGGCATCATCCTCACACCCCTCTGGAGTGAGGTTGGGGGGCTCACCCTCCACCCCCCCTTGAATCTCCTCAGCTACCCCAGCCCAGGCCATTAGGGACTTAAGCAACCCTGCCTTCTTAATCTTGTTGGAAGCACGCAGCTCCATAAGCCTACACTGTACCCTAAGATCACCCACCCCGAACTGGGACAGTTTAGCCAGGTCCAGCTCCATGGTTCCCTAGTTTTGGGTCACAATAACTAGGCACACAGACTTAGAACAATTTGGATTTTTTTTTAAATTTTTTAATTCACTTTACTGAAAGGTGTGCTCTTTAAACGCAAGTCCTCATCCACACCGCTGAGCACCAAATGTTGGAAAGTGGATTATTGGTAGGGGCAAATGTAGGCCTGCCACTGGGAATAAGGCCACTAACACAGTATAGGGCTCAGAATAGGTCTTAGAAAATGATTCCTATGCTCAACCCTTGGTAACGTGGCTGCGAGTAGGCAGGCTTAACTTCAAAGACAGGTATGTAAAGCATTTAAAAACACCAATTCAGTAAATAATTAAGACACAGCACAAAATAAAAATCCAACACCAATTTATAAAAATAGGAAATATTTTTATCTTTTAAATGACACCAAAACGAAAAAAACATCCACTGTAGGGAACCAGAGATATGAATTTTTAAAGATCAGTCACTTTCTAGTGCTTAGAAACCAACAGTGCCCCTTTTAGTCATTTCGATGCCTCTGACAGGGACACATTAACCTTTAGCAATTGTTCTGGAGGATCTCTCACCACTCTTGTGCAGCCCCCTCCAGCAGGCTGGGTCCAGTTAGAACTCCATCCTGAAGTTCATCTTGCGGGTCCCAAAGTATCCAACACACAATCCAAGGTTCTGGAATCTCCAAGAGGGTCCTTGAAAGTGTGAGACTTCAATTCCCAAAATCCACTTGAACAAAACCATTACAAACCCACTGGTAGTACTCCAGGCTGTTGATTCTTGTGGTGATGTTCCAGGTGAGCTCTGTTAACCTGTAGCTTGCAGGGAGTCCACTCTTTAGTCCTTTTACAGCAAAGTAATCCACAGGCTGTAGTTGCAGATGGTGCAGCCTTCAGAGTGCAGGCCTTTTGGAATGCACATCAAACTTCCTGCATGGCCCGTGTTGCTTTCTTAAGTTTCAAGCAGCAGATCTGAAGGGCTCTGCCCTTCTCAGATACTTATTCAGTGTTCTCTGGGGTCAAGCAGGAGGGCACTCCTGTCCAATGAGCTGCAGGGTTCCACCCAAAGGACTGACCACTTCCTGCAGAGTGTGGCAAAATGCTAACCCAGAAACCACTATTCTTCCAAAATTCAATATGTCAGAATTTTCAGCAGGCAGAGAAGACCTGGTTAAACACACCCCTAGGATGGCTATTCTCCATAGTCTCTCCCCCTTGCATCTGGCTCTAGGTGAACAGTTTAAAGTTGTAAATGACACTGAGGCCTTCTCTTTCCTTTGAAGACCATGGTTTATGACTCCTCCCCCTGCTCTGGCATTCCTATGCCCAACAACCTCTCCTCCCCGAAAGGCTTCCTAACCCAAGGGGTCATTTATCACCTCTTCAAAGCAGCCAGGCTCACCCACTTATCTCTGACCAATCAGTGCAGAGCAGTACAGGGTTGCATTTTGGCTTACAGACAAAAACAATCTTATAACTTCTTGTCTGTACATTTTACAATAAATTCAACAATACCATATTGTTGGATTTATCATTACCATTTTACTGAGTCCTTTAATCCTAGTTTTATGGCTTTTCTTTCTTCAGTTATTAACTAATAACCTTTTCCAATGTTAACCTATGGCATGGGATTTGCAATGGGAAAAGTGACTTGGGCCATTTTTCCAGCACCAGGGCTTATAAAAACATATTTTATAAGTATGCTACATATATCTACAGGACCCCCACCATCAGGAACACCTAGGTGAGTCTTTAGGGGTTCTGAATATGTAAAAATATTGCAGATCCTCCCTTCACAGTGCTCCTACCACCAAAGTCGATTTTGGGCAGCACTTCATCACAATGTGGGGAGTGAAATGTGCAATTTCACTTTACCCAGGGCAAATAAAATTCATTTTATAAGGGTCCACCTTATAGATACCTGACCCCCCCCCCGCCCCTGGGACACCGAGGGGAGACCCTGGGGGTACCTAATATGCCCAAACATTGTAGGTTAACCATTTTTAAGTGCCCCAAACACAAAAGTCGAGTTTGGGCACAATTTACTTTTTAAAAGCAGTCCTGCCACACAGAGCCACTTTTAAAAATGACCTCAGGCTTCAGCAGTGCACCCATGCAAGTGCAGAAAGGTCTGCTGGTCTCTAAACTGCCATGCCCTATTATATACTAGGGACTGATAGGTCTTCTTCCACCGCAAAATCGCCGACATCCACGACAGCTTCAACACCACGACCGCCCCGGCAACCACCGAGACCACTGCCCCCACAACCACCAACCGCCTGCTCTCCTGGACCAACATCAACGACGAGGACACCAGCGAGATCATGAACACCATCCACTCCGGTTCACCGCTAGACCCGTGCCCTCACCACATCTTCAACAAAGCCAGTACAGCCATCGCGCCCCATCTCCGGAAAATAATCAACATCTCCTTCGAGACAGCAACCTTCCCGGAAAGCTGGAAGCACGCCGAGATCACCGCCTTACTCAAGAAACCCAAGGCAGACCCCAAGGACCTCAAGAACTTCCGACCCATCTCTCTGCTCCCGTTCCCCGCGAAGGTCACCGAGAAAATCGTCAACAAACAACTGACCCGCTACCTCGAGGAGAACAACATCCTGGACCCTTCCCAGTCCGGCTTCCGCAGCAACCACAGCACCGAAACCGCCCTCATCGCCGCCACCGATGACATCAGGACCCTGCTAGACAACGGAGAAACAGCAGCCCTCATCCTCCTGGACCTATCAGCCGCCTTCGACACGGTCTGCCACCACACACTACGAACACGCCTTCACGACGCCGGGATCCAAGAGAAGGCCCTGGACTGGACCACATCCTTCCTTTCCGGCAGAACACAAAGCGTCCGCCTCGCCCCTTCCGATCCAAGGCCACCAAGATCATCTGCGGCGTACCCCAAGGCTCCTCCCTCAGCCCAACGCTGTTCAACATCTACATGGCACCCCTCGCCCACGTCGCCCGACAGCACAACCTCAACATCATCTCCTACGCCGACGACACCCAGCTGATCCTCTCCCTCACCAAAGACCCTCACACCGCCAAAGCCCACCTCCACGAAGGAACGAAGGCCATCGCCGAATGGATGAGGACCAGCTGCCTGAAGCTGAACTCGGACAAGACGGAGGTCCTCATCCTTGGTTCCAACCCTTCAGCCTGGGACGACTCCTGGTGGCCAACATCACTGGGAACATCCCCGCCACCCACCGACCACGTACGCAACCTAGGGGTCATCCTCGACCCCACCCTCTCCATGACTAAGCAGGTCAACGCCGTTTCCTCATCCTGCTTCAACATCCTCCGAATGCTCCGCAGGATCTTCAACTGGATCCCCACCGAAACAAGAAAAACAGTCACCCAGGCCCTCGTCACCAGCAGGATGGACTACGGAAACGCCCTCTACGCAGGAACGACGGCTAAGCTCCTGAGACGGCTGCAACGCATCCAGAACGCCTCTGCACGTCTTATCCTCGACATCCCCCGACGCAGCCACATCACACCCCACCTGAGAGACCTGCACTGGCTCCCTGTCAACAAGAGGATAACCTTCAAGCTCCTCACCCACGCACACAAAGCACTCCACAACTCCGGACCAGCCTACCTCAACAGACGACTCAGCTTCTACACCCCCACCCGCCAGCTCCGCTCGACCAGCCTCGCCCTCGCCACAGTCCCCCGCATCCGGAAAACGACCGCCGGCGGCAGATCCTTCTCCCACCTCGCCGCCAAGACCTGGAACACCCTCCCCACCAACCTCCGACAGACCCAAGACCTACTGGCCTTCAGAAGACTCCTCAAGACCTGGCTCTTCGATCAGTAGCAGCACCACCCCCCTCTTCCCCCAGCGCCTTGAGACCCTCGCGGGTATGTAGTGCGCTTTATAAGTGACATGATTGATTGATTGATTGAGTTTCAATCCCCCTGCCCTAATATGTACTAGGGCCCTATGGGGTAGGTCATGCCAATCACAGGGGTACCCCAACCCTTAGTGTACCCTAGTGTATGTAGGTGTTTTCACTGTATTCTAAGTGTTTTCAGCATAGCATTGGCCCTGGGCCTGGTTAGTCAGAGCCCAGGGTCAGTCAGAGTCAGTTACCACCAGTACCAGTCAGCAAAAAGTTGGGGGGTGCCCAGGGCACAGGTTGATTTTGCAACAATTGCATTTTAGGATTTGCATCACGCATCCACCACATTGTGTGGTGCAAACATGACGCAAACCCTTGATAAATAGGGCCCTATCATTTTACTCATAATGTACAATGAAGACTGCCCATTGGCATTGATATGAATATAAGAGCATTCCTGCGTTACAACTGTATGCACCCATTTTTTGCAAATTGCTTAACCCATTAGTTCTTGCTTATTAGTTAACATCATAAATAAAATAAATCATAAGAATATATTTGCTTTAGTTGATGCCAACTAACTACCTTGGTAGCAGTTTTCTGTATGTGAAATCTGGTCAAAAGGCGACTTTGAACTTTGTCTTAGTTTAAAGGGATCGTCCTGTGAATGATGACACATCATCTCAGAACCCAAGCAGACATCATCACACAAACTAACTTTCTAGAAAACGTTTTGTTAGTAAGTGTTAGAGATGCAGGACTGGGAACTGACTTTTATACTAAACTGTCCTTTGAAATGATCTGTACTAGAAAAAAGTCCGTTTTCTATTTTTCCAGCATATTTCTTGGTTCATTTGTTCTTTGTCCCATAGTTTGGAGGTTGGTATGAAAAGTGACCTTTGCTCTGTTTTTTTAACGTCTCCATCTGTTAGCAGCTTTGCAGGCTGCATCACATGGAAGAACAGGAACTCACGCCCCTACTAAGTAAATCTCAAAGCTATTGCAAAATTCATCTTCAGTCACAGAAAAGCTCAAACATCAGAGCCCCCCCTCTCTTACTGTGTCAATAGCTCTGCTGGAAGGAGATCTATCATATACAAAGAGCCCCTGTTGAGATATTCAATTAGATTTATGACCAGAAAGTTCAATTTTAAAAGAGTATTTTCAAAGTAGGACTTTGAAATGATTTTGCAAGCCTACTCCTCATAGTAATTATCCACATATATTCTCCTTTATTGTGTCAGTTGCACTAACACAAGCAAAATTGTTTCCCTGTGTCTGAAGCATGTGCACCATCTTACTGACATATTTGCATTATTTTGTCTTTGGGAAAAGAGATCTATATCTCGTGCAAGTTATCTCTAAAGCCTATCTATTGACCTTCATGTCTAAATGCGTTGCATGTTTGTGTATTTGTGTGTGCATTCAAGTAATATGTAGGAGGCTACAACGAATTTCTACTACATAGACACCTATGACCTGATTCATAAAATATTTTCACGATTGGATAGAAAGCACTTTTTGCGCACGTTGCTTGTGTGCGAAGTGTTTTTTGTCAGATGCATTTGCCCCTGCTCAAGATCTGTGTTTATGGTAGGTCAGGGAGGTGTGGATCTGTCTGCATCTCTCACTCATGGAAGGATGAATGCAGATCTGCACTTGTTGCACCTTCTCTTGGCATGGTGTTGATCTAGTCAAGAACTTCGACTGTGAACGGCACAATGTAAGCAGCTAACGAACATGTGAGCCGCCATTCATTCAATGTGCCTTTATGTATGTATGTGGTGCTAGTATGGAGCACTGCACATCAGCGTTCAGGCAAAGCTTGAGTTCTGGTTTACACGGTTATATTTCTTCTCCTAACTTAGGGCCCTCAAAACAAAATCCTGGACTTTCCCCACGCGGTTCCTGGAAGCACATCAACAACAAGCGGGCACTCACTTATGACTGTGTCATGCATGGAGAGCTGACTAGAAGGTGTGCAGCACTTGCACTGCTAGTCCAGACTTAGGCTACACAGGACGCGGAACCTGCTGGCCCCACATGTACATTTTCGCTTTCTTGAACTGGGCCTTACAATATTTTGATGCACACTTAACATTGAAGTGAGGGAAAGGTTGATGCACGCACTGTGCACTGAGCAGGGCCGGACTAGGATCGTAAACTAGCCCTGGCAATTACGTTGACCGGCCCGGAGGGGTGCGGGGGAGGGAGCTGGCAGGAACACTGCTGCTGTGATTTTGTTACAAGGGTTCGATTTTGCAAAAACAGCCCCCATTGATAAAAATGGCCCCCACTGGTCCAAAACTGGCCCCCACCCTTCCGGCCCACCGGGGAAATGCCCGGTGCCCGCTACGGCCAGCCCGGCCCTGGCACTGAGTAAACTGCACTTTTGTAATACATTTGTTGTGCTGGCAAGATGATTCAGAGAGTTGATGCTCACTGCTGACATCTTCTGTGATCCGCAGGCCACAAGTGTGACTCTTGGCAAGGCGAAAGCAAACTTCCATCCCTGTGAGATCAGTGGAGTACCAGTAAACTGGGCAATTGTAACACCTCTTTTGGTTGGTGCTCAGATATGGCAGAAGTGTTGGGTTAAATGCTACAAAAATGAGTTAGCATAATTTGTAAAATAGGTAACTGCTTTGAAAATACTGGGATCTTTTGGTCTGAAATTGTAATTTCGAGTTAAAGTAATCTTCACTCTGAAATCGAACCAATATCTTTTTCAATGACCTTCGATGCAGGGAGCTCGAGAGACCGAGTGATTCAGCCGTGCTTTCAACTACATACCTACTTCACCACGGGAAGTGACGGAAGAGGTCTCACAACAGGACTGACTCTGTTGGCTGCTTTCCTGTCATTACATTATTTTGAAAATGTCTTCTTCCGGTGCTGTGAAGTGACAATGGTGGAATTAATGCTGTACAAAACTCCTAAATAAATAAATAAACAAAGATTCCTGTTCCGAACAAATCCATTGCTGATTGTTTCCAGAAACTAGATATTCCTATAAATTATTATCTGTAGAGAGGATGACAGTTTTTGCTTTAATAGGCATTGTTTGCTGTAGTAGTAGTAAAACTTTATTCGATTTTTCAAGAAAATCACAAATGTATAGACAATAAAAAGCTGTACAGGCAAGCAAAGTGTAATAAGCTCTAAAACACAACCACTACAATTTACAATAGGCAAGTTAACAACAGAAGGGGTATAACGATAAAACTCTAAAAAAAGAAACAGAAAGGCTGGTCTCACTTGACTAAAGTTCAAAGGCAAGAGAAGCGGACGAATATACTTGTGACAAAGATTATTAAATCTTGGGCATGTCATGACAATCTGAAAGGTATCAGGAATGGAAACATTATCACAAGAACATGCCTGTAAGTCCAAAACTTTAGACCAAGTACCTTTAGGCAACAGCAATTGGATGTACAAAAGGTTTCGGACCTTTGGGGCCTTCTGCAGGCAGAGGGGGCTGGAGATCAACCTCAACAAGATCAAATGTATGGTATTCAACCCCTGCCCAATATCCCGTTTGAATCCCACCCTCAACGGCGAAAGTTTAGAAAATGTTTGAGTGTTTGGCTACCTCGGGGTCACTCTTTCAGAACATTTTGTCTGGACATTTCACATCCAGAAGCATAGAGTGAGCTTGAGCAATATTGTGGGGGCATCTTAAGGGCCCAACGTACTTCTATATATCGCCCAACCACCCCAGCTCTTGAGATCTAACCACCCCAGCTCTTGAGATCATTATACCGTGGAGAACTGTTGGGCCATTTAGATGATAGGTCTCTTGAGTTAATGGAAAACTGGTTCATGAGAACTTTAAATACCCTTCCAGCAAGCACCCCCCTTTGTCCACTATGGTTAGATTATTGGCTAAGGTGTGTTAATGACATAGTGGGCTTAAAACCACTGTTGTATTGGCAGAGAATATGGTTAGCTCCTGAGCTCATACACTTCCCAAAAACTCTAGAGGAGGTAATGGGGAAGTCGGGGCCAGTAAGATCCCCTGTCTTAGGGTGGTCATGGATCATCTGAGGCAGATCAGGCTTGAGAATCTCTGGTCTAGACCAGTAGATGTTGTATCAGTCTCAAAACAGACATTGAAAGGTGCCACGTACACCAACATAAAGTCCCTCACTGCTTCTTTTTTGGAGTTCAAAATTGACTATTTTCTGAAACCGTTTTTGGATGAGGTTGAGCCCCCTATGCTAGGACTTTGTACATCAAATTTCGCCTAGGGACTTTACTCATTCATGCATTACCACTGCATGGTAGCGTAAAAACTCTAATTCTATTAAAACCTGACCATTTTGTTCGGGAGTGGTAGAAGTGGCTGAACATGTAGTCTTATTCTGTCCAGCCTATCATGGGTATAGGAAGGAGTGGATATTACCTGTCTGTCGCAACCTGGGTTTTAGGAACTACAAGACTGCATTTGGAATACTTAGAAGCGACACCAGGCAGTGTATTTTCTTTGCTGTTTCAAGATACTTGATGTACATGTGCAGGTTACGGCAGAAAAAGGTGTCCACTTGATTAACCCTGGGCGTAGTTCGCGTAGTAGCGCTACGCGTAGCTACGCGAAGTGCACTTCGCGAGCTACGCATAGCCCTACGCGAACTGCGTAGTACGGTAGGAAATGCTGTTCGCAATGATTGCACGGTGCCGGATGCTTGTCCCACTGTGCAATCATTGCAAACGGCATCTTGCACAGTGCAAGCGGTCGTTTTCTGCCGCTCGAGTAGATTTGTACTCGAGCTGCAGTTTTCTCAACGCGGACTGGTAGTTTCTCATCGCGAGCGGTCGCGAGCATACGCGACCACTCGCAATGAGAAACCTGACCTCCCCGCGTTGAGAATCTCGCCGGGAGGTTTATTTTCCACGCTCGCGATCGGCAACTTGATGTTGCTGATCGCGAACAAGGAAAAAGTCTCGCCGGGATGTCATTTTGCTCACTCGCGGTCGCCAACTTGACGTTGAGGACCGCGAGCAAGCAAAAAATGCCCGCTACGCTACGCATTTTTGCACTGTGCTACGTGCAATTCGCGTAGCGCGTAGTTGCGCAAACTACGCAAACTACATGAGCGTAGCGTAGTTTTCCGCCCAGGCCTACACTTGATGAACTGTGCTTTCTCCTCATTGCATATTTTAATATTCTCAAGTACATTTTATCTTGGTCCTTTTTATTATAAAGTATTTTGCTGGATTTTTATATGTACTTTAAATTTTAACTAAGATTTTATTTTTATATAATTTTATGTATTTTAAGCATGCTCTTTTAAGGCCGTTGGGCCGAAATAAAGATTCTGTGACTTGACTTGACTTGGTAAAACAGATTAAAACTAAAATAGGTTAACAACCTGGGATGAAAGTTGGACATCTCCAGCATCAGAATGGGTTCCATCCCAGGGATAGGTTTAACAATAATATAATGACGCATGGAGTGCTTGTGAAAAGCCACAGCCTCTCGCTCCGCTACCACCCTGATGAGAAAGGCCTGGTTTATCCAAGAAATGTCTCCCCTCACAATGCGCTCCGGTTCAACAAAAAGTTCAGAGAAACCCGGAGAGGTTAAGATTCGTCTGATATATGAAAGCCATGGAATGCGTGACATACAATCCAAAGCCAAACAGTCTCGAAAAATGAGCCTGTTGAGATTCAAATCCTCCTTTAGCCAAATAGACAGACAAAGAAGCAATGGGCATAGCCCAATTGGGTCAAAAATATACCTCAGTCCTGCTTCCTTGTGAACCATCTAAAAAGGTGTACTCTGGGGAACTCTGAGAAGGCCTTTCAGAAAAGAGTTCTCAATGACCTGTAATTGGGAAGATGATACAAATATCACATCCGTAGCAAGCCACCGTACTACACTTAGCATGAGCACTTTAAACATGGTCTCCACATGTGTGACCTATGCGCTTTGACAGTACTAATCCCATTAATTGCTAATTTGAATCTAATGGTGTTTTTCTTGAGCAAGGGTTGCCAGGTAAAATTGAAATCCAGTAGGATCCCTAAGTACGAAAATTGCTCAACCTTAGATATGGACTGACCGTTTATCGAAAAGCTATTAGATCTAGTGTTTCTAGGGCACACCACCATTACATGGAACTTAGCATAATTGGTGGTGAGGTCAAGCCCATCCATAAAGATTACAAAAAGGTTTAGAAGACGCTGTAGACCCTTGGCCATGCGTGACATTAGACCGGCGTCATCTACGTATAACGGAACAGGCCGATGGCGACCAGGCCGATGGTGATCCATTAATGCCAGTTCCAGGCCATTAATGTAGAGAGGAAAGGGGCCAGGATGCACCCTAGGCACACCCCTTTCTTTAGATTGAAGGACTGGGTGCATTCCCCATTTGCCCTGTATATTACAAAAGCAGTTAGGTCCTCATGAAGACTGCGCAAGAAGGAGATCAGAACCGGTTTGACCCCCATGGACCCAAGCATGGCCCAGAGCTTAGCTCTGTTAACTTTATCAAAGGCCAAGCTTAGGTCCATAAAGGCCATGTGAACAGCCCCCTTCTTTCGCAATTAACATCTACAGGTTCAGGGTCTGGTCAACAGTGACCCTCCCTGCCTTGAACTTAAATTGAGCTTCCAACAATACATTCTAGTCTTTAGCTCAGGTGGTGAGGCGATCCAGCAGAACCCTCCCTAACACCTTAACCTCACTAGTCACCAGGGAAATGGGACGGTAACAGGCGGGGACAGCCCTATTACCCTTCTTGAACATCGCAACAACAATCAATTGCTTCCAGCTAGGAGGGAGTGACCCACTAATGGCTGTGTTAAGATGCTGGGTCAGTAGAGAGGCCCAGAGATCGACCTCAGCTTTAAATAGGTCCCCCGGAATACCATCTGGGCCCGGGTCCTTACCGTCTGGGAGAGACATAATAGCTTTCCTAACTTCCTCCCCTCCCACTGGAAACAATGACCAGTTACCTCTCAATCTTCAAACATCGGGACCTCATCAGACTCAAGGTAGTAAATTGCCCCAAAGGGATCCAACCAAGCCTGGGGGTAATAGTTAGGGCCTTCACGCTGACTTGGTCTGGAGATAAAAGGGTATGGTTCACTACCCTCCAAAACTCTGCACTATCCCGTAGAGCACAAGCCCTCAACAACTTATCCCATAGCTCCCTCTTTAGGGGCTTCTTCCTGTCTGATTGCGCTGGGCTATAACTGGCCCTGGCCCTCCTCACTTCCTCCCGACTTCGAGGCTGCCTGTGCAAAGAGGCCATAAGTGCTCTGTGGGCGTTAGAGCAGGACTTATCAAACCATCCACAGGGCACTACCATAGGTACGGCATTAGGGAGAGTGAGAGCTGTCTTACTACACTCTGCAATATTGGAGAAGGCCTCTAAGATGTTCATTCATTCATTCAAACAAATACAAAAATCCGAGAGGCAAGAGGATAAGAGGGAGCGATTAAAATCAGCCGGAACCACTTTTGCCCATTTGAGTCTTCTCCCCTGTGCTGTAGGAGTAACCGGCTCCTGAAATAAGCCATTGGGCCGACCTAGAGTCTGTGGCCACTTAAAAGTAGCCAGGAGAGGGTTGTGGTTGCTCTGGGCACGCCAGACTACCTTGAAGTCGATTAAGGAGGCAAGAAGGCATTTAGAGACAAAGATCAGTTAGTATCGGAGACACTGGCCCAGTTGGGCAACGCTTTGTTTTCTGACACACATCAATCCTTTACATCTGGCTGCTGAAAGCAAGGGTGATGCATGCACCGAAACACCTGCTGAACCCCACAACTCACCTGTGGGGGCAAGCAAAGGAAGCGCATTAACCGCTGTGGCAACCAGTCTCCATTTCACATAAAATAAACAGACTGGGTGTCATTAAGTGCACCTTCAGATCAATGATTTTTGCAGATGACATTCAAGTACCATTGAAAAAGTGCATTTTTGCTGATAAAAGCAAATTAAATTAGCACAACTTACAAGTGTGCTGATAAAAAATAAACTGAACAGCAGCACCATTAGCCAGCAACGTAATATTTTCTCTTTACTGCTTTCTGCCATTTAGTTATTATCCTATTGGAAATCTAATTATAATCCTTTTACTCCCTAGTCAAACTTCACAGTTTTTGCAAGCTTAGCACTGACAAGTGATTTCATTACATTTGATTGCCCGCGCCCAGATTGACTTAACTTCACTCGGAGACCTAAAAGCCCTCTCAGTTTCTCAGATTCCCTGTTTGCACATTACAGCTACAGCTCCTTTAATTAATTAGCACGAGCTGCCGTAACATGAACTGCTGAACAGAAAATAACATCGTTTTATGATCGCAGAGAGACTTCTCCCTTTGCATGTTTATACCTTAGTTAACTTTTCTATTATTTCATTGCGAGGGGCGGTGCTGCTGCTGGGGCCGTTTTCAGGCCTGCCTGCCTGTCCTGCAAGGGATATAGCTGGAACAACGCCAGGCACTGAAAAGAGGACGTGCTAAAAGTACGCAGGCCCTAAATTTCAGTAACTAATTTGACAACAGCATGGGTGAGTCGACTTTAAGGTAATAAAGAAAAGCCTTCTAGAAGATAACACCATAAAGCACAAGGCCAAGGTGACACGCCGGCTCTGTGCTGCTTTGCGTGGCGGCCATGAGCGACTTCCGTGCAACTGAAGGCTGTTAGCGGTGAGTGATGTTCGCTCTTTTTATGTTTGTCGCTGGTATAAAATGATCAACTCTTGATGGTGTCACCTGGGGTTGACTCACTCAGGAAGCAGGTGGAACCCCAAGGGTTTTTGAGTATTCCTTCAGAGCGGTACTCAAAACAGTCGTGAAAGTCTAGTAGCAAAGGTACTCGAGCTATCATTCTCAACC
Organism: Calotriton arnoldi; assembly: GCA_963921515.1. NCBI lineage: Eukaryota > Metazoa > Chordata > Amphibia > Caudata > Salamandridae > Calotriton > Calotriton arnoldi. The sequence continues at coordinate 1,158,885 of CAWUFW010005116.1, forward strand.
CCTCTCTCTGACTGTAGAACTTATTTCTTCCCATAATGTTTTTACTGGCATTAGTAAGCTGTCTTCAAATGAAAGTAGTACTTAACATTGAAAACGGTTTATAATTAATCAAATCAGTTGCTGTAGAATGACATTAATAATAACATTTTAAATTTTTTTTTGTGCAGCTACTGTATTCAAATTATACGTTAAGTCCAGTAGCTATTATCCTTTTCTTTTATGGAGAAAATCCATATTTTTCCATTAATTCCCAGCACATGGTTCCATTTTCTTTCTGAATGAAATTTCCTTTAATTATTCCCCCAACCAATAAATATTCTTCTTTATGGAACAGATTCACACAAATCCATCTGACACGTGTTTAGTGATAATGCATTGCTTTTTGAAAGGCACTATGGGTGAAATCTTTTGACAGGTGAATTACCATTCTTTATTTCCAAGAATGAATTCTTATAGAAATACAAATAAGTAAAGCAAAGCAGCAATCATATTCTACAAAAAATTAAATATTTTCAGAATACACAAATCATTAGATTGATAATTCATATGTGGAGATGACGACAATAGAATTTTGAATGCTGTAGGTTCAGTAGGGTGAACTTATTGGAAAGAGGTCAGAGTGCTAATGGCAAACGAAATGACCCATGACTAGGTGCATGGCCTGGTGTGACTTGCACAGTTATTTGTGAATTGTTTTGTAAAACGCTGACCCTCACTTTGTAACCCAATCCAGGAGTGGAAAGGGTCCTTTTTGCAAAGGTGCTTGTCAAGGGTCATAGCTAGGTCCTCTTTCCTCTTTGTATCCCGTTTTCTTCCGTAATCACCTTGTTTCGTTTTTTGTTTTTATACTGGTGATGCACAAACATTCTTTTCTCTCTTTTAAATTACTCACCCACTGCCAAATCACCTCTCCTTTTTCCTTCCAGAATTGAAATCTGATAAGCTGAAATTATGTTTTCCGACTGCTACCTTTGTTCATCAACCATTCTCTATTTCTTTTCCTCATTGCTTCACTTCTCCCGCTTCTGTCAGCAACCTAATATTTGGGCTTAATTTAATTTGTACTTTTTATGGCTAAGTCTTCACAATTGTTTCGTACTTTTTGTGGCTGAATGGAGGGCTCTTTGTTTGAATCTAATGGAAATACTGTTCTTTGAAAGAACGATTACCTTTCATGTACTTTCGTATCTACAACACCTAAAACTGAACAAGCTCAGTTATAGAACCCTATATGACTCCACAAAGCACGCACTCAGTGCACAAATGGAATTTGCATACATACTTCAAGCTGGATTACTCTCTATATAACGCTATGCTGCAGAAATGCTGTGATTTTAGAATGGTCAGTGTTTGCAAATCTTATTTCAGCCTTGACTACTTGCTCCCTTGCCTTGTGGAAATAATCACTTATGTTCCCAAAAATGCCACATAACAATGTCTGTTTCGGTGGGCTTGCTGTTACCGTATTTGCCCTTTTCTAGCGCTCTATGTCACAGAGTACACAGTATTATATATGATGTACACATGATATACCCATACTACATTGCGGGCTCTGTATTGGGAGTCACCACCAGGGGCGTAGCTTCAGGGGGGGTGTTTGGGGTGTTACACCCCTTCCTAGTAAATTTACAGATGCTTTTAGTAGGCTTTGAGATGTCAGTCGGATTTTACCAGGGATGTTTACATGCACACACACTCTGAAAGTCCTCAAAATATTAGTTATTTTACAAAATTTTGTGTTTTCTGTCTTGGGTATCCTACCAATCCGCAGTCCTCTCCTTTTCCATTTCCCTATGGCCCTCTCATGCACCCTGCTTGTCGTATAATGTATTGAAACATTATATGCAAGCCTGATTGTCAGAAAATCTGAAACTCACCCCCCCATCTTACTCACCAAGCTACGCCCCTGGTCACCACATTGCAGGGACTACATAAAGAATCGCTACATCGCAGAAATATTTTAGTATATTTACATTAAGAGTCACTACATCACATGGGGCATTACATCACAGGCAAGTAAAGGTAGGCACTAATATTTAAAAAACATTAAAAAAACGATCTTTATTCTATATTTATATAATATTTATATTCTTATCACTAACATGCCACAATACAAAATGCAGCACCAAAGCTCTCCTGAGCCATTGATCGAGCCTGGTGTCAAAGATGTTCAGGGGAGATACTATGATGGTGAGAGAGGAGGTCTATCCAGTATACCAGGAAGCCATATATACCAGAGTTCAGAATACATGTCCTCAGAGAATCTTGACTTCAAAGAGCAATCATCTGCAGGGGCCACCAGTGAAGGTCACAGAGAGGACACCGACTGCACCTAAGTGGTCCAAACATTCAGAGGAGATTACCTCTGGGTTTCGACCTTAACAGAGGTCTCAATTACAGGGAAAACATCAGCATTGAGACAGCTAGCCTTTCAGCCCTGAGCCAGCGCCAAAAAGGCTTCTACAATCAGCGCTGACCACTGTCCCGGAGACCACTTAGCCTCAAAAACCAGTCCTGCCTCCTGGAAAGTGTTCACATCAGCCTATCAAGCATTAACACTGAGAGACACCCTCTTGGCATCACGATCCTGAGACACCCTCTTAGGCACTAAGGTTGACCCCAAAGCTGGCTTCTAAACTGGCCTCAAGACCACCCTCAACACCTAGTCTGCCTACAATGTCAAGAAAACAGCCAGGACAACCTGATGTTAGAAAAGATCTACATTGATTCTGTCACAGGAGACATACTTTCACGTGTCTCACAGCAGACACCAGCACTACTTGAACAACCCAACAAGAGAAACCTCTTGTTTGAAGAAGATACATCTAAGAAACTCAGCTCACTCCCTACACCATAATGGCACAGGCCTAGTCATCCTTGTGTATTGCCATTTTAGTGGGCTTGTTATCCAGTATCAACCAGTATTACAAGGAAGAAATGGAACTGATGGTGAAACCCCTACCTGAAGCCTAACAGAAAAGAGGTAAAGGATCTGATGCAAAAGAGAAAAATCATCTTCAGTGCCAATATCCGATTGTTCTAGATGCAGCAGATACTGCATCCAAGGAAACAAACACAATCATTCTGCTCTGAAGACATGCCTGGCTATGGATATTGGGCTTTTTCCCTGAAGCCCAAAAGCATCAGCTAAATGTCCCCTTTTTTGGAGAGGACTTGCTTTGACCACAAGTAAACATGATGTTGGAGAAAATCAAAATAGATACAGACCCAGCCAATACTATGGGGGTACTCCAAACACAAACCAACAGGTCTGGTTTTCTGTGCCTATGGTTGTGTGGACGAGCAAGAGCTGCAGTTATAACACAGCACCTTACTTTTCAACAGCCGCTGTACTTTATGGATGGGTAAAATTACAAGCCGTATCATAAAGGAGAATTCTGGGGCAACTGCCACAGTAAAGGCAAAGGAGCTCAAGGCAAGGACCAATCTGCCTCAAAACAATGGCTTACACTCCATTCTACCTGATCACTCAACACCTGTCGGGGGAACAATAATCTTTCCCAGTGGGAAAACATAACAAGTGGGCCTTGTCCATCATCACCCATGGGTACTATTGAAATTCCATTCTACACAACCAAACATGGCACCTCACTGACATAAGATAAGTCAGGAATATCAAAGGCAGCAACAAGAGAAGGTGAAAGCATTGCTCTAAAATATGGCAATAAAACCTGTTCCCCCACAGCGGAGAGGAAAAGGAGTATATTCACTATACTTCCTAAATCTCAAAAAGGATGAAACACACAGGCCAATACTCGACCTCAAAAGGCTAAATCACTAAATTGTATCAGAGCACTTCAAAATGACAGCTCTACAAGACGTCATTCTGCTGTTTGCATTGGGGATTACATGGCGACCCGTGAGCTCAAGGATGTATATTTTCACAATGTCATCCACCTAGCACACCACCACTGTCTCCAGTTTGTAGTAAATGGACAGCACTATCAGTTTCATGTACTAACTTTGGGGATCCCTACAGGTATTTTCCAAATATCTATCAGTGCAGTGAACCTACATTGCAGTGTCATTCATGTCTTTTCATATCTGGATAACTGACTGATAAACAACAGCAGCCGACATCAATGTCTAGCAAACTTTCAATAGGTAGTGTCTCTTCTCTACAGATTAGGCTTTACAGTAAATGTCAAAAAGTCACACCTCTCTCCCAAGAAATGCAACCTTTCTTGGTAGGCGTACAGAACAGCGTGACAGGCAGCGTCTTCCCCAAAAGTGAGAGAGTCATGTCATTTTAATGCCTCCTTTACTAGATGTTGCAACTTCTGACAGCAAAGAATGATCATGAAACTGCTGGGAAGGATGCCATCTTGCATTGAGATAGTTCCAAATGCTCCTACAAAAGTGTCACAAGTGACTGGTCAGTGAGAGGATCTAGAACCCAGAGCTCAGCACAAACTAAAATGTTGAAATAACAACAGCTTGTTACTGGGCAGGTCATTCTCATCCTCCAGCTACAGACACCTTCCGTACTGGGTGGAGAGCACATTTAGACCTCCTGACCATTCAAGGCCATTTGTCTTCCCACCAACAACTGCAAATCAGTCTCTTAGAGCTGAAGGTAGTACAACTGGCACTACCAGCATTTTACACTGTGGTTCACATACAGACTGTGCTCATTCATACAGGTAACATGATCATGAACACCATGTAGTACATTCAAAAGCAGGGGGTGCATGCTCTTGCCCCACCTGGCAATCTCATCACATTCAATATGGTGATGGGTCATTCGTCATCAAGTCTTCCTCCTCGCAGAAAACATCCCATGAGCGGATAATAACTTTGCAGACCTGCTAAACTGGACGCTTTGACTATCACATGAATGGGAGATGAACCCCAAGTACTTCATCATTACTATCAGATCTGGGAAACATCCACAGTTAATCTCTTCACCACTGCAGAAATTGCAAAATGTCCAAGCTTCTCCATTAGGAACCCAAGCCCACAGTCCGCAGGCTATGCTCTATATCTTCTTTTCTTCCACTACTGCTTATTCATAATATAGTGTGAAAAATTAAGCAGTCACATATGAAGCGCATTTTAATCGCTGCCACTTGGGCTAGGCAACCTTGGTACTCCATGCTGCTAGACATGCCAGTTCATCCACAGGAAATGTTCTTGCAGACCTTCTGATGCAGATTCTGGGTCAAGTACAACTAAACCTCAGGCCACTGAATCTTAAGATTGAACATCTGAAGTCTTAGAGTTTGAGAACCTTCAACTTCTAAGAGTGAATGCCTGCGCTCATCCACCACATGCACCCTGCCCCTGCTGCACCCACCCTCCGCTGCACACAGCCTTTGGTTTGCTCCCATGTGCCTTTTAATTTCTTTCTTTCTTCTTCTCTCTGCCTCACACCTTTTCTAGCTGTCTTTTTAATCCTTTGTAATAATTTTTTGTTTTTGTTTTTTTAAATGGAGGATGAATTCACTATTTAAAATGGCAGCTCATGCGATTACATCTTGACTCACGACTCAAGAGTTGGTTCCTGCATTTATTCCTGGTGTGATGCTCAAGTTTTCCAGGGTCCCCTCTTACTTTGTTCTGGTGTTGGACTCCAGTCATCTCACTACAAGGGATCGATCAGTAAAGTACATTCACCCATTTATTGGGGTGTGGTCACCTTTGATTACTGCCAAAGATCAGACTTATTTGTTAATAGAAGGCTTGACTCCAAAGACCCAGATTGTACGAACTGGGCCCATTCTGATGGGTTCAGATTGACTTGACACAGATAGCCCACTACAATTCTGAAAACTAATGGTTTCTTTCTTGATAATAAACACCTATTTAGACAAAATGTTGGCCTGTGAGTACAACCACATTCAGTTAAATTCCATCACTTAAGGTTGCAATGTTGGTAGAATGATAGTTTTAAACACCCAGGACTTACAGGCTGTCACGTTAAATTTTAAGACGTGAGATCTCAGTCAAATAATTGTGTCGGGGCTTTTGAGACATTTTAGAAGCTATCTCTGCTTCGTATTCACATAATGGATGACATTACAGTGATAGCTCTATACTGCTCCCGAGATTTGAAAGGCAAAAAAGCTTGCTCAGCTAGTCAGTTTCTAAGAACCCACTGAAGTCATACATAATTAAACAGCTTTTTATTGCAGCACACAGGTACTTAAACAATAGTTACCAGACACAGCCTGTTTACAGCTATCATTTTGATGCCAATCCATCTACTTCTAATCTGGATGCCTCACATATGACTTTATAACCAGGTACTCAATTAGGCTGAATGCTGTTTTCGTTCAATACGGTAAAGACACTATTCACTAAAATCTTTGTCAGGAGTCTGCCACAGTCATTAGTATCTATCTATCTATCTATCTATCTATCTATCTATCTATCTATCTATCTATCTATCTATCTATCTATCTATCCATCCATCCATCCATCCATCCATCCATCTATCTATCTATCTATTCGCCCCCCTTTCTGGCTCTACGTGGCTCTCTCACTATGACTCTGTGGCTTTCTATGACTCTCTCACACTCTCTCTCCATCACTCACAGACCCACACATTTCCTCACTCTGTGAAATTAGCCTGCTTTCCACAACATAGTTCAGAAATCTTTACCATGATCTTCGTCTATTTGCTAGGATAAGTGGCACAGATGTGATTCTGCTTTTTATGGGATGTCAGAGTGGCTAGCAGCCAAGGTTCTAAGGCCATTTGGCATTCATGGTCGCCCAACTAAAAAAATTGCAACTGTTTGCTAATGTTTAATAACATTTAATTAAAGAACAAGATAAACAGGCCAAATCCAGAACAGGTCATTATCATTTGACCCAAAACCATATGACCCTTGTAAAAATTGTCAGGAATAAGGTTCTTTTCTAAATTTTGCCAGAATATATATTGCTTGTGGCAGCACCCTGGAGGGGTGACATTTACTCACAATATCTTCAGTCAAATTATTTTCTGAACTGCTTTTTGAGGTAAAAATCAATATCTGGATATTTTTCATTTGGCTGTGCATAGATGCCTTTCACGCGGACAGGCAGATGGTATAATGACTCAGTGAGTCCAATACCCTCTGTGGAGATCTGTGTTTCACCCACCAGTTATTGAACGAATGGTAGAGCAGGCTCAGCTTTTCTTCCTCCAGACCCCGATGAAATGAGTAACACTGAGTTTATATTGTTCTAGCACCAATAGATCCTTCCAGGTTTTGGGTGTGCTACTGAAATTGTGACGAGTATTGAAACGTTAGTTGCTCAGAATATGTTAATAATTCTGCTCTGAAAATACCACTTATTGCCTAATGAGAACCTCTGATAGGAAAAGTGCTTATGAAATCACTCTGCAGAACATGAAATCCTTTTCTGATGCTCATTCACCTTAATTATGAAACCTAGAGGCAGTCGACTCCCTTAAACAGTCACAGATCTTTTAAGAAACAAAATCTAAAGACCATATCGAATAAATAATTATTTAGCCACGGTGCTGCCGCCTTCGATTTGATAACATCCTTTTCCAAAACATGTTTTGCAAAAAAGTACTTTAAAAACCACCATTTACACTAGCATTTGTTTTCATTTGTAGTGTATTATCTTGAAAATTTTTTTCATAAACTTCGACATTCCCTGAGCATCTTTTTATTTAGTTAACTGTTTTTCGTGTTATGTTGGTTTCTATTTACAATTGTATTTCTATTCACATATATTGTGTGTTTATGTGTGTTTTTCTGTGTTTACTTTATTTATTCGTGGGTAAGCAGTCCCCTTGACACCTTTTTTTAATCTGTTTTATGTGTGTCGGTTTATATGCACACCTCGAACTTTTGTTTTTGTTGTACCTTAAACATTCATTTACCTTTCCACAATATTGATATTGTTTTCAATTATAAAATGTACTTCAGTAAATGTTAATAAATGTTACATTTCAAACTCTTTTACCAAATTACAAGTAAATATTTGTAATTTAAATTTCGTGTTATTATATTTAATGGTTAATTTAGCCTAAGATGCTATGGCAAAATTATGTTATTGTTTAATATGTTTTTAAAAAGTAATTTTAGCAAAAAACGTCGAATGCTGCCCATTTGCCATGTGGCCCTCGTGGATGGTTAAGTTAATCGCCTAGAATTGATTATATTTGGAAAGCTGCAGTACACAAGGTGACTCCCTCATTCACTGGAGCATGCTGTGCGAGGGAGTTGTTGGCGCAGTGCTCAGAAAGCTGGTAGGAAAGAAAGAACCTGGATGCAGTTCTGCTCAACTTGCACTGCAATGGACACGTCACATGTCTTCAGGATGGTGTCCTTGGACCAAGCCCTGCCATACAGAAAAAGATCACGGGTCCTATTCACAAAGGAATATTTAGACATACACTTAAGTTTATGACTGAATTTACTTTTGTAATTCTATATTAACTATGGCCCTTAGTACGATGGCGGCCGGTCGTACCGCCGACCGCCATCCTTTCAGGCAGGTGACCGTCCGACAATGTGTCGGCGGTCCCACCTGCCTGGTTAGGACCGTGCAGGCGGTCGTAAAATGCTTTTTTCTACTGTGGCTTGTGCTTCGGCCCAGGAAAAGGGCCGCAGCACAAGCAGCAGTAGAAAAAGGCACTTTGTGCACATCCATTCACGGTGCATGGATGTGTGGGGGGGCACTACATGTGCCCCCCAGGCCACTTGGCAGTGGCCCACAGGGGCCCTACTTGGGGCCCCCAAAGTCCATTTCCGTCTGCCTGTTCATGGCAGTGGGACCGCCATGAACAGGCAGTCTGAAAGGGATATCCTAATCCCTACGGCGGTTCCTAATCCATTGTAGGGTTAGGAATCCGACCGCCATCCAAACAGGATCTTTGATCCTGTTGGAAGCGGCGGTCCTACCCCCTGACCTCTTCGGTCCGACCAGTTGCATTGTAATGCAGCGGTCAGACCCATGCCCTGGATGGCGGACCGCCACCGACGGCCTGTTGGGTGACGGTCCGCCCGCCATTGTAATGAGGGCCTTTGTGTTGGCTGTTCACTTAGTGCCAAGCAGCAACTTCAAAGCTCTACTATTACTATCTCTTGTACCCTTAAACATCAATGTATCAATATTTGTGTGCACCAGTCCTTTCACATTGCATGTTGTAAATGTAACAAGATAGGAGTGAAATAAGTATCACACTAATGACTGCTTGCCAGAGGATATCAATATATGTTTCTTTTTTTAATTTATTTTTGTATTATGTAGATTACAAAGTAACAGTTTTGTACCTTTGACTATCAGATTACACAGCTGATTTATCGATTATGCTAATGAATTTTAGATTGCACTTGCACCATCAAACTATCTGTTGAAGGAATTTAATTTTGCTTTATATCGTAGCCATAGCAACGTTTCAGGGTCTGTGTGTAAAAAGCCTTTGCAAGTTATGTGCTCAATTTGCATCTGACTGGCCGTTGTAAAGTAGGCATCTGGTACACTAAAGTATGGTGTGAAATGTTTTTAGATATTCAGAAGTGTAGTCAGAACGTACAAAAAATACTAAAATAACATAAATAATGCAAAAAGCTTATGGTTAGATATTAAGCGCCTCCTTTATGGGGAACTGGTGTAGGGCACCACCCCAAGTATTCTTGCTGCGCTGACCTATGCTAATGTGAAAGGGCAGGAATGCACCGTATTTATGAAATATGGTGCATTCCTGTCCTTTCCACTTACGCTGGCGAACAATTCGCTCCCTAGTGCCAACGCAGGCACCCTTGAACCATGGTGAAAGGGGGTCTGTGTTGCATGCAGGATTGTTTTTGTGCAGGAAGGGGTACCTTCCTGCACAAAAAGAATACAGAGAGCCATTTTCCTCTTTCTATGTGTGCTGCATAATGCAGCACAAAAGAAAAAAAGGAATAAATGAGGAGAAATAAAAATATTTCACTTTGTTACGCCTAATCTGGGAGGCATAAGGTTTTGGCGCTGCCCTAGGTTTACATGATTAAGTAAAACTGGGGCAGCGTCAAAATCCATTAGGTGTTGTGTGGGAAAACCGACCTCAAAGCCCATGGAAAGCCTCCCTGGTGCAGAATAAGGCAACACAATGACTTGCGCTGTTTTGTCTTACTTCATATCTATGAGGCCATGCAAAGCCACGCAAAGGGGCTTTGCATGGCCTCATAGATATGGTTGAGAGGTTTGCGCCGCTGGAGCATCAGAAAAAGTGATGCTCTGGCGGTGCAAGCTTCTCATAAATAAGCCCCTTAGTTGCCAGAGAGCCAGAGATAAGAAGCAACAAAGGGTCTTTGTGGAACAGAGACATGCAATTTTATTTACTTACCCTCTTAGCCTTTCAACAAGGAGTCAAGACTTATTTTGTGGGCTGTAACAGACACAAAAAACAGAATCTGATAAAGATAAAACCCACAGCTTGAGAGAGAACTGTGTTCATAAACAGATTTGTAAGTTGCAAAGAAATTGAACAGCACGCTGCGCGGAAAAAGACTTCTAAATGTCTTGCTTATTAAGCCAGTCATGCATTTCACCGTAGGTTGTAAAGCAGCACAACGCACACAAGGGGCTCATAAGCATATTTTAGTGTTCTGGAATATCATTTATACTGTTTTATATAGTCAATATTACCTCCAGAGAATGAGATTAGGCTTTACACTAAATCTACAGTTTTGTTCACCTTTGTGTAATATCATTTTTAATGGAATGAAACTCACATAAATGAATATTTGATTAAGGGATAAACCTAATAAAAAAATGTTTTTATTGCGCTGGGCTTTCATACAAATCTTGATTCCGCAGCACTAAAACATGCTGTAAAGCTGGTCTTTTGGCTGTTGTGAGGCGAGCGGTGGTGAGAACGCGTTTTCCAGAACTATGGCATTTCAGCGTGTGCTGCGTTCACCAATTTAGGGACCCCCTTTCTTCAGTAGCCAACTGCAGAATACAGTGCCATGAGTAAATATATAGATAGGTTCACAAAAACATTATGAGTGCAGGAAGTAGTGGTCCAGTGGCGTAATGTAAAATGATAGGGCCCTTCTGCAGAATGTGAAGAGGGGCGCCTTAGTCTCCCATATCTCACAGATATTCATTGGCCTTGGGCGGAATGGGGCCCCTGTGGAGGGTTTGGGTGCCCCTGAAGGTTTGGAGGCCTCCTGTGCCGCAGGGGTTGCAGGGACCTATGTTACCACCTGAGCAGAGCCACAAGAATAGTCTTTTATATAACCGTACATGCTTTTGTGAATCAGCTATGAAATGTCCAACTCCCTATTCATAAAAGCACAAAGAAGGCACAGTGCTTTTTATTTGTGTTAATTATGTATCAATGCTCTCTGAATATCCCCATTTTAGATGTTTTGGGAACAATTCACAAAGGCACCCTAGAGTACCCGAAAAAGTACCACAGGAGTATTATTTTTTGTACACTAGAGTGCCTTTGTGAATAGGCACCAAAATGTAGTTCTCTGACGTAGCTTGAGAGGAAGAATAAAATGTGCACCGGCTGTCCTCTGCACAAACCGCTCCTCTTCTGCAAACAAGGATACACTGTAATGCCAAAGAGAAGAGCTTCTTAGAAAGAATGAATGACCTGTTACTTCAGCATCTGTGGGCCAAAACCTATTGAGCACAATCCTAATAGTTGTTATCTAGACCATTGCACAGTGTGGCACGAGGCGGCTGCACATCATCTACATAGTCTACCTGAAAGCCACAAGGCACATTAAATATTTGAATTCCGCTAATTGATATGGTTTTACCATGGTATGTATGATTATCAAGGCAGTATATTAGTGAAAAGGCTTACAATTTTATTCCCAAAGATTTTTGTATGCATAGGTGGGGCTCACTCGTGTAGTACTTCTAGCTTACTCTTGACGTACTCCTCAAATCCAGGAGTAAGCTTGGAATACTACAAAAGTAAGTCACAGCAACAATCTTTGTGAATTGTGCCCCTACATTTTTCAAACTGTTCATGGTTAGACTCACATGCTCATTTCTGACCACTACTAATCCACTGTAATAAAGGATGCATTTGAAAATATAATTTGCCCAATTCACAAAGGAGACAGAAATATTATAATGGATGGCCTATGCTTAAACAGTATGGCCCTGATTGCCAAAGAGTTTGCTGTAAGTAGATGTGCAGAGACATTTTAAGGATTTTGGGGGCCCTTGGCCAATCATATTTTGTGGGCCCCTGTTCGGAACAGCTTTAAATTAGCGATGCAAATTCAGTTTTTTCATGACCTTTTTGGCAAGGTCACAGACACTGCACAGGCAGACTGGTCTGAATTCTAAATGTGCTTCCATCTAAAATCCAGGAATAATGATGTGTGGTTTCAATGCTGTAATATAGCAGCAGCTCACAAATGTTATTTGCAAATAATTTCTGTGACCCACTGCCATTTCTGATATGTGAGGTCCTGTTTTGATCTAAAAGAAACTTTTTTATTGATGTTACATGGTGTTGGAAAACAAACACATTTCTCTGCAAAATGTCTCTAATAGACTCCCACAAATTACCTGTATTAAACATAAATTAGAGGAAAATGGTATTAACAATCTATGTTTAAAAATCATCCCTTTGCCTCTGCGCCCATGCCGTATTACTGACGTGGGCGCAGGGGCAAAAAGACCTCAACAGGCGCACTGACAGTGCGCCACATAAAAGGTGGCGCACTGTCAGTGCGCCTCCTGATAGCAGTCCTCTGCAGGGGGTAAAGGGGGTCCTATGGACCACCCAGACATCCTCTTGCAGGCGGGTGCAGTCACTGATTGCACCCGCCTGCAAGGGGATCTCTAGTCCCTTTTAAAAGTGCAGGCGGGTTGCCGTCTACGCAGTGAAACATAGAGCAGCTTCAAAGCAGCTGCTCCGTATTTCACCTGAATGCGCTGGCCCCAGGGCAGCACGAGTTCGCGGCTGCCCTGGGGGCAGCTCATTTCCCCTAATATGGTGCATTTTCCTTCATTGCACCAGGTTCACATTTTTTAAAGTGCGGCCGGTCAAATGAAGGAAAATGCGCTAGATGTGTAATACGGCCCTGTTGTCTTTAACTTATGTATGTCAGTACTCTGCACTAAGTAGATTTTGCTTGTTTAGGATTATGAAAATAGCCAGTTTAAATGTAGCATTTCCTTAATTTTCTTCAGGCAATATATTTGGCAATGGAATGTCTTCCTTTCCAGTACCCGCCCTAAGAAAATGTACATTGTGAGTGCACTTTCCTACACTTTCTGTCGACTTAAACTTGAAATATCCCAATATGGGTTAAATATTAGAGATGTTTGGTGAAGTCACGGCCAAGTTTTTTTGAATGCTGAGAGGATGGTGTTCACAGTACACTGCCAGAGTTCTAGCTCTGCCTACTGTCTATGCCTTCCACATGTAATGGTATTTCAACACATCCCTAGAAATTCAGAAGAGGTATAGAAAGGCTCTTAAATGTTGGAGGAAAGAATGATTTACTCTTTTAACTTCACTCCTTGAAGATTTTGTGAAAGTATATCTTTGGGAGCCTTACTATACTCCTGGAAAACAGGAAGAACGAAAATATGTGTGTTAGTGGGCATGCGCAAAATGCATTTGCATGCACAACAAAGGATACAGGGCATGGACACAAGAGGACACCCAAGGGCATGCACACTAGAGGATGCGGGGCATTGACACATAGGAAGACTTAACTGATGGTAGTACACTGGCTGAAGATTCACGTGCATGTACCATGCCACAGTGAAGCAAGCACAATTGGAAAAATCCTTTGGTTGGGTATTTGTAAACAGGCGGCAGAGTGAGAGGTTCCTCTGTACCAAAATAAGGAGAAAAGTTGAGTTACATAAGACGGGGTGTGTTATCACTGACCAAATCCTCCTCCATCATCTCAGCTGGAATGCTTGCAATCCTCCCATGTTTGTTTAATTTCCTAGCTGACCACCAGCACCAATCTTCTGTCGAGTTACAACTATATCTCCATGGCTCAATTTTTCTTCAGCTTGCTTGTGAAATCGATTTAATTTAATATCAATCTTAAAAGGGGCTTACATCCTGCCCTTACTTTTGATTGGTTTGTGTGCTTTCAACTTACTTTTCCTCCGCTTCTATTGGGTGTATCATACTATTTCCTATGGTTCCTCACGTGCCCCAGGGCCCAAGTACTGTTTTCATCCGCTTTGTAGAACTTTTTTTAGCTTTTGCCTGCACAGAGCTTGCCCTGTGCTAGTTTTGTTTGCCCTCCGCCCTTTACCTAATCTACTGTGGCTGCACGCATTTCATGAGCAAGCATGTTTCCCAATCCCCTCCCACTGTTCGTTGTTTTATTTTACCAATTTAAGAAAGCATGAAGGTATAGTAGCTTTTTACATGAGCACCAGTTGAATTAAGTAGTTTGCCCAGAATTACAGGATGTTGAGCCTCCCACCGTGACTCGAAACCTGTTCCCCAGCTTCAATGTCAGTGCACTAGCTCTTACACTACATTCTCTGCTCGAATCGAGAAGATCAGCATATAAGATGGCCGGCACTCCTTTGGTACGCACAATTAAAAGGCATTTTCATTATGCGCTCCAAGGCAGCATCGGCCATCTTTTTTTGTATCACGCTTGTCTTTTTTTTTTTTGTACTAGCTTCCACACGCATACGAGTACATGTGTTTGCACTGTATTGACTTACATTTTTTTTCTTCTTCTGTTCAGGTAGCAAATGATATGCAGTTTACACTTGCTCTGCTTTGGCACTTGTAATCCCTTCTCCTTCCTACCACGCGCTTGCTCTTAGGTCAGTGCGTGCCTGCGAGAAACGACTATGCGGGTGAGCTCAGCTGCAGCTCCCATGACACCGAATGAGGGATTTCATATAGTCTGTCTACTCCCTCTCCACTTCAAATGTGAAAGGAAATCGAGTCATCATCAGTGGCACCTTATGTTAGCCTGCTCTGGCAACAAGGTCATTTATTGAGTAAGGGAACATGGAGCAAAGCTGGCCAGTCCTTAATGGGCCTGCTTGCCAGTACAGATACCGTTGCTGACAAGCCCGGCCAAGTTGCTGTAATTGATTACGGTACCACATGCATGGATATGTGCTGTCTTTCTCTGGTGTCCAGCCCATCAGCTTCTGTCATATAACCAGCAAGGGGCTTCAAGTAATACGGTCTTCAGATGACATGCACAATCAGTCCACATAAACAAGCTTATCTTAAAAAACTAGCCCTGCAAAGGCACATAAGACCTGATCTATGCTGCAATTTTTAATAAATAAGTTTTGTTTTAAAAATCTTTAGCGGTGAATAAATCATGCTCATTTTGCAAGTTTGCATGCACTACTATAAACAAGGGAATATCTGCCTGAGAAAAATTCTTCTTATGAGCCAAGACAACAAAACAGGTGAGCAACCCTAAACCACCTGTAGCAGGGAGATGTGGTGTGGCGCAGTGCATGCACACAGAAACATAGAGCCCACAGGCACACAAACACACATGCATAAGCACACACAAAAACACTGGCAGGCACTCACGCATGCTTGAGCACACACATACACACACACTACAACATACCAGCCACCATAAAGGCATAAATGCACATACACGAACATGCATGCGCCCATGAGGCTTAATTCTGCTTCAGCTGCATCGGTAGCCAGACACTCAGACTGAGCAGGGCGGAGAGAAGTGGAGGCACTGGCTGGGTTCCCCAACAATGGGGTCTTGAGGTTCTGGGATTCCTAGTTGTGGAGAAAGGTGTCATTCACCATTGGATACAGGCTTAATGAGATTTGGACAACGGAGATGTCGCATCAAAGAGAGGTGAGAGGGCCTGCCTTCTGGAAACACAGTTCCCCCCTACCCAGCAGACTTCCACACTGACCTCTCAAACCTGCCTGCCCTTTCTGACCTCATTCTGTTCCTTCAGCACCCCAACTCTGTCCACTCTAAGTTCACTCTGCCTGCTTTTAAATTATGCTGACCCATTTGCTCCTAACTCTGTGCAGTCTCACTTCACTCTGTCTTCTCCTATCTCATTCTGCTGCATCAGGCACCCACTCTGTCCCATCATATCTCAGCCTGGCTCATCAGACTCCAATAGTGCTTCCTTTCCCCCAGTATGCCCCCATACTTCTCTCCCTGTCCTCTGAAAACCAGCCTGTAGCACCAAGCCCTTCTTCCTGTATCAGACCACCGATTCATGCCCTTACACATCAGTCTGTCTTCTTTGACCCCATTCTGCACCATCAGACCAACAATCTGCCTAATCAAATCCCACTAATTAATTCTCCAATCTGACCCTCCTGGCTTCACCAGACTGATCGCCCTGTCCTATTAGAACCCTGCCCCACCAGCCTGTCCTCTCCAAGCTCATTCTGCACAGTGCTTAATTTGTTTCAATAAAATAAGTGCCAGGGCTCTCGTCAGGAGGCCAGTGCAGCTTGCACCACACATTGGCCCTGTCATGCTGCCAATGACAGTAACAACACAACTACTAACCATCACACTCCCACAGGTGTGACAATTCAGGCTATTTCAGGTCCCCAAAGCTATAAGAATGGTTTGGGCTGCAGGTAATAGTCATTGTTAATGTATATTGGATTAATAATTAACTGATGTGGACATCTCTAAATTAGTCAGACAGCAACGTGCTACTCGCCGAAAAGCGCTTTGATGACTCGTCATGGGGTAGTAAGCGCTATATAAATGTGTTGGACTTTGCCCTTTTTGCAGGGTCATTCCTGAACTTTTTGCCTTCCTCCTAGCCTTTTTTCTGACATGGTGTTGGTGGTTTTAGGACTCTGGGTACTTTAGCACTGCTGTTCACTGTAAAGTGCGTGTGCTCTCTGTGATAAACATGGTATAATTGGTCTACACCTGTTTGGCATATTTAATTTACCTGTCAGTCCCTTGTAAAGTGGTATCTCAGATACCCTGGGCCGGTAAATTAAATGCTACTGGTGGGCTTGCAGCGCTGATTGCGCCACCCACCAAAGTAGCCTTTCAAACTTGTCTCAGGCCTTTGCCATTGCAGGGCCTGTGAGCGCAGTGTTACTGCCGCTGTGGCGTGGCACCTAAAGTGTGTGCCATGTCTGTGACCCCCCTTTTACTGCATGTTAGGCACTCCTAAGGTAGGCCCTAGCTAGCCCTATGGGCAGGGTGCATTGTAGGTAAAAGGTAGGACATGTACCTTAAGTGTGTGACGTGTCCTGGTAGTGACAAACAGCCATTTTGGTTTCTCACTGCTGTGAGGCTGCCCTCTCATAGGAATGCATTGGGGATTCCCTGATAAGTGTTTCAGTGGTAATTCCTGATATGAGAGGAGCCGCGTGGTCAAGTTTGGTATGTTTGGAATAGTGATAATAAATGCTACGCAATGGTGTGCGCAGATTTATTATACCTATTTTAGAAGTGCCACTTTTAGAAGTTGGCATTTCTGTGTGCTATGTGTCTGCCTGCCTGATGTGGATTGCATGTCTGGCTTTGGAGTGACAGGGGCTGGTGAGGTGTGTGTGGCTCCTGGGAGGGCAGGGTGAGTCAGCGCTAGGCTGAATAGGGGATCTGCATTTGGAGTAGTGGGAGGAGTAGGACCCTGAATAGGTCTGTGCCTGCCTGGGTGAATGCTGGCTCCGCCCCCCTGTGGTGTGTCTGATCACCAAGCCCCCACCTGACAAAGGGGAAGAGGAGCCTTGTCAACAAAGTGCTCCAAAACCCCCCTGAACCAGTTTAGGCTGGTTCCCCAAGCCCTGTGCCAAAGGGCAGAACAAAGAAAAGTGAGGTATATATGCTGGGGCTGTGACCCAATGAAAGTGTTCTTTCTTGCGACTTGGGGGGCGACTTGCTGCTGCTGGGCCCCAGGAGGAACCGCCACGAGGGACTGCCTCCCTGCTGGAGGGACCTGTGTGCTGGCCTGCCTGGGCCCAGCTTTGCCCCCCTGAACTCTGGAGCCTTAGCGCCTTGTGAGCGCTAGATTTTTATTGCTGGAATACCCAAGGAGAAGGACTCCAGCCTTGCCAGGGAAAGAGGAGCGCGAGGGCTCTGCAGCGCTGAGCTGCAATATTGTCAGAGGGAATCCCGACGTGGGGATTCCCCCTCATTGCTGGAAGAGAAGCGGGAGCCCACCCCGCATGCTGGTGCCTTTGTTTGTCTAGCGGGAGCCCACCCCGCATGCCGGTGCCGTTATTTATGGAGCGGGTGCCCACTCCGCATTTGTGTGGTTCTAGCGGGAGCCCACCCCGCATTTATGCCTATTTAAATAGCGGGAGCCCACCCCGCATCTGGTTTTAATTGCAGGCGGGAGCCCACCCCGCACTTGTGAGGAGAAAAGGAGCCGCCACCGCTGCGAGTGGCAACCCGGAAGCCAGGCAAGCTGCCTGACTCTGGGCGGGGCCGGGAAACCGAAGCGGGCGACCGGCAGAGGAAGAGGCAGCGCGACGCAGGCAGGGCTCCTGTGTTGGTGAGGAGAGCCCTGCGTGCAGCCTCGATCGCCCGGAGCCTCGCGGGCTCCACGAGGCATTGCGGGTGCCGGGAGCAGCACCAGAGGAGACCGGAGGAGGCTGAGAACAGCTCCAAAGAGCCCTGGTGAGTGGGGGCTGAGACGTGAGCTGTTGGGGGGTTGGTCGAGGCACATTGTCGGTGCCCGGAGCCGTGTTGGTGCTCCCGAGGCACGTGTAGTGCCAGTGCCTTATTAATCTTCACAGCTGCGCCACAGTTGCGGGCAGCTGCAACGTGGGGCAAGTTTGTGTGCCGAGTCCCAGAGCAGGGCTCACGAGGCACAACGGTGCCAGTTCCTGTTTTGCATTCCTCAGCTGCGCCGCGAGAGCGCGGGCAGCTGCAACGACAGGGGCATATTATTTTTAGTGCCAGGAAGGGGTGAGTTGCACCCCACGCTCCCAGCGCATTTGCGCACCGGTGATTTTGCTGCATGGGCAGCCAGAGGACCATTTGGAAGGCCCCAATTACGCCCTGACTTTCTGGACATAGGGCATTGGAGCCCCAGTGAAAGGCCATTTGGCCTGGGGTCATTTCAGTGTTTAGGCCAAATGTCATAATGTGTTTATGCTGGTGATTTATTGCATAATGTGTTTATGCTGGTGATTTATTGCATAATGTGGTTATGCTGGTGATTTATTGCATAATGTGTTTATGCTGGTGATTTATTGCCTAATGTGGTTTATTCCTAGTATGTTTCATGCCTAAGGTGATGCAGACATAATGCGTTTATGTCGCCCATGCTAATGCTGAGTACAGATTCTGCCAGTAGTTACTGGTTGTGTTTTACATTTGCTACTAGTACTTTCTAAAGGTTCTGACAGTGGCCCGATTGGCCCTGTCCTGTGTATATAGTCCCCTGTAAATATTGCCTAGTGCCAGTTGGCACAGTGTATATGTGTGATTATAATTCTAATGTGTTTTGGATAATACAAAGGCTATTTTTTTATATAACCTTGTGTGGAGTTTCTTTTGTGGTGTGCCTAGTGTGTTGCTGCTGTGTGTGTGTTGCGCAAACGCTTTACACATTGCCTCTGGGATAAGCCTGACTGCTCGTGCCAAGCTACCAAGGGGGTGAGCAGGGGTTATCTTCAGCGTGTAACTCCCTTGCCCTGACTAGAGTGGTGGTTATGCCTGGCTTAGGCGCATGCCCTAGCCAACCAGAAATCCCATTTCTAACAAAATATAATTACAATTACACTGAAGGCAAGAGAGTGCTGGTGTGGCAGTCATCCACTGCACATGTGACCTGCCAGCGCACGCTCATTTTCGACCCATCTCCTACACTTGTTATATGTGCCCACACCCCCAGATAGGAAGTTGTCTGATTCATTGTCATGACTTTGCATCCCACTTTTTTCTTACTCATTCA
Organism: Calotriton arnoldi; assembly: GCA_963921515.1. Classification (NCBI taxonomy): domain Eukaryota; kingdom Metazoa; phylum Chordata; class Amphibia; order Caudata; family Salamandridae; genus Calotriton; species Calotriton arnoldi. Next base: position 1,178,715 of record CAWUFW010005116.1, read on the forward strand.
TACTCCAAGGCTCCACAGAAAAAGCCTAATATGCTTGGGAGTTATGGTGGGCTAAGCATGAGTCCACCAACCTCACTCACACCCCTGGGAGGATTTAAACAATACAACGCCGCACGCATCTTTTATTAGTGTTGTGTGTCACATGTGCTGCTATTTTTTTTATCACATCCACGTCTGTCTCATTTTATTCACTGCAGGGGAGTAAACGAAGGTCCTGACGATGCTGGGTGCCGACTACCTTTCAGCCAAACGCATATAAATATCCATGAGATTATGGAAGTGTCAGGGGCTCTTGACCACATTCTGCAGGGAGGCCGTATAATTTTGTGTTACACCATTTTCCCATCAATACTGTGGATTTGTTATTCAGGGAGCACACCAGCTGTCATAGTACACCACCCGAACTACTGTAAAATCATCTGTAACAGCTTGTATAAACAAGCATTGGCATAGCCAATAGGTCTCGCTTTTGGGACCTTATAAGTGTTTAGCCATGCAACAGTTGCATAACTAAATACTTATAAGGTCCCAAAAGCAAGACCTATTGGCTATGCCAATGCTTGTCTTTCAAATGATCATCTCCTTCTTTTCAATCCTCTGCATGCCCTCCTCTCACTTAGCACAGACTACTCTGTCACATGCATGTTTGCCTAAATCCCTTTCATTGTATTTCTGCAAATCGCCCACAACTCATTGACAAGATCACCATTTCCTCTTCTACTTTCTCTGAACGTCAGACCCCTGCAACCCATCTTGTGGCTAAGAGAGATATAACTCCAAGCCAGTTCATTTTGTTTTCTTAGGTTAAACTTGATATTTTTTTGAAGGACAAATATATTTTTGTGTGTTATTGTACAAAAAAAAACTACCTTGAGTAACTACAACATTTGACAACGTTAGTTCTGGCACCCATCCAAGAAAACTGGCAGATCGATTGATAGCTGTCAATTGTGTGTGACTATCTTGGTAAAAGAAGGTTTTGCTCACTGTTGCCAATCTGAACCTTCTAGTACTTAGTTCAATCAACCGAAAGCTACCAGTGCTAAGTAAGTAAAAGCTAATGAAACTTCAGAAGAAAGAGAGCAACAGTCAATGATAGCGGAGATCTGTGGTAAAACACCACAGAAACGGAAGCTAAAAGGTTAGTAAAAAAAAGAGTAATTGAAAGCATCTGCAATGTGTACCGTACATTTAACGGCATAAAACAATAACCAAAGGTATAACTAAATTAATCGCCCTGTTTTTCCAACCAGCTACGCTAACCTTCGTATCGTTAGTCCTTTTCTTTGGACTTGCGCACAAATCCTTATAAAAATACGCCTCTTGATCTCGAACCTCATTAACCCACGCATCCTCTCTTATAACACACCCATGGCAACTAATTGTATGTTAAAGCAGGGGCCGCCATTTTCAACTAGTTAAGTCGCTCCATTCCCGTACTGCTAAAGCGACCAACACAACCACGTCCACCGCCTAATCTAACCCCGAAACCATTTTATAGGCAAAGAGATGACCCAAAACACAAATTGACACTGGTAGAATGTTTAAAATGTTTAAAATGTTTTCTAGAATTTACCAGAGGAATTGCCTTGGAGGGCCCGTCGTGGTACAGAGTGGACAGTGATGGCCAAGAGGATGGGTCAGATAAGAATACTGACAACACAGGCTTTAAAAAAAAGCAATGAGGGCCTCGTTGAATAGCGTCCGTCCCATTGAGCGCTGGAGATGAGAGGCAGACAAGGACATGGCGGTAATTGACAGGCGACGGCTGCTTTGGGGTCCTCGCGCACTGGGCCCAGTGCCCGTTTCCATGGAGCAGGGGCGGGCTGCGCAGATATCCCACAGGCACAACGCGCGCGGTGAGAAAATGTACGGTTGTGGAGAAAGTGGCGTGCGTGACGGTCACGTAGTATGCGCGCGTTCCAGTGATGGGCGACCGCGTGCACACCAGCGAGAAGCATGCTCTGACGCGCTTTTAGGTGAGCAATGCTGAGCTGAATGTGGCAACCTCAATAGCAAAGTGGCCTGTAGGGAAATCACTGTTATTCCCGTTCCTGTCATTCCGAAGGCAAGGAGGGCTGGTGCAAAATCAGTCACATGCAAGGTATACCGAGACCACGAGCAAGTGCTGTGCGAGAATAGCACATGGGTGTTCCATTTAATCACAAGCATTTGAAGGCACGAGCGGGGAGGAGGGGGGGCGACGCGAGTGGTGCGCGCTCGCGCGCCACAGCGAGACATCTGGTTTTAATTATCGCGCCCGTGTCAGGGCACGATAATTGAAACCACTTGGCGCCCGTGCGGGTAACCGCAGGGAAAAGGCCATGACGCACGAGCGTCTGGTCAGCTTTTTCAAACCCCCTACATAAAGTCTTGCCAGAAGCAGCGCTTGCGCGCTACTCTAGGCTCGACCTAAAAAGTGCTCAGAACCATGCAGCAACCTTAACCTTTGCTGTAACGTACTCAGACTACATAAACTGGGGACAGTTTGCTGATCCAGGTTCTGGAAGGAGGCCTGTTTAAGCTACACTGTACTGTTCACAAGATTGTGCATGGCTGCAGCCCGAACTAGCATAGGAAGATGTTCGTATACTTTCACCAAAGCACCTGTGACCCCTGCATTCTTCTTACCATTCACAGACCTCACACTATACAAATATTTTTCAGCATGTAAGTGTACACGGAGAAATGGGCGTGATGTGTCCTTGCAGCTTTGAAGATGCTTTGCATTGCAGTATTAAATATCACAGGTTTTGGGGCACTGCAAAGGTTAGCCAAAGAAAGGGTTATGATATGGTTGGTGAACTTTGACAGCTGCATTTCATTTTTGCTCACCCATAAACGCATTATTAATCGCATATGCGAAACCTATTGCATTTACCAATGCTTGTTTTTTCTTTTCATAGTGCTCGTTAATCTATCCCCTCTCACCTTCTTCCCACTCCTCCCAAATTTTCAATACGTACACATTGAAAGAGAACGAGTGGGTGGGGTCACCAAATTTGGTTTCACTCGGGGTGCCCTCTGAGGAAAGGTTATCTTTGGTAACACATATAGTGTTCTGTCAATGTAATTTCTGTGACAGAAAAATTGGCTGCAACAACGACCATGCTTACATTCTCTTCTGACGCTCAAATCTAGGCCAGATTAGTGATGTCTGCCTCTTCAAGTGTAGTTTTCATGAACTCAGGGCACACGAATATCAAGCTATTCCCTCTGGGATTAAGATGTAAAATTCGGGGGTTGGCTATCCCACATGTCAATCACTGTCTACGACTGACGTGAGTGGCTTGCCTTTTCAGTGATGCTTCGCGTGTGAATCCTTTCCATTTCCACACGTTTTCCCCTCTGTATCAACAGGCCCCACTCAGTTGCAATCTAAGAAATGCCATTGTTTTGAACACAATGGCGCCTGCGTGCTCAACTCCCAGACCTTTAATCTGACCGATCTCTCCGAATGTAAATGAGCTAATTAGATCAAAATGTGCTCCGGTCCCCGAAAGCCGCTCTCGATGATTCCACGCGAGGTTCCCAGGCTCCCTAACATTCCACTGGAAATGGTTTGTTCCTTGCTCTTCGTGATCCCTATTCTTGTTTACATCCAGAAAACACATGAGATCATCCCTGTTTGGAGCACAAGTACAAATGCTCTTAAAACACAAACCACCGAGTTGCTTAATTAGCCGTTTCCTGTTCCTAATGAAGTGTGCATGCCTGCGCTCGGATTAACATGCAGCCACTGCTCTCCACTGTTTATTGTTCCAGATGTTTTGGTTTTATCTTAGAGTTTACTTTGACAGCTACTGCTAAATGATAAATCACTCATATTACAGCTGAAATGCATTTTGAAATTGAAATGTGGCAAACCTTGAGATTGCTGCAAGGATCGGTGTCGTTTAGCAGGTCAATACCGCTGCTTCCCTTGAAATCTCCAGTATTGGCATATGTAAAGCAGTGCAGGGATAGATGTCAACATTATATGCAATTCAGCTCGGGATTATCATTTTGCTATCATCCTCAAAATCCACAGCAGCGGATTTAACTCTTACATGTATCACATGTGAGGCTGTGATAGCCCGTCAGACACAGGTTATATGCAGAAAGGTTTTAAATGTTCTTGTCAACATCAGCACATTTTTTTCAGTATATACGAGCTAATTTCTGTTATATTCTCTTTACAAATTAGGAAAGCCATTTACTGTGGATCAAAAAGCAGTGTTGCGTAAAGAAAAAAAGAAAATATTATTAAGACCTTTTTACAGCTAAAAAGAAAACAATGAAGTGTATTGGTCAGACTTATGTGGTGTTGGGATAAGAATGCCCCCTGTATTGTAGATGGATGTGCATCCGGCAAAGAGTTATCCAACTGCAAGTAAATCTTGTAACCTGACTTTCTTTTACCCAGCACCCATGAATTCTTCATGAGCACAGAGGCCTCAGCAATAAGCTGACCGTGAGACCCAGGGCATGGCTCTGAGATCAAGTGGGGAAAGCGAGAAGTGTACACCGTAGCTGACACACGCCTACTGTCTGTGCCACTGGGGCAGGTAAAGTGAGGGGTGGTGGCAGCATATCATATTTTAGGGGTGGGCAGAACTCACGAGGTTTCACTTCACGGAATTCCTTTGAGTTACATAAAAACTCAACAAGATGCTGCAGAGTTCTGCCAACGGGTGGAAAATCGGCATGTCACGTTGCTTGCGCAGCAATTTAGCGCCAGTAACTCTACTCGAGTGGCAGCAAATCTACTCGAGAAACAGCCCTCGTGCCCGCCCGCGTTAGAAAATGGCACTAGAGGACACCAAATGACACTCGCATTTCTGGAGCCTTTTGGGAAATAAACATCACCACGCGGCGATTGGTGGAAGTTGCCTGGAATGCCATGTTACAACGTAACACGGAGTTGTCAAATTTTGCCAAATGCGGCCATAATGAAACATTCCACCCACCCCTATTATATTTGGATTCAGAGGGGTAGGACAGGCCTTTTTCATTTTCGATGAAAGAGAGCGATTCCTATTAACATGCACATGTAAAGTTCAATGGGCATATCATGCCCAGAGCTTGCACTGACTTGCCTGTGAGTATGTCAAGTGCATGTTGCGAGTACAATGCCTGCTAGCAAGACACTGTGTTGTTTGTGAGTGATTGTATGCTGTATCTAGTGCAATCCAATTTGGATTCCTTGTGTTCCCTTCCGCAGGGAGTTTCGTTTGGAAGTTCGATATTGGCAATTTCCACGAGGTGCAGGGACAGTGCTGAGGTCCATAATGCAGGCTTCTATATAAAGTGGCTACAAACAGTGGGTTGAAATGCTACCAAGAGCGATTGCCTGCGCTTTAAATATTTGCTGTAATGCTCTAAGTTTCAAGGGTATATACAGATGGGGGTCGTCCTGTTCAGACTGTGCTTCCAGATTCAAGCATCACAAATCCCACAGCACCTTGCAGAGAGGGGCCATTGGGTTCTCTGTAAAGGCCCAGGTGGGTGATGCTCCGTCACAAACACCCTAGAGGAACTAATGAAGGTGTTTCTCCAAATATTTCTATATGCTTTGTGTCGTGACCATTGACAGAGTCAGGGTAACCTTTTCAGAAGGTGCAGTCTCTAACTCCATCCCTTGCTCATGGACCTGCCCTATGAACATTGAACCCTTCTATTACACAGAGTAAGGAACCCCAAAATCACAAATTGCTTTGGGCAGATGCTTTGCCCTAAGCAAACACGCTCTGCCCGGGCACACAAATGTGCCTGCACAACCCTATTTTTTAACACATGCTATTTGCTATTGGAATGGTTTTCTGTGCTTTCCACAATACTAAAGTTCTTGTCAATTTGGATAAGTATTATTATATTCTTTGTTTTTCTATGGCACCAAACACGTCTTTTTGATGCACTTCGGGTCTCTTTAATACAGAATCAAACGCACGTTAAATTAATGGATATGATGTATGAAACAGACAATCCTGTGGATCAAAACCTAATTTAAAGCCTCAATGGGGAGGAAGTTGCTCAGGAAGGAGGAACAAAGCTTAACAGTGATGAGCAGAGAAGCCTCAGTCCTGGGAGAAGACTATGGGTGTGATTCACAAATTTTGCTGGGGCTTACTCTTGTAGATTTTTATGTGAGTAGTTATGAAGTACTCCTGACTTTCTCCTGAATGCCAGGATTAAGACAAGAAGTACAGTGTCTTACCACTGCAATTTAGAAGTAAGACAGGATTGCTATAAGATTGAATCACAATTTTGGGGGTTTTTAAAGCTTCAGGCTAACTGGTAAAGATGTGGCTATGAGTAGGTGTGACAAACTCTTGCAGTACCCTTGACTCATTGTTTAGTTCCAGGAATAAGTCAAGAATACACTAGATTTACTCCTAGCATACTCCTGGAATTCAGGAGTAATTCAGAAGTATCACAAGAATGATTCACAGCAAAATCTTTGTATATTCTGCCCTCGAATGGTACCTTATATCAGCAATCGGTGTTTGACTTTAATATTTGAAACCTTGGTTGAAAAGCTGAGTTTTTAGTTGTTATTGAAAGAGCAGTTGGTTCTCTCTGCTCTCCCGTTCCAGAGCCTCGGACTCTGCTCTCCGAACTCCTGGCCGCAGACGGGCGTGTTCATGAAGCAGACGATAACACACACTAAAGCGGTCCTTCTAAAACAACTTTTTAAAAAACAGGACGTGAAGCGCTGCAAATCGAGGAATCCATTTGGAAGGCAGGCATCTGGGACGTGTGCGCACAGAATCCTTCCGCACCATGGATACAAGAAATCATTTGCTAACGAAGGACATCAATCTTTTAACATTGATAAATAAGTAATACACAAAATAAGTCAATCATCATTGATTTAAAATCCAATGAGCTGCGCTTTGTTTTCCAAGTTCACCCATCTGTGCGTGAAGCCTGGCTGCAGAGGAGACTTGCGCGCATGAACGATCTTCTAGATGAGTTTTTGAACGGAGACCCGGTGCCCGGGTTTGGCGGGCGCTTTTGGAAGGGCTCTTCCGCAGCTGCTGGGTACGATTAGTGTGTGCTTCTCTCTCTAGCAGGGTTGCATTGGAAGCTCGGCCAGCTGACGAGCTGGCATGAATGCATAGAAGCTTTTCTCTCGTTCTGCCTTTCCTGGTTTTGAGCCACAACGCTTTGAGCATGGGCGTCATTTAGGGGTCGCAGCTGCGACCCCTGGCTTGCCCTTTGCTACCCCTAGCACTGCCTTTGCGACCCCGGGGCTCAGAGGTGGCAAATTCAGTGCCAGGAACACAGGGGCAGCTGGGGCTCCACTCTCTTTATTTTCTGTCAATTTTTTAGTACACTAATAGTGAATTAATAAAATGTATTATTCACTAATAGTGTAATAAAAATGGAGTACAATAAGCTGGAATATGCCCTTCCATGGCAGCTGAGGTAATTAAGAAAATGCCTTTAAATGTATGTTGTGTGCGTGCTTATGGGTGAGAGCGTGTTTATGTGGGAGAGAGTGTATGTGTGAGAGTGTGTATATGTGGGAATTTGTGTGTATGTGTAAGTATATGTGTGAGAGTGAAAGTGGAGGTCACAGGGCGTGTGATGTCACTTCCGCTACCCCTGGCATTTAGGTGAATTGACGTCCATGGCTTTTAGATTGAATTAAATACAACCTCGTGTACTGGTTTTACACATGTCACAGAAGTGTGACATTCGCATTTAGATCAGCTACAATTAGGAGTATGTAACACCAATTTGTGCGATATATACATGGTTGAATATTTGCTACCTGGGGGTTGTTGAACATACACGTCAGAGTGTGGGACCGCTACATCCAGTCTGTTTTGGGGCCCTGAGAGTGGCACTGACCCTTTTATCACTAGTGTAGCTCTGTCGCCTACTGGCACTCAACAAGGGCACACAAACAAAAACAAACACGCACAAAAACTGAGCCGCTGGCATGGCACAGCATGAATTGTGCATCGTTCCTCTGTAAAGAGGAGTCAATTCATTTGTATTATTTAATGACTTGGAGTCTGAGTGGTGGTGAAGAGTTTGATAGTACAGGTAGGGGTAACGTAGCCTCAGAGCTCTACAATGTACACCATTTCTTATAATTGATACTGAACTAGGAATTGGGTCCCTAACTACCAATTCTTATTTTTAAATACATGCTTGTTAATCCAATAGGGAAGTTGTATGTCAGAATATTATTAGCAAAAATATTGCCGAACTAAATACAATTTACAAAAATATCTCTCCATTGAGTGTGAATTTTCTATTATTAACTCCAATGCGGTGATGTTTTCGTAAACTACACTATATGTTTGCCAGAGGATATTTAGACCATATATTCTGGTACTATTCTGATAGGGCAGGGTAAGTTTATAGCCATATATGTTTAAGGACTGTAGTGTTCTGAGCCATAGGAACTGATCATATCAAATGATTGTAACTGGTGTCAAGTTGCATAGATGCTTTTGTCCTTTCTTGATTTTAATGTCTTGAGAAGAAGACCTGGAGAAGGAAGCAAGTGGTACTACGTAGGACAGAGGGAAAGTGAGAGCACAGGAGTCAAACTGGACAGACCCAGGAAGCCTGGGACAAGGTTTAACTGTCGTTCATGGGAGAGTGGGGGGTAGGCAAGTAGGGGAGACTCTCCCCATGTGGGGGGAGATTGATGTGTTGAGAGAAGGGGGCTTAGGGCAGTTATGTGTGCTTTATATGAGGAGAGTGTGCTCATACATCTCATCAGTGGGAGAAGTTTTTGCACTGCTGGTATCTTCCTCTTCAGCAGTGGCATGTTGTTGTTGTTTTGCCCCTTATCAGAAACACATACACATAGTCAGCCCCTTGCTCATGAATGGATGCTTTTGTTATGCCGGCAGAAGGTTTCTTACATCTGCATAGCAACAAAATACTTAGGGACATATTTAAAAGCCCCTAGGTGGCGTTAAGCCACTTAACATTGCTTAACGCAGCACCTAGCGTGAAAGGGGCAGGCAATAAGTGTTGTGGTGGGCGTTCCGCCGCAAGCCGCAACACCCATTGCTTTTTGACCCTGCCCCTATTTACAAGGGTAGCAAAACCAAAGGGGATGATGGACGGAGTGTTGAACATTGCAAGCACTCACCCCCAGTCAACTGATCTGGGTTTAATCCATCAACATTCTTTAGCTCACTCCGCCACCCCAGTTCAGACATGGCCATATGCAAATCAGTCTGACCCTGTGCCTCATGGGAACAGTCCAGCACGAACTGCCAAGCCATGTCTTCCCTGGACCGGAAACAAGCATCCTGGGACCGGTTTCTGGCTTACAGCCGTCATCAGCCAGGCTATCTTGAATCCAGTGGCAAAGTGAGCAAGGGACCCACGTCTGGGCATACCCTGCCAACTTAGGGCGAACATAGCAAAACCAAAGGGGATGATGGACGGAGTGTTGAACATTGCAAGCACTCACCCCCAGTCAACTGATCTGGGTTTAATCCATCAACATTCTTTAGCTCACTCCGCCACCCCAGTTCAGACATGGCCATATGCAAATCAGTCTGACCCTGTGCCTCATGGGAACAGTCCAGCACGAACTGCCAAGCCATGTCTTCCCTGGACCGGAAACAAGCATCCTGGGACCGGTTTCTGGCTTACAGCCGTCATCAGCCTATTTACAAGGGTGGCGTAAATATGGGACAGCACCAAAATTAACACACAAAAAACATGGTCTTAACATGGCAAAACAAGGAGAAATTATCAACTTCTCCTCGTTTTTAGGTCGAGCCTAGCGTTGCAGCGCATGCGCTGCCCGCTTTGCGAGGCATGCTGTATTAGGGTATGTTTTAGAAGTGGTGTGGAAGCCCCACCCATATTTTTCATTGGCTGGCGTCATCGTCCATGGTAAATGCTGGCTTCCGATTGATAATGAGGCTTTTTAGTCCCTCCTTGTTGCCACCCTGTCTCCTTTTGGGACCGCCCAGCAGGACTGGATCTTTTACTTGCAGCGTTACACTGTCTCCTTCATTAGTCGGTAAGCACTATATTTTTTTCACAATGGCGACAGCTTGTCTAGTATTTGTATTCAGGGTTTTAGTGCGCGGCTGTAGAGCCAGAGAACCAGTCCAGCAGAGCCGTTGTAGAGCCAGAGAACCAGGTCAGCAGAGCCGCTCTAGAGCCAGAGAACCAGGTCAGTAGAGCCGCTCTAAAGCCAGAGAACCAGGTCAGCAAAGCTGCTATAGAGCCAGAGAACCAGGTCAGCAGAGCCGTTGTAGAGCCAGAGAACCAGGTCAGCAGAGCCGTTGTAGAGCCAGAGAACCAGGTCAGCAGAGCTGCTCTAGAGCCAGAGAACCAGGTCAGCAGAGTGGCTGTAGAGCCAGAGAACCAGGTCAGCAGAGCCGTTGTAGAGCCAGAGAACCAGGTCAGCAGAACCGCTCTAGAGCCAGAGAACCATGTCAGCAGAGCTGCTCTAGAGCTGCTCTAGAGCCAGAGAACCAGGTCAGCAGAGCTGCTCTAGAGCCAGAGAACCAGGTCAGCGGAGCTGCTGTAGAGCCAGAGACCCAGGTCAGCAGAGCTGCTTTAAAGCCTGGGAACCAGGTCAGCAGAGCTGCTGTAGAGCCAGAGAACCAGGTCAGCAGAGCTGCTGTAGAGCCAGAGAACCAGGTCAGCAGAGCCGCTGTAGAGCCAGAGAACCACATCAGCAGAGCCGCTGTAGAGCCAGAGAACCAGGTCAGCAGAGCCGTTGTAGAGCCAGAGAACCAGGTCAGCAGAGCCGCTCTAGAGCCAGAGAACCAGGTCAATAGAGCCGCTCTAGAGCCAGAGAACCAGGTCAGCAAAGCTGCTATAGAGCCAGAGAACCAGGTCAGCAGAGCCGTTGTAGAGCCAGAGAACCAGGTAGGCAGAGCTGCTGTAGAGCCAGAGAACCAGGTCAGCAGAGCTGCTGTAGAGCCAGAGAACCAGGTCAGCAGAGTGGCTTTAGAGCCAGAGAACCAGGTCAGCAGAGCCGTTGTAGAGCCAGAGAACCAGGTCAGCAGAACCGCTCTAGAGCCAGAGAACCAGGTCAGCAGAACCGCTCTCGAGCCAGAGAACCAGGTCAGCAGAGCTGCTCTAGAGCCAGAGAACCAGGTCAGCAGAGCTGCTCTAGAGCCAGAGAACCAGGTCAGCAGAGCTGCTGTAGAGCCAGAGACCCAGGTCAGCAGAGCTGCTTTAAAGCCTGGGAACCAGGTCAGCAGAGCTGCTGTAGAGCCAGAGAACCAGGTCAGCAGAGCTGCTGTAGAGCCAGAGAACCAGGTCAGCAGAGCTGCTGTAGAGCCAGAGAACCACATCTGCAGAGCTGCTGTAGAGCCAGAGAACCAGGTCAGCAGAGCCGTTGTAGAGCCTGAGACCCAGGTCAGCAGAGCCGCTGTAGAGCCAGAGAACCAGGTCAGCAGAGCCGCTCTAGAACCAAAGAACCAGGCCACCAGAGCCTCTCTAGAGCCAGAGAACCAGGTCAGCAGAGCCGTTGTAGAGCCAGAGAACAAGGTCAGCAGTGTCGCTCAAGAGCCTGAAAACCAGGTCAGCAGAGCTGCTGTAGAGCCAGAGAACGAGGTCAGCAGAGCTGCTCTATGGCCAGAGAACTGGGCCAGAGAACCAGGTCAGCAAACCAGGTCAGCAGAGGTGTTGTAGAGCCTCAGAACCAGGTCAGCAAGCTGCTGTAGAGCCAGAGAACCAGGTCAGCAGAGCTGCTGTAGAGCCTTAGAACCAGGTCAGCAGAGCTGCTGTAGAGCCAGAGAACCAGGTCAGCAGAGCTGCTGTAGGGCCAGAGAAGCAGGTCATAAAGCTGCTGTAGAGTCAGAGAAGCAGGTCATCACGCTGCTGTAGAGCCAGAGAAGCAGGTCAGCAAGCTGCTGTAGAGCCATAGAACCAGGTCAGCAGAGCTACTGTAGAGCCAGAGAACCAGGTCAGCAGAGCCATTGTAGAGCCAGAGAACTAGTTCAGCAGAGCCGCTCTAGAGCCTGAGAACCAAGTCAGTAGAGCCGCTCTAGAGCCAGAGAACCAGGTCAGCAGAGCTGCTCTAGAGCCAGAGAACCAGGTCAGCAGAGCCACTCTAGAGCCAGAGAACCAGGTCAGCAGAGCCGCTCTAGAGCCAGAGAACCAGGCCAGTAGAGCCGCTCTAGAACCAGGTCAGCAAGCTGCTGTAGAGCCTGAGAACCAGGTCAGCATAGCCTCTCTAGAGCCAGAGAACCAGGTCAGCAAGCTGCTGTAGAGCCTGAGAACCAGGTCAGCAGAGCCATTGTAGAGCCAGAGAGCCAGGTCAGCAGAGCTGCTGTAGAGCCAGAGAACCAGGTCAGCAGAGCTGCTGTAGAGCCGGAGAACCAGGTCAGCAGAGCCGCTCTAGAGCCTGAGAACCAGGTCAGTAGAGCTGCTGTAGAGCCAGAGAACCAGGTCAGCAGAGCTGCTGTATTGCCAGAGAACCAGAACCAGGTCAGCAGAGCTGCTGTAGAGCCAGAGAACCAGGTCAGCAGAGCCGCTGTAGAGCCAGAGAACCAGGTCAGCAGAGCTGCTGTAGAGCCGGAGAACCAGGTCAGCAGAGCCGCTGTAGAGCCAGAGGACCAGGTCAGCAGAGCCGCTCTAGAGCCAGAAAACCAGGTCAGCAGAGCCACTCTAGAACCAGAGAACCAGGCCAGCATAGCCTCTTTAGAGCCAGAGAGCCAAGTCAGCAGAGCTGTTGTAGAGCCAGAGAACCAGGTCAGCAGAGCTGCTGTAGAGCTAGAGAACAAGGTCAGCAGAGCTGTGGCGAGCTAGAGAACCAGGTCAGCAGAGCTGCTGTAGAGCCAGAGAACCAGGTCAGCAGAGCCGCTGTAGAGCTAGAGAACAAGGTCAGCAGAGTCGCTCTAGAGCCTGAGAACCAGGTCAGCAGAGCTGCTGTAGAGCCAGAGAACGAGGTCAGCAGAGCTGCTCTATGGCCAGAGAACTGGGCCAGAGAACCAGGTCAGTGAACCAGGTCAGCAGAGGTGTTGTAGAGCCAGAGAACCAGCTCAGCAAGCTGCTGTAGAGCCAGAGAACCAGGTCAAGCAGAGCTGCTGTAGAGCCTTAGAACCAGGTCAGCAAAGCTGCTGTAAAGCCAGAGAACCAGGTCAGCAGAGCTGCTGTAGAGCCAGAGAAGCAGGTCATCAAGGTGCTGTAGAGCCAGAGAAGCAGGTCATCAAGCTGCTGTAGAGCCAGAAAAGCAGGTCAGCAAGCTGCTGTAGAGCCATAGAACCAGGTCAGCAGAGCTACTGTAGAGTCAGAGAACCAGGTCAGCAGAGCCATTGTAGAGCCAGAGAACCAGTTCAGCAGAGCTGCTCTAGAGCCTGAGAACCGGGTCAGTAGAGCCGCTCTAGATCCAGAGAACCAGGTCAGCAGAGCCGCTCTAGAGCCAGAGAACCAGGTCAGCAGAGCCGCTCTAGAGCCAGAGAACCAGGTCAGCAGAGCCACTCTAAAGCCAGAGAACCAGGTCAGCAGAGCCGCTCTAGAGCCAGAGAACTAGGCCAGCAGAGCTGCTCTAGAACCAGAGAATCAGGTCAGCAAGCTGCTGTAGAGCCTGAGAACCAGGTCAGCAGAGTCGCTCTAGAGCCAGAGAACCAGGTCAGCAAGCTGCTGTAGAGCCTGAGAACCAGGTCAGCAGAGCCGTTGTAGAGCCAGAGAACCAGGTCAACAGAGCTGCTGTATAGCCAGAGAACCAGGTCAGCAGAGCTGCTGTAGAGCCAGAGAACCAGGTCAGCAGAGCCGCTCTAGAGCCTGAGAACCAGGTCAGCAGAGCTGCTGTAGAGCCAGAGAACCAGGTCAGCAGAGCTGCTGTATTGCCAGAGAACCAGAACCAGGTCAGCAGAGCTGCTGTAGAGCCAGAGTATCAGGTCAGTAGAGCTGCTGTAGAGCCAGAGAACCAGGTAAGCAGAGCTGCTGTAGAGCCATAGATCCAGGTCAGCAGAGCAGGTCTAGAGCCAGAGAACTGGGTCAGCAGAGCAGCTCTAGAGCCAGAGAACCAGGTCAGCAGAGCTGCTGTAGAGCCAGAGAACCAGGTCAGCAGAGCTGTTCTTGAGCCAGAGAATCAGGTCAGCAGAGGCGCTCTAGACCCAGAGAACCAGGTCAGCAGAGCTGCTGTAGAGCTAGAGAACCAGGTCAGCAGAGCTACTGTAGAGCCAGAGAACCAGGTCAGCAGAGCTGCTGTAGAGCCAGAGAGCCAAGTCAGCAGAGCTGCTGTAGAGCCAGAGAACCAGGTCCGCAGAGCTGCTGTAGAGCCAGAGAACCAGGTCAGCAGAGCTGCTGTAGAGCCAGAGAACAAGGTCAGCAGAGTCACTCTAGAGCCTGAAAACCAGGTCAGCAGAGCTGCTGTAGAGCCAGAGAACGAGGTAATCAGAGCTGCTCTATGGCCAGAGAACTGTGCCAGAGAACCAGGTCAGCGAACCAGTTCAGCAGAGGTGTTGTAGAGCCAGAGAACCAGGTCAGCAAGCTGCTGTAGAGCCAGAGAACCAGGTCAGCAGAGCTGCTGTAGAGCCTTAGAACCAGGTCAGCAGAGCTACTGTAGAGCCAGAGAACCAGGTCAGCAGAGCTGCTGTAGAGCCAGAGAAGCAGGTCATCAAGCTGCTGTAGAGCCAGAGAAACAGGTCAGCAAGCTGCTAAAGGACCATAGAACCAGGTCAGCAGAGCTGCTGTAGAGCCAGAGAACCAGGTCAGCAGAGCCGTTGTAGAGCCATAGAACCAGGTCAGCAGAGCTGCTGTAGAGCCATAGAACCAGGTCAGCAGACACGCCCTAGAGCCAGAGAAGCAGGTCAGCAGAGCCGCTCTAGAGCCAGAGAACCAGGCCAGCAGAGCCACTGTAGAGCCAGAGAACCAGGTCAGCAAGCTGCTGTAGAGCCTGAGAACCAGGTCAGCAGAGCCGTTGTAGAGCCAGAGAACCAGGTCCGCAGAGCTGCTGTAGAGCCAGAGAACCAGGTCAGCAGAGGTGCTGTAGAGCCAGAAAACCAGGTCAGCAGAGCCGCTCTAGAGCCTGAGAACCAGGTCAGCAGAGCTGCTGTAGAGCCAGAGAACCAGGTCAGCAGAGCTGCTGTAGAGCCAGAGAACCAGGTCAGCAGAGCTGCTTCAGAGCCAGAGAACCAGGTCAGCAGAGCTGTTGTAGAGCCTGAGACCCTGGTCAGAACAGGTGCTGCAGGGATTGGAGAGGTACAAACGTAATCAGACACAGAAGAGGTGCAATAATGCAGCGTAATATGGCACATTCTGTCGCAATATTTTGCTATTTTGTCATTTTACAACACAGTAGTACTGTCTGGGCAAACGTTTCTCCTCATTAGCAGCACTCTAACACCCGAATACAGCCGTCAGCAACGAAATGGTGACAGTTAATCTTTGCAAAGCGTCTGTCCCCCCGGGGGACCACAGCTGATGCTTTTTAAAGCCTCTTTTGATCCATCTGAGCTAGAATCAATGTTTGCAACTGATACAGAAGATCTGAATCATGCGGCAAGTGTGGAAAATATGTAAATACTCCGAGAACGCAGCGGCCACAATATTGCGTTATTCCAGTGGTCCTGCCTATGAGCAAAGACTTGTAGTGTAATGGCCTTGATTTACTGACTGTGTTGTAAATCCATGGAACTGTCCCCCAGAAGAATATTTGGGCAAAAAATAACCTCGAATTACTGATTCTGTGGTACTGATAAAGTAAGGGTAAAAGTGGAGGCCATGCAAGGTCACTGAAGTCAGGAAGGAATGGGCAGTTCTGGACAGCATTGTCATTCTCCAGGTAGGAATTCTGAAGCAGGGCAGCGCCAAGTAGCTGGGATGAAACAAGCATTTGCAATGCAATCGGTCTCTCATATACGCGAGTTGAAGCTATTGGCATTGTAAATGACAATGTCTTTTATTTATGTTTTAAAAACCAAAACATAAATAAAAGGCATTGTCATTTACAATGCCAATAGCTCAAACTTGCGTAAATGCGAGACCTATTGCATTGCAAATGCTGTTACTGTTTCTATGTGTGCTGCATTGTGCAGCACACATAGAAACAGCAAATCGCCATGAATGATTGTTTATGTGCAGGAAGCTGTCCCTTCCTGCATATAAACAATCATTAAAAAAATGACGATTTGCAACTTCTATGTGTGCTGCACAATGCAGCACACATAGGCGTTACAAATCACCATCAGTGATTGTTTTTTGTGCAGGAAGGGACACCTTCCTGCATATAAACAATCATTCACTCAACGCAGGCACCCTTGCACTATGGTGCAAGGATGCCTGCTTTGGTGCTAGGCAGCTGAATTTAGCACCAGCGCTAGGGAAAAGGCAGGGGTGCCCATTATCATTGTAAATACGGCGCATCTCTGAGTTTTCAGAATGGCGGTGCGCGGTGTTAGCAATTTTGGCTTTACGCCACGCTCCGCCATTCTCTTGTACATATGCTCCTTCATTTTCCAAGTTGACGTGCCATAGTCCATTCGTTAAAGCAACAGCATAACAATACACTTCAAGATAAACCCAAACTACTATGTGTTCATTCTGCTGAGGCAGAAACTGCATAAGACCCTGTTATAGATGCACAAATTGTAAAGTGTTTGCTTTTTGTTTCTGGTGCATCATTTTACAGAGCTGTCTCGCTGAATGCAAGCTTAAAATTTGCAAATATGTTTGATTACAACTAGCTAGTTTAATGCGTACACCTCATGTGCGATTGTGTATATTGCATTTTGCATATGGTGTCAGATGCACAGGCTCCTGACCAGGCACCTATGCATCTGTTTCGGCAGATCCTCTTCAAAAAGCACCACAATTTTCCCAATATGAAACAAATTGAAAATGAATGAAGATTCTTAAAGCCGTGTTGAAGATTCATTGACTTTTCATATGTCAAGGATCCATCTTGCTAATTGCTCAATAACGTTATTTATAAGGTAGCCATTTAAAAGCTACAATCAGTCCTCGCGTTTATATTCAAGTTACAGCTCTGCTGCATAAAATGACAGCATATTTATTCATGCCTCTGCCCTTTCCCACCATTGGTAATTAAAAGAGATATTGTTTTTAGCATGTTGTCTAGCAGGGCAGGGGCCAGTGGCCTCTGATAGTGGAGGTTGAAGGCGTTCAGGTGGTAAATGATTAAATGTCTGCCATTTGCATATGCGCGCCACTTCCCATATCTGCATCTTGAGTAATATAGACACTGTGGCTGGAGGGGAGGTGGTGGTTTTCATGAGCAAACACTGCATTATCCGTCGTTTGCTGCTGACGAGCCGTGGCCTCTTTTTCCATTATGTAGGTTGATTACCAGACAAATTTTTATATATCAAAGTAAAGCAAAAAGCCCTTCATGGGTCATCTGTACCTGTTATTTGAGGAGTACACGTTAGTGAGTTCTACCTCAGTACATGTGCCACGTCAGGTTAATCTTCTCAGAAAGGTACAGCCAGTGTAGTCTTTCCGCCTCTCTTCCTCTGAAATACCTTCCATACAAGGTACCTTCCTTAAGAGACTCTCTTGTTGTTATTGTTGAGATATTAAGGGTATGCATAGGAACAGCGCTTAATTTGTAAAAAAAATAAAAACATAAGTGCCAGGGCTGTTGTCAGGAGGCCACTGCAGCTAGCACCACACATTGCCCTGTCAGCTCTGCCAATGATAGTAACAACACAACTACTAACCATCACACTCCTACAAATGTGATGATTCTGAGTATTTCAAGCTGCCAAAGCTATAAGAATGGCTTGGGCAGCAGGTAATAGTCATTTTAATGTATATCGAATTAATAATTCACTGTTGTTCTTGTTATCTCTAAATTAGCCAGTCAGTGCAATCTTGTGGCAGACTGTCACAAGGGCCAGTATTGACAATTAAGTGCGGTGCCAAGCACCGGAAACTACCGGCTCAAATCAAGCCCTGCATGGGAAGGTGTTGCTCTTTCCTACTGTGCATGCTCGTAGGCTACTGGCAGTGATCTGCAGGTCATGGGTTTGAACGTCCAGCAGGGTCACTCGGCCTTCCATCCTCCCAAACGCTGTCGAACTGAGTACCATTAACCTGCAGTTAGTAAATACTTTTAGTTACAGTGCTTAGAAACAGCAGAAGGTCATATGACGTTGTTATACCTGATGCTCAGCCAGTGTGACTGTGGTGGTGGAATGTTGGTGAGTGAGGTAACTGTGGAATGTTGGTGAGTGAGAGAGGCAGTTGGAAGATGGGCTGAACAGCAGGGAGGCTGCTCCTGGTGGGGCTCTTGTTAACATCTTACTCAATAAACCTACTTAACTAATCAACTTGGACCCGGATCTGCTTTTTTCTACTACATATTTTTAAAATATGTGGTGGAAGAATGAAGGTCCAGTTCCAAGTAGATTCCTCAAGTAGATTTATTCAGGATGAGATGTTACAAGAGAAGCCACTCCAGGAGCAGCCTTCCTGCTGCTCAGCCCATCCACCAACTGACTCTCTTAGTCACCAAAATTTCACTGCCACCTCACGCACCAACATCCCATCAATACAGTCACACTGGCTGATCAGCAGGTATAACGCATCTCCTTTCTTTAAATAGACAAAGATTACATTGCTACTACAACATGTACAACTCGCACGTCAAAGTAATGAACGAACATGTTGACACATTAAATACACAGATGGTAAAAGACACTGCATGCAACTATGAATAACATATTAAATGTAAATATGGTAAATGTCACAAGAGAATGCAATGTAATACATGTAAGGGTGGAGGAAATACATGTATGCAAAGATGACAATAAATAACTCAGGAAAAGAATAAAACACACCACACAAACCCCAACTTCTGTAAAGACATAAGCACCACTACACTCACCTCTTCTCCCTTTCCACCATGCAAAAAAAACAAATCACACGCTCTACCGCACCATAACACAACTACCAAACCCCTGTGCCACTCACATACCAGCTGGCCAGGCTAATACACAAGTGGTAAATAGGGAACCAAACAGAAGGCACGGTAGGGAACCGTCCAAACCAAGAATGTGTGTGACACCACCCCACACGAACCATGTGGCATCTAACTGCCCTTCACCCTTACCCATAATAAGGGTGGAAAGTGTGGTAAAAACAGTCCACACAAACCCCAAAAAACGACATCATTCTACATCCAATCTCGTATGTGTGGGACACCACCCCCACATGAACCATGTGCCATCTAACTGCCCTTCACCCTTACCCGTAGTAAGGGTGGAAAGTGTGGAAAAACAGTCCACACGAACCAAGAAAAGAACAACATAGTTTGTGTGGGGTGGTGTCCCACACATATGAGATTGGATGTAGAATTATGTCGCTTTTTGGGTTTGTGTGTACTGTTAAAATTAAACAAGCAAATGAAACACAGTGAAAGGTAAAGAGGACTCACATACGCCATCTCCCTTTCTAAACAAACGAAAAGTGCACAGTACCACACCACAGAACCACAAACCAAACCCAGGTACCAAAAACAAGCATGCTGGCCAGCCCAACAAGAAAGTAGTACATAGGGTACCGACTACGAGGCGCGGAAGGAAACCAACCATACAACAGCAAGATAAACTAAGAAAATGTGGAAAATCACTCCACACCAACCAAAAAGCATCAATATTGCCCTCCACCCTTACCCGTAGTAAGGCTGGTAAGTGTGGAATACCATTCCACACCAAACATATGGCATCAAAACTGCCCTACACCCAAACCCAAAGTTAGGGTGGTAAGTGTGGAAAAACGCTCCACACCAAACACGTAGAACTACACAACTCTACACCCAATCACATAGAAAGGTAGAACAGCAAACACTATTGGTAAAAACACTCACTCTTCAAAAATGTGGCATGCTCTCTGCCCTTCACCCAAACCCGAAGTAAGGGTGGAAAGCGTGGAAAAAACAGTCCACACGAACCAAAAAGAAACAACAACATAGTTCTACATCCAATATCGTATGTGTGGGACACCACCCTACACGAACTATGTGGCATCTAACTGCCCTTCACCCTTACCCATAGTAAGGGTGGAAAGTGTGGAAAAACAGTCCACACAAACCAAGAAAAGAACAATATAGTTCCACATGCAATCTCGAAATATAGTAGAAATAGCAATCAAAAGTTAATAAGACACTCACACCCTAAAAACGTGGCTCACCTTCTGCCCTTCATCCAAACCCCATAGGCTGGGTGGAAAAAACACTAAAATACTATGTACTGTGGCTTCACACTGCCACACAACCCCCAAAAATACGGCATTTGCATTGCCCTTCACCCCTACCTGTAGTATGGGTGGTAAGTGTGGAACAAAACACCACACGAAACACGAAGAAACACAAATTGGCTTCACTCAAAGTTTAAAATTCGGCTTCCAACATCCTATCTGCCCATCAAGGGTGGCAACAACTTTAAAAATGCCCATCACCCAAATCCGAAGTGAGGATGGAAATTATAATCGGAAAGTAAAAATAACCTCACTCAAGTTTAAAAAGAATTAGGCTTCTACTCTGCCCTTAACAACAGCAACAATCCCAATTAAGCAAACAAAACATATACACTGCACCAACCCCCGACTGTACTCACCCCACACCACAAAATTGCACAAAATCATAAAATATAAAGTTAGAGATACCCTCTCTGAAATGAAAAACAAGGCACTCTCCCAATGCAAACATTTGCGTGCCAGTGAAGAAAGTATTCTGCACACAAGCTATACAATATGTGGAACACGAAAATGTAGATAGTACAACACTAAATGGAGATCAATTAGAACACACACTATCCATAATGTACAAAATCCGCTGAAGTAGAAAATCATAGATGATCCTTTCCTGATCTTGCCAACAAAGTCTCCAGATGTGAAGAGACTCCATAACTCCCAGGTTCAAAAGAAGAGCACTAACAGCAATATTGCAGAAGCGGATATTCCTCCAGAAGTCACCAGCGATTCACCTAATAGTGAAATTGAATACAGCTTACATAGCCCCAGTGAAATGGAACACCGCTTGCATAACCCCAAGTCACATTGCTGCCTTTCCGAAATTCCTTGATCAACTAAAACTCGTTTGCTTTCCATACAATTTATCCGTGGCAACATAGTCACATTACCGCCTTGTAGATTTGTTAATCGTCGTCTGACGCTGCCCCAAATATCTCCAGGCACGAATGTGCACAACCAACTTGCTCCACACAATTCTGTATTTCTTGTAATCACTGGCTCCGGCTCTACCTTGCTGAGGAAACACAGACCAACCTCAAGATGGTGGCACGCAGACGTGCAATGCACCGGATGGCTCCGGCCACAAACGTGCACGAACGGCTCTGCCCCAAACAGACCTGTAGGAACCCCGTCATCACTGGCTCCAGCTCCGTCTTGCCCAGCAGGATTCATGACTCTGCAAGATTCTTCGGCGTGCGCAGCCGACCTGCGCTGTTGAACTGCTCCACGCGCTTCAGTGACAAGGTGAGGGGCGCCCGACCAGGTGGTTCAAATGTCGCACCTTTACGGGAGCGGCTAAACTGCTGCCAAAGGTTGAAGCAAGTATCTGTGCCAATAAAACCTGAGAGGGTGCTAGCATCCACTTCCTTTTAGCTCAGTTCAGCATAACTCCAGAACATGTAACTGACACACACACCTCAGAATCCGTCAGCACTTCGATGTGCTTATTGTGTGCCACAGAGGTTCACAGCGAAATAATATATTGATAGAGTGCTGGCATAGGGGTAATTTAAACAGCTGATATATTGTGCCATGTCGTCATGTAGCATCATGTAGCATGCCCTGGATGTTAGGCTGTCCGCAGGTCCACTCCAATAAGTCCATGAAGAAACACAGCGGGATCTGGCACGCCCGGGTTGGGGCTGACCGGTCTCGTGGTCACTGGTGGGGGTCAGGGCTGC
This sequence comes from Calotriton arnoldi, assembly GCA_963921515.1. NCBI lineage: Eukaryota > Metazoa > Chordata > Amphibia > Caudata > Salamandridae > Calotriton > Calotriton arnoldi. Next base: position 1,200,548 of record CAWUFW010005116.1, read on the forward strand.
CAGAAAGCTGTGACATACGTTACGCTTAATTTCTATAGGAAGTGCTTCATCAATGAGTTACTTCACTCTTCAGTCTCAGGTTGCATATGGTCCTCACACGCAGGTTCTTTTAAAAATCGTCGCCAAAATATGTAGTAGAAAAAAGCAGGTCCGGTTCGAAGTTGATTAGTTAAGTAGATTTATTGAGTAAGATGTTAACAAGAGCCCCACCAGGAGCAGCCTCCCTGCTGCTCAGGCCATCTTCCAACTGCCTCTCTCACTCACCAACATTCCACAGCCACCTCACTCACCAACATTCCGCCACCACAGTCACACTGGCTGAGCAGCATGTATAACAGAAGTGCTATATGAATATAGATTATTATTAATATTACAATTAAATCTTCCATAAAAAATCATTTTGCATGCTCACAATATGTTTTGAACGTTGAAAGAAAATAAGGAGCAAGGTGTTATTGTGATAGAACACTAAATCCTTTTTCTGCTCAGGCTGGTACTGTTTCATTAGCTGTTTGTTAGGAATGCTTTTCCTTCGGGAGGATGGAAGACGTGTGTGCGATCACCCGAGATGCACACGCCTTTCAAGAGAAATGACATCCTTTTGTATACAGGGTTCAACCTATAGCAGCCTCCCACTGCCCCGGTCAATATTCTGACACACAGGACGATGACATATATAGATTTAAATGTAATGCATATATGATAATTGTGTTTCTAGAACAAAGATAGAGAAGAAGTACAGTTAGGCGCTTAAGTAAGTTAGTGGGAACACTCGTGTGACACACTGAAAAGAAAACATTCTGTGCGTAAAATTCAGTAAAAGATGTATGTACCTGCGCGACTCTGAGTTGTTACAGTGGAAGTAATTGTGGCCACATCCCCTTATCATCTTCTGCACACCCCTTATCTTCTGCTACTGCAGTGGTGAAGTGCAACCTCTCTGGAGGCTTCCCAGGTTGAACGCAAAATAAGGAAATCACTGTGACCGTTGCCTATTTGCTTAAAAAACACTGATAAAACAAACAAAAAAAAACTGCATGCTGATTTTCTCTATTGTTTATCTTTCTCTTACAGAAAACAGAACGTACATCAAACCAGCTATTATGTACTAGAAGAACGCCTCCTTATGTAACGAGAAATGGCGGCCAGATGCTGGGAGACTGCTGTCTGAGAAAGAAGTCCCTTCCAGTCTCGGATGCTTTCATTTCCACGTAAAGAGGACGCGTGCGCAGCATGACACTTGAAGGACAATTCTAACCAACTGTTGCTGGAGCGGAAACTGCCGGACTGTCGTCCAGAAGTTCTTTTGAGACTTTTCTGACACGCCTCCGCCACCGGACCAGGCCTGCCACCACTGTCGGTTTTTTAAGTTCCCTGAAGTCGTAACATTTTTAAGCACATTCAGAAATGATCACTCAAAGATGTACCGTTTGCTTTTGTCTTTACGCTGGAAATCTCTGTATATGTGTGGCCTAGTCCTTTGGCCCCGAAAGGCCCGACGGGTCTGGTGTTCCTTCCCTAAGACTGAAATATCAAAGCCCACTCGTCACTGAAACTGTTCTGGACGGAGCGGTTTCATTTGTGTTTATAAACTCAGCTTTGTTTACTGAAGCGGATATTCAATATATATTGCGTTTTGAAACAAAATGTGTGTAAATTTTTTAAAACAATGCTGTAAAAAACGTGTCCTTTCATTAGATGACCAATTCAAGAGGGTGAGCTAAATCCTAACAGCTGAGATAGTAAGAGGGTTATTATTGATGCTTTTTTATGCTCAAGAGTTCAGCTTGGCTTTTGGTCTTTTAAAATGGAGGCAATGAATATGCAGTAGAGTGTTAGACCATGGAAACTTTTAAGTATGGTTTCTCTGTTGTACCATATTAAGTTAAAGTACACTTTCTTTGTTAAAATGTTCTTGCTAAGATGCAGTATTAAAAATCTTTTTGTTTGACTTTGGAAATCCTTTAATATTTATTTTAATTTTCATCACTGATCTCATCATCGCTTTTGGTTGCCAACAGATGTAATAAGCATGTTGATTGTTCCAAATCCAACTTAAGATCAGATAAGTATACATGTAAAATGTAGGTATCTCTTCTAGCTCTCTACTCTGTGGCCCATTCTGCTCAGAGCAATGTGCCCTTATCCCCTCATATCCCCCAATACTTTAGCGATTGACCTGTGGAGAACTTGAATGTGCCATTCTTCATCACATCGTATGATCCTGGGCTGCTGGTGTTCCGGTTCAGGAAGGACCTAACCTGGAAGCCCAGGCTGGAGTGTTCCGATTGGAGCATGGTCAAGATTGAATTGCAAACGACTGGGTCCAAACTGAGGTGGCATGGTGGTTGAAAAATGATGGATTGGGATGTGGCCCCAAGCAATTGCCAGTGGCTGAGATTGATTCCAGCATTCCATCCATCACGTTGTTTTTGATGCCATCTTTCATAAATTGATTACACCATATCTGTTTCGTTTTTCTCTTCACTATGGATCAGTTTTAAAACATTTGCAGATGTAGCACCTGACTTACACCTAGAACCATTTGTAACAGCTGCATTTGTACCGTACTGATGATTCACAAAGCTAGTGCATCTAAGTTGTGCATGATAAACATATGCACAGTATGCATACATTTAGCAGCAGTGCAGAAGCTGTCATTCCCGAGAGAGAATCAAAGCAGTGGTTAGAGAAATGCTATGAAATTGAGGTGGACATCTGTAGTGATTTACACACATTTTATAACGGATCTCCTTCTCTTATCAGTTCATCTAACGTACACCTGAATGATTGCGGCATAACTGAAGCTGAAAGTAAGGTAGCGTATGTCATTATTGATCACTTCTAATAGTGTGTAAATTCATAGGAGGGAAAGATAATTCAAGTTAAACTGTTTGTAATGAAAACAAGCAGCGGCAAAGTCAATAGGTCTCACCTTTATTATGAGACTGCTAAGCTTTTGGCTTTGCCAATACCTCTCTATACTCTATTCTTTTAAAAAGTTAAAAAAAAGAAAGAAAAATACTGGAGGCAAAGCAAACACATATCCTGAGGTTCCCGAAAACTGTGCCCTGAATTCAATATTTTCAATCTGCATGGTTTATTTTCGAAATACTTTTCATTCAGGAAACTCTGAACAGAACTTTAAAAAATAAGGAAGTTTGAAAGAAGAGCACTTGTCAAGACCTAATTTACTTTCTCCTGTACTCAGAACTAAAACATGCTCAAGACATTTGGTCCTCTGCAATAGCTCAAGGAGCAACTTAATGGACCTCCAGGATAATAGACATCTTTACATTCATGCTAATTATGTCATCTGCCTCAAATGCCAGCTCAGTGAGTTTAGCAGCTGTCCCCTCCCCTTGTGTGCCAAGCTCTTAAATTCTGTGCAATATGTGGAGTGCAGGAGATAAAAACAACCCTCAATGTCTGCTATATAGTTATACCCTGGCCAAACGATATCTGTTGCTGTGCTTTTGCAGACCAGCTAGGAGGGGTGGGGAGCAACACAGAGCTTGGGGTGGGTATTTGAATGGGGAAGCATGATACGATGGAGAGAGCAATCAAACATATGTATTCTCATGGGGTGCTGAACGGACAAGAAAACAGTAGTTCCCTAAATGTAGGCAGTGAAAGAATATAAGTCAGACAATCAAAAGGGTGGTAAAGAGGTTATGCTACAGAGGAGGGCAAACACAAGAAGAAGGAAAGCCATGGAATAGGACTGAAAAAAATGAGATTGACAATAGAGCCATCCAATGGTATGCAATGGGCGGGCTCTAAGCCCAGAGTAACTTTTGGGATGGTCCAGTAGAGGCTTTCCCCTAGAGACAACTAAAATATGTCTGGTAAGTGAGACTTAAAAGGGATATAAAAAGAATAATTATACCCATATGTCACACACCTTGTAAACTGTACTGTCTTGCCTCCATATAGGTAAGATTAGGATGACAGGCTTGAGCAACAATCATTACAATTTCCTTACAGGCATAATTCCTTGCAAGCATAAGTTACACATAGCTAGTTTGAAAGGTTTAATCGATCAGCAAAACAGTACACATCATGACAATGTATTGGTGTACTTTATGCATGCAGGTAAATGCTTCTACTTGTGAATTAGCCCTTTAGTCTCCAATACCAAAAAATAACTTTACACTAACACATGTGGCTAAACCTTAGAACGCAGGTTTTTGTTAACACCACAGTCTAGGAGCTCTGACTAGCCACTTTTTGCTACTGCAATGGAAGTCTTTTAATGACCCAGTGAATGTGAAGAGTGCAGGATTAAAGCTTTGCATCTTGAATACTACTAGGGAGTGCACAAGCAAGTTAAGTGAGTGAGCTGATATGGCATCTGTGGTTGGACACTCAGCCTGCTCCTCCTACCTGCTGCCCTTACCATTAGTTGTTCTGTTGTTCCTGCTGCTTCTGCCATCCATTGCCTTTGTCTGCCTTTTGTCTTGCTCCCATTCTGTGGTATCTGCCCCCTTCCAATTCTAATTAAATGAGTGCTACTTGGCCTGGCCTGTACCATATCTCTTAAGCAGTTCTTACTTATCTGACTTTGCTCCAGAATTTACTTGCTGTTTTCCACAGGGAACTCTTCACGGGTTCTCGTTGGGATATAATAGGTCCTTTTGCTTAGAATAGGAACTAAATTCTAAATGGAATACGCTGTTATTTTCTATGCTTGTTCTACCCAAACTTATTTTTGATACTTTCTGTAATTGGATCTATTTGGCTAATCTGAATAAAAACAACAAAAATACAGACTAATCTTTTAAAGAGAAAACAAACTTTTGAAATTTTACCAAACCTCTCTTTATAGGCTGAACATGAAATCGACTTAGGAAGGCGTGGAAATTCCAGGTTCTCTAAGTAAGTTTTAAGGTGAAGTTACTTGTGGAACTTTTTATACAATTTCTGCGCTTGCAAATCTGGCAGCAGAGGATAGGTTTAACACCCTGAATGGAGCTATAAAAAAATACCCAGAAATAATTAATAGAGTCCCCGATTCCTGAATCCAATGTCCAAAACTTGAAGATCCAGCAAAGCGATACTTGAAGGTGGTTGCGGTTTGACTGTGTGAGTATTAATAGGGTAAATGTGTTGTAGTGGTGATTGTGTTATTTCCCTGGTTTGAATGAATGTTGATTAGAATGAGCGGGTGAGGGAAAAAATAGTTGACGAGTGGTTGAAAAGGTGCTCAAAGGTTTCAGACTTGTTGTAGTTGAAAGATCCTGGGATAGAATAATACTTGGGAACTTGTTTGCAGATTTTTTGAGGTGATGTGATTTAGTAATATAGGGTTAATAAGTTGTTGTGATTGATTAATATTGGTCAGTGTTAGTTGAACCTAATTGCACAAACAGGAGAAACTGCATTGATTTCGGTGAGTTCACGCTGGTCGAGATTTCACTGGTGATTGCTGAAGAGATTCTTGAATGAATAAGAAGCTTAATTTTTTTATTACAGCAAACAAAGTGCTTTAAAAGTCAATACATTTAATTGTGTAAGTACGAAGAAAATTTTAAGAGCGGGTGAGCTGCTGCGAGGTGTGAGGTTCTACGTCACAGTGTTTTGTGCTGGGATTGGTCGGTTGGTATGCTTTCACTCTGTGATTGGTTGGTGAAATAGCAGTGTTGCGCTGGGATTGCATCCCTAAAGGTGAATCTTGAATTTGGATTTGTTATTAGGAGACTGTGAAAATAACAACTGGAATTTAATTTGTTCAGCAGAAAATTATTGTATACGGAACAAAATCATAACATTCAGTTAATCTTGTTATTCCAGATTCCAACTGTCATCATGAAATGTTTTAAAGATTTTTAAAGTTTGGTGAGAGGGAATGTTACTATTTCAGTACACAAAGGTGAAAAGGTGCCTCCTGAGGGCACATCTGCATACATTATGAGTACTGAACATGGTTTAAATAGATTTGCTTGGCTTTGTTAATGGAGCTGGATTACTGAGAAAGAGGGTGCTTTGAAATTTCCTATATAGGGTACATTTAACACTAGTATTCATGATTATTTGAAGGCAAAATTGTATGAAATGAAACCACAACCTAGACCCCTTCTGTTTGAAGCATTTAATGCATGGGAGAGAGTTGCCAGAGAAAAGGAGAAGGAAAAATGCCAGAGGGGGACTAATAGGGCAGTGAAGAATTACGTGAATGCCCGATGGGATGAAGAACAGTGTAGATGGAAAAAGGCCATCATAGAAGGGACTAGAATATATCCAGTCCTTACTTCAGAGACTACTAAGAAGGGAAAGAGCAAAGATTCCATTATGAAAGAAGGGGATGAGTCAGATACTGATTCAGGAGATGAAATATTGCAACAAATGTTGACTTCGAGACCCCCACCACATGTGACCCCAGCAGAACAAAGTGGATCAGGCGCTAGTACTAGTTCAATAGTGCCAACTGCTTCTGTACAACAAGGTGCACCCCAAATTGAACGACCCCTGCAAATATTGAAGATTACCACACGAACAGTAGCTCAACCACAAGTTGCTGTTCCAACTTCTATTCTACAGCTGCAGTGACCAGTGTAGCAGCAGTACCTGTTGTTAATGCTCCATCTGTAACTCGAGTGGTAGCAAGTGCTCCTCTACTTATAGAAACGAAACAAGAGATTCAATTAGTTACCAGAGGAGTATCTCCTTTAGGATTTGTCCCAACTTCCCATAATTCACAGATAGTTGCCTGGAAGCCACCACTAAAGGTGCAGGCTCTCATATATGGAGGGATGCTAGTACTTACAGCCCCAATATCATCAGAAGAAATAGTTGCGACTGAGGAGGGATATATACCAGCCTGGTTTGATGAAACAGCAGGAGCTATTAAGGCAGAGAATGTGGGGACACCTAAGAGATTAAAGGTTGAAAAAGAAAAGTCCCTGAATGTCTCACCACTAAAAGTTGAATTGGAGGAAATAATAAGGGGGTGTTTGGAATTTGAGCACATAGAACAAAAAAGAAAGAATTAATGTACCCATGCAAGGAAGTTACAAGAAGAGCAGCTTTAACTCATGAGAAATTAACTGAACTAGCTCAGAAATATGAGAATGATATTACAAAAAATGTGCATCTACACAAACGCTATGGGGTTCAATTGGATGATCCGGCATTTAAAAATATGAGGATTACAGGACTGCGATTGCATAGTATAGAATTCGTCTGGTTCATTCACAGGTGGGGTGAGATTGAAAAATTAGAAATCAAATGGGCAAAGCATCATGAGAAGGTAAAGAGGGAAGCAGCTATTGCAGGGAAGCAAGATGAAGAAAGCGAGAGAGAGGTGACAGTTTATCCACTTAGAGAATAGCAGGAGGAACGTAAGTACATGTTCCTTAGAGTCGTGGTGATTTGGCAGCATTCACAAACAATTTCCCCAAATTGAGAGACAAGCCGGTGCAGTGGTATGCACAAGTGGAATGGTTCATAAAGATTTCAAAGGTAATATGGACTGATTTGAATACGTTTTTTGACATTGTAGTTCCAGCTGATTGATGGGCTGAATGTAAAATGTGTGCAGTGGCCCAGAGACAAACCAGCAAGAGTGGCTGGGACAAATGCACTGTCGCCTACCGTGATGGAGAAGTATGAAGCAGTTATTATCTTTTTGAAGGGCAGAGTGCCTCCGAAAGATATGGATTGGCTCAAACTTAAAAGAACTACTCAGGAGCCAAAGGAGACTGTACATGAGTATTAAGAGAGATTGTTGCAGGTATTCCACAGCATAGTGGACGTGAATATCCTGCCGAAAAGGATATGGGAATTTTGGTGTCCCAGTTTGTATTGGGATTGAAGCCAGAGATTTGTTCGCACATAACCCAAAGCGTGATCTATTGGCAAAATAAATCCCTCAACGAAATCCTGAGATATGCCAAACACTGTACCGAAGAGTTAGACGTGAAGCAGAAAAAGATAAATTAAAAATGTATGTTGGCACTGACGAAGCTGGCTCAGAAAGGTTTTCAGAACCCTTCTTTTATAGGGAACCAAGGAAACATGCAGGGAGTTGTGATGCTTCAGTTCGGTTTCCAAGGAAATCAACGAGGAATGCAAATGTCACAGCAAAGAGGTAGAGGTGTTCCTGTGGTCATAGGATCTGGATAAGATATTGCTTGTATGAAAAAGATTACAGCTTGTCGTATCTGTCATAGAATTGGACACTGGTAGAGGAAATGTCGATATAATCCTGAAAATGCTGGAGGAAATGTGTAAGTGCCGCAAGGCATGTACCCGCTCAGAAAAGGCAAATGCCAATGCAGGGACAGGTACCAATGATTCCAATAGTGCTTGAACAAATGGGGAATCCTAGATTCATTTAAATTAAATGCCAAAAATGAATACGAATACATTTAAGAATGCCATGCCACCATTTCATAATCCGAACCAGAAAACCCTGCAACAATTCCAGTTATTTGAAATGATGGCTCTGATTCAGAGTATTCTCAATGACGGTGCCTGGGAGAGTTAGAAGACTGCGTACCTGGTGCAGTCTTAGAGGTAGACCAGAGTGGGCTATATGTAGATGCAGAGGCTTATGGCCACCCTGTATAATTTCTCAGTGAAAGAAGTGCTACCAGGCCCACAGTTAGAACAGTGGAAGTCCCAGACTTGCGTCTCTCGGGAAAAACTATCCAAGTTGTAGGTTGAACAAATAAAGAAATCCAAAATCCAGTTTCTGAAAAGGTTCCAGTAAAGATAGCTTCATTTGAAGAGAAGCACCCATTTGTTGTTTGCGATTCAAGTCCTGTGAATTTGTTAGGAAGGGATTTGTTGTATAAGTTAAATTGCACTATTTACTGTACGCCGGATGGCATGGCATTCCAGACACATGATGAGGATGTGCATTTTAAATTGATCAGACAGCAGACTGAGACAGGAATATTCACTTTGCTAACTATTGATGAATTACCAGAAGATCTGAAAGAAACAGTGAATGCTAAAGTTTGGGATTTTACAGGGAAAGACATTGGGCTAATTAAAGATGTAGAACCAGTCTGAATTATGGTGAAACCAAATGTTACATACCCTAGAACACCTCCATTCCATTTGACCCCAGAGACAATTGCAGGAATACAACCAGTGATAGATGACATGTTACAAAAAGGAATCTTGAAAGAGTTAATTGGAAGTCCATGTAACTCTCCAATTCTGGGTTTACAGAAACCCAATGGTAAGTATAGGATAGTTCAAGATTTTAGAAACATAAAGGAAATTCTAGTGCCCTGTTGTCCTGTGATACCGAATTCAGCTACCATACTGTTCCAAATCCCATGTACTGCAGAATGTTTCACTGTAGTTGACCTATGTCAGATTTTACTCTCAGTTCCATTGCATGAAGAAAGCCAATTTCTATTTTCTTTTGTCCTCCAGCAGAAGGTATTAACATGGTGTCGTGTCCCACAAGGGTATACAGAGAGTCCCCCTATCTTTATCCAGGTTCTAAAATGAAATTTAGAGACCGTGAAAATGCTAAACTAATCCACTCTTATTCAGTGTTTAGATAATTTGCTTGTGGCGTCAGAAATGCAGAAAGCACGTAAAAATGACACCACCGCACTCTTGAACTCCCTAGCTGAGAACGGACACAAAGTGTCTCTGTAGAAAGTGCAGTATTGTCAAAAAGAAGTTCAATATCTGGGACACATCATTGTGAAGGGAGCTAGCAAAGTGTCACCAGAAAGAGTGGAAGCAATCTTGTAGATGAATCCACCAAGAACTCAGAAAGAAATTTGAATGCTTTTGGGAATGGTTGGCTATGGTAGACCGTGGATACCAAACGTTTCCTTGGTGGCGAAGCCTCTACTGAGGCTGACACACAGAGATGTAAACACAAAGAGATGATGGACGGAGCGCTGAAACTTTTCAGACACTCACCCTCAGTCACAGATCTGGGTTGAATCCATCATCGTTCTTTAGCTCACTTCGCCACCCCAGTTCAGACCCAGCTATATGCAAATGAGTCTTGACCCTGTGCCTCATGGGAACAGTCCAGCCCAAACTGCCAAGCCAGGCCTTCCCTGGACCGGAAACAAGCATCCTGGGACCGATTTTGGGGTAACACCCCTCATCAGCCAGGCTGAGCTGTTAAGCTGTTTTTGGCTCCAAAGACCTCCAAGTCAATCCAGAGAAGAGGCATTGCAGCTGGGTCAAAGATTCAGGTTGCTCCTTCATATAGCTTTTCTACAGCAGCAAAACCATTTCAGCAGCATGTCACAGAGAGGGTATCCAGCCTGGTGGAGCCCTATCAGCTACAATTTACAGCCTTGACCCACTGGAGGAATCCAATCTCCAAAAAAGCGACTAAGTCTAAACGTAGAAATCTCTACTGGGCAAAGGCACCAAAAGACTACGTCCAGTGAGCGCCCTTCCTTGGACATGAATTTTGAATTTCTCATGCGCTGAGCTTTCCTACCAAAAGTCAAAAGCTTCACCAGGACCTCGTCTGACCCCTATGCGGCCTCGTGGAGACCTTCTCGGCCACAGCCTGCTGCCTTGCCCTGCTGAGGTTTTTTACTTCAATTTCCAAGACTAAGTCAGAAGGTTAAACTTCCAACCAGGTGAACCTAGTTTCTGTAGCTTAGCCATGCTCCATCGCAGTCAACATTAAATCGCACCTAGGGCCCGGTCCAGAGCAACCAGATGACCACATTTGTCACTCAATGCTTTTTGGTGCTATTTGTAAATTTAAACTTTAAAAATTCATATCCCTGTTCCCCATTATTTTGTGGCTTTAGTGTCATTTTGTTCTTTACATTATTCTCCATTTTTATAAAGTGGAGTGGGATTCATATTGTGTTGTGTTTTTGACTTTTTAACTGTTTGGTATTTCTAATTGCTTTACACATTTTCTTAATTTAAGCCTGTTCTGCTCTGTGCCATAGCTGCCAGGGGTTGGGGTCAAGGTTAAATGTCTGAAACCTTTCTTGGACCTAACAATAACAGTGACATTATTGCTTGCGGTGGACTTGCATCCACCCTACCTAATAATCCACTTTCTCACACTTAGGACTTGAGGCTTTAGTCTTATTCATACAGTTTTACATTTCAGTCTCATTTCAAAAACAACACAAGAAAAATCCCAAACCAATGTAGTAAAATAGAGTACATATTGAAAAACTAAACTGACACCAAAAATGATAAAAATCCAATCAGATATACATTTTTAAATAAACATAGAGCCAAAAAAGCGATAAGCGACAACCGCAATCAACTGATCCTGGAAGACCAGGACCTAGGCACCGTTGGAGGCCTATCTCAATGAAGTTCAGACTGGCTAAAGAAACCAGGTTTGACTTGGTCGGAAGGTTTAGCTTTGGACTTAGTCTATGGAATGGAAGTCCAAAATCTTCAGCGGGGCAAAACAGCAGGCTGCGAACAAGAAGGGCTCCATGAGGTCGGATAGCCCCAGGAAAGCTCTGAGTGGGAGAAAGTTGCATTTTGCTTCCAACGAAGGTCCTTCACCTTCCAGATAATCCTGGTGCCTTCGCCCAGTGAAGATCTCTATGTTTGCACTTGGAGCTCAAATTCCTCCAGCGGGAGAGGCTGTAGCTGCGGAGGGCTCCAAAAGGCAGATACCTTCTTCACTGTATTGAATTTGCTGCTGTGGAAAAGCGCTGAGTGAGGGAAACCTGAATCTTCAGCCTAGCGGACATGCCTCTCCGTCGGACTGGCTTGGTAGGTTTGTCCAGGTTCTCCGGAAGTCTTTGGAGCCAAAAGGCTTCTAAGTCCTAGGTTTCTCTGAACGTTAAGAGGAGTACACATGTAAACAGCAAAGGGTATTAGGACCTCAGGAACAGCACTTGGGGGTCAAGACCTCCTCCAGCAGAGCTGCCAGAGAGGTCCAGTGGAGGTTCAGTTGGAATTGGTTGATTGGGAAGTTGCAGGAAAGGCCTCTTGTAGCTTGTTGTATCTCTGTAGCTTCAAGAGGAGGCTAGATTTATGACCCTTGGAGGTCACTTATTTGTCTACCTAAGTGGTAGGACAGATCCAGTCATTCAGTGCTCTTCTCAGGTCACAGACAGCAGGTTCAGTCCTCTTCTGATCTTACACAAGTCTAGTGGTGTTCTGAGGAGATTACTGGTAATGCTACATTTAGGCCTTGCACCAGCCTGTGGGTGGGGGTGGCTCCTGGCTCTTCCCTAATCAACATGGTAAAAAGTCCCAGGGGTTACCCTACCCACATTTGCAGCATTTACTGTGTGCTCTGATGCAAATAATCCAACCGTTTTGTTAGACTTGGCTTTTTCAGCGGGTTTTTGCTTTTTAGCCTCCTGTTTTTGACCTTGTTTTTGTTAGTTTTAGGACTCTGGGCACTTTATCACTGCTATTCAATGCTAAAGTGTATATGCTCTCCATGTAAATTGTGTTTATGGATAGGTGTTTCCATAATTGGCTTCTTTGATTTATTACTAAGTCCCTAGTATTGTGCACTGGCAGTGCCCAGGGTCTGTAGATCAAATGCTACCAGTGGGCCTGCAGCACTGGTTGTGCCATCCACACAAGTAGCTTTTCAAAGGTGTGTCAGACCTGCCACTGCAGTGTCTGCGCGCAATTTTTACTGCCATGTCGACCTGGCAAGTGCACCCACTTCCTTTCCCTTTTCTTACATCTAAGTCACCCCTAAGGTAGGCCCATGGTATCCCCATGGGCAGGGTGCAGTGTACCCCTTCCCTTCCCTTTTCTTACATCTAAGTCACCCATAAGGTAGGCCCAATGTATCCTCATGGGCAGGGTGCAGTGTATTTAAATGTAGGACATGCAGTGGTGTATTTTTGCATGTGCTAATAGTAAAATACTGTGTATTTCGTTTTCACTGTTGAAAGGCTATCTCTCCCATAGGTTAACATGGGAGGTGCTTGGTAACACTTTACCAAGGTAGCTTGCCAATGGGAGCTGATAGAAAAATGGAGTTTAGTATTGTAGGAAGCTGGCTCTGTATATACTATACCAAAATAAGGTATAGTGTGCACAGAGTCCAGTGGAACCCCAAAGGTAGGCAGAGGTAAAGTTAGATAGCATCTCACTCTCTATTTGTGGTAGTGTGGTCGAGCAGTAAGGCAGTATCAGAGGGCAGTGTTAAGCACTTGTTGTACACACTCAGTCAGCAAATGAATTCACACACTCAAAGACTGAACTTCAGACAATTTTTTTTTTTTTTTTTTTAAGTTTAATAAGCTTTATTGACAAAATAATCATCATAAAACACAGGGCAAAGATGTAACAATATTTGAGAATAACCAACATGTGAAATAAAAGTATGCCATATAACATAGCAGAAAGCTGTTTACATTTTAGGGGTACAGGGGAAAAAAGGGGAGGGAGGGAAAGAAAAGGGGGAGAGATAAAATATACTCTGTAATTAAGTATCAAATAGCAATAAATACTCATTAGAACAAAAATGGAATATAGTTAACATATGTTCAGATAAATTTTACAATGCTAAAAGCTACTAAAGAGAAAAAGGCAAAGAAGTAGAGAATCATGGAGGCTGGAAGTTCTCAGAACTATTACGGGAGACCTGAGTAATGGAGATCTTATTTAAATTAATAGTTAGTGGTAACCAAAATAGGTCTCTTTTTACATGTGGATTACAATAGGAGGCAAAAGCAATATCTAACTTATGATAATGACATACAGTGTTCCACCAAGACTTGACTGAGAGCTTGTTTGAGCATTTCCAATTGAGTGTAATCTGTTGAAAAGCTAAAGCTAACATGAGGTCAAACAACCCTCGCTCATGCGATACCAACCCAAGTGACTCTGATAGACTTCCTGTAAAGAGAAGAGTGTTTGATAAAGGAATATGTACATTAAAAATTATTGAGATTCGAGACCAGACTTGTAACCAAAAATAAGCGACGTGGGAGCATGAAAACAGGAGGTGGCACAGGTCAGCCAAAGAGTGGTCGCAGGACCAACAGGTCTTATTGTTAGAGTGTGTGAACTTGGCACTGGAGAGGGGGTAAAAAATAGTCTATGGTATAGAAAAAACATAGATTGAGTGGTGGATGCAGATCTAGCGATTTTTAACGATCTGGTCCATATTTTGCTCCAAAAATCGGTGCTCCATTCACAACCCAAATCCGTTTCCCATGCAAGTTCCAACTTAGTTTTAGTCCGCTCCAGAGCAGAAGAATTAAAGAATTTATAAATCAGGCAGGCTTTTGGGGATACTGACAAAATTCTGAGAAGCGGATCATGTGTAGACAAAGAATCTTCAGGGGGAAGGGAATAGAAAACTTCCAAAATTACTTCCATGAGTAGCGAGAATTTATGTAAAAATGAGCGAACATTTAAAAGTAGCTTGGAATTGGGGAAAAGAACAAGGGGAAATGCCATCAAACATGTCCTGAACCCAGATAATACCTTTAGTTCTCCAAGAGCATCAAGACAAAGGTCTATTGTTAATGACGAGAAGACGATTATGCCAAAGAGGAGAACGCAAAAATGTGTTTCTGGAATTTATCTTTGGTTGACAGATAGGTCTTAACAGTGAACAAGTATGTTTAAATAACGGAAGAGATGTGAAATTGGTTTTAGCCGTAAAGGCAAGAATCTCTGGGATAGAGAAAGGGGAAAATAAGCAGCGTTCAATGCAAACCCATAAAGGGGTCAAAGAGGAAACACCTGCATGGAGCCAGTAAGAAGCTTGTTTAAGACAAAAAGCTTTATGATACAACCTAAAGTTTAGAAAGTTCACACCTCCGGTAGTTTTTAGTTTTCTAAAATGAGATAAAGAGATTCTGGATTGTTTATTATTCCACAGAAATTTGGAGAGGAGGGAGTCAAGTTTTTTTAAATACATGGAAGGAATTTGAACTGGGATCTTTGAAATGATATATAACATAATAGGAGTGACCATCATCTTAATAGAATCAAGGTGTCCCCACCAAGAAAGAAAAAGAGGATTCCAGGAGGAGAGTAGTTTGGAAATACGATCAAGACTTTCTTTCATGTTTATTTTAACCGAATCCAAAATGGAATTAGTAAACCATAAACCTAGGTTTTAATTTTAGAGCTATTCCAATGAAATCCAGTTGGGTCAAAGTGATGCTTGAGGCAAAATTTGGTTATAGGAAGAATTTCCGTTTTGTCAGAGTTGATCTTATAACCAGATCCCGCTGAGAAATCCGAAAATTCTTGTAATAACGGGGGAATAGAAATTTCTGTGTTTGATATAAAAAGTAGAATGTCTTCTGCATATGCAGAAAGTTTCAAGTGATGGTCTCCATATAAGAAGCCAGAGATAGAAGAGTTATGACGAATGTGAGTCAGAAAGGGTTCGAGAGATAAAATAAAAAGAAGAGGAGATAAGGGGCAACTTTGTCGGACACCGCGATGAAGTGAAAAATGTTTAGAAAAAAGACCATTAACAATAATAGAAGCAGTAGGAGTTGAATAGAGTAATAAAACCAGGGAGATGAATTTAGGTCCAAAACCATGCCAATTAAGTGCCTTACATAAAAACGACCAATCAACTCTATCGAAAGCTTTTTCTGCATCAATAGATACAGCAGCTAGGGAGTAGGATAAAGTGGGTGCTTTATTCAAAACATAAAAAAATAACTGAGAGTTATCAGAAGTTAATCTGCCTTTGACGAAACCACACTGTTCTGGACCAATTAGATAGGGTAAGAATGATTCAAGACGTAATGCTAATAATTTATCAAAAGTTTTATAATCTACATTTATCAAAGATATAGGACGGTAATTTTTGCAGAATTTAGGATCTTTATCTTCTTTATGAATGAGGCAAATAGAGGCTTCCAGAAAAGCACCGCTTGCCTCACCGATATTGCAGAAATGTTGAAAGAGATTAACCCCTTCGGTGCTCATGACGAGCTCAGCTCGTCATGCTGCGCAGTGCTCGTGTGCGCATGACGAGCTGAGCTCGTCATGAACCCGTTCACTCAATGAAACGCCCCGCACAGGGCGAAAATCGGCCGCGCACCGAAGGGGTTAAAGAGTTTAGGGAGTAAGAGTTTTGAAAAATGCAAGTAAAATTCTACCGAAAAACCGTCCGGACCAGGGGATTTATTTTTCTTTAGTGAATTTAGAGAGCTAGTAATCTCCTGGAGCGATATGTCCGATTCTAGGGAATTGAAGTTCAGATCTGTGGATGAAGGGGTAGGAATACTACTAAGATAAGAGTCAATAAGAGGGTCCGATGCGGGTGCTTCTGGATTATATAGGTTTTTATAAAAAGTTGTAAATTCATCTAGAATGTCTTGATCTTTGAAAAGATGTTTTCTATCTACTGACTGGATAGAGTCTATCAGGACTCTCTCTTTCCTGGACTTTAGATAGTTGGCTAAGAGTGATCCAACCTTGTTACGACCTCCATAATACTGGGAACTGCTACGGAGTAGAATAGAAGAAGCATTGTCAGTAGAGATCTTATTAAACTCCAATTTTGCACGAACAAGTTTCTGCAGACTGGAATATGATGAGGAAGTATAGAATTGATGTTCTAAGTGTTTGATATTGGCTAGCAGGGCCTTATGTTGAGTGAGGGTATGTTTTTTCTTTCTGGATACGAAATCAATGATGAAACTTCGGGCAGTAGCCTTGAAGGTGCCCCAAACCAAAGCAGGAGACATAGATGGATCCTCATTAAAAGAAAAGAATTCTTCCGCAAAGGAAGTGAAGGAGGAGGAAAAAGCTGGTCTTGTAAAAGGAAATTGTTAAATCTCCATCTAGAGGATTTGGGCTGCGGACGAAGCAAGTCAAAATCAGCAATCACCGGAGCATGATCTGAGATCAAAATGGGTTCAATCGAAGAAGAAATGAGATTTTGAGCTAAAGGTTTGGATATGAAGATGTAATCTAAACAAGTTAAGGAACCATGAGGAGGAGAGAAAAAGGAAAATTCTGTTTGATCAGGGTTGCATAGTCTCCAGGCATCTACGAGGTGTGTCTGCATAATTGTACTATGAAATTGTTTGTGGGTTTTGTGAGGGATAAAACGTACTTGGGATTTACGGTCAATAAAGGGGTCCATGACCTGATTACAGTCGCCTCCAAGGATAAAAATTTAATCTTTATGTTGGATACATTTATTTGTAATAGTAGGCCAGAAGTTATAATCTGGTTGGGTCTGACCATATTTATTGAAGTCAGTTAAAGAAATTTTATTATTAATAAGTAACTTGACCAAAATCCATCACCATCCGCATCTATTTCTTGTGAAGTAACAGAGCATTTCAACTTTTTATGGCATAAGATAATAACACCATATTTCTTTATAATTGTAGGAGAAACAAGAACAGAACCAACCCAATTGCGTTTAAGCTTAAGAGCCTCACTGTCTGACAAATGAGTTTCTTGTAATAAAACCAAATCTGGATTATAGGAGGCTAAATGTGAGATAATTCTCTGCCTCTTTATAGGACTAATAAAACCTTTTACATTCCATGAAACAACTCTGAATGGAAGAAGGTAACAGTAAGTATGGAACAATAGAGCATAGAATAGTGAATGAGTATAGGAGAAGTAGTAGGCAAAGCAAAAATAGAGGAAAGAAAAGGGGTAAGAACCATAAGAAACAGAAAAGAAAGGGAAAAACAAGAAAAGGGGAGAGGGAGACAAGGACAGAGAAGAGAGAGGACAGTACATGTCAAAACAAATTGACGACTGCGATACATACCTTTCGGGGAGCACAAAATGGAGAAAAGGACTGGCGACAGACACTAAAAGACTACCACAGTGCTAGAGTTAAAAAGGGTTGTTAGATAGAGCGCCCTTAGCCTTACTCTTGACACGTTCCATAAACTTCTATTTGCAGTTGAAAGCAGTCAACAACAAAGAAGTGAGGAGTCACTTTCTTCCTCCAACCAAGGACAGTCCTCTAACCCCAGCATATACCGGTGAAAGAGAACAGTATTTTTAGGTATGTACTCCCTGTCTGTAAATATTTAGATAGACACACAGACCCTTGACATATTTGAGTTGAAGTTTAAAATAAAACTTTCCCTTTTTATTTATTTAGAACTTCAGTGCCCCATTAAAGCCTCAAAGCCCTGAGGAAGACTTTCCACAGGTTTACACTTTGGTCCCACCAGGAAGGTCGAAACGCGTCAGCGTACTTTTAAGAGGCCAAGAGTGACTACAGTACACTATTATGTCAAAAAGACTGACAGCTTAATTGCAATCGATAAGGCACAGAGCGATAGTTATACATGTCAACTCTGACCCCTGTTATCGGACCAGAAACTCAAGTAACATCGAGGATAGAATATAAACAGGTCCCGATACTCGACAAGATAAAATAGGGCATAGAAAGTCTATATGTATGGTCTTTATACATATGTGCACAGAAGTCTATGTGTATTGTATTTATACATTTCATATAGTTATAATCGAATCATCCTCAAGTTGGTTGAAAAAAGTTTCTTCTTTATTATTTTGTTCTTTTAAAAGCCACAGCCAACGCGTTTCGTCCTGTAACGCAGGACTTCTTCAGGGCATTCACAAATCGTAGTCGGCGAGAGAAGATGGATAATAACCATATAGAATTGCCTTCACACGAATTTGAAAGTAATCTTATCTTTGGGTATGTGCATCCAACCGAATTCCATTGACAACGATGCTGGTAACATCCATGAAATCACGTGGTATAATAATCATGGATTTTAGAACCATGTGCTGATGGATTAAGAACAGCACATAGTGGACCTCGTAATGATGGTCAAGCCCGACGTGATCTGAGTCAGCGCCGCTCCCGCCAGAGATTTGGTCTCCCGGCCGGATTCTGGATGTTACCAGCATAATTCTAGATGGTTATTATCCATCTTCTCTCGCCGACTACAATTTGTGAATGCCCTGAAGAAGTCCTGCGTTACAGGACGAAACGCGATAGAACAAAAAGGGGGTATTGATTATCACAGGGTATGTTACGGCACCAACCTAGTGTCGTGAGTATGATGGAGGAAATTAGAATGTTGTGGTGCAACAGGTGAGGAAAAACCCCAAAGCCCTCAATTTAGGGCAAAAGCCCGTCTTAATATAACAACAGTTCCTGTGCACACACAAAGCAGTAAATACAGCATCAAGATAAACGTTATTTAGAAATGACGACAGAGTGTTCTTGGGGTGTTGATTTGATGGTGTATCACTTCACAGGCCAGCCAACACGTGTTTCGTCATTGGGTGTGTAACCCTAGACTTCTTCAGGGCTCAGGTGGAGTAAAGCAGGTCTTCAGACCTCTCGGCTGGTGATACTTCTGACCCAGTGGGTCCTAATATTCAATCCGATGCGTAATTTTGTTTTTCAAAATTTCAGTAAATCTCTTGATTAAGGTAATAATATCTAAACTTCTGTCGCTGATTCTGGCTGTGTATGCCAACACTTGTATCATTCAGTATCAGTACGCCTCTTCAGGCAAGACAAGAGTAACGCGGCGCCATCCGCCGTGAGAAAAGCTATGGCGAGTACGTCCTGAAGCTCCTCACTCCGACACCGTGTTCTGTCGGAAATCCAGGACGAAACGCGTTGGCTGTGGCTTTTAAAAGAACAAAATAATAAAGAAGAAACTTTTTTCAACCAACTTGAGGATGATTCGATTATAACTATATGCAATGTTGTGTTCTCTTCGAGTGGTGCAGTCCTGATTTAGCTTGTTTGTATTGTTCCCCTAGAGTTGAAATAGGGGTGTGCTCCTGACAGGGGGTACTTTCAGGTAGTGTGCACACAGGTGAATCCACAATCTTTTTGACTCGTTTGGTATATGTTTTTGATTGGTGCCGGATCTTCTTGTGGTAGGTCCCCTGTCCAAGCTGTGTTGTTGTATTTATACATTTGTAAAGTCGTTGTGTCTTCAGTCAGTCATTGTCGTATATATGATGCCAAAAAAAGTGTTTTGTTTTGAAGTATACGTTTGTCTACATATATGGGACTCATCTATGTGTCTTCAGTTTATGTTTATTTCATGTTTTTGAAAAAGTTAAATAATACATGTTTTGAAAAAGTTAAAAAATATGGTATTTAAGTAAAATTCAAATTTTGTACCAGTCAAGAGAATTGTTTATTGTTAATTTGTTTTGCAAAAACTAGGTTAAAACGCAATACAAAAGGATAATATAAATTGGTAGAATAAGTACATCTCATTCATTGAGCATGCAGTGAGTTCATGAGTCCAGAATTCCTCTTTAAATAATACTCATTGATCGATGGTCTGAGAGGTATTACCTTTGTTATAATAAGACACTAAAAGACAGCACGACCAGCGGAGGGAAACGCACCACATCGGGAAGCGAGACAAGCAGAAAGCAGGAGTATGGATCATATCCAATAAACTGTAATAGTAATAGAGAAAAAATACGTGACTTAACAGAAAAACATCAACTAATGGCAACCTGTAAGGGAAGTAAAAAGGTAATGGTTAAGAATAAGATAACAGTGACCACAAGAAATAACGTCAAGTGTTAGAGGAAGGGCCAGCAATTTCCATGGAAGCCGCAGAGTGAGAGTTAATGAATTTCCGAAGGTCCGCAGGTTCTTCAAAAGTGGATGTGTGATTTTGAAAAGTCACCTTGAACAAACAGGGATGGAGCAAACCATAACGAGGGCCCAAAGAGCGTAGGGCTGGTCGAAGCTCAAGGAATTATTTCCGTCTCTTGGCAGTCACTGTAGACACATCCTGGGATAAAAACAATTTGGCTCCTGACCAGGATAACAGTTTTTACATTTTTGCAGCATTCCGAACTTGGAGAAGATCAGTGAACTGCAAAAATAAGAGTATCACCCCACGAGGTTTCGTGGGTGCTGAAGAAGAAGATAGGCGAGGGCCTAATCTATGTGCTCTTTGAATATTCAGAGCTGTTGATGTTGGTAAATCCAGAAGTTTCGGGAGAAAAGAAGAGAAGAAGGGCACCGGGTCACTTCCTTCAATGTCCTCTGGAAGACCATATAAACGAAGGTTGTTACGTCTATTTCTGTTTTCAAGGTCTTTGGCAGACTTTTTTAAGAGCAGAATGTCTTTCTCCAAAGATGAAATTTTTGTAGAAGTGGCTTGCACCTCTCCAACTTGTTGCTCCACTATGGAAATTCTGTAGTCAAGTGATGACCATTTAGTGTCCATGTCTTGTAAGCGAGTATTAGTTTCCTCTACAAATGGTCACAGTGCTCTTATCTCCTCCAAGATAATATCTAAGGATACAGGAAGGATAGTCTTCGGTGGAGAAGGAGGGTCCTGCTTAGGACGCTTGTTTGCAGGAGAAGGCGACTGCAGTTTACGTGGAGCAATGGGTGAAGAAACTGCCTTGGAAGAGTTTGAGTGAGCCATCGGTGCAGGAATATGTAGAGAATCCCCCAGGGGATTAGAAGTAGAAACTTGCGATATGCCAGGAGAGAGTTTTCTACTTGAATGCAACAATTAGGAAACACCTAAGGCAAAGTGAGTTGAAATGTGATTTAAAGAGACCAGAATGATAAAAGCTCTTCTGAGAAAAAGGAACAGTGGGCACATATATGATATGTCCTGTTTATATAGGTGAAGAAGACCCAAAGCCTCAGAGAGCGACGAAAGTAAGGCTACAAAAGCCAAAAAGTGAATACTTGAAGAAGTATCCAGAGAAATATGCAGAAAGTTCCTGTCAGGAAGATCCAAAATGGCGTCCGGAGAAAGGTATCAGGAGAAGAACAATGTCACATGAAGCTGCAGCCCTTTAAATGATGTTCAGTGGCATCCTGTGAGTCACCAGGTGTTCCCCTTATCAGGCATCCCGTTTTCACCAAGAAAATTGGGAAAAAACCACCGAAAAATGAAGCGGCGTCTCCAACGCGGCGCAGAGCCTCACATTAGGCGGCCATCTTGAAAATGCGCCATGCGCGCGTCCTTCAGACCAATTGTTTTGGTATAAAAATATTCTTATAGTTATTTTATTTTCTAGAACCAAGCAAGCCTGGCACAGGTAAGCAATAAGTACTTTACAGTAGTAATGCAGTTTGTAAACAGTTTGAGTTGTAATTGTATATGCACTTAGTTTGGACTTACAGTACGGTTTCAGAGAAATGCAATACCTTGTAAATACAGTACATAGACTTGAATGGGCTTTTCAGTAAAATTACAGGTGAGATTACTTTTCTTACTCAGAGTAGTATACCTGGATACTACTCTGGGACATTTCCTGTAAACAGGTAAGTAAAATCGTTTTTGTTAGTTAGTGCAATTTTAAAGAATTTCTTTAGGTTTTTAGACTCCACACTTTTCCAAGAAAAACAGTCAATGTTATCCTATGGAGGAAAATAGTGCTATCGATTTTGAGGTAAGTATTTTGTAGTGGGAGTTGAGGTTCTGGGGGTAGACTCAGGGGTCCCCCAGGGTCAAGGATGCACTCTAGTTACACCCTCAGTGGCACTAGGGCGGCCGGGTGCAGAGTGCTGAGGCCCAATGTTATCCAATGGGGGAAAAGGGGCCTCCGGTTGGTGGCTGCTGACGAGCAGGCCACTTGGTTGTGGGAGCAAAGCTCCTGGACTTTAGCTCAGGGCAAATGGGGAAACAAGGTAGCACCAAAGGTGCACCCTCAGCGGCACTAGGACGGCCGGGTCCAGGGTGCTGTTTCGACGTCCGGCGCCCTGTTGTTTGCAATGGGGAACCTCCGGTTTGCAAAGGCACTGCAGGCTTGGGGACGAAGGTCTTCTGGGTGCGACCACCACTTCGAGAGGTAAGTTGGGAAGTTAGAGGTTGGTTAGGCACCGTCGGTTTGGCCACCCAAGGCCATGGGGCGTCGGGTGCGGGGGTGCCTTTTGGGGTTGGATCTTCTTACCAGCTCCTGGTCGCAGTTGGGGGGACCTTCTGGATTTAGGCTGTAGGCATCGGCTGGAGGCTTGAGGCAGGTCAGGGGTCGCCGGATCTCGGGTCAGGATCGCCGGGGTGACCTCCTCGTGGTGTTTGCCCACTCGAGCTCGGGCCGTGGACGGCGGGAGCAGAGTGGGGCAGATCCGCAGTGTCCGGCCGGAACCAGAGGTTGCAGATGAACAAATCCGGTGTTCACGGGAGACACAGTCTTTGGGGTTGAAGGCAGGCAGGTCCTCCGGGGTTTTCGAGGTTGCTGGCTGCAGGACACATCGGGATTTCGCAGGTGCAGGTTCGAGGTGGAGACAGGCCTGTAGGACTGGGGCCAAGTCAGTGGGCGTCTTCCTCTTGTTAACTGCTGCACGGCTGTTCGGTCCTTCTTCTTCTTCTTCTCCTTGTAGTTTCTTCTTGTCTGAGGAAGCAAGGTTCAAGGGTGCCCCTAAATACTAGATTTAGGGGCGTTACAGGTAGGTAAAAGGCAGGGACCAATGGGTCCCTTCCCTGGGATGGGTACACCCCCGATTATGCCACCCTCCAGTGGGAGGGGGCATGAGCCTGTCCCTGGTTGGCTGAGTCCCCCCATCTGCAAGATGGCGGGGACTGAGAGTTGTGCTTCAACTCGCCTCCCCCACCTGAGGGGTGGAGTTGGCAGAGGTGGGCACACCTCTCTTCCTCACTTCTTTTTCCCGCTGGTTCTCCCACCCAAAGTCGGGGTCAGAACCAGTGGGGACCAGTTGCTGAAAGCAGCAAGTGGCCTGGGGAAGCTCACAAAGGTGGCAAGCCTTTGAAGCTTCCCTCGAGAACCCCTGCCCATCCTGGGGAGGAGGCTTGGCACCTCGTCCCAGGATGTGCATTGTTTCAGGCCCCAGAGAGCAGCGGGCTCTCGACCCAGAGGTCCAGAAACATGTCTGGTGGAGGCAGCTGAAAGCAGCCCCTCAGCCTGGACACTAGTGGTAGGTTAGTTTTCAGGGGGCATCTCTAAGATGCCCTCTGTGTGCATTTTTCATTAAATCCCACACTGGCATCAGTGTGGGTTTAATGTGCTGGGAAGTTTGATACCAAACTTCCCAGTTTTCAGTGTAGCCATTATGGTGCTGTGGAGTTCGTAATGACAAACTCCCATCACCATATACTCTTAATGGCAGCACTGCACTTACACTGTCTAAGAATGGACTTAGACACTGTAGGGGTACAGAGCTCATGCACCTGTACCCTCACCACTGGTATAGGGCACCCAGCTAGAGGGGTGACTGATCTATGCCAGGTCAGTGGGTTGTAGGCATGGCACACAGGGATGTGTTACTCAAAAAACTGTGGGGCGCTATTTTCACCCCAATCCCAGTCACACAGCGGTTTCGTAAATCTTCAGAAATCCTCAATGCCAATCTTGTAATCCATGTTTTTAGAATATTTATTCCAATACATCCAAATTTTGCGAATAATTGTTTTTTCATCAGCCACTTGTAAGTTTACATGCTTTCCCATTGCTTCAAATGCTGGAGATATGCCAATCCAGGCCTTTTTCTCAAGCACGTGCGGTTATGCAAGGTTTATCCAAGACAGTCAACATACACCCAATGCATTTCGAGCTGAACATAGCTCTTCTTCAGGGATAACTACAAATGTAAAAAAAACAACGTTTCTTCATTTTATCGCTCTTAACATGTGAAATAACTGCCATTCCCCCATAGCGTGATTACTGTTCTCTCAAACATGAATTTCAAAGGACTTCCCCTCATTTTCCAATGTTCTGACATGATGTTTTAAACTCACAGCAACTTGATTATTCCAGATTTCTCCCCACCCTTTATCCTCAACGTACCTTGTAAATCAACGTGCTCACTTACTCCCATATTCCCTAATTCGTGATTAAACCCATGTCTCCATATCAAAAAATACCTCACAATCCTCCCGTAAAACTCCTGTTGCTACTCTCCTAACAAAACCTAACCCTGCACACACTACTCAAATTGTGCATCATAAACACCCCCTTACAACGCTCACACTGTGTGAAACACAAGAACTGACCAAATAATATCTCTACATCTCTAAACCCAAACAACAGTAATAATAATCATTGTTTACCTGTCAAAACTTGATCCTACGTTCAACAGTAAAACGGCATCAACCGCTTTGCAAAATCCCACCAACAAAGTGCTCCGTTACCATTTCCCACGTGCCTCCGGTTTTTAAACTCTGCGAGCATAACCACTCCCTCTCAGATGTGTACCAATTAGTGAGTTGACTGAAACCACCCCGAGTCGAATCCTATATGTTTAATAAACTACAGTTCCCATAAGACACTGTGTCCCTTTTATTTATACGCTGTGGTGTCCGAGTCCCCGATTATGTAATTCATTTTCCACATTTCACGCATACGGCGGTTAACACTACATTAATCACAGGTCAAACAAAAGAATGTTAACAGTGAAAACTGGTCATTTTTAAACACGCTCTAATAATTCACGTTTAACCCCTTCCATGCGTCGGACCCCGGCCGTCCGATGTCACGGTGGGCATGTGCGTCGGACGGCCGGGTGCCGTCCGATTGGCGCATGCGTGGAATTTTCCCGCACCGCAGGGAAATTCTGGCCGCGCCCAAGGGGTTAAACAATGATGACTCCTTTTCATAAACTCGATGTTGCTTCTTACAAGTGGCTCGCAGTCCTGTTTAGTCCATCATTCTTTTTGTGGGTGTAAACGATCGAGGGGGGCAAATATCAGTTTCATGTCAAATCGGTGATAGAATGCACACCTTCTTAGACTCATTTATTCTCTGTAACTTCCAAACTAGTATTCAACTAGTGCGTGCTGACTCGGCGCGTGCCTTGCCCTTATGGCACGAAAGAGTTACTCAAAAAACTGTGGGGCGCTATTTTCACCCCAATCCCAGTCGTACAGCGGTTTCGTAAATCTTCAGAAATACTCAATGCCAATCTTGTAATCCATGTTTTAGAATATTTATTCCAATACATCCAAATTTTGCGAATAATTGTTTTTTCATCAGCCACTTGTAAATTTACATGCTTTCCCATTGCTTCAAATGCTGGAGATATGCCAATCCAGGCCTTTTTCTCAAGCACGTGCGGTTATGCAAGCTTTATCCAAGACAGTCAACATACACCCAATGCATTTCGAGCTGAACATAGCTCTTCTTCAGGGGTATCTACAAATGTAAAAAAAACAACGTTACTTCATTTTATCGCTCTTAACGTGTGAAATAACCTGCCATTCCCCCAAAGCGTGATTACTGTTCTCTCAAACATGAATTTCAAAGGACTTCCCCTCATTTTCCAATGTTCTGACATGATGTTTTAAACTCACAGCAACTTGATTATCCCAGATTTCTCCCCACCCTTTATCCTCAACATACCTTGTAAATGAACGTGCTCACTTACTCCCCTATTCCCTAATTCGTGATTAAACCCATGTCTCCATATCAAAAAATACCTCACAATCCTCCAGTAAAACTCCAGTTGCCACTCTCCTAACTACTCAAACTGTGCATCATAAACACCCCCTTACAACGCTCACACTGTGTGAAACACAAGAACTGACCAAATAATATCTCTACATCTCTAAACCCAAACAACAGTAATAATAATCATTGTTTACCTGTCAAAACTTGATCCTACGTTCAACGGTAAAACGGCATCAACCGCTTTGCAAAATCCCACCAGCAAAGTGCTCCGTTACCATTTCCCACGTGCCTCTGGTTTTTAAACTCTGCGAACATTACCACTCCCTCTCAGATGTGTACCAATTAGTGAGTTGACTGAAACCACCCCTGTGTCGAATCCTATATGTTTAATAAACTACAATTCCCATAAGACACTGTGTCCCTTTTATTTATATGCTGTGGTGTCCAAGTCCCCGATTATGTAATTCATTTTATACATTTCACGCATACGGCGGTTAACACTACATTAATCACAGGTCAAACAAAAGAATGTTAACAGTGAAAACTGGTCATTTTTAAACACGCTCTAATAATTCACGTTTAAACAATGATGACTCCTTTTCATAAACTCGATGTTGCTTCTTACAAGTGGCTCGCAGTCCTGTTTAGTCCATAATTCTTTTTGTGGGTGCAAACGATCGAGGGGGGCAAATATCAGTTTCATGTCAAATCGGTGATAGAATGCACGCCTTCTTAGACTCATTTATACTCTGTAACTTCAAAACTAGTATTCAACTAGTGCGTGCTGACTCGGCTCGTGCCTTGCCCTTATGGCACGAAAGAGTTACTCAAAAAACTGTGGGGCGCTATTTTCACCCTAATCCTAGTCGCACAGCGGTTTCGTAAATCTTCAGAAATCCTCAATGCCAATCTTGTAATCCATGTTTTTAGAATATTTATTCCAATACATCCAAATTTTGCGAATAATTGTTTTTTCATCAGCCACTTGTAAGTTTACATGCTTTCCCATTGCTTCAAATGCTGGAGATATGCCAATCCAGACTTTTTTCTCAAGCACGTGTGGTTATGCAAGGTTTATCCAAGACAGTCAACATACACCCAATGCATTTCGAGCTGAACATAGCTCTTCTTCAGGGGTAACTATAAATGTAAAAAAAACAACGTTACTTCATTTTATCGCTCTTAACATGTGAAATAACCTGCCATTCCCCCATAGCGTGATTTCTGTTCTCTCAAACATGAATTTCAAAGGACTTCCCCTCCTTTTCCAATGTTCTGACATGATGTTTTAAACTCACAGCAACTTGATTATCCCAGATTTCTCCCCACCCTTTATCCTCAACGTACCTTGTAAATCAACGTGCTCACTTACTCCCCTATTCCCTAATTTGTGATTAAACCCATGTCTCCATATCAAAGAAT
This sequence comes from Calotriton arnoldi, assembly GCA_963921515.1. Taxonomy (NCBI): domain Eukaryota; kingdom Metazoa; phylum Chordata; class Amphibia; order Caudata; family Salamandridae; genus Calotriton; species Calotriton arnoldi. Next base: position 1,228,205 of record CAWUFW010005116.1, read on the forward strand.
ACCTCACAATCCTCCCATAAAACTCCCGTTGCCACTCTCCTAACAAAACCTAACCCTGCACACATTACTCAAATTGTGCATCATAAACACCCCTTTACAACGCTCACACCGTGTGAAACATAAGAACTGACCAAATAATATCTCTCTACATCTCAAAACCCAAACAACAATAATAATAATCATTGTTTACCTGTCAAAACTTGATCCTATGTTTAACGGTAAAACGGCATCAACCGCTTTGCAAAATCCCACCATCAAAGTACTCCGTTACCATTTCCCACGTGCCTCCGGTTTTTAAACTCTGCAAGCATAACCACTCCCTCTCAGATGTGTACCAATTAGTGAGTTGACTGAAACCACCCGTGTCGAATCCTATATGTTTAATAAACTACAATTCCCATAAGACACTGTGTCCCATTCATTTATACGCTGTGGTGCCGAGTCCCCGATGATGTAATTCATTTTCCACATTTCACGCATACGGCGGTTAACACTACATTAATCACAGGTCAAACAAAAGAATGTTAACAGTGAAAACTGGTAATTTTTAAACACGATTTGACATGAAACTGATATTTGCCCCCCTCGATCGTTTGCACCCACAAAAAGAATTATGGACTAAACAGGACTGCGAGCCACTTGTAAGAAGCAACATGGAGTTTATGAAAAGGAGTCATCATTGTTTAAACGTGAATTATTAGAGCGTGTTTAAAAATGACCAGTTTTCACAGTTAACATTCTTTTGTTTGACCTGTGATTAATGTAGTGTTAACCGCCGTATGCGTGAAATGTGGAAAATGAATTACATAATCGGGGACTCGGACACCGCAGCGTATAAATAAAAGGGACACAGTGTCTTTTGGGAATTGTAGTTTATTAAACATATAGGGGTGGTTTCAGTCAACTCACTAATTGGTACACATCTGAGAGGTAGTGGTTATGCTCGCAGAGTTTAAAAACCGGAGGCACGTGGGAAATGATAACGGAGCACTTTGATGGTGGGATTTTAAAAAGCGGTTGATGCCGTTTTATCGTTGAACGTAGGATCAAGTTTTGACAGGTAAACAATGATTATTATTACTGTTGTTTGGGTTTAAAGATGTAGAGATATTATTTGGTCAGTTCTTGTGTTTCACACGGTGTGAGCGTTGTAAGGGGGTGTTTACGATGCACAATTTGAGTAGTTTGTGCAGGGTTAAGTTTTGTTAGGAGAGTGGCAACGAGAGTTTTACGGGAGGATTGTGAGGTATTTTTTGATATGGAGACATGGGTTTAATCACGAATTAGGGAATAGGGGAGTAAGTGAGCACGTTGATTTACAAGGTACGTTAAGGATAAAGAGTGGGGAGAAATCTGGGATAATCAAGTTGCTGTGAGTTTAAAACATCATGTTAGAACATTGGAAAATGAGGGAAGTCCTTTGAAATTCATGTTTGAGAGAACAGTAATCACGCTATGGGGGAATGGCAGGTTATTTCACATATTAAGAGCGATAAAATGAAGTAACGTTTTTTACATTTGTAGTTACCCCTGAAGAAGAGCTATGTTCAGCATTGGGTGTATGTTGACTGTCTTGGATAAACCTTGCATAACCGCATGTGCTTGAGAAAAAGGCCTGGATTGGCATATCTCCAGCATTTGAAGCAATGGGAAAGCATGTAAACTTACAAGTGGCTGATGAAAAAACAATTATTCGCAAAATTTGGATGTATTGGAATAAATATTCTAAAAACATGGATTACAAGATTGGCATTTCTGAAGATTTACAAAACCGCTGTGCGACTGGGATTGGGGTGAAAATAGCGCCCCACAGTTTTTTGAGTAACTCTTTCGTGCCATAAGCGCAAGGCACGCGCCGAGTCAGCACGCACTAGTTGAATACTAGTTTTGAAGTTACAGAGTATAAATGAGTCTAAGAAGGTGTGCATTCTATCACCGATTTGACATGACACAGGGATGTGTGCCATGCCGACTCTTCACTTTGTTCTGCACCAAAACACGCAGCCTGCAAAGGCAGCGTTTGTGTCTGTAAACGTACAGGGCCTCTAAGGGTGGCACAATAAGTGCTGCAGCCCTTAGAGATCTTCCCTGGTCACAGTGCCCTGGGTACCTGTGGTACCATTTACCAGGGGCTGACCTGTGGCTAGAGATGCCAGTTGGGTTAGTTTTGGGGAAAGAACACAGGCCCTGTGAACCTGATTGGCAGGGACCCAGAGCACATCAAGTCAAAGTGCATCAGTAGTCTGGCAAAAAAGTGGGGGGGTTACTGCAACAGAAACCCTCTTTCCTAAAAGTATGCCTGAACTCAGGATTTAAAAATACATCTTTTAGTAAAGATGATTTTTATATTATGTGTTTGAAAATACCACTTTTAGAAAGTGGGTAGTTTTTGTCTAACCATCCTGTGTGCCTCTGCCTTCCATGTTTTCGCTGTCTGGGTTTAGAGTGACAGGAGCAGGGGATGTGCATTCACACTAGAAAGACATAAGGGGGGTTGAGGATGTTCTGCCTTCCCTAGGTGACTCATAGCCAGGCTGAATAGACCTGGCTGCATTTAGAGTAGTGGGAGGAGTTGTGCCTTGCACCTTAATGGACTTTGGCTGCCTCTCACAAAGCTGTCTCCACCTCCTGTGGTGAACCTGGCCTGAGCCAGGCTGAACTGGTTTAGGTGTGCCAGAGGAACTTTGTTTGTAATAACTTCAAATGAAAATGTGGTGTAAATATTGGGGCCCTGACCCCAGAACTTTATATTACTGCTGGACTAAGGAACCTGCCAGGAAGATGAGCTGGAAGAGCTGTGAGGAGAGACTACCACTTTTCTGGTTGCTTTTTTGGGTTGGCGTGCAGTTGCTGCTTCTGTCTTGGGCAGGAAAAGGGCTGGACTGTTTTTACTGCATTCTAAGTATCTCCAAGGGCTTGATGTAGAGCTTGCCTCCTGTTGGAAGTCTCAGGGAAATTAAAGACTTCAACTTCTTCTGGGTACCAGCTTCTGGAACTGGATTTTTCAGCTGCCACAGAGGAAAAAGGTAAACCAATGCCGCCAATAACACTGCTGCGGGCTCTGTGACCTGAAGGCACCGCCGCACTTCGCACCACAACCCTGGTCTCACCGACGATGCCACCACCGAGCCGCTGCTTGCACCGTGACTTGTGAGCACCGCACTTGCACCACCTCGCTTCGCACGCCGCCCTGGTATCCCCAACGATGCCACGCCGCTGTCACTGACACCACTGCCTGCACTGTGACCTGTGGACATCGCTCATGGAGAACACGGAGCACTGTCCCGTTTCGCACCGCAGCCCTGGTCTCACCAACGACGCTGCTCCAAGCTGACATCGACGCCAATGCCTGCACTTTGGTTTGGGAGCACCGCTGGTAGGTCAGACGATGCACCGCCCCATCGTACACCGCAGCCTTGGCCCACCGACGCCAGAGCCATTGACCCCAGATCGTCAACCGACGCCGCTGCTTGCACCCCCACCTGTGGGCCCCGCAGGACACATTGCCTCGTCTCGCACCACAGCCTTCGGTCTACCAACGATAACGCTCCAGCAACGTCAATGCCGCTGCTTGCACTGTGACCTGTCAGCACTGCAACGAGCACTGCCCCACTTCGCACCGCAGCCCTGGTCCCACAGATGCCGCTGGATGACCGTCACCAAGTTGAGGCCTGCACTGCAACCTGAGGGCGCTGCACTTTGCACCGCTCCACTTCACACCGCATCCCCGACGCCTGCCGATGCCGGTGCTCCTGATGTCAAACTCACGGAGTTTGACCTGCAACGCTTGTGACTTCAAGGGCCCAACGACTCCTGCCCCAACTTCCGGAACCGACGCTGCCCAACGCCGCACTTCCGGAGATCACTGCAAGGTCCTATGCCCTTTATCGCCAAAGGTACTGTTTTATGGGTCTCCTCGACACCGTAGCCGCCCCGTGATACCGCGACCATCCGGAACTCTTGCATTAGGTTGCTCATGACGCCGTATAACCCCAGACGGAGCTATCGACTTCAAAGAACTGTATATAAAGTCTATGTTTGCTTTATTTGTATTTTGATCACTGTTAATTCGATTTTTAGCCTTTTGGTCGTGTTTTACACAGATTAATATTGGATATTTTTCTAAACGAGTGTGGTATCAATTTTTAGTGTTTTCACTGTATTACTGCTGGTTATGTGCAAATGCTTTACATACTGCCTCTGAGGTAAGCCTGACTGCTCATGTCAAGCTACCTCAGAGGGGGGAGCAAGGGATATTTTAGATGTTTAATCCCTTATCCTGACTAGAGTGGTGGATTCTGCCTGATTTAGGTACATACCGTAGCCAACCAGAAAACCCATTTCTAACACCTTCTCTGCCTGAATCCAAGATGGTGAAACCCTTCTTCTCTTATGCAGAACCTGTGTGACCACCCCAGAGATATGGCCAGGGAATTAACAAACCCTCCTCTGTGGTTACCTCAAACCAGTTCTGGGAGCAGCTCCTTCACCACTGTGATTGGATCCTGGCTGACTGGGGGAACAAAGAAAGGGTCTTTGTAGGTGTAATCTGACATTTGCCTCTGATAGGGGAGGCCCCTTTAAAGATAATTAAATTCCTTGGCACTGTCCAAATGGCCATCCTACCAGATGAAACGAAAGACCTTCCCACTCGCAGAATATATCATACCTCATTCAGAGTTAAGCAAACAGAGGGCTGCTGTTGGAGGCTAGTGCAAATTAGCCTCCAAAGGATTTACCCAGGAGAAAAGGTTACTTTTGAAAAGTACCTTTTCCTTGATATTTATTAAAAATCAGACTTCACCAGTGAATAGGGTTATTAATAAATATTACAAAGATCCCAAAAATGAAATGTCTAGGTGTTTCCTAGACGGAAATCTCATTATTAAATTTAATATTACATCCCAGTGCTTTCTTATGGAACAGCCAGCCTTGCTACAGTAAATGCAGCTTTTGTAACATTACATTTCTACATGTCATACCTTTAAATACCATGTACCCTGCCTTATGAGCAATAAGGCCTACTTAGGGGTGACTTATTAATTTTTAAAAGGAAGGTTTAGACCGGTCAAGCAGGGTTTATTTTGACAGGTCGAATTGTGGTTTAGAAGGTGGTTTAGTAAGGCTACACTGGTAGGCCTGCAGCTATCTTTTTGCAATGCCACTGTAGTAAATGGCACAATTGGTGCTGCAGTCCACTGGTGACATTTAACTTACAGGCCCTCCGTACATTTTGTACCATATACTTCGGACTTATAGGTAAGTTAAATATGCTATTTAGGGGTTTACCAATGTCATCATGTGCAAAGGAGGAGCACAGGCACCACTGGTTAGCAAGGGTAAAGTTGACAGAGTTCTACAGCCACAAAAAAATGTTAAGGCAAAAAATCTGGGGTACACCACGCAAAATATGGTAATTTCCTACACTGTGCCTAATTTTGGAGTTTTTAGTCTCCTTGTTAGTTAGTAGTTGAGGTTTCGGTTGTATTCATACAGCATTATGTTTATATCACAAAAGTTCCATAGTCTGATTGCAAAAAAAGTGCCATCTTCTGCCTGCCCTTTGCTGACTAACAGGTGAGTGTGTTTGAGAACATGGCAGAGATATTGTCAGGCTCTACTTGCAAACCTTCACCTTTCCCCATCTTAGTCCAGACACATTAGTCAAGGAGCCCTGAGCTGGGTTTTTTTTAGGAATGCCTTACAGCATGGGAAAGCTATTGGTGGTAATCATGGCCTTGTGAAACCCTATAATCCTTTAATATAAAAAACTGGCATGTGCAGTCGACCATTGGGAAGTAGTGTAGACCCAAGGCAGTGCAAACCATATGCAAACAATTGTATCTTTCTGGAGAGGACTCACCAGTGGATAAGTAGGCTGAAGAGTGATAGAGAGGGGAAGAATTCTGGATAGAAGTATCCATACTCCCTAACCTCCACCTTGAGAACAAGCCATTGAATAACAGGTTAAAGAGATTGCTCATCTGCTAGCCCAATTTCAGTCCTGAATATTAGTACTAGTATCCAATATGTAAATAAAATGATTCTTTGCATGAAAGAGGCCATGGGGCTGAATGTAACTTTAGGGAAAGAAGCCCATCTCTTGGTTAATATTCATTCTCATTCAGATTACCTTTTTGATGGTGGCTTACAGATATGGATTAGTGCCCAAGAATGGACTATAATCATATTTTAAGAGGAACTATAGCTGGAGTGAGCATCTAAAATGTAAAGGTCTAATTCAATCCCAGTTATAGGGTCACCATTAATTAAAGGCAACCATCTAACCCAAACAGTGTTGCCTCAGTCCACATCTGTGAGAAAAGTGAATGGCCCAAAAGATTTATACGGCTCAACCCTAAAGAAGCTCACTGACAAACGGATGCTGGCTGCACCAATACTCAAACGTAGACATAGGCATTCAATGTCACTCCAAGGGCACAATGCTCATATGAAGGCGACTACAGCTTGCCAGTCCACCTCAATCCAATGTGAAGTCTGCAAGGAGGAACTGCATGAATGAGTTGACACCAGACTTCTCTTTCATGAACAACAAGTACTTGGAATTTCCTTAAAATCGGAAAGTGGACGCCAGTGGTTGCTGAATGCAAGATGTTGGCCATTATTTAAGACACAAAAGACCAATAAAATTGTTTCTAATTCTTATTACTTCCAAATGGATGCAATAAGGATAAGCAGTTCTTCTGAAAGAAAGATGTACAAATAACACAGGCTTCTGAAATGCCACGTTTCCTTGTACATTTTCAACATGAGGCTAAACAACAGTTCATAACGTGCATGGGACATCTTATGGGTGCTGCACATTAAAGGATGTTAATCCATTAAAAAGAGGTGCGTTTAAAGGTTTTTTTCTTTTCGAATATAACTTGGTTTTCATCACTTGAAATGTGGTGTGGTCGTGGCCATATTATGACCTTCTACATCATTTTACCTTGCTACAAATGTGTGAAAGTTGGGTTTTGCCAATAGCGGATGTTTAAATTTCGTCACCATTTTTAAAATAATTAGGAGGTGAAAAACAGTATAGAAAAAAACGGACTACTGGGGTTGAAAGCCCTGCAAAATCAATTATTTGGTGAAGATTGTTTATGAAAAAAAAGGTTTTAGGGGAAAAATCTCCTGCAATATCTGTTTGCAAGGGACATTTCTTCCTTAAGCAAAGGTTTGATGAGAGGACACACTTTACAAGGTTGTAAAGTTGCAAAGCCTCTCACCTTTTAAAAAATAAATTGTCAACTAAATTATAATTTTTTGTACCTCAAAATAAAAACTGGGAGACTGCTCTTGAGAGTGATAATGTAAAGCCAAAATACAAGGTAACTAAACCATAAATGCATCCATAGAGTATGCATACCCCAGCCAGTCTGTTCTGCGTCCCTCCTCAGGCAACCACAGAAGCAGATATTTTTGTATTCAAAATATTTTTTTTAATTATTCTTTTGACAGCATGGGCCACATGTACAAAACTCTTGTGATTTGAAAGCCTGTGAATTGCAAAAGCACGCTCTGCTATCACAACAGAGAATGTTGTTATGCAGAAAACCCTATTTCCGACTCAAAAAAGGATTTTAGCAACCCTTTATGAATTGCAAATAAAGGCTAGAAAATCCCCCTCATCCCCCATACTTGGGAGCCACAATGAAATGTATGGCGTGAAATGTATCAATGCCTTACAACCTTGCAGTGTTGATCACCTCAAAGGGTTTGGCATCTGATTTCCAAAGCGGAAGCTGTCTCACTGAATAGTGTCATTGGCATTCAGGACATCTTCTTTGGAATCAAGGTCCGGACGTGCCCAGAGAATTTGTGTATGCTCCTAGGCCTGGCAAAGTGTATCCCTCTGTGAGGATCATTATGCCATAGGTGATGGTGGTGTCCATTTTTCTAAGACCAATTTACTTTAGACAGGGACTGGGAGACATGAAGGAGATGAAATGGCTGGAGTGATTCAAGGCTGGTAAAATGAGAGTGGTATGAATAATTCTTCAGATTGGTGAATTCAATAGCTCCAACAACTTCTCAGATAATTCCACTTCACACATTGCTTTTCTGTGATAATTCTATACTATTTGGAGGTTGAAACTTCAATCATGTTAACGTAAGCGAGGTTTAGCATACAGGGTCATTAGAAGAAGCCTCTTTTATACTATTTGCTGAAGTGTTTAGGAGCCACAGAGCTGATGTCTGGGAGGGACTAGCTTAATCTCTGGCCATTTCTAGATACATCGTGAGAAAGTGCAAAATTTTGTTTCAGGTTATATTTAACTCCAAACAAACTACGAACAAATGAGAAGTGGAAAAGAGCAGTAAAGACAACTGCAGCGAAGGTCTACAAATAGCCTCCTCTTTCCTGTTTACTGTTGTGCACTATTCTGTAAGGCCCAGGTTTTCTAAACTTCTGTCAGTTGTGTGTTGCATCAAAGTGAGTTGTGTTGGATATCATTTTTTGACAAGCACTATATATTTACTATGTGTCACACATCAGTGCAAAGCTCTGTGCCATAGCGCAAGGCAATGTAATGCAGATTGCCGCTGCATAACGCAAATCGTACTTAGGTGGTGCAACTTGTTGTTGCATCACACAAGGTGTCCTTGCACTAGTTTCACTTAAAAAAACAAGCAAATACGATGCATTATTTAGGGATTTGAAAAAAATAGAGAAGATGACAAGCCAGGAAGGTGGGACCAGCCAGGAGAGCATACAACAAACGGGGGCAGGTGGGTTCCTGAAAAAAAGAAAACAAACTTTACCCAGGAGGAAAATGAAATTTTAATTTCTGAGTTGGCTAAAAAGAGAAGTATCTATTTGTCACCTCAATATTACCATTATCCCCGAAGGCACTTTATGGAGAAATACAGCAGACACAGTAAATGCAATGGCACCCACACACAGGACTGTGGAGGAATGCAAGAAGAGGTGGCATGATCACAAGTGCAGGCTAGCAAGAACCCTGAAGGCTGCAAAGAAAACTGGTGGAGGTCCACAAACCCAGGAGACCTTGGTGGCAATAGAGAAGTAGGTGGCAGCAGTTATAGGGTGGTTGGTGGCATTGGGGGCACTGGCACTGACGCTCTAGAACACTCAACCACATCTTAAGGTAAGTTGATTAAAAAAACACACCTGTGCATCTGATATATTCATATCTCTTCGTTTTACTAATTATATGTTACATTTGTAATTTTTGTTTTAAATATGGTGAAATATTTGTGTTTATAGCTCTCATTATATTAATCTTAGTAATTTAGGTAGTAATAGTTCTGCTTAAAGCTCTCATTATATTAATCTTGGTATTTTATGTAGTGATATTTTACCATTTGCTTCCTAGTCCTGGCTGAAAAACATGATATACATCCTAAAAATAAATTAAAGGTATGCTTGTATGTCATGCTAATTGACTTTGTAAAAACTATAATCAAATCAAATGTGTCTTTTTCAGACTTTTTAAAATTTCTTTACGAATCAAACATTGCACTACAATGTCACTATCCTTATTTTATTTATAATAGTTTAATAATAGTTTGCTTGCTAATCATTTGTAGTTAGATAGAATGCATGATAATCATAAGTTTGTTTCATTTCTATGCATTGTTTTAGCCCTGATACCGAATTTATAATATTGATGTTAATTGCTATGAATACAGGATGCATTTGAGCATAATTGTAATAGTCACATGCATGCTTATGAATTTAGATTAGTGTGTCAAGTGAAACATTTTTATGAAAGATGTGTAACAGTTAAAGATAAGAATCCACCAATGACTCATTGTGCCAATGTAAATTAACAGTTGTTTTATGTATATCTATGTTTATTGCATTTATATACACCTATAGTGTATTGTTTACTTTACGCTGAAAGGACAGTAAGGTTTAAATACTAAACAAATTATATTTATGTGTAGTACAATGCATACCAGGAAGTGTGCCAACAAAGCACAATATTGTTGTTTTTGGTTGCCATGCAGCACCACAACCAAAGTTGCAGCAGTGTGCTGTGTCAAGGGGAAAGTCTAAAACAACACTCTTTTAGTAAGTTATGTTGGAGTTTCACTCTATCACAGTGCAACTGCACTTTAGGCTGCCATGTGGCAATAAAAACACTTGCATCATAGTGCAAAGATTGGTGTGTTAGGTTAAGCCTAGGCTGCTTCAGGAAGACTAATTTTACAGTCAACATACTTTGATTAATCAGTTTCCTCTCTTTGTATGCATGTACTACAAGGCAGCACACATTCAAAGGTTGTACCGTATGGCTGAATGGAAGCATCTCTTTCCTATTTTGCCAGTCTTGTAGAGTTGTAAATGTACTGTAGCAATCTATGTATACAAATGTTTTGCTATACTGTATATTTGTGCTCACATGGGTTGTTTTCATTGAGGGAACTTGTACCAGCTATTGCATGTCCCATTTATGTGCATCTTAGTGTATCCTTACTTGGTGTACTTTCAAAATGCAAATCTGGTTTGCGAAATCTGAGTAAGTTTCTAGATAATGTTTTAGTCAGAGGTCTAAAACTTTGTCCACAAACAAGTTTAAAATGTGTACAAAAATGCCACCATAAACAACTTTGTTACCAAAGCAGAACTGTTAATCAAGGACTCCAGTTACTAATACACTGTGGCTTGTTTGAGTCACAAAAGTGATCCAAATCTATAAGAAAATAATGAAAAATGTGAGCCCTTTGCATAATTTTATTAGAGGCAAAAATATATACACTATTACAGTATACTGACAACAATTCTCTATTTATGCTGATGGATGGACACACGGATGGATACACTTAATCATTATTTCATGTTAAGTTACAAAAAACTATAAATACATAGAGAAACCTGCATGATATTTATAATTGCAATTAATCTTAGTAAATCTACATTACATTACAGCATTCTGTAATCTGTTTAACATTGACAAATCTTGTTATATCAGTAGTCAAACTTGTCGTTTTACATTTAGAGCTTTTACTTGTCTTTCTTTAAATTTATGTAGATCTTGACAGTTCTCCCAATGATCTCCTGATCAAGACTGACATCTTCGAGACATTCAAGACCACCGTAGCCTCCTTAAATGAAGAAACGTTTAACGATTTCATATGTGTTTTGGACAATTCTCCACTCATTTTGGAGAGGAATGACAATGTTAGAGTGTTTCCTATATGTCAAAAATTCTCTTGTTCACTACCAAGAATAGAACATAGTGCTTCTGTGGAGGAGGAAAATCTGGGACTTACATTTGAAAGGCAAAGCCACAGGACACAGCAACAGCTTGATGAGGAAGTCTGCAAAGGGATGGAGATACTTATTGACACGTAGGAAGGAGTTCCAAGGTGCCAGAGACCAAATAAAAAGTCTCATACCTTTAAAGGCACATATTGTGGGTTCAGGGAATTGATGATTCACTTGCAGACATTGCAGAAGTAGTTAGAGAAAAAAAAGGATCAAGAATTAGCAAGCAACATGAATACAATAGACCTACAGATAAAGGATATTAAATCAGCAATTAATCAATCCCAATAAGGACTACAACATACGATGTACTCCTTCCTTAATATGATGAGTGTTCTCAATTAAAAACATTATTGCTGTATTAACAACACAATAGACTCAGCAAGGAGCTTGATGAGGCATCAGAGGCTGAAGATTTTGATACAGCTATTTTGCTCCACATTGTCACTAAATCGACATCAGTTTCTTAGTTTATTCCTTAATCTTGTACTTGTCATCATATAATTTTTTTCACATTCCAACTGCATTCTTTTGGTGGTGTGTTGGACCTGACCAATATTTGAAGGATTAGTGTTAGACCTGGCACCATTGGTGTGGGAACTGACGCATCCCCTCCCCTGCGCAGCAGTAAGAAACCGACGCATCACCTCCCCCGGAGCAAGGAAGTGACGCATCACCTTCCCTGAGTGTAAGGAACCGACGCATCACCTTACCTGCGGACCGTTTTGTTTGTTTGCGTGACGCATCCCATGTACCTTGTGTGAAAAGTGTCGCAATTGCAATTTGCTTTGAACTGAACTATTTCTACCATCTGAAAGTCATATTTTTATTACTGTATTGTGGATTTTTGTCGTTTGGTCTTGTTTTGGTTTAGATAAAGATTACTTATTTTTCTAAACTGGTGTGGTGTCCATTTGTAGTGTTTTCACTGTATTACTCTATGTGTTCACAAATGCTTTACACACTGCCTCTGAGATAAGCCTGTCTGCTCGTGCCAAGCTACCAAGGGGGTGAGCAGGGGTTATTTTAGAAGTGTATCCCCCTTACCCTGACTAGAAGCAAGGGTCCCTATTTGGACAAAGGTACCTACCTCTGCCAACTAGAGACCCCCATTTCTAACAATCAGCACCAACTCTCTGCCTGTTTCTGTTGGCATAAGGACTATGCATACCTTATGCTGCTAGTCTGAATTTGTGACTTTCCCCCGGGCTAGCATGACGAGAGGACCGTGAGTGGCGCTCTTTGCTTTTTGGCTCTATTTTCACTGAAAACATTCAAATGTAATATCTTCGGTTCTACTGACTGGATCTTCGTCATTCTGGTATCATTTTATTTATTAGAATTTGCTATATTTTTCTAATTTGGTTTGGAATTTTTCTTTCATTGTGTTTTCACTTTACTATTGTTTGAAGTGCTGCATACATACTGTACACATTGCCTCTAAGTTAAGCCTGACTATCTTTGTGCCAAGCTACCAGAGGGGTAAGCAGAGATTAATTTTGGGGCTTTTTGTTTTACCCTGACAAGGACTGTGGTTGTTCCGTGAGTGGGACTTCCACCCCCTCAACCAATAACCACATTTCTTACAGGGTCATTTAGAGGTTGGCAGAGCGAGAGAACCACAGTAAATCAGCAGTGCTCCAGCCTCGCCAAACTTGAGATTGTCCCATTCTGTTTAGAGGTGGAGAACTGCTTAGTTTACAGTAGCAGTGCCTCAAATACCTATTCTAGGTTCTTGAAGTAGTGGTCAGTTCCTCACAAGTCATGGAGGTCACAGTGGAGCTCGCCCATCACTCATTTTCCTCACCAAGAACTGTCTTAGGAGGACCATCTGCTGACCTGGCAGGCCAGTGAAATTTGAAATGTATTTATTTATGTTCGATTAATTAAAACCATTTTATATATTTGCCTTAAAAGAGAACAAAAGTATGCAGTATAAAAATGTAGTATAAAAACACTTAAATTTTTTTTTTTTTTTTTTTTAAAGAAATGCTTTCCTTTATCAGGATCAGTTAATCAAGGCTTATGACTTCTGCACCAGGAGTCTCGCTGGTCTTGGTCATGTTCCTCTCAGTAGACTGTGCTGCATGCAGTGTGGCTCGGATTATATAGATGAATTTCCCTAACCTTGCAAGAGACTGGAGCATTAATAGAAAAGCGCATGTCGGATGCCTCCCTGTAGTGTCTGGAGCCGTTGCCTCGGCAGAGAGGAATTTGGAGGTGATGTCGGTCATTGGCAAGGTGGGGAAAACAGCACATCAAATGTAGCCAGGACTCCAGGTAGTAGTAGCTTAACCTGCAAGAAGATAGCCCATCCCTGCGTGACCAGTGTGGATTGAAGTCAGCAATTGATAGCGCTGGAAGCCTGATGTACATGATTTTGTTTCGAACCTGAGGAGACAGTGAATACTTGTAGTATGGCTGGGCTTTCCCCTGAATGTAGGAAGCATCCAGGGCTGTGAAAGGTGGCCTGTTTTGGGGCCTTTCAATGTCTCTTTCAAATGAGTCTTGAATAACTTGCACATTTACTGCCCTTTTCCACATTGACAGTGAAATGTTCGGATTGGTCAAGTTTGTAGTTTAAATTTTCAGGACGCTGATGGCTTGGAGTAACTGTAAGCGCCATGGAGAGCCCTCATCTCCAAATATTGTTTGGAGTTGAGCTTTCAGTAATGGAGCTGGGGCACGCAGGGTTCTGATGTAATATTTTATTAGGTCTCCTAGGCAGGAGAGGTCTGGGCTTGCCAGTCCCAGCTCCAGCCTCACCCTGGCCCTCCTTGCATGCCGAGGATATGTGGAGGTTTTTTATATGCCATTGTTTAAAAATTTGTGAGGCACTAGCTGAGTTTTTCTGTGAAGGCTATGTGACTGTAGTTCAAGACAGGCACTAGCTTGGCTCGTAAAACATTTAGTATTGGGTCTGCTGTTCGGCGTGTAGCCTATGGTTTATACGTTTCAAGCTGTAAATGACCCCTACTCACTTTATCTGAAATATTTGAGGTAGGCCTCTGGGTTTGCCCCTCCATTGAACCAGACACCCAAGTAATTATAGCTTGTGCAGATGGATATTTGCTGTTAACCAATTTACCATTGTGCAAATTTCTGGCAGGGATGTTTGCCGAACACCATTACTTTGGTCTTTGCCTGATTCCCCTGGAGTTTGTTCTCTGAGTTGTGACTCTGGAGGGCATTTAGGGCTCTCTGTAGGCAAGTTCGAGTGTGGTCCATGATGATTATATCATCTGCATATTGCAGGATCTGCAGGCGAGATCTCCCCAGTCTAGACATGATTAGACTTGCGCTTTCCAGAAATCTGGGCAGATCAGCGGTGTAAAGGTTAAAAAGTAGCGGGGCCAGCACGCAGCCTTGTTTGAGGCCATTGTTAGATGGAATTTTTGCCATCACTGTTGTAGCACTAGTTTTTATCCTGACCCATGTGTCCTGATACAGGGACATTATGGCTTTGAGAAGTTGGGGAGAGATCCCCTAGGAATTTAGGGGCATATTATCAAGGGCAGTATCGCCACTTTAGCGGCACTTTTTGCCGATAAAGCGACGATATTTTTATCGCCCTATTAGCAAGCTGTCGCTAACAGCTGTTAGCGACAGCTTAATGGCGATAACGGCTGTTTTGTTGCCGCTTTGCATGTCAGCGATAATTATCTCTAATGACATGCAAAGTAGGCGTTACCAACTAAAAGCAACTGCAAACAGTCGCAAACACAACTTCCCCCTATTCTCAATGCCCGCGAAGCGATAAAAAAAGAGTTGCGCTAACCACGATTATCGCTGGAATTTAACACCTGCTAAAAACTTGACTTACCTATTTTCTCAATGGGAGGTGGATTGTGAGGCTAAGTCCACCATGGCCTATCATCAAGGATTCCCCTATCGCTGGTGTTTTATCGCAGGATTTCCTGCGATATTCTCGCATTTTGCCGCTATCGCTGGATTTTTTATCGCCTTGGAGATAAGAGTTGCTAATAACGCGCTATCTCGGCGATGAAATCCAGCGATAACCGGCGATAAAAAAAACAGCGCTAAGCGCGCTTTGCGATAATTATCGCAAATCGTTGCTAATATGCCCCTTAGTTTGTGCCATAGTGTGCCCCGATCGACTCTATCAAATGCTGTGCTGTAGTCCACAAAATAGCAGAATAGTAGTGGTTGCTTAGCCCGTGTGGCAAGTCTGGACAGGTAGGCCAGTGCTAGATGTTAACAATGGTTAAGCAATCTGGTCAGAATCCTTACGTGGAGAAGGGGAGAATGCTGTTTTCGGCTCCCCAGACTTCCAGTTCACCCAGTAGAGCGTGAGTGTAGGCTTTGGCTTCGAGCTCCAGTGAGGCTATCAGACGATAGTTGACTGGGTTCGTGCGATCTCCCTTTTTGGATATTGGATGGAGAATTGATCCTTGCCATGTCGGTGGGATTGTGGCTGTGAAGAAGGCGTGACTGAAAAATGGCATGAGGACCTGTGTCCAAAAGGTTTGGGCAGATTTAAACACAGCTGCTAGAATCCCGTTGGGTCCTGGCGCTCCATTGTTTCTCATTTGTTTGATGGTTTCAATTACTGAGGCCTCTGAGATGTGGAAAATATGCATGTCCGGGAGGTTTGGCGGCAGTGTGGGGCTCGATGTTCTTTTTTCACCCGGCTCTGAGGAGTAGAGCTGCTTAGCGTAACTGACCCATATGCTGTCCGCTACTCCATTCTCCTTTGACTGGCTTTGGTTGCTAAGTTGATTGATGTGCCTCCAGAACAGGGTGTGATTCTCCTCTTTAAGAAGGGTGAACATTTTTAACCATTCAGCTTCTATCTGCTTGGTTCATTGCAGCCAGACTCTTTTCCTGTGCTCCGCTGGGGGGCTGAGAAATCTTGGCCCTGGGATGTTGTGCTGTCACTCCGTCTTTCGTTTAGGGCCTTTCGGAGCCTCTGCTTGCATGTCAACATCTGCTTGGCTTCTTTGAAATTTTGCTCCCTCCTTGTAGAGGTAGCAGGGGCACCCTTCAGCGCTAATTGTAAGTTGATTAGGAGATCAGCCCAATTTTCCAGGAGGGCTGCAGGGCCCCGGACTGAGGCTAGTTGCTCTTTTGTTGTTATCCAGGCAGTCAGTTTAAGGGGGCAGGATTTGCGGACCATTTTATTCTCTGGAGGACTTTATGGCATTCCTCTCCTGTTGACTCTCCAATTGATGTGAGTTGGAATGCTGCTTTAGTGTAGAGTTTGAGAATCACTCAAAGGGGTCTATTATGACTCTTGTCCCAGTCGTCGTCGTCAAAGTGCCAGAGATTGGTTAACAACAGACCGCTAATGAAAATGTATTGATTGTTGAGATGTTCCTAAAGGTGGTAAGGGGGAGCCATGATGGATCTTGGGTTTGTTTGATATTGTGAGTGGAAAGTAAGCAGTGATTGTCCAGGAGGGTTTGCAGCTGGCCGACCTCGTTTGGTGGGCTAGGGTATTTTAATGGCTTGTCATGTGATCTGTTATCACAATCCAATTATAGTCCTCGACTAAAATTGGATTGTGATGTGGGTATTTGACAAGGAGGTCTCCAATGATGTTAGCAAAGTTATCTAGGGCCTGATTTTTTGGGTGCAGTGATGGGTTGACGTAGCAATTGATTAGAAGCAGTCGAAGTGACTGATTTTTTGGCCCGCTGATAAGTAGGGCTTGAATCTTGGACGAGGTAGTGGGAATTACTGTGGCTTCTACCCTTTGAGCATGTTTGATAAATGTGGAGAGGCCTCGGATGGTCACCCAAAAAGTTTGTGCCTGGTGGCCATGATGTGTAGTTCAAAATACCCAGTTAGAATTGTTGCGTCCGTTGCCCAAGCCTCCTGCAGACAGATGATGTTGTTGTTATGGAGGTATTCAAGAACTGAGTTTGCCATGATGAGTTTCTGGATACCTGCCATGTTACAGGAAGTGATGGTTAGATGTGTATTTAAGCCAGGCGTCCTGGTCTGAGAGCCGGAGGGGCTATGGCTAGGTGGTTTAAAAGTGCCGTCAGAATGGGGTAGGCCCGACAGGGCCTGGTGTCCAGGTTGGTTGTATGTGCCGGGTTTGTCAGAAAGAACTGTCCTTTGATGAAAGGAGCATGTGATTGTCAAAGCATCATCGTATTGGAGCATGTCAGTGTGGTAAAGGCCCAAGCAAGTGCTGTGTAAGCCTTTTAGGATGGAATAGGTCTCCGGATTTTGGACGTTGATTGTTAGAACATGGGGGTATTTCTCTTGAGGGGGACATTTGACTTCAATCCCCCAGTCCACTAGTTGGTTAGCTTCATGTTGCATTGCTGTCTGAATGGACTGCTGGAACAGCCCCACCAGGCTTGACTCGCCGTGGGTGTCCCCTGGCAGACACTGAAACTTGACCCAGGTGAAATCAGCCGATCTTACGTGGCCAAGAAAGGTATATGGTTCATTGGCAAAGTATGTTGCCTCTGTTCAAAATGTTGTGGTGGCCTTTGATGTGATATCTTGGTATGAGGGTCACTTCATAAGTGCATTGTTCTGTTGTTGGGGGGCTGTTGCTCTGCGGGATAGTGGCAAGGGCATATCCCTTGGGGTCTGCTGAGCCCCGGCCATTTAGGTAAGGTCTGTGTGTTAGGATGCCGTGAAGTGCTTCAATTGGCAGGAGGCTCGAGCTTTGGGAACCCCAGTTAGATCTCTCGCCATTGTTGGTGCGGGGTTCTGCTGTTGGAGAAGCCTGCGTACTGGCATCCATCTTAACCCTTCTTTTTGGTGTGGCCGTTGCGGTCACGGTGACAGGTCTTGTCCTTGCATCTACGTCATCGTAAGGCCGATCTGGGTAACTTGGATGGAGACAACCATCTTCTTGCTTAAACAAGGGACTGAAGCGGGATTGGGGCCTTGGCTTGTCCTTGAACCCGCTTCTTCAATTGCTCACTCAGCTGACGTTGAGATGGTGGAGTCTGAGTTTTTGGCTACTGAGGCCGTAAGTTTATTTCCGACGGGCTTTGTGGCAAAGATTGGCTATAGCTTGGCGGGGCCGGAGGCTACTTGGGTTGTGTGGTTCCGGGTAAAAAGGGACGACGCTCCTTTTTTTAGCTTTAGCTCTTTTTTGTAGCTTTTTTAGTTTTTCTTTGCCTTCCTGGAGAGCGTGCCTTCCAGCCGCGTGGGGCTCGATGTAAGTTTGGACCCGCCCTTTGCCGGTGACCGGGGAAGAGTCCTGGGACAGGCCTCTGTGGGGCCAGGAGAGATAGAGTTCTATGGTGCTGTTGGAACTTGGTGGATTGATGTTGTTAGAGTGCTTTCTAGTGGATCAGTGGTGAGCCTAAGGGGAAGGCTAACTAGGATTTCAGTGGCTGGTTCCTGGCAGCTTGAAGATTAAATCTGTCTGACTGGGGAGCGTCTGCCAGTGCTTCTAATTGTGTCAACCAGGACTGTTAAAACTGCCGGTAGGGTGGCCCACTGATCGATGATGGCTGCACATTAACACGAGCACTGATTTTGCGTGATGTGAAGTGTGTTCTCGATGTGATCCATTTTGTTGTTCAAGTCCGCCGCGTGCAGGGCTATGGATTGGAGAAGATCTATTTGAAGTTCCATTTTGGAGGATTGCCATAATAAGGCTTTGGCCATTATGTTTTGTGCGGCACTGGATTTTGGAGATTGAGGAGATACCATTGTTTAGGAGTTGAGGATATTTAGGGACCCGGGGTGGAGTCTGTTGGTTTCGTTGGATGTTTCACAAAGTTGCGGAGTGAGCCCCAGTGTTTGTTTGATTTTGGCTTCTAGGTTGTGTAGAAAGGATGTTGACAGGTCCCCCAGTTCCTGTTTGGGGGGTTTCAAATGGGTCTGGAGCTGTGATCTGTGTAGTAGTCTGAAAAGGGAATGTTTGTGGTTGATGTATTTGGGCTGTGACTATTAGTGCCTTTCCTGGGGCCCTCATTGTATTCTGAGATCTTTCTGTGGTGGGTAGTTTCAGTCCCGAGGAGGCTGGAGTCTTAAAGTCTTTAGAGACATTGTTTAACAGAGGAATGGATGGGCTGGATCTGGTGGTTCCCCCCTTTCTAGGGCAATAGTGGGATCTGCGTTTCACCGCTGTAGGGCCCTGGCCATGTGGGGCGTGCTTGACAAAGGATTGCTGGTGAGAAGGGCCCCCTCTTTTCTGCTTGAGTCACTTGTGGGTGGTTCTGTTGTGCAGTAGATGGAATGCCTTTAGAGGCGTGGGGAGCAAGAAGTTAGTAATAAGGCCTGCTGTGGGAACCTTGGGAGCGATCTTCGAGGGTGGAGATGCCTGCTGGGCCACACTCCAGACGCTCAAGGCAGTCTTTATTGGTTCTTGACGTGGTAGGCCTATGCCCTCGTTCCTTTCAGTGGCTGAATTTGACCGGGTGACCGGTTTCCTTTTGTTCATCTTGCACTTTAGGGTTGAAGTTGCTTGTGCAAGTTGTGGCGGCGGGAAAGGAGTTTCTGACTAAAACTAGGCTGTGGTCTGTGGCCAATGACCTGTTGGTCCGGTGGAGGTCTGCCCAGGGAGAGAGATGAGCTGGGTCTGTAGATCTAAATGGGGGAGGTTTGCTCATTTGGCCGCTCCTCCTGGAACTCATCCGACCCTATCCCACAGGCTCTAGAGTGACCAGTGCGTGGTAGGTGGCAGCCGCTTGATTTCCTTGCCCCCACTTGGGGGCTGGCTGTGAAATGCCCAGGGCTCTTGGGTGATCACCGGGGCTGTGGTCTACAGAGATTGGCAGGCTGTTACCAAGCTGATATCTCTTGCCTGTTACCAACAGCCTGTGGGTCCCGGAGAGGTGAGGGTCCAGGAAGATGCTAGCCTTGGAAAGCATCTTGTTATTACGGGAGGGTTGGCGCTATTGGGACTGTTGCAGTACCTTCAGGAGGGTGGCTTCAGTGTGGACATGCAGGCACGGCTGCCTGGATAGCACTGAAGCTGCACCCGATTCTAGTCGAGCCGCTTCTGCGGGGCCAGGGGCACTCTCTTAGTGCCAGCTGCAGCTGCTGCACTTGCTCCTTTAGACCTTTAGTGCGAGGTAGGGAGCAGGCAGCCGGACTTGGCGAGCTGCAAGAGGTTAGCTGAGGTTTAATCTGCTGCCCCGGGTCCTGGTTGTGCACCCCACAATGCTGAGTCCCCTGCCTGCGCTGCACTTTTCTCACTGTATCCTCCGCTGCCGATGATGCCGGAGATGTTGGTTATGTTGTGCCAGTGGACCGGTGACTCCTGCCTGTTCCGGCTGCCTGCTTGCTCTCTCTCTATTGCTCTCCACTCTACCAGAGTTTTTTGCCGGGGTTGCTGCTCCAGGTCCACTCCTGGGGTCTGCATGCTGTGAGCTTGCAGTACTTGCGGTGCTTGCAAGTGGGGCACTTCGGGCACGCCCACAAGCCACACCCAGAACTAATGGGGTCGCCTCCGCAGGTTGCCTGGGGCTCATTCTCCAAAGCAGCCAACTACGGCTGCCACACTCGCTCACCATTAGAAGACCGTTAGAAGACCTTACGGCCACCGGGAGAGCCCTCTTTTACACAGCTTCGAATCCTGGCTCGGCTGCAGTGGCGTGTGACATCAGGCATCAGGCGTCAAGCATCAAAAGTCCTAGTGCTAATCTGTGTGCCATACTCCGGGCTCTACATGAGCCACTGTCTGTTGTCCACAAAGTACTAAATTGTCAAATCCAGTTGTTTGAACATATCAAACTGATTTTGAATAGGCTGTTTCTGCACCAATAGCCTTATTGGTTGTTTTACTTCTGGCATTATAAAAAACAAAACTCATCTTTTTTGTACCACCTTAATTGTCGAGTTTTGCCCTTCTTGTGATCCCAATAATACATAGTTGCTCCTCTTCTTGCTGTTCTCTACACTTGGTGATATATATTGAATTATTATCTAAAAATGTGGACTTCTAGTGGTTCCCTGTCTCTTGACTTGCACTCTAAAACATGGCTTCGAAATAAACTCTATTAATGGTAGCAGGATTTATTTACACTTTTACTGACAATTTTCTGTAGTGAAATTCTGCTCTTCATCATGAAACCCTTATCATTATTTGTATCACCTGCACATGACTAATAAACTCAAGACCCAAAGTCTCAGGACTCTGGGAGACACATTTCCTAAAACTTTGCAGTGGGTTTGTATCACAAAAGTGATGCAAACTGGCGCAACGTGTAGAATTGTGATTTGCTTTTAGTTTCATGCTCAAAAGAAGCCCTAAAGTAAAATAAAGTAGTGCTATGTGCTACTTTGCGCTACTTTGCATCTAGGGTGCGTAACATATGTGGTTGTTCCCATTGGTTTTGATGCAAACCCTTAAAAATGATAGAAAGGGTTTCTCAACAAAAAATACTGGCTCTTCAAAGCAGGTATTTATTCGGTTATTATTAAAAACCATAAAAGTATTTTAAAAATACTCGTCAACATTACAAGATTAAAAAGAATTATTACA
The DNA here is from genome assembly GCA_963921515.1 of Calotriton arnoldi. Classification (NCBI taxonomy): domain Eukaryota; kingdom Metazoa; phylum Chordata; class Amphibia; order Caudata; family Salamandridae; genus Calotriton; species Calotriton arnoldi. The sequence continues at coordinate 1,249,879 of CAWUFW010005116.1, forward strand.
TAAAATCATCCATAAATATAACATCACCGCAATTCCTAATATGCAAATATCACTATAAAATACAGACAATATAAAAACATTTCATGTGCAATAGGGCAAAAAATACATAACAGGATCCGGACACATAAACCTGTTTCAGTTGCTACTTCCTTTTTTTCTTGCTCTAACTGCTGCTACTAAAAAGCTAGCAATACTGAAAGTTTCCCAAGGATTGCTCAGCAACTGCAGGTATAAAAGAGCTGGTCTCGCCTGCAAAAAACCTTTAGTTTTTAAAACCGGAAGGATATAACGCCTGCGAATAGGTAAATAAAAGTCGCAGAATAAAACAAAATGCATAGTATCCTGCCTTGAAAAACAATCGCATGAGCAAGGACCCAGGTCTTCTATCTTGGCCCAGCCTAAAGGATCAGCCAGAAAAAAATGTAAGTAATTAAACCTAAATCTCGTCAAAAGAAAACGATGTTGGGGCTTGGTGACAGTATCCAAATAAGGCTCCATATAATAGGACGTTTTTAGGAGCTGGTGAGCACGGACAGTGGGTTTCAATAATTCCGAGGCCTCTCTTTCTGATGATGCTATGCGCTGAAATGAGGTCTTGGCCCACACAAGACCTTTTTTAGATATATTTTCTGGGCTGTCAAACAAGTTTGGTCGACCTAACCACTCCGCCGTGCTTTTCAAATGTCTCAACCATGGTATACTACTTGCCCTATCTAGAGCCATGCAATCTCGTATGATCTCTTTATTTAACACCAAATCAGGATTAAAGCAGGTATTAAAAAGGGGAATATTTGTATTTCTCCAAATGTTTCCAACAATACATGGGTGCTGTACTGTACAGCATACATTCAATGAGTGAAAAGTTTTAAACTATCTCTAAGCATAGAACTTTGCACTGGAAGGCTATATTTGCAGTACGAAACCTATGCTACATATTACACACACACACCCTATAGTGCAAGGGGGTGTGCATGGCACAAGGATGCCTCGAAAAGTGCCGGCGTAGGGGAAGAGAGATACAACAGCCTGTCTTAGTAGATATAGTGTGGTTTTGCTGTCTCCCTTTTATGCAAAGCAGTGCAGGAACCTTGGTTGCCTGAATTGGTAGTAAATGTACTACAAAGGCTCGAAATACAAAGTCCAATTAATAATTCACCATAATATCATTAGAGAACTTAGGGGCATATGTACAAAAATATTTTTGTGAATGGAAATGACTTAATTCACAGAATTGGGGTGTGACCGACTTGAAAAATGCTTTACCATATGTACAGAGCACAAATTGCGATTCACAGTGGCGTAATGAGACTTGAGGGGGCCCCCATTCAAGGTACATGGAGGGCCCCCCTCCGGACTCAATCAGGAGCTCTCAGGCCAGGGTACAGTGCTGAGGGGGCTCCTTGGAGCTTTGAGGCCCCATGTACTGAGGGGCTACGGGGGCCTATGTCATGCCACTGACGATTCAGTAACATGTTACTGAATCGTAAATTTGTGTTAAGTGATTTGGTATTTGAAAGGGACGTATTTAGGGTGTCCCTTCAAAATACCGAGTTGCAGTGCTATGTATGAATATTTTGCAACCGAATTACGTTAGGAAATCATTCATTTTTTAATGACACCGCAAAGGTGGTGGTAACCATTCGAAAATGTGAATGTGAATGTTGAAACAAGTATTTTTTAAGAGCAGGTAGTGGTCCAAGGGACCACTGCCTACTCTTGAAAAATGAAACTTGAAAGTTTCATTTTATTTTTTGAAATGCATCTCATTTTCCTTTAAGGAAAACTGGCTGCATTTTTTTTTTTTAAATAAAAGACTGCTTTATTAAAAAGCAATTACAGACAAGTGATGGCAGCAAATTCTAAAGGGTCGCAAATTGTGACCTATCTCATTATTATTCATGAGGTAGGTCTACTGCTTCCCACATTAGGAATTGCTATTACTAACTTGTACATTTTTGGTACATTTGGAATTGCGATTTCCTAATTGCGATTTGCACAGAGTCACAATTAGGAACTCGCAATCCCTAAATTCTATACATATGGCCCTAAGATATGATTTGTCCACAGTAGAATTCTGCAATTGTGATGCCCAGTTTTACTGTTCCTTATTACTTGTAATTGATAATGTGCTATAATATTTAAGTGTGTTTATTTTAAGTCTTTTTTGGAGTCTTCATCATAATTCATCACTAAAAATGAACAACCTACACAAATACCATATTCCAGAGAACGAAGATACCTGTCCCGCCTCATACTATTAGAATCTTGTAATGACTGCATACCATTCTGAGAACCTTAGTAATTTCATTAGTATAAACATAAGCTGCAATTAAAAAAAAAAGCTGCTCTAATCTTCTGTCTGCAATTTACAATTACATGCTTGCTAAGGAATTCATTGATTTGTAATTTTTTACTCCCAGAACAGATATAAATGTCAGAGGTTTTGGCAAATGGGGTTTATGCCACTGCTGAGCTTTGCAGAAGGGATTTGCAGTTGCGCTGTTTCATCTGTATTCAACTAAATATCAACAAACTAAATCAAATGATTTTATTCCCGAAACAAATCCAACAAACCATTTTAAAACACATAACTATTGCAGAAAGTTAATATAACAGTGTGTAAATTGAAAATATTATCTAACAGAAGTTCATAATTAAAGACTCTATATAACAGTGTGTAAACATAAACTTGCGAAACTCAGGTTGATGGAACATTTAATAGTGAACATGTATCTGTAGACATAAATATGAAGTCGCTTCATGAGGCATTTATGAGTAAAGGAAGTAATACTACAGGAGTGCTCATTTTCGTACTCCTACATGACTCTTAGTACTCCAAAATGCCTTTTAATTGACCTCTTTGTCTCTTAAATATGATGTCAAATTCATCCACATAAAACTAAGTCTACAAAATAAAAAGATTTGCTAAATGACATAACCTTCAATGAAAGGCCTGGAAAGTCTTGAAATAACATGCCTACTTATGTTGCATGGAGCCACGTAAAAATTGCTTTTATAAGATGTGACATGCTTGTGACTTGAGTTGTGAATAGTGGGCAATAATGCAACAAAACAGTGTGCACCCATTTTGTCTGTGTTTTTAGAAGATATATTTGTCCATTGCTAGTCACTCCATCACAGGAACGGGAACTGTTATTGCACAATTGCTGGACTTTCTTCTGGGTCACCTTAATGGCTAGAAGGCCCTTTGACCAGAAACAGAGATATTGCTATAAAATGCTAAGGCTAGTTATTAGGACTTAGAAGACTTCCAGGACAAAGTAGGTTCTGACCATATCAACAGGAAATGTGTGGCGTAGCTTTAGCTCATTAGAAAAGACGTACAGTGCACCCAATTCTTTTTATCAAGAAGCAATCAAGAAACTGTGGGGGATATTCACAATGACAGGCGATAACTATCGCCAACGTCATTTATCGGCCGAAAAGTTAGCGCCACCTAACCCTGAATATTATCGCCATGATAGCGGGGTATTATCAAGCCCACGCTACATGGCGATAATAACAGTGAAAGGCGGAGAAAGCAGCCGATAACAACATCGCAATGGTGATAGTTATTCCTGCATTAGCAGGCGATACCTGTGGATCGGCACATCAGCGCCAGAAATGTCCCATCTTAACCCAGGCCATATTGCATTGAGAACATGGCCCTACAAATATTAGGATGTGAGGGTTAGGATGTAAAGTGAATAACAAATGCAGGAGACATTTTTTGGTTTATTTAACATTTGGCAGGCAGCCTGAAAGACTGCTGTGTCAACAGAGGCCCTTTCCCCAACCTCTGTACCCCCGCTCTATTTAAAGACCCTGCCAACCAGCACCTACAAGTGATAGATGAAATGTATTCACGGTTGAATGCTGAAGGGTTGGCAGGTATATTAAAAAAAAAATTATATTTCGCTTTTCAGCAAGAAACACCTAAAGCAGCTGTTTCTGAAAAGTGGACTAGTTATGCACCAACGAGCACGGCATTGTTTGTTTACTCCTTCTGGGTCTGCCCTGGCTGGCATTGTGAATTTGGTTAGCAACAGAAGGCAAATATGGCGGGGGGGTGGGTGGAGGGGATACCATGCATAAGATACCATGCATAAGACAGTCATTTCCAACAATTGGCAAATCTAAAGTGTACTCCATAATGATATAGCACAACTTATTCTGAAAAAAATACTTTTTTTTCAGTACAAGTGACCTGGGACTTGGAATTTAATACGTGGTATTCAAATTGTGGGGCACGCTCACCTAGTGGAGGAATGGTGGAATGTTCAGGGCAGGACAAGTTTCCAAGGTATTTCTCAGAAGAGGAGGTTCTAAGCAGCTGTACCCAACACCTTGCTAACTCTCCAGTTAAATTTGGTGACAGGAAGCACCCCAGTTGCAGGCCCATGTTCCCGCCCTGTCTCTCCAAATAAATTATGTAGCAGGGAGCTCCAAGCAGAAGGATCGTGCTGCCACCTCAGGGCAATTACAAACTCCAGGTCCGAAGGCCGCCAGCAGGCCACGCCTATTGAACCTAAAGTTTTGTCTCCCGTCATGGATGTAGCCTCTTTGGGGCATCTTTTAGTAATTAATGGCCATGCAGCCTACGTGAAAGCAACGTTCAGTACATGTTTTTCCTAGCTATACCATCAACGCCCTTCACACGCTCGTACTCTGTCTCACTCTCCCATTGAACTTGGAGAGGAGTGTCCGTTAGCAACCGCGCCATCGACACTTTCACATATTCAGGGGAAGGGCAAGATGCTCCCTGGTAACATGTATCTCCCTAGTCCTGCCTACATTGAATAGCAGAGAAGGTGGGCACGTTGTGTTTTCCTAGCCACCCTCACGACACAGAGCAGGTGATTTTAGGCTCACTGTCCACCAGCCATCTCACTGGCCAGGCAATCCTGAGTGGGTGTTCTTCATGGTTGTGGAGGTATCTTTGGTAGTTGTGGTTTTCCATGTGGTGATGGTCGGTTGCTTGTCGGTGGTGGGGAGGGGGTTGTTGACCGGAGTCTGTTTGCTGTAGTTTTCGGAGAGGGCACAGATTTTTATGTGGAAGTAGGAGCTGAGCTTGTTGCAGAGGTACTGGGAAGGTGGTGCATTGTTTGATGGGGTGGTGGAGGTGTGCGAGCTTCCCTGTTCGCAGTGCAGGCTGCATTACAGCCTGCATGTAGAGAATGCCCACCCCTCTGGCCCCTGGCTCCATGACTTGTCCCGTTGCAAATTAGCAGTCACACTGCCGCATCACAGCGTTGTGATTGACTCAGGGTAGGGAGCCTGGCTGCCGAATTCCTGTTCCTGGAAGCAGACGCAGGGGAGCAGGAGCTACGAAGACACGGGGCACGGCTTCGAGGTAAGACTTCCCTCATTACAATATTAACGACACCCGCTCACACACATACCCGCGTCCAGGCACCATCCAGTATTCTTTCCGGAGTTTACCACCTCACAGCTGTCCATCACCCCCCCCTCACCCCAGCACTTCTCAATTGCGGACGCTGTGCGCACATGCACAGTGGGACGAACACTTGTTTGCCAAAGGCACATACATAGTTACAACGCATTACATGACATTGCATTCCATACCAATGCATACTAATACTAGGCACATTGCAACAGTAGGTTAGATGTTGCATTACGGAGACATGAACATCACTATTCCAACTCCAGTGAGTGCAACCCTAAACTAACCGTTGCACCACAATCACAAACGTGAACCCAGGAATTCCTTTCTGAGCCCCCATTACACACCCAAAACTCTAAATTGACCCAAATGCACACCTACATTTTCTGATTTCACCCCAAAAAACAACCCAATTTTCATAATTAACACTGAAAAACACCCCAAATTTCATATTTGCTTCATATTCATATTCATATTCATATTTCATATTTCATATTTTGCCCCATGAAACACCCAAATTTCATATTTTACCCCATTAGACACAACACAAATTTCATATTTTACACCATAAGACACACCACAAATTTCATATTTTACATCTGGAACACATACCCACCCATAATAATTTAAATTACACCATTACTGACCTCACAATGCGTTGTAATCAAATGCAATGTGAAGACACCTGCGTTGTTGAAGTTGCGTTGTTGATGATATACTGCCTGCGTTGTACTGGTCGGCTCCCGTGACAAAGGCAACACATAGGCTAGCCCGTTTGCGTCCGTCTGCCTCTGGACCGCGCTCAGCACCAAGGAGCATTCCTCTTGGACACTCCACCGCTACGACGCCAGCACCCTCCTCGCCATCAACCATGGACGCCACATCGCCTGCCAGGACCAACATCTGTTCCGGACTGGACATCGCCATCGCCATCACTGACGGCTGCATTATCACCCGCAAGGTGCAGCTCGCCCTTCAAGGACAAGGCATTGCCATCACCTACAGAGGCACACTCCGACTGACCACGCACTCTAATGACCCAAGGGTGACCATGGACCACCTCAACTCCCAGATCCGGACAAAGCCCAAGCACATCCACTGCGGCACACTCATGTGCAGGACCCCCGGACATTGGACCCCCATTCTCAAATACCATTGTTGACCTCATTGTACCCCAGGATCTCCCATCCACCGACGACATCCTACTATGTGATCTCAAGTTCCACCTGGACAACCCCATTGACCAGGACACCACCACCTTCTGGGGAAGGTCACCAACATCAGACGCAAGCAGCAACTCACATCAACAGGCCACATAGCAGGACACACGGTCGAGCACGTCACCGCCGCAAGCATGAGCTTCAACTTCAGCAAAAACATCGGACTCTCCTGGACCAACAATCATTGGATACATCACGTCTTCACCTTGCCCACTGGATGCCAACGCCATCATCGCAACCCCTCGCAGGTGGATCAAGGCCACCGTTGGACGTCACGTCAACTCTCCCAGCACCAACACTCCGCCACTGCTTCCAAACGATGACACCCCAGCGCGCAACCAACACCGATGGATCTCCAACAGCGTCGACATTCGGGCACCCCTCATGAACTGCACTGTGTCAGTACCTTCCGCCTGCCTGATGGCAGGCATGAGGGTGACGCAGTGCCACAGGGATAGGCTGGCCCCATGCATTGCTGGAATTGCGTCATGGTTGTGACACAACTGCAGCAATGCGTGATTTTAGCGCAGACAGATACGTCAGGATTCCTGACGTAACTGTCATTACTTGCGTCATGGAGCGCTGTCCAGTGAGTACAGCGCATCCATGCTGTCACAACAAGGGCGTAGTGAGAAGTGTTGCAACGCTGTCTTGTCGCAGCGCTGCAACACTTTTCATGTGTGGGGCACAGGAATGCGCACTATCTTATTGATGGTGCGCAGTCCTGCCCTGTAATTTTGTGGCAGGGCAGCGCAGCAACATTGCTTGCAGCGCGGTCCAGCAACAACTCCTGCTGTAATGAGGCCCCAATGGTTATCTCCATTTTAAGGCCAGATATTTTCTGGTCTTAAAAAACTGCCTCTATTTGCAGTTATAGCCACTTTTTTGGGTCATCTTAAATTAAGGATTCCCCTTGTGAATAGGGAAATCTTGGTTTAACGTCAGATTTTGCAAGGGAACGCCTCCCTTGCATATAATTAGCAATAATTATCGCTGACTGAAGTTGCGATATTGAAAAAGGTCCATTGCGCCTAAAAGCTGTCGCTAACTGCTGTTAGTGACAGCTTGTGAATATAGCGATAAAAATATCGCCGCATTATCGGCAGAAAAGTGCCACTAAAGCGGCGATATTGCCTTGTGAATATGCCCCTGTGACTATTATAGCCTGCCCGGAAGTATGGTTGTTCAATGGAAGAGCTTTGGTAAAGCTTCTAGAAAATATACAGCACTGGTGCCAAGGTACCCACCAGAAATTCATAAGGGGAGAAAATTGGTGCCCGTTTCCATAGATAGTACCAGCACAGCACATCACTCCTAAGATTGGCACAAAAACTAAACATAGGTCTGCAAAATATTCAATGGCAATCACAATTTCCACTCAGAACTTAGCATTAATTGAAGACTCATAAATTCAAAATAGCTTTATTTGATTATTAAAAACAATCATTAAAGCGTCAAGTACAAAAATAAAAACAGCAATGTTAGAGCTATACATTATAAAAGTAAAAACATTAAAACGTGGTTCATTCAAAAGTTCATTAGAATCCACTTACACACAGCCACTTTTAGGAAACTTCCAACACTAGAGCAAACAAATAAATTCCATAATATACATAGAAAATACTAAGCTGGTTTGTACTGTTTAAAACCATGTCATTTAAGAACCGATTTCCTTCTCAAAAGTTTATAATAAGAGCAAAAGAAGGCAAAATGCTCCTGCATTTGCACAGAAGTCTCATCGCAGGGACAACTGAGGATAGATGCTGCATCCTATTGCTCAAGCAAAATCAAAGGTTGGTTCTTGTAGACCCTGTTGTATCTTGCCCTTGAAGTGTGATGCACCTGGAAGAATGTTGGATGCATCACTAAAACACGGGGGAGCACTTCAGGCAGTTACTGATATGTGATGACTGCGGTGCGGTGGCTCTCTGGTGGGTGTCAATAAAGACTCACTATCTGTTCATCCATAATGGTGTCAGCTCGTTTTATTACTGGCGACGAGCCACGAAGACACCCACCGAATGAACCCAGTGTGCGGAATTGAAGGCCACAGCTCTAATCTTGAGAAGGCTGGACATTGCGTATAAAGAGAAGGTCAGTGTTGTGTCGTAGATGGGGCCTTACGAGGCTACCAATGAGACACGCAAAAGACAGTTATCAGTTACTTGGCCAGTCCGTCACTGGTCACGCCCAGCACGCCTGCCCCTTTTATTTACTCTCAACCACGCTAGCCAGGCGTACGCCGGGCTAGCCTAACAGGGTCACGCTCGAGGGGTTTACAACATTCACCCTCCTCGGCGTTTCACTTAGCGCGGTCTGGGCCGCGACATTACATTCCTCCTTTTTCCCAGAGGACTCCAAGAAATATCAAGCACAACTAAACAAAGAGACCAAAAACCCAAAACATGAACACATATATTAGTCCATAAAGAACAACAGTCTATCGGAACAGTCTTACTTGATCAGCAGGGTGCAGCGTCACCTTCAGCGGCAAACCCGGCAACAGGCCACGAATTCTCGGTACTTCTGGGATGGCTTCGGACAGGGCCGCAGACTGTATCGGCTTTGGCTGCCCCTTGCTGCGGGGTCAGACGGCACGCCCACACCTTGGCTGTTGTCCACGGGCAAATGTTCCGAGCTCAAGTCCAAATCCGGGGCACCCATCCGGGTGGATGTGCTATGTCCATTGTTCACAATGGGTAACGCAGGGTCTTCTCGCTCCAGCGATGTCTCCGGTGAACCTCTTGGGGTATCCGTCGCGGGCTCGCTCTCCGGCAGGGATCCTTCGTCATCATCGTCCGGAACTCTCTTGAAGAATGACACAATGCGGGTCACCACCTCATTTCCTCTGGACGCTGTCACCATCGTGCCTTTGACCTCGGTGATGACCCATGGATACAATTCGAACGGCAGCCTGAATTTCCCGCCTGGGTGGCGGTCTCGTACCAGTACTCGGTCGCCTACCACCAACTTGCTCTCCTTCACATGACGCCTCCTGGACGCGTCTTGGTTCGCCTTTGTCCGTCTGGCAAGTGACTGGTTCGGGGGAACTTGTGACTCAGCCCACACTGGGTGATGCAGGATGGTGTCCGTTACTGTCCGGCCAAAACACAATCTACTTGGGGAGATACCAGTGGTGCAATGGGGTGTGAGCCGGTACTCCCGCAGGAACTGATATATTGCTTGCTCCAGGTTCCGACCATCAGCTGTTGCAATTTGGATTGCCTTGTTCAACGTACGCATCAGACGTTCCACTTCACCGTTTGCTTGGGGCCATCTTGGCGTTACACGGCGATGCTTGATCCGGTGGGACGCGAGGTACTCGGCAAGCTCGGCGCTGGTGAACGGAGGCCCGTTGTCTGTCTTGATCTCTCCAATTAGCCCGTGGGTGGCCATGAGCTTCTCCAGCTTTGGGATGACTTCACTTGCCGCTGTGGAAGAGACAAACTTGACTTCTGGGTAACGGGAGAAATCGTCGACCACTACCAGCATGTATCTTCCTCCTGGCAGGCTACCAAAGTCTGCGCTCGCCCTTTCCCAGGGAGCTGTAGGGCCTGCTTCGGTGATGATCGGTGCGGGCCTTGTGGGCAGGCTGGTTGCTAGACATACGGGACAGCGTTGGACAACCGCTTCAATCTGCTGGTCTAGGCCGGGAAACCAGACTTTGCTTCTTAGGCGATTTTTCGACTTCACCACTCCCTGGTGTGCGCCATGCGCCAGGAGGGCCGCTCGCTGGGTAAGACTCTCTGGAAGGACCAGGCGTGGGCCTCGTAGGAGACAGCCGTCGGCTGACACGGACAGCTCGTGACGTACCAGATAGAGGGCTTTCAGCGTCGTCTGGGCAGCCGCCGTACGGAATTGAGTCGGGCATTGTAGCGGCTTCCAGTTGGCGGATGCAACAGCCTGGATGGCTATCTGGAGGCAGTCGTCTTCTTTCGTGGCTAGCACCACGTCTGCCAGCGACATCGGTAAGGGTCGGGAGCGCTCCACGATCATTCGGACGTAGTCTTCCGTGGCTGCCGCCTCAGCTGCTTCAGGCCCGGTGACAGGACGAGCGTGTCGAGACAAAAAATCCGCCGGATTTCGGGTACCGGGCTTGTACTCCACAGTGAACTGGAATTCCTGTAGCTGCAGGATCCATTTTTCAATGCGCGGTGGGGGACGTGAGGACGACCCTTGAAACAGGGGAAGGAGGGGTTTGTGGTCCGTAACGACGGTGAAAGGGTGTCCGTACAGGTAGATGTGGAAATGGCGGCACCCCCACAGGATTGCGATGGCCTCCTTTTCGATTTGGGAGTAGCGTTGTTCCGTGGGGGTGAGTGTCCTGCTGGCATAGGCGACCGGGGCCCATTCCCCGCCTTTCAGCTGTTGTGCCAACACCGCTCCTAGTCCAGTCGGGCTGGCATCCACCACCAGTTGCGACTCGAGTCTGGGGTCAAAGAACACTAGCGTGGTATCAGCGGAGAGGGCTGCCTTAGTTTTCTGAAACGCCTCTTCCTGTTCTGTTTCCCAGGTCCAGTGGCTGGAGTGTCTCGTGAGGTCACGAAGCGGCCCGGTTAGATCAGATAGGTTTTGGATGAAGCGCCCGCAGTAGGTGACCATCCCTAAGAAACTGCGGACTCCGGACACTGACGTTGGGGCAGGAGCCTCCTGTATGTCCTTGACTTTGTCCGGGTCCGGGCCGATGCCTTTATCCGAAAACCGGTATCCAAAAACTAATGTCTCGCCTTAGGAACTCGCACTTTTCACGGTGCAGGGTGAGGCCGTTGTCCAGTAGACGAGCGAACACCGCTTGGAGGCGCAGGAGGTGTTGTTCCAACGTGGGGGAATGCACAAGGATGTCGTCGCTTACGTTCAGAACACCGTCTAGGCCTTGGAGGACGTTCTTCACAATGTTCTGGAACACCTCTGCCGCGCTGGATATTCCAAAGTTTAAGCGGGTGTATCGCCAAAGCCCAGCGTGGGTAGAGAATGCCGTGATGGGCCGTGAGTCCGGGTGGAGGGGGACCTGATGATATCCTGAACGGAGGTCCATTTTTGAGAACCACCGGGACCCTGCTAGCTCACCGATTATGTCGTCTACAGTCGGGGTCAGGTGGCGCTCCCGTTTGATGGCAAGATTCGGGATCCTCATGTCCACACAAATCCGGACTGCGTTTGGCTGCTTTGGCTTCTTTGCGACGACGATGGGTGACACCCACGGGGTGGGGCCAGTCACCCGCTCGATGACTCCAGCTTTTTCCAGCAGACGCAGCTCTGCCTCTACTTTGGGGCGGAGATGGAAGGCGATTCGCCGGTGTCGGAGGGCCACCGGTGCAATTGTCTTGTCGATATGCAGCCGAATGGCTGGGCCCTTTAGACAGCCGATGCCTTCGAAGAGGGAGCTGAAGTCCCGTAGCAGCCCGCTGAGGTCCTGGGCGTGTACCGTGAAGGCAAATCGGATGAGATTGAGGTCTTGGGCGGTGCGGCAGCTGAGCAGAAACCCGGCTCCTTCCTGGGACACATACACTTTGGCCTGCTGCTGGGAGTCTTCGTGGGAGAGGTCAGCCTGGAAGACGCCACACAGACGAAGGGGGCTTGAGTCCCAAAAGCATAGACTTGTACTCTGGTCTCGCGGAGCGGGGAGGATTTGATAATCCCCGATAGACACTGGCGGCCATGAGATTGATCGTGGCACCGGTGTCAATGAGCGCGGCCACCGCCTGGCCTTGTACGTCGACTTCGCACATCGGCGTGGCGTGTTGCGGGGCTGACAGAGCGTGTAGCATCCGAACCACGTGGACTGTGGTCTCTTCGTCGTCGTCCATATCGCTGCTGTGTGGTTCGTCGGGGAGTGGACCGAGTGCTCGGACTTGCCGCCGTGGGCCTCTCGCCGTCCCTCTTCGTGACGAGCGGCATACTTTCGAGTAGTGGTTTAATCTCCCGCAAGCACTGCAGGTTTTCCCGCTCGCAGGGCAGGCGCCCTCATGGGGGTAAGGGCCTCCACACCACCCACACGGGCGGTTCCGCTGGGGCTGCTTGGACTGAGGCTGTTTGGATGGTGGCGGTGCGGGCATGCTGTCGTGCGCCCGCGGGTGTCGGGCGTCTGTCCGGATGGCGCACACCGGTTCTTCCTTGACCACCGCTGCAGGCTTGGCTTCCATATGTGCCGCCCTTGCCTTGGATAGTTCCTTGGAGCGGCCTAACGTGAGGATGTCCCTCATCTGCATGTTGTTGGCCTCCAAAACACGTTCCCGCAATTTCGACGACGCGCAACCCTGGATAAACTGCGCCCTCACCTCGTCGTCCTCATCAGGGAGGGTGCACGTGCTTGCTAGTTCCTTGAGCCTCGCGTAAAAATATCTACTGACTCGTCCGGTTGTTGGCGTGCCTGGCGGAGCAGGAACCGCTCGTAATCCGGGTTGGCATATGGCTCAAAGTGGGCGGTAATGGCGTCGCGCATTGTGGCGTAGTTCCTGGGAGGGCCACCTTCGCGCACCGTCTTTGCTATCTTATGGATGTCGGCCCCTCCAAGGTGAAGCAGCATGGGGCGACGTCGCGGCGCCGGGATGTCCGCCGCGTCAAAGTAAGTTTCGAGGCGCTCCACCCACACCCTCCAGCGGGCCGCTTGGGAGGGCGGCGGGCCTGTGATGATGAAAGGCTCTAGGTGCGGAATGGCCGCCATGGGGACAGGTGATCAGGCGGGGTCGCCTCAGGGCGGGCGCTGGTTGAGAAAGACGTGCAAGGTGGCGCACGTGCTGGCGGGCCAGTAGGAATGTCCTGGCAGAGTTTCTCAGCGGTGGCTGCGGGTATCACAGGAGCCTGTTGCTGGCGCTAGTCGGAGGGATGGCAGGGCTTGGGCAGCAGCGCTGCACGCTCACGGAGGCCCGGCGGCGTAGACAGGGAGCAGCAGAGAGGTCTGTGATGGGGTAGAGGCCAGCGGCTGGGGCACGCGGCTGCGCGCGTGGCAGCGCGATCAGGACACTCACCGGGGGCTGAGAAGCTGCAGGCCGTGTCGTGGTCGGTGGATTCGGCGCTCAGCGCCACGGGGGTGAGCGGAGTCGCGGCCCGGCACACACGTGTCGCAGCGGTGCAGGCAGCGCAGCGGCTGCGGCGGGCCAGCGGTGACGGAGGCGGCGGGGCCAGCGGGGTGGCGCCGGGCACCGGTGTTCAGCCTGACGAGTTTGCAGGGGGACCAGGTGGCTGGCGTAAAGCAAACACGAGCGCTGCGAGGGGTGGGACCACCTCGTCGCCAATGTTGTGTCGTAGATGGGGCCTTACGAGGCTACCAATGAGACACGCAAAAGACAGTTATCAGTTACTTGGCCAGTCCGTCACTGGTCACGCCCAGCACGCCTGCCCCTTTTATTTACTCTCAACCACGCTAGCCAGGCGTACGCCGGGCTAGCCTAACAGGGTCACGCTCGAGGGGGTTTACAACATTCACCCTCCCTCGGCGTTTCACTTAGCGCGGTCTGGGCCGCGACATTACAGTCAGTTACTGCCTCTAGACTCAGTTGATACTGAGAGACTGCGTGCTGATTTCGCTTCATATTTATGACTTGTTTGAATGTGTTGCGCTTATTATGGTGAAACAACCTTCACGGTTCATAGTGCGGCAGTTGAAGGAAAGAGGGAGCATTTTTTAAACTCACCTCGAGACGGCCGTAGCGTCATTCTGCAAAGAACAGCGAGCGCGCAACACAGAACGCGAGTAACCACTTGTCACGGTCGGAGTGTTGGTGTAAGCGTGTAGATGTCAGGACGCATACTGGGAGCGTCCTGACATCACAATAGCCCTCACAACCAGGAAGAGTCACCGCAAGCAACTAGAACGCTCATCGTGCACTGAGCAGATCTTACAATGGAAAAGATTATCACAGAGATGTTGTATGTTGTATCATGTGGAAGGAATCGTTTTTTAGGCAGAGCATTAAAGCGATCACCACATGAGGGTTCCAGCATCTTATAAAAGCAATTAAAGGATCTAAACGGACATACAGGAAACTGCAGCATTGTGATGGGGCATAAGCTGGATTGTTCCCTCAACAAGCACAGGAACAATCATATTTCTCTATGTTTGGAAATACATTTCTGAAGAGTTTCATCCAGAAGAGAGAAGGCGGTAATTATTTTAATTAATTATTTTATTTACTTATTTTAGATTGTTACTTTTTCATTTTTATGTTAATTTCTTATATTGATTTGTTGTGTTAGCTTATTAAGTTTCTTCTTATTTACAGGATGGCTGCTAGTGGTATGAGTCAACCTCCGCAGTTCTTGTGTGAACGTGGGGAGCCTACCCTGCCCTGGAAGAAGTGGAAGCCTTTATTGGATTCATATTTGATTGCAATTGGGGGCGAAAGATTTTCAGCAGCTAGGAAACAGCCCGTTTTATTGCACAACCTAGGAATTGAAGGGAGGAACATTTATGATAGCTTGGATCCTGTGCCTATAGGAGGAGTTAGAGAACCTGGTGATGTCTATGAGATGACAGTGTTACTTCTTCAGACACATTTTGGCGCCCGTATTAATGTTGCAATGAGAGACATAAATGTTTTATGCGAGTACAGGCTAAAGGAGAAAGAGTAGGAAACTATGTAGCGGCACTTAAATCCTTAGTTCGCACCTGTGAATTCGAACAATTAACTGATTCACTCATACGTGATCAATTGGTCCGCTGCACCAATGACAGTAGAATCCAGGAGAAACTATTAGCCAGAAATCCCAACTTAAAAGAAGCCATCAGCATTGTGGAAAGCATTGAGAATACCTCAACCTGGGTGAAAGAAATGCGGAGTGCCCTTACACCTTGTGAACCTGTTGCTACAATTAACCCCAATGGGGATGGAGATATTGATTCTAGTCTACAATCCGCACCTATTCCTAAAGTCACTGGGAGACAAGAAAAATTACCTAGTAAAAGTGAAAAGCCAAGGTGGAATACATATGCAGGTAGAGACACAAGAATGAAATGTCCCAAGTGTGGCAGTCAAGGCCATGGCCCTAACTATCCTAATTGTTTTGCAAAAAGTGTCAACTGTAGGAACTGCGGAAAGAAAGGACATTATGCACGGATGTGCAGGAATGCTAAAGTAAATTTTATAGATGAAGATACTAATTACCCACAACAAATCATCCACCATATTTCTGCCATGTCAAGTGAGGTTGTTCAGGATGTGAAGGGTATAGATTGTGACATCCAGGTTGGACGCAGGTTTGTTACTGTTCTAGCCGACTCTGCTTCTCCTTATACACTAATAAGTGATAAAGTTTGGGACCACACCTTTGGAAAAGATGATATCACTGTGCTACCCCCTGACATTAACCCTGTTGGATATGGTGGACAGAGCATTGATCTGGTGGGTTATTCCATTCAAACCATCGCTTTTAAAGGAAGGTAAACTGTTGGTAAGGTTTACATCGCCAAAAGAGGTGACAATCTCCTGGGATGGAGCCACCAGAGAGATCTGGGCATCATTTTAAACCCAAATGCTTGTGAACAGCTAATGTTAGTCACGCAGCAGAATGAGAGTGGCAACATCATCAAGAATTACCCTACAGTTTTTAGCGACAAACTGGGGTTGCTCAAGGGTTTCAAACATAAAATAATTGTGAAAGCGGGATCCCAGCCTGTTGTTCACAAAGTAAGGAAAGTACCCAGTCTTATGTTAGTAAAACTACAAGAGGAGCTCAACAGACTGATGGACCTGGAGGTAATCGAGGAGATAAAATCATCTGAATGGTTGGCCCCGATTGTTTTGGCCCCAAAGGACAATGGTACCAAGATCAGGATGTGTGTTGACTTGAGGAGCCTCAACAACTGTATCTGGGTGGACAGACAACCTCTACCCAATATTAACGAGGCTCTTGCCAAATTGTGTGGTGCCACTGTTTTCAGTGTAATGGATCTGTCCTCGACTTATCATCAGGTCTTACTGCATGAAGAATCAAGGGCTCTAACCTCTTTCGTCACACCTCTGGGAGCTTTCAGGTTCATCAGAATGCCTTTTGGGTTAGCTTCTGCCGCTGCCTGTTTCCAGAGGTTGATGAAGGAGTTTTTAGCAGGGATAGATTCAGTCCTGTTTTTCCAGGACGACATACTTGTCTTTGGGAAGGACACGACTAGCCACGATGTTGTTCTAAATCAAGTTCTGTTGAGACTACAAGAGTGTGGTTTAACCTTAAAAAAGAAAAAATATAAATTTAGGGTCAGTTCTGTGTTATACCTGGGGCACACCATCTCTGGTGAGGGTATCAGCCCCAAGATTGATTTAGCGGAAGCAATCTCACAAGCTCCAACACCTGTCAACAAGGAACAAATTAAATCGTTCCTTGGACTTTCTGAGTACTATTCAAAGTTCATCCAGAATTTTGCATGTGTCATACACCCCTTGAGACTCTTACTCAAAAAGAAAGCAGACTTTGTATGGACTGAAGAATGTGCATCTGCCTTTAGCAAAGTTAAGGAAATGATTTCATGCATGCCCACTCTAGGACACTTTTATGTGACAAAAAAAACCCATCCTAACCCCTGATGCAAGTGTGTGTGGTCTTGGTGCTGTCCTTTCGCAAGTTGTTGACGGCTGCGAAAGAGTTGTGGGTTTTGCTTTGCGTGCTCTTAGAGGTGCAGAAGAGCGCTACTCTGTTATAGAACGCGAAGCCCTAGCGTGTAGTTGGGGCATCAATTATTTCAGGTTTTATCTTTGGGGTCTCCCTTTTCTTGTAAGGACAGACCACAAGCCTTTAGTCCATATGTGTGCATGCAGAAATGTCGAAAACACCACACCTAGGATCAAGAGATGGATTGAAGGGTTGTGGGAGTATAATTTCATTGTTGACTATTTCTTGTCAAGGATGCCTTTAGATAAGCCTAGCTTCACCTGTTTTGAGTCTGTCATATCATGGGTCAAAGAGCCGGCCTTTAACAAGTCTGAATGGAATTCAGGAATTGCAAATTAATCTAGAATAATTTTGGATGACTACGTGGTCAAGGGATGGCCGTTAATTGCTGATGTGCCCCAATCTGTGAAAGGGTTTTGGAATGTGCGTGATGAGTTATGCATAGTAGAAGGGAACCTCTATAGGGGTGAAAGATTAGTTCCCCCCATCTGTTTGCGTGAGAAAATGATCAATCTCGCCCATGAGGGCCATCTTGGGCGCTGCCTGACCAAGTCCAGAGTCAGAGAATCATACTGGTGGCCTGAAGTTGACCGACAAGTAAGAACGAGCCCACTTTCACCAGTGGAGTATCCAGACCAACCTTGGACCAAACTAGCTTTAGATATTGTGGGGCCGTTTGACATTTTAGCACCCAATGAGAGATTTGTGGTGGTTTTGGTAGACTACACGTCCAAATGGGTTTCAGCTTGTTGCATGGGATCTGTTATCACAAAAAACATCATAGAACTCCTTAGAGATATGTTTGTTTCAGAAGGGATACCTGATGTAATGGTCACCGACAACGGTGTACAATTCACTTCATTAGAAATGGAAGAATTTTTTAAAGATCTCTCCATTACCCATCATCGCACAGCTCCTTACGCACCACAGGCCAATGGCCTCGTCGAGAGCATGAACAGGCTGGTTAGGGCTAGTGCTCAAACTGCTGTTGAAACGAACATCTCTCTAAAGAAAGTATTGCGTGAAAAATTGGGGGCTCACAGGAACGCGCCCAACAGTGTCACCAGTGTAACTCCCTTTAAGAAACTCAGAGGGAGGCCAGCTGGATCAAAACTCACTCCCTTGTGGTTGCATACTAATAAGAATGTTGTAAATGATGAGTCCAAACTTAAGGTGAGGAGATACCAAGATATGTACAAAAAGAGATATGATGAGAAGAAAGGAGTTAAAAAATGTTTTTGGAATGTAGGTGACATGGTGTTTATCAAAAAAGCGGTATGGTCCCACAAAGGTGAAAGCAAGTTTATAGGCCCTAGGCTCATTGTTAAAGTTATGAAATGAAATGAAAAGGAGACTTATAGAGCGCAAAACATTCACCAAAAGGTATCAAGGCGCTAGCTCAGCACAAAACAGATAAGACCAGTAGAGACAGCCTCAAAGATTAAAAAGCCACGTCTTTAATGCCTTCCTAAATGGCAACAAGTGAGTTTCTTCCTTAAGCCGCACCGGATGAGTGTTCCAAAGTCTGGTCGTACTGACCAGAAAACTCCTTCCCCCCAGGTGCACTTTTTAAACCATGAAAAATGTGGTTATGCTGAATGGTGGAGATGTTTGGAGCATGTCTCGCCTCACTAAATGCGAGAGGGCCGCAGACACCAACAAGAAGGTGGTTCAACATGGTGGAGTTCAACCTGATCCTTTGTCTGTAGGGAAGAGGGTGAGGAAGCCTCCATTGTATCTTAGTGATTACGTTCCCAAGTAGTGTTCACCAACAATGTATCTACATTTATCCTTTGTTGCATTGTAGTGTTCACCAACGATGTATCCTTATTTCTCCTTTTCTTTCTTTCTTTTCTTTTGTTATGTTTCATCACCTTTTTTGTAAAAGGAAGATGTGTTGTATCTTGCCCTTTAAGTGTGATGCACCTGGAAGAATGTTGGATGCATCACTAGAACACTGGGGAGCACTTCAGGCAGTTACTGATATGTAATGACTGCGGTGCGGTGGGTGTCAATAAAGACTCACTATCTGTTCATCCATAATGGTGTCAGCTCATTTTATTAGACCCCAACTAGAATTTTAGCAAAATAGGCCTTTCCCAGAAATGTTTAACCCAGGCCAGATACGGTTCGAAGCTTAGAGTGGTTTCATAACGTACTCCTGCAACATTGGTTTCCCCATTTCCTCCTGTTCCCTGGATGATGCACAATATGACAGGAATACCTTTTTTTGACCCCAGAAAAATCCGCCTCGGATAACTGGTGAGGCGAAGTAAGCAAATCGTGCCTACCAATCGGTTTGGCAGAAGTCTCGATATACTTGAACCAAGGAATCAAATAACCATTCTTGCAGGCCAAACAGTCTAAAATAACGGACCTATTAAAGCATGTAAATTTGTTTGCCCATACAGAAAGCCATAGTAACAGAGGGGCAGCTTTAATTAAATCCAGCACATAGGATAAGCACAATTCCTCATTCAGAAAGAAAAAAGGGGGCGATTAAAGGAAACCTACCTACCTGTCGCCGGCAAAACGGATTTTCTTCAGTTTGTAGGTTGGGCACATCCGGATACCCCCAAACTCCAGCCCCATATATTAAGACAGGGAGGCACTTGCGCTTGTAAATTTCCCTGAGTGGCTGAATTGGTTTGTTACCTATCCTTCTAACGAAATCAAAAAGCACCCCCACGGATCTATTAGCCTTGCAAGCCAGTCAGGTGGTCCTTGAGTGAAAAATAATTCCAAAATATGAGAAACAATTAACCTTCTCAATAGGTTGCCCCAAAATTCGGGTAATACCTGTTTTGCTATTTTTATGAACACAAACCATGAGGTTCATTTTTGAAATTTTATTCTCAATGTCTAGATTTTCCAAGAATAACAGAAACCTTTCTACTAAAGCTCTCTGGGCCTTATTTACAAGCCCCTTGCGCCACCCGTACGTCACTTTTCCCATGTGAAAAATGACGCAAAAGTGGCGCAAGCGGCTCGTAAATGTGCCCCCCTGTGCATTAGGTTACGAGAAAGCAAGACGGCAATGTATGCATAAAGCAAAGCAGACACAAAAACAGAATTAATCTTTGGCAATTCTTTTCCAGAGCTTTGCAAACAAGTATTTAATTTATTAGCGTACAATAAAAATAGATTAGGCGCAAGGACACAGCCTTGTGGAACACCCCACTCCAGCAGAAAAGATTCTGAGCATACTCTGGCTGGACCAATCCTTACAGAGGCACTGACACCACAGTTAAGCACCCTCAAAAAGCCAGCCAGATCTTGATCTAAACCTAACTGGAACTGAATGCTCCAAAGTTTGATCCGGCTAACTCTGTCAGAGGCTCCACTCAAATACATGAAGGAAAGATATAGTGCCCCCCATTTTACTGTCGTGTATTTACTGATAGCTAAAAATAAATTAAGGCATAGTTCTACAGTGCCAAGTCCTTCTCTGAAGCCTTACTGGACAGGAGAGATAACATTACTTTGTGCGGCCTAGTTGTCGATCCTGCTCAGGACAATGCATCCTAGGATTTTAACTGTACAATCTAAAAGTGAAATTGATCTATACCAGTGTGTGTCCTACCTGGAACCCTTTTTAAAAATGGGAACAATGACAGCAGTATGTCACTACCTGGGAACCCTACTTGTACAGGTGCAGTAATGGTAGGTGCCCACGCTCTGAGTCCCACTTGTGAAGGTCCATAGGAACACCATCAGGACCAGGGGCTTTCTATAAGGGACTGGCTCTAATCGCCCAAATCACCTCATCAAATCCAAACCTGATTTTTAGGGGGGACATAGGAAGGAAATTAGGAGGGTCATTATTAGGGGCAGACAAAAATGAATAGATGGACTAGAAATGCACAGCCCACTGACTGGCATTGATTTTAGTCTCTAGGCCATCCGTCTGACTTTCCAGCAGATGTGGCTGGTTAATAAATACCCAAAAAACTTTTGTATCTTTTTCTAAAGTTGCCTCCACCAAGCTGTCCCATAGAGCATTTTTTGCTACGATTTACTAGATTTACTAGTAGATTTATACAGAGCCCTGCGGGCCACAATTAATGTAATATGCCTGGGATTACTGTTTAAGGCCTCCCACACCCCGGTATTGGCCACTCTGCATTCCTCGGTGAACCACCCGTGTCTAGATTGCACTGAACACAAAATACAGTTTTTAATTTTATCATTCAATGTTACAAAAGCCTCAATAATCAAATCACTTGGCTGATGCACAGAAAAAAAGTTAGTCATACATCAAAGAAAAATTGGATTGCACCACGTTGGTCAACAGGGAAGAGATATCTACACTAAGCCATCTAAGCTTAAGACCCCCATTAGTCGTAGTTCGTTTGAATAAGCTACTTGTTGAGACTGGTTTAGGAGTGATGGGAAGGAAGAAAGCCAGATCACTAGGATTATAAAAGCTGATGCACAGACTCAACTTTCAGGGGGAAACAAAAACATAATCGATTACCGTGCCTCTTCCCTGTCTATTAAAGGCGGGGGCTGGAGATTAGTATCACTAAATAATTCTATGGCATTACCTAAACTAAATGAATCAAATACATATTGAGTTCTTCGCCCCTGTAATCAGCGTTAGTAGTCAAAGGGCCCACATGGGATGCATGGAAAGCAAGGTAGTGCTAGTGGCACATAGCTCAAGAGAGGACCTATCTCTTAGACCCTGTGCGACAGAGAATACATCATCTACATTGCAACCCTTATCAGTTGAGAAAACAGTATTATAAAAATTATTAATAGAGAAATTAAGTTTTTAAGTTTTATAAAGACCTTATTGATCAGAGTTATATGAAATATAAGTTATTAAACATTCTGCAATGAACAACATAATTATTTTTTAACATAGAAGATAGTGTAAAATAGAACATCATATCTAGAATAATACATGTAGACCTATGAATGATTCAATACAGTAACAAAAGGAATGTATACAAAGATCCATGTATGATCAATATGGAATTTAGAAAGAGAAAGTAAAAAGGAAAGAAAAGAAAAGAGAAGAAAAAGAAAGAGAAAAAGGACTGAATAACGGGGAATTAATTAAAAGTTAGAAATTTAAAGAAGTAAATGAGAAGTGAAGCATAAGTAATAATAAACATGGAGCATTCTATAGAAAAACAAGAATCATCATGTTATAAAGTATATGCATATATATATATATATAAATGTATATATGTATATATATAAATGTATATATATATAAATGTATGTATGTATAAATGTATATATAGTGTTAAATCAAAAGGGGGGAGAGAGAAGCTGAGATCCATTCGGCTTCCAAACGAGAATCAATAATCAAGAGAGAATGGATCACTTGTACCTGTGTAACCAGGGTCAGGTATGGTGGCCCTCTTTAAAACCCTCATTCACGTACAAAGGTGGTCAGGCGGTACATATTGATTATCCGCCTATTTTTTAGCGTGACAGCATCATCATTGGGCTTTTTTTGGATATGCTGTCCTCCACCCGGAGGTAGACCAACTGGTAATACAGTAGTGATCAGTGATGAAAAGTGCTAGAGTGAGGTGAGTTTTAAAAATACCTACATCTCCAAATTTGAAAAATCTTTAATCAGTTGGAGATGTGGAAAAGTAAAATCAAAGTGGTGCGTATGAAGATAAAGTTACTGATCAAACGCAGTAGTTTGTCCCTGTGAGTGGTCGACATGTTTCAGCCCCATTTGTGCCCAGCCAGATCGGGGGGCTTTCTTCAGAACCTGTGGTTAAATAAGGTTGCTAAATCTGCAGCCTAATTAGGTAGGTCATTGGCTTACCACTCTTCTATAGCCGTTATCTGTCATTAGTACCTATAACTGGTGAGAAGGAGAAAAAAGGTTCAAAGTAATACATGTTTATATTCTACTGTAGTAACACCCAAGATCTGAAATATATAACAGTGATGCTAATTGCAAAGTTTAAAGGAAATGAACAGTTGCATGGTGGTGGTTAAAATTATTAAAATTATTAAAAACGGAGGAATACATCAGGCACTATACAAGATGAAGCACACATGGGTCTGTAAAGTGCTTATTTTAGCAGAAAACAATCCTTGATCGGTAAACATTGTAAAATAGCAACCCCTAGTTGTTGGCGAGTGCTCGCTGTGCAGGTGGGCGGTATGTCTAACTATTAATGTGCGTTTTTTATGTCGCATTCAGAATTTCCACATATCTATAGTGTTGTTATTATAGTACTCGTGAGTGGAGACAGTGCGCCCCATAATGTTGTAATGATGGCGTAATGGAAGGTAAAGCGCATCTCACTCTGGTCATAAAGAGGAGACATGGCGTATAGTGGTGCGTTTGCGCGATAATCCTTAGCGTTGTTATAAAGATAGTCGGGAGATAGTAAGCAGCATGTGATTCAAAGTCACAGATAACGGTGTGACTGTTGTGCGCAAGTACAGTAAATACCTTATATTCCCTACTGCGGGCCTCCTCAGGGGACTGGCGGGCTTTTTAAACCTGTCGGTGTCTGTATACGCGACTTGTGCTCGCTCTGACAACGGTGCCCCGGGTGACATGGGCCCGTACGGAGCCTCTGTTATCTAATCTCACTAGTTGGTGGACATGGTAGAGAGACTTGGCTCGGGGTGTAGCCTCTACAAATGACATGCATTATGAAATGCTACCTTGATGATTATATTACTGGTTATACCAATACAATGGTAATGCTGATTATTAGGAGAATTAGTAAAACAGAGATATTATTTCTCAGCCCGGTGTGGTTTCTTCTAGGCCATATATAGTCTCTCTAGAAGGAAGAAATGGTAGAGAGACTTGGCTGGTGGTGTCATCTCAAATTATGGAATATGAAAAAACATTACTGTCTAGATAATTATATTTCTGATGATATTGGTACAGAGGTTATACTGGTTTGTAAGAGAAGTAGAATATGAAAAATAAGATATAGTATCCTAGCCCAGTATGGTTTCTTCTAGGCCAAATTGTCAGCATATGTCAGGACTAGTCCTCGGGTCGGGGGGACTTTTAAGCAATGGATCTTTGTCATATTGCAGTTAGTGGCTACTTTGTGGCCATCGTGACGTTAGGTAGTATGCTGGAGGTGTCTTGTGAAATGGATATCTCGATCTTAGTTATTTCGATGGTGTTGACATCACATCGCTGTCGCGATTTAATGAGCTTTAAGAGAGTAACTTGTCATTAATTGAGTGCACTGGGTATCAGAAGGTGCTGTTGGTTTTGGCACTTATCGTGACCATGGGTTGGCTCATTTGTTTCAAGGCAAGTCGTCCTTTGGTCTTACGATAGGCTATGCCATGGAATATTGTCATTCAACCCTGTTACGTTTGTCTTGAGGCGATACACCCAGCGTTGCTCTTTCTCGCAGAGGATCCGTTCGTCATTCTGATTTTTTATTGGTAATGTCTCAAGGACTACCCAGTTTAATTCTTCAACTGTATGGTTGAAATTGATGTAATGATTGCTCATCTTTGTGGTTGATCTTTTGCATTTTACATTGCTCCTGTGTTCGCAGATTTGTTGTTTAATCTTGCGGCAGGTCATACCAATATATTTCAGACTGCAGGGGCAAGTGATCATATAGATCACATGAGTAAAGTTACAGTTGGTATGGTGTCGTATTGTCCATGTTAGTTTTGGAGTGAGATGCAGGACTTTTTTAACGGTAGTCAATTTGCATACTGAACATGAACCACAGGGATAGTTTCCGATTATAGGAGTCATATTCCAAGGTCTGGTGATTGTCTCTCTCTACGTCTTTGGTGCTGGTCTCGTGTGCACGAGGATGTCTTTAAAGTTCCTAGTCCTCTTGTTCGCAAACCTAGGTCTTGGCCACTGTAAGGAGCCTGATGTAAGAATTCTCCAGTTTTTATTGACAATTTTCTTCACTGCGTTAGTAGCCGTACTGTACGTGGTGACGCAGGTGAGTACATCTGACGCTTCTTTCGGTGTGATCTCTAGTAGGCTTTCCCTGGGTTGATTTCTTGCTCTTTTTTGGCATTTTTGTATTGTCTTGATTGGGTAGTCCCTCTTTAATAATTTCTGGCTGAGTTCCTTTGCCTATGTTTTGTAGTCTCCTAGTTTGCTGCAATTCCGCCTAAGGCACAAAAACTGACTGTATGGTAAATTGTCTCTCAATGGTCGAGGATGAAAACTATTGTAGGAAAGCAAACTGTTCTTAGAGGTGGGTTTGTAAAACGTTTTGGTGTGAATACTGTTGTCCTCTATGTAAATAGTGATGTCTAGAAAATCCAGTTTTTGGTTATCTGCCGTATAAGTGAATTTGAGACATTCATCTCTGGTATTGATCCAGTCGTGGAACTCTTGCAGACTGTCTGGGGTGTCATTCCAGATCATGATCACGTCATCTATGTAATGTTTCCAGAACAGTATTTTTTAGATGAAAGGGTTGTAGTCATTCAATATGTACATGTTTTTGAAATTGCTCACATAGAGCCCTGCTACACTTGGGGCGAATGTACTGCCCATAGAAGTCCCGTGGCATTGTAAAAACAATGTTCCATCATATTCGAAAAAGTTTCGGTGAGGGCTAATCGGCAGCACTCCAGCACAAAGTGTCTCGGTGTTTTGTATTCCCATTGTTCAGAGAACAGTATATCTTCTAGGGTCTCGAGGGTCTTCAGTTGCGGGAGGCTGGTATAGAGACTCTCTACATCCAATCCGACCAGGCACATGTTTTCTTCTTGGAAGGGCTGTCCTTTCAATAAGTTCAATAAGTCTCGAGTGTCTTTCAGGTACGTCGGGGTCTTCTGTACCAAAGGTCTCAGAAATTGGTCTGCAAATTGCGAGAGAGGCTCGAGAACCGAGCCAATCTCTGAGACTATTGGGCGCCCTGGTGGCGGTGTCCTGTTTTTATGTATTTTAGGGAGTGAGTAAAAATACGGTACTGTCGGTGTTTTTGTCTTTAGAAAATCTGCTTCGTTTCTGGAGATCCAGAGGTTCAACTCTACTTCGTCAACCATCAATTCTATGGTCCATTGTAATCTCCTTGTAGGATCTATAGTTATCTTTCTGTAGAACTTCTCATCGGAAAGGAGATCCAGGCATTGTTTATCATATCCTTCTTTGCTGAGGAGGACAATACCTCCACCTTTGTCCGCTGGCTTAATTATTAGGTCCTCATGTCGTCGGAGTTCGTCTAGTGCTTGTTTTTCTTGCCTTGTGATGTTGATGAAGGGTTTCTTTGTAAGGTTTTTGACGTTCTCTAATTCCTTCATGACTGCTTGCTCAAAGGCTTGGATCTCGACTGGTACCAGATGGTTCAGGGTGCAGAACGTCGATTTCCGTCTTAGGTTAGTATCGATCTCTGATATATTGTCCTCTTTGTCCATAAAGAAGGCTTTTAATTTGATCTTTCTACAGAATTCGGCCAGTTCACATTGTAGCTTGAACACGTCTAGTGGTGGTGTAGGCACAAAGCCTAGACCTTTATTTAGTAGTTTTTCTTGGTCAAGATTGTATCTGTTAGATTTACTACAATGAAACGCAATGTGAAGATCTCGCTCACTTTTTTGTGAGCAAGGTGAAAAAAATATATTCTACAATGGCTGGTGACAACCTGACTAATATCTCACAGCCAGCCAATACCTTTTCTAATGCAGTCACTGTCACAGGGCTAGAGAATTGTAAGAATTCTAAATCCATCAATAAACTGGAATCTCGGTCTCTACTGGATACAAGCGCTTTTAATCAGTTCCTGGCCAACTTAAAATCTGGCTCCCCTTGTGATCTACTCCCTATGTCTGTGCTGAGGCAACTTGAGTCTCCTTCACTTATGCTAATTATGGAGCTCCTCAATGCCTCCTTACAGGAGGGAATTGTCCCGCCAGAATGGAAACATGCCATGGTTCTGCCTCTCTTAAAGAAGACCAATGCTGATCCCTCTCAGCCCACTAACTTTCGACCGATCTCACTACTTCCGGCTTTTTCCAAAATCTTGGAAAAACATGTTAATTCCCAGCTATCCTCCTTTGTTGAGTCCCAGAACCTTTTACACCCTTCACAATCTGGTTTCAGAGCAGGACTTTCTACTGAAACTACTTTACTAGGAGTCACTGAAATGCTTCGACACCGACTGGACATTGGTGACACGATGGCCCTCATTCTTATTGACCTGAGTGCGGCATTCGACACGGTGTCACACACCGTGTTGCTGAAAGCGTTGCAATCCCTGGGTATTGAGGGCCTTGCGCTCCAATGGATTGATTCCTTTCTTACCAACCGTATGTTTCAGGTCTTTTCCCCCACGGCCAGTTCCAACACTCATCTATCCCCGTATGGAGTGCCCCAGGGCTCGGTCCTGAGCCCTCTCTTGTTTAATATTTATGTTCGCCCACTGGCAGATATTGCCGAAGAGGCAGTGCTGTCCATATTTTCCTATGCTGATGATACTCAGCTAATGTTTTCCCTTTCTGCAGCGAAGGAATCAGAATCATCAACTCTCCAGTCTGGTTTGAGGAAAATTGCCTCTTGGATGCAAGATAATCTACTCAAACTAAATGGAGAAAAAACTGAAGTTCTGATCTTAGGGAAAAAAACAAGACCTTTGGGGGACTTACCTCAGCCTGCTCATCAAGTACCTAACCTAGGTGTTATTATCGACGATCAGTTATCTATGAAACATCAAGTTGTGAAGGTGCCCTCAATCTGTTTCACCATTGTCAAATGGCTAAAGAAGATTCTCTGGATGCTGCCCCTCTCCACTCAGAGAACTGTAGTCCAGGCCCTTGTTACATCTAGGCTGGACTACAGCAACGTCTTATATCTGGGTTCTAATAGGGATGTGATACAAAGATTGCAGGTGGTGCAAAATGCGGCGGCCAGAATGCTGTGCCATGTTCCTAAGACTGGCTCTATTTCAGGCTTTCTTTGCAACCTTCACTGGCTAAAGGTGGAGAATCGTATTAAATTCAAAGCCTTGAGCTATATGTTCAAAATCAAAACTGGTTCAGCCCCTCAATACCTGCAATCTTTAGCCCAATCGTATTTACCTTCACACACTCTTCGCTCCACTACTCAGCTTAAATTTACTGTTCCCAGAATCAGACTGAGGCACATGCGCGGTCGATCCTTTGCCTACCTAGGACCCTCCCTATGGAACTCTCTTCCCATTTCTTTACGTAAAGAAACGGTTTATGGGAATTTTTGCAAATGTCTGAAAACTTGGATGTTCAAATTGTAGCTCCTTTTCTTCTCCCCTCCTTCCTCTCAGGCTGGCGCCGGGAAACCCATTGGGGTAGCTGTGCACCTTATAAACACAAATAACATAACATAACTACAAGCGAGTCGTTGAGCTGGGTCCTGGTCTCTCCTTGGACATGCTCCGGGTCAGGACTTTGCGCTCTTGTTCTGTCCAAGTGACTCCTTTTCTTCTTCCTCTCTGGCTGTTCTGGCCTCTCCCTAAAAAAGGAGGTCTTTGCATGTGATGTGGTCCCATCATTGGTCCCATTGGTGGTGGCCCTTGGATGTAGGGATTCATCCATCCGTGATAGTTTGGTATAAACGGTTGGTATATAGGGAGAGGTTGATTGTCATATTGTGGTGTGCGCCACGTATTTGGTCTTTGGCGTTGTTGGCGTCTATTCTGGCCTCTATTCCGTCGTGGGCAAGGTGTGTCTTCGCCGCTCCAGTCTGAATTGTCTGTGGAATTGCCCCCAGTGGACTTGTTGTCAGTGGATTGGTCTGGTGCTATGTAATCATCTTTAATGTACGGATGCATTTTTTCGAGTGAGAAGCGCTTGAGGTCTTTTCCCAGTTTTTGTATTTTATTTTGTGTAATATAGTCTCTGGTTTCGTTCATTTCTCGGTTGATTTCTTCCAGTCTTTTTTTGTAGACTGAAATGTGTACCGTCGTTTTGAGTTTGGCTTCACTTACTTGTATCTTTATTGTTAGTGCTTCTGAGAGTCTGGTGGCAGTTTTTATGATCAGTACCAGGTAGTCCCTCATGCACTTCCATGAAATCGCTGACCAATCTTTTCGGAAGGTGATATCTTGTAGGAAGATTCGTGGGGCATTGTGTACCCATAAGCCTTTAGGGGCCACGTTGGCGCGAAGGTATTCTGTCATTATTAGGCCATGTATGGCTGTCCTTACTTGTTCTTTCTTGGTTTCCGTTTATCCGTCCCAGTCGTTCGTCTGAGCTAGAGTTTGTGTCAGTTCACTCTCTTGTAGCAAAGAGGGTGCTGATAAGATTGCGTTGATCTCCTCATCTGTGTAACTGAGACCTGGGTTTTCTGCCATCTTTTATTCGTGAGTGGGTATTCCTCTTGTCAAGCCGTTCCGATTTGGTAGTGTTGAAAAAGGAGAGCCCTGCTGCAATTAGTCAGTGAGGACGTCAAGTATCAATTGGGAAGAACTCCCACAGCTGTCCGCTGCTTCAATAGTGTTAATTCAAAAGGGGGGAGAGAGAAGCTGAGATCCATTCGGCTTCCAAACAAGAATCAATAATCAAGAGAGAATGGATCACTTGTACCTGTGTAACCAGGGTCAGGTATGGTGGCCCTCTTTAAAACCCTCATTCACGTACAAAGGTGGTCGGGCGGTATATCTTGATTATCCGCCTATTTTTAAATGTGACAGCATCATCATTGGTTTTTTTTGGGATATGCTATCCTCCACCTGGAGGTAGACCAACTGGTAATACAGTAGTGATCAGTGATGAAAAGTGCTAGAGTGAGGTGAGTTTTAAAAATACCTACATCTCCAAATTAGAAAAATCTTTAATCAGTTGGAGATGTGGAAAAGTAAAATCAAAGTGGTGCGTATGAAGATAAAGTTACTGATCTAACGCACTAGTTTGTCCCTGTGACTGGTCGACATGTTTCAGCCCCATTTGTGCCCAGCTGGGTCGGGGGGCTTTCTTCAGGACCTGTGGTTAAATAAGGTTGCTAAATCTGCAGCCTAATTAGGTAGGTCATTGACTTACCACTCTTCTATAGCCGTTATCGGTCATTAGTACCTATAACTGTTGAGAAGGAGAAAAAAAGGTTAAAAGTAATACATGTTTGTATTCTACTGTAGTAACACCCAAGATCTGAAATATATAACAGTGATGTTAATTGCAAAGTTTAAAGGAAATGAACAGTTGCATGGTGGTGGTTAAAATTATTAAAATTATTAAAAACGGAGGAATACATCAGGCACTATACAAGATGAAGCACACATGGGTCTGTAAAGTGCTTATTTTAGCAGAAAACAATCCTTGATCGGTAAACATTGTAAAATAGCAATCCCTAGTTGTTGGCGAGTGCTCGCTGTGCAGGTGGGCGGTATGTCTAACTATTAATGTGCGTTTTTATGTCGCATTCAGAATTTCCACATATCTATAGTGTTGTTATTATAGTACTCGTGAGTGGAGACAGTGCGCCCCATAATGTTGTAATGATGGCGTAATGGAAGGTAAAGCGCGTCTCACTCTGGTCATAAAGAGGAGACATGGCGTATAGTGGTGCGTTTGCTCGCTAATCCTTAGAGTTGTTATACAGATAATGGGGAGATAGTAAGCGGCATGTGATTCAAAGTCACAGATAACGGTGTGACTGTTGCGCGCAAGTACAGTAAATACCTTTTATTCCCTACTGCGGGCCTCCTCGTGGGACCGGTGGGCTTTTTAAATGAAATGGTAGAGATGACTCATTTCCTCTCTACCATGTATGGATGAATCCCTACATCCAAGGGCCATTTTCTCATCCACATTTTTAAACCATTTTGTCCCCAATGATGGGACCACACCACATGCAAAGACCTCCTTTTTTAGGGAGAGGCCAGAACAGCCAGAGAGGAAGAAGAAAAGGAGTCACTTGGACAGAACAAGAGCGCCAAGTCCTGACCCGGAGCATGTCCAAGGAGAGACCAGGGCCCAGCTCAACGACTCGCTTGTAGTAAATCTAACAGATACAATCTTGACCAAAGACCAAGAAAAACTCCTAAATAAAGGTCTAGGCTTTGTGCCTACACCACCACTAGACGTGTTCAAGCTACAATGTGAACTGGCTGAATTCTGTAGAAAGATCAAATTGAAAGCCTTCTTTATGGACAAAGATTACAATATATCAGAGAGCAATACTAACCTAAGACGGAAATCGACTTTCTGCCCCCGAACCATCTGGTACCAGTCGAGATCCAAGCCTTTGAGCAAGCAGTCATGAAGGAAGTAGAGAACGTCAAAAACCTTACAAAGAAACCCTTCATCAACATCACAAGGCAAGAACAACAAGCACTAGACGAACTCCGACGAGATGAGGACCTAATAATTAAGCCAACGGACAAAGTTGGAGGCATTGTCTTCCTCAGCAAAGAAGGATATGATAAACAATGCCTGGATCTCCTTTCCGATGAGAAGTTCTACAGAAAGATAACTACAGATCCTACAAGGAGATTACAACGGACCATAGAATTGATGGTTGACGAAGCAGAGTTGAACCTCTGGATCTCCAAAAACGAAGCAGATTTTCTAAAGACAAAAACACCGACAGTACCGTATTTTTACTCACTCCCTAAAATACATAAAAACAGGACACCGCCACCAGGGCGCCCAATAGTCTCAGGGATTGGCTCCGTTCTCGAGCCTCTGTCGCAATTTGCAGACCAATTTCTGAGACCTTTGGTACAGAAGACCCCGACGTACCTGAAAGACACTCAAGACTTATTGAACTTATTGAAAGGACAGGCCTTCGAAGAAGAAAACATGTGCCTATTCGGATTGGATGTAGAGAGTCTCTATATCAGCCTCCCGCAACAGAAGACCCTCGAGACCCTAGAAGATATACTATTCTCCAAACAATCTGAATACAAAACACTGAGACACTTTGTGTTGGAGTGCTGCCAATTAGCCCTCACCAAAAACTTTTTTTAATATGATGGAACATTGTTTTTACAATGCCACGGGACTTCAATGGGCAGTACATTCGCCCCAAGTGTAGCAGGGCTCTATGTGAGCAATTTCGAAAACATGTACATATTGAATGACTACAACCCTTTCATCTCAAAAATACTGTTCTGGAAACGTTGCATAGATGACATGATCATGATCTGGAATGACACCCCAGACAGTCTGCAAGAGTTCCACGACTGGATCAATACCAGAGATGAATGTCTCAAATTCACTTATACGGCAGATAACCAAAAACTGGATTTTCTAGACATCACTATTTACATAGAGGACAACAGTATTCACACCAAAACGTTTTACAAACCCACCTCTAAGAACAGTTTGCTTTCGTACAATAGTTTTCATCCTCGACCATTGAGAGACAATTTACCATACAGTCAGTTTTTGCGCCTTAGGCGGAATTGCAGCAAACTAGGAGACTGCAAAACACAGGCAAAGGAACTCAGCCAGAAATTATCAAAGAGGGACTACCCAATCAAGACAATACAAAAATGCCAAAAAAGAGCAAGAAATCAACCCAGGGAAAGCCTACTAGAGATCACACCGAAAGAAGCGTCAGAAGAGATACTCACCTGCGTCACCACGCAGAGTACGGCTACTAACGCGGTGAAGAAAATTGTCAATATAAACTGGAGAATTCTTACATCAGGCTCCTTACAGTGGCCAAGACCTAGGTTTGCGAACAAGAGGACTAGGAACTTTAAAGACATCCTCGTGCACACGAGACCAGCACCAAAGACGAAGAGAGAGACAATCACCAGACCTTGGAACATGACTCCCATAATCGGACACTATCCCTGTGGTTCATGTTCAGTATGCAAATTGACTACAGTTACAAAAGTCCTGCATCTCACTCCAGAACTAACATGGACAATACGACATAATACCAACTGTAACTCTACGCATGTGATCTATATGATCACTTGCCCCTGCAGTCTGAAATATATTGGTATGACCTGCCGCAAGATCAAACAACGAATCTGCGAACACAGGAGCAATGTAAAATGCAAAAGATCAACCACAAAGATGAGCAATCATTACATCAATTTCAACCATACAGTTGAAGAATTAAACTGGGTAGTCCTTGAGACATTACCAATAAAAAATCTGAATGACGAACGGATCCTCTTCGAGAAAGAGCAACGCTGGGTGTATCGCCTCAAGACAAACGTAACAGGGTTGAATGACAATATTCCATGGCATAGCCTATCGTAAGACCAAAGGACGACTTGCCTTGAAACAAACGAGCCAACCCATGGTCACAATAAGTGCCAAAACCAACAGCACCTTCTGATACCCAGTGCACTCAATTAATGACAAGTTACTCTCTTAAAGCTCATTAAATCGCGACAGCGATGTGATGTCAACATCATCGAAATAACTAAGATCGAGATATCCATTTCACAAGACACCTCCAACATACTACCTAATGTCGCAATGGCCACAAAGTAGCCACTAACTGCAATATGACAAAGATCCATTGCTTAAAAGTCCCCCCGACCCGAGGACTAGTCCTGACATATGCTGACAATATGGCCTAGAAGAAACCATACTGGGCTAGGATTCTATATCTTATTTTTAATATTCTGCTTCTCTTACAAACCAGTATAACCACTGTACCAAAATCATCAGAAATATAATTATCTAGACAGTAATGTTTTTTCATATTCCATAATTTGAGATGACACCACGAGCCAAGTCTCTCTACCATTTCGTCCTTCTAGAGAGACTATATATGGCCTAGAAGACACCACACCGGGCTGAGAAATAATATCTCTGTTTCACTAATTCTCCTAAAAATCAGCATTACCATTGTATTGGTATAAATAGTAATATAATCATCAAGGTAGCATTTCATAATGCACGTCATTTGTAGAGGCTACACCCCGAGCCAAGTCTCTCTACCATGTCCACCAACTAGAGAGATTAGATAACAGAGGCTCCGTACGGGCCCACGTCACCCGGGGCTCCGTTCTCAGAGCGAGCACAAGTCGCGTATACAGACACCGACAGGTTTAAAAAGCCCGCCGGTCCCCTGAGGATGCCCGCAGTAGGGAATATAAGGTATTTACTGTACTTGCGCGCAACAGTCACACCATTATCTGTGACTTTGAATCACATGCTGCTTACTATCTCCCGACTATCTTTATAACAACGCTAAAGATTATCGCGCAAACGCACCACTATACGCCATGTCTCCTCTTTATGACCAGAGTGAGACGCGCTTTACCTTCCATTACGCCATCATTACAACATTATGGGGCGCACTGTCTCCACTCACGAGTACTATAATAACAACACTATAGATATGTGGAAATTCTGAATGCACTCGCCAACAACTAGGGATTGCTATTTTACAATGTTTACCGATCAAGGATTGTTTTCTGCTAAAATAAACACTTTACAGACCCATGTGTGCTTCATCTTGTATAGTGCCTGATGTATTCCTCCGTTTTTAATAATTTTAAGAATTTTAACCACCACCATGCAACTGTTCATTTCCTTTAAACTTTGCAATTAGCATCACTGTCATATATTTCAGATCTTGGGTGTTACTACAGTAGAATACAAACATGTATTACTTTGAACCTTTTTTCTCCTTCTCACCAGTTATAGGTACTAATGACAGATAACGGCTATAGAACAGTGGTAAGTCAATGACCTACCTAATTAGGCTGCAGATTTAGCAACCTTATTTAACCACATGTTCTGAAGAAAGCCCCCTGACCTGGCTGGGCACAAATGGGGCTGAAACATGTCGACCACTCACAGGGACAAACTAGTGCGTTTGATCAGTAACTTTATCTTCATACGCACCACTTTGATTTTACTTTTCCACATCTCCAACTGATTAAAGATTTTTCTAATTTGGAGATGTAGGTATTTTTAACTCCCCTCACTCTAGCACTTTTCATCACTGATCAATACTGTATTACCAGTTGGTCTACCTCCGGGTGGAGGATAGCATATCCAAAAAAAACCCAATGATGATGCTGTCACGTTAAAAAATAGGCGGATAATCAAGATATACCGCCCGACCACCTTTGTACGTGAATGAGGGTTTTAAAGAGGGCCACCATACCTGACCCTGGTTACACAGGTACAAGTGATCCATTCTCTCTTGATTATTGATAAATGTATTTATATAAATGTCTATATATATAAGTATATATATATATTCTTTTTAGTATTAAATCTGTTTTATTGAAGGAACGCTGACAGAAGTACATTAGCTGGATGCCTACAACCCAGCGGGCCGGCATATTAACAAACGTTTAGAGCCACAAAGCATGGGGCTAGGCAGAGACCCCTCCTTTTAACACAGCATGTCGCATACAACCCATCAGGGCCGGCCGCGTCCAAAAGGAAGTGAAGTGTGGAATAAAGTCACCCAGCAATGGCATAGACCAGCAAGCGAGACCCCTTGGTGAGGCCAGAAGGCGTGCCCATAAAGAGGGGACCCGCTATGGTCCGTAGGTTCCGAAAGACGTTCCATAGTTTGAACTAGAAACAAGGCTATGAAATGATATATAACAAATAACCCCAACCCCCAATCCCCAACTCCCCCCACCCCCTCTCCTCAGTGAGTTTAAGAGCAATTGGGACCGGTGTGGTGCCCTAAAGGCCGTGCAGTGACCACGGGCTCCGCGGGGCTAGCTAAGCGCCAAGAGTAGCAAGACACACAGTTATATAGTGGTTTCCGTGGAGTCCGGGATTAATTTCAGGATCCGGAGATATTGTGGGCATGTCAATTCGTGAAATTCAGGGGAAAGAATGGACAAGAAAGGGGCCCAGATTTTAGTGTAGTCCTTGTCTTTCCCCGCTGCCACCATGGAGAGCCTCTCCATCGCCAGTAGATTCCATAGTTGGTGTAGCCAGTGTGTGTGGTTGGAAATCTTATCGGATTTCCACCGCGACAATATTACCCGGTGTGCAGCGTTCAGCGCGAGGGCCATCTGCCGACCCTTAGTGGAGCGCAAGGGAAATGTCAACACGGTAGGAAGCCCCAGGAGCGTGTAAGCCGGTAGGCGGGGAATGTGAGTGCTAAAGGCCATATCTATGTCGTCCAGAATTTGTTCCCAGTAGCGAGTGAGTTTGGGGCAATGCCAAAGTAGGTGTAAGTGTGTTCCGGGATTCCCGCAACCCCTCCAGCAAAGACCATTGCATTGGGTTTGCCACTTAGAAAGCCTCTCTGGGGTGTAGTACCAATAAGTGGCAAGTTTGAAAGCCGTCTCGGTGTGGCTCGAGGAGAACGCCGTGTGGTGCACCCGAAAAAATATGTCCTCCCATTCTTTATCGGACAGCACGCGCCCCAATTCCACCTCCCAGCGTTTCTACCCAGCCGTGCGTGGTCTCGTGGGTGTTAAGTTAAGAAAAGTGTAGATTTCGGAGATAAGGCCCTTATCATCTTTTTTATTGAGTAACCATTTCTCAAATGGTTTCATTGGTCTGCAGGCTAGAGGACGTATCCCAGGCGAGGAAACCCAATGTATGAACTGGGAGTGTAAGTAGAGATCAGAGTCAGTCAGGTTATAATCCGATTGCAACTCCTTAAAGGGGAGTAGTCCCTGGATATCAAAAAGGTGTCCTATGCGTTTGCACCCCTCCGCAATCCAGTGAGCCGATGCTTTGACAGCCATCCTCGGGGGGAAGGCCGGGTTTGCAAACAGCGGAGTTAGCTGCGAGGGGAACGAGGTCAGGCCAGCCCTCCGTGAGACTCTATTCCAAGCAAGCATCGTGGACCGAGTGACCGGAGAGGAGTAGAGCCCCCAGGCGCGAGGAGACCTGGGCAACCAGGCGTCTCGCCAGATATGATGGCCTGCGACCGTCTGGTCCATGAAGACCCAGTATTTCTCCGTCATAGGACGGTTCCACTCCACAATGTACCGGATAAGGGAAGCAAAGAAATACCGAGTGATGTTTGGGAATGCTATCCCTCCATCCTTTTTGGGGCGCTGCAGTTGAGTCCTAGAAATGCGTGGGGAAATCGGGCCCCAAACAAAGCCCTCGATCGCTGTTTGGATCTTATGGAGAACGCGAGGCGGAGGTTCCAGCGGTAAGGTTTGGAACAAATAGAGGGCTTGTGGTAAAACATTCATTTTAATTGCAGATAGCCTCCCGAACCATGAGAGGGGGAGACGGCGCCATCGCAGGAGGTCCGCGCGGATCCGAGCGAAGAGAGCGGCGTAGTTGACTTCCGCCATTTTTGCCAGGTCCTTGTGCAGGGAAAGGCCTAGGTAACCGAGTCCCTCCGCCACCCACTCAAAGGGAAATTGGAGCCGAAGGGCCGCTTCTGTGTGTGGGCTAGCGGTAAGATTAAGTATCTGGGATTTCTGTATGTTAATTTTAAACCCAGAGAACTGACTAAAGGTTTGGAGGTCCTTCATAATAGCTGGTAGAGAGGATGTGGGGTGGGCGATGGAGAATATGATGTCATCCGCATAGAGGTTAATGAGATGACGGTCCAGACCAAACGGGATGCCCTGCGCAAGTGGGTTATCCCGAAGTCGCTGCGCCAGGGGCTCCATATATAAGGCGAAAAGCAGGGCGGAGAGGGGGCACCCCTGCCGCGTACCCCGTCCCACTGCAAAGTGGTCGGACATCAGGCCATTAACGCGGACTGCTGCCCTAGGGGCACTGTAGATACTTGCAATCCAACTGCGAAACCGGGGGCCCAAACCGAATCGCTCCAGAGTAGCAAATAGGTACGGCCAGTGCACCCGGTCGAACGCTTTCTCCGCGTCGATCGCCAGAAGGAGCGCCTCTTCATTAGACCTCTGGACCTTGTCGATGAGATGGCAAAGGCATTTGGTATTGTCCCCACATTGGCGCCCCGGGAAAAAACCCGACTGGTCGGGGTCCACAAGGTCCGGCATGTGGGGATTCAGCCGATGCGCCAAGATACTGGAGAACGATTTTGCGTCGATGTTCAACAAGGAAATTGGCCTGTAGGCGCCACAATAGTCCGGGTCCTTTCTTGGTTTAAGAATAACTGAGATGGACGTCTGTAGCATAGATGGAGCGAGCAAACCCGTATCTGAAAAAGAGTTAAATAAACGGGTGAGAAGCGGGGCAAGTTCCGCGCAATAGGTTTTATAAAAAAGGGCGCTGAAGCCATCCGGGCCCGGGGCCTTTTGTAACTTCAACCAAGATATGGCCGAGATGACTTCCTCAATGCGAATGGGTGCTTCCAGGGCAGCAGCTTCTCCCTCCGGCAAGGGAGTGACCGTCGCATCTCTGAGATACTCAGCCGGCTCTGATCGGAGGGTGGAGTACGCCGTATAGAGTGAGTGG
Organism: Calotriton arnoldi; assembly: GCA_963921515.1. Lineage (NCBI taxonomy): Eukaryota > Metazoa > Chordata > Amphibia > Caudata > Salamandridae > Calotriton > Calotriton arnoldi. The sequence continues at coordinate 1,288,315 of CAWUFW010005116.1, forward strand.
TAAAAGGATCGGAAAGACAAGACTATATGGGCAACGTCCGTAAGGAGACTACCGGATGCGTCCCGTAGTGCCTTAACCGAGTGCGCATCTTGCTGGCCAACATATGACCCCCTTTATTAGAGCCGATGAAATTATATATTCTTTTTAAATATGTCCTTAGTGACGTACATGCAAGAGCAATAGTCAATACAAAACATATAAATCGGATCATATCAGAGTACATCCCAGATTCTTCTCAAATTCCACTGTCAATGCAGGAATGAATAGATACAAAAAATGGCTGCATGTAATCCAGAAACCATATCCCGGTGTCAATACGCTTGTATATTTACCCTTTTCTCAGTGGGTTTCATGTTATCCACAATAGTACATTCCCCCAAAATCCAACACTTTTAATAGCAATATAATGTGGTATGGTTCTCTACTGCTCTACGCATATGTTAACAATTGGGAGTTGTAGTTGTAGTCTCAAGAAAATGCCTGAAACAACAGACATATTGGTTAAGCAAAAACACACTGCATAAAGGGAACAAAAACCAAGAAACAGTGTCGTCCAGGGGTCTGAATTTTAAGAAATTGTATTAGGACCCACTCTAATTAGAGTGGCTTTAAGGATTGCGATTATATTTACTTCAATGCGCCCGGGGGCGGGAAGGAAGGAGGACACCATAGTGAGTATTCCTCCCACTCAAATAGCGTCTTATTAGATAAGAGTATCACCTCAGGGGGATTCCCCATGTTTTCATCTTGTTGTGTCCCATCTGTATTATGTCTAGTAGCACCATCCACTCTGCTATCACAGACTCCTAGCACCTCTGCCCAGAGACCTGCCAATGGGCGACAGCGTATCCCTCATGCATCATCTCTAATCAGGGCCCTCCCTTCAGCTGTGGCCCATTTGTCAATATCCTGTTCCCAGGCTGCCATTGTTGGACCTGCCCCAGCCCTCCACTTCAGTGCTAGACGTCACCTTGCCAAAACCAAGGCCAGGTCAACAAACCTAGTACCAACCATGCGTGCTTTGGGTCTAGGCGGCAAACTTCTGCGGTACAGGGGAGCGAACAAGCTATTACTCCATTGAGTGTGGCCACTACAGCATTCCAGAAGTGCTGTAACTTTGGGCAGCTCAACGTCATGTGTGCATCCCCTGCTGTTGGCTCCCTACCTAGGACAAGTCCACACATCACCTCCATACATAACCTGCAGTCTGTGTGAGATCAAGTAAGTCATGTGTAGGTAGTTAAACTGTACGAATTTAAATTTAGTATTCCTAGAAATTCACTTTGGGCTCCCCATAGTTTTACCCCAGTCTGTGTCCGTCAACCCTTTGCCGAGCTATGCTTCCCACCTCTCCCAAGTTTTAACCAATGGTTTTGTGATCATCTCGAGTTGTGCTTTAAAAAGCCACTTCCCAAGATGACGTGCAGCACCCAGGGTCACCAATGGCTGAAGGGCAATATGGGTTTCCGGCTCTTGTCAGCTCCCAGGCCATAATTCCCCAAACATTCTCACCATAGCACGATAGTTCAAAAACTGGCTGGGGGGCAAGTCATACTGTGATAGGAAATCATCCAGTGGGATAAATCACCCAATTGGAAACAATCACATACCGTAATGATGCCGCCTGTCATCCATTCTGATAGTTGGTGTCTTGTAAATGGGGAGAGGGGATCCCCATGTGGCAGCCCTATCAGTGGTATCCAGAGCATAGAGAGGGGTCCTAGAGGTTTGCCACTCTCAACAGGACTCCTGGAGTGCAAATAACTACTTTTGGATTGAGGAGTTTCGCCATTAAAAGCCCCTGGTTATCAATCAACCCAAGAGGACCTCGTTTTTCAAGACCCTTACCATCTAACCACTGTGCCAACCACTGAAGCTGGGTGGCCAAATAGTATAACTCAAAATCTGGGGGCGCCCTAGCCACCATCCTCCGTGGCTCTCCGAAGTACTGCCAGGGAGACTCTATAATGCCCTCCATCCCAAATGAGGTCTCGAAGTAGGGAATCTAAGTTTCAGAACCAAGTGTGTTGTACTCACAAAGAAATATAAGAGCCTGGGGAGCAAAATCATCTTGGACAATGTGATGCGTGCCATCACTGGTAATTTTAGAGAGCACCAGAATTGTACATAAGTCTTGAGTGATCATGTCACTGATCCCAAATTACCTTCCTGAAGAACATCCAAGGCATGGAACACCTGGATGCTCAAATATCTGAAGGACTGAGGTGACCATGTGAGCCCCATTGGCAGATCAGCTGGCTGTGGCATCCCTGGTTTCACAGTAAATAGATGAGTCTTTGTCTTGTTTTCTCAATGGCACGCTAGTACCGAAAACTCATTTAATAAAGTCATGGCAGGGGCCACTGCCAGGTGTGTATCAACTAGGTATAATAATAAGTCAGCAGCACATAAGGATTTAGTAAGTTCTTTGCCCTCCAAGATCAGTCCATGACCTGCAACACTCTGTTGGAAAAGCTCTGTCAGTTGCTCAATGGCCAAAGCAAACAAAAGCGGGGTAATGGGCACCCCTGCATAATTCCGCGATGTACCCCAAATGAAGACGAAATAACACCACCTGTCCAAACCCTCGCTTTAGGGTTAGTGTATAAAAGATGCACCCATCTAAGCCATCCATTTCCTAATCCCATCCTCATCATAACCGCATGCAGAAAATCCCATCTTTTAGAATCAAAGGCCTTCTCCAGGTCAACTGACATTACTAAAGCATCTGGGTAGAGGCCAATATCCCGGTGGTGGAGGATAGGATACAATCGGCGGAGGTTCTCAGAGGTGGGCCTATTTGGAATAAATCCATTCTGGTCTTCATGTATGAGCCCGGGCATTAACAGAAGCAATCTCATGGCTAGAATTTTACTTAGAATCCTAAAATCTACATTTAACATAGAAAGGGGGCAAAACTCAGATGGATATGCAGCTGATGACTTTGTCTTCGGAAGGAGGACCACAAGTGCGTCTCTGGACGAAGCCGGCAAGGACCCCACACACAATGACTCCGCATACAATGCCTCTAATCTAAGGGCAGGTGCAAATGTAGAATAAAACTCTGCTGGCAATACGTCCGGGCCAGGGGTTTTTCCAGCAGCCATTTCTTTGATGTCAAATCGATTTTCTTGTGCCGTCACTGGCCCCCCAGTTTCTCCCATAAGGTCGGATCAAGCGTACACAACGGTAATGGTGCCAGGAACGCCATCAAGCGCTCTGGCAAAAGCGCTTCCGGGTGTTTGTAAGGGTTTCGTAGTAGGTACAGAAGGTTGTGTTAATGGACCCGGGTGAGTAAAGTAAAGTCCTGTAGTCAGATAAAATCTGAGTGATGGGTGTGCCCTTAGTCTCCCGGCGTACCAACCATGCCAAGAGCCTGCCCTATCTGCCCCCCTCCTCATGAACTCTTGCAAGGTAATCCCGTTTGTCAAGGCACCGAAGACGTTCTAATGCAGCATTATATCGACCCTTCACTTTCGTGAATTGTGCTTGAGTGGAGTTCTCGGAACCTAACCTATTACCCGATCATGCAAGCTGCATTCCAGAGTAGAAAGTTTTCTATTGAGTTCCCTTCTAACCCTAACGGTCTGCCCCATAAAATGACCCCTCACCACCACTTTAAAAGCATCCCATTCACAAGAGAGTTTGTAGCTGGGCCCTGACTAAATTGGAAGTATTCAGAGATGGCCGGCTGTAGATAACCTTAAAGCATGTATCTTCAAGAAAGGATGGGTTAAGGTGCCACGTGGGAATCACTGTGGGTTCGGCAATGAGGCAAAATGTCATTAGCAGTGGGCTATGATCTGATAGCATGCGCCCTAAATACTCAGTATGAGTCACATTCGGACTAAGACAGGTAGAGCACACAAACATATCTTGGCATGTGTGCAGTCTATAAAGGTGTGAATAATAAGAATAGTCTCGTATTTGCACGTGTTGCACCTTCCAAATATCCGTCAGACACTAATGCCTCATTCAGTCCCGAATACCCTGCCAGTGCCCCAGGCAGAGGAGGTGTGGACCTATCCAGGTGAACATCCGCAACACAGTTAAAATCACCCCCTAAAAGGAGGTCCTCCACTATAACAGAGGACAAGGGCATGGGCAGGGCAGGTTTGGGGCATATACACTTCCTAGGGTGACCACCCTGCCCAGCAGCCTGCCCTTTACCAAAACATAGCAGCCCTCTGGATCAATGATAGAGTGGGTGTCCTCAAAAGAGGTTCTTGCCCGATTCCACAGCAATGCTCCCCGGGAATAAGCAGAGTAAGAGGTTGCATAGAGTTGGCCATGCCACCTACGCTGTAGGCGTACAGCTTCCTCTGCAGTAAGGTGGGTCTCCTGCAAAATTAGGATTTAGAGTCCTCTGTGACACAAATATTGATAAATACTGTGCCGTTTGTAGGCAGACCCTATCCCCTTACATTCCAGGATAATAAATGTATGTTGCTATGCAGGTCTCTCGTGGGTGAAATCTATAAAAGAATTCCTTCCTCACCACCCCTTGGCCACCCTGTGTACCCACCAGCAACATCAAAGCCACCCATAGCCCCTGGGACCAAATAAAAACTTCCCAACCACAAACTCCCACTCCCTAGGGCAGACCAGCAATGCTGGCCATCCAAACCTGTGAAGAAAACAACATTGTTAAGGGAATGCCACCTTCTGGTTCCTAGTAAGGGCAATCTGAGTGGTGGCAGACAAGGTAACATAGAAAACCAAGTATGCACAGGCCCATCTCATAAAGTAACACAGGAGAGGTACCCTCCGGAGGCCAGGGCCAACAGGCCAATCCCGGGGCACCCCCGCAGCACCCATCTCACACACACCCTCCCCAGGCCAGACCCAACCAAATCAGTGCAAATCACATAATGGCTCTATACTTCCGAGTTTGGGCCAGTATTCACATTCCCAGACCATAAGCAATAAGAACAAGTGGGCAAGACATCAAATTATATCATCTATAGACTGTGAAGTTATAACTGTGAGACCTCTGCCTCAGAGGGCCAACCTCCCCGAGTCAGATGTCACTGAGCAATGATCAGAGGAGGTATCAATTTCTGCCTCAGTTTTTTGCAAAGACACTATTTCAGCTACAGCCAGCAGTGCCACATTGCACTCATGTTCTGTTTGTGAGGAGGAAGGCATCCACAAAGCTGACCCCCTGGTGGGCCTCTTAAGTCTTCTCTTGGTTCTCCACCTAGGGGTCTGGATTTCCCCTTGGCGCCCCCAAGCAGTGCACCAGCTTTGTATGATTCCAACCATGGCCAAACTTCATCTGGAGTGTCACAGAAGTATGTCTTGCCATCTAGTATAATACTGAGTTTAGCAGGAAACATCAGTGAATACTGTATGCCCTCTTTACAGAGATATTTCTTGGCCTCCCCAAAGGACGCACGCTGTAGCTGCACCTTGGCAGTAAAGTATGGGAACACTAGTACCTTACTATTTTCAACTGTAAATGGACCGTTGGTGCGAGCTCTTTGTAAAATAATGTCTAGATCTCTATAGTGAAGTAGTCTCGCTACCACTGGCCTGGGTGGTTTTCCCGGTGCTAAACGGCATGCTGGCACTGGGTAGGCCCTTTCTAGGGCAAAGATGTTTGTGAGGTGGTCAGGTGTAATTGTTGTAGTAAGACAATTTTCCAGAAAGAAGACCATGGGCCCGATTCACAAAAGTAATCTGAGACAAAATCCTAACTTTACGACTTTCAGTATTCACAAAAGGCATTTAGGAGTAGTAAAGTTAGGGGGGCAGATTTACAAGCCCCTTGAGCTGCCAGTACGTCACTTTTTGTGACGCACTGGCAGCGCACTTCTCTGCCCCATATTTATAAGGACAGGAAAAGCCACCATCCCTGGCTTTTCCGTGGCTTTTCCTGTCCTTGTAAACACGGCCCCTTTACACGCAGCACTTTGCGTGAAACGGGCGTTCCATGGGTGTTGCTGTGGGTGTTCCCACGCAACACCCATGGAACCAGACACATTTCCAGATTTATGAGGATTCATAAACCTGGAAATGCGTCAGTATGCTACGCCACCCTACGGGTGGCGTAGCGAGGCGCAACAAGGAGAAATGTTTTCATTTCTCCTCGTTTTTTTCCTCTTTCAATGTGTGCTGCATTCTACAGCACGCATTGAAAGAGGAAAATGCCTGTAGTGATTGTTTTTGTGCAGGAAGGTGCCCCTTCCTGCACAAAAACAATCTCCCCATAACGCAGGCATCCTTGCACCATGGTGCACGGGTGCCTGCACCAGCGGAGGGGAGAGCACAGGAATGCGACATATCATTGTAAATATGTCGCATTCCTGTGCTCTGAAAGTGCCGCAGCGTGGCACAGCCAAGGGGCTTGCGGTGCCACGCTGCAGCACATTCTTGTAAATCTGCCCCAGGATTCCTAACTTTACTACTCCTAAACTGAGACAAAATCCTAACTTTATGACTTTCGGTATTCACAAAAGACTTTTGGTATTCACAAAAGGCATTTAGGAGTAGTAAAGTTAGGATTCCTAACTTTACTACTCCTAAACTGAGACAAAATCCTAACTTTATGACTTTCTGTATTCACAAAAGGCATTTAGGAGTAGTAAAGTTAGGATTCCTATCTTTACTACTCCTAAATCCCTTTTAGGACCACCACCTCCCCAGGGCCAAATACTGTTTTTGAAATGAAGGGGAGGAGCCGTGCAGCCCCCCTCCAGGGCCATATACGGACCCAGGGACCACCACCTCCCCGGGGCTGGCCCATGCACAGCAAAGGAGGGGGCTGCATCGGCCCCCCTCCTGGAGCCAATAATGGCCCTGGGGACCGCCACCCCCCAGGACCAGCTCCTATAATGTCTCGGGGTGCCCACCCCTGGGACATAGCTGTTTGCTTTTGCTTGGCAGGATCTGTGACAGTTCCCACCAAGCAAAAGCAAACACTCATGCTTGATGGAAACAGTTTTTATGTCTTTCCCTACCTGCATGTCTACAAAGATAAAAGTATTGCTCTCGCATGCTGGGAGCTGCATTTCCAGCAGCTCCTTGTGTGCAAGAGCAATGCCGGCTCCCGCAGGAACCATGCAACAGGCTGTGACTGTGGGGCCGTGGGGCTCCCGCTGTGGACCCATAGGACTATGGGTGCCCTGGATGGGCTCCAGGGCACCCAGGGACACATGGTCAGGCCCTGGGGGATAAAGGCCCAGGAGACAAAATCAACCTGGGGAGGAGGGCAACCACAGCCCCCCTAACCCATTAAATTTCAGCTGGTCCTCAGGGGATGGGGATCTGGGGCCGAAATCGGCCCAGGGAGGGGCCTGTGGAGTTTTGGCAGGGCTGTTTTGAGCCTAATGTGCACTTTACAGACATTAAACCTAAACTTACAAATATAAACATAGCAGGTGCCCCTTTGAAGCTCCACTTCTATAAAGGACAAAGGAAAAACTCCTGAGCTTTGTGAAAGCAAAGCAAGTGTGTTTTCTCAGCAATTCCATATTGAAAAATGATCTGAAATCCTTTGTGGAGGTTGATCTATGGGAGCGCAATCTGTCTGTGACTGTGACGAGTGGGTTTTTTGTGGTCTGTCCTGGTGAGAGCTGAGTCCATGGTTCTCCCTTTAAATTACTAAGTGTATGCAAAGGGCAAATCACTTGGAAACTTCACCCGTTTGGCCCCGGCCACCTTAGTGGTATGCAAAGGTCTTCCTGCCTTTTGCCAGGATGATGGACAGCTTAACAAGTGCCCCCCTGGCACATTTCCCACTGATGTTGGTGAGGAGTTCTTGATGCCAAGGAATATGAGGACATCTCCACCCCTCAAAGAAGCACTTACCTCATATAGATCAGAGGAAAGATCCTTGTTTGGTGAAGATTTACCTCTTTGTAGTCTTGTTGTCTTCTCTATAGGACGATTCATGTTATCACATACTTCTGGATAAAGATACACCAGGAACAATCACATTGCCAAAACACACACAAGGTCACTGGTGACATTTCCTCATGCTCCATTACATAGCTGTAGTGTAGAATACGTGCTGGACATTTACCCGAGGATATAGCACTTAATAATTAACCAATCGAAAGTACTCCACTTGGTAAACATTTTGTGCAAAACTGTGGACTCTTGTTGGATAAAAGGGCAGGTGCGGTTCCTTTGAGGCGGAGTCACTCACACAGCTACTGACACACCCACACAGACACTTAGACACCCACTCACACAATCAGGCACTCACACGCCCACTGAGAGACCCATTCAGACACTCACACAGCCACTCACATACCCTCTCAGATACTCCCTCAGACACTCATGTGCCCACTCACAGGCCCATACAGCCACTCACACAGCTACTGACAGACCCATTCAGACACTCATGCAACCACTCACAGACCTACTCAGACATGTACACCCACTCAGACACTCATGCACCCACTCACAACCCATACAGCCACTCACAGACCCACTCAGAGACACAGACACCCACTCACAGACCCACTCAGAGATTAACACACCCACTCACAGACCCATTTAGATACTCATGCACTCACTCAACAGACTAACTCACACACTCATGGAGGCACTCACAAAACCACTCAGACACTCTAACACTCACTCACAGACCCACTGAGACTCTCACTCAGACAATCATGCACAAACTCAGAAACCCACTCAGATAATCATGCAGCCATTCACACACCCAGTGAGACACTTGGGAAACATGACGGCTGGATAGACTTAGCAGCTGCGAGTTCCGCAGTGTTCCTCCAGCGCCATGCCCGATGACTTAACTTCGGCGCTCTTCAGCTGCTCCTCGTGTCTGTTTTGTTCTGCCTCTGCTCTGAGCTTCCTCCTCGGCTTCCTCTCCCTAGGTGCTTGCAGCAGAGGGTGGGGCTCTGGCAGCTTCGGGCTTTGGCCTCCGCGTGTCCGGCCACCGGCCGATTCCGGCTTGTGCACGCCGTATGCTATCTTGCCTCCTGGCAGGGGGGCAGTTGCTGCAGGCAGCTGTCGGGATTTGCCGCGACAGGCGAGCAGCGCCGCGGTCTCCTTACGGGGCACTCCGAGCAGGGTCAGCTCCTGCTGGGTGCCCTAGTGTCTGCCTGAAGCCCGGAAGCCCCCGGCTGTGACTATACCAAGCAGCCGGTTATCCGAGGGCCACAACTGTGATTTAGATCTGCATTTTTACATGGGCCCAAGACGAGCCAAATGTATAGGGGGTAAGGATTCCGGTGCCTCCCCCAAATCTTCACGGTTGGTGAGAAGAGGAAGCTGCCCAAAGAGAGGTCAGTGCAAGAGGCACAAGTAAGAGGGGGAGCCTTAACTGGTTTAACTGGCGTGAACAGTGAGAAGCAGCCATATGTTTACGCACTAAGAAACGAAAATATTAGCACAGTGGAAGGCTTCTCACTCCCTCAAGGCCCGGTATTGGAGAAAATTGAGTGTAAGCAGAGAGGCAGGAAAACAGGGGGCCTGAACATATTAAATACCAACACTGATTCTACCACACTGCCGACACCTTCTTCATCCACAGTAAAAGATCAGTTTGCTTCTGCTTTACCGAATAGAAAAGCGGAACGAGTTAAGATAACCCCCTCATTAAGTTCCTTCTTTAAAGTACAGGCTGAGGCACAGGCCAAACCTATCTCGCCTCCTCTTCTGCCAGTGAATTAAATAAGTCCACTGACGATAAAGGGGAGAGTACAACTAGTATGGAGTCCAATAAACAAGGAGTAGAGTCACTATGTGCGTGCATCGAGACCATTAACAGATACCAGGTGCTGGGTGACAGTGAAGTTAACTCTACAGAGGGGGGTCCCCAGGACAGCCACCCCTCGGTTACAACAGACAACCCTAGGACAAATGAAGGTAGTCAGAAGCAGCCAGGCTTGGAAGAGATGCTAGATAACTTAACCACCCAAATTAGAAGTAAGTTAGCTATATCTGAGAGAAACCAAATTAAAGTTCAAGAGGCCTGTGAGATACTAGAAGCAAGAATGTCTTCTATTACTGACAGAATTTGTTCGATGGAAGCCTCTTTAGAGGCCCCTAATAAGGAGGTGGAACTTAATCAAGTTGAAATTGAAGCTCTAAAAAATGGGGGGAAGGGTATACTAGATAAAATAAAGATGTTGGAGAACAATGCCAGACGTAATGATATCAGAGTACTCAATATCCCAGAGGGTCTTGAGGAGGATAATATCAAGGGCTTCATTATAAGTTTTCTTAAAGAATTTATCCCCTCCATAGATGCTGCAGAGCTTGAGGTAAACATTCAGAGGATTCATCTGGACCCTTTCTTAAAGAATCTAAATAGGAAGAGTCCAAGGAAAATCTTGATTAACTTTAAATCTTATACTTTGAAAGAACAAATTCTTCTGGAGGCCCTAAAAGCCGGCAGCTTCATCAAAGGGGAGTGGTCGTTTTGAGTTCTTTCAGATATCTCCAAGATTACAGAGGACAGACAGTGGGAGCTGGGGAAATTTATACCTGAGCTGAGATCATTAGGTGTTACGGCCCAAATAAGATTCCCAGCTTTACTGAAAGTCATGTGGAATAACAAAATGCACAGTTTTAGGGACCCTAAGGAGGCAGGGAATTTCATTGAACAGATAAGGGTGCAGTAGAAGCATGAAGGATAAAGGATAAAGGATAAATGCCGGAGGGAGCAGAGAGCTCCAATGGGTATCAGAAAAAAACATGCCCATCTTATTTCTAGGGAGGGGTCCCCGGGATGGGAGGGGTTCACCTAATGTGAAAGCAAGTTTAGAAATTCACTTGGTGGGGTGCAGTTGGGTGAAAAGGGAAAAAAAGCTAAAAGTCCTCAATCATAGGAATCAAGAACTAGGGGGTGGAGGTAGAAAAGGTGGGGATATGAGACAAGTTGAAGTATGTCCTTTAAAAAAATAGCCAAGATGCCAGATTCTCTAGAACGTGTCTCTCTTAGCATTTTAACATGGAATGTTAATGGGCTCAGAGTAGCTAGTAGAAGGAGAAGCATCCTGCAATTTCTGAAACAAATCGACTATGGCATAATAATTTTGCAAGAGACCCATTTAATGCAAAACCAATGGAAGGCCATCCTGGCTAAACAGAAGTGGATTGTAGAATCAATCCACACCAACCAATCATGTTATACTTAGGGAGTGGTTTTACTTATTGAAAGATCTATCAAAGACATTTTAGGGAGTGCAAGGTAGATGACGGGGACATTGGATTATTGCATATATTAAAATATAGAATGTATGGTATGCCTTGGCAGGATATTATGGGCCAAACATTGATGATGTTGCACCCCTGAAATCCCTATTTTATCAGCTTTTGGAGGTTAAAGCCCCAATAATTCTGGGAGGTGATTTTAACGTGTTACTGAACCCTAATCTCGATAAATCTACCAAAGGGGAGTTTATCAGCTCTCCAAAAATGAGAAGGTTTATCAAGACAATGATGGAAGATCTAGGATTAACAGATATATGGAGAGTCAAAACCAAGGGGGTAGTGGAATTTAAAATTTTACTTTCCACAATAGAAGGCATGGTCATGCTTCCAGAATTGATTTCTTTTTGGTTGATACTAGGTTGGATAATAGAGTTAAGAAGGTGGAACATATCCCCGAGCACCTATCGGACCATTCGGCAGTTCTCTTAGAGTTACATCTAGATAAGGGGTCTGCCCATAGTAGGTGGACATTTGATAGAACCCTATTTTTAGATCCAACAATAATAGCTCAGTTGAAGAGAGATATGATGGAATGTTTTGAAGTAAATAACTCCTCAGCTCTACCACATATAATATGGGACGCTTACAAGGCCTATATAAGGGATAGAGTAATTAGCCTCGCAGCAAAAAAACATAAGGAGACCAGATATAAGATAAAAGATCTGGAAGGTGACATCTTAAGGGCTTTGAGTGAGAGAGTCTTGCAACAAGAAGAGCAGGACCAAGCTAAGAAAGATAATGAAATAAAAATTGCAAGACAGGCCTCAGCAGACTACTTAGATAGTATATTAAGGAAAAAGTGGGAGGCCAGCAAACTAGCCCATTATGAATACTGGGAAGGATGCGGAAGCTTCTTGCCTGGAAGTCATGAACTGAACGCACGAGAAATATAATTAAAGAAATAGTATTTAAAGGGGCTGCACAGAGAACATAAAAATAGAACAAGCATTCACGGATTTCTTTCAAGAGTTATATATGGATGACCTTTCAGCCTCCGTGACACAGTTAAAAGACTATATTCACGGTATAGCACTGCCTTTGCTCAGTGATGATCTAGGACAGTGGCTTAATCAGAAATATACTCTAGAGAACGTTAAGGTGGCAGATAAAAAACTAAAAAGAGGCAGCACTGCCGGGTTGGAAGATATTCCCAACGAGCTTTATAATTCTCTCTCCAATTAAATTGTTCCCTTTTTGGCTAAGCTGATCGGCTGAATATTTTCTGAGGATCTGCAGAGCCCAAAGGCTTGTTATGAAGCAGCCGTTAGCTTAATCCTGAAACCATACAAAGACCCTAAAAATTGCCAGTCTTACAGACCAATTTCATTGCTAAATTGCGACTATAAAATTTATGCGCAAATTCTAGCAAAGTGGTTGGAGCGAGTAATTGGTTCTCTAGTTCAGGTTGATCAGAAGAGCTTTATTGAAGGCAGTCAGTTGCATGATTTAACACATGATTTGATAGGCGCAATCGATCTGGCTACACTGGATAACTTCCTTTATCTGTTCTTACATTTAACGTCGCAAAGGTCTTTGATAGAGTAAGCTGGTCTTTCTTACTTCAAACTATCCATAACTTTGGCTGGGTGAGAAGTTTGCTAAAGCTATCAGCGCCATATATAGGAAGCCTACTGCGAGGACTTTAGTTAATGGGACCCTCACTAAGTCAATTCAGATAGAGCGAAGGACAAGACAGGGGTGCCCCTTATCCCCTCTGCTTTTTGATTTATATATCGAACCCTTAACATACAAAATTAGGGCCAATCAAAATATCTTGCCATTTGAGTGGAATGGGTGGGTGAAAAAAGTGGCACTATACGCTGACGATTTGATGGTCTTTACAAGGGACTTTGCTGGTACCTTTCCTGTGCTAGAGCAAATTTTAGTGGATTTTTGGGAGGTTTCTGGTTATCAAATCAACCCACAAAAAACCGAGATCAAGTCATGGAATACTCAATTAAATAACTCCTTGATAAAAAAAGAGATAAGATATCTTGGGATACAGGTTACTCAGGACCTTACCAAGATGACCCAGGCCAATTTTGAGAAAAAAATGAGGGAGACTAGAGCTTTTTTAAGGGCTTGGGGGTATCTGCCGCTCTCAATGATAGGCTGATCTAATTTGGGGAAAATGTCTATTTTTCCAAAATTCACCTTATCATTTATTTTAAAAGCTACAAAAACTTTGCAAGGAGAAATTACAAGTTTTATTTGGTCCTGTAAGGGAGTGAGGATCACCGGGAAGAAACTTCAAAGATCTAAATTAGAGGGAGGCATTGCAGGGCCTGATTTTCATTGATATTGTTGGGCCTTCCAGCTAAAAAATATAAGATCTCTCTTGTTTAACCTGGCTTGTTTTTCTCCTTGTTTTCAAGCAATGACAAAAAACTTACCGTTTGTTGGTGATTTCTTTCTTTTTAAATTTGGTCACCCAAATTTTTTTTAAGAAAGATAAACTAAAGCTATTAAGAGTAGCAAGTGAGCTCTGGTACCAGATCAGAAGAATTTTGAAGATACCCTATTACAGAATCGGTGCACCAATTTGGAATTACCCAAGGACTCCTAATTGCCTGCAGGATAAGCTGGCTGATCATTTGATGGAAGCAGGAATAAATAAAGGGGGACAATTCCTGCAGGATAACAAAATAGTCCCTTGAGAGACCTTAAACACTATCATGAACCAAAGTTTATCTAAGTTTAAGTTTTACCAATTATCAAGCTGAGGTGGAGAAGGAAATGAAGAATGGGAAAATAAACTGCAGGGGCCCCTTCATCAACATAAAGAAGTTTCCAAGTGGTACTGGATGCTGGTAAAGGGGGAAGATATGGCGTTAGCACCTCTGGAGGAGACCTGGAAGAGAGACCTGCCAACGATAGATGTAACATATCTATGGCAAATATTGATGCTCACTTTATGGTCGGTTGTTAAAGCTGCACCTCTCAGATGAAATGATATTTTTACGGTTCACAGAGCTTATTGGACCCCAAAAGGATTATCAAAACTGGGGGGCAAAGGAATCAAAGCTTGCCTAAAGTGTTCCACAGGGAATGCAGATGATGTGCATATTTTCCGGCAGTGTCCTCAGATCCAGATCTTCTGGCAAGATGTTGGTGAGGCTATCTCAGAAATTTTGGGAAAAGAGATCGAGGTAAGCCTTGCTTTGGCTATTTTTGGGGTCCTGCCAGGTGAGGCTTCACAATTGAAACTTATAAAACAGCATGCACAATTGTTTTTTGCCTTAATATTATTGGCAAGAAGGGAAATCTGCTTGAAATGGGTATCCCCTTCACCACCAGTCTATCTGGGTTGGGTCAAGTCTGTAAATAGAGTAAACAGCCTAGATCGTAGCTGTCTATCAAAAAAAAGAGCGAGAATATGGGTGGCTTGGGAAGAGTGGGTAAAAAATATTCATTAGATATTATCTTTTAAAGGTCCAATGATTATTAAATAAGTAAGACCACAGCAGGGAGGAGGAGTCCTTCTCAGGTCGATAATAATCCTTCGTTCGCCTCGTTTACTTGAGGCTGCCTCTTTTGGAATTTCGGAGATGGCTGGAATCCCCCAAGTAGTTAAGTCCTTCTTTCGCTGGAATTGCCTTTGAGCCCATACCTCTCAAAGAAAAATTACTTATTTATGACTGAGGACTTAGCGAAAAAAAAGGAAAAAAAGGAGACACTTATGCAGCCTCTCCCAGATCTACACAGACACTCACTCACCCACTCACACACCCATAAGACACTCACTCACACATTCACTTTCAAAGGTTGCAGGTCACAGTTAGGAAATAAAATATAAAAAAACTTAGAATTTCACTTGAAAAACCAGAGTTTACAGGGACGTTATAGTTAGGAAACAACATAAAAAAAAGTTAGAAATTCACTGGAAAAAAAAAATGTTACAGGGACAGTATATTTAGCAAATAGAATAAAAAAAACTTAGAAATGCACTGAAAGGATGTAATAGTTAGGCTCAGATTTCACTCGTACAAAACCAGTGAAATTCAGCAGTTATGATTAGCTGAGCTAACTATAACTTACGTCCCTGCAATGCACTGCTTAGGACCTCACATATTACATAACTCATGAAGTGGTCAGTGACATCACTGATGACATCTCAAATGACCCCCCTCCTATGTTTAAAAATATAAAATATAA
Source organism: Calotriton arnoldi (assembly GCA_963921515.1). Classification (NCBI taxonomy): domain Eukaryota; kingdom Metazoa; phylum Chordata; class Amphibia; order Caudata; family Salamandridae; genus Calotriton; species Calotriton arnoldi. The sequence continues at coordinate 1,303,660 of CAWUFW010005116.1, forward strand.
ATAAAATAAAAAGGGCAGGCCCCAGGGGATGGCCTCCCCAGGTCCAAAATTTGACCCAGGAAAGGGGGGCCACATGGCCCCCTTCCTTTATTAAAATAAATATTAAAAAGAAAAAGCTACCCCCCCTGGGGGATGGGGTCCTCGGGGCCGTAATCAGCCCGGACAGGGGGCCACATGGTTCCTCTCCCTATTCAAAAAATGCCTTGCCCCAAGGGATGGGATCCCCGGGGCTGAATTCGGCCCAGGGAAGGGGAGCTATGCAGCCCCCTTCCCTAAAAAAAAAGAAAAGAAAAGTAAAAAAGCACCCGGCAACTTACCAGAGGCCAAGCCCCCTTTCTCCACCACTCTACAAACGCACCTCCTGGTGCACTGCTGGTTGCGGGATAAAGTCCCCTTGGCTGCTGAGGGTCCTTGGGGGCCAACAAGTCCTTCTGGTGTCTTCAGTAAGTCCCACACAGTGGGATTGCTGAGAGGTCTTTGGAGGCCATGCCCCCTTATTCAACCAGTCTGCAAATGTGCCTCCTAGTGCGCCGCTGATTGGGGATGTGACTGTGATGAGTGAGTGACACCCCCATAGAACCTTACATATACCCACTCCCACACAACCAGTCACAAACCCATTCACAGACCCATGCTAGTACTTACACACCCACCACTGTTTCATAGATCTACACACACATCCTCTCACTCACCCATACAGCCACTCATATACCCACTCACTCACTAATACAACCACTGACATATCCACTCATACACCCATACAGCCACTCGCATACTGAGTCAGTCACCCATAGAGCTACTCACACACCTACTCACCCATACTGTCAATCACACAGCCACTTACTCACCCATACAGTTACACATATCCCCACTTACTCACTCATACAGATGGTAACATGTACTCACTCACCTATACAGTCACTGACACAAGCACACTCTCACCCACACAGCCATACACACACTCAGTCACCCATACAGCCCCTCACACACACACTAACTAACCCATACAGCCATTGACTTACCCACTCACTCATCCATACAGACAGTCACACACCACCTCACCCACACAGACACTCAGACACCCATACAGGTACTCAGACAACCAATCAATCACCCATAAAGCCACTCATGTATCCACTCACACACCCATACAGCCACTTAGACACCAACTGACAGACTGATACAAACATTCACACAACCAGTCACTCACTCATCCATTCACTGAGACACCTAATCACTCACTTATACAGTCAGTCACGCACCCACTGAATCATCCATACAGGCACTCATACACCCACTGATTCACCAATACAACTTGGTATATATATTTAACACTCATAAACGTTTTAAAAACACTCACGGTCACTGGATGATGTCATCAGTGATGTAATCAGTGATGTCATTTGAGATGTCATCAGTGATGTCACTGACCATGTCATGAGTGTAGTGCATTGCAGTGTATTGCAGGGGCACGAGCTATAGTTAGCTCAGCTGGTTTTGTATGAGTGAAACTTGTGCCTAACTATAACGTCCCTGTAAGCTTTGGTTTTTTCAGTGAATTACTCAGATTTTTTCATTCCATTTCCTAACTACAACGTCCCTGTAACCTTTGTTTTGTTTTGTTCAGTGATATATATATATATATATATATATACATACATATATATATATATATAGATAGATATATATATATATATATATCTATCTATGAATTGAAGGGTTTGCCTTTTGTGGGAAGCACTCGTTTCAGATTCATATCGCACCAGGGAGCCGCTGCAGCCAACCACAAAACAGTTCATGCTGCGACGCGTTTCGGGCCTTACGCCCTTCTTCTTGGCAGCTAACACAAAGATGAACAGACAGCCAGGTAAATCCCTCAATTTATTAAATTAATTAAGACACGCCCTTGTGGGCCGGCAGCTCACTCTCCACCCGTTAGATGCATCATGGGCCTGGTAGTCTGTCATTCAAACCCTGTGTGGGTCGCTTGTGAGGAAACAGGTAAGTTCGTGTAATACCTTGGCTACAACACGCTCCCCAACAGTGCGAATCCGTTACTCACGTTGTCGGCTGCCCCAATAAACAGCCACGGACCCGCTATATCGCGGTGGTGCTTACCCTCGACCCGGCAGGCCGAATTAAATGAATTGTAGGGTTTGCCTTTTGTGGGAAGCACTCGTTTCAGATTCATATCGCACCAGGGAGCCGCTGCAGCCAACCACAAAACAGTTCATGCTGCAACGCGTTTCGAGCCTTACGCCCTTCTTCTTGGCAGCTAACACAAAGATGAACAGACAGCCAGGTAAATCCCTCAATTTATTAAATTAATTAAGACACGCCCTTGTGGGCCGGCAGCTCACTCTCCGCCCGTTAGATGCGACACCTGGCTGTCTGTTCAACAGGGTTTGAATGACAGACTACCAGGCCCATGATGCATCTAACGGGCGGAAAGTGAGCTGCCGGCCCACAAGGGCGTGTCTTAATTAATTAATTTAATAAATTGAGGGATTTACCTGGCTGTCTGTTCATCTTTGTGTTAGCTGCCAAGAAGAAGGGCGTAAGGCCCGAAACGCGTCGCAGCATGAACTGTTTTGTGGTTGGCTGCAGCGGCTCCATGGTGCGATATGAATCTGAAACGAGTGCTTCCCACAAAAGGCAAACCCTACAATTCATTTAATTCGGCCTGCCGGGTCGAGGGTAAGCACCACCGCGATATTGCCAGCGGGTCCGTGGCTGTTTATTGGGGCAGCCGACAACGTGAGTAACGGATTCGCACTGTTGGGGAGCGTGTTGTAGCCAAGGTATTACACGAACTTACCTGTTTCCTCACAAGCGACCCACACAGGGTTTGAATGACAGACTACCAGGCCCATGATGCATCTAACGGGCGGAGAGTGAGCTGCCGGCCCACAAGGGCGTGTCTTAATTAATTAATTTAATAAATTGAGGGATTTACCTGGCTGTCTGATCATCTTTGTGTTAGCTGCCAAGAAGAAGGGCGTAAGGCCCGAAACGCGTCGCAGCATGAACTGTTTTGTGGTTGGCTGCAGCGGCTCCCTGGTGCGATATGAATCTGAAAGGAGTGCTTCCCACAAAAGGCAAACCCTACAATTCATATATCTATCTATATATATATTCACTGAAAAAACCACAGGTTTCAGGGACGTTATAGTTAGAAATTAGCATTTAAAAAACCTCAGAAATTCACTGAAAAAACCATAGGTTTCAGGGACGTTATAGTTAGATGGACATTTCACTCGTACAAAACCAGAGAAATTCGGCCGTTATAGTTAGTTAAGCTAACTATAACTCGCGCCCCCGCAATACACTGCTGATGACGTCACATATTACATCATTCATGACATGGTCAGTGACATCACTGATGACATCTCAAATGACATCACTGATGACATCACTGATGACATCATCAACGTGATAATCTGATGCACCTCCTCATACCCTAATATAACCTTTGATACATCCACTTTAAAATACAGACTACCATTTTCAAAACCATAGACACACCAAAACCAGTTACTACATACCCACTCACTGATTCCTAGGTCTACACACACATCCACTCATTCACCCATACAGTCACTCATACATGCAGTCACTCATCAATACAGCACTATCATATGCACTCATACACCTATAGACACTCACACACTGCCACTCTCCCACAGAGTTACTCACATACCTAGTCAGTCATGCAAAGAATCAATCAGACTCCCATTTACTCACCTATACAGTTATACACACCACCTCACTTATTCATACAGATAGTAACACATACTTACTCTCTTATACAATCACTGATACAAGCACACACTCATCCATACAGCTATCTCACAATCATTCACTCTAACTTATAGTCATTTATATACTCCAACACTCACATATACTGCCTTTCATATATGTAGTTACTCACACATGTACCACTGCGACATCCATTCACTCACCAACACACCCATACACACACTCACCCACCCATACAGCCCCTCACAGATGCACTCTTGAACACATACACCCACTGAATCACCTACTCACACATCTATGCACAGAGTCACACACCCCCAACCCACCCACACAGACACTCAGGCACCCATACAGATACTCAGACAACCAATCAATATCCCATATAGACACTCATGTAGCTACTCAACAACCCATGCAGCCGCTTACACACCAACTGACAGACTAATACAGACATTCACACAGTTTAGTCACTAACGCATGCATTCAGTAAGACACGATTAATCACTCACTTATACAGTCAGTCACGCACCTACTAAATCATCCATTCAGACACTTATACACCCACTCATTCTTCAATACACCTTGGCATATATATATATATAAAACAAATTTAAACTTTACAGAAACACACAGTCACTGGATGATGTCATCAGTGATGTCATCAGTGATGTCATTTGAGATGTCATCAGTGATGTCATCAGTGATGTCACTGACCATGTCAGCAATGATGTAATATGCGACATTATCAGCAGTGCATTGCGGGGCGCGAGTTATAGTTAGCTTAACTAACTATAACCGCTGAATTTCTCTGGATTTGTACGAGTGAAATGTCCAACTAACTATAACGTCCCTGAAACCTGTGGTTTTTTCAGTGAAAAAAAATAATGTTATATATATATACATATATATATATATATATATATATATATATATATATATATATATATAAAATTATATATATATATATATTCACTTAAAAAACCATAGCTTTTAGGGACAGTTATAGTTAGTTGGACATTTCACTCGTACAAAACCATAGAAATTCCCCGTTATAGTTAGTTCAGCTAACTATAACTTCGCGCCCCGCAATGCACTGCTGATGACGTCACATATTACATCACTCATGACATGGTCAGTGACATCACTGATGACATCACTGATGACATCTCAAATGACATCACTGATGACATCATCCAGTGACTGTGTGTTTCTTTAAAGTTTAAATATGTTTAATATATATAGGGAAAGGCGTATTGAAGAATGAGTGGGTGTATAAGTGTCTGTATGGATGATTTAGTAGGTGCGTGACTAACTCTATAAGTGAGTGATTAAACGTATCTTACTGAATGCATGGGTTAGTGACTAAACTGGGTGAATGTCTGTATCCGTCTTTCTATTGCTGTGTAAGTGGCTGCATGGGTTTGTGAATAGCTACATGAGTGTCTATATGAGTTATTGATTAGTTGTCTGAGTATCTGTATGGGTGCCTGAGTGTTTGTGTGGGTGGGGTGTGTGCGACTCTGTGCATAGATGTGTGAGTGGGTGATTCACTGGGTGGATGGTTTTAAGAGTGCATCTGTGATAGACTGTATGGGTGGGTTAGTGTGTGTAAGAGTGTGTTTGTGAGTGAATGTATGTCCCAGTGGTACATGTGTGAGTAACTACATATGTGAAAGGCAGTATATATGTGTGTTGGAGTATATAAATAGCTATAAGCAAGAGTGTGTGATTGTGAGAGTGACTGTATGGATGAGTGTGTGCTTGTATCAGTGATTGTATAAGAGCGTAAGAATGTGCTAGTATTTGTATGAGTAAGTGAGCTGTGTGTGTGTATAACTGTATAGGTGAGTAAATGGCAGTGTGTTTAATTATTTGCATGACTGACTAGGTGTGTGAGTACCTCTATGGATGAGTGGCGGTGTTTGAGTGTCTATATAGGAGTATGAGTGCATATGATAGTCCTGTACTGAGTGACCGTAAGTATGAGTGACTGTACGGGTGAGTGAGTGGATGTGTGTGTAGACCTAAGAATCAGTGAGTGGGTATGTAGTTATTGGTGTTGGAGTGTCTATGGTTTTGCGAATGGCAGTCTGTTATTTAGAGTGGGTGTATCAAAGGTTATATCAGGGTGTGAGGAGGTGCATCAGATTATCACGTGGATGATGTCATCAGTGATGTCATCAGTGATGTCATTTGAGATGTCATCAGTGATGTCATCAGTGATGTCACTGACCATGTCATGAGTGATGTAATATGTGACGTCATCAGCAGTGCACTGCGGGGCGCGAGTTATAGTTAGCTGAACTAACTATAACGGGGAATTTCTATGGTTTTGTACGAGTGAAATGTCCAACTAACTATAACTGTCCCTAAAACCTATGGTTTTTTAAGTGAATTTCAAAGGTTTTTAAATGCTAATTTCTAACTATAACGTGTCTGAAACCTATGGTTTTTTCAGTGAATTTCAAAGGTTTTTTAAATGCTAATTCCTAACTATAACATGTCTGAAACCTATGGTTTTTTTCAGTGAATTTCAAAGGTTTTGTAAATGACAATTTTTAAATGTATTAATTGTTATATTTATTTTTTTGATACTGATTTACTACATTTTTTTAAACTATTTATTTTTACATATTTTATTTTTTAAATTACATTGTAATTACATTATACATTACATTACAAAATATACTTTCTCAGAATGAATTACTTTAGTTTAAATACTTTGCAAATAGGCAATAGACTTTTAAGTATAGTAGTTACAGTTGTTGCAATGGGCAACACAATTTCAAACACAATGCAACATTGAGCTCAATGTGAATTTTTAGTTACTTTATGGATTACTTTTCTAACCACAGGACTGGATCCTAGATTCAGTCCTGGGACATCTCCTGTAAACAGTTGAGTAAAAGCGTTTTGGTTACAGTAGTGATTTTTAAGGAATATTATTGTATTTTAAAAGTTGACACTTAGAAACTTTTTCACATAGAATAACCAATGTTATCATATGGGAGGAAATTCACTTAGCAGGTAAGTAGTGTTATCGTTACTTTTTCTTACTCAGTGGTGGATCCTGTATCCAGCACTGGTGCATCTCCTGTAAACAGTTGAAAGAATGCGTTTAAGTCATACAGGCGATTTTTAAGGAATATTTGTAGTTTGTGAAAATCAACACTGAAACTTTTCTGCTGAAAACCAGACAATGGATTCCTATGGAAGGAAATATAAGTTACTGGTAAGTACGGTTAAAATTACTTTTCAGGATCAGTACTGGGCTGAAAGATGCAGCACTGAGGTCTCTCCTGATAACAGGTGAGTAAATCGGAATTCGTATTTTGGCTGATTTTAGAGGAATATTTGTATGTTTCAAAAATCGACACTTAGAAACTTTTTCAGCAAAAAGCAGGCAATGATATCCTATGGAAGGAAATTCAAGTTACTGGTAAGTACGGTTAAAATTACTTTTCAGGATCAGTACTGGGCTGAAAGATGCAGCACTGAGGTCTCTCCTGATAACAGGTGAGTAAATCGGAATTCGTATTTCGGCTGATTTTAGAGGAATATTATAAAGTTCCAAAACTCCACACTTAGAAGAATTTCCAAGTGAAACCAGTCAATGTTAGCCTATGGAAGGAAATTCAAGTTACTGGTAAGTACGGTTAAAATTACTTTTCAGGATCAATACTGGGCTGAAAGATGCAGCACTGAGGTCTCTCCTGATAACAGGTGAGTAAATAGGAATTCGTAGTTCGGCGGATTTTAGAGGAATATTTGCACAATGGTGAAGGGAGGGGGCGGGGCCTGAGGTGACATCTGTGCAAACGCGCCCCGTGGCGCGTTTTAAGTTGGGGATTTAAGTCCCCTTGAATCATGAGGGTCCCTGGGGTCCAACTAGCCCACCCTGTACCTCCAGTATGTGCCAGGGAGCTGCGTTGCAGAGAGGTGTTCAGAGGCCACGCCCCTTTTTGCACCTCTCTGCAATGCAGCTCTGTGGCGCTTTCTGGACGTACCTGTTGGGCTAGTTGGCCCCAGGGACCCTCAGGATTGAAGGGATTTAATTCCCCATCTTAAAACGCGCCATGGGGCCTGTTTGCACACATGTCACCTGAAGCCCCGCCCCTCCCTTCACCACTGTGCAAACGCGCCCGTGGCACGTTTTAAGTTGGGGGATTAAGTCCCCTTGAATCCTGAGGGTCCCTGGAGTCCAACTAGCCCACCATGTACTTCTAAAAGCGCCACAGAGCTGCGTTGCAGAGAGATGTAAAAGGGGCGTGGCCTCTGTACACCTCTCTGCAACGCAGCCCTAGCGCATACTGGAGGTTCCTGGTGGGCTAGTTGGCCCCCAGGGACCCCCAGTATTCAAGGGGAATTACTTCCCTTCTTAAAACGCGGCAGGGGCGCGTGTGCAGAGTACTGCAGGGAGGGGCGGGGCCTCCGGCACAATACCGGTTTTTTTTTTAATGGGAGGGGGCTGCGTGGCCCCCTTCCCTTGGCCACTTTTGGCCCCGGGGACCCCATCCCCGGGGCCTGTGCATTTTTTTTTTTAAATTCCCCAAAAAAACGGGAAGGGGGCCGCGTGGCCCCCTTCCCTGGGCCTGTATTGGCCCCGGAAACCCCATCCCCCGGGGCATGCCCTCGATGTTTTTTTTATTATTTTGGAGGGGGCTGCGTGGCCCCCCTCCTCAGGCCATTTAAGGCCCCGGGGACCCCATCCCCGGGGCCGGCCTTGCCCTTTTTTAAAATTATTTTTTTATTTGGGGAGGGGGCTGCGTGGCCCCCTCCCAGGCCACTATGGCCCCGGGGACCCTATCCCCCGGGGCCTGGCCTCTCGTTGGAGACTGTGGGGGTGTCCCCAATCCCCCACAGTCCCAGCCGGCTCCCCGCCTCCTGCGCGAGCCGGTATTGCTTTTCCACATGGGGAGCAGCTAACATGCTGCTCCCCATGTGGAAAAGCTAGTGGGTTGCATTTTGAAAGAGAGAGCAGGTTTCCTGCTCTCTCTTTCAAAATGCAAACCAAGATTTGCTATGACAGGACGGGAGCCGCAAGGCTCCCGTCCTGTCATAGCAAACTACAGTGTCCCGGGGTAGGCACCCCGGGACACTGCAGGAGCCGGCCCTGGGGGGTGGTGGTCCCCAGGGCCATCACTGGCTCCAGGAGGGGGGCCACGCGGCCTCCCTCCCAACCATTTCACAGGTGGTCCCCGGGGCTTTGGGGGTCCGTAACGTACTCCCATATTCAAATCTTTAGTGCCCCGGGAGGTGGCGGTCCCCGGGGCGTTTGGGGGGGCTGGAGCCCCCCACACAGGTTAAATTTTTTTTTTTTAAAAGAAGCCCCAGGGGGTGGCGGTCCCCGGGGCTGCGGGAGGGCAAAGAGCCCTCCCGCACCATTATTTTCTAAAGCCCCGGGGGGTGTCGGTTCCCGGGGCTTGGGGGCCTTAGAGGCCCCCACATTAAATCTAAACCCCCCACCATGCCCCCGGGACTTGGCCCACCCGGGAGCAAATAAACATCGAGCGCGGAGACCGCGCTTCGATTTCTTCGGCAGGATTCGCGCACCCTGAGCGCATCCTGCCGATTTTTTTTTTTTAACAAAAATGCTTTTTTCTGCCCAGGGGTCCTTGTGGGACCCCTGAGCAGACCTAGAGGGTCAGGGTGTTTCTACCCTGCCCCCTTTGTGCGTTTGCACACTTGCGTTTTTTTCTTGGCGGGATTCGCGCACCCTAAGCGCATCCCGCCGATTTAAAAAAAAAATGCTTTTTCTGCCCAGGGGTCCTTGTGGAACCCCTGAGCAGACCTAGGGGGTCAGGGTGTTTCTACCCTGCCCCCTTTTGCGCTTTGCGCACTTGTTTCTGTCCCTCGGTTCTACCGAGGGACAAAATGGCTACCAACACTTCCTGATTTGGAGTGTTGACAGCCAATTAGCATGCAGCTCGTGATCGGGAGGGTGCGCGAATCTGACGCGGCCATAGATATATATGTGATTTTCATTTTGATTTTCACAGGAACTACTGAACGGATTTACACCATTTAACAAAAAGGGTTCTTTCTGAACCAAGAACTACCTCTTTGCCAAATTTGGTGTAATTCCGTTCAGCAGTTCAGGCTGTAGCCGTGTCTAAAGTTTCCTATGGGAAAATGAAAGGGGAAAACACGTTTTGGGACCCCCCTTTTTTCTCGGCCCCCACTTGACGAATCACCCTGAGACTTTCAGGATAGGAGCAAACCGGAGCGGGCCATAAAGTTTGAAAATTTCGCGAAGATTCGTCAACCAACGCAAGAGTTATTTCAAATAGAATGTCGCGGATTTCCTATGGAAAATAGGTCCTAACTATAACTATCTACTGGCTCATTTGGTTCGACCAAAAACTATATTAAACTAATATGTCGATCATGTAGGTAGATTGAGGATAATTGGTAAGCAGCATAGCCCCTTCGAATTTGTCGTTTTGATTAGCGTGACTATGGGCTGGAGCCAGAGTATAGACGCGTATTCTAACTTGAATTGTGACTCTGCATGAATATGTGCGCATATTTTGCTTTGATTATAAATGTATAATTTTTTGTATGCGGCTATATTCTTTATTTGTTGATATGCAAAGGAGATGGTATTGTATTATTTTACTGTTCCAGCATGGCCGCCAAGTTTCTGTCCTCTGACATGTCCTCTTTTGATTTCTAGTGTTTGTACTCGTGAAAACTTTATCAGCTACCGTAGTCTGTGTGTTCTTTTCACGTGATCAAGGCTGTTTACAGCCGAAACGCGTTGTGGAATAAACTTGGATTAACTACATTTGTGTCCTGCTTCTTATCCTGAGAGCGTACTTCATTGGACTTTTGTTTTGGATATATATATATATATATAGATATATATATATATATCTCCTGCTCCACTGCCTCAACAACAGTAAGGACCAGCACTCACGTTGGTGTAAATCCAAATCGGGATTTATTAACGTGCACTCAAAATATGAAACAGACGCGTTTCAGCATAAGCCTTCGTCAGATATATATATAGGTCATGGCGGACTCTATGGGCGTCTGAAAATAAAATCTGTTGTACATACAACTGGGTCTGTTTTCGTCTGTTGGTGAACTGCAGTATTGCGGTGGCGAAGTTCTTTGCATATATATATATATATATATATATATATATATATATATATATATATATATATATATGAAAGAAAAAGAGTTGCCCCTCGGTGGAAAGGCACTCCCAGGCAGGCACACGCTCTTGTCAGAAAGCAGCTCACATGGACATATTTTTCCCAGCTTCTTTGTCCGACGCGTTTCGGGCTACGCCCTTCCTCATGGACTGTAGCGAAGTCACAGCAAGCTAGGCAAGCCACCAGGATATCCCCTCTTTTATTTCATTATACACACCGCTCATGTGAGCAAAGCATTCTGGGACTGGTAGTCATATTGCCATACCCCATGTGGGATGTTGTTGCGAAACCGCTTTTAAAAAAGATTTTCTGGGGAAAAGAAACAATGTCTCTTGTGGCCGCTCTCCTTTACCCAAAGCACTTCCTGTTCTGCTAGTCTCCCGTTCCAGTAAACGGAGGCAGACCTGCTCGGATTTCGTGGCGGTGCCTTTCCGTGGCCGCGCCGACCACAATACTTGAAAGAAAAAGAGTTGCCCCTCGGTGGAAAGGCATATTTTTCCCAGCTTCTTTGTCCGACGTGTTTCGGGCTACACCCTTCCTCATAGACTGTAGAGAAGTCACAGCAAGGTAGGCAAACCACCAGGTTTTTTGGGCTCTGCAGGGTCGCAGTAGGACCCCCCCAAGAGCCATACGGTGTCAGGGTGTTTCCACCCTGCCCCCCTTTTCTGTTTTTTAACATTGTTTTATGTGACTCGGCTCAACCGAGTCACAAGATGGCTGCCAACACTTCTTGGTTTGAAGTTTTGGCAGCCAATCAGATCTGAGCATGAGATCTCGGGTCGGGTCACGGATCCTCCATGTCCCCAGTTGTATAGCTGAAAAACCTTTAAATATTTAAATAACTCTGCAACTACTGAACGGATTTACACCATTCAACAAAAAGGTCATGTTCTGGACCAACAGCTACCTTTCTGTCAAATTTGGTGTAATTCCGTTCAGCAATTTGGGCTGTAGTCTTGTCTAAAGTTCCTATGGAAATGAACATGGGGAAAATGTGTTTTTGTACCGCCCCTTTTTCTCGGTCCCCGCCTGACGGATCAACCAAAGTTATTGGCACATGAAAAAACACTCTTCCTATGAAAACTACATCACAACTATAACTACCTACTGGCAAGGTAGGTAATATAGATAGATAGAGAGAGAGATAGATAGATAGATAGATAGATAGATAGATAGATAAATTGATAGATAATTGTGGTAATGAATTATAAATTGTACATAATCACAGAATTTAAAAAGATTTTCAAGCAGGTTTAGGCACTTCTTCAATCAAAGGTTAAAGTAAAGCATACAAAATAGCAGAAGTTTTTAGATGAATTGTAACAGGAGACCATAGAGCCTCCCTTTTCATAGCATGTCAGAGAGGTGCAATATAAGCTCTATCAAGTCTATGGTTATAACATATTCCATCCCACCAAGCTTGAAACTAAATGTTTTTTGAGTTCTTCCAGGTTTTGATAATTTGTTGTATTGGAACTACTAACATAATGTCAATTATTTTAACAACCAAGGGGCATAAGGGTGGTGCTCTCTGTCTCAATAGCCATCGTGAGATGTTGAGAGAATAGACACTTTGGTAAGCCTGGACATCTAAAGTTAACAATAACACAGTCACCCTGAAACAGCTTTGCTGAAGGGGCAATCCAATCAACTCTCCACACAAAAAGACTATTGTCATAATCCCGGATATTAAACGCTATGTGCTTCTTAAGCAAATGGCTAATCTTATTTTTAAGTTGCAAGGTTGTCTCAGCTGCGATACCGGCTAGCTTTGGCACGTTGATCATAACCACAACAAACGGTCAGCTTTCAGGGGGAGATTCACATGGGAAGGACCAAAATGAGCCTGATATTTGAGCCAGTGACAGAAGTAGATATGGGATTAGGTTGTCCTGACTCATGAGATTGTATAGTTAGAACACAGGTTGGAGGACGGTCTGCCAATAAGCTTGAAGAAGTTGTTTGAAAATAGGCAGATAATGAGAGAGTAGCGAATGTGTATTTGCAGGGCACAATGACCTGCATACCTAAGGGTGGCTGAGCAGCTAATGGCAAGGGTACGGAACAAGTTGATGCGACTGATGGTTGGATAGATTTTAAAAGTTTTGACATTTTCGTTTCCAGGAATTCCATTTTCTTACCCAAAGGGCTAAAACATTATTTAAGGACAGTTTTAAACGTATCAAGATCCCAGTTGTTATCTCATAAGCTGCCTATGGTTTAAGGGCCATAACCGACGATGAAACATGATTGCTGAGGGAGGCGGCTTCTGGAGGATGGGAAGCACACTTAAACCTCCTTTTGTGTTTGGCTGCTGGATGAGTAAAATCTGCAGGCCCTTCGGCAGAAACCCCAGATAGAGTTTACATCTGCCCCATTAACCCCTGGGCCAGACTGCTCATTTGAACAAATATCGACAGAGGTAACCAAGAAAGACGAGTTATCTACATCCAGGGAAAGGGTTTTCTCTGCCAGATCGATTTCTTTACTGGTAACTTCTACGGCACAGGCTAAAAAACTGTCTAAGGTTAAACTGTGCATCTACATTCCACCCATGGAACTAGGGCTTTCCGCTTTCCAATACCTCAGCTTTCCCCATACCCCAGAAGCAGACGTCCGTATTTACTAAGAAACAAAGGTATGCCTGAAGGCACAGGATCGGTTAGGCCAAGTGTAAATTGTGTAGTGCCACCCAATTATGTCAGCCACACCAAAAGGTCAAATAAAAGCAAAAAAGGACAATTTAAACAGTACCTTAAAGGTGCTTGAAGTCTATTGTCTAAAACCAAGAGGGGTGGCCCAGGACACAGATGGGCACAGATGGGCATGCCTTGTGGGGGTCCAAACAGCAGGACAGGCATATTGCTTTTCAAGTTGGATGTATCCCCACCTCCAGAGCAGGCAAAGCGGGACCATGGTTCTTGCAGTTTCTTCAGCCCAGAGAGTTCATCAAACAACGCAACGCTGCGGGACAAGGTGAAGCGCTTTTGAAGCATGAGGTGGCACCACCTCCAGAGCAGGCAAAGCGGAATTATGGGCCTTGTAGATCCTTCAGCGGGGTTATGAGCCTTGCAGTTACTTCAACCCGAAGAGTTCAACAAACATCCCCATGCTGGGGGGCAGACGAAGTGCTTTTGAAGCACCATGTGGTCCCACCTCCAGGGCAGGCAAAGCGGGATTATGGGCCTTCAGCCCTCAGAGTCCAACAAAAACCTCCCTCACAAAGTTATTATTTTGTGTATAGTCATAACCATATTACATGCCCATTCCTACCATGGAACTACATGTGAATGTAATCCAAAACACAAGGTTGGAGCCAATGTGTTTTCAGGGTGGAAAATGAAGAGAACCACATTTCATGGGCATATAGTGTTTCACCACAGGAAGAATGGTTCCATATGATATCTGCATAGATTTCAATGAGTATTTCTGATGCAGACGGAAATCTAATCAAAGCATAGAGTAAATCCATGGGTAGTAGATTTTCAACTTTCTAAAAATAGCATCAACCCCCTGCAATGACATGTATGCACTTATAAAGGGCACTTTACTGTAAGAAGTCTAGAGAGGAACACCCCCTGCATTGTCAAATGCCACAAATACATATTTTCTACAAAAGTAAGAATATGAGCATAAATCACAATATAATCAGAAATGTACTCCTTTAGATTTCCTTTTACCTTTGAAGTAAATTCCTGTCTTTTTGGGAACTCACAAAGTTTTCCAGGAAGAAAATAGTAAAGTCCAAAATGTCTGACTTTTTGGGAATACACAAAGTTTTAAAGGAAAAAACAGTAAGGGACATTAAAATTTGACTTGCAGTCCATGTTAGAATTGCACCTTAAAATGCGTTTTAAACTGCTGCAGAAATGTTTTCACATAGAAAATGATGCGAAGGAAAAATGTGCCTGCTTTATAACATGAAATAATCCTTTTAAAATACATTATTAATATCGCAAACAGTATGGGGCCGGTTCACAGAACTAATCTGAGATAAAATCCTAAACTTACTGCTTTTGGTATTCACAGAAGGCATTTAGTAGTAGTAAAGTTAGGACTCCTAACTTTACTACTACTAAACTGAGACAAAATCCTAACTTTACGACTTTCGGTATTCACAAAAGGCATTTAGTAGTATTAAAGTCTAACTTTACTACTACTAAATGCCTTTTGTGAATACCGAAAGTCGAAAGTTAGGATTTTGTCTCAGTTTAGTAGTAGTAAAGTTAGGAGTCCTAACTTTACTACTACTTAATGCCTTCTGTGAATTCCAAAAGTAGTAAGTTTAGGATTTTATCTCAGATTAGTTCTGTGAATCGGCCCCAATATTAATAACTCTTACAAAGGGGAAAATGTGCTTATTTAAAACTATACGAAATAATGTAAACACAAATTTTGTACTAGGCAATAATTCATAAATGTGCCTCTTTAGACAGGCCCAAAAGCCTTCTCTTTTGACTCAGTTAATAGACATTTATTTAGAACATTTGCCTAGCACTAGCAACTTGCTTAGGAATGTGCTGATTTTAAACTGACTTTTCCTTAGCTTCATGATGCAATGTTAGATCATTTACATAAAACAATGAGCTTTGCTGTGACTGTTTGAATAAATAATGATTTAGATATATTTTATGAATGCTTCACAGAATATCATTGCTAATTTGCCCTATCATATCCGGCTTGCGTTGTATTCTCAATGGGCCTAGAGCGCATCTCTTAGCTTAGGTAAGAATGTTCCCATGAGAACTTTTCTCCATGTAACGAAGTCCTGAAACAATGTCTTACACTATATCGGCATGAATGTTTACCGTGGGAATCAGGAGATAAAGCATCGGAAGATTGACAACAACATCGGGTGAGCAGTTTCCATTGGATGAGGGGAATTAACATCTACTAAGTTTCAATACATTATTGTGTGAATTTATATTAATGAGTGTTCGTAGCTAGTTGTAGGAAATCCTGATGAGAGACTCAGATTCTATCTCCCTACCTTTCGACCCTTCTACAGGAGAGTTGACCCCTGGCACTTTGTTACTGACAGCTGCTGCTAAAGGTGACTTTTTTCTTTCCTTATTTAAGAACCCTTTTCCCTGATCAATGCTACTGCAGAGATCAATCTTTTACTGACAGTTGTTACTGCAGTTGCAGGGCACTTGGCTGAGTTTCCAGAATGACTCTTCATGGTTATTTCTTTCTACTCTCTGAATCTTGCTCTGTTCCGAAAAGAACTCTTTATGGGTTCTGACTTAAAGTAGAGAAAGCTCTTAGCTAGCTTGGTGATTTCCTTTATGGAACGCTCCGTATTGATTTATGCTGTCACTAACCATCCATTTTATTGACAAATCTGTAAACTGAACTAATCTGAATGAAAAAACCAAACTAATTCTTTAAGATGAATAAAGGTTTTAACACTCCATCAACCTCTCATCATTGACTGAACATTAAAGAACCTGACAGTTGATGATATATGCATGATTTGTATTTTCATTCCAGCTCCATTTGTAACACGGTGGCAAAGGTCCATTCACCTGTCAAAAGCCATCAGGAAGTCTGGTGGACTAAAGCAGTAAGTTGGGGTGTTTAGTCTTAAATACCAATTTAACCAAGTCCTCCAAGTTTTCCCAGTAAGGTATTAGTAATGTCCAAAATCAAATTAGTTCAGTATTTCAATGTTTTCTTTATTATTTTGTTTTCTTAAAAGTTTCATATTAGTTCAAATTTTTATTTTTTATTTTTTCCATTACATAATCCAACCGCCGATCCCTATGGGTTGGTCTGACCACTTTTTAGTCTCCTTGTCTATTCAGGGCACTGTACCTGCTCGCAAAACAGATAACCCTTTCTCCCTTAAACGCCTGTGGTACAAATTAAATTGGGATCAACTCCAGGCTCATCTTTCCGCTACTATTCCGGCTTTGCCGATGGACCCGGACAAGGCCAACTCGGCTTTTACTGATTGGATCAATCAGCCGCTGGATAAGTTGATTCCAGCTAAATTGTCTATGAATCGCACCTCCAAATCCAACCCGTGGTACAACAACAAATTAGCTGCCCTGCGGAAAACCTGCAAAAAACGCGAAAGAATCTGGAGAAGGGATTTTGAACCGATATCTAAAGATCTCTATCTGTATGCTGTAAAAGTCTATCATAAGGCTATCCATGTTGAGCGTGCTGCATTCTACGGCCAAAAAATTGGCAATAGCACCAATTCCGCAAAGACTATCTTTTCGATAGTTTCAGGTCTGAAAAATCAGAAGGGGGCTGCTGGCCCACTGATCACCTCGGACAGGCAATGCGAGGAGCTTGCCTCTTTTTTTCTTAATAAGGTTGAAGACATCTACAAATGTTTTCCTGTGGCCCAAACCGGCTGCCTTGAGATATCTAATAATGTTACCAACGCTACTCTAGAGGTTTTTCCTCCTATTCAGCCGGACCGTTTACTCGCTCTTTGCGCAAAAATTAAGTCTGGCTCCCCGGCCGACCCATTGAAACTGATCATTTCAGGAAAATTTTACCCACTATTTCTCCTCTCCTTGGACAAGTGATTAACATGACGCTTAGTTTAGCAGTCATGCCTTCAGCATGGAAACAGGCTAGGGTGATACCATTGCTTAAAAAACCCTCACTGGACCCTAAAAAACCTGAAAACTTCAGGCCGATTTCGTTCCTACCATGGCCTGCTAAGATCACGGAGGCATATATCAACTCACTCCTTTCAGACCATCTGACCACCAATAATAGTCTAGATCCCACACAAAATGGTTTTCGCCCCGGCCATAGCACAGAGTCGGCACTTCTGGCGGTGACAGAACATCTCTGGACAGCGTTGGACGCAGGGCAGACATCGGCACTGATCCTTTTGGATCTCAGTGCCGCATTTGACACTGTGTCCCATGCAATCCTGATGCGCCGCCTGGAAGAGGCTGGCATTGGTGGCT
Organism: Calotriton arnoldi; assembly: GCA_963921515.1. Classification (NCBI taxonomy): domain Eukaryota; kingdom Metazoa; phylum Chordata; class Amphibia; order Caudata; family Salamandridae; genus Calotriton; species Calotriton arnoldi. The sequence continues at coordinate 1,321,520 of CAWUFW010005116.1, forward strand.
CTGCTCTGAAGTGGCTTGCGTCATTTCTGTCTGATAGGTCATTCCAGGTGATTGCTCCCCTTTTTCCTCGCCCACTTTCTCCATCCAGCAAGGGGTGCCACAGGGCTCTTCTTTGAGCCCTCTGCTCTTTAATTTGTATGTACAACCTTTGGCTGCAGTAGCCAAGAGCAGAGGACTGACTGTGGTCTCCTACGCCAACGACACTCAGCTGGTGGTAGCCCTCTCGAGCAACTCTAAGCAGGACGCCTTTAAGTTTCAAGACGATCTTGCTGTAGTTGCTGGGTAGATGACAACTAACTGCCTCCAACTGAACGCCAGCAAGTCGGAGGTGTTGCTGGTGGGTAAGGATCATGGGCTATGGAATGAGCATTGGTGGCCTACGACTCTAGGCACGCCCCCCCCCCCAACAGGTTGTAAAGAACTTGGGGGTTTGGATGGACGCCTCCCTCAATTTTCAGATTCAAACGAAAAAGGTGTCGGGTACCTGTTTTGGCTTGCTGCGTGGACTCAAACCGATCTTGGGTTTTTTTGACGCTCCGACCAGACAGATCATCATTCAGGCTCTGATTACATCTAGGCTTGATTATGCGAGCTCTCTGTACCTGGGGGCCAATAAGGCAGAAGTACATAGACTACAGAGAGTACAGAATGCCGCAGCTAGATCTCTCCTTGGTCTACGTAGAGTTTGTTCAGTGACCAACACTATCCGCCGTCTTCATTGGTTGCCTGTGGCTAGACGGATCGAGTTCAAGGCTCTTTGTATAACCTTTAAAATCTTGAAGCTCGCCTCCCCTAACATTTTGACCGGCTTGCTCTCTCTTTATGTACCCTCCCGTCAGCTTCGCTCTATGGGCCAACATTTGCTAGTGGTCCCTCGAGTCAGGAGGATTCGGGCCGGAGGGCGCTCTTTTCGGTATAGAGCGGCGACGCTCTGGAACACACTGCCCCTCCATATTCGAGGCCTTAGTAATTTTCTTGAATTCAGGAAAGCTATTAAAACTTTCCTTTTTCCCACAGTGTAGGCCTTTCTGGCCCCCCTCTGCGTCGTGGTCTCCTATTTGCTGTTAGCGCCGGGACGCCTCTTGGCTGGGGCAGCTGTCGCGCTTTAGAAATCTTTCAAATAGAAATAAATAATAAAAATCTAAAAACAGGACATGGGAAGCCAATACATGATTAGTGTCTGTAAGCATAGGTTTGCCACTGTTTCAGGGCTGAACTATGTAATTTATCTATAGAGGGGACATTTTATATACAATAAAAAAACAACTATATTCACAAATAATATTCAAACAACAAGAAACAAAATATTACCATTGTTTCTTGTTCTTTGAAAATCATTTAACACATTGGCTTGCTATGTCCTGTTTATAGATCTAAATTACGTGATGGAGTAAGAAAAAATAAAAAAGTATATGGGCCCAATTCACAAAAAGTTGTACTTTTAAACCCATGCACATACTCTGACACATGGGTGTAAATGTAAGAATTTTACAAATTCTCAAATTTACAATAGTTCGAATGGACAGTTGTGTGGGTTCCAAATGCTGAATTGTGCTTCTAGTACAACACCACAGTGGGGAAAGGCAGCCTGTTGTGCAAATGTACGATTAATCTTTTCTTTTCTTTTTTCTCCACTCAGAAAACATATTTCTCATACACCCCCACCAAGTCTGGGGAGGTTTGTTTCTTTTCCCACTTTGGACAAGAATTTACTCCAATCCATTGCTGGAGTAAACCTTCAACCACTTCCAAAGTAGGAAAGGGCTGGAGAGGAATTTGTGGATGCTCACAAGCTAAGAATGCAAAACATGCCTTGATCTGCCCACTGCACGTCTCTTGTGTGGGGTTTACTATTGCATAAATGTATGAAGTTTTTGTAAATGTTTATAAGGTGTAAATCAAGCCACTTTCTGTCATAAATGTATGGTTGCAGCTGTTAATAGCATTTAAAAATGAGGTCATGTGGTAGTTCATTTTTTTTACCATTGTGTAAATTCATATTTTCTGAATTTTTCCAACCAGTAGAAATATGTGTATCCAAGCCTGTCTCGTCTAGGGATGTCTGTCCACATTAAGAAAGCTCATGTAGCACACTTTTAGAGCAACAGGCTTTGATGGATGTTTATTTTAGCACCATAAATTTAAATTGCTGTTGGACAGCTAACATTATTTAATCTTTATTTGATTGGTTTTCTTTTAATAAAGGTATACTATTTTTGCAATGCCTTTGTCTGGACTGTAGGTTCTCATCTGACAAAGACATGCATTGTTCTTGTTTCTTCTTGTATTCAGTGCTTAATTTGGGCTGGTGTTTGCCAGTGCCCAGCACTGCCACTTAATTCTTAACATTGACACTTTTTTATGACAATCCACCACATGGTGATGCGGGCGGCATATTTTCAGCAGAGCACATCACTTTAGCAAAGCAATACACACTAAAAATAGTAATAGCAGTGCATCCACAGGCCATTGGTATTGGCATTTTGCAGCATTGGCAGTGGGCAGTGGATGGTGCAAACTGCAGTTGCATGCTTGGCAACATTTAGGGCCCTGGCACTTAGTTTAGTTTAGAAATTAAGCACTGCTGTATCCACTTGCAGCTCTTGCAGGATTTATCTTCGAGATTGGCCAGGCCACAAGCCTGCAGGCTTGCTAGGGGAGAGTCAGTGGTAACACAGATGCGCATTTGGTTCACCTCTGGTAGTCAACAACTGAACATAGTTGCTGCTGAATCTTGATCATAGTAAAGGAATCTTGATCGTAGTAAAGGAATCTTGATCATAGTAAAGGAAAGCCTTTACTTTTATTTTCTCCATTACCAGGCAGTTGACGTCTGGGGCCACTCCAGATTGCAGGGTTGTATTTTCAAGCAGTTGTTGATAGTACCAACTACTTGGTGCCACAAACGAATATTGAAAGGATACATACGGTCCAAGTAAAACAGGTACTAGAGTCTATCAAGAAAACATGGTAGATGGGTGTGTAACATATTAAAATAGCAATACAGCAAAGTTGCCCTCGTGGAGCAGACATGAATGACATGCTACAGTTTCTATTCAGCATTTTCAAGATCATTTGAATTCAGTGTCATTCTCTGCTGTCTAATTACATCCAGAATACACTGAAGGACAAAAAAGCTTTGAGGAATTTAAAGAAGGAAACAGCCCAGCTTTCTCTTGTCACCAGCTTAAATTAGTCATGTTCAGCAATTACTTTGACACGGCTGATTGCACTACATTTTCCATTCTCCATCTTTTATATTTGCAAGGGGAACTTAGAATTCATATTTAAGTTTTGATTTGCTAAAAGCATAGGCAAACTAACAAAAGATTCTTGCATAAATTGCATCCTGTATTCTTCAGCAAAAAAATAAATTGATGGGGATGTACACGAATAATGGTTTTCACATAGGAAAGAATAAAATTAGCAATTCAAAACCCACCGGAATGGTCTGGTTTACTTAAATGGAGAAAGATGAACATTATCTCTATAGCTGTTCTTAAGTTACGCCTAGTAAGAAATTGGGCTGTTGGTTGACTGGGGTGTGAGCCCTAGTCAAGCAGTAACCACAATCCTCATCAGGGTGAGGCACAAGCCAACCTTAAATTACCCCGTAGCTTGGCACAGAGCAGTCAGGCTTAACTTAGAGGCAATGTGTATAGTATTTGTGTAACAATTCAAACAGTAATAAAGGGAAAACACCACACAAAAAGGATCCCACACAAAGTTAGAAAGAAAGAACTTTTTTAAATAAATACAGCAAGACTAAAACAAAAAACATCCAATCAGTCGACTGGGTGATATGCAATTTTAAAGATTTTAGTGAAAATGGCCACAAAAACCACAAAGCACCAACTGTGAATATCTGGTCGCACCGGACTGGGACAAAGTCACAAGTTGAGGCCAACCGCAATGGAGCACGGGCTGGCTACAGGGACCCAGTTAGACCCGCTGAACAGAGTACCTTCAATCCTAGTTTGCGGACCATTGCGGGGATGTAAAATGTAAATGTCCAGTATTTGTAAAGCGCGAACAATTACCCGAAGGTGTCAAGGCGCTGGGGGCCGTCGGGAAGATTAAGCGAGCTATTGCCCAGAGTCACATGGTGCTGGGCTGATCTGCCGCCGGAGCCGGGGATCGAACCGTGAGCCCCCGGGTTCCGGAGTCAGTCGCCCTGGCCGCTGCGCCACACCTCTTCCACGTAAAAGAGGTGTAGTGCAGCCGAAGTGCTACATTGGTTCCGATATGCGGCGAGGCTGTGAAATGAGTGCCTGTGTCATCATCAAGGATCCCATCGATGGTGCTTGCGATGAGAACTTGGGCGGTGAGGATGTGGCACACAGTCTAGGCGATGCGTTGGTTCTGAGGAGCTGCAATGTGCGATGCAGAGTCTGCTGTTGTTGTTGAGGCCGCTGTCAGTGAGTGATGCGAAAGCCTGCACTGAGGATGTGCCACGCAGTGGCAGTTCCGATGAAGCTGCAGAGGCAATGTGGGTCTTTGCTACTGGTCCAATCCATGCAGCAACTTCAATGCATCCGTTCTGCTCAGGGTTGCGCCGCGCAGCGCAGCCGAGGAGATGCGTCAGTTCTGATGGATCCACAGAGGCTAGCAGAGCACTCAAGCCCACTTCCAAAGGTCCAGGACTGGGGTGACACCACTTGGCAGGGTAGACTACATCCAATCATGTGACCCAGAGACAGGCTGCAGTCACCAAATGGCTAATGCAAGAAAAGACCAACTTTATAGAAGTGGTATTTGCATAATTGTAAATTAACATTTGACTTCACCTTAAGTTAGGATTTTTCATTACAATTCCAGAGACACTAAACATGAACTGCTTACCTTCATTCCATTTGGAAATTACATTTATTAAATGTAATAAGGTAACTTCGATGTTATCCTATGGGAGAGATATGCCTTGTGGTAGTGAAAAAAGGAATTTAAGAGTTTTTCAATACCAGGACATGCAAAACTTTAAAGAACATATCCTACTTTTTAAAGACTTTGCACCCTGCCCGCCAAGATGTCCAGGGCCTACCCTAGGGGGTGAGGTTAAAAAGGAAGCTTTTGGCCTGGCAAAAGGTTTACTTTGCAGACAAAATGTCTACAATGGCAGGACTGAGACGTTTTTTAAGACACATTTTTATTAGCATTTCACTGATGCAATATTTTAAAAACAATTACAACAATAGCAGTCATCTCCAAAATCTCAGGTAATGTAGGCGGGTACAAACAGGAATAAACAAGAAAACATTACATGAATATGCCTTAAGCTGCCAACAGAACCGGGACACTCCGCGGAGTAGCTGTGCGCGCTATAAAATAAAATAACATAACATAACAGAACATGGAATTAGTTCATGTAGCATCCTCAGAAAAGCAAAAGGTCCCCTTGCGGTTCCCATCAATTCCCATCAGTATCATCGGCTCCCTCTCCATCAGGGGAAGCACACGTACTAGTGTCCTCAGGGTGCGGTCGTTCAACAAGTATGTCTCAAATCATCCTTGGCTCTGTCGTCACGCCTACAGCGCTTCAAATGTATCTCTACAGCCACCACCCATTCCACCACATCCACTCCCCATCGCTCCACACCAGGACCTGAGGGGCTCATCCACGTGATCGCCACCCGCCTTTTGGCTAGAAGCAATACCAAATGCAAAAATGTAATGCCATTTTCTGGCCTCGTCGGTAACAAATGTCGCCCAGCAGACACACCGTTAGCGTTTCATCTACAGCCATCCACACCACAGGTCTCACTCGCGCCAGAAACCTTAGCCAAAAAGCATATACTACTGGACAGTCCCAGGCTAAATGCAGGAAAGTGGCCACTGGTGCCCGACATCAGGGACAGTCAACCGGTCTACTAGGCATCGGCATAACATAGGTGTGGTGTAAAAAATTAAAGTGAATGAGCTTGAATCAAATGTTACTTGAGACTGACTACACCAATGCACACGCTCTTGTCCACTGAGTGGGGCCCGAGGTCTCCATCCCACGCCGCTCGGGCAGGAAACGGCACACACATATGATCTGCTGTTATAGCCCTGTACAAGATGGAATCCAAGTGCCACCCCCCAATTCCAACAGGCCCGCAATGTAAAAGAAGAGTCAGGAGCCTCCGGAAAAGTGGTCCAGATATCCTTAACTATAGGCGCAACGTTGGCTTATTGCAGAAACTGTCCTGGCCGAAGAGTCCCCAGATCTGCCTCAAATGTAATAAAAGTGTGACTGGGCAACAGGTCCCCCAGCATTTCACAGCCGCCTGTCCTCCAGGTCGAGACATTAACAGAGTCTGAGATTATCTGAAAGACAAGCAGTTCCCAAAAAGGGAACTCCCTAGCAAATGGTGCCCTCCCCAGTACCACCCAAACAGTTTGTTCCCAAAAGGAGGCAGTGTGCCTAATAAGGAACGGGATCGGTACGTCATCCTGATCCCCAGACATCAGGAGCCGCCGGGGGAGGGGAGAGCCTCTCGAACCATTTGCTAAGAGCGACATCTCCCAGTTACCCCCTCCAGCAGCCAGTGGGTAGCATGTTTGTCCTGGGAAGCCGAATAGTATTGCTCAAAATTGGGGAATGCCAACCCACCTTCCTCCATTGGGTGAAACAAGAAATCCCTGGCGACTCTACTCCGCCCCCCCACCCATATCAAAGAGGTCAACAGTGAATGGAGTCTCCGGAACACCTCTCGGGGTGCTGCATAGTGTACAAGCATCTCAGAAAGAACACCATATTTGACATGGCCACCCGGACCATAAGTGAGAGAGGGAGCATATTCTAAAATCTCACAGAAGACTGAAAGCCCTCCGTAACCCTCCCAATATTGTATCGCAAGCGCTGCTGTGATGTATGAGCCACTACCATACCGATGTGTCAAAATTCATCTACCTATCACCTGAGGGGAATGGACGGGAGAGAGGCCAGGTCCTGAGTAACCAGCGAACCCAATGGAAACACCAGGGACGTCTTGTGGTTGATTTTAAGCCCTGATAGGTTCCTAAAGACAGTCGAATGTGGCAGCAGCATAGGGAGCGAACACTGTGGGAAGAAAGATAAAATAGCATATCGTCGGCATACAGCGATACCCGATGCGTCACGTCTCCGACCCAGATTCCCCATTTCAGCATAGACTGTCTGATCTGTTCGGCCAGTAGCTCCAGTACTATAGCTAAGAAAAGGGGTACAGGGAGGAGCCTTGGCGTGTACCCCCGCCCACCTTCCAAGCCACTGAACACAGCCTGCCAACATATATTCTGGTGGCGGGGCATGTATATAGGATGCGTACCGAAGTGCAAGATCCCGGCCCAAACCCCATCACTTCTAAGACATGAATGAGGCAGCTCCAATCAATGGTGTCAAAGACTTTGGCTATATCAGTGGAGACCACTGCCAGCTCCTCTTCCCAGACATCCACCTCATTAAGCATGTGCATCAACTGCTTTAAGTTACGGCTAACACCACGCCAGGGTATGAAACCACATTGATCATGTTGCATCAGGTGTGGAACACTGCACCCAGGCACAAAGTGAACGCTTTACAAAAGATTTTAGTGTCAGTATTGATCATAGTGAGCGACTGATATGCAGTGTTTTGACGTGTCAGACCCCAGTTTTAGCATAATGGAAACACAACTTTCTTGCATAGAGGGAGGAAAGTTCCCCGTGATCCCAACCTCCTCGTAGACCTGTAGGAGATAGTGAGAGACGATGTGGGCAAACGCCTGGTAGAGCTCAGTGGGGAAGCCGGTGCTGCCTGGGGCCTTCTCCCCCAGGGAGCAGCCCTTGGGCCATCTGAATCTCCTCAAGGGAGATGGGAGCTTCCGATTCTGCAGCCGCCATCTCACCCAGGTGGAAGCGGCAAGGAAGCCAGAAAAGCAATAACTCAGACAGCGCCGGGGGGACCAGGATTATGGTATACCTGTTCCAGATGTGAGTTGAAGGTGTGCACTATGCCCTCCTGAGTATAAACATCTCGGCCCTGAGGAGATTGCAAGTGAAAAACAGGGGGGGGTCTAATGGTCTCCTGGCGAAGAACCCCTGCAAGAAGCTGGCCTGACCTTTCACCCTCCTGATGTAGCAGTTGACAGTAAGATTTAAGCGTATATTTCTCCAGTCAGTCCCATACCACAGTAACCTGTCGAAGCACCCCCCTCTGCCCCCACAAGTGGCATGCTTTGAATCCGTGCCAATTCGTACTCCCTTACCAGGAGCTCAGTTTTCAGGGTGCGCCGCACCTCACTGAAGAGACCTAGACAACAGCCCCGGATCACTGTCTTCATCACCTCCCACTTGTTAGACCGGGAGTCATAGTCCAGTTAACCCTAAAAAATTCTGTCAGGGCACCTGCCAGAACCTCCCTACCCTCGGCATCCTGCATGATCTCTGGGGGTAACCTCCAAGTCAATGATGACCGGGAGGGAGCTCCCAGCGCATTTCACAATAAATAGGGTCATGATCAGACATGTAGCGAGTCAAGTGTGACACTGAAATGAGGCTAGGGCCCAGCGAAGCAGGTATCAGGATATGGTCGAGGCGACTGTGGGTGCCGTGTGTCGGGGAATAGCAGGTATATTACCTCGAGGTGGGGTGAAGTGCCATCCAAATATCGCATAGCCCCAGTTGGTCTGTGACCTCCCGAAGGGTGACAGTCATTCACGGTTTGGTATGAACCGTCACCTATGCGGACGACACGCAGCTGGTAATTACCCTTAATGGTCCTCGAAACTTTCCCTCAGATTTTCAAACCTGTCTGGAGAAAGTGGCCTCCTGGATGGAACACTCCTGCCTCAGACTTAACAGAGGAAAAACAGAACTAATGCTCCTGGGCAACGCCTCTAGCATGGATCTTAAACAGATATGGTCTACTTGCCTTGGCCCTGCCCCAACCCACAAGACTAGGATCAAAAGCCTGGGCGTCTGGTTAGATAACTCTTTTAAGTTTGACCACCAAGCAGTAAAACTGGCAGGGGCCTGCTTTGGCATTCTTAGACTACTCCGGAAAGTTCTTCTTCTCCTTCCGATGGGTGCAAGGAGAATCCTGATCCAGGCCCTGGTCCTATCGCGCTTGGACTATGGCAATTCTCTTTACTTAGGAGCACCTAAAGCAATGATAAGGAAGCTCCAAGTCGCGCAGAATTGCGCTGCTAGGATGTTGCTTGGGATCCCGAAAACTCAGTCGGCCAAGCCGGCCTTGAAGACCCTACACTAGTTGCCAATTCTGGAAAGAGTAAAATTCAAAGCTCTGTGCATAGCCCATAAGACCCTATGGGAAAATGGCCCAGCAATCAACAGCTCCCTCATTACCTCCTACCGCCCCAGAAAATGCCTTCTTTCGGCCAATCTTAACCTCTCAGTCATCCCCAAAATCAGGAGGGTAAGAAGCGGAGGAAGATCTTTTTCCTATAATGTAGCTAGACTCTGGAACAACTTGCCCCCACACCTTCGTTTGGAATCCCGCCATTTCCCCTTTCAAAAACTTCTTAAAACTGGTTATTTCAACACTCTGCCTTATAATCTATCACGTTCCCTCCTGTTCGGCTGCTAGCGCTGGGATGCCCTAGGGTAGCTATGTGCTCTACAAATGCTGAATAATAATAATAACAATAATAATAATGAAGCCAAGCAAAATTATAATGCCATTCTGTGTGTTAGTAGTGGTCCATCGTATCCATAAATGCTGGCCACATGCTTCCCTCCTGTTCATCAAAACGTATCTGTGCATACAGTGGTGTGCAAACTCTAAGGCCATGCTATTTTGTGATGTTAGTGGTACATTTTTGGTTACTATAAGGAAAGATACTTTTCCATGTCTTAACTGCATCCAACATCATAAAGGATCCACGTGTGAGTTATCCACTCACAGGAGAAAGTATATACTGAAACACTTCAAGGCATGCAACACAAAAAGCTATATTTATCTCCTAAAGTATCCTTGTGAGAGGGGATATGTAGGCAAAACCAGGAACAAAGTGAAACTCATATCTTCAGAACATAAGAGCAATGTTAGAGTCCAGGATTAAAAACCAAAAGTAGAAATCAGCTGGGAAGAACATAATCACAACATTAATCAAATTAAATTCCAGATATTATATAAAGTCAATGTACTAAGAGGAAGTGGTGACGTAGCCTGAATACAGTTCAGCCAATGGGATTGAATGACAGAGTGGACATGAAATATTTCCCCTGAAAGATCAAATCGTATGACTTTGGGAGACACAAATTTCATTGAACATTTTATTAAATAGAATCTTAAGAAGCCCTTTGTTGGCTTTTGGTTCAGGATTTAGAGGTGTTAAGTTTCCCTAGAAAATCAGGATATTCAACATCCCTTTCCAAATTTTATTTGTGGGTAATTCTACTAGTGTGATGTGCAAAGTTAGGGCGATACAAACAATGCTAACTTTATTTATCAGTTTTTGTTCTTTAGTTAGGTATCATATAATAGAGGGAAAATATAGTCATAGGCTTCTCAGTCTGAAAGACAGAGTAGTAATCATTAAGAATAGCTACCCAATAAGAAAAGAGTGAATATGAAACCAAAAGAGTGAATATGAAACCAACAAAGAGATAGGCGATTGATTATTGAGGACAAGTGTTGTACTGTGATGGGACCCCGGCTCCTCGCGTGGAAGGTGTGCGGCATAGGGAGCCACCTGGTTCTTCCCTTCCGGTGCCTCCGGCCAGGGCAGGGGGTGGGCTACACAACAGCCCGCCGCATGGCTCTGGGCTGCCACTCAAGCCGGGGACTCCTGACACCAAAGGGGTCGAGCACGGTGGTGGGCAGCTGATGTGCAGGTAGGTTGACCCTCCCTTGTTGCCAGGTACCTGGTTTGTCCTGGTTCTGTGTGGCCAGGCTGAGGGCTTGAAGACCTGTGTGGTCTCCCCTTTGCCTGTGGGGGTGAAAAGGGGGTCTCCCGGGCCAAGCCCCTGGTAACGCTCTTTGAATCAGGGAGGATGGCTTGCAGAGGGGAAAGCTTGAACAGAGTGCGGACGGAAGGGGGCCGCCTACATCGCCCTTAGTGCACTGCATGTTTGTGGGGCACCCGGTGCTAAATAATTCATAGATGACCTGATTCTGGGTCAGGATTTTGTAAGTTGAGGCAAGCTTTTGTCTCTGTCTGTGGGTGCCTGAAACCCCCTCCACCACACCTGGGGGTGGGTCCCTCTGCCGCCAGGCCAGTGGGAGGGACGCGGAGGGGGGAAATGTGGGCATGTGGGAGGCTGCCTCAACCACATGCTGACCAGCACAGGGACCTCCCCCTCCTGTCCCTGCACTGCCGCGTTCAGGGATGGGGGCATGTGTCCCTTGCAGGGTGACCCTGCCCAAGTCGCTGGGAGCCTCCCGAGCACTGGCCTCAGAGAGCATGGCTTCTCCTGTCATCGTTGGACTGTTGTGTGATTGGGTTCTGCATCTGGTCGTCCCGGGCCATCTGGCTGGACTAACTCCAACTTTTGTCCTCTCCCAGGGCTCTGTAAGCCCCCACTTCGTGGGGGGGTTAATAGTCGGACTTCCCAGTCAGGCCCGTGGGGAGAGAATGTGGCCTAGGCTTAACCCTGCTTGGCTCCCCGGGCTCCAAGAAGGTGGAAGGCACCCACCCAAGGCAGCACCTGAGCCCACGGTATGACGGCGACAGTACTCAGGGCAGGGTGGCTGCAGGCCCGGGGAGGAATTTCTTGCTCCTGTACTGGGTATGGGGGTAAAGAGCGGAGACCAGCCATGCATAAAGGCCCAGCCACCCCCCCCCCCCCGGGCCGCCGAGCTGGAACACGAGCCCGGGAGAGCTCTGAGAAGCCCTCATCTGACGCCTGGGCCCGTTCTCGAATGGCATCGACTGGCGATGTCCTGCGCCACCCAGGTGGTACCATAGGCAGGCCTTGCGCAAGGCTTAGTGTTCTCCTAAGAACAAGCAGGGCCTGGCAAAGGGAAAGAGGCAGGCCCGGGAAGCCCTCTCCCCCCCTTCTCCGGCAGTGAGGGAGGCAGTGGTCGCGACCTCGGTCAAGGCTCCGGCAGGGCCCAGGCTCCTTGTGCTGGGAAACAGCCTTTCCAACAAAGGCTGAACAACGAGATGCTTTTTCAACGAAGGCTCAACAGCGACAATGTGTTTACAACAAATGTTTTTACAACAATTTTTTTTAACAACGAGTATGCCTTTACCACAGATGCCTTTCCAACAAATTTAAGGTGGTGTGGTTTTTTGGGTGGCAAGGGTATTTTTAGGGTTTAGGGTGCGTGTTTGGGTGGAAGAGTATTTTTAGGGTTTAGAGTAGTTATGGATTTTTGGGTGGCAAGGGTGTTTTAGGGTTTAAGGTGGTGTGCTTTTTTGGTGCATGTTTGGGTGGGAACTGGGGGGCCGATTCACAGAACTAATCTGAGATAAAATCCTAAACTTACTACTTTTGGTATTCACAGAAGGCATTTAGTAGTAGTAAAGTTAGGACTCCTAACTTTACTACTACTAAACTGAGATAACATCCTAAACTTACTACTTTTGGTATTCACAGAAGGCATTCAGTAGTAGTAAAGTTGGGACTCCTAACTTTACTACTACTAAATGCCTTTTGTGAATACCGAAAGTCGTAAAGTTAGGATTTTGTCTCAGTTTAGTAGTAGTAAAGTTAGGAGTCCTAACTTTACTACTACTAAATGCCTTCTGTGAATACCAAAAGTAGTAAGTTTAGGATTTTATCTCAGATTAGTTCTGTGAATCGGCCCCAGTATTTTTAGAGGTTAGGGTGGCTGTGGGTTTATGGGTGGCAAGAGTATTTTTAGAGTTTAGGGAAGGTATGGATTTTTGGGTGGTAAGGGTGTTTTAGGGTTTAAGGTGGTGTGGTTTTTTTGGGTGGCAAGGGTAAATTTAGGGTTTAGGGTGGGTATGGATTTTTGGGTGGCAAGGGTTATTTTAGGGTTTAGGGTGGGTATGGGATTTTGGGTGGCAAGGGTATTTTTCAAGTTTTGGGTGAGTATGGGTTTTTGGATGGCAAGGGTAATTTTAGGGTTTAGGTTGGGTAGGGTTTTTTGGGTGGCAAGGGTATTTTTAGGGTTTAAGGTAGGTATGGATTTTTGGTTGGCAAGGGTATTTTTATGGTTTAGGGCAGTTGACAAAAGCCTTTTACCACTCCAGGCACAGTATTACAGCTTTGAATTGGTAAAATACCAACCAAGCCAACTTGAAATGAATAAAAGCAGCCCCTGACACGTGTTTCGCTCCCTTGTGTCTGGACAAAGCTATACCTCTCTGAAGAGCTCTAATGAGAGCAAAACAAGTGTCAGGGGTTGCTTTTATTCATTTCAGGTTGGCTTGGTTGGTATTACTGTGCCTGGAGTGGTAAAAGGCGTTTGTCATTTTACAGCTCGGCATGGACAGCACTGTGCTAGTCCTATGCTTAAAGACTTTGCTGTAGAAATGGCAAAAGACTTTGACCCTTTGTATCTTGGCGTGGAGGGCACTGTGCTAATCCTATGCTTAAAGACTTTGACAGAAAAGCAGACACTTGAGGTGAGCAGATCAAGAGTGTCGCTGGTGTTGAAGGTGCTCTTTACAGGAGCTGTTTTCCACCTAAACTTGAGAACTACCCAGAGTTCTCTGCTTCTTATTTGCATAATTTGTGTCACTCTATGCCTGAAAGGGTATTGTTTTGATATATATATATATATATATATATATATATATATATATAGTGTTAATACTTACCAATATTAATTTTACAACTCATATGTCTTTAGCATGCATGCCTTTAGCACAAAATGTAAGTATTTTACAGGTACATACAAACCCATTACATATATATATATATATATATATATATATATATATATATATATATATATATATATATATATATATATATATATATATCCCTTTCAAGATTGGCCCACATGGTGGAGGGATAACTAGCTGACAACTAGTTTAATTTTAATCTATATTGGTTTGGTTCTTTTCATCACTTATTTTCGAATTTGCACTGATACAAAAATTGCTTAGAATTTATTGACACTTTAAATGCATTTAGAAATACATGATTAAATGATACAAAGGTCTAGCAGAAACAATAAAGTTATCAATGTGAACTTGTAATTATAATGTATAAAAAGTGAAAATAGTGTATAATCACAGTCGGCTCTAACTGAAGGGTAGAAATAAGAATCGTTACCCACTGGAGGGCAAAATCGGTGGTATTTCAGGAGGAACAGTGATTAAACTAGTAAATGACCTATTAGGAATTGTCACGTGTTGAAATTTAAAATAAGCATGTGCGGGAATTCAATACGTAGAATAGAACCATAAAAGACGGTCATCACTACAACACACTAGTTATAAAATAAGCATTGTGGATAAATTGATAATTAAGATGATATATTCGTAATTTCTGCATGGATCACTTGTAATGGACCTTTGAAGTAAACGTCAGAATTAATGAATTCATATTTAAATTGTCATTTTGTAATTGTGGTTGAGTTTTAAAGTCACCTTTATAATTAATTGTAGTTTTTCACCAGTTTTTGGGTTAAATAACTTTGATTGTATATAGTGGTTTAGTATAGAGAACTACAGTAACCAGAATGCCCAGTAAAATACTGCAGGAAGTGATGTCATATTTCGTCATGAATAGTTTGTTTTAAAAAAAGAAAAAAATGCGACATATGTTGAATTACAAACCTCGTGAACAAGATCTTTGTTAAGATCGAAACGCGTAGAGTATTGCTGGAATGCTGAATAAATCACAGCTGAGGATTGCTGGAATGCTGAATAAATCACAGCTAAACTATTAAGCTGTAGTTGCTTCGAATTTGTGAGTGCGAGCGGAATTGTCTCAATTGGGAGACGCTGGATGCAATATATATATATATATATATATATACATACATCACCTACTGGCGGTCGCCAGTAGGTAGTTATAGTTAGGACCTATTATCCATAGGAAAAGTGTTTTTTGATTTGCCAATATCTTTGGCGCAATTTGATGAATCTTCGCGAAATTTTCCAAACTAATGACCAGCTCAGGCCAGCTCCTGTCTGGAAAGTTTCGGGGTGTCGTGAAGCGGGGGCCGAGAAAAAAGGGGGGGTCCCAAAACGCGTTTTCTCCATGTTAATTTCCATAGGAAATTTTGGAACAGGCTACAGCCTGAACTGCTGAACGGAATTACACCAAATTTGGCAAAAAGGTAGCTCTTGGTTCAGAAAGCGACCTTTTTTTAAATGGTGTAAATCCGTTCAGTAGTTCCTGAGAAATTCAAAAACTAAAAATATCGATATCTGAGCCCCGAGGAGGATTCGCGAATCCTCCCGAGCACAAGCTTAATTCTGATTGGCTGCCAACACTCCAAATCAGGAAGTGTTGGCAGCCATCTTGTGACTTGGTAACCGAGTCACAAGAAAAAGGAAGAAAAAAGATGAAAAACAAGAAAAGGGGGCAGGGTAGAAACACCCTGACCCCCTAGGGCTGATAAGGGGGTCACACAGGGACCCCCAGCGCCCCAAAAAGTATTTTTTTCTTGTTTTTCTGGCGGAAGTCGCACTGGGTGCACGAATCCCGCCGAGGAAAAAAAAAAATGAAGCAGTGCTTCGTTTTCCTTAAGCCCCCGGGTGGGCCAGGTCCCGGGGGCAATGTGCATTAATATAGCGGGGGCCACGGGGGCCTCCGCAGCCCCGTGGACCACCACCTCCCTGGGGCTTTATCCATAATGTGCAGGGGACACGCAGTCACCCTTCTGCAGCCCCGGGGACCGCCAACTCCCCGGGGCATTTAATTATTTTGGGTGGGAGGGCCTCGTGGGCACCCCCAAGCCCCGGGGACCACCACCTCCTCGGGCTACGTGATTTAAATGCGGGGGGGCCACGCACCTACCTGGGGCTAGATTCAAAATCATAGTGTGGGGGTGTCGAGCCCCCCCACATTGCCCCGGGGACCACCACCTCCCCGGGGCACTAATTATTTTCATAGGGGTGTCTGTTATGGACCCCGTGCCCCAATACCACTACCTTCCTGGGGCTTTAAAAATGCTGGGAGAGGGGCCACGCGGCCCCCCTCCTGGAGTCCTCGATGGCCCTGGGGACCGCCACCCCCCAGGGCCGGCTCCTGCAATGTCCCGGGGTGCCCACCTGCTCTCGCTTCAACGAAGCAAAGCAGAATTGCTTTTGGGCAAGGGGAGCTGCATGTTAGCAGCTCCCCTTGCCCAAAAGCAATGCCGGCTCCCGCAGGAGGCAGGGAGCCGGCAGGGACCGTGGGGGCATTGGGGCTCCCCCCACGGTCCCCATCAAAGAGGCCAGACCCCGGGGGATGGGGTCCCCAGGGCCATTATTGGCCTGAGGAGTAGGGCCACGTGGTCCGGGGGGAATGTGTAATAATATAGCGGGCCCCCCCAAGCCCCGGGGACCACCCATGTGCGGGGGGCTCCCGCCCTGTCATTTCAAACACTGCTTTGCTTCCTTGAAGCAAAGCAGAATTGCTTTTGGGCAAGGGGAGCTGCATGTTAGCAGCTCCCCTTGCCCAAAAGCAATGCAGGCTCCCGCACGAGGCGGGGAGCCGGCAGGGACCGTGGGGGCATTGGGGCTCCCCCCACAGTCCCCATCAAAGAGGCCAGGCCCCGGGGGATGGGGTCCCTGGGGCCATTATTGGCCTGAGGAAGGGGGCCACGCGGTCCCCCTCTTTTAAAAAAAAAAGTGGCAGGCCCCGGGGGATGGGGTCCCCGGGGCCAATATTGGCCTAAGGAGGGGGGCCATGTGGTCCCCCTCCTTTAAAAAAACCAAACAACAGTGGCAGGCCCGGGGGATGGGGTCCCCGGGGCCATTATTGACCTGAGGAGGGGGGGGGGGCACGCGGTCCCCATCCTTTAAAAAAAAAATTAAAATAACTGCTGCCAGGCCCCGGGGGATGGGGTCCCCAGGACGAAAACCAAATAATGGAAGTGGGGTGTTTTTTTTCTTTCGAGTTTAGAGTTGCGACTCCAACGCGGCTCTCAGCGCAGACCCCCCATGTAACGTCGCGTTGGAGTCGCGAATTCACCTTAAATAAATAATTAAGTAGTATATAATTTAGAAGGTAGTGTTGTATTTGTGAAGTTGTTTTAAAGAGGTACTGTGATTGAAGTTAATGACAAGATTACAATTGCTAGAGTTCTTAAAAATATATACATTTAAAAATGAATAGTTAGACTTGAAAAGTCTGTTGTGTTGCACTACATTGAATTCATGCTTTTGCGGATTCGCGTCGGGTGCGCGAATGTACAAAAAATGTAAAAAAAATATGTATGTGTAAAAAAATAAATTATATTCATTACTATGTTATAGGGTGGCTCTAAAAAGAGCCCTTGTTTTTATTATGAGTTTGTTGTAGCTACATGTAAGTGCGGATGCACAGCTTTAGGTTGTTGAGAAAGACTCTGTTTCCTTGATCTGTGAAGTGTACTCCATCACTTCTGTAGATGTCATCCATATCAAAACGTAGATTGTTGTTATAGATGGAGCCCATTCTATGGTCTCTGAGGTAAGCAGAAACAGCTTTATTGACATTTTTTCTAGCTTTCTCAATCTGTGGACAGAATTGATTTGACCACTTCCATTTCGGTCTTTGGCATATATTAGCGTATACAAAGACAGTTAGAGGCAAAAGCAACATCAATTGTGCAAAGGTGTCCTTCATTAGCATTTCAAGACCTACCCCAGTCAATGTGCCTAGGTTATTGCCACCACAGTGAACAATCATGAGGTCAGGGGGTTGGAGATGCAAAAAGGTTTTAACCAAAGGCATCAATTGGTGCCACTTTAATCCTCTCTGTGCAATCCATTTAATATCCACATTTTGCAAAGCTAGGTCTTTGTCAATACCTCTGCGTTCAGCATACCTTTTGCACCAGAAAACATAGCTGTGCCCAACAATCCATACTGTAAGCATCTTGAAGGGATGTCCGTAAGTAATGAAAAGATGTCTGTAGCTGAGGTAGTCAGTTGGTAGAATGAGAGGTATCTAAAATGGTGGACAAGATGCAGTATTTTAAAAAAGTAGAGAATTGATTGGCTGTTTAAGAAGATTATACACTCAAAAATAGGGTGCATGTTACTTTTTTTTAAAGCATGTTCCTTATTGGTTAGTAGAAAATGTTTGAAAGCTACAGTAGATAGGATAAGGAGATATTTTGCAAACGTCAACCACACCTGCTGTTTGCATTAGTAACCTTGTGTGCTGGATTTGAAAATATGGTGAACTTGTGACCTGTCAGTTCAGTTGAATGTTCCATGAACTGTTACTATGGAAACTGGCATTAAGCAGAATGGGAGAAGGGTTGAAACTTTACTGTGGACTTAAAATGTGAAATTGTAATTTATATTTAGGTGATATGTTATTAAAGTATAGTTTCCTAAGTCAGTACTGTCTTTAGAAGTGGTGTGTTGTTAAAAATAGTGGTATTCTTATTTGTAATATATTTTTGAACTCCCGTATGGATTCGCGGCTCCATCGCGTTGGTGCATTGTGGAGTCGCGAGTCCAAAAGATTCCAGAACCAGTTTGGGCACTTTTAGAAGTCAGTTGGTAAGGGTTCATATGTTTAACCAATAGAAATGTGTTTTATAATTTGAAATAATGTAGGAAGCAATGTGATTTGTTACTTACATGTATTTGTGTGCAGAAAGAGAGGGTAAGTTTGCCATTACTGGTTTTACCTTGCTGAGAGTGGTGCATTACATTGATTGTGTGCATTAGAAAATCTTTTATGAGTTTGTGATATTTTAAATTCTACAAATCGATTTGGAAAGTGAGTTATAAATTTGTGAGGTGTATTATGTATTAGGTTTACTTTTAATGTTTAAAAATTATTGATAAACTGTGATGTTTGAAATATATTATTAAATATACAGATGTGTATTGTAGATGGTTTTATTCTAGTTAAATGTTGTTTGAAATAGATTTTGTATAGTAATATGTGCATATTGGAAGATGGATTAGTGATTATGGTAGTTTGTTTTAGTGTGTGGATATGTAGATTTGTAGTATGCCGCATAATTTTAGGTGTTGCTTTAAAATTGGAGGTGGAGTGTGTCAAGTTTTAAGGTGTGCATGGACTTCTGTCTCAAGTGTGTCTGTACTTGTATATTTATTTTCATATGTCTTATACAGTTGAAGGTGCATGATGTATAAGAAAGAGGTGTTGTTGCTTTTTATGTGGTAGGCTCAAGATTGTGAGTAGTAGTGGAATGGTGAAGATGTAGGACACTAGTGTGCTTTGCATGATGTTGACATAAGGTATTAGTGATTAGGCTTCTTTTTTTAAGTTTCTAGAGAGGTACAGTTGAAATATGCCACATACTTTTGGGTGTTTGCTTGAAATTGGAAGTCTGTTCTGTGAATTTTTAAGGTTTGGATAGTGCTGTGCTACAGACATATTCATGTATGCTTTTAGGAATATGGTAAGAGATTTAGTAAAGACATGTGAAGGGTTCCTGCTTTGTATTTGGGTAGGTGTAACATTATAAGTAGTTGTAGAATGGTAAATCAGCAGCCCAAAAGAGAGGGTTGAGATATGTTTGTAGAGATTTTATTTATTAGAGTAATTTGTATGATGTGTGGAAAGGTATATTTCATATATACCGCATAATTTTCAGTGTATGTTTGAAAATTGAAGTGTAGTCTCTGAGGTTTTGAGCTGTGGATGGTGTTGTAACTGAGATATGTTTCTACTAGCACATATATTAAGGTATGTGTTATGTGTCTGAAGATGATAGATGTATAAAACACAGGTATACATTTATCTGTAAATTACTTTTATATATGATGCTTTTAGAAATATGGGGAGACTTTCATCAAAGATCATTGAAGGGTTGCTTTGTTGTTAGTTATGCTCAATACCAGATTAGTACTAGAATAGTAAAGCAGTAGTAGTAGAAAAGTGATGTTTAAGATATGTTGGGAGAGGGATTATTGATTATGGTGCTTCATAAGAGTCTGTGTAAAAGTTCACTTGAAATTTGCCGCATAAATCTAGGTATGTTTGAAATGTTAAGCGTAGTCTGTCAAGTTTTAAGGCCTTTATGGTCTTGTGTGTGTGGTATGTCGCTACTTGCAAATGTATTCTGATATGTGTTATGCTTTTGGCAATAGGTACAGATACAAGCATGCATGGTTTTAGGAATATGGTGAGACTTATGGCAGAGATATGTGATAGGTTGCTGCTTTATATTTGGCTAGGCTCAGCATTCTGAGTATTCGTAGAATGGTGAAGCTGCAGCACAAAAGTGAGTTTTATGAAAGGTTGGCAGAGGGATTAGTGATTAGGCTACTTTCTATGAGTCTGGGGAAATGTACACTTGAAGTACACTGCAATGTTTTAGTTATATACTTGTTTTATGATTGAGGCACTAGCCTTGCACTCTTCCAATCACCCTGTCAGGATCTATGCACTCCTCCAATCACTTATCCAGTGTCCATGCACTTATAAAATCACCTAGGCATTACCTTTACACTCTTTCATTCACTGAGGCACTACCACAGTATTACTGCAATCACTGAGGATGTACTGATGCACTTATAAAATTACCCATGCTCTTTCTATGTACTCCTGTAGTCCCCCAGATATTACTTGTGAACTCATGCAATCTCCAATGCATTAGCTATACACTGGTTCAATCATCCAGGGAATACCCTTGCAGTCTTTCAATCACGCGGTCTCTACTGTTGTATTTATGTAATCACTCAGCCAGTACTCATGCTGTTATATAATTACCCAGGCACTACCTTTGCACTCCTTTATTCACTCAGGCACTACCTCAGTAGTGCTGCAATCACCCAAGAAGTACCCATGCACTTATAAAATCACTAAGAGACTTTCTATGTAGTCATGTAAATCTCCAGATATTACCCCTGTAGAGTGCTTCAATCACGCTGGCAATATCTTTGCACTCTTTCAATCACGCACACACTACTCTTGTACTTATGTAATCACTCAACCAGTACTCATGCACTTATAAAATCAAGCAAGGCACTTCCTTTGCACTTCTGTATTCACTCAGGCACTACCTTAGTACTGGTATAATCACTGAAGCAGTACTCATGGACTTATAAAATCACCCATTCACTTCCTATGTACTCCAGTAATCCCCCAGGTATTACCTCTCCAGTCATGCAATCACCCAGGCACTAATTATGTACTACTTCTGCTGTCATGCAATCATGCAGGCTGTACCTATGCACTCATGTAATAACCCAGGTACTACTCAATGAGTCATCTATACGTTTAGGTGCTATTCATACACTTATCCATGCACTCAATGTTTATGTGTGCACTCATGTAATTAGCCAGTCACTATGTATGTTGTCCTGCAATTACCGAGCGAGTACCTTTGGAATCATACAATCACCCAAGCACTACCCATGGAGTTTTGCAATCACTCAGGCAGATCTATTACATGTCTCTGTTTCTAGGTTTCACTATATTTTAGGAATATTGTATATATATTTCTTTTAGATATGATGATGATTTTAAAAGGAATAGACATATGTATGCATGCTTTTAACAATATAGAGAGACTTATGGTTGAGTCATGTAATAGTCTGCTGTTTTATATTTGGCTAGGCCCAACACTCATGCAGTTATAAAAACACCCAAGTACTACCCATTCAGTCTTCCAATGATCCAGGCAGAACATATGCACTGATGGAATCACCCAGGCATTACCCCTGGACTCATGCAATCACCCAGGCACTAGCTATGCACTCATGCAATCACCAAGATATTACCCATGCACTCTTTGAATCATGTAGCCACTACTTATGCACTTATATAATCACTCAGGCACTAATGTTGTACTCTTTCAATCACAGAGGCACTAGCCTTGTACTTATGTAATCACTCAGCCAGTAGTCATGGTATTATTAAATCACCCAGGCACTTCCTTTGCACTCATTTATTCACTCTGGCATTACGTCAGTAGTTCTGCGATCATCTAAGAAGTACCCATGCTCTTATAAAATCACCCAGTTACTTTTTATGTAGTTATGTAAATCCCCAGATATTACTCCTGTAGTCATGCAATCACCCAGGCGTTACCTATGTACTCTTTTAATCCTCTAGACGTTACCTCTGTACTCATGCAATCACCAATGCATTAGCTATAGAGTGTTTCAATCACCCAGGCACTATCCTTGCACTCTTTCAATCATGCAGGCACTACTCTTGTACTTATGTAATCACTCAGTCAGTACTCGTGCACTTATAAAACCACCCACGCACTACCTTTGCATTCTTGTAATCACTCAGGCAGTACTTTAGTACTTCTGTAATCACCCAGGCAGTTCTCATGGACTTATAAAATCACCCACTCACTTCCTATGTACTCCAATAATCCCCTAGATAATACCCCTCCAGTCATGCAATCACCCAGGCACTAGTTATCTACTACTCCTGCAGTCATGCAATCATGCAGCCTGTACCTATGCACTCATGTAATAATCCAGGCTCTACCCTTGCAGTTGTAGAATGACCCAGATCCTACTGTTGCACTCATCTATTCACCTACACACTACTCAATCAGTCATCTATATCTTTAGGTGCTATTCATACACTTATCCATACACTCAACGTTTATGTGTGCACTCATGCAATTAGCCAGTCACTATCCATCTTCTCTTACAATTGTCCAGTGACTACCCTTCAACTCATTCAATCACCCAAGCATTACTCATGAAGTTATGCAATCATTCAGGCAGATCTATTACATGTTTCAGTTGTAGGTTTCACTATATTTTAGAAATATTGTATATATATTTATTTTAGATATGATGATTTGAAAAGGTAGAGACGTATGTATGCATGCTTTTAACAATATGGAGAGGCTTATGGTTCAGTCATGTAATAGTCTGCTGCTTTATATTTGGCTAGGCCCAACACTCATACAGTTATAAAAACATCGAAGTACTACACATTCAGTGTTCCAATGATCCAGGCAGTAGATATGCACTGATGCAATCACCCAAGTTATTACCCCTGCACTCATAAAATCATCCAGGCACTATGTATGTACTCATGCAATCAGCCAGGTATTACCCATGCACTCTTTCAATCACCCAGCTACTATCTATAAACTTATATAATCTCTCAGGTACTATCCTTGCACTCCTTCTGTCATATAGGTATTACCCTTGTACTTATATAGTCACTCAGCCAGTACTCATGCACTTATAAAACCACCCACGCACTATCTTTGCACTCTTGTAATCACTCAGGCAGTACTTCAGTACTTCTGTAATCACCCAGGCAGTTCTCATGGACTTATAAAATCACCCACTCACTTCCTATGTACTCCAATAATCCCCTAGATAATACCCCTCCAGTCATGCAATCACCCAGGCACAAGTTATGTACTACTCCTACTGTCATGCAATCATGCAGGCTGTACCTATGCACTAATGTAATAACCCAGGCTCTACCCTTGCAGTCGTAGAATGACCCATATCCTACTGTTGCATTCATCTATTCACCTCACACTACTCAATCAGTTATCTATATCTTTAGGTGCTATTCATACCCTTATCCATACACTCAACGTTTATGTGTGCACTCATGCAATTAGCCAGTCACTATCCATCTTCTCTTACAATTGTCCAGTGACTACCCTTCAACTCATTCAATCACCCAAGAGCTACTCATGAAGTTATGCAATCACTCAGGCAGATCTATTACATGTTTCAGTTGTAGGTTTCACTATATTTTAGAAATATTGTATATATATATTTCTTTTAGATATGATGAGATTTTAAAAGGTAGAGACATATGTATGCATGCTTTTAACGATATAGAGAGACTTGTGGTTGAGTCATGTAATAGTCTGCTGTTTTATATTTGGCTAGGCCCAACACTCATGCAGTTATAAAAACACCCAAGTACTACCCATTCAGTCTTCCAATGATCCAGGCAGAACATATGCACTGATGGAATCACCCAGGCATTACCCATGCACTCCTGCAATCACCCAGGCACTAGCTATGCACTCATGCAATTACCAAGATATTACCCATGCACTCTTTGAATCATGTAGCCACTACTTATGCGCTTATCTAATCACTCAGGCAATAACTTGGAACTCTTTCAATCACACAGGCACTAGCCTTGTACTTATGTAATCACTCAGCCAGTAGTAATGGTATTATTACATCACCCAGGCGCTTCCTTTGCACTCATTTATTCACTCTAGCATTACGTCAGTAGTTCTACGATCATCTAAGAAGTACCCATGCTCTTATAAAATCACCCAGTTACTTTTTATGTAGTTATGTAAATCCCCAGATATTACTCTTGTAGTCATGCAATCACCCAGGCGTTACGTATGTACTCTTTTAATCCTCTAGATGTTACCTCTGTACTCATGCAATCACCAATGCATTAGCTATAGAGTGCTTCAATCACCCAGGCACTATCCTTGCACTCTTTCAATAATGCAGGCACTACTCTTGTACTTATGTAATCACTCAGGGAAGTACTCATGCACTTATAAAACCACCCACGCACTATCTTTGCATTCTTGTAATCACTCAGGCAGTACTTTAGTACTTCTGTAATCACCCAGGCAGTTCTTACGGACTTATAAAATCACCCACTCACTTCCTATGTACTCCAATAATCCCCTAGATAATACCCCTCCAGTCATGCAATCAGCCAGGCACTAGTAATCTACTACTCCGGCAGTCATGCAATCATGCAGCCTGTACCTATGCACTCATGTAATAATCCAGGCTCTACCCTTGCAGTTGTAGAATGACCCAGATCCTACTGTTGCACTCATCTATTCACCTACACACTACTCAATCAGTCATCTATATCTTTAGGTGCTATTCATACACTTATCCATACACTCAACGTTTATGTGTGCACTCATGCAATTAGCCAGTCACTATCCATCTTCTCTTACAATTGTCCAGTGACTACCTTTCAACTCATTCAATCACCCAAGCATTACTCATGAAGTTATGCAATCACTCAGGCAGATCTATTATGTTTCAGTTGTAGGTTTCACTATATTTTAGAAATATTGTATATATATTTCTTTTAGATATGATGATGATCTAAAAAGGTAGAGACGTATGTATGCATGCTTTTAAGAATATGGAAAGACTTATGGTTCAGTCATGTAATAGTCTGCTGCTTTATATTTGGCTAGGCCAAACACTCATGCAGTTATAAAAACATCGAAGTACTGCACATTCAGTGTTCCAATGATCCAGGCAGTAGATATGCACTGATGCAATCACCCAGGTTATTACCCCTGCACTCATAAAATCATCCAGGCACTACGTATGTACTCATGCAATCAGCCAGGTATTACCCATGCACTCTTTCAATCACCCAGCTACTATCTATAAACCTATATAATCTCTCAGGTACTATCCTTGCACTCCTTCTATCATATAGGTATTACCCTTGTACTTATGTAGTCACTCAGTCAGTACTCATGAACTTATGAATTCACTCAGGCACTACCTTTGCACTGCTTCAATCACTCAGAAATTCCCTCAGTACTCCTGCAATCACCCAAGCAGTACTTATGCAGTTATAAAATCACCCATTGATTTGCTATGTACTCCATTAATCCTCCAGAAATTAGTCCTTCAGTCATGCAATCACTCAGGCACTAGTTATGTGCTACCCTTGCAGTTGTTGACTCATCCATGTTCTACTGTTGCATTTATCTATTCACCTATGCACTACTCAATGTATTTCTTTATTTATAGATGACAATATTTGTATATAATTATTTTAATAATATTTTTTTTAAATAGAAAGATAATAAACTTTTTTTAGAAATTCTCCATATTTATTGAGAAATATTCAGTATGACAAGAACAGGTCGAAAGAAAAGACAACAAAGAAAACAGAACTATTTAAAGGATAGAGAAAAGGAGAAAGTAGATGAAGTACAACATGTGACGTTAAAGAAAAAGTCTTCTGGTAAGAGAACGGAAGAATTTGTTAAAAGTCTTTTAAAAAATCTAAAAGATTTTCAAAATGGCGAAAAGAGAAAGAAAACTACTACAAGCAATCAGAAGGAAAAGAAAAAAGGAGAAATTAATGCAAAATCAGGTTATAGGAAAACAATCCATGTTGAAAAAAGGATGAAAGAATATAAAGACATTAGGAAGAGAATGTATAAAAGTAGAGTATTACAAAATGTATTGAAAGATTGCAAGAAATATAAAAGAAGACCAGTATTTTACAAGAAGAAACAACAGATTGATAGTGTAGTCGAAAAGGCTTTTGAATTGAAAAGAAAATTGTTCATATTAGTATTGAAGAGAATGAAAACATTGAATAAAACAATGCAGTTTATGAAGGAGAAAAGTAAAAGAAAAAGACTGGTTAATAGAACTAACTTTTGCAAATAAATTTCGGGTGAATGGAAGCACACTTCGAGTACTGAACCTTTTTTTAATGAAGAAAGCTATTTTCAACAAAGTACATTAGTTCATGCAGTTGATACCAGGGGTCGTTGCTATGAGGTTAAAAACGGTTGTCCAATTGAAAAAGAAAAGATGGTTCCTAGAAATGTGGAAGAAGAAATAGCTGAAGAGGTTCAAGGGAGACGTACACAAGCTCCAGTGTATAAGTGGGATTGTAGTAGTATTTGTAGTATACGACAAGAATCTATTGATATTTTACGAAAATTCTTACGAGATTATGGTAATAAAAGTGTTAAACAGAAGATTAAGATATTGCAAGGACTAGATCCTTGTAAAGTGAGAAAATATAGTAATTTGCAGGGTCATTCTCTGGCTTGTCTTTCTAGAAAAGTGTGTCAAAGTACTTTTCATCATTTAAGAATGTTAGCAGTACATAATTCAGAAATGCGTAAGTTAGTAAGAAGATTGTACTATGTAAAAAGTTCTGCATTATCTTTAAGTGAAATAAACACAGCTCTTTTGCATGGTTCAGTATTGGATGTAAAAAAAGTTTGTGATGATATACAGTTTCATTTCTTTAGTCCTCAAGAGGAGTGTAGAGAAAGTGAGAGTTTCATAAGTGTAGGTGTTGAAGAAGAGGTGGAAGATAGTACTACTGAGAAGTTTGCAGAAGAAATTATAAAGTTTAAGGTAGTTTCTTGTGAAAAACCAAACTATGGAGGTCATTACGATGGCGGGCGGAGAAAGTCCGCCCGCCACCGCAGCAGAATGCGTGACCGTCCGCAAGGGGTGCGGTGGTCCCGCACCCGATATTACGATGCCACCGTGGGGGTGGCAAGCCCTATTCACATCATTGTGGCGGGCGGTGCTCACCGCACCGCCCGCCACAATGCTGTGAATGCACGTCGTGCATTTGCATGCACAACGTGACAGGCACCGCGCGGTGCCTGCCACCTTGTGCATACAAATGCAGGGGGGTACCACAGGTACGCCCCATGTGCACCCCCCAACATCCTGGGGGCCCGCAACGGGCCCCCAAATGCAAAGACCGTATGCCTTTCCATGGCGGCAATGCCGCCATGGAAAGGCTGATCTCCGCTGGCACCATAATATGGATGGCGGTGTCTTGGAGACACCGCCACCATATTATCCCTGTTTTCCGCCGGTCGATGAGTCGACCGGCGGAAAAGCGGCGGACGGTCTTTCCGTCCGCCGCGGACCCCCCCAGCCATCATAATATGGCGGGGGTCTTTGCTTTACGGATGGCGGGCGGATCGCCCCCGCCGGACTGGCGGTGACTACCGCCGGCTCGGCGGGGGCGATCCGCCCGCCATCATAATGACCCCCTATGTTTGCATTTGTTGTTTACGTACTCACTATAGAAGTCAAACTAGGAATGTTGATGTGTATTTAAAAAGTGAAAAGGAAAACAATGATAAGTGGGAGCAATTTGGTGCTTATTTGTTGGTGGAAGGTTGTTTTGAATTGGGTAGTGATCAACTTATTTGTAAATATTGCCATAGCAAATTAGAAGAGAACAAAATGCCAGCTAGAGCTGTACATAATAACCTAGAATTGGTAGCTATTCCTCCGGAACTGGTAGATTTAAATACATATGAGTCTATTCTTATTCAATCTGTGCACTCGTTTCAGGCTATAGTTCGTATGGAGCCTAAAACAGGTAAGCTTCCTCCAACAGATTTACAAAGAGGTTTAAAAGGAAAAGTTGTGTATTTACCTTTAGATGTTAAGAAAAATATTGAAACTGTTGGTGTAGAGAGAGAGGAAAGTGAACCTGTAGTTATTCTAGTTAATGGTGTACCAACAAAGAGTCGGAAAATATGGCAAGGGATAGTAGATATCACCAAAGTTCAAAAGGCTACGTTATATCTTATACAAAACAATATTTATTATAAAAATGTATATCTGGAAGAACAAGAAATATCTTTAGAAGATGATAGAGAAATTTCAACTGGCCAAATCGAAAAAGTGGACAACTCCAGGAGTGAAGAAATTTATGAACATTATAGTATACATCCTTTACATTCAAAAGAAGTGATTGGAAACACTATTGAATTATTCCAAATGAAAACAGCAAAGGGAACTCCCATGAGTGTTTGGGAAAAAAGTTTAGAAGCTTGTTGTTTTCTACAGCTCTTCCCCAATGGAAAAGGTGGACGATATGATGAACGACCACTACAGATTCCAGCTTCAGAATACCGTTCAACAAGATTGTACTCAGAAGATCCAAGATTTCAACAGTGTGTTCCATATTTATTTCATCTTCTGTTTGAAAGTGACTTGTCTGGACTTTCATATGCAGTGAACCACATATTAAAAACAGGAGTTCATCTTACACATCTTTCTGCAAAGGAATTTTTGGACAAAGTTCAACAAAGAGACGATCATTTAGAATCTCAGTTAATTAATTTGATGGCGTGTCAACGTGGTACTAATGAGTATTGGTATCATCGTCACGGAGAACTTAAATGTATGTTAGGGAACTTAGGAACCCCTACGTGGTTTGTTACGCTTAGCTGTGCTGAGTACGCATGGGACAATTTACTTGAATTTCTAAGAGAAGCAAATTCAAATGTAAAAAACATTGAATTGAAAACAGCTGGAGAACTGTGTTCCTTGGATCCTGTAAATGTGTGCAGATATTTCAATCATAGGTTTCAAGCTATGATGTCTTTTATCTGCAATAAAAATAATGCACCTCTTGGAGAAGTTATTGATTTCTTTTGGAGAAAGGAGTACCAAGCCAGAGGTGCACCTCATATTCACATGCTGTTATGGATCTCCAATATGTTGCAGATAATACGATTGCTGTTGCTCACTATGTTACATCATATATAACCAAATCTGAAAAGACGGAGTTGAAAGAAATGTGGGAAGAAATTTCACAAGAGAAAACTCTTAGTAACAAATTGTACAGCTTTAGTTTGAAGATGCTTTCCCATCGAGAGATTGTTCGTACGAATGTTCGGATCGGTTGACCTCTGCAAGTTAATATTCAAAGTCAAGAGGAATCATTTGGGTAAGTCTAGGTCTTGCTGCAACACGAAATCGAGTATTGAAATCTGTACAAGAAATTGAATACTTAGCATTGAATGAACCAGAAAGTACAGATATTGTTAAAACAAATATGTTGGATACGTACTATCCTAAAAGGAATCCACAACTGGAAAACATATGTCTCTATGAAGTTCTGCAACATTACAGCTTTAAGAGAAATGTTACAGAAAATATAAATGAAGATAAATATGCAGTAATTGGATGTGATGGATGTTTGGTAAAACATGCCAAAGGAAATCTTATTAATCACAGGAAACATAGGGGCCAATTCCGATTCGGGCCGGAATTCTCTCCGACCGAGCCGGACCCGGAGAGAATTCCGACCGAATCGGACCCTAGCAGTCCGACCGAACGAGTACGATGCGTTCGCATGCCATCGGACTCGATTCGGTCGGACTCCCATTGAAGTCAATGGGAGCCTGGCGTACGACGCGTACGCGGGCTCCCATTGACTCAATGGGTGCGAGGCGGTCAAGGCGCCCCCTACAGCGTGTACGCATCCATGCGCATCGCGGCGTACATGCACAGGTAGGGGGACCCATGGGTCCCCCTGTGTGCGACTCGCGCGCCTACGCTTACAGGGGGTCCGACGCGGACCCCAAAGTCCGGCTCCGACAGCTTTTTCGAGCCGGACGGCGCGAGTCGGTCGGACTGCTCACGGCGCGCATCGTACTTACCCGGCCGGGAAACGTCTCCATAGCACGGTGCGAGTCGTGTCCATGCGAGTCGGTCGGAGCGTGTTGAAGCCGCGTTCGAGTCGGTCGGAGATTTCGCAGGTGCCTGCATCGTACTCGCTCGGCCGGACCCGCGTACGATTCGGTCGGGAAACAGGGCTCCGAATCGGATCCGGTAAATCCGAATCCGATTCGGAGCACTACCGGCCGAGATCGAAATCGGCCCCTCAGTTGTGATACTCCAGATAAAAGAGGATTTTTCTATTTAGCACTTCTGCAACTCTTCAAGCCTTGGCGTACTGAAATTGAATTACTTGGAGATTTTGACTGCTATGAAGATTCTTTTAATGCATGTAAAGATAGCATTGACTGCACAATTTTTCCAAATTATCTACAAATGTTGAATGAAGAGAGTGAACAAGAAACTAGTATTGCAGCTGAAAAAGCTAGAGCTAGTTCTCAAGATAGTCAAAGTTCTACTCCTTTAAGTCAAGATCCACTAGGACAACCAATTCTTGAAAATGAAGCAGCAATAGCCATGAATGAAGTAGAAACGGCAATGCAACAAGCACAACAGGATATTATTGAGTTGGGAAACTTGGAAGAACAACTAAATATTGAACAAAAAGAAATATATCAGCAAGTTACACAACAGATACAGCATGGTTTACTGCATGAAAAAAAAATAATGCCAATGCACGTCATTTAAACCTATTCGAATGTATATCAGTGGGCAAGGTGGAACAGGAAAAAGTTTCTTAATTAAAGTTTTGACCAGTTAGCTACAGAAAACCACTGAATCACATTTATCTTGTGTTGTAACCGCTCCAACTGGGTTAGCAGCACATAACATTAAAGGGATTACATTACATCGATTACTAATGCTACCAGTTGAACATGAAAATAAGTTGGAATATTACAAGCTATCTGGAGAAGCTTGTTATGAAGTTTCAAGAGTACTAAAGAAAATTAAACTTCTGATCATTGATGAGGTGAGCATGGTCTCAAACTTAATGCTTGCCTTTGTACATTTAAAAATGCAACAGATTTTAAAAACAGATTATGATGTTTTATTTGGAGGAAAACATGTAATTGTATTTGGCGATCTACTACAACTTACGCCTGTGAAAGGACAACCAGTTTTTAAAACACTTGTCCATAAAGACACTAAGAAATCTTTGGGAAGTATTGAAATGTGAACATTTGGTCTCTTTTTGAATATAAAGAACTTATTAAGAATATGCGACACGCAAGTGATGAACATTATGGAAACATTCTTCAAGATATTAGAATTGGTGTTTTGACAAAACATGGTAAAAAGCTTTACAAAGTCGGCTACTAGAAAACTTGTTTCCAAATGAAAATATTGCACCTGAAATAATGTACAAAAAAATTGGAGAAAAGAAGTCTATAGTTTACCTAATGCCAACACTGCAAGAGTGTTCTACATTCAATCAAGAACTTTTGAAACCGGAGAAACAACCAATAGTGAAAATGGAAGCCATTGATAAAATGGAACACGAAGGAGTTACTATTCTTCTCTCAGAGAAATTACAGTCAAAATTGGATTCTTTGGATAAGTCTGTATCTAAGACTGCTGATTTAGAAAAGACTTTATATGTATGTGTAAACTGTCGGGTAATATTACGGCGTAATTTGGATGTAGAAAAAGGTTTAGTAAATGGAGCAATGGGAAAAGTTGTTGATTTTGTAAGTTTTCAGAACAGAGATGGAATTGAATTTTTGAATATTAAATTTGATCAGATTGAAGAGGTGAAACAGATTGGACGCTGTGCTGTTTGTTTTTTGCTTGTAAAAGACTTGTATGTTCGTAGAAAACAGTTTCCTATTTCTTTAGCATATGCAGTGACCATTCATAAATCTCAAGGTTTAAGTGTAGACAGTGCTTTGGTGAATATTGGAAGTACAGTGTTTAAAGAGGGTATGGCATATGTTGCATTGTCTCGAGTAAGAACATTATCTGGTTTGTATTTGATTGATTTTGATGAGAAAAAGGTCAGTGCTGATGCAAATTGTGTAAGAGAGTATAATCGGTTAAAAAGACTGTATGCTCCTAACTTAGGTGAATATCCCGTATATGAAAAACGTGTAGTGTGCCCAAAATGGAAATATGAGAAATATTCTAGTAAGGTTAAAAAAAAAAGAAAACAATTCAAGAGAATGATGACGCTGCAAAGAAAATGAAAATGG
Organism: Calotriton arnoldi; assembly: GCA_963921515.1. Classification (NCBI taxonomy): domain Eukaryota; kingdom Metazoa; phylum Chordata; class Amphibia; order Caudata; family Salamandridae; genus Calotriton; species Calotriton arnoldi. The sequence continues at coordinate 1,353,864 of CAWUFW010005116.1, forward strand.
ACACTGTTGATGATATTGTAGGATACCAGTTAGAAAATAGTTCAGGTATCAACTGCTATGCTAATGTAATTGTAAATGTTGTCTTTTATCTAGAGGATCTTCATCATGAAATTTTGGAAAATCGAGAAAAAGATTCTGTACTTTACTGCATAATATTTTTCAAAAGTTGGTACCTGATAGAACTAAAATCCATACTGCTTCTGACATTCGGCATCTTTTGGATATATGTACTGGTTCTTCGCAATTTACACTTAATATACAACAAGATGCACAAGAATTTCTTATGTTTATGCTTGCAGTATTGGAAGATGAAGGAATAGAAATTGAAAATTTGTTTGGGGTAACTTACAGATGGGATCATAAATGTGAAGAGCGTTCATTTTGTTCTACCACTCAAATAGACACTGAACGATTCATATATTTGACAATACCAGATTGCAAATCAGGGTCTTTTAACAAATTAGTAAAAACAGCTAATCAAGATATGAAATGTTCTCATTGTAAATCAGAAATGTTGTCAACATTATATATAGAAAGATTTGGAAAATATGTCATTTTAATGCTACAATGTTGTAGAGAAAATGGAAGAAAATTGGAAACTAAAATTAAAAGTTTTGTGGCAAGTCAAGTGTCAATTTCAGGAAGAACTTTTAAAGCAGTGGCTATTATATTCCATGATGGACCTACTACCACGTCTGGACACTATACTGTGTATTTAAAGTGCAATAAAGGATAGGAACATTGCAATGATGCCCATTTGGAATTCAAAGGTAGGTTGCCTTACGAATTACCAAATTCATATCTGATATTTTTGATGCCCAAATTTTAAAAACATCATTCGGCCTATTGGGAAGATGTGAACACAAAATAACTAGTTTATTTTGGATATTATCAATGCAAATGGATTTGGAAACATTATTCGGCCTATTGGGAAGATGTGAACAATTACTGTTTGGATTATTATTTGTGCTATTTTTTATTGCATTTGCAAAATTGTGTTTGAAAGAACTAGTTTATATATTTGATCTTTATATTATATGCAATGTAAATGAGAGTGTATATTTTAGAAAATGTACTTCAGAAAAATAAATAATTTAATGTAGTTGAAGAATGTAATTTAGAAACTGTAGATAGGTAAACAGATAGTTGAATTTGTTGTAAATATTTTGGACACAGATTTGTTTTTTTTTTACAATCACATTGATTGTATTTTTTTCCACGCTGTTATATGATGATCTACGTTGAAATCACTGAGTATGGTGAAATTCACTAGAATCTGAAAACAGCAAAAAGAGAAACTGAATATGTTATGTAATTGTAAAATTATGTTGTCACATAATATTATATGTAATATCAGTTTTCCTTCTTTTTTATTACAGAAAGTAATAGTAAACCTTGAAAACATTTTAAATTCAGTTTACAACAAAACACCTGTAAAATAGTTTTACTGACTTTGGTATGTATTTCAATAAAGAAGGTAAGATGAAATAATGTAATAAGCATAATAATATGAAGTAATGTTTACAGTCATTTTTATTGCACTGATCCATTTTTTCAAATACTACCCATGCACTGATCTATATAATTAGACACTATTCTCATACTCCTACCATCACCCACGCACTATCCAAGCATTTCTCCATTCACCTAGCCTGAATCTATATACTTATATCACCCAGAGACTACTTATGTACTCTTCCAATCACCCAAGCACTACCCTTGTAGTCTTCCAATCATCCATGCACTACTCCTGCACTCATGGAATAACCCAGACACTACTCTTGCACTCCTCCAGTCATCCAGGCACTATCCATGCACTCCCCCAAGCACCCAGGCACTACCTATGCACTTATAAAATCACCAAGGCACTACCTATACACTCATCTAATCACTCAGGCACTGCACATGCACTCCTTTATTCACCCAGACATTATCCCTGCATTCATACAATCACCCAGGCATTACCGATGCACAACTTGAATTACTCAGGCACTGTTCATGCAGTCATACATGTGCTCAGGCACTTCTGCAGCACTCATGCAATCAACCAAGCACTACCCATGCAGTCTTCCAATCATCGACGCAGTACTCCTGCACTCATGCAATCACCCTGCTACTACTCATGCACTCCTCCAATCACCCAGGAACTACCCAGGCAGTCCTACATGCAGCCAGGCACTACCCATTCACTCTTCCATGCACCTAGGCATTACCCATACACTCCTTCAATCACCCAGACATTACTCCTACACTCCAACCATCACACAGACATTAGCCATGCACTCCTTCAATCAGTCAGGCACTACCCCTGCAGTCATGCAATCACCCAGGCACCATTAATGCTGTCATGGAATAACCCAGGCACTCCCCTTGCACTCCTCCAGTCATCCAGGCACTATCCATGCAGTCTTCCAATCATCCACGCACTACTCCTGCACTCACGGAATAACCCAGATACTACCCCTGCACTCCTCCAGTCATCCAGGCACTATCCATGCACTCCTCCAATCACCCAGGCACTACCTATGCACTTATAAAATCACCAAGGCACTACCTATACAATCATCCAATCACTCAGGCACTGCCCATGCACTCCTTTATTCACCCAGACATTACTCCTGCATTCATGCAATGACCCAGGTGTTACCCATGCACTACTTCAATCACTCAGGCACTGCCCATGCAGTCATACATGTGCTCAGGCACTTCTGCAGCACTCATGCAATCAACCAAGCACTACCCTTGCAGTCTTCCAATCATCCACACACTACTCCTGCACTCATGCAATCACCCTGCTACTACTTATGCACTCCTCCAATCACCCACGAAGTACTCAGGCAGTCCTACATGCAGCCAGGCACAACCCATGCACTCCTCCAGTCATCCAGGCACTATCCATGCACTCCTCCAATCACCCAGGCACTACCTATGCACTTATAAAATCACCAAGGCACTACCTATACACTCATCCAATCACTCAGGCACTGCCCATGCACTCCTTTATTCACCCAGACATTACTCCTGCATTCATGCAATGACCCAGGTATTACCCATGCACTACTTCAATCACTCAGGCACTGCCCATGCAGTCATACATGTGCTCAGGCACTTCTGCAGCACTCATGCAATCAACCAAGCACTACCCTTGCAGTCTTCCAATCATCCACGCACTACTCCTGCACTCATGCAATCACCCTGCTACTACTTATGCACTCCTCCAATCACCCACGAAGTACTCAGGCAGTCCTACATGCAGCCAGGCACTACCCATGCACTCTTCCATGCACCCAGGCATTACCCATGCACTCCTTTAATCACCCAGATATTACTCCTGCACTCATACAATCACACAGACATTAGCCATGCACTCCTTCAATCACTCAGGCACTACCCCTGCAGTCATGCAATTACCCAGGCAGTAGTTATGTACTACTCCTACAGTCATGCAATCATGCAGGCACTACTAATGCACTTATGCAATAACCCAGGCATTACCCCTGCACTCCTCCAGTCATCCAGGCACTATCCATGCACTCCTCCAATCACCCAGGCACTACCTATGCACTTACAAAATCCCCAAGGCACTACCTATACACTCATCTAATCACTGAGGCACTGCCCATGCACTCCTTTCTTCACCCAGACATTACTCCTGCATTCATACAATCACCCAGGTATTACCCATGCACAACTTCAATCACTCAGGCACTGCCCATGCAGTCATACATGTGCTCAGGCACTTCTGCAGCACTCATGCAATCAACCAAGCACTACCCTTGCAGTCTTCCAATCATCCACGCACTACTCCTGCACTCATGCAATCACCCTGCTACTACTTATGCACTCCTCCAATCACCCACAAACTACCCAGGCAGTCCTACATGCAGCCAGGCACTACCCATGCACACTTCCATGCACCCAGGCATTACCCATGCACTGCTTCAATCACCCAGACATTACTCCTGCACTCATACAATCACACAGACATTAGCCATGCACTCCTTCAATCAGTCAAGCACTACCCCTGCAGTCATGCAATCACCCAGGCACTACTTATGCACTCATGGAATAACCCAGACACTACCCCTGCACTCCTCCAGTCATCCATGGACTATCCATGCACTCCTCCAATCACCCAGGCACTACCTATGCACTTATAAAATCACCAAGGCACTACCTATACACTCATCTAATCACTGAGGCACTGCCCATGCACTCCTTTCTTCACCCAGACATTACTCCTGCATTCATACAATCACCCAGGTATTACCCATGCACTACTTCAATCACTCAGGCACTGCCCATGCAGTCATACATGTGCTCAGGCACTTCTGCAGCACTCATGTAATCAACGAAGCACTACCCTTGCAGTCTTCCAATCATCCACGCACTACTCCTGCACTCATGCAATCACCCTGCTACTACTTATACACTCCTCCAATCACCCATGAACTTCCCAGGCAGTCCTACATGCAGCCAGGCACTACCCATGCACTCTTCCATGCACCCAGGCATTACCCATGCACTCCTTCAATCACCCAGACATTACTCCTGCACTCATACAATCACAAAGACATTAGCCATGCACTCCTTCAATCACTCAGGCACTACCCCTGCAGTCATGCAATTACCCAGGCACTAGTTATGTACTACTCCTGCAGTCATACAATCATGCAGGCACTACTTATGCACTCATGCAATAACCCACGCACTACCCCTGCACTCCTCCAGTCATCCAGGCAATATGCATGCACTTCTCCAATCACCCAGGCACTACCTGTGCATTTACAAAATCACCAAGGCACTACCTATACACTCATCTAATCACTCAGGCACTGCCCATGCACTCCTTTATTCACCCAGATATTATCCGTGCATTCATACAATCACCCAGGCATTACCCATACACTACTTGAATCACTCAGGCACTGTTCATGCAGTCATACATGTGCCCAGGCACTTCTGCAGCACTCATGCAATCAACCAAACACTACCAATGCAGTCTTCCAATCATCCACACAGTACTCCTGCACTCATGCAATCACTCTGCTACTACTCATCCACTCCTCCAATCTCCCAGGAACTACCCATGCTGTCCTACAGGCAGCCAGGCACTACCCATTCACTCTTCCACGCACCTAGGCTTTACCCATGCACTCCTTCAATCACCCAGACATTACTCCTGCACTCATCCAATCACACAGACATTAGCTATGCACTCCTTCAATCACTCAGGCACTACCCCTGCAGTCACGCAATCACCCAGGCACTACTTATGCACTCATGGAATAACCCAAACACTACCCTTGCACTCCTCCATTCATCCAGGCACTATCCATGCACTCCTCCAATCACCCAGGAACTACCTATGCACTTATAAAATCACCAAGGCACTACCTATACACTCATCTAATCACTCAGGCACTGCCTATGCACTCCTATATTCACCCAGACATTACTCCTGCATTCATACAATTACCCAGGTATTACCCATGCACTACTTCAATCACTCAGGCACTGCCCATGCAGTCATACATGTGCTCAGGCACTTCTGCAGCACTCATGGAATCAACCAAGCACTACACCCTTGCAGTCTTCCAATCATCCACGCACTACTCCTGCACTCATGCAATCACACAGACATTAGCTTTGCACTCCTTCAATCACTCAGGCACTACCCCTGCAATAACGTAATCACCCAGGCACTACTTATGCACTCATGGAAAAACCCAGACACTACCCTTGCACTCCTCCCATCATCCTGGCACTATCCATACACTCATGCAATAAGTCAATCACTACCTATACACACATGCAATCAGGCAGGGACTACTACAGCACTCATTCATTCCCTCAAACACTATCAATGCACTTATTTAATGACTAAGGCAATACTGCTGCACTCATTCATTCACTGAGACAGTACTTATTCACTCATACAATGACTCAAATATTACCATAAGAGTCATTCATAGAACACATACAAGTTTGTCTATTTTTAACCAATTAGGCGGTTCTGAAAAGAACCATTCGTTTTCTTCTTTTTTTGTTTTATATGTTTTTTGTATTTTTTAAACCCTTTTTTAAATTCTTTTGGTGTTTTTTTTTTTTTAAAACAGAAAAAATTAACAGAACCAACAGTGAACATGACGAAAAAATTATGCAATTATAAACTCATTGCATAGAAAAAAGAAAAAAAATTAACAGTGGTGATTTTTTATAGCAAACAGGACAGCCTCCAGTGATTGCTCACCAAAGCAGAGAATCTTTTTGCATTTTATGCAGCGCTGTTCCACTCGAGCGAACACTGGCAAGATGTTGGCTGTGGTAGAAGATGTTGAACAACCTGACGTGCTTGGTCCAGCAGTGTTGTCGTCGCTTCTTTGCCTCTCTTGTTCCCGTCTTAGCTGTTCCTTAGCTAGACGTCGAGGATGCATAGTTTGTAGATGTTTCAACATCGACGACGTCCCACAGGAATATTTTTTTTCAGAACCTCGTGAAAGGACATTTTGGCAAATAGTGCACATAACTTTACGGGCATTTACTTTTTTTTCTAGTGGAGGAATACAGAAAAATGCCCATACGACACTTTCATACCTCCTCTTTACAGGTTCCTCCACGTCTTCTTCTTCTTCAGGGGGAAGCTGTACAGGTGCACCACCAGCTGCCATTTTCAGTTCTGTTTAAAAAAAAAAACACCAAAAAAAGGCAAGCAGGACCAGAAGACAATAGGTGTGTCTCCTAAGATGCTCTTCAAAGAATGAGAAAAAAATGGGTGGGGTCCTTCAAGTTCTAGAATCAAAAGGTTCTTAACCAATAAACCGCTTTCTTTTGAAGTCACATGGGATTCGCGCACCCGGCGCAACCCCCCCCGGAACTACGTAAGTGACGTTACGCGAGGCCAAGATTCGCGCACCCAGGACGCAACCGGCGCGCACCCAGCACGATTTCCCAAAAATATATTTCACAATGATATATCTTTATTCCAATTACAAATATATGATATTTACAATTATCTTAAATAATGCCTTGGTATAATATATATAATAAAGTTATATACATATACTTTTAAAGCTTAACGATTTGCGATGGATTCGGGCACCCGGCTCGACCCCTGGAACTACGTACGTGAAGTTACGCAGGGCCAAGATCCGCGCATCCGTCGCATACCAAACGCGCATCCTACACGACTTAACCAATATGGCAGCAAAATTCTTGGATTCGCGCACCCACGGAGACAGGTACACAATTGGTTTTGAACCCACTTTAAAAAAAAAAAAATTATATTTATATTTTAGAAAAGAGAAAATATTATATTATTTTTATAACAATTAAAAAACTAAAAAAAAATATTTTTGGACATTATACTTAGAAATTAGCATTTAAAAAACCTTTGAAATTCACTGAAAAAACCGCAGGTTTCAGGGACGTTATAGTACAAAATTAGCATTTAAAAAACCTTTGAAATTCACTGAAAAAACCACAGGTTTCAGGGACGTTATAGTTTTTTAAATTAGCATTTAAAAAACCTCTGAAATTCACTGAAAAAACCATAGGTTTCAGGGACGTTATAGTTAGTTAAACATTGCACTCGTACAAAACCAGAGAAATTCGGCCGTTATAGGTAGTTGAGCTAACTATAACTTGCGCCCCATAATGCACTGCTGATGACATCACATATTACATCACTCATGACATGGTCAGTGACATCACTGATGACATCTCAAATGACATCACTGATGACATCATCCACATGATAATCTGATGCACCTCCTCATACCCTAATATAACCTTTGATACACCCACTCTAAAATACACACTACCATTTTCGAAACCATAGACACACCAATATCAGTTACTACATACCCACTCACTGATTCATAGGTCTACACACACACATACACTCATTTACCCATACAGTCACTCATACATGCAGTCACTTATCAATACAGCACTATCATTTCCACTCATACACCTATACAGACACTCGCACACTGCCACTCACCCATTGAGCTGCTCACACACTTAGTCAGTCATGCAAAGAATCAATCACACTCCCATTTAGTCACCTGTACAGTTATACACACACCACCTCACTTATTCATACAGATATTAACACATACTTACTCTCTTATACAATCATTGACACAAGCATACACTCATTCATACAGCCACTCTCACAATCACTCACTCTCACATATAGTCGCTTACATACTCAAACACTCACATATACTGCCATTCACAAATGTAGTTACTCACACATATATCACTGAGACATCCATTCACTCTCCAACACAGCCGTATGCACACTTACTCACCCATAGAGCCCCTCGCTGACGCAATCATAAACCTATACATCCACTGAATCACCCACTCACACATCCATGTGGGGAGTTACACCCCCCACCCACCAACCCAGACACTCAGGAACCTATACAAGTACTCAGACAACCAATCATTAACCCATATAGACACTCATGTAGCTACTCACCAACCCATGCATCCGCTTACATACCAACTGACAGACTGATACAAACATTCACACAGATTAGTCACTCACCCATGCATTTACTAAGATACATTTAATCACTCACAGCCAGTCACGCACCCAATAAATCATCCATTCAAACACTCATACACCCACTCATTCTTCAATACACTTTGGCTTACATATATATATATCACATTCTTAAACTTTTGAGAAATACTCACAGTCACTGGATGATGTCATCAATGATGTCATTTGAGAGGTCATCAGTGATGTCATCAGTGATGTCACTGACCATGTCATGAGGGATGTAATATGTGATGTGCTAATTTCTAACTATAACGTTCCTGAAACCTGTGTTTTTTCCAGTGAATACACATATATATATATATATATATATATATATATATACATTATCTACTGGCAGTCGCCAGTAGATAGTTATAGTTAGGACCTATTTTCCATAGGAAATCCGCAACATTCTATTTGAAATAACGTTGGCGCCGGTTGACGAATCTTCGCGAAAGTTTCCAACTTGTTGGGGCGCTCCGGTCTGCTCCTATCCTGAAAGTCTCGGGGTGATTCGTCAAGCGGGGCCGAGAAAAAGGGGGTCCCAAAACGCGTTTTCCCCATTCATTTTTCCATAGGAACCTTTAGTCGCAGCTACAGCCCGAACTGCTGAACGGAATTACACCAAATTTGGCAAAGAGGTAGCCCTTGGTTCAGTGTCGTGCCTTTTGCCTTTATGGTGTAAATCCATTCAGTAGTTCCTGAGAAAATCAAAAGTAAAGTCACATATATATCTATGGCCGAGTAGGGTCCGCGTACCCTCCCGATCACGAGCTGCATGCTAATTGGCTGTCAAGTGGCTGTCAACACTCCAAATCAGGAAGTGTTGGCAGCCATTTTGTCCCTCGGTAGAACCGAGGGACAGAAACAAGTGCGCAAAGCGCAAAAAGGGGGCAGGGTAGAAACACCCTGACCCCCTAGGTCTGCTCAGGGGGTCCCACAAGGACCCCCTGGGCAGAAAAAAGCATTTTTTTTTTTTAAACGGCGGGATGCGCTTAGGGTGCGTGGATCCCGCCGAATAAAAAAACACAAGAAACAAGTGCGCAAAACGCACAAAGGGGGCAGGGTAGAAACACCCTGACCCACTAGGTCTGCTCAGGGGGTCCCACAAGGACCCCCTGGGCAGAAAAAAACATTTATTTTTTTTTAAAAATCGGCGGGATGCGCTCAGGGTTCGCGGATCCTGCCGATAAAAAAAAAATCGAAGCGCGGTCTCCAGCGCTTCGATTGTATTTTGACCCCAGGTGGCCCAAGTCCCGGGGGCATGTGGGGGTGGGTTTATGTTTTATATGGGGGGCCTCTAAGGCCCTCCAAGCCCCATGGACCGCCACCCCCCGGGGCTTTATAAAAAAAATGGTGCGGGAGGGCTCTCCGCCCTCCCGCAGCCCCGGGGACCGCCACCCCCCGGGGCTTCTTTTTTTAATTTTTCATAACCTGTGTGGGGGGGCTCCAGCCCCCCCACATGCCCCGGGGACCATCACCTCCCCGGGGCACTTAGAAAATAAATGTGGGGGTCCATTACGTACCCCCAGAGCCCCGGGGACCACCACCTCCCCGGGGCTGTGCAATTGAAGGGAGGGGGCCGCGCGGCCCCTCCTGGAGCCCTTGATGGCCCTGGGGATCGCCACCCCCAGGCCCGGCTCCTGCAGTGTCCCGGGGTGCCTACCCCCGGGACACTGTAGTTTGGTATGGCAGGGCGGGAGCCTCGCGGCTCCCGTCCTGTCATAGCAAACTGCTTTGGATTTTGGAAGAGAGAGCAGGGAAACCTGCTCTCTCTTCCAAAATTCAAAGCAGATTGCTTTTCCATATAGGGAGGTGCATCTTAGCAGCTCCCCATGTGGAAAAGCAATGCCAGCTCCCGAGGGACGCGGGGAGCCGGCGGGACTGTGGGGGATTGGGGACCCCCCCACAGTTCCCAACGGAGAGGGCCAGCCCGGGGGATGGGGTCCCCAGGGCAAGTAGTGGCCCGGGAGGGAGCCACGCGGCCCCCTCCTCAAAAATTAAAAAAAAATTGGATAAAAAAAACGGAAAGGCCGGCCCCGGGGATGGGGTCCCCGGGGCCTTAAATGGCCTGAGGAGGGGGCCACGCAGCCCCCTCCAAATATTTATAATTTATAAAAAAGAGGGCATGCCCCGGGGGATGGGGTCCCCGGGGCCAATATAGGCCCAGGGAAGGGGGACCACGCGGCCCCCTTCCCGTTTTATTTTAATTTAAAAAAAAATATGAAAATCCTCATGCCACGGGGGATGGGGTCCCCGGGGCCAAAAGAGGCCAAGGGAAGGGGGACCACGCAGCCCCCCTCCCATACAAAAAAAAAAAAAAAAAAAAAAACGGCATCGTGCCGGAGGCCCCGCCCCCACCCTGCAGCAGTCTGCAAATGCGTCCCCTGGCGCGTTTGCAGATGGGGAACGAATTCCCCTTGAATACTGGGGGTCCCTGGGGGCCAACTAGCCCACCAGGAACCTCCAGTATGCGCCAGGGGGCTGCGTTGCAGAGAGGTGTACAGAGGCCACGCCCCTTTTTACACCTCTCTGCAACTCAGCTCTGTGGCGCTTTTTGGAGGTACATGGTGGGCTAGTTGGACTCAAGGGACCCTCTGGATTCAAGGGGACTTAATCCCCCAACTTAAAATGCGCAACGGGTCGCGTTTGCACAGTGGTGAAGGGAGGGGGCGGGGCTTCAGGTGACATGTGTGCAAACAGGCCCCGTGGCGCATTTTAAGATGGGGAATTAAATCCTCTTCAATCCTGAGGGTCCCTGGGGGCCAACTAGCCCACCAGGTACCTCCAGTAAGCGCCACGGAGCTGCGTTGCAGAGTATTGTAAAAAGGGGCGTGGCCTCTGTACACCTCTCTGCAACGCAGCCCCTGGCGCATACTGGAGGTTCCTGGTGGGCTAGTTGGCCCCTAGGGACCCTCAGGATTAAGGAGGAATTAATTCTCCAACTTAAAACGCGCCACAGGGCGTGTTTGCAGACATGTCACCTCAGGCCCCACCCCCTTCCTTCACCATTGTGCAAATATTCCTCTAAAATCAGCTGAACTACGAATTCCGATTTACTCACCTGTTATCAGGAGAGACCACAGTGCTGCATCTTTGAGCCCAGTATTAATCCTGAAAAGTAATTTTAACCGTACTTACCAGTAACTTGAATTTCCTTCCATAGGATATCATTGCCTGCTTTTTGCTGAAAAAGTTTCTAAGTGTCCATTTTGAAACGTAGAAATATTCCTTTAAAATCAGCAGAACTACGAATTCCGATTTACTCACCTGTTATCAGGAGAGACCTCAGTGCTGCATCTTTGAGCCCAGTACTGATCCTGAAAAGTAATTTTAACCGTACTTACCAGTAACTTGAATTTCCTTCCATAGGCTAACATTGACTGGTTTCACTTGGAAATTCTTCTAAGTGTGGAGTTTTGGAACTTTATAATATTCCTCTAAAATCAACCGAACTACGAATCCCGATTTACTCACCTGTTATCAGGAGAGACCACAGTGCTGCATCTTTGAGCCCAGTACTAATCCTGAAAAGTAATTTTAACCGTACTTACCAGTAACTTGAATTTCCTTCCATAGGATATCATTGTCTGCTTTTTGCTGAAAAAGTTTCTGTCGATTTTTGAAATTTACAAATATTCCTCTAAAATCAGCAGAACTACGAATTGCGATGTACTCACCTGTTATCAGGAGAGAACCCAGTGCTGCATCCTTTAGCCCAGCACTGACCCTGAAAAGTAATTCTAACCGTACTTACCAGTAACTTGTATTTCCGTCCATAGGAATCCATTGTCTGGTTTTCAGCAGAAAAGTTTCAAAGTGTCGATTTTTACAAACTACAAATATTCCTTAAAAATCGCCTGTATGACTTAAACGCATTCTTTCAACTGTTTACAGGAGATGCACCAGTGCTGGATCCAGGATCCACCACTGAGTAAGAAAAAGTAACGATAACACTACTTACCTGCTAAGTGAATTTCCTCCCGTAGGATAACATTGGTGATTCTATGTGAAAAAGTTTCTGTGTCAACTTTTAAAATACAATAATATTCCTTAAAAATCACTACTGTAACCAAAACGCTTTTACTCAACTGTTTACAGGAGATGTGCCAGGACTGAATCTAGGATCCAGTCCTGTGGATAGAAAAGTAATCCATAAAGTAACTAATTGCATTTAAGTAGAAATTCACATTGAGCTCAATGTTGCATTGTGTTTGAAATTGTGTTGCCCATTGCAACAACTGTAACTACTGTACTTAAAAGTCTATTGCCTATTTGCAAAGTATTTAAACTAAAGTAATTCATTCTGAAAAGTATATTTTGTAATGTAATGTATAATGTAATTACAATGTAATTTAAAAGATAAAATATCTAAAAATAAATAGTTTAAAAAAATGTAGTAAATCAGTATCAAAAAAATAAATATAACAATTAATACATTTAAAAATTGTCATTTACAAAACCTTTGAAATTCACTGAAAAAAACCATAGGTTTCAGACATGTTATAGTTAGGAATTAGCATTTAAAAAAACCTTTGAAATTCACTGAAAAAACCAAAGGTTTCAGGCACGTTATAGTTAGAAATTAGCATTTAAAAAACCTTACAAATTCACTGAAAAAACCATAGGTTTTAGGGACAGTTATAGTTAGTTGGACATTGCACTCGTACAAAACCCGTGAAATTCCCCCATTATAGTTAGTTCAGGTAACTATAACTCGCGCCCCCGCAATGCACTGCTGATGACGTCACATATTACATCACTCATGACATGGTCAGTGACATCACTGATGACATCTCAAATGACATCACTGATGACATCATCCATGTGATAATTTCATGCATCTTCTCACACCCTAATATAACTTTTGATACACCCACTCTAAATTACAGACTGCCATTCTCAAAACCATACACACTCCAATATCAATAACTACATACCCACTCACTGATTCTTAGGTCTACACACACACATCTACTCACTCACCCGTACAGTCACTCATACTTACAGTCACTCAGTACAGGACTATCATATGCACTCATACACCTATATAAACACTCACACACCGCCACTCATCCATAGAGGTACTCACACACCTAGTCAGTCATGCACAAAATTAATCACACACCCATTTACTCACCTATACAGTTATACACACACCAGCTCACTTACTCATACAAATACTAGCACATTCTTACGCTCTTATACAATAACTGATACAAGCACACACGCATCCATACAGCCACTCTCACAATCACACACTCTCACGTATAGCCATTTAAATACTCTAACACACATATATACTGCCTTTTACATATGTAGCTACTCGCACATGTACCACTCAGATATACATTCACTCACTAACACACCCATACACACACTCACCCACCCAAGCAGTCCATCACAGATGCACTCTTGAAATCATGCACCCAGTGAATCACACACTCACACATCTATGTACAGAGTCACACACACCCCACACACACAAACACTCAGGCACCCATACAGATACTCAGAGAACCAATAAATAACCCATATAGACACTCATGTAGCTATTCGCAAATCCATGCATCCACTTACACACCAACAGACAGACGGATACAGACATTCACACAGTTTAGTCACTAACCCATGCATTCAGTAAGATTCGTTTAATCACTCACTTGTAGAGTCAGTCACGCACGCACTAAATCATCCATTCAGACACTTATACACCCACTCATTCTTCAATACGCATTTCCCTATATATATTAAACATATTTAAACTTTACAGAAACACACAGTCACTGGATGATGTCATCAGTGATGTCATTTGAGATGTCATCAGTGATGTCATCAGTGATGTCACTGACCATGTCATGAGTGATGTAATATGTGACGTCATCAGCAGTGCATTGCGGGGGCGCGAGTTATAGTTACCTGAACTAACTGTAACGGGGGAATTTCACGGGTTTTGTACGAGTGCAATGTCCAACTAACTATAACTGTCCCTAAAACCTATGGTTTTTTCAGTGAATATATATATATGTATATATATATATATATATATCAAAGAAAAAAATACCACATGGTGAAATGCACTCTCAGGTAGGTTTATTTTCAAAGACACTTGCTCCAGTGAAACACAAAAGTTACAGTTCTTCGCTTGACGCTTTTTGGGCCTGACGCCCTTCCTCAAAAGCGAACTGTGCAAATGGCGACCAACTTTACTTCCAGTATTTTCCCAATTAAATACGATCACGCTCATGTGAGCACATACGCTCATTGCCATTGCATGCTGGGACTGGAAGTCCATTTCACCACCCATGTGGGTTGTTGTCGTCCCATCTGTGAAAAAAGAGTTCTTTACTCTAGTACAACTTTCACCAAAGTAGCTCTCCAAATCACCACACTGCTTGTTCCGTATTCCAGCCACCCCAATAAGCAGCAGCGGACCCGCTGAGATATCGCAGGGGTGCATCTCTCGACCTGGCGGGCTGTATACTTGACAAAGAAAGAGTTACCACATGGTGAGATGCACTCTCAGGCAGGTTTATATTCAAAGAAACTTGCTCCAGTGAAACACAAAAGTTACAGTTCTTCGCTTGACGCGTTTCGGGCCCGACGCCCTTCCTCAAAAGCGAACTGTGCACATGGCGACCAACTTTACTTCCAGTATTTTCCCAATTAAATATGATCACGCTCATGTGAGCAAATCTGCTCATTGCCATTGCATGCTGGGACTGGAAGTCCATTTCACCACCCATGTGGGTTGTTGTCGTCCTATCTGTGAAAAAAAGAGTTCTTTACTTTAGTACAACTTTCACCAAAGTAGTTCTCTAAATCACCACACTGCCTATTCCACATTCCAGCCACCCCAATAAGCAGCAGCAGACCCGCTGAGATACCGCAGGGGTGCATCTCTCGACCTGGTGGGCCGTATACTTGACAAAGAAAGAGTTACCACATGGTGAGATGCAATCTCAGGTAGGTTTATTTTCAAAGAAACTTGCTCCAGTAAAAAAACATAAAAGTCACAGTTCTTCGCTTGACGCATTTCAGGCCTGACGCCCTTCCTCAAAAGCGAACTGTGTAAATGGCGACCAACTTTACTTCCAGTATTTTCCCAATTAAATACGATCATGCTCATGTGAGCACATCCGCTCATTGCCATTGCATGTTGGGACTGGAAGTCCATTTCACCACACATGTGGGTTGTTGTCGTCCCATCTATGAAAAAAGCGTGCTTTACTTTAGTACAACTTTCACCAAAGTAGTTCTCCAAATCACCACACTGCCAGTTCCGCATTCCAGCCACCCCAATAAGCAGCAGCGGTCCCACTGAGGTACCGCAGGGGTGCATCTCTCGACCTAGCGGGCTGTATACTTGACAAAGAAAGAGTTACCACATGGTGAGATGCACTCTCAGGTAGGTTTATTTTCAAAGAAACTTGCTCCAGTGAAACACAAAAGTTACAGTTCTTCGCTTGACGGGTTTCGGGCCTGACGCCCTTCCTCAAAAGCGAACTGTGCAAATGGCGACCAACTTTACTTCCAGTATTTTCCCAATTAAATACGATCACATGGGTGGTGAAATCGACTTTCAGTCCCAGCATGCAATGGCAATGAGCGGATGTGCTCATATGAGCGTGATCGTATTTAATTGGGAAAATACTGGAAGTAAGGTTGGTCGCCATTGGCGGGATCCACCATGGGTTTCACACCCAATTCTACCACTAACTGGAAGGAGGTTGAGCACACAAAAAAATTAGGAGAAATGGGCTATGTCCCAGTAAAATGCCAAAATTGAACGCTGGGAAGATGGTGATTTTAGCACTGCAACCCCTTCGTTGATGCCATTTGCAGGGGAAAAAAGACACTTTCTTCTGCAGCACTTGTTTCCTAAAAAAAAAAAATGTAGCTGTATTGTGGCAAATTTCTCGGTCCCCTCCAGAGGAATCCACAAATCATGGGTACCTTTAGAATCCCCAGGATGTTGGAAGAAAGGAAGTAAATTGGGCATGGATACCTAATGTGGACAAAAAGGTTATGGGGGCCTAAGCGTGAACTACCCCAAAATAACTTTTAAAAAGTCTTAGCACAGGGCAGGGAAAAGGCCTGGCAGCGAAGGGGTTAAAGAAATGCTTCTTGCAATTGGATGGCTTGTGTTGCCGTGCATTGATTGCATTTTTTCTGTGCTCCCACAATAGGATTTTTCCTCCTGACCAACATTTCGTTTATACGAGGCGACATAATGGTGTAATCTCAGGTGTTACGTGTAATTTTCAAAATGAAATGAAAATGAATGGAAAAAACTCCAGAGATTATGCCAAATGATGCCTGTATATCAGAAATCACACCCGTGCCTAGTTCTGACTAGGTAAGACTCTTACCCTATGTTGTGTAGATTTACAGTGAGTTTTGTAGTTTGCAACCTGTACACAGAGACTAGTTGTATGAAAAACACACTTGATCCTGTTTAATAGGAATAGTCCAGCCAGAACTATCAGGCTAGGCCTCCTCCACACAAGAGCACAAGAAGCCCCATACTAATTTGGCCTATTTGGCATCATCAATGACATTCAACTTGAATCCAATTGCATAGAGAGCATGGAACCCATACACGTTCATATCCCATGCAATATAACATGCCCAAACCTCTTGCTTCCACTCACTTTCTGCTTCTCTTTAAACATAGTCCTAGTAAATGGAAAATGCCTAAAGTACCTTCTTATCCCTTTTTACCCAGGCTCTTCAAGAACCTGGGAGGGAAGTGCTTGTGGGAGTGAGAAACATTCTGCCTGCTGGTGGAATGGAAGAAGTGTGGGAGAAATACACTATTTTAATGTGGTTGTGAGCATAACTCAATGGTACTCATGTCATTATCTAGTACATAATTAAAGTTTTTCTTCTTGCCTGCGAGGATTCACATGTGACTTGCATGTTACATATTCATTGGTGTAGCAGTCACTCACAGGTCAGAGTGGAAATCTAAATCAGCCCTGGGTTTAAAATGAATGGGCCCATGTCAGCATGGTTGGGTCATAGATAGCTTCCCACTCAATTCCAAAAACTGCTCCTGAGTCTGAAGCCTACCAGGGAAATGCCAGAATGGTGGACTGACTTGCCCAGCCCTGGCTACTCAGCTCACTGATCAATTTACCACATCACAGATCATCAGGTCTCGGAATAGACTACCCCATAGGGGCAATGGGAAAGCATTATACACCTGCAGGGTGTTGGTGGAGAGAAGTGCTTTTCATGTGCCGCAGAGTGCATGCAGTTAGGGGGGTGCTTTAAATTGCAGACTTTTTTGCAAACCTTCTTTAGGGATAATAATAACAGGATCATAATAATAAAAATAATCTTTCATTATCAATGAAGTTACCCACCAAACATCATTCAGTGGAACATGGTTGCCTTTTTGTGCACGCCACTTCCAGCTCCAACTCCTGTCCCACTGCACTGGGCTTTTCCCATCAAAAGAGAAAATCTACAACTTCATTTTTACACTTCAACTGCTAAGTCCATTGATATTTAGGGTTAAACCCATCCAACTTGCAGTGTTACACATTTTTGTATCGTGAAAAACCTATATGCACTGACATCACCATTTGTGGGATTAATAGGCTAAATGTTTTGGCTGTATATTCTGGTGGAACTAGTAAAGGCAGATTTTTAAATGATGTACTGCCACATTGGCAGTCTGTGAATTTCCAGTCAGTATTTGTCATAGGACAAACAAGGACAATAAAATTGTAAGATGTAATAGCAAGACTTTCATTCTTTAGGGATCCATCCATCCAACACCACAGATCGTCAGTATAGCAAGGCCCAGATAGCACATCTCCCCAAGGCCTTTTACAATTAATGTGTCAACATATCGTTTGAGCATGAATCATAAACACATTTATGGATGGATTAACAAATGTTTGGTAAGATCTATACAGCAAAGAATTTCTGCCTATGAGTTAAGTAATTTTCAAACTTTTTGGGAATTCACAAAATCCCCAGAAATGTGCACGGAAACCTACAGAAAATGTAACTTCCCAAGTGCACTTATCCACTAAATTTGGTACTGTGGATTGTCTATAGTGGATGGAAACAATTAGGAGTATGTTTTGTTGCAGATTTGTGCATTTTCTTTGTACCCCTTTTTTCTACATGGGTAAATTTGTTTTCATCAGGAGAGAACACTATCAATAAATATCATGAAATAGAGGAGTGTTGTCAAAAGTATTATGAAATACAGGGAATTTCTCTCCATTGAAATAAGTGTATCCATACTTTTTGCAGATATTTTATTATGTGTGTTTACAGTGTATTCATGACTATCAATACATATATGAGTTGTGGCTGTTCACTGCATTTTACATGACCAGCCATACTTATGCATTCATTTTCCTACCAATAACTTCAAACCTAGTACTGTGGACAATCCACAGTATTAGCAAACTGCCTGCAGTAATTTTGCATAAATGCCCACAGATCTTGATTTTTTTAATCAGACTCTTGGCATGTATGCTATCAGATCTTCTTAGGTGAACAGATCCATAAAGAAAAACCCCCAAGCGAATTAGGGAAGAGACAGCATTATGCGCTGATTCTTCAAACAACCAACCCAGCTAATGGTAAGTCCTAAAAGAGAAAGTTTATCACATATGATCTCTTACTGTTCCAAACATCATCCTGGATTGTTCTTCAAGACATCTGAAATGTATGGATTTGCCAGAGTCCCTGTACTGGAACATGGTTTTAGAGTCATCTCCCGTCACAAAAAAATTATGATTCTTTATTGATTAACAGTTTTAGCACTGCGAGGCCCATTGGGTAGCCATGCTCTCCACAAATCGCATAGAATAGAAAGTACACGAGGTTTGTGCCACACTGTATGAAAGTTATTTGTCTTCTTCTCAAGCATGTTGCATATTTTGTATAGAATGACAAATGCCCTGGTTGAAGCACAATACATGACAATGTAGATAATAAGGAAAGCCCCATTTCCTTCCTTTTGTCACAACTCACCAATACACTACCCAACCCTATGTTGGGTCATGAGAATAGAGGCTCCAAAAGAACAGTTATCTAGGCAGTCTAGAGAGGCCCTGTACTAGGTTAGGTTAGTCTAGTGCGGGCTACTGTAATGTAGGTGAGTTGCAAGGCATAGTTTGCAACATACTGAAACACATCTTCTAATCTCCCAGAAGTCAGAGAACCTGGCAAAAAGAAGGGAGTGTTTCCTATCAGTCCTTGTGCTAATTCCCGTAATCTCCCTCTTTGGCTTGTGGGAACCACACACAGGGCATTTGATTACAGAAAGGCAGTTAGCTGCCTTAGGGGAAGTATATGTCATCCTTATTGGTCTAGTATCCATCATTCAGATTCAATTTAGTTTGTGATCCCCTGTCAGGTCCAGACTCTGTGTATATACACACACACACAATCACACACACACTAAATAGTTGATAGGGATGGAAGCCCCAATCAAAAAATGAACACAATCCCTGTCAGGGTTAACCACGAAAGTCATTAAATTAACCTGTGCCTAACAATCTGGTAGCCTGTCTCAAAAGCAGCCAGGCTTAACTTAGAGGCAATGTGTGAAGTACTCATACAGCGCACAAACAGTAATACATTGAAAATACAACACAAGAAAAATCCCAGTTTAGAAAAATAGAGTCAAATGTAATAAATAAAATGACACCAATAATAATCCAATCAGTAGAACTGGAGATATTAGTTTTGAAAGTTTTAGGTGAAAATAGAGCCAAAAATCGAAAAAGCGTTACTCGTGGTTATCTGGTCGTGTATGAAGACACCAGTTTAGGCCACCCACAATGGAGTGCCGGTTAGATGCAGGGATCAGATTAGCCCTGCTGGGGAGTTACCTTGTCAAAGTCCACGCAAAGAGTTCCATTTGCTTAGGCATGACCATGAGGAGGAGGCTGCTGGTGCAAAGAGCAGGTAGAGCATTGCCGACGGTCGTCGCTGTAGCATGAAGAGCAGGCCATCGCTGGAGATTTGCAGGTGGTCACAGTCAGCACAAAGTGCAGGCTTTGCCATGCCGGTCGTCACAGACAGTTGCTGTCGGCACTAATAGCATGTCCCACTAGAGCTTTGTGTTGGCAGTTTTCACAGGTGGTTGGTTATCGGCCCAAAGAGGTTACTTTGCGGTCACAAGGCACACAAAACTTCTGTATTTTCACCATTTCTTCAAGAAGAGTTCACTCAGATGCCCGCCAAGGGACCAGAACCTGGGGGGCACCGCTTGGGGGATCAGAGTTCATTCCAGGTGAGCAGCAGGGCTCAGGCAGGTCCAGTTAGTGCTGGTCAGCTAGGCAGTTACAGGGAGGCCTTTGGAAGTGTATTGTGTTCCTGTAGTTCACACAAGAGGTCAGCCAACTGACCCTTGGGGTCACTCTGGATAGCCTGGGTTCAAGGAAAGCAGGTCCAATTTTCCTTATTCAAATATTGAGGCAGTCCCTCTTCTTCAGACAGCAGAGAAGTCGTTCTTCTGAATCTTCCCCAGATCCAGGAGTGTTCTATGAGAGGTTCTGAAGGTCCCACTTTTAAACGTGGTGCCAGCCTTTGTGTGGGGTAATTCCGTGACCTGCCCCCTAAACTAGTTCTGGTTAGCCTTTGCCCTTCCCCTTGTGCTGTCTCCAAACTGCCTCTAAAAGCAAGGGCAGGGCTGTTGTTAGGTTCCCCTCTGTGTGCTTCAGGCAGGGCCCTTAGAAATGTAAACAGAGTAGGATACAGCACCTTCCAAGCCATCCTGTCAGGAAGATACTCTCCCCTCACACCTAGGCTTCCTTTGTCTTACTGTCTGGAAGTAATACATAAACCACAGCAGCAGAGCCATTCACAGTCATGTGACCCAGGACACTGGCAGGAAGACACAGTTGGTTTGGGCTGAAAAATGTTAAGTTTCTAAAAGAGCAATTTTTAAGATGGTCATTTATTATCTAACATCATCATTTAAGAGGATTTTTAAACTATAATTAATTGTAATGTATGAACATCATTTCTTTATCTGCTCCCAATATAAGGTTAGCACTTAATACATTTAATAGGGTAACCTAGTAAGTGTTAGTCTATTGGAGGAATAGGCTTTACAACACTGAAATATGTTTTTAGAATTGTTTTACTGCCAGAACATGTAAAACCTAAACACACGTCTCACTTTTTAAATACCATGCACCCTGCCTTTGTGCCTTTAGGGCCTACATTAGGGATGACATATGTATTAGAAAAGAAGGTTTAGGTTTGGCAACAGTTTATTTTGCCAGGTAGAAATGGCAGTTTAAACTGCATTACAGGCGGCAGTGGCAGGCCTGTGACAGGTTTTACAGTGCTACGTTAGTGGGTCGCTCAATGAGTGCTACTGCCCACTAGTAGCATTTAATTTATAGGCCTTCGGTACAAGTAGTACCATTTACTACGGACTTAGAAGTAAATTAAATGTGCCAATTAAGTGTAGGCCGCATTTACTATGTTTTGAGGAGCGAGCCCAAGCACCTTAGCACAGGTTAGCAGGGAAAAAGTGCACAGAATCCTAACGCCAAAAAAACCGAGTTCAGCGGAGTAAGATGTGTGAAGGCAAAAAGTTTGGAGGAATACAGCCGCGGCCGCTGCAGGTAAGAGCGGTGGGGCCAGGTGAGGAGGGATATCGTGAAACGACCACCAGGGAAAATTAAATAAATAATTAATTTTTCCTCGTGGTCATCTCTCGAAATCCCCCCTCACCTGGCCCCTCCGCCCCACCACTCTTACCTGCAGCGGCTGCGGCTGGAGGAATACCATGCCAAGGTTGTCAGGTGTAACAGCTAGCAAAGCTCGTCAACACTGGACCATTCACCTCGCACTGCACCAAAGTTCAACTTAGAGGTATTCAAATAAATTTAACTTAAACACACCATGCCCTCAGTACACAACATCACATTACAGCTGTCTACATGGTTAGAGATGCTGTCTAAAGATACCTGCATATGATGGGCAATGAGCAGCATTCTATGAATGTGTATTAGATACTTGAGACTTCTTTTGTTCCCATTAGTAAGGCAGCTTACCATCAGCAGATGCTGAGAAGCACTGGTGCATTACATATCAGAGTTCTCCTACTTAAAGCTGAGACTATGCAATGGTTTCAAATCCCTTTTAAGAAACAAGCTATGGCATTATGGATGACATGGGCGATCCAGAGTTACATGTAACACTAGCAAATGAAACACTAACAGACAATAAGGTCATGTGATTTAAAAAAAAACCTCACCAGGGCGGTCGCTTGTTTTCTTATCTGGGTCCCTAAACTCTGGGACACGCTGCCAGAGTCATTGAGAAGCTGTCAAGCTTTGACCACCTTCCTAAAAAGTCCTAAAACATGACTGTTTTGACTCTTGTGTTTTTTTCTGGCTAGTGACCTACCTCTGTCTAGCGCTGGAAAACTCTGTTGGGTAGCTATGAGCTATATAAAACCTAATATTAATAATAATAACGATGATAATAATAATAACAAATTGCGCATTTCGGAATCCCAATAATATTGCTTTCTTGATGACCCATACCCGTATTTTTCATGATAAGAGGTTCGCTGACACCTGATGACCTTCGAAAGGTCCACGTGGGTCACATGGTCAGCACGTCTCTGCTCAGTGCTCTTGACAGCCTTGGACTTGAAGGTCGTCTCTTCGCGATGTTGTTCAGAGGAATCTTCCTATGCATACCTTTGAGCAATGCGCAATATAAAAATCCGATACAATTAAAATCTAAAAAACGCAGCGACTTGCAATCATTATTCCATACGGAAAAATTAATTGTAAATAACTGGAAGTCAATTAAGGCAAAAAGGTTCTGCCGGGTAGTGCAAATCTTTTATGGCTTTATTTCAGTTAACTGCCTCATTAATGATTTATGGATGTGTGTACAGCTGTGGGAAGCATAGCATTATTTAATACACTTGGAGAATAATTACATGTGAAAAGAACTGCTCGGCTCAGGGGAAGAACTCAAACATTACTTACTGCCTTAACTTCAAACATGTTAATCGGCAAATCCTTTTGAAATACCCTGCGATTTGTTTTCACATTGTTGGAGAAATAAACTTGGCAATTCTTTAAACTTGTATTATTATTCCAACTGGAGTGTTTATGCATGTTTAACTTCCTGTGAAATACTGCCATTAAGGAGCACACACCACATGAATATTGCATTTACCTGGGGAGTGGTGACGTGCAGGTGTGGTTTAGTGGGGCAGGAAGAAGAAGAAATAACCAAACTGAGGTTGCTGCACCATCTTCAGACACTTTGACAAAGTGAAA
This sequence comes from Calotriton arnoldi, assembly GCA_963921515.1. Classification (NCBI taxonomy): domain Eukaryota; kingdom Metazoa; phylum Chordata; class Amphibia; order Caudata; family Salamandridae; genus Calotriton; species Calotriton arnoldi. The sequence goes on from CAWUFW010005116.1 coordinate 1,377,717, forward strand.
TAAGAATGAAAAAAACTTACAGAAAAATTGAAAATCTGCAACTATTTAACTGTTTAAAGTAAATTGCCAGCAAATAGATTTGAACACATTTCCTATTGGTGTTCATCGGGTCTTATGAATTATCCTGACGTTTTACTAAAGTACCTCATGCATAATATGGTTAAAAAAATAATACACCTTTATGACCTAATTAAAGCGCAACTCATAATTCATCTAATTCCTCATGCAAGGGGGTTGCACTCTTCTTGTGTACACGCGCTTTCCATTTGTAAAGATTTTTTATTTATCTGGACATTTATTGAGGATCTGCCTAAAAATCAAGGAGCGTTAGCAGAGCAGCAGAACGCCTCTTTTTCACCACCCAATGGCAGCAAAGGAGGTGGCATTACATGAACCTTGATCCAAATTATATCACATTAAGTGAAGACACATAACCTTTGACTGTGGTGACATCAACAATGAAAGTGGGTAAAAATATTAAAGTAAGCGTAACATTAAATAATTTCAAAATCTCTGAGAAATACCTAGGATTTCCCAACTTTAATAGAATTGGCCTAAAATTCAATAGAAATGTATTAAACATATAATGCAAGGATCATTCTGGCCAGATGTAGAGGGTCAGTTAGGGGTATATTTAAGAGGGCTTATTGCCACCAGACCGTCATGGCGTTATGGTAGTGATAAGCCCTTCGCCTTATTTACAAGGTGGCGTTAAGCCACTTAACATGGCTTAACGACACCTTGTAAATAAGGCCCCTTTTCACGCAGCAGTTAGCGTGAAAGGGGCGGGCAATGGGAGTTGCGGTGGGCGTTCTGCCGCAACACCCATTGCTTTTGACGCTGCCTCCTATTTACAAGGGGGTAAATATGGGGCAGCGCCAAATATAAGACAAGGGAAAACCTGGTCTTAGCCTGGCGAAATGAGGAGAAATTATTAATTTCTACTCTTTTTTGCTGTTTCTATGTGTGATGCATTATGCAGCACACATAGAAACAGCAAATCACCATTAGTGATTGTTCATGTGGAGGGAGGTTTCCCTTCCTGCACATAAACAATCATTTAAAAATGCAGCACACATAGAAGTTACAAATTGGCATTATGGATTGTTTATGTAAAGGAAGGGACACCTTCCTGCACATGAACAATCATTCCCTGCAAAGCAGACACCCTTGCACCATAGTGCAAGGGTGCCTGCGTTGGCTCTAGGCAGCTAGATTTAGCGCCAGCGCTAGAAGAAATGCAGGGAACTGACGGAGCGCAGAGTTCGCAATTTTCGAGCTACACCCACCTCCGCCAGTTTATTGTAAATATGCCCCTTAGAATCAGACAGAGTGAGACAACAGTCATGACCTTGCGGGTTGTTTGCTCTGTCAAATTCTTATCGCCTCATCATCTAGAGAAGGGGTAGCTGCAAGTATTCCAAGTGAATAACCTCTGCTGATGTACCCACCATCTGAAACCTTTGACCAGTGGCCTAGCTGCCAAGCGATGTAGGGTGAACCTTCCAACATACAAATTTTCATGTCAATATTAACTGTTTGTGCAATGGTGGTCCTTGGCATGAACATTAGACTGTCTGAAGTGTGCAGTGGCAATCTCCCTGCATATCATGGAAATCTGTTTTTCAATTTCTGAAACAACTAACTGCTTTGAAGGGCTTGTTTCTAAAATACAAAAACACATGCCGAGTAGGCAAGCATAACAAGTCAGATGTACTGTTCCCAATAGAGCAGGATCAAGACTGATTTGCATATAGCTGGGCCAAACTGGGGTGGCATGGTGGGCGAAAAATAATGGATTGGGATGCAGTCCAATCGATTGCCAGTGGCTGAGATTAATTCAAGCTTTCCATCCATCACCTTGTTGATGTTGCATTTGATGCCCTAAGTGCAACGGATATGCCCAGACGTGGGTCCCAGGCTCACTTTGCCACTGGAATCAAGTTATTCCTGGTGGATGAGCCCTTATCAGAGCAAAACTGGTTGCTTGCATTCTGGTTCAGGGAGGGGCTGGCGGTGCAATTTGGGCTGCACTGTTTCCTATCAAGCAAGGTCAAGACTGATTTGCATATGGGCTAGATCGAATATGAGGTGGCATGGTGGGTGAAAAATGATGAACTGGGATGTTGCATGAGTGAGTGCAAGTGGCTGAGATTAATTCAAGCATCCCATCTATCACCTTGTTGTTGCATTTGACGCACAAAGTTGTCTTACCTAGCGTGTATATTTGCTGAAAATGGTCCTGCCTTATCATCAACAGTACTTTTGGCGAAAATGGCCTGGTGGGGGTTGGATAAATGTTCAAATCGGCAGGTGGATGCCATGGTTTGGGCAGAGGTAGGCCTTAAACTGCCTGTCGAAAAATAAATTACTAATAACCGTGAAAACATAGCGCATAAATACTGTCTATGATGGCAGTGCTCTAGTTTGCCACGTTTGTTGTGCTAAATTTCACTGTTAAAATAGGCAAACAATGTCAATGTTTGCTGTACTACTGTTATATTGAAGACCATTGCACCATATCATACAAGGGCACACTGTCACATGGGAGGTCACAATACCATTACATGCATTTCACCCCATCAGCAAACACCATCTTCATTCTTAAAGTACCTCAGTCATCTCTTTCAGTTCTACATCACATCGTCATCATCTATTTCGGCAAACCCTTTTTCTTTGTAAGTAGTATTAGACGTCACAAATATTTGAATTTTGGCAATGCTACTCATTTGCTTGCTATATACTATTCTACGACTATGACCTTATTATAACTACAACTATGGACTGCAATGGTCATAATAAGGCCCTCAGTCTGCTGTTTCCACAAAGGCTAAGTACACAGAAAGAGAATAGTTCCATACCCCTGATCGGGCACAGGTCATCTTTCAAAATAATAAGGTATCCTCATAACTTTCCTTTTGAACATAAATACTGTAATAATAAGTCTCAGTTTATTAATAGTTATTAATGGTTATCAAGTATGTTGGTTTTGCCAGGATGCACTATAACCTTTGTGCTCTGAATCCAACTGGAACAATGCCCTTTTCTGTCTCTCACCACCTCAACCAATTATCACTTGCATAGGGATATGAGACCCAGTGGTAAAAATGGGTAAAGAGGAATAGCCTAAGACAGATCTGTTGAACAGTAATGTGTTATAAAATACTATTTGCGTAACTGTAATAGTGGATGGATATGTCTTAGCAATATCTCTGTGTATCCAACTCTATGTACTCCGTTTGATGTAATACTTGTAATTCCTTAAAATAAATCACACAAAGATGGAGTATCTCATACATATATACACTATCACGCCTCCTTGTTATTGGAGTTACTATATATATATATATATATATAGTCACAATATGTACTCTCTTGGGGAAGGTGAGTTATAGTTTCTACCTGACTTCTGTAGAACTGGAAGGCAACCAACTATGTAAATATTCAGTTGTTCCCTTATCTTGGCAATTCCTATATATATTATATATATATATTCCTATATATATATATTCACTGAAAAAACCATAGGTTTCAGGCACGTTATAGTTAGAAATTAGCATTTAAAAAACCTTAGAAATTCAATGAAAAAACCACAGGTTTCAGGGACGTTATAGTTAGTTGGACATTTCACTCGTACAAAACCAGTGAAATTCCGCCTTTATAGTTAGTTCAGCTAACTATAACTCGCGCCCCGCAATGCACTGCTGATGACGTCACATATTACATCATTCATGACATGGTCAGTGACATCACTGATGACATCACTGATGACATCTCAAATGACAATTTCAGTGAATTTCAAAGGTTTTTTAAAAGCTAATTTCTAACTATAACATAGCAGTCTCGTTTTCAGAATGGTGGAGAAAGGTGAGCGTGGCCTCCAAATACCTTTTAGCAATCCCACTGTGTGGGATTTACTGGAGGTAACAGGAGGGGTAGTTAGCCTCCAACGTCAACCTTGGGGGCCAACTACCCCTTTTATTACCTCCAGTAAGTCCCACACAGCAAGATTGCTAACTTGTAATATCAGGCCCCGCCCCCTCCCTGCACCACTGTGCAAACGCGCCCCCTGGCGAGTTGTAAGTTAAGGGATTAAGTCCCCTTGAATCCTGAGGGTCCCTGGGGGCCAATTAGCCCACCAGGTACCTCCAGTAAGTGCCACAGAGCTGCGTTGCAGAGAGGTGTTCCGAGGCCACGCCCCTTTTTACACCACGCTGCAAATGCAAAAAAAATATTACCAAATTACTTAAAACCTGAAACACCCCAAATATCATCAAAATATTACTGATTAAAAAATATTACCATCCTATACTTAGCATATATATATATATATATATATATATATATATATATATAACTGTCAACAATATCTAAATTTAACAATATCGAAAATGCTAACATTGAAACACAAAATATTGTCTACTATTTAAATATATAGACAATAGTAAAAATATTGAAACACACAATATAGACTACAATAATACCATAAAAAAGAAGGAAAGACATATTTTAAATCATAACCTTTTTACTGAATAAAAAAATATAAAAAATAACAATAAATAAAGTACAGAAAAAACTAATAAAACATTAAAACAACTAGCATTGAATTATTCACCTATATTACCATATCAATTCACAATACAGATACTGTTTAAAATAAACACATTCTAAAAAAATCAAACATAATTACAACATTCATACAAAATAAATTAAATATTATAAACCACCTACGTACCAAAATACTCACAACTAAAAACAACAAAAAACAACATCACCATAACATAAATAATTTCAAATAATTTAAAAATTTGTATTTTTATATATCAATCTATAATAAATATATGTTAATAAAGTAAAAAATAAGACAGATAAATAAAAATAAATTATTTTCTATATTTAATTAAAAATACTCTAAAAAGATGCAAAATAAAAATGAATAATGCAGCTGACAAAATAAAACACACACATATAAAATTTACTAATTTTACTAAATGTACTAAAATTTAAAAGCCAACCACGTTTTGGCCATTTCCCAAAATAGTTTCAGGTCTCATCATAGCTCAGAATCAGCTTTCTTGGCGGTGAAAGAGTTGCTTCAAAGAGTGGTGGATGAATGCGGCGCTGGGGCCCTCATTCTTCTGGGCTTGAGTTCCGCCTTTGATACTGTCACACATAAGGTGCTTTTACAGTGCCTTTGTGATATTGGCATACGTGGTAAGGCTCCGTCCTGGTTCACCTCTTTCCTTAGCCACCATTGATTTCAGGTCATCTCTCCTCCCGTCTCTTCCTCACTCAAATCTTTGGAGCAGGGGGGTCTCTCAGGGCTCCTTGTTGAGTCCACTTTTATTTAACATATATGTTAAATTACTGTTCTCCCCCGGGAAGTTCTTTCCTGCCTCTGGGCTTCTTCATAGGCTCCATTGTTTGCCTATTGAGAGACATATTCAAGTTAAAGTCCTCAGTACACATAAGATTCTGAATGCGTCAAGTGCTCCTATCCTGTCTGATCTTATTCAACCCTAGCTCCCAAACAGAGCGCTGCGCTCAGCCGAGTTGAACCTGGTGGTGACTCCTCGGTTCCAAAGAAAAAGAGCTGGTGGCTGCTCATTTCGAGTTCGCCCCTTGAGCTGAGAAATACCCAGAGCTATACTGATTTTAGGAAAAATATTAAAACTTGGCTCTTCAACTGCTAGGCTTTCGATGTCCACCTTTTCCTCTTCCTCTTTTTCTTGGGTGGATTAAACCCATTCTCGTTTGGAAGCGCTGGGACGCCCCTTTGGTGGGGCAGCCATGTGTTCTATAAATTTTATTAACATAGCTTAACTCTATCTTTCTAAATTGGTCTGGAATTTGTTTTAAAAAGTATAACTTGTATCAAAAATGGTACAAAGGGTATACAGGCCAGTTTCTGTCCTTTCTTTCCCCACATGTTGGAGATTCTAAAGGTGCCCAGGGTTTGTGTATTAGACTTTTAAGGAACCGAGAAAATAGTCAATTTCTTTTTTTTTTTAAATGTGTTGTGCAAAAAAAAATTGTTTTTCTCTCAGAATGGCATCAACAAAAGGTTTGCACTCTTCCCAGCTTTCAGGAACATCCAGAGTTGTAAAACAAATACCATGGTTTTTGCAGATTTCTACCTGGTATTCAATTTTCACTATTTCTGTGATTTCTGCTCACTTTCAGTTTGTTATGGAGACATGTCTGAAACCCATAAGTGAACCCAGAAAGTTGTCAATTTCTGATTTCAGCAAGGGGTCATTTCTGTAGATCGCACATGGTTTTCCCCAAAAACTAATCGTTGAATTAATGTACTAATGAGTAAGAGAAAATAGACAAAGATCACAATATTTTCATCTGTAATTATTTGTCCCAATGGTCAATTTATAAAAGTTAAATACAGTTAACTCAACCATAATCTTTTGGTCACAATGAAATATAGTACTTGCTGTTTGTCTGAAAGCAGGCAATAACTAGAGCTATTGACTGAAATGCAGCTTATAAAGACTTTTAATTATGTACAGACCATGCATCAATTATTATGGCAAAATCTAATGAGTGAAAAACGGGTATAAAGGAAACCTATGCATTTTTTAAATGTGACCAAAATAATGAATTACAAAATTGTGGTTATTTTATATCCTTCTAATTTTCTTCTGCATCCACAAAACGTCTTCGTCAAATAGTTTACCTCAGCCTTCCAAATTTCCAGTTCCAACTTCATTAACTTAACACTGCTAGAGACTCTTCCATATTAATATCAGGATTATTGTCAAGAGGTGGTAGCTTCCTGTCTCCTTTCTCTGCACTCCTATTTCTCAACACTTCTTCTGTAACAATTGTATATGAAGAACCAAAATCTAAAACAATTTTACAAATGAACTTCTCCAATAATGATTTCATATAGTGATTTCTTTCTTGGACTCTTGTCCAACTACAATACATTCTCTTTCACATGTAATATTCAATTAGTGTCATTGCTACCATTACTGTCAGATTGATTAGGATGGTTGTATGATGGAACAACACATTCAACTACCACACATGCCTTTTCAATGCCGTCAGTATAACACATGCGTCATTACCACGCATGCATTTCCAATGAAAATTTTTACAATGCATATGCCTTTACCGCAAACATTTCATTGTAAATGCATGGTTGGTAAAGACATATGCGTTGTAAAGATGTAATATGTAAGTGTAAACCCCATATCGACTTCATACATGACCGCTGCAGTGCAGCATGATTGGGGAGAGAAGTAGGTCACATGTGCACATGGTTCTTTCTTGTGATGTGTGTTGCATGTATTCAAACCTTACTCTCACAGCCAAGCGCCTGGACCAAGGGCGCAAGCTTAACGTCTATTAACCTATTAAATCAACTTAACTTACTCACTGGTGCCAGCCTGTTCAAGGAGACCTTCAATGAGAACAAATGTGCACTGTCAATTAGAATTAATTAGCGAACACTACATCTTATTATATGGGCTTCCAAATAATGAATTGCTTTGCAATCTCTGTCTCATTCTAACTTTTGATTTGCACTGGTACAAACAGACCCTTTCAGCATGCACATTAAGCAGTGAGGTATCTCACTGCCAGATTAAATGGACACGGAGCCACGGGAGGCGATGAGTCAGGCGAGGCAATGTTGACGGAACTAATTCAGTCGCGACACCCTTCCCTCCCGTTCTAGAGGCTCATGGAGCATTGTCTCCCTAACAATTAAATTAACTATTAGAATACCAAATGGGTACTGTATACAGTGCATGATTATTTGCATTTTTTTCACTTATTTGTACATATCACTAGTTTCACTTTATCTATACTTAGCACGGTAACATAGTGAGCACAGAAGGGATCAGTCATAGTCCTGATGAAGAAGCCCTAGAGCTTCGAAACATGTTGACTTTGTTAGGAGTATCCGCACATTACAAGTAGGTAACCTCCGACCCACTGCTTTTAACAGGACCAGCCCCGGGGAATATTAAAGTTTCTTAGTCCTTAGGGGCCAGGTCCTTTTTAAACTTCACCTGTCTTACTCACCCTAGACCCTTCCTCTCACAACTTCTACACCACACATAGTACTGAAGATCAGTGCTCCCGCGTAGTCGCAGGTCGTAGCACGCCCCGTCCCGCAGCGGGACGGGAAGACCCCCATGATGAAGCATGACACCAAGGGCCCTTTTGGTGTGTGAGGGGTATTTAAGCAAACACTGTGTGCCTCCTACCATTGACAAAGAGAGCTTTCCCACTGAAAGAACCCAATCTACAGGTGGATCCTTTTGTTTAGTATACAATTCCAGGGGAGGACGTATCCACCTCTAGTGCCCGTTCAGGACGCTACCTCTCTACTCCCTCCTTTTGTTTTTTGAAGATTAAAAGGACGTTCTTCTATGGATAATGAGCACAAATAGATAGAACTATTTTTCTTTACCTTAACCCCACTAATCATCCGTACTCCCCCCATCTCGCTTATACCCGCTATTTCTTCCATTCTGTGAAATTTTTGTTTCCTTTCAACTTATATTTTGAAACAGCTTTCATTAAGAAATTCATCAAAGCTGTCCCACCACGAGCTTCATTGAACTTTCCCGAACTGTTCGGAACTTCCCTGAAATTCCCCTTGAGATTCATGAAATTCTGGTCTGATGTGGGCAACAAGAAAGGATCCATACGGCTCGCAAACATTTGCACTTTTCAGTCAAGTTTTATGACTATGTGCTACAATCAATTCTTTATTTTTGTGAATTTCGACCATTAAACTACATATAAACCCAATAATGCAAGTTTACTAAATATGTACAGAGCCAACACAAAGTGCAGAGAGAAAGTTATAATACAAATGGAGATTTCCATAACTTGCATGACATCAAAGGTGGTTGCTGTCAAGTGGCCATACACAGCATATGCCTATCAACTTGGGAACAAATCCCTTGAAAAGCACATTAAAACCAACTGCTTTCTTTTTTCCCTTTATCTCTTCCTATATACAAAACTATTGCAAAAATACATTGCAATTTCCATAATCACATAGGGGCCTATTTATTATTGTCATTGTGTCGCCCTTACGCAAAAGGGTGCAAGGGTGACGCAGCAACAAAGCAAGATTTATCAAGCCACGCAATGCCACCTTGAGTGGCCCTGCATGGTGTGGTAAATTTAGAGTAACACAAGGCAGTGCAAATCTCTGTCTTGCTTTACTCAGCGCCAGGGAGGCGTTACATGTGTGGAGCGTGGGTGTTCCCACGCATCCACCCATGGATTTTGGTGCATTCCCAGATTTACCATTAGCGGTAGGCCTGCGAATTGGTCAAAACGCTACGCCTCCCCGCCTAAGGCGTAACAAGGAGAAATATCTTTATTTCTCCTCATTTTTTCCTCTTTCTATGTGTGCTGCATTTTGCAGCACACATAGAAAGAGGAAAAATGCCTCAGAGGTTTGTTCTTGTGCAGGAAGGCATACCTTCCTGCACAAATACAATCCTACTTACAACGCAGGCATGCTTGCACCATGGTGCGAGTGTGCCTGCATCGACAAGTGTATTCATACCCTTTCATGGCGTTGCGCTGTGTGAAAGGTTGAGAAATGTGCCACATAGTATCCTAAAAGTCTACATGCTGCATAAGCCAGACATTAAATCATCTTCTCTGTTTGACCTTCACAAGGCACCAAACAATCCTGCCTAATTCTGCAAGTTCAGAGTTACGTTCTGCTTAACTTATGACACACCCTTCAAGCCTTGTGTAAATATTTGGCCACTGCACACACAATTAATTCATTATTTTCAGCTTTTCTAATCATTTGCCCTGCTTCAAAATTCCAAACGCTCAGCTTCCTACAAATGGGTGCTAACCAGGATCTACTAATGGTAGCATGAGCTAGACAAAAGAACATAAAGTGAGCTACCATCTCGCAATAAGATAAGCAAGCTGAGCAGACTCTTGTGTCACTAAGCACCACTTGATGCGAAACATGTTGACAGGTAAAATACCATATCTAAATTTCAAGAATAATGTGGTTGCTTCGGGGGGGCTCAATCTAGCGTAAAAACTGTTCAAAAGTCAGTGCACAATTTTCATCGAGAAATGTATCCGTCAAACTTCCCGCTCAGGACTAAATGTAATATCTTTCATTAATCACAGGGGGGGAGGGAGCACACTGCCTCTCATCCCAGCACAGTTCACCCCATTGCATCCTGGTAAATGCAGTACGCTTACTTTCAAAGTTGCTGTAGTCTTTCACCAAAGTTGGTGCAGGTAGTGCTGTTATCCCTAGACACGTGTTTCTGGGTTTAGCCCGTCATCAGTAGAGAGCAAAAGTTAATAAGAAGCAGAGAAAAGTCATCAGGGGTTGCTGAAATGGTGCCCTCTTCACAGGTCACAGTACCTCTCCACAGGCACACAGGTGCATCCCAGGATAGCTCGTCAGCTTGTTGGCTCAAGGGAGCCTTTTAAACACAGGGGGGGAGGGAGCACACTGCCTCTCATCCCAGCACAGTTCACCCCATTGCATCCTGGTAAATGCAGTACGCTTACTTTTAAAGTTGCTGTAGTCTTTCACCAAAGTTGGTGCAGGTAGTGCTGTTATCTCTAGACACGTGTTTCTGGGTTTAGCCCGTCATCAGTAGAGAGCAAAAGTTAATAAGAAGCAGAGAAAAGTCATCAGGGGTTGCTGAAATGGTGCCCAAGTCTTCACAGGTCACAGTACCTCTCCACAGGCACACAGGTGCATCCCAGGAGAGCTCGTCAGCTCGTTGGCTCAAGGGAGCCTTTTAAACACAGGGGGGGAGGGAGCACACTGCCTCTCATCCCAGCACAGTTCACACCATTGCATCCTGGTAAATGCAGTACGCTTACTTTCAAAGTTGCTGTAATCTTTCACCAAAGTTGGTGCAGGTATTGCTGTTATCTCTAGACACGTGTTTCTGGGTTTAGCCCGTCATCAGTAGAGAGCAAAAGTTAATAAGAAGCAGAGAAAAGTCATCAGGGGTTGCTGAAATGGTGCACAAGTCTTCACAGGTCACAGTGCCTCTCCACAGGCACACAGGTGCATCCCAGGAGAGCTTGTCAGCTCGTTGGCTCAAGGGAGCCTTTTAAACACAGGGGGGGGAGGGAGCACACTGCCTCTCATCCCAGCACAGTTCACCCCATTGCATCCTGGTAAATGCAGTACGCTTACTTTCAAAGTTGCTGTAGTCTTTCACCAAAGTTGGTGCAGGTAGTGCTGTTATCTCTAGACACGTGTTTCTGGGTTTAGCCCGTCATCAGTAGAGAGCAAAAGTTAATAAGAAGCAGAGAAAAGTCATCAGGGGTTGCTGAAATGGTGCCCAAGTCTTCACAGGTCACAGTACCTCTCCACTGACATTTTCAAAACACAGGTATGCGCTGTATTCACAGGAATACTACGCACCCCTGTGTTTCCCCTAGCACTGGCACAATAAAAGCTGCCTAGCACCAGAGCTGGCACCCTGCAGTCATGTTGCAAGGGTGCCTGTGTAGTAGGGATGATTGTTTATGTGCAGAAAAGGGGACCTTCCTGCACATAAACAATCAATAATGGCATTTGCACCTTCTGTGTGCTGCAGAAGGCAGCACACATGGAAATAGCAAAAAAACAAGGAGAAATTAATAATTTATCCTCGTGTTAGTTTTTGCCGCTTCCTCAGCCTTGTAAATCTGGGGCAGAGTCAAAAAGCAATGGGTGTTGCGGTGGAACATCACAGCAACACCCATTTCACACCCCTTTGCTGCAGAGGACTGTGGCGGAAAAGGGCATTTTTACAAGGTGGCGTTAAGCCATGCAAAGTGGCTTAGCGTCACCATGTAAATATGGAAAATGGTGCAGCGCCACCGGAGCATCAAAAAAAGTGACGCTCCGGTGACTGTGAGGGCTTGTAAATATGCCCCCGGTTTATTGTGCTAGTGTTCTTCCTAAACCCCACCTGCACATGGGATAGAATCTTTACCCCCTGTGTCCAATCCAGCACGTTAGCCGGGAACAAAAGATCTTTTGGACAGTATCGATGAGTCTGATAGGTCTGTAATTATCCGGATTATCCCTATTCCTTTTCCTAAATATTGGAATTATTTCAGGTCCTTCCCAGGTGCATCTGGGCCAACTGCTACTGAGTTTGAAAGTATTTTAATGTATGGTCCTCAAACAGATGGCTCAGAGCAGTATAAATCCACAGGAATCTTATCCAAGCTAGCAGCCTTTCCCATCTTCAAAGCATCTATTGCTCATAAAGTCTCCTCCAGAGTGAAAATCAGATATTGGATTTGATCTTCCTCTAAGAGCAGTGGGACCCGGGAGTTCAGATCAGGGGGACTGGTGTGTGTATTTTCAGCCTTATACAGCTCCTTAAGATGCTTTGGCGATATCTCGGGTTAGATGTAGAACTCCTCCACCATAGAAAGCCCTCTGCTGCCCTTAGCAAAGGGGTGCCAAAATTCTTTATTATATTTACTTTTTAGAATAGTGGTCAGGTTCCACCATTTGGTCTCCTCTTAGTCCCTCTTACTCTTGATTTGTACATACTTGTATTCTTTTCTTGCGGCCACTATTACATCTTTATTACCACCCTTAACTTCCCTAAGTTGTTTTGTCTTTGTCTTCCTACAAAAAGTATTATACCATAGGCCTTCTCTCTCTGTACACTTCTCAGACAAAACTATCTGAGAGAATTGGTCTTTGAGGGAGTCAACCATGGTGTGATGTATGGTTGATATGGGGATCGAATTAACAGGAGTATTAGAGTAAGGTTCTAATATGTTTGCTGCATTTGTATATATAGTAGCATATCTGCTAGGACAATCAATAATACATGGCCATCTCATGCTCCTTCTATTATTGGGGTGGAAAGCTGGGGCAGATATAGAGGCACACACTCAATTATCTAGAAAAGGCATGTTTATTAAGGTGAGAAAGAGAGCATTATGGTCGCTATGACCCCTCATATCACCCATATTCGCCCAAAGATATAAGTCTAGCAATAAGTAATCATTGTTACTTGAAGAGTTGGCCCTTTAAAAGTATACTTTGCATTACGATCAGAAACAGTGCGGCCATTACATGCCCGCAACCCATATGCAAGAGAAAGAGAAGCTAACTGTGATGACACCAGGACGTCTTCTTTAAAAAGGGTATTCAAAACATTGATGGATGGAATGCTTGAATTAATCTCAGCCACTGGCAATTACTCGGGCCACAACCCAGTCCATTGCTATTTTGCACACCATGCCACCTCAGTTTGGACCCACCTATATGCACATCAGTCTTGACCCTGCTCCATTAGGAACAGCCCAGCCTGAGCTGCTAAAACTGGAATAGCATTGTGAGCAAACAAACAATAGATTTAGGCCCAGATCTCTGTACTGGGCATGAATGTTTGACAGTGTTCAGCATTCCATCCATCAATTGTTCATTTTGCATTTGTCACCCCAAGTGGGACGGGAATGCCCAGAATGGAGTGAAGCTAGCCTAGCTGATGAGGGTGTGATACCCCAAAACTGATCCCAGGATGCTTGTTTCTGGTCTAGAAGGACCTGGCCTGGCAGTTCGGGCTGGACTGTTCCCATCAGGAGCAGGGTCAAGACTGTTTGCATATGGCTTGGTCCAAACTGGAATGACATGGTGAGCAAAAAAACAATGGATTTATGCCCAAATGTCTGTACTCGGGGTGAATGTTTGACTTTGTTCTGCATTCCATCCATCAATTGGTCTTTTTGCATTCTTTAAAAGGGGGCACCTAACCTTGGTAAATCCCATTCTATACCCTCTTTTTTCATTAAGCCGTACAGTATCTTTTGGGGTTCTAAGGTCGTATTTAAATCACCCATGAATAACAAGGGATAACAGGCAGTGAATTGATTCAAATAATTATCCAACATTTGGATTATTTTGGAATCCTTATTCTCCTTATAACTTTGATTATAGGTATTAAGGACCTGTAAGATAGGCATACTATCAGAGGAAATAAGAAGCCCTAAAATATCTGGGGATCTTATATCAAGTAATTTAATTTAATTTTTTTGACTAGCAGCACCTCAATCCAAATGGTTAAACCACCTGACGGATGACCCGATGGGGATGGTACTGCTTCCACACTGAAATTTAAATACCCCAATCTGTGTAGTGGTGAAACTGCTCATGTTTCCTGAAAGAGACATATGTGAAATTAATCAATAAAGTTGCCCCAACACGGATCCCCAAACTAAGGGCCTTATTACGATAACGGGCGGTCGGACTGCTGCCCGCTATCATGTTGGTGAGGAGACCAACCGACAAACAGACCGCAGTCCGACCACTCAATTATGATGCGACCACCGAGCTGGCGGTCGGAAAAGTGCTCTTAAACATGGCGGCTTGTGCTGTGGCCCCGGAAAAGGGCTGCAGCACAAGCTGCAGTGTAAAAGAGCACTTTGCAGTGGCCCACGAGGGACGGGCACCTGTTTGGGATCCCCAAAGTCCATTTCCAACAGCCTTTTCATGGCGGTGGGACCACATGAAAAGGCTGTCGGAAAGGGGCATCATATCCCAACGGCGGTGCCTGTCTCAGCACAATTGTCATTAAGGATTATGATTCCGAGCGCCACCCCGTTGGGATCAGTAGATCCTGTCAGAGGGGTCAGTCTGTCCCCCGTCCAACAAGGGTCTGACCGCCTGCATCATAATGCGACAGTCAGACCGAAGGGCTGATGGTCGAGTGGACCGCCACCAACGTCTGTCAGTGGCGGTCCGCCCGACATCATAATTAGGCGCTAAAATCTCAATGTCGATAATAATTTAATTGCCTTCAGATTCAATGTTGACGCATTTACATTAGCGGGCTTAGATTCAGTGCAGCCGTATGCCCTTTGTCCAACATCCTAGGTCCACTGAGATTATCCTCCACACTTCCAGACTCCATGCACTCCATGCACACCCTTCCAACAGGAAGTGGCTCATCTACAAAGGACTTGGGGGATAAGGGACCTTTATTCTGCAGCTGGGAATTGTTAAATCAATCTGTTTCTCTCAGATTTGAACTTGAAAGGCTAAAAACACATCACAACACTAAGGGGCATATTTACAAGTCCCTAGCGCCACCGGAGCGTCTTTTTTTTTTACGCACCAGTGGCGCTGTGTGCTGGCCCATATTTACAAGGCTGCACAAAGCCACTTTCATGACTTTAAACGGCCTTGAAAATATGGCCCTCTTTCACGCAATATCCTGCGTTAAAAGGGCTTGTGATGAGTGTTGGAGTGGGTGTTCCCACGCAACACCCATGGCTTTTTGACACTGCCCCAAATTTACAAGGATTGGGAAATCTGAGGCAGCGCCAAAAACTAATGTCTTTCAAGGGGAGGCGTTAAAGTGGGGCAATGAGGAGAAATACTTTTATTTCTCCTTGTTCTTTGCTCTTTCTATGTGTGCTCCATTCTGCAGCAGACATAGAAGGAGCAAAATGCCATTAATAATTGTTTTTGTGCAGGAAGAAACACAATCATCCCTGCAACGCAGAAACCCTTGTACCATGGTGCAAGGGTGCCTGCATTGGCGCACTGCTGCTGTTTTAGCGCCAGCACAGGGGTGCGCCATATTCCTGTAAATATGACGCATCCCTGCGTTTTTTAAATGACGCAGCTAGGCGCAGCAATATAGCTTGCAGCGATGCGCCATTTCATTGTAAATATCCCCTTAGGTTTGATGATGATGATGTCCTAATGCCCCGCTACCCTTCTGGGAAGCGCTATGAATATCATTTACCCAGTATCAACTTGCTAGGGAGAAGGGGGCCTTAATTTAAAACGAATGCATGAGCCATTACTAGGATTTGCCCATAGGTTAAGGCCCACTAAACCCTCCTTAATTCCTCCCCCCCCAATTTTTTTTAACAATGTGATCACATGGGTCATTCTTGGGTGAAACACGCTTGACAGTTAAAAGATCTGATCTCATTACAGAACAGCATTAGCATGAATATCTAAATCCAGCAAATTACCTTATTCTTCAAATAATTCACCTCTTCTTTGGACCTAGGAGGACGTTTTGGGACATTTATCATATACAATGTATTACTGCTTTTTGCAGGTAAGCAACTGTTATTGACTAATGCACTCAAAGGAGTAGTATTATCAGAGTTCACAAGTTTTTTACCGTTTCTTGGGGCATTAGCTAGGGTATCCTTTCCAATACTTTTACTACTCTATCGGTGCATGGGCAAATATTCCTTGTTTGGCCAGCTCAGGTCTTTGGACACATCAGTAACACTGTAAACCCCATCATTACCTACCTCTACAGGGATTGCTCCTGGTGGTGGTTAGACCTATGGGTACATGTGAAAGTTTGAACTTCTTGGCAGGTTCTAGAACGGCATGACAGCCAGCCCCACCCTTCTTAGTTGATGTGATCTGAGATTGTAAAGAGTCCACCTTAGCGGCATGGTCCGCACCAAAGTTCTCAATTGCATTATGCCCCCCCAAGAGCATTTAAAGTGTTTAAAATCTCCTTTGTGCAATTGGCAGTGTTGTTGATGCATTCTGAATTTTTCCCAGACGGCACTGTTTCCCCGCAGTTTTTGTCATCATGAGGTCTACTACTGGCAGAAGACTCAGGTATCCAAGAGGTTCGAATCTAATTGTAACAATCCACCATGGGGACACATTCTGTATAGACTGCTACTGGCACTTCCATAGATGGGCCTAAGGTCTTACCAGCAGGTGGGTCATTGCCCTGGACAGGTTCTATAGAGCTAGGCACTTGTTTTATGACAGCTTCCTTGGGCTGCTTAATGGACTCCATAAGTAGGCCATACGTTTGCTTGAGGCCAGCATGCTTGGGCTTCTCAAAGAAAGCCAGAACCCTAGGGTTTGAGGCGCTATTTCCTGTTGCGGGCTTTAAGATAGATTCCACCTCTTCAATCAGATCATCAAAGGCGTCCATTGTACTGTTGGCCGCAGCATAGCCCGCCGTTTATTTTGGCTTACCCACCCCACGAGGGCTTTCTGCCACTTTCCTTTTTACCCATTGAGCACTTGGATTGTTAATTTAATAGACTGTTAGTTTGTTCAACCCAACCAATTGTTCATGACAACAGGGAATAATATGAATTCAAGTAGCCTCAGTTCCTTTAGTATGAATGAAACAGCCAGCTTTAGGAGGCCATATCACACTCTATTCCAAGATTAAAAATTTTGGCCATAATCAAGTACCTAAAATGCTAGTCAAAACATTGGATCAAGGGAGGTGTCCAAGCCCAGTCTCCTCCGGATGAAGATGAGCAAAGATGGACCAGCCCTTGGCCTGGACTTCGCCTGGTTGTGTCCCATGCAGCGAGGCGGCTGATGGGCTTTATAGCACTTGGTGGGTGTGGGCCCTCCTCCTTGCCCCACCTGCAGCAAAACAGGGTCAGGAATCTTGGGACTTGGAGTCCCCAACAACGTGGTTTCTCTCCATATGTATTTTCCTTTTTTCAAACAGCCTGCACAAACCGAGTCTGAATCAGAAATTGGGAGAAGAAAAGAAGACTTAGGGGCCGATTCCGATCTCGGTCGGAGGCGCACCCAATACCATTCGGTCGGGAAAAAAGCCATGCGAAAGCCTGTTTCCCGACCGATCCGTACAGCACTCCAAACGAGTAAGTACGATGCGCACAACAGCACAGAATCCGGCCGAGCCGTACTCACCCAAACCAGGTCCTGTTCCCCGACCGAGGCGAATCCGGAAACGCTGAATCGAGTCGCACGGAAGGGAAAATGCAGCTCCGTCCGGCCGAACAAGTACGATGCGCTTTCCGTACGCGCCGAACCCGTCGCTACGCATGGCACGTCAAAGCATCCGGGAGAGGCGCACATAAGCTCCGATTCGCGCCACAACACGATCCACGGCTACGAGACGAACACGCCAGCGACGAGGACGACGCGAAGCGACGAGGACGACGCGAAGCAACGAGAAGGACGAACGACACGAACCAACCATGAATCCCTTCGTCCCGATCATACCAATATTCTACATTTACTACCGGAACAGGCACGGACGCGTACAGCGCAGAAGGTAAGTCAGACACCAACCACAAAACACATACAACACGTACACGACACATCACATACACACAGAGGGATGCAGAATATACTTACACCAGCAACAGCAGCACCATAGGGGCGGGATGCCCATCACCAATGCCACATATGCACACAGGGGCCTGAATGCGCACCACCACCCCTACCCAGGGGGGCAGGATGCCTACTACCACCCTCACCCAGGGGGCTGGATGCCTACCACTACTACCACCCTCAGCCAGGGGGCTGGATGCCTACCACCACCCTTAGCCAGGAGGGGCTGGATGCCTACCACTACTACCACCCTCACCCAGGGGGGGCTGGATGCCTACCACCCTCATCCAGGGGGGGCTGGATGCCTACCACTACTACCACCCTCAGCCAGGGGGGGCTGGATGCCTACCACCACCCTTAGCCAGGGGGGGCTGGATGCCTACCACTACTACCACCCTCAGCCAGGGGGGGCTGGATGCCTACCACCACCCTTAGCCAGGGGGGGCTGGATGCCTACCACTACTAACACCCTCACGCAGGGGGGGCTGGATGCCTACCACCACCCTTAGCCAGGGGGGGCTGGATGCCTACCACTACTACCACCCTCAGCCAGGGGGGGCTGGATGCCTACCACCACCTGTAGCCAGGGGGGGCTGGATGCCTACCACTACTACCACCCTCAGCCAGGGGGGGCTGGATGCCTACCACCACCCTTAGCCAGGGGGCTGGATGCCTACCACTACTACCACCCTCAGCCAGGGGGACTGGATGCCTACCACTACTACCACCCTCAGCCAGGGGGGGCTGGATGCCTACCACCACCCTTAGCCAGGGGGGCTGGATGCCTACCACTACTACCACCCTCAGCCAGGGAGGGCTGGATGCCTACCACCACCCTTAGCCAGGGGGACTGGATGCCTACCACTACTACCACCCTCACCCAGGGGGGCTGGATGCCTACCACTACTACCACCCTCACCCAGGGGGCTGGATGCCTACCACTACTACCACCCTCACCCAGGGGGGCTGGATGCCTACCACCACCCTTAGCCAGGGGGGCTGGATGCCTACCACTACTACCACCCTCAGCCAGGGGGCTGGATGCCTACCACCACCCTTAGCCAGGGGGGCTGGATGCCTACCACTACTACCACCCTCAGCCAGGGGGGCTGGATGCCTACCACCACCCTTAGCCAGGAGGCTGGATGCCTACCACTACTACCACCCTCAGCCAGGGGGGCTGGATGCCTACCACCACCCTTAGCCAGGGGGCTGGATGCCTACCACTACTACCACCCTCACCCAGGGGGGCTGGATGCCTACCACCACCCTTAGCCAGGGGGGCTGGATGCCTACCACCACCCTTAGCCGGGGGCTGGATGCCTACCACTACTACCACCCTCAGCCAGGGGGCTGGATGCCTACCACCACCTTTAGCCAGGGGGCTGGATGCCTACCACTACTACCACCCTCAGCCAGGGGGGCTGGATGCCTACCACCACCCTTAGCCAGGGGGGCTGGATGCCTACCACTACTACCACCCTCAGCCAGGGGGACTGGATGCCTACCACTACTACCACCCTCAGCCAAGGGGGCTGGATGCCTACCACCACCCTTAGCCAGGGGGCTGGATGCCTACCACTACTACCACCCTCAGCCAGGGGGGCTGGATGCCTACCACTACTACCACCCTCAGCCAGGGGGGCTGGATGCCTACCACCACCCTTAGCCAGGGGGGGCTGGATGCCTACCACTACTACCACCCTCAGCCAGGGGGGGCTGGATGCCTACCACCACTACCACCCCCACTCATAGGATGGACAATGCATGACACAACCAGCACACCACAACCTAGGGAATGCAAGAAGAAGACATCCCCCCAACACCATGACAAGCGTGTGTAGACTGTGTCAAATGCCTACAACACCGAACATGACTTTGAACATACAATGTGACCCCCTAGCACATGTGCCACACATATATGTGTGTGGCACCCACAATGCAAGCAGGCCATGACCATTGTGGCAATGGGGTCCAAACCCCCATCATCACAGTGACCAAAATGTAAGTGTGGGGTCCATAGCTGAAGCACATTTTGAACATTGTGGCAATGGGGTCTAAACCCCCATCACCACAGTGACCAAAAAATAAGTGTGGGGTCCATAGCTGAAGCACATTTTGAACATTGTGGCAATGGGGTCCAAACCCCCATCATCACAGTGACCAAAATGTAAGTGTGGGGTCCATAGCTGAAGCACATTTTGAACATTGTGGCAATGGGGTCCAAACCCCCATCATCACAGTGACCAAAATGTAAGTGTGGGGTCCATAGCTGAAGCACATTTTGAACATTGTGGCAATGGGGTCTAAACCCCAATCACCACAGTGACCAAAAGGTAAGTGTGGGGTCCATAGCTGAAGCACATTTTGAACATTGTGGCAATGGGGTCCAAACCCCCATCATCACAGTGACCAAAATGTAAGTGTGGGGTCCATAGCTGAAGCACATTTTGAACATTGTGGCAATGGGGTCTAAACCCCCATCACCACAGTGACCAAAAGGTAAGTGTGGGGTCCATAGCTGAAGCACATTTTGAACATTGTGGCAATGGGGTCCAAACCCCCATCATCACAGTGACCAAAATGTAAGTGTGGGGTCCATAGCTGAAGCACATTTTGAACATTGTGGCAATGGGGTCTAAACCCCCATCACCACAGTGACCAAAAGGTAAGTGTTGACAAAGAAAGAGGTGCAACTGCCAAACTGCATGGATGATTCCTGGTCACAGAACAAAAAACACATCAGTGGCAAAGTAGTGTATGTGTCCCATTGCAACATAAATTGGGGGAGCCAAATACTGCAGTGCAAATAAGACATACCTTTGGCCATGTGCAGACAAACAACACCCATGGGGGCTGACACCGTCAACAATCATCAATGACACAATGACAGAAGTGACCATCAGAATGCAGACCCACATATTTGCACCAATGGGCACACAAATGCAGATACCCTGTGGAGACTGCAGATGTGAGGTGAACAGATACCATACCATGGCAGCAATGGGACACACAAACCATGATCATTGTGCTGACCGATGACCTAGGAGTCCCAGGGACAGCAGGGGAAACCCACAAAACTACATACAGCCAATGGCACATCCAAGATATGCCAATGCAGTGGTGCAGATGCACAAACACAAACAGGCAGACCCACACTGCACATCATACACAACAGGTGAGGGGGAGTGCCAGTGTCCCCAGGCAACCACACAACACATGAGGAGACCTGAATACCAATCATACAGATGTGCATACAGTGCCACACAAAGGTAACTCATGGATCCAAATCCCCTATGTGGGCAAGCAGGCATTGTCAGATGAGAGGGAGCACAAATCACACATGTCACACAGGCACGTAGGGACAGCAACTGACACAGCAAGACACAGACACACCACAGCACCACCCCCAGGGCCCCCACAATGTGGTGACCCTGGGCTGCATTACAATCACACCGTGATGACAAAGCTAAATGTGGTTCACACTGTGAACCACAGTCATGTGTCCTGAGCAACTAACTACCATCACACCTACACAAGCACAAATCAATCAGCATGGCCAGTAAGCCAAGGCCAACATGGAGGCAGGGGCCTAGCCGGGCAACAACTCACATCTGCACACACTCAACACCACACCCCTCGACCTCCAACAATGTGCAGCAGTGAAGTACACATGCACTGGTGACATTGCACATGCACCCATGACTATTCCAGGGTGGTGGGTGGGAACCAAGGTGCAGAAACACATCACACATGGCCACTCAACAAGACTCCTGAATGTCTGACACACTGCACACTACGCTGTACATGGACATGACGGCAATACCACACCAACCAATGGGATCCCATCCACAGTCACACACCAATGAAGAAGCCAAGGTCACCCACAAAGAACACACATAGACAACAACCAACATTGCAGCCCGGACCCTGAGGAGTGCCAGCAGTCACACACACAACGTGTCACAATCACTGAAAGATAACACAAACTGGAAATCACATGACAGGGGCAAACAACAAGTGCCAAGGGGAAACCTGACTGTGACCCATCTGCGTCTGCACACAAACTCAGCCCTGACAGCAAACACACCTATGGGTGACACCCTGATGACCAGTAATGTGCCATGCACCCACATCACAGAGAACCCAGGGAGAAGACTTTGGGGGAACATAGGTCAACTCAGCTAGCATCACAAACAGGTACAACACTAGGGATCACAGCATGCACAGCTAAACGGAAGTGAACACACAGACATGCACATACAACACACACCTTGGGCGCAGGCAATGTCACAGGAGTACACACTGCCATGAGGGGACTCCACTCCTGTGTGAGGAAAGGTGTGCCATATGTTGCCTCAGTAGGGCCCCATCATGTCAGCTGAGCACTTGGTCACACAATCAACAATTAGCACCAAATGAGGGCTCCCGTAACATCAGCCTGGTCATGGAAGTGCCAACGGAATCATCAGCACAGATCCAACACACTTGTATAGCAATGTTGCACTGACAACACAGATGAGTCCTTCCCCATTGATGCCCAAACATGCATGTCCACTGGAGATGGCCACACGGTCAGGGAAGTAGACGAATTGAACAATGGCAGGCACAACAGATGTGCAGGGGTGGAAGCCACAGATGTGAAATAGCCAATCTAAGTAGGAAATCCCATTGCCAAATACTGAACACATGACACCCTCAGATGCTGCTATGGATGACATGGATACACCACAGGATAGGACACATTCCCCCTGGACCACATGGGTTCCTGCACAGTAACACTTCATTATCATGAGACCAAATATCACCATCACTGCAGCAAGGGCATGGTTAGCATCATCAACAACATGTACATCAGAAGCATAAGCACTAGAGAACAGAAAGTTGCTTTATTCAGCATATGTGTGGAATGAAAACAAAGTCCAGAAAAAACAC
Source organism: Calotriton arnoldi (assembly GCA_963921515.1). Classification (NCBI taxonomy): domain Eukaryota; kingdom Metazoa; phylum Chordata; class Amphibia; order Caudata; family Salamandridae; genus Calotriton; species Calotriton arnoldi. The sequence goes on from CAWUFW010005116.1 coordinate 1,400,746, forward strand.
AAAGTTCAATGGCCAGTCCATTGTAAAAGTCCAAACAGGGTGACAGTGGCAGATGTCACCCTACGCATGCCTGCACAAAACCAGGGACAATCCACTAGGAGGGGCAACCGGGGGATAGGCCAGGCACCGC